>CM057452.1:1231902500-1233182500 GCA_016271365.2 Neoceratodus forsteri | reverse complement strand
AACATCTATATCAGCGGGTAAAGTGACTGATGACAAGTCACTATGACCTTTGAACTGCGATACAACAGCTTTTTACTTTTGATGGAAATCCATACACAACAAGGGGTAACCCTAGACTGTCAGTAGGTTGTGAATAATATTTTGCCATCAATGGTCCTATGCATGTGTTTGCACTATTTTGATATATCTGTATTGTGAATTCAGCAGCATTCATAGCTGAAGGGACACCTTGGGGAATGACATTTTTCAAAACTGAGATGGGGCTTCCATCTTTACTGAATATAGCCCACTCATTAACAAAAAAAAAAAAACGAATAATAAAACAATTTCTGAAATTGTTGGTGTCCTGTCAAATACAGCAACTCAAAACAGAGAGACAAATACAATGCTCATCATTTGATTGATGTGGTATTTACAGCGCATGTTAAGTTTAGTGCTGTCAGGTAGAGATGCAGCGAAGTTTAATTTCATAGGTGAATTTCCAGCAAAGTCGCAAATTTCACATCTGCAGATATCTAGAGAATGAATCAAGGAAAGCCCAGTTGTGGTTAGAGGAAAAACCCCTGAGGCTACTCATATCCTCTATGGCACAGCAGGCACAGGTTCAAAAGACGATATCCCTGATCTATAAAATGTTAATAGACTTACAACCAGACCACCTGGAATCCATTAAGCATAAATGGTGGGATGAAGTGGGCCTGGAGCATGCTGGTCAAGATTGGGTGGTGGAATGGAGGGGAACATATCTTGTCTAGGCACACAACACATAACTGCACTTGTTGTTCTTAATTGCGACCGTTGACTAAACTTACATCGTTCATTGTACTTCCTTGATACCACTACCATGTGCTTTTTTTTTAATTTAGTCTTGTTCATTTATTTACATGGTGTGTATTACTTGTATGTCTATTTATTGTTTTGACTTATTGTATTGATTATGTTTGTTTTTTGTACTGATGCAATTAGAAATAAGAGCTCACTCTTGATTTGCCTTCCAGTAAATTTGAATTTGAATTTGTTCATGGCACAGTGACTTCCCCATCATGGTGGGAATTCCACTGGCAAATAGTTTTGAGGTATTTCCCTATACCCTTGATGTCTAAGCACTAAGAGGCACATCCTTCTGATTTGTGTTTGAGAAATTCTGGAGTCTGAAACTCATACATACATCTTTTGGACATGTCTTATTCTGAAAGAATTCTGGGATCAGATTTCATTGGAATTGGGGAAAGCACTGGCAGTGCCTCCTCCTACCCAATTCCAGAACTGGATCTAGGGCTGCCACCCAGTATGGTGAAAAATAAAGCCTAGAGGTACTTAAATAATATTCTGGTAGCAGCGGCTACTAAGGCTACAACCAAAAATGTTGGTAAATCCCAACATCCCCCACTTTAGAGGCATGGTATGGGAATTGCCTACATATTCAGCAGATGAAAAGCCTTATGGCTAAGCTCCATCTGCAGAAAGATAGATTCCTTAGCCAATGGCTCCCTTTTTTCCATTACCAAGCTACTAAAGTAGACAAAACAACATAGTCATATTAGCCAAGCAGCACTAGAGTCAGCCTATATCATGCAAATGGCTACAAAGTAAATCCAATGGAGGGCCCATCTCCTCTATTACTTGTCATCCACTACCTGTTCTTCTCAAATAATGTTATGAAACCACCCATAGGTGTCTTAGGAGGGTCTGGTGAGCTTCACTCCTTCAGCCTCAGCATCTCTTCTACCCCACCGCCCCAGATCACCTCACAGTTAAGCAAGACTATTATAGTCTATAGGATATATCAGTCATCCCCTTGGAGATATTTATGTAGTTGTATTTAGAGATGTGCAAAATTGCAAACTTTCATTACGCAAAATATTTTGCAAAATTTGTGCATTTCAAGAAATATTTCACAGATGTGAAATTGTGCCCGTGGAATGCAAAATTTTGCTGTGTGACAAAATTTCCAATTTTGCAGCAATTTCGTCAGCAAAATTTAGTTTTGTAACATCTCTAGTTATGTTTTGAAGTTTTGAATTTATGTCCTACTTTTGTATTGCTGTAATAGTTTTAGGGGATAACTACTGTATAGGCGATCAAGTTATTTTCTGTTTGGACTTTAGGAAATCTTGTGATTCATTCACCTTGGCACTTCCTGCTGTAGTTTATTTGACTTTACTAAACCCCATATTAATAATTTTATGAATGTTATTGTTGTATTGGAAAAATTCAGTAAACTTCTATTTCCAAATAAAGAAATTGCATCTCTCGCTGAAAAGTCACAATTTGTTACTTCACCTTGCTTTTGGAGTTTATGTGCAAATTGCACTTTAAAAAAAAAAAACAAAGAAGATGTTAGGTATCACAAATCCCTGAAGTCTAGTGGTTCACCCCTCCCACTGATCACCAGTGACCCCCCCAACTCCATTGCTGGCCAGTTGGCCACAATGTAAAAAAATTATCAATTTTTTTAATTAAGTCCCTGGTGGCCCTCCCTTGCCAGTCATGGGCCACAGTTTAAATAAAGAAACTCACCACAGGCCTCCACACTCGCCCAACAATTGCTGGAGAGTCCACCATAATTTAAAAATATGAAATACATTTTTGCAATTTCAGTCCCTATTGTCTAGTGGACCACCCACCCGTCAGGGAGTGCCCCATCACACCACCCCCTCCCCCCATCCTGAGCCCACTCCAACCAGCCCTCCACTCACCTCTATTGCTGACAGCCCAACTGAGCTCTTTATGAATGAACGCATGCTTATACAAGCATGTGCTCATTCATTGGCAGCTTCTGGTCATTTTAAAGAGTTCTTCAGGGGGCTAGAGAAAAGGAGGGGGCTGGTCAGTCAAAGGCAGGGGTGGATGGGTATGGTGTTGTGACCCATCTCTCAATCCCACCCCCTACTGGTGACTGGAGCAGCCCCTCCCATTCTCTAGCCCCCTGAACTACTCCTTAAAATGATCACAAGCTGTTAATGAATGAGCGCATGCTTGTACAAGCATACGCTCATTCATTAAGAGTTCAGTTGGGTTTCAGGTCCATGGAGGTGAGTCGAATTTTGTGATGGTGGCCTGAGCAGGGTGAGATCGGGATGGGGAGGAGCCGGGTGATGTGGTCGGACTCGTGGGGCACTCCATGATGGGTTGGGGTGGTGGGGGGGGCCACTAGATACCAGGGATTGAAGTTACAAAAATGATTTTATAGTTTTGCATTGTGGCCAACTGCCCAGCAATTGGCGTGTGTGTGTGGGGGGCCTGGGGTGAGTTTCTTTATTTATGCTGTGTCCAACAATCTGTGGGTGGGGGGACAACCACCAAGGTTTTAATAAAAAAAAAATACATACATTCATTTTTTTTTACATTGTGACCAACTGGCCAGTGATGAGGGTAGGGTGGGGTGTCTGCTGATCAGTGGGGAGGACCACTAGACACCAGGGATTTATATTTATTGGGCATATTTTATGTCCAAAGAGTGGAATTTCAGGTGAAATTCCACATTTCACATTTAATGCTGGACTCTGCGATCTACAAATTTCGCTGGTTGCACTTCATGTACCAAGCTGAATCAGTGAATTATTTTGTCAACTTCACACATTTCCACTGTCAGGGGTATTGCTCTTGTGGTCTGCTTTTTGCAGCTCGGAAATGGTTATTTTTAGTCAAAGGAGTTTGGGGGCAAAGCCCCTTGACTGGGGTTATAGGGCAGGGGTATGCAGCCCCCTGCAAGTGACTTATAATGGAGGGTTAGCTGTTATTGTTTGTCACAGTTTTGTAATGTGTCACTTTAGTTCTTGCTGTTTTCGAGTCGCTGTATTTGTCCCATGCGGTTTTACAGGCACAGTTTTGACATGGAACCGAAATGGTTGACTGGACTTGGACTAAAATATCTTGAAGTAAAAACATGCATGGGAGTTCTTTATTCATAACTACTAAAATGCTATGATGAAAACATTATCGTGTTCACATCTATAATCGACTCTTCCCTCTCCCTTTTTTCTACCCCATATCTGTCCCTTCCACATTCCTTTGACCCTGGTTCCAGCTCTAAATTCTCCATACCGTATCACTATATATCTTTTTATATTAGGTTTTATTTGTGTTCAGCGCACCTGATATGTATATTTCTTTACTTTTATGAAAAATTGTGTCCTACCCAAAACTAGCTGTAGCTTCTGTTCCAAACATATACTACTGTCAATGCTACCTGCTGATACTTTGTATATACTGTATTATTGTATTTCACGTTATTTGTATTATTACTATTTTCTTGTGTGTTGCATCCCATGTATATTGTCCCTTGTTTCTTGTTAAAAAAAAACCAGGTCCACCTCCAAAATGAGCTTGCTCAATGGTGATCGCCTGGTTAAATAAAGACTTTGATTGATTTATTGATAATACCATTGTCACCTTCAAAAGTTATATAAAATCAATACATGATCACTGAAGCTAGCAGGACCATGTTATCACAGTTGAAAAGTGAATTATCTCTTTAGTATTGTAAAGAGTTCTGGTTGTCATCTTTACAGAAGTCAACTAAAATTTAAGTCTTGAGGGGCTTTCTTAATTAGAGGACAGTGACAAGTGACTAAGGCTGCTCCTTATGGACAAACTGGGGAGTGGGGGTGTGGAACTGTCCAACTTACCTATTTGATCATCAGTCAGTGCAGACTTGGGATGAACATTAGACCACTCTGCATATTAAGTGTGCCCCCAGGGCTCCATTCTTGCCAACATGATCTTCTCAATGTTCTCAAATGACCTTTGTTTCATCAGAGACCCCTCATTCATCCAGATGTTTGCAGATGACACAGTACTTTTTGCTTCTGGTGACTTAGTTCCTGAGCTTGAATTGTTACTTCAACAAACATTAACAATGTCCAGTACTGGTTCTGCTCAAACTAGCTCTCACTCTCTGGCAAAATGACTGTCTCCATGAATTATGGTACAAGTCAGAGACTAGTGAAGCTCAGTAATATGCCAGTCTTCACAGCACTAGATGGTGACTCAGTAAGTGTTTTACCACATTCCAGGAATCTGGTCTGTGGCTGGGCCAAAACCTCATTTTCACCCCCATATCAATTCCATGTATAATAAACTCTGCCAAAACATTGTGCACTGTACTGCAACAAATCATTCCTTCATCTCTTGGGTCACCTGGTGATCATCACCAGGGGAGTCAGGGTAGGTTCGCCCTCTGGGCTTTTTCTTGGGGGCATCTCTCTCTCCTGTCCTTTGAACAGGTGAGAAACCTGGGGGTAATGTTTGACAAGGGGCTGACTCTGCATTCGCAGGTGTCAGCCATTGTCAAATCCTCTTTTTACCATCTGAGGAATATCTCCAGGATTAAACACCTTGTTCCATCCGATGATCTTCCTATGCTGGTTCACGCCTTTGTGTCCTCGAGCCTGGATTACTGCAACTCCCTTTACCTAGGGCTACCTGGGGTGGAAATCTGATGCTTGCAGCTAGTGCAGAATGCTGCGCCCCAGCTTTTGATCGGAACCTTTAGATCCTGTCATATTACACCGGTGCTGCTTGGATTTCACTGACTGCCAGTACAGTGGTGGATCACCTCTAAAGTCAGTCTTTTGACTTTTAAAGCCCTACACAGACTTGGCCCAGATTACCTGAAAGAGCCTCTGGTTCCCTACTCCCTGGGACAATTGCTTCACTTAGCCAATGAGGGGTAGCTAGTGATCCTGAGGGTCTGTTTGAACTCTTCTGGGGCCCATGCATTTATGCACACAGCCCCGCCCCTCTGAAAATCTCTACCCTTCTGGTTACAAGAGTGCACAACCGCGGAGGGATTCAAACAATCCTTAAAAACATATTTGTGGGCTCAGGCCTTTGGTGAAGGTTAACTTTGTAAAGGCTTACTCTGTTTTATTTATTTTAGTATTTTATGATCTGATAATTGATGTGTTTTAAAATTTGTTAGGCACCTTGACATCTTTGAAAGGCGCCTTAAAAATAAACGTATTATTATCATTGAGATGTTCTTGCCAAAATTTGACTACGTGGATGTGGTTTTCTGTATTACACCAAGTCCATCTTTGCCAGATTGGACTCCTTTTTCCACTACTTCTGTCATTTTACCTTTAATGCACCTACTCTGTCCCATCACTGGTCTCTTCATCCTAACTTTTCTCTCCTTGTGCTGTAGAGGCCTGTTACTTCTCACAGTGATCTTCCTTTACAGCTTGATACTATCTTGCCTCTGCCCCCCCCCGGCCTCTCCTCTCTCTTTACCTTTCCCATTCCATCCCATCCTCCTACAACCTCTGCTTATCTGATGCTCACTCCTTCCATATCTCTCACTGCAAATCGGCAAATGGTCTATCTGCCTTTCTACCCTGTGAAGTAACCTCCCCATCTATCCATTTCTCATCCCCATTCAACTCTCTTGTTCCACTCTTGCTAGCACACTTTTTAAAATGATGCCTCTGCAATTAGTCCCTTCCTGGCACAGCCTCATGTTCTGTGCCCCTTAACTACTACTCCTTACTGATGTAACCCATCATCATCTTAAACTTTACTTTTATTCATGTACATGCATTTAGGAGATAACATTCTGTTTACAACTTTAGAACTGCATTTGTACAGTACATTAAGTAAAGAAAAAGACAATAAGCACAGAAAACATAAGCAAGAATGAAAGCAAATGTAGAATACAAAAGTTAATACAAAAAGTATAAGGTATCAGTTAAAAAATCTCATTCTGTACAATGGAATGAGTGAGTTATTGTTTTACAAGCAGCTGATTGGAATTCATGGATTGAGTTTTGGCTCTGGTCTTGATTGTAACAAGATACCGTGTAATATTTATTTAGTTTTATTTATTGAAGTCTTGGATGACACCTGTGAGTGGATGCTAGTTGAGAGGTTCCACATCAGCTACATTAACACAAGAAGACACAATGTAGTCACAGTAAATTATACATACAGAGTACAAAAAATTCAACAGTACATTGGTTGCAATGACAAGCAGTTCACAAATTGTGCAAAGGCATTGTACATGGTATGACAGCATCCTGCGGAAGAGAGAGATGCAGAGGCATACTGTTAGGATGAGGTAAAGTGGGGCAGGGAGGGGCAGTGGGAGCTGGGATAGGAAGGCATAGGGAAAGAAAAGAGCCAAGTGGTAGGAGGTGGGAGGCAAGTGGTAGGGCAAAGGGGGTGGGAGGCAAATGCTTGGGCAAAGACTTAACCTGCTGGGCCAGGAGTTTGAAGTGTTGAGGTAGACTAAAGTTGCGGGCACAGACTAGCTGGGGCACCTACAGGTACTATTGTCGTTGAGGTGCTGATGGACTTTATGCTTAAAGGAGCCAAGGGCCTCAGAAGCCTATAGGGCTGTGTCACCACATCCTGATTTGGTGTGTAGATGAGGCAAACCACTGTTGTCAGATTGCCTAAGAGAATACATACCGTCTTTACAACTTTCAGTATTGAGGAATTTTCACAGGGGGTGTTCAGGATCAAGTTTTATTATGTTAAATAACCAAGCCAATCTTTTTTTTTGGGGGGGATGAAATAACTCCGAGTGTAGGTGCTTCAAGCACTGGGAATTTACTACCTATCCCACTTTTCCCAGAGAAGCAGTTTCCCCAGTTCTCCGTGGAGGTGGTCTCCCTCCTTGGTGTCAGTGTGGCTCAGTTGGTAGCACATCTGCCTCTGGACCAGAAGGTCGTGGGTTCTTGTCCCACACCAGGATTGGACTTGCACCTAAAAATCGCTGGCATCCGAGTACAGTATTGGGGGGTGCTGTACTGCTGGGGGGTGCCGTCCTTCAGATGAGATGTTAAACCGAGGTCCCTTCTGCCCATCCTGGTGTTGTCCTGGTGGGTGTCCAGGTGGAAGTAAAAGAACCCAGGACAATCTTTGCAAAGAGCAGGGGAACATTCCTGGTGTCCTGGCCAACATTCCCCTTCCCATAAACCAGTTCATGCAATTATCCAGGCTGTGTGTGGGTGATGATGTGCGATATGGCTGCCACCACACATTCAGTCACTTCACTGCCAGTCTAGCATTGCTTGTAAAGCGCCCTGGGATACTGTGTATGAAAAGCGCTATATAAATGCTAATTCTTCTTCTTCTTCTAAGCTTTCTGATTGCATCATTACTATTTCATCTTGGGCCAAATTAAACACAAATTAAGGGTCCAAATTAGCCAAAAATGTTGACCATATTTGTAAGAAGTTTTCATATTTATCCTCCATAATATAAATAGATCTATCCACTCTGCAGAGATCCAGCACTTTTTTTTCAAACCATTCCACAAAAGATGGAGGATCCACATCTCTCCAATGTTGCCAGACCACTTTTTTAGCCATTATTACAGCTATATTTAAAAAAAATACACTGGTCGATCTGCAACTCTAGGAATCCAACTGTAAAGCTGAAAATTGCCTTTCCTGGATCAAAAGGCACATCCCAGTTCATTACTTTTCCTAACACAGACCATATATCCCCACAATATTTTTTAATCTTGTCACATAGGACCAGCATATGTGCTAATGTGTCTCTCTCTCTTTCTTACATCTCTGACACCTATCTGAAATGGCAGCATTGAAGGTGTGCAATTTTGAAGGAGTTAGGTAGGTCTTATGCAGAGTGTTGAAGTATATTTGCAGGAGTTTATTATTTTTTATTTGTACAGAATTAAGATTTACATAATTACTCCCATCTTTTTCCATTATTGGAACCTATAAATCTCTTTCCCAAGCCCCCTTAGTTGTCTCAAAATTGTAATATGATTGTTCCTCCAGGAATTTTTGTATTTTAGCAATCAGATGTTTATTTGAATCTAACTTCATAAATAGTTCTTCCAGAGGTGCAATTTTTAATTTTAGTGAGTTTATTTTTTTATATAAATAAAGTCCTTTACCTGCAAAAATTGCCATCTATTTATCTGTGGAATACTATAATTCTCCTGAAATTGTTCAAATGTCAAAAAATCATCTCCTTCATAAAAATCCTCTATCGAGTGAATTTGTTTTTTATGATACCAAACCCTGAAAACATTATCTATCATTGAGGGTGGAAAGTACTTATTTTATATAGAGCACTCAGTTTGGATATATCATTTTTTACTCAGTTTTTTTTGTGACACCCATATCCAAGCCAGCAACACCATTTTTGTTAAATGTAAAGCATCCATAGCTGTCACACCAGAAATAGATTTATACATTGTCAGCACATTTAATGGATGTTGATCTCAACATGTTACCTCAAAATCTATCCCTGCCAAATTTCCATCCTGTTGTGGGTGGAACCAGTAGTACAATATTTCCAACTGCACAGCCAAATAATAATTCCAGAATTTGGAGCAGCTTAGCCCCTCTCTTTCTTTATTTAGACAGAGTTTCTCCAATGACATGCTTGCCCCTACCCCCCACCACTGGAATCTCCTGACCAGTCCATCCAGGAATAGATTTAAACACGAAAAGCAATCTTGGAAGAAGGTTCATTTTAAGGATATTTATCCTGCCTATTAGTGTTAAGGGGAGATATTGGCATTTTTATAAGTCCCCTTTTATTTTTTAAAGGGTCATAATTTATCTGTTTAACCTGGTCTATTTTATTTGTTAGAAAAATCCCCAAGTATTTAATTTTATTTTTATTAAGGTTGAATTTGCAGTTTTTTTTATTTCCCCTAAATATAACATTTTGTTTTTTTCCCAATTGACTTTATAGTCTGAGACCTTGCTGTATTCCTCCAATACTTTCCCTACCATTGGATATGACTAGTCAGGAGAGGCTATGGTCAACAAAATATCATCTGCATATAGCAGTATTTGAAGTAAACTGATTCCCTATAGGTATCCCTATTTGAGGTGCCTTTTCTCCAATTTTGTTAGCCAGTGGCTCCAGGTAAAGAGCAAATAGCAGGGGGGACAGGGGACTTCCCTGTCTTGTTCCTCTCTTCAGGTAGATTGGTTGAGATATATAGTCAGCTGTCTTAATTCTTGCCTTAGGAGATGTATGTATTAAGTTTATTAACTTCTTAAACTTTCCCTCCATTCCACATGCCCTCATGATTTCTGACGGGAACAGCTACTGCACCCTGTCAAATGCTTTGTTGGCATCTAATGATATGAGTGCAGTGTCCTGTTCCAGCCATTGTCTGTATAACCACAAATGCCCTACATGTGTTATGCTGTAAGTGTCTGTTTTCTATTAAACCCACTTGATCTGTATATATAATTTTTGGAATAATATTTGAGAGTCTATTTGCTAATACCTTTGTGAAGATTTTGTAATCACTATTTAATAGTGAAATTGGTCTATAAGACCCACATAATTCCACATTTTTATCTTTTTTAGGAATTAATATAATGTCTGCTTCATTAAATGTATCTGGTAAACTACCTTCTAAGAAAGAGCAAAAAAAGTTCAACTAGTACTGGGGCTATAGTATCTGACAAAATCTTATATAATTCAAATGTTAACTCATCAGAGCATGAGTAAAGATTTTTATCACCTCAGAGATCTCTTCTACTGAAAATTCTTTGTTCAGCTCTATTAAGTCCTGTTTTGACAAATTTGGCATATCAGTTGTTGATAAGTATTCTCTAATTTGAGCCTGCCCTATTTCAACTTCTGGTGTATACAGCTTTTCATAAAAGGATTTGAAGGACCTTATAATATCTGACTCTGAAGAAAATAATTCACCATCCTCCCCCCTTACTTTTTGTATGCTATTAGTATTTTTCTCAATCTTTAATCGGTATGCTAGTATTTTACCTGGTTAATCCCCATAATAGTAATATTTAGCTTACATTCTATACAGGCTTCTATCTGAATTTTCCTGTATTAGCTTTTCTAACCTATCTTTTGACAAACAAAATCTCTTTTTGATTGTTCTGACCCCTCCAAAGCATGATTTTTGCCTGCTCTCTCTAAATCAAATTCCAGCTCCCTTAGTTGTTTATTAAATTTTCTGTTTCTAACCCCTTGTTATTCAATACACCAGGTTCTCAGACATATTTTCAAAGTCTCCAATAAGCTCCATATTTTAATATGTTGATTTTAAATTATTAATCCAAAACCAGTAAATCTCTTCTATTAATTTTTCTTTAAAGCCAGGAAAGATCCACAGGGAGTTATCTAGTTTCCATTGACAAGGCCCCCTAAGTGTCATCTCTCCCAACCTCTAGAACCAATATTACAGGAGCATGGTCTGAGATTCTTATGGATTCATAATTAACTTTCTTGACCTTATCTAGAATTTCCTGAGAGAGCATGAAAAAATCCAACATCAAAATGGTTTTATATGATCCTGAATAGTATGAATATTTCTTAAGAGTCTGAAAAAAAACTTCATAAAAGGATCTTACAGATTTAGATTTTTAGCCATTTCTTTTGCTAATGCTAAAGCTGCTGTATTTTTTTTAGTTGGGGGTGACCTATCCATCATGTCAAATGTTAAATTAAAATTCCCCCTATTATGATATCCACATCTTTTTGAGCCACTTCCAAAAAACAGAACAAAAGGGGTATCGTCCTGGTTTGGGCCATAAACAGAGATAATCCTAAGTCTTTTCTCCCCCTTTTTATCTGTTACATGATATACCATTCTTCTAAGTCTATCCTGATATCTTCTATGATATATGACATTTGTCTTTTAATAAATATCACCACTTCTCTAGCGTTTCCTGGATACAAAACACAAAATCCCTTTGTCCCTAATAAGTTTCCAAAATAGGTAGCAGCTCTGTTATTGAAGTGCATTTCCTGCAAGAGCAAGCAATCAATCTGTCTTTTTTAGATTTTTAGACCTTTTTCTATAACCATTAAGGTTCCATGTCATAAACTTAAATTCTGCCATTTTTTTACCACCTACTCCTTGATATCCCCCTTGGTGCTGCCACATTATCCACCTCATATGGTATTTTCAGTTCCCTTTACTTATACCACCAATATGTGTTTTATCCTGGCACCCACACATTTAGAGTTTAGGTTTTCTTATCTTATTTTGTCATTTTTTCCCTATTCCCCATACCTTCTAAATACCCTTCTTGTGTCCTAAAGACAAATGGACACAACCTCCCCTTCTGAGGTTGCCAAGACCTTATTTGTATGAAAGATTTGTTAGGAGATTAGTCTGATCCTGGAAGCCCCCCATCCCCACCCCTCTAATCCTTTAGGGAAAAGAGAGAGAAAAAAAAAGAACCAAAAGAAAAGACAGATACCATGAGTGAATCATTTATATCACATTTATCTACCCTGATTCATCTACCAAACCATGGTAATAAATATTGCCAACCCCTTCCTTTGCTAAACTATCTTCTTTAAATCACATTAAAAAATCAGGGGTTGGGGGCTTAAACACTCTTAAACCTATTCTAAACTTCCAGAGTCTGGCATAAAGTTCCTAGTTTCATTTTCCCTTTCTTTCTTTCTTCTCCTGTATTTTTATCAACATTTCCTCTACCTCTTTGGGGTTCAGAAAAAAAATGTGTTTTTCAATCTATAATAACCCTTAGCTTTGCCAGGTAAAGCATAGCGTACTGGATACCTTCTTTTCTTAACTTGTCTCTAACCATGTCAAAGATTTTCCTTTTGGACAGGACAAACAGAGGAAGACCTGTGAAAACCTGTAGTCTAATTTCCTTGTACATTAAACCTTTTTCTGTTCTTGCTTTGTTTAATATTCTTTCCTAGTCCTGATATCTCAGAGTTTTGATATATATGAAATGAGGCCGATTCTGATTATCCCTAGGAAAAAGGCCCTATGTGCTCTGTCCAGTTCTATTTTTTGAGTTGGGTATGTTTGCCCTAAACTTTCTATCAGCATAGTTTCACAAAATCTATGTGTCCCCCTCCCCCCCGATCCCTTCTGGCAAATTGCTAATCTTCAGGTTAGCTTTCCGTGACCAAAATTCTAAATCTTCTACCTTTGCTCTCAATCCTTCCATTTCCTGGTAGCAATTTGTTACTGAGGTAGATACTTTAGGAATAGAGTCCTCCAGCTGGCTTACTCGTGTTTCATGCTCACTAGTTCTTATACAAAGTGAGTCAATTTTATCCACTACTTCTGAGAGTTTCTGTGATAAGTTGCTGACAGCTTTATTTATATTTGCAAAGCCCATTCTCATTTCTTTCAGGATATCTCCCTGAGAATCTGTAGGGGTTTCTTCATGAACTTCCTTTATCTTAGTTATCTGCTTTTCCCCGTTTATCTCCTTCTTTTATTCCTTTAGAATGTACTCCTGGCTGCACTAGCCCTACCTGTAAAGCTTCTTGCCCTGTAATATCTACCCCTCCACTTCTTTCCCTATGTTTTTTTACATGGCATTCTTTTTTTTTTTTTTGTAGTTGAAAATATCATAAGATCCCACTGATGATGTAAGGGCTGTAGACAGAGAATGTTCTATTTTAGAAGCTAATTGTCCCCCCTCCAACAAGCAAACAAGACATTTAGACTTTTTTTTAGGTTTGTTCTTTAAACCTGTGTCAAAAATGTTGTTTCCTTCTTTCAACCCTGCCACTGTCAGAGGACTACAGGATTTCTTCCTCTTGGACTTTCATCCTGGTGTTTTGTGAGGCCCCTGATTAATGATAGTTTTATCTGGTAACAATACACTGTCAGCTCCAAAGAAGAACCCCCCTCTGTCTGGTGGCTCCAAACAAAGGGGTTACCCACTTCCCAAGTCTTCTGTTGTGGCTCTGTTTGTTTTACTATCCCCTCTAATTGGGGCTCTGACTGAATCAGTTGTTCTGCTATAACATTCTGTATAGCGTCCCGTGGTTGAATGTAATTATCTTTCTCGGCTACCTCACACGTTCCTGCTGTTGAGCTTCACTGTTTATCAGGTGATTCAGCGCTGGTGTATATGGACTCTGAAACCTGGCAGTATAGCATGGACATGTCCCATGTGACTCTCTATGGCTGCTTCCAAGCACTTGCTATTGACTGCCGGCACGCTTACTAACGAAAGTTGTTGCAGCTCAATCACACTAAAAATGCATAATAAAAGAAAAAAAGAGAGAAAAAGGGAGCGATACTAAGTATTCTTTGCACATTTTCACAGTGGTTCACAACATCTTAATTACTCTTTCCCCAAAGCAAACAAACAAGCAAACTCATCCTGGGTGGGGATTCTTTTGGGCATTCAACTGCTCAGTGTCTCCTCATGCAACCTTCTCTCAGCACAGCATTCTGGGAACTCAGAATGTTCCTCTTCATCTCCAAATAACCAAGCTGATCAGCATAAGTCTTTCTTGGCACTGGGTAAATGCCAGCTAAGTTGCTTGAACATCAAACAGTGACGTGTAATTACAGGATAGCACAAAATGAGTTATTTTGCTATATAGCTTATTCTTCTTTTAAAAGGCTGTCAAGGTGGAGTTTTTGTTGGCTAGATTTCCATAATTGAGAACAGGGAGCTGTAGTTGTTGTGCAAGTTTATTTTCTGAAGATTTAGTTAAACAATGAGAGACTCTTCTAAGTACCCCTAATTTCTTGTGTTTTTTTTTTTCTTTAAGCAGTGAATTTATTGTGGTCTACACATGTCAATCTGTGATCAGTTGTTGCCCCTAAATATTTAAATCTGGTCATATTGACCACTGGTTGCCCTTGTTTGAATTTCAGAAGGAGTCACTGTTTTTGAAAATCTGCTAAATTGCAGATAGTATGTTTTTTTCAAATTAATAAGTAGCCTTGGCCTAGTCAGTCATTCATCCATGACCAGAAAGTTCACCTGTAGTTTACTTATCAATTCAATGAAGCTTTTACAAAAAAAAACAAAAAAAAAAACAGTGTTGTCTATGTAAAGTCTCACTTTACAATTGTTCACCAAATTTGGCAATTTATAAATTAAAAATTAGGAGGCCCAGAATTGAGCCTTGGGGACTTTTCTCTTGGTGAAACATGGTAAGGGTAGAGATTTCCCCTGGGCAATGTTGTGTTTCCAATTAGTGTAGACATCTCCTTTCAGACTTCTAGAATGAAGTTAAATGGTTATTTATTAGCTGTGAATGAGTGTAAATGTTTTGTCTAAATGACTGTATATCTCTGAATATTGTATTGTGTTGTATTTTAATATTAAGTGCTATATGTGTTTTGTTATTTTTTATATAAGTACTGGTCAACTATGAAAATGGGTCTTTGGACCATGGACTTTCCAGTTTAAATAAATAAAACAAACAAGTAGGAGTGAAACAATCTTAAAGGGTATCAATGGACTCCTGCAGTAGCCAGTCTTTCTAGGATGATAGAGTGGTTCACCAGGGCAAAGGCTTTGTTCAAATCTATGAACACTTCCTCAATGTACAAACCAGAGGCCAGGTATCTGGACACTAGGTTACTCCAACTACCTCAGCAACTTTTGGAAACTGTATATTTCATTACTTGCAAATGTGTATTTTTTGGACTCCATTTCTAATATTGTACAGTATGTACCCTGCTTTGAACATTATAGTACAGCTGTATTTCTCACCTTATAACCCCTACCAAAGTCACACCTGAACATGAGCACCATGTCAGTTCTCCTAGTATGGTCAGTATGGATGAGAGTTTCCACTTCTTCATCAAGTTTTAAAATCCTATTGATACCCATGGTACATTAGATGTAAGAGAGCAACTAACACCACTAGAATAACTTTAATAAATAATATTTAGACACAATTCAACTTATATTTAATGCTAGTTTTGTATTTCTCCTCCCCATCACGTATTGCTGAGTCAATTTCAAAGAAGACTTGATTTTTCCTCCTGAAAAGTTGATCTACTCCTTTTGCTTATTTCCCACCTGAGGTTATAATATTCTGCTTGTGCTGTCATTGTCACTTCCATGGCAGCTAACTGCAATGCAAAGACAGAGAATTATGACTTCAAGTGACAAATGAGCTGCTTGAACAGATGAACTCTAAGGAATACAGTTCCTGTGTTCATGCAACTTTCCTACTTAATAACCCAGGGCTCCATCTTAAGCCCTGTTCTGATTTCAGTCTTTCATAATGACCTTTCTTCTGTCTGCATGTCATCTCAAATCCACTTGTATGCCAATGACACTGTCCTCTATGCTCCCAAACCTTCCTCCCCCGAGGTGGTGTTTCTACTACAATCCGATTTCTTAAGGGTTCTACATTAGTTTGAGGCTAATCAGCTAAAGGTTAATGCCAAAAATAAGCAAGTCTATGACCCTTGGAACTACTCAAAAGCTATCCAAACTCTACCCCCCCTTTGCGACTCTCTTTGATATCACCCTAGATGCAGTCCCCACTATCAAATATCTAGGCATCTGGTTGGACTGTTGCCTTGACTTCTTCTACCACATTGACTACATACAGTACACTCCAAACTCCATCCAAAGCTAGGTGCCCTCTATGTAAACAAAGACGCCCTCTCTCCTATTGTCTGTCATGAGCTACTGACCAAAATGTTACTCCCTGTGTTTGATTATGCCAACATGGTCTATGGGTCCACCCCAGCCTCATCAACCTCATTGGACTGGGCACCCTCTTTAATGCATTTTGCCACTTTGCCTTGAATGTCCCACCCCACAAACATCATTGATTCCTCTACTCCTCCCTCTTCTTTCCCACTCTTCACATAAGATGACAGCACCTTGCCACCACTCTCCTCTCCAAATTGTGGCTTAGATCCATCCCCTCCTACCTCTCCTCTGTCCTTTCCCCCTTATCCCCTTCTTCCTAGCTGCTATGCTTCAGAAACTCCCATACCTTCTCTCTCCCCCATTCAACTTCAAGTTCTGGGTTGGCAGCCTTTTCCTACCAAGTACCCTCCCTCTGGAACTCTCTTCCAATCAGCCTTTGTCTAGTCCCTTCTCTGTAGAGTGTAAAGAGTATTTTCTCCTAATCTCACCTTCCTCCTTGTTCCTGTCCATCCTCCACCTTGTAACCAGTTTGTTCCTCTGTTCTCATTCCCTCCTCCTTTCTCTCCCTTCCTCCATGATTCCACTTTTGGCTTTTATCGCTTCCATTTCTGTTGAACAATACCCAAGGATTTCTCCTCACTTTTCTCAGCATTGTACTAGCATGCATCTTTTGTTCTTACATTCATTAAACTGTGTAATGTTACTGCTGTAATCTATATCATCTGGCACTTCTCTTGTACCTTCAGATTTGCACTCTGTCAACTGTACTTATATTGTTCAGTTGTATGTCTGTACTTCCTTTCCCCTTCTCATGGGTTGCACCTGGAAGCAAGTCTCAGCTTAGTTTGTCCCTCCTGGCCACCATATTTTAAATAAATAAATAGATAACCAAAGGTGAGGAGAAATCTATGGAAAATATACCAAATTAATGCTGAACTCTGCCTATATACTATGTTTTTCATTGTGTCCATGAGGCATCAACAGCTTTTTCATAATAATGATAAAAGCACAGCCCCTTGATGAAAAGTGTATGAGCTTATGTCACCATGGAAAGATTATAGAGTCTTATGTAAGGCCAAAGAAGAACAAGTGTGCAGCAGTGGTACATACGTTTTCCAAAGAAAAGTGGAACAGGTGAGGCTTGACTAGTGACAGTGAGATAAGGCACAGAGAAGCCAGTCACTCAATCTTGTAACATTTGGTCCATATGACTGTTGGCTGCCTATGGCGACTGTTGATAGGAGTCTACAGTCTCATTACAAAGATTACACGTGAAAAGATTAGGACATTGTAAACTCACATGACCATAATCAAAACTGTGGAGTACAGAGTTCAGCATGGGGCTAAAGATTAGCTGCCACCCCTTTAACTAGGAACAGTAATGGGCAGCCAGCTATGGTCACATGTTATGCTAATTAGTGTCCATCTGGGGCTAGGGAAGGGCAAATTCCATTGTCCTCAGGTCAGTCTAGGATGTTCCCTGTGTTGATGAGATGTGCCTTCCTAAACTCATAAATAAACCTTTTCTTGTTCATCATTTTATGGATCCGACTCAGTTTGTTTGGTACCTAGTGACTCCTGCAGCAGAAGCACCAGATGGGAAAGCAGAATACCAGGATGTAAATGGTCCTAGTGGCAGACCCAAATACTAAAATGCCACACATGGTGGAGAATGCAGGCATTCCTCTTCTGCCCAGACCCCCATCTTGCATGCTCTGCATTGTTGGGTACCACAAAGTCATCACCCAAGTGTGCCTGAACTGTATGCATGCTCAGAAAGAATAAACTTGGCAGCAGAGAGGAAAATTAAAACTGAACTGTTCTCTGTTAAAGTAAGCCTCCTTCATTCTGCCTCAGCATATATAAGTTGCCTTGCATATAGCTGTGCTCCAAATTAGGACACTGTTTGTACAACAAAGGTACAAAGTTCTTTTATGGCTCCACTATCCCCATAGAGTTGCATGCTACAAACCTTGGCAGGCTTCTGCAAACTCCATGTCTAGAAAGCACACCAAAATCTAAAACTCAGCTCCCAGCCAGCAAAAGCACAGAATATACAGTGCAATCCCTGCCCAACAGCCCTCTGCTGCAGGAATCAGCCACCAAACTATAAAACCAGCAAAGCAGGATCAACATTTTAAAGTATTTTTCCAAATGCTGTCTCTGGATTGTATTGCCAGCAAATGCAAATTCCATACTAACTCTGCTAACTAGCAGCCTGTAGCCCTTCTCTAACATTGTAGGCTATGAAAAAAAAGATGTGTGTGCTGCATATTACCAGCCTGCTATCTGAATGAACTGTAGATTACAATCATGCTAGCCTGAGCACCATGGGCTGGGGAGTGTCTGTTCATTAACTCTTAAATCAGAGACATATGGCTTTCTGTTATTTTAAGTAAAGTCGAGGTGACTTCCAATACACAGACATTTGTTTTGCCAGTTCTGCCTGAAGACAGTATTCAAGGCTTCTAAACCTTGAAGAGAGCAATAAATCTCTCTCAACACAAATACCTTGGATAGCCTGGGTGGGAGTCTGTCAGCCAAACCAAAGCCTACCATTTATCTTTTGAACAGACTGCAGAGTGGCCATCTTGCATTCTTTCATTTGCTCTGAGATAAGCCACTGTCTACAACTACAAAACAGGAAATACTGGGAATGTCAAATTAGCCAAGAAGCCTATGTTACAGGTCCAGTGGCCATCACTGTGAGGGGCATCAGCTTGTTCAAAATGACCTCCCTGCATTAGAATTAATGGCGGCCATGATTTTGAGGGGCACCCATTGAAATTAATGGACACTGCAACAAATAGTTGCATCTTCCAAAAGAAAAGCTTATTTCAATAACCGACAACACCAAACTAGAGTGGCAGTTGTTTATTGACACATCCATTGCTGAAAATTGCTTACATATAACTGTACTTGTCTATAAAAAAAAACAAAAAAAAACAACTTTTTTATTCTCTCAACGAATCATTTCTTCCAAGGCATCACCTTCTATCCATGGCAACCACTCCTACTCATCCCTACAACCTTCATTCAGGCACGCAGCCCCTTTCCAACCATGTCTTCTGAGGACACCAATGACCCGAGCACTGTCAGCTCTGGGGCTCCACCTTCACCTACCTCAAGAGCATGGGGTCTCAAGATTGAAACTATGCTGCATGACATCCTGTCATCCATTCCAGCCCAAGGAACACCCACTATACAGGCCATCCAGGATGATCTCGCCTACCTTAAAGCTATTTCCACACAATCAACAGCCAACTCCAGCTTGCAGCCAGTACCATTCTCTGCACTACCTCATGAAGATGTTGTCCTCTGGCTCGAGCAATTTCAGGCTTGGATCTCCCTCAATGGATGGACTGATCTCTTGCGAATTTCCAACGCTATGCACTTGCTCCTAAGAGGGATGGCCATATCGTGGTTTAATGCCCTTCCAGACCAGATGAGAGGGAACAATGTCACACTGTATGCACCTTCAAGGGCTATTTCTTACAAGCTCATCCACCCTGGTTGTTAAAACAGCAACTATGGGAGCACACTATGCAACCCTCCGAATCAATGGAAGCATTTATAGCGGACATTGAATCATGGTGCAAACATCTACAAAAATCAGAGAAAGACCAGATTACAACATTTGTCCAGGGCCTGCCTTCACAATTTTGTACCTACATTATCCAACAAAAGCCAACCACCTATCTAGACATGATCCAAGCAGCCTGGCTAGTCCAAGAGTCTATTTCCATGCTTCGGCCTACCACTGTTCAGGACCCACAGTCCTCACAGTTGGTTGCACTTGCTATTTGTGTCAAACAGCAACAAAAAATGATTGACCAGCTCATTTCAACTGTCAACAGCATACATTACCCCACTGCAGCTCCCACTGCAACTCCTGTTAATGCCCTACAGCCACCTCCACCGTGACCTGAGCCACCTCCATCTTCACTGGAGCCAGTGACCTGTCAGTGGTGCAGGTTCAGGGGTCACACTGCTGCAGTCTGCCGCAAACTGCAAAACCTTCATAGGACTGAAGACAGCCACAGGCATCCGCTGCAGTACAATCAGCAATATGCTAGCAACTATTCTCAGGACTAGGGAAAAGAGCACCACCCAGAAAACTAGGGGCTCTTGTTGGGCATGAAAATGAAGCAACCGACTGCCCCATTGACTAGCATAACACAAACAAACGGCACCCTCTAGCTGCTAAGTCAGGCACAATCTCACCTAAAGGAGCCAATGTTCCTGTCATCAGATCACCCCTCCTTGCAAACTACACCCCCATCACTATTGGCAATTGGTCCACGCATGCCTTGGTCAACTCTGGAGCAGTAATCTCTGTGATCCACAGCAGTATTCTAGACAATCCAGTAATTTGCCATGTACCTACTGTTGCTCCAGCTGACCTAAAATACATCATCACTGCAAGCACTGCTACCATACCTATCACCAGCGTGGTCCATCTCAAGCTCCACTTTGGCTCACAGCAAGCTATGGTTAAATTCTTCTTAGTGCCTGAACTTCAAACAGACGTGATCCTTGGCCTGGACTTTCTCAAGGCACACAAAGCCATACTGGACTTTGCCTCAAACAAACTGTCACTAGATCCCCGGAGACAACTCGCAGCTATAGACTCAGTCACTGTACTTCCTAAGTCAGAGATGGTTTTGATTGCCAAGATTCCAGGTGACCCCCTTCCCCAAGGTGTTTGTTGGCAGTGTCACAGGATCCCCAGCTTTGTACTCTCAGGTCTCCTTCCAGGGAACACTCTGTCTGCTGTGCATGGTGATTCAGTATTCCAAAAGTGCTGCAACTTCACGGATGAACCAGTGGTCATCTCCAAGGGTGCCAGTATCAGGATGTTTGTTTGTCTGTCTTCAGGGGATCAGCTTTAGCTTCTACCCGAATCTCAGCCTGGTTCCATTAACGATCATCCTGTCAGTACCATTGCAATCACCCCCACTTCACAAGAAATGCACATGCTCTTCAACCAGCGTCTCTCTGCCTCAAATCTCCCAGCCTGTCCCACAGAGAAACATCAACTTCTAGAGTTCCTGGAAACCTACTCAGATTTCTTTGTTGGCCTTGATGATAAGTTTGGATGCTGCGATACCCTGCAATACACTACTGAGGCGCAGCCCAACCAAAAGCCAATTCGTCAGTGAGCCTACTAAGTGGGACATAAACAAAAGCAAATCCTAGAAAACTTAATCATGGACATGATCGAACAGGACATTATTGAGGAATCCACCAGTCCCTGGGGAGCACCATGCTTGCTGGTAGTCAAGAAGGACAAAGGGTATCAGTTTGTGGTAGACTACAGAAAGCTTAATGCCCTCATGCTACAGGATGCCCATCCCTTACCCACCACAGAGGATGCCTTAGAGAGCCTTGGTGCAGCCAGCCCAGCCTACTTCACCACTCTATATCTCCAGAGTGGATTCTACCAAGTTACTGTTGATCCAGCTTCATGTCCATATACAGCCTGGTGCTGTCAATTGGGGCTTTTCCAGTTCAAATGTCTGCCTATGGGACTTCAGAACAGCCCAGCAACCTTTCAACACATCATGGAGGCTGTAGTGTGTGGATTGTCTTAGAAATCTTGCCTAGTGTATATCGATGATGTTATTGTCTTCAGCAGAACTTTCCAAGAACACCTCCAGCATCTCAAAGAGGTGTTCAAACATCCCAGGCAAGCCAACTTCAAACTCCATCCAGAGAAATGCTGCCTCGCTCAACATTAAATCCATTACCTAGGACATGTGGTCAGTTCACATGGCATCTCACTAGACCCAGGTAAGCTTTCTACAGTAAAAGACTATCTACAACCCACAAACCTCAAAGACCTCAGAGCTTTCCTAGGTTTGTCTGGCTACTACAGAAAATTCATTTGCAACTATGTTAACATTCAGCTCCCTTGTATGCTCTCACAAAAAGGGGATGCGACTACATATGGACTTCTTATTGCAAAGAGACCTTTGAAACCTTGAAAGACAAACTTGTTTCTTCCCCAGTATTGGACTATCACCGCTTTCACCAGCCATTCAGGCTTTACACAGATGCTAGCTCCTCTGCAGTGGGCACTGTGCTGTGTCAAATCCAATATGGAACAGAATGAGTTGTTTCCTATGCAGGGCACTCTCTTTCTTCAGCTGAGCAAAACTACAGCATCACAGAAAAAGAATGGCTAGCCGTGGTCTTTGCTGTAAAGAAGTTTGACTGCTACCTTCGCTACTCCTCCTTCACAGCCATCGTGGATCACTCAGCCCTCAGATGGTTATTCGAAAAGAAGGAACCAGTAGGAAAGTTTGCCCAATGGGTTGCCATACTGCAAGGCTACAATTTTGAAATCCAAAATCGACCAGACCGAGTTCACTCCAATGCCGATGCTGTAAACCAGAGACGGTATCCCTCTGTAGCAACCTCTCCTGATGAAGAAGCCTGCCTACAAGCTCTCCCCTTCTGCTCCACAGATGAGCTCCCTGTGGACACTCCCACAGCACTTCAAGTCACTTTGCTGTTCCCAAATGCTTCTACAGAAAAAAGTACCAATCCTCAACTATTGCAAGCAGCTGAAGAGCTTCTTACAACCTCCAGCACCGATATCTCCCTGGCCACGATTAAACTTCAACAAAGAACTGATCCTCAGTTTACAGACATCATCACTTTTCTTGAGTCTGGAACTTTACAACAAAAGAAACACCACCAGGATGTACAATTCTTTGTGTCACAGTATTTTCTCAATGACAGAGTGCTTTTTCACATTTGGACCAAGGACAGCAAGGGTCATCGCACAGACAGAACTCATGTACAGCTAGTTGTGCCAGCCTCGCTAGTCTCTGAAGTTCTTCAATCCACTCATGCCTCTCCACTTTGTGGAGGTCATATGGGTATTCACAGAACTCTCAAAAAGACAAGGCTCCACTTCTTCTGGCCTCACATGAACAAGGACATTGCCCATTTTGTAAGATCCTGCCAGCCCTGTTCCCAAAGAAAGCCTCCAGCCATACCAACCAAGGCACACATCATTCCAATGCCTGTAGCCACAGAACCCTTCCAAAGAGTCAGTACAGATATTCTTGGGCCCCTGCCTACCTGCCCTGACTCCAACAACAAGTACATTCTTGTCTTTGTGGACTACCTAAGTACTTGGAACTGATCCCATTAAAAGACATTAAAGCTGCTACAGTGGCAAGTGCCTTCCTCAATACAATCATTTGCTGTCATGTAACCCCAGCATACCTGCATTCAGACAGAGGCACTAACTACCTCTCATCTATTGTGTGAGAAACCTGTAAACTTCTCGACATCAAAAAGACCCATGCAACCAGTTACCATCCACAGTGCAGTGGACAAAGTGAGAGAATGATGTCAACCATTCTTAACACACTATCCAAGTACCTGGATGAGACCCACAGCACTTGGGATCATTTTGTTCCCTTCATTCAGTTTGCATACAGCTCCAGCCCTTGTGTTGACAGCACAGAGTACACCCTGTTGTTCCTAGTCTATGGACATCACTCAAGACACCTCTGGACAAAGATCTCTCATTGCTAGAGGTCCCAAAGTCAGCTTCCTCCTTCATCATCCCAATGTTGGAACAGCTTGAACTTGTGAGACGGGTTGCTATTGACACCATGGGAGAGAGAAAAACGGCAATGCAAAGACTGTCTGCAGCCAAGTGTCATGATCCTTCATTTTCTGTGGCGGACATTGTGTATTTGTATTGACCTGTCCTTGTTCCAGGCACCACCAGTAAACTGCTTCGCCCCTGGGCTGGGCCATTTTACATTGTGCAAAAGCTTCCCTCAGTTCATGTTTGCTTGCTTGCATTGAAAGTCAGATGGGAAGCTGGTATACAATAAAATTCACATTAACAGGTTGAAGCATGGGTACTTTCATGATTCCCTCCCTGATGATCCCAGTCCCCCAAGTAACCTGCAATTCTTTCAGAAACTGAACTTCCTGCTGACAACTTAACAGTTCCACCAGCACCTCATGGTACTGACACTTATCAGCCAGATCCCATTCTTCCTGCCCAACCAGATGAAATTTCTGGAACTTCTCAGCCTCTTGAGTCTTCTCAGGACTTTCTTATACCCCAAACAGTATATCAGAATGAGGAGATTCTGCTCAAAAAGTTTATCAATGGATCTTGGCCATACCATGTTAAATGGTGTGGGTATAACAGTGCTCACAACTCATGGGTCCTCTTTTCTGACTTGACCACATCCTGTTAAGAATTAGTTCAAGCCACCCACTCAGCAATTCCAACTGAGCGTAAAAGTTTCAGAATCCAGTGAACTTATTATTTGGACTCAGTGCAGTGATTCTGCTAATTCTTTGTCTTAATCTGCAAATTGCTTCTCAATTCCTGTATGATCTTAATTTTTTCTCTCTTCTAAATTTTAACATTTTCAGTCAATCAACTAATCAATTGTCTTCTAGTAATGCCTCCACAATACTGTTAAATGTTCACTTACTGTTACTAAGGTTTTGCTACTTTCTATTGTTGTTCATGCATAACAATGTCTTTACTTGTTCGAGTGATACTCACATTTACAATACCCAGAGTGATGTGGAATACATAGTTGAGCATGGGGCTAAAGATTAGCTGCTGCCCCCTTTGACTAGGAACAGTAATGGGCAGCCAGCTATGGTCACATGTTATGCTAATTAGTGTCCAGCTGGGGCTAGGGAAGGGCAAATTCCTTTGTCCTCTGGTCAGTCTAGGATGTTCCCTGTGCTGATGAGATGTGCCTTCCTAAACTCCTAAATAAACCTAATCTTGTACATCATTTTATGTGTCCAACTCAGTTCGTTCGGTACCTAGTGACTCCTGCAGCAGAAGCACCAGATGGGAAAGCAGAATACCAGGCGGTAAGCGGTTCTAGTGACAGATCAAATACCAAAATGCCACAAAACATAAGTTACATTTTGGTCTATCCCAAACTGAATTCAGATGGGTTTTGGCACCACATTTGTAGCATGTTCTGGGCTACCCTGGGTAGAAACATACCTCCCGATCTCTTCCAATATAGAAGCTACCCAGAAGAAGACTGATGCCAGTATTCATGTGCTTAAGTTTTACTTTTACTTTCGACCCTCCAAATATAATTTTTATCTAAAATTGGTATTGGTCTATCCAGTACTGCACATCTTTGTCTCAACAAATATTGTACATCATTTATATTCATACATTCATTTTAGAACAGTAATGTTATTGTTTTTGTTGTTGGTTTAGTTAGCAGGATGGCAATAAATGGGGACCATAAGGATAAATTTTTAACCTGGTCATATTTTTGCCAACATTTTTCTAGTGCTCGTATGGTTTTAAAACTAATATTGCAGGTAGATTCACCTCCCCTACAGGTATGACAGCAAAACCCATTGAGGATTTTAACAATGTTCTAATTACATATTGTCTGTTAGGTATAGTCTTTAAACCCCCTTTACAACTTCAAGTGCACTGCGTTTCTCATTTGAACTGGTTCTCCAGTTCCTGAAAACAAGTCTGCCATTCTAAAAGTTGTTCACTGTTCAGGCTCAGTAATTTGTTCAGCTTGATTTTCCATTCTTCCAAATTCCCCCTGGCCCTAGGAACTCTCTCCATCTTCCTCTGTTTGAGGATTTGTTTCTGTTTCATTTATATGTTTTTGCTCTACATTATTTTAACCATTTATTTCATCATTTTTAAATGTAATAACCTCTGCCTTATCTAAATCAACTTCTTTTTAAATGAATGTAGCATCACTGTTTCCTGATTCCCACCAGTCTCATTTGTAAGACTTTGTACTTTTGGAATTAGCTTCTGTCTTTTGTTTCTTAGCCCTTGCTCCCATTCTACCCCCAGTGTAATTACTTCAGCAGTGGATCTACTCATGATTACCATTTTATTTTCCTCTTTCACTCATCCAGCAGCTTATAGAACTTGCTCTGTGTTCCAGTTTGAACCTCCTGGTACTATTGGTATTCCTTGTTCTCCCACTTCGACTCCATTTCCAGGTTGCTCTGTTTCTAAATCTTGTAATGGTCCTTCTGCATTCTGTGCAGCGGTGAGAGCAGAGATTGGGAGACTGCACCTTAGGCGAAGCAGTCAGCCTGTTTGTGCCATTCCTGATGCTATTTAATTCATACCCTGCCCCAGTGACTGAATCAACTTGGATTGTTTTTTCAGCAAGTTATCCATTTTAACAGCTGCCAGTTTTGTGGTACCTCTGTTAATGTTTATAAGTGTCCCATAAAGTTTCCAATGCAATAACTGCTTGTATAGCACTGGCTGTGTCTTTAGTCCTGTACTCTGTATATTTCTTAGGCATTCTGACCTCTGTAATCTTGCCATCAGTATGCAGTATACCTTCTTTGATTTTACCACCATTGTCAGATTCTGCCTGGTCAGAGGCCTTTGATGCAGCTACATCACTGTGTCTGGTTTGTAGCAGCTGTGTCTGTTTGACAATGCTGTCAGGGTCTGAAGTACTGGAGCTTGACAGAATGGTTGAACGTTTTTATTTCTGTTGCTGGTATTTTAATTCTTCCTCTGCTACCAACTGTAACAGGTGTTGTTTCTTTTCTTCCAATGCATGTTTAAGCTTATCTTCTTGTATTTGTGGTCTCAAATCTTTTTCATCAGTCAGATTTTCTAGGATTAAGCAGAGTTTTATCTCCATTACTACTTCCATAAAGGCAATACCTTCATTTCAATTAGCCTCAGGAATTTCTGAAGCAGGGAAGGAGACCTGCTCTCTTGCTTCATGGTATACCATCAAAAACAGTGACTGAAAGTAACTGACTCAAATATGAGAGACTTACTTTCAACTCCTGTTATGTGGGTTACCCTGCATGAATAGCAATGGTTATGTGGGCTACCCTGCAAGGGTAATGATGGTTACAACAGGAAGAAGGGGAAGGGGACTGGAAGAAGTGAGAGGGTATCCAAGGGGTAGTGCATTGGAAGGCTGCCAAGCTGAAGGCTTGGTGTACTGGTGAGCGTGGCTGGCTACTGTGGGGAGGGTGCAGGGTTCAGTGCTGGGGATGGCTACAGATTTTTGCGGGTGGTGTTTCAGCACTTTGCTTTTTTTCCCCAGATTTTCACCCCCCCCCACAACATGCACCCCCCTGGAGTTAGTAATCTATATTTAGGGGTGGTGCAGGAAGGCACAATCCCCTGCATAATAGCCTTTTTGGTTGTCACCTGTTTTTGTTGCTGTGAGTGTACATTGCCTTTTTTTTCTGCTGATGTACACTCACCATAATGGTGATCGCTACTTTGCAATTGCCATTATGACATAGAACCCCTGCTTCTGTCGCCTCCATCCTCTCCCTTCCAACAGAGTCCACCGTCTTGGCAAACTACCAGATGGCCAGAGGTTCCCCCTGCAGGAAGAGCATGACAATTTTATTGAGAAAATACATTCACCTGATACAAAACATTCTTTTTTATCAATCATAATTTGTGTAGTTCAGTAATACAAACAGAAAGTAACATTAATGGTCCCATTCATCATTATAAATCTGCCAAACAGATAATTAGGTACAATAACATACTAATCTACTAGTATCTGTTAGCCTATTACTGTATTCTCTTGTAACATGATTGTTTGCTTGTATCCTCTCTCTGTATTGCTCTGTACTGTTCTCCTCTTGTTTTACCTGTACTGACATGGAACCTTTGAAAAGGATACTTTGACTCAAAGGTACTTTCCGAATCTTCAATTAAAAGAAACAAAAAAAAACAACAAAAAAACATTGTTTCACTAAAAAAGGTATGCTGATGTTTTATGACTGTTACATCCTGGTTCTTGTCAAAAGAAAACACTATTAAATAATACATTTCCAAAACCCTTTCCACAAAAGTAAAACCACTTGTTGTGAATGCTGTTCCAAATCTTTTTCTTAAACCTCTATTAAGGCTGCTTCACACAATTTCCTAATGGTTATAAACGGACATTCTCTGTTGCTGCAACACCAAGCTGCATCTTGCCTCCCACAAATAATATTTAAGGCTGGCAAAAAGACTGCTAAAGTACAGCACTAGAATTATACTTCTATAATGACTGTGAATAAGCTCCTAAAACTATACATTCATACATTAATCTCTCCAGCAAGGAAACTTGCCATCTAGTGGCTAAAAAAATTACATAAATTTATGGTATAGCCACATTCCAAAAGAAAATGCTCCATTGTTACTTCTTTGGGCCTGATTCTAGTACATATATGCCTGGTGTAACAGCAGTTGTGCCAAGTAGAATGGCGCAAGTAGCAACTTACGCCAGCAGTTGCGACTTGCGCGATTCTGCAAAGTGGCCTGCCACATGTTGCAGGCCGTTTGTGCCGAACAGCAGTTACGCCATCAGTTGTGCCACAAACCCCCTGTGACATTGTGCTAGGGGGTTTACAGCAGCAGTTGTGCCCCTTTCCAGAAGGGCAGCAACAAAGACCTCAATGTCGGGATTCTACAAGAACTCCTGGAGGAGAACCAGTATCGTAAGTTACACCTGCAATTAGCTGGTGTAACTTACATATGGCCTCTGAGGGTTCTGTAGAACCCATTCCATGTGCCCCCCCATGCCCAGACCACTCCTGTTGGTGCCCCAATAGGCACTGAACACAGTCCCGTCCCATCCCCCATACGGTACATGCCCCCTTATCCCAAAACACTATAGGCCCCGCAGGGCAACCCACATCAACTGCCCTGACTCCCTGTGTATGTCATGCCCCACAGGGCTGCCAACACCCCCAGCCCCCAAATACCCTATTGTAAAATGCCCTGGAGGGCAGCACTATCATCCCCATACCCATGCCCTGACCCCTGAGTCGCCAGCCACAAATGCCTGCAGGGCTGCCCACAGCAACTGACCCCCATAGTGCAACACATGCCATGCAGGGCTGCCCACACCCTCAGCCCCCCTGACTCCTCTGTTGTAAAACACCCCACAGGGCAGTGCTGTCATCCCCCCACCCATGCCCCGACCCCCGAGTCACCGGCCACAAATGCAGCAAAACTCTCGATAAGCCCTGGTAGTCTAGAGGGTCCCCCACCCCCCACATAGCAATGCCAGCCCACTAAGCACCCCACACATCCCCAGCCAGTGAATGGCTCAGCCCACCTCTCACCACCATGGCCAGCCACTGACTGAGTTCAGTATCAGCGTGTACTGTAAAGATGTGCTCAGAAATTAATTTATGAGCATGTCTTTTCAGTACACACTCATACTGAACTCGGTCGATGGCTATCCATGGTGGTGAGAGGTCTGCTGTGCCAGTCGCTGGCTGGGGATGGATGGGGGGTGCTGGGTGGGCTGGCATGGCTGGGTGAGGGGCCACTAGATTACCAGGGCAGGATTTTTGCCGCATTTGCAGCCAGTGACTCGGGGTTCAGGGCACGGGTGGGGATGACAGTGCTGCCCCTGTGGGCATTTATCAATGGGCTCTGGGTGCTGGGGTGGGTAGGCTCCTGCAGGGCTCATAATTGAGATTTCGGGGGCCAGTTGTTGGGGCCAGCCCTGCAGAGCTCATAATTGAGATTTTGGGGGCCAGTTGTGTTGGCCAGCCCTGTGGAGCTCATAATTGTGGTTTCAGGGGCCATTTATTGTGGCCAGTCCTGCGAGGCACATACTGGAGGTTTGGGGGGACAGCAGGTGTGGGCCACCCTGAGGGGAGGTATTGTGGTTTGCTGGGCAGGGGGGTGCACTTGCGACCTGCAGCAGTGGGTTGTGACATGCTGGCCAGTTAAGCTATCTGTACGGTGTACCTAGCTGCATGTCACAAGTCATAGGACTTTGCTGTGGAGACCCTGCCCCTTCTAGAATAGGGCGCAGGGTCAATGTCACAGTTGTGGGTTGCACAAGTTGTGTTCGGCGGCAACTTGCACCACCCTTCTAGAATCTGGCCCTTTATCTTCACATTCTGGATATGAGCAAGTTCTTTCTGCAGTGCTTTGTGTTTATCATTACCCTTTACTTTTAGTCTCTCGTAAGAACATAACCATAGTATTTCTCACATTTTTACTGGGATTCTTCTGTCACTAAGGTCTCTAATGCATGAGGAGCAAACAAGGCAGTCACCTATTGGTAGTGCCTTATAATCCAGTGTAATAGCTTAGTTTTCCTCCATTTGCTATATCACTGTCCAGCCTCTTCTTAAAGGTATCCTTTGTTTTAATTACAACTGTCCCTTCTGTTAGGCTATTCCAAATGTTCACCATCCTCTGTGTGTAAAAATACTTCTTTTTGACTCAGTTAACTGTTCAATACCTAAATTGTTTTTCTCTGCTGTGCTATATTTAAATAACTATGCTCTTGTATTTTGGAATAAGATTCCATGCGCTTTACAACATATTGATGGAATTAATGCTTTTAAAGCATCAGTGAAACAATATTTTTTAAGTTTAGTGTTATGTAATTGTTATTAGAGTGTTGTATGTAATTATTGTATTGTATGTTTCATGTTTTTTGTGCATTACATCTTGACTGTAATTTTGATTATGGTCCCGGGTCGCATTTGAAAAAGGGCCTTGGCTCATATTGTTTACCCGGTAAGCAAAAGTTTAAATAAATAAATAAAAATAAATATTTAAAGTCTGGTTCTTGGGGAGAAACATTTTCCATTACCATGATGTTATACAATTGTTTTCTTGTTAAATTAATAATTTGTTCTTTTTGAATTTCCCACTTAAAAAGCCTCATGAATAGTTGGAAGTATAAGGTTTGGGATCTGTAATCTGTGTGTGACCTTTATGGATTTATCACTCCAACCTCCCAAAAATGATTGTAAATTTGAAAGAATCCATAATTTTGCTATAGACTGCCTGGAGTGAAATGGTAACTTTAATGATCTAGACAAAAACAAGTTCTATAATAACACAACTCAGTTTATCATACCCCCCTTTTTTATTCAGGAGATAAGTAATTTCCCTTTTTATATGGTTCAGGCTACTCCCCCAAAACGTAAAAAAAAAATAAAAAAAAAATTACATAATCTAGTTTCAGACTTTGTTAGTAAAGGGTACACAAAACTGACATATAATAGAATGGGGTATACAAATGTCTTCAAAATAAACACTCTTTTTTGTTTGGATAGCCTCCGTCCTTTCCATACATTTATTTTTTGTTCACAACTATTTAGTACATCCTCCCAGTTCCTGCCAACTACTGTATCTTACCTAGTCCAAAACTGTCTCCCTAATATTTTAATAGGTTAATGAAAAATATTTATTCCCTCTACCTGCCAGGGCTCCTACAGTTGGGTCCCTAGTTACATACCTTTATATTTATCCAGATTTAATCTGGCTCCTAACACTGAAGAATATTTCTACATAATCCTTAATATTCCAGCTACACTTTTTATATTGCCCAGAAAGTACATATATCATCTGCATATGTTTTAACTTTAAGGGCCCACCTGGTGGTAAGGAAAAGCAATTCCTTCTATCTCTTCAGTATTAATAAGCTTCCTGAGAAAAGGGTCTAAAGCAAAAGTATACAACAAAAGGCTAAGCGGACAACCCTGCCTCTCCCCAACCTTTACTTGCACTGCCCTCCCCAAAACATATGGTGTCACAGTTGCTGTCAGATACAGACTTTTTAACCAGTTTACAAATTTTTCAGGTACCCCTCATGTCAATAGTACCTGAAACAGAAAATCATGATTTACTCTATCAAATGCTTTACTTTGGTCTAATGAATGAAATAGTCCAGACATTGTATTCCTTTCATAATATTCCCATTCATCCCATATGACATAAATATTTTCTTGTATTAACCTATTGGACAAAGAGCAAGTTTGCACTGGATATAGCAACTATTGTACAATTTCCCATAGTTTATTTTACAATATTTTAGATAAAATCTTGAAATCTAAGTAAAAAAGTCAAAGGGTCCCCAATTTTGAAGCAATGTCAAATCCTGATTTAAACAGAAAAATTACCACACCTTTTGTAAAAGTAGTTTGACTATAGGGACCAGATAAAAAATAAGACATACATAGATACATAGATGTTGATGGCAGATAATGACCTATGGCCCACCTAGTCTGCCCATGTGCATGGGTACTTTGCTTCTTCAAGCTTTTCTAGAACTAGGTTGTCCCCTTCCCCTAACTACCAGGATCCCCTGATGCCTATCCCATGCATTCTTAAATCCTGCAATTATTTCAGCCCCACACGCCTCTTTCAGTAGTGCATTCCATTTGTCCACCACCTTCTCCATGAAGAAATTTTGCCTCACGGTCCCTCTGAACCTTCCTCTCTCCCATTTCATCCCATGTCCCTTAGTCATGGAACATCTTTTTCTATGAAACATTGTGTTCCTGCACCTTGTCCCTCACTGTAAGGTACTTGTACATCTCAATCATATCCCCCTCCATCCTCTCCTCCAGGGAGTACATATTTAGGTCTTTCAGCCTGTTTTCATAGGTTTTGTGATTTATTCCTTGTACCATCTTGGTTGCCCTCCTCTGAACTGCCTCTGCCCTGTCTATGTCCTTACATAGGTAAGGCCTCCTGAACTGGACACAGTACTCAAGGTGTTGCCTTACTAGTATCTTGTATAGTGAAATTATGACCTCCCGTTCCTGCTGGTGATGCCCCTGCCTATACAAGCCAACATTCTGTTTGATTTTCTCCTCCTGCCTTTTCACACTGACTCCCTACCTTGAGGTCATCAGAGATGATAACCCTTAGGTACTTTTCCTGCTTGGAGTATTCAATAGCCTCCCCCTAACTCATATGTTGCTTCTGGTTTTTGTTTTTTTGTGCCCATGTACATTATTTTGCATTTCTTTTTGTTACATCTCAACTAATACTCCTCTGACCAATCCACAAGCTTATGCAGGCCTCTCCTCATTCTGTCTCCACCCACTGGTATGTCCATCCTGTTGCAGAGATTTGTGTCATCAGTGAACAGTCATATTCTACCTTCTAGATCTTCTGTAATGTCACTGATAAAGATGCTGAAGAGGACTGGACCCAGCACTGATCCATGTGGCACCCCACTAGTCACCCTTTCCTCTGCTGAGTGACAGCCATTTTTCATCATCCTCTGTGTCCTGCAATTCAGCCAGTTCCCCACCCACCACACCACCGTCTTACCCACTCCCATGCTCTCCAGCATGTTTAACAGCCTTCCATGTGGCACAGTGCTGAAGGCCTTGCTGACATCCAGGTAGGCCATGTCCAATGCCCCTCCCATCCACCTCCCTTGTCACCCACTCAAAACATTCAATGAGGTTAGTCTGGCACTACCTCCCTCCAGTTAAACCATGTTGCCTTGGGTCCTGTAGACCACTGGCAACCAGGTGTTCCACTATTCTTTCCTTCAGTAGTGTTTCCATGATCTTTCCCTTTACTGAGGTCAGGTTGACTGCACTGTAGTTTCATGCTTCCTCCTTGTTCCTGCTTTTGAATGGGGGGGCTACATCAGCTGTCCTCCAGTCTTGGGGTACCTCTCCTGTTTCTAGTGACTGGCTAAACAGGGTTGCTAGAGGTTCAGCCACCACCTGTTTTAGCTCCCTCAGCACACTAGAGCGTACCCTATCTGGCCCTATAACTTTATCTACTCTTATTCCTTCTAGTTCATTTAGGACCCTTTTTATGTGGAAAAGGATGTGTATCCACTTTGTGCCCTTCCAACCCTTTCTACTCTCTTCTGGTCCATTATGCTCCCCACCTCTGTAAAAACTGAGCAGAAATATCTGTTTAGTATGTCTGCCTTGCAGTTGTCATCCTTCACTCTATTCCCATCCTCCCCTTTCAGCCTCACTATCCCTTCCTTTTTTCACTTCCATACCTGTAGAAGGTTTGTCCCCTCTAACCACTGATTTTGCAATGTGATCCTCTGTTTGTGCTTTGGCATGCCTTACTGCCCTCCCTGCCTCTCTATTTCTCCTGGTACCTCTCCCTGTCCCCTTCTGCCTGTGTCTTTTTGTATTGTTTGAATGGGATTCTTTTGGCTTTCACTTTCTCTGCTATCGTCTTGAAATACCATAATGGTCTCCTCTTCCTTGTCCCCTTGCTAATCTGTTTTACACATGATTGTGTTGCCCTTGTTATCCCTGTTTTGAATACTGCCCACTGTTCCTCCACCCCTAATTCCCCTCCTATTCCAGTTAGTGCCTTTTCCAAGCACTTCCCTCAAATCTGCCCTCTTAAAGTCAAGGATCTGCTGTTTTGTGTGGATGGGTTTTGCCTCTTCAGTTATGCTAAACCACATGAGAAAACTGTTGTCAAGAACTCGGCCATCTCCTCTCCAGATGTCTTATAAAACCCACTTGGAGTGCTGTCCCATCCTGGTGATGATCCTGGTTTTAAAGATTTTATTACCATATCTATTTCTTGCACTGTAATATGTGATATTATTTTTTCCTTGTTGATTTGGGTTTCCTGACATCCTAGTTTCTCAAAACAAAATTGTATATCCTTCTTTCTGACACTTTCCACCCTATTATGTCTCAGATGCTGTTCCACTAAATTCCATATTTTGTCATTATCTGATATAAGGTTCCCTGCAGAATCTTGCAGCATATTTAAAGTAGAGGCACCGATCCTTTCCTTACATGAAATGCACGGGTCACTATATGGTGTTTTCTGAGATTTATAATATAATTCTGCTTCTAAGGTGCTTGCCCTATTATATTGAAATTTCTGCATTTCTCACTTTAATTGTCTTATCTGCTCAGAAAAGTACCTTCCTGTATCACCTGCTAATGAAATTACCATTTGTTGCTGATTCTTCAAATGTAAATATTTAATAACGTTATTCCTTTCTTTATCTTTACTAAATATCTGCATCCAAATTATTTGTGTTTTACCAGCTTCTCATCAATCTCCTATATTGTCATAAAGACATAAAACAGATTTTCTAGCTATTTATAATTGCTGAATCCTTTGTTGTACTGTAGTATCCTTTAAAAGGTCAACATCCATTCACCACCTTTGATTCTTAATACATTTTTTTTCCTTTTGACCAACTGTTAATTCTAATATTAAATGGGTTGAGAAGTCCATGGGAACAGTATTAGCCATTACAACATTCACATTTTTTGAAATAAATGCATAGTCTATTCTGGGACCTGGTTACCTGAAAGATCTCATTTGTCCCTACTGGCCCTTCCGCTCTCTCCAATCCACTGACGAGGGATTGTTGGAGATTCCCAGGGTTCATTTAAAGACATCTGGAGCCAGATCTTTTAGTTTTATGGCCCCAACCCTGTGGAATTCTTTACCTCATCAGGTGTGAGATTGCCTGACTGTCCAAAGTTTTAAGGGGGCATTAAAAACATTTCTTTTTAGCCATGCATATAATGATTTTTAATGTTGCCACCTTGGATACATTTTTAACATTGTTTTAATTATATATTGATTTTTATTAAGGTATGTACAGGCACCTTGATTTTGGAAGGGCACCTTTTACAAATAAAGTTTGATTTGATTTGATTTACCTCCTATATATGTTTTGCCAGGGACCTTTCCTTTAGTTTTATAGTAATTTATTAATCCTGCAGTATCCATAAATTTTTTTTAAAGTACTGAGTCACAGTATATTTTCCCCACAGGCAAATTTAGATTCAAAACCCAAGGTGCAATTAACCCCCCAAAAAAAAGAAAATCTGCTTAGAGGTAGCTAAGAAGGGTTGTAGCTTTTTCAATAAAATCACCCACTCACATTTAAGTTGTGTAGTGTAGGCACTAATAAAGATGCTTGGCTGTCCTTTCCAAACCCCATCTAAAATCAGAACCCTTCCAGGTATCAAATCAATTAATTTGTGCAAAGTATATCCTGAACTATTAAAATGTTTTGAAAAGATGTACTTGTCCTTCACACATTACATTTATTATAGTTTTCACATTGCGTACTGACATGGTCAAATTCACCACAGAGTGCACATCTCAGTTTATTCACAAGTGTTGGAAAGATGGGTTCTGGTTCCACACTTATAGAAGTCATTGGGTTGCCCAGAATGAAGACATACCCCTCTGTCTCTTCCTAGAAAAACAAATGTTTGGTAGGTGCCGTATTCCATCTTCATTTTGCCTCAGTTTTATTATAAACCACCAGCCCCGTGTCCAGAAACCCCCAGAGTCTCTTAATGCTTCCAGAGATTCCAATACATCACATCTTTGATTCAGCCAGTGTAGAATATCTCCAACATTTATACCTTCATTCTGGAATATAATCGTCACCTGTTTTATCATGGTATTTGTCAAGGGAATGACTACCAGTGGAACCCACAGAGAAGAAAATTTCAGCCAAGTGTACTTAATCCAAACCTCGTGGAGTATTAAAACATATCACAATTATCCTCCCCCAAACACATAGATTAAAGCATACACATCTGAGGGACCAAAATTCATAGATTCTTTTAACAATTTCTTTTCTCCATTCTCTTTACTTCTTTCCAAGTAAAATCTGGTAATGAAGAAAATGTCACCTACTAAATTCTAACAAAAGATTACATGTTATCAAAAATCACATATTTCTATTAACTCTATAATATTTTGGTGGTGGGAAATGTTATTTCTCCATAAAAATCTGAAAACAGATTTGTAGTTTCCCTTTGAAATACACTGCTAGCATTGCCAGTAAAGATTTTCTGATATCATCATACAGGGATTCCATTGGATTATTTTTTCACTAGCAATTGGCAACATACAAATAAAATGATGGAAAAGTAAATAAAGAAACAAATAAAAGCAAACTGAATGATTGCAGGTGCATTTAAAGGTACCAAACCTTCATTGTTTAGGATATACACCCTTACTAAGCACCTGCTTTTTAAGTGAAATACTTAAATGTGCAACACAATCCAGTAGCATATGGGCAACCCCACACAACAAGTCTATGTTTCCATCAGAAAGGTGACATGACATCACAGGGACCTTGAGAGCAAAGTGCAAGAGGTCCCGAATATCATCTCAACCCTCGTGATGGAAACATGTGTCTTGTTGTGTATGGTTGCCCATATACTGTTTTATATAATAATTGCTTTAAGAAATGTAAGTTAAAACAGACCCAGGGTCCAATTCTAGAAGCACCCCTATGCATGTCGCAAGTTGCAACATGCGAGGGATGCAGTTGCACCAAGGACTCTGTGTCAGATTCTGTAAGGGGCAGTGTCCCTGTGGTTAAGTCCAGCAACTTGCAACAATCTGACAGGTATGCCAAATGAACAGCGTACCTGAAGGGTTTGTTGCAAGCCTGCAGACTTGGCGTGAATGGTACATGTGCCCCCCATGCCCCTATCCCCCAGGTTTTGCATAAAGCCCCACAGGACTAGCTCATGCCCCTGTGATCCCCAAAGTTTCAATGAATCCCCACAGGGCTAGCTCATGCCTTCAAGCCCCTCCAGTCTTTGGGGATTGTGGGGGCATGACCTAGCCCTGTGGGTCTGTCTGTGACTTTCAGGAATTGGGGGGGGTGTGAGCTAGCCCTGCAGGGCTTTACCATGTTATTGGGGGTTTGGGGCATGTGCATGCCCTGGGGGGATTTATTGAACCTTTGGGGATTGTGGGGTATGAGTTAGCCCTGTGGGGCTTTACTATGTTATTGGAGGTCAGGGTCATGTGCATGCCCTGTGGGGCTTTATTGAACCTTTGGGGATTGAGGGCATGAGCTAACCCTGTGGGGCTTTATTGAACCTTTGGGGATCATGGAGCATGAGCTAACCCTGTGGGGCTTTATTGAACCTTTGTGGATCAAGGGCATGAGCTAGCCCTGTGGGGCTTTCTATGACTTTTCAGGGATTGGGGGTCATATGCTAGCCCTGTGGGGCTTTCAGCAAATATTGGGGATCGGGGCGGTGGAGCTACATGTGCTGGGGGATGACCTGGCAGCACATTGGCACAACCCCTATGGCATAAAGTACACTTACACCCGCTAATAGCGGGTGTAACTGTACTTTGGCAGATGTCCTCCAGGAGCTGTTCATGAATAGCAAACTTGGGGACTTGGAGGCTGCCCTTCCAGAATAAGGTGCAACTGCTGCCGTAAACCCCCTAGTGCCATATTGCAGGGAGTTCATGGCATAACTGGTGGTGTAAGTCCACTCTGGCACAACCTACTTTGCAAAACACCGAATGTTGCAGCTACTTGCACCATTTTTGAGGGTGCAAGTCAATTTACGCCAGGTGTAACTCTTTGAGAATCGGGACCACTGAGTTAAGTTTTCAGCATTCAGTGATGGAGTTCTTAGATGGTCATCAATGAGTGCCATTTCCAAGCCTGCCCCTCTTCTCCTTCCCTAACTGTCTTTCTACTGTACAGGTTACTTTCTTTAGCACACTTCTGTTGATAAATAAGAAAAAAAAAATATTTTTTTTGAGGGGGTGTTACAGTGACATGTCTAATTGGAGTCACCGCTGCTGTCATTTCCATTTACCAGCATCTTTGAGTACGAGTTACATGAGTGAGAAAAAATATTTCAGGTAGTTGTGGGTAAGTAGAAGTGCATGGCAGTTTGAGGCAGAAAACTTGTTGTATCGTTGTGACATCAGAACAGTATAGTAGAACCTCAGACTCAGAGTTACGAACCTCAGCATTACTGATTGAGTGGTTAACCGAATCCCCTTCCCCACAGCAATCAATTGTAACACCTGTAGCTTGCCTTACAAAAGGCATTAATAGCAAGCATTTGTTAAATGTTGGTGTTAACATTGTGTTAACCATGGCAGTCAGCGTTAAGAGAAAGCGAGTCATTCTGTCCATCGAAACCAAGCTTGAAATAATTAACAAAAATAGAATGCGGTATCAGCATGAGCAAGGTTGTGCAAGAATACAGACACATATGTCTGCAAACAGCTTTCAGTAAAGGATGTTGTTCACGTTAGTGCTAAATCCTGGGGTGAGACGAGCACTGAATGTTTAAAACGGTCGTGGATCAAGTTAAAGCTGTTTGAAGATGCAAGTGACTAGGAGCGTCTGGAGAACTATGATGTCCCAAAGTGAGTCACGTGAATTTTTACTGAAGAGAGAGCACTGCTGGCAATAAGTGAGGAGGAACAGAAGGACTGGCTCAGAGCTGATCAAGAGGGAACTGGTGACGAGATTTTGTCTGACCAGGACATGACCGAGTGCATTTATTAATTATATTTTTTTGGCTTTCAGAGTTACAGAATTTTCACAGTTATGAACACCCCTCATTCCCGTGGTGTTCGTAACTCTGAGGTTCTACTGTACTACAAAAACTTTCCATGATGTTCAAACTGTCCTACACCAACTTTTGAGAGCCACTGTATACCATACACAATAACCACTAACCATATAATATATAAATTTATATGTCACAAATTTATGTGTCACACTTAAATGTGCAACACATAAATTCTCCGCTCACAACAGATAAATTGGTAATTTCAGTAAAGTGACAGCCAAAGTACAAATTTTTTTTTTACATTCTTTTTTCCTCCTGATTGCTGGCTGCCAAGGCACCTTTCAAGAATAGAACCTCATGACTTCACCTCTACTGCCTGCCTGAACCCTCCCAACTGAGGAATTGGGTGCTACATCCCCCCTTTTCCATTGGACCCATAAGGGAGGAAGTGGGGACAACAGAGAGTCATGTTGGTGTCAGAGCTGGCACTGAACATTTGAGATTGGCCTCCAGAGTCATGCCATCTTATCCCAAGCAGCCAGGGGTTTTCCTTCCTGTTTCACCTACTGGGGCTGACACCCCCCATCCCTTGTACATGCCTCCACTGCACCAAAAACATATTTATTTTTTATTTGGGGAAAAAACAAACAACAGAGTCCTGTTTAGCAAGATTCACCTATCTGTTTTTAAAGCTCTTTATCTGAATGTATTTTCGGTTTATTTGTAACCAAGTAAAGAAGCAAGATGGTGGCTGTCACAACCTTTATATTTATCTCATGGAAGATAAACCACTAATTTTGTGAAAGAGTTCATGCCTGAAAAAGGTAAATTTACCTTTTTTATCTGAGGGGTATCCTAAAATCTAATGAGCAAGCCCAGAAAAAAAAACCTTTAAATCCTTATATAGAAGATAATGGATGGGCAACAGTGAACAACAACACTGTGTTCACTTCAAGAGTTTGTCATGACAATCAAGTAGACCTCGAAAGCAGAGCTCAAATGTTCTGTGGCTGGCATGACAACCTTGAGAAGTAAATGCAACATTGTTGTTCACTGTTGCCCATCCATTGTCTTTTATAGTGTATGGACAGCAGTGCAACAATAGAGCATTTCTTCAGGACTTTGTACAACCCCTCCCAAGAAAACAAACATTAAGTCTTGATTCTGGAGAGTTCAGTGATTGATTTAAACACTGTCACAACCATACCTGATGCAGAGTGATTCAGATTATTCATGTTCATATCAAGAAGATTTTTATTAATTTAATAGTGTATGGGAGAGCATGACTTTTTTAAATGTCTGGTGGTTTTGCTGATCATTTATGAACTAGTGTCAATCTGTGCAAGTAGGTGTAGAAAAAACTGCAAGCCATCACTGGTGCTTGTTTTTCTCCTCACAACAGTCAGCTGAAACTGAAAAAAAAAGTGATCTGTACAGCTGTCGTGGTTACATGAGTGCAAGGGTATTCTAAGTTGTACCATCAGTGATGCACTGAAGATGGGGTACCAGGTTAAAATAGTGCTACACAAATAGCATCAGTCTAGAGAGCACTAGTTCATGTAGTGCTAGCACTGACCTCCCCAGGTCACTGTCCATTGTGCTCACCACAAATAAGAGCACCAGGATCCAGGAGGCTGGCCGAGTTGCTCCCATGGCATGGAGGGCTAGGGCATAGAGCAGCTCAACCAGCGGCAGTGGAGACTAGCATTCTAATCCTGGTCTCTAACATTTTTGAGAACTCGGGACTTTGATTCTTTGACAGGGGGCCATGAAAACAGTATTCCACGGACCCACATATTTTAACTTTCCCCATGATCTGCTCCCCCTTAGAGTGAGAATACTTCAGTCCAGGGGTGTGGGAGGGCAGAGCCCCCCTTGTTGGGGATGCGTGGGGCAGAGCCCCCCACAAAAATTAAACAGACGGCATTATTGACATGCTATTGTTGCTGATGGCATTGTGGTCAGCACTATTCTGACCTGCGCCTCAAGTTTGTACAACAGTAGTTAGATATCACTATGATGGTACAGCAAGCCTAGGAATTATTGAATACCATTTATAATTGTGCTTTCCCATACATTATCAATCTTTAACCAATTAATATTTTTTCATGAAACCTTCAAGAAGGACTACATTGGCACAGATCGTTTCTGCCCTAAACATTTTGGAAAAATAATTCTGTACCATCTAGGCTGAAGGTGAGAGCAAAACAAATTTAATAAGTATAATAAAAAGACACTGCACTTCATTAAAAAATGACATTCTATACCTCAAAAACTGCACATGCTGCAGTCACAAAACTTCTCATGTCTTGAGAATTTGGCTCACACACAAGGCATGCCAAAGTTAAGGCTATTTTGTTGAACACTGCCAAAGATATTAAGGTGGAAAAATTGGGTTTAACATTAAACACCTTACTTAACCCTAACTATACTAGCGTTACCATGCCAGTACTGTATTATCACCTTACTCAGCCTGAACTGTATATGGCACTACTATGCCAGTAACATAGACATATACATATATAGACAGACACATTTATATATATAAATGCACCACTCTTCCCCAACTATCCACCATCCTTGGAGAAAATCTTGATTATGTGGATAAATTCAAATATTTAGGGGTATGGATTGATAACAGACTTGATTACACTCAACATGTTGAGGAGATCCTGAAAAAACTCAGACAAAGGCTCGGCCTATTCTTCAGAATCAAACATTATCTAACCAGAGAGTCTAAACAGAGACTAATACAGGCATCATTTCTTTCTCTCATCGATTATGCAGATTTCCTATATGGCCACTGTACTATGTCCTATTTAAGTAAATTGGATACCTTGTACCACAGAGCTCTAAGATTCATCACAGATCTTCCTTTTAACACTCATCACTGCTCTCTCTGTAATGCTGTTGGCTGGACATCCTTACACCTTATAAGGAATAAAAATGCTGCTTTATGGATTTACAAAGTTCTGTCAAACAAACTTCCACCTTATATTTCCGATTGCTTTACTCTGGCTACACCTAGATCATATGCCCTAAGAAGCAATAGCCTTATCACCTTGAAGATACCTAAAGTCTGTACCGGCATGGGAGATCTGCAATTAGCTACTTTTTAGCATCTACCTGGAATTCTCTGCAGAAGACCCTAAAATTGAACACCTTCATCCCTATAGCATCCTTTAAAAAGCTCTTCATAAGTCTCTCTCTCCTGAGACGTGCAACTGCTTTCCCTAAGCCTAGTCCCTTCTTACCCTTTACCCCCTTTTTTTCTTCCTATCTCCTTTTATATGCTTTTTCTAAACTTAGCTACAATATCCCCTACAATCCATTGCCATTCCCTTTTTTATCCCCCCATATCTATTTGCTTAAGTATCTATCCAGTTACAACACACCTGACCAGTTTCACAATCCCAATACCTTACAGTCATTTGAGTCAAACCTGTCTGTCTTATTTTGTTTTGTGGTCCAAAACCATTAGCTACCTTGCTTGTATATACGTTTTTTATTACTGTACCTGTTTATTTATATTAAAGTCTTTGTCTTTTTCTCTGTATTTGTTTATGTATGCTACTGTACTTTATTTTGATCTTGACCTATCAGGTCCATCTTGTAAATGAGCTTCGCTCAATGATGTCCGCCTGAATAAATAAAGATTTTGATTTTTTTTTTTTTGAAATGTTTCACAAGGAAGGCACACTGAACAACAAGTTGCTCATCTCCCAATGTGACCTGGAGAGTAGGGGAACATGAGGATAGTATACAGAGATTTGATACACAACATAGATATACAATTTTATTACATTCAATAAAGTGAGCAGACTATACAGAAGTATTGAAAAGGAGGAATGCTAACAGGTATGAACTAGATGGATACAATGCTAACAGTCTTGAAATAGATAGATATGACGGGCACAAATATCTTTTGCAAACACTTGGTGGGACATAGCTTTGTAGTTAGAAAATGGCTGGATAGAATACAAGGATGTTGAACTAGGGCACGATTGCATGGAGAGACACAGATAGAACAAAATTTGCAAGGTGTAACAAAAGTGCAAGGTTGACTATAAGTGCATTAGAGATTAGTGGTTAGCCAATAACTATGGCTAGGAAGGGGGGGAGGTGGGGGGGCATATAGGCAGAGAGTAGGGGGTAGAAATGGCATATCCCAGCATTGGGATGCCCAATCCCTGTGTTGGCCATTGTGGGCACTGGGGAGCCCACTCACAGTGTACTTAGATATACTCTACACCCCCCCACTGTGGGACACTGAGTAAGCCCAATCCCAGTGTCCCCAGTTATGTTTTCCACTCCCCAGTACTGTGGAACACTGGGTTGCCCTCCCCCACTGTACTCCAACATTTACACATTTCCTTCAAAACAAAGAAAACTGTCCCTAACATCTTTTTTTTTTTTTTTCCTGTCGACATCGGGGTGCCCAATCCTGTGTCAGCACTACCCTCTCCCCCCTGACAGTGTGGGACACTGGGTAGTCCACTCCCAGTGTCCACAACTATGTTGTCACTCCCCAGTACTGTGGGACACTGGGGAGCCCACCTCTAGTGCCCCAAAATATTGCATATATGTTCCTGTAAAACAATTAAGACCTGAAAAGAAGAAAATGGTCCTTCATCATCTTCCCATCCCTCTCCATCATCCTGACCCTCTCACTGAGTAACCCACCTCCCCACATACACTCTTGCCCTATACTTACTACTGGAGACCATTGGCTGCCATCTTCTGTGGACAGGGACATGTCTGCACTCTTCACAGCAAAACCACTAAATGAAGAATCAAGTTAAGTTTTGTATAATGGCTGTCAAAGGCATTTTGAACTTATGTTGATATCTCGCTCATTTTTCAGTATTTGTGCACCAATTTTCAACATGGGCTTTTTGTAACCCCACCTCAAAAACAGTGGCACTGTCATTTTGTTACGTGTTCCCAAAAGGTGATTTTTCCCGGTGGGTGCACAGAATCACCTTTAGGGACCGAGTAATGAAATGACAGTGCCCAGAAGTCATTACCCATGTTCCTTTGTACTGTATTATAAAATGGTCTATAAAAGGCCCATAACCGCATTTGTCAAAACCATCCACTAGACGTTTCCTTTTTTAATCAAATATACCTTATTGCAGTTTCAAGCAGTCAAAGGTATGTATAATTATCATAACAGTCACAAGTAAGACTGCATTTTATAATGGCATTAACAACAAGTATAAAAGAACAAATAAATATACTACCCTACCTCCCTCCTCCCATTCCACCCCCCATCCAAGTGTCGATTGCAAAAAATTACCTATAAAGCTGTCTACCTGATAAGGAAAATATGAAACATGAGCTAGGGCTCCCATATAGTTAGTAACATATCCAGTGGGCCCCATGTGTTCTGAAAGGCCTGGGATCTATTACACATGGATGCAATATGCTTTTCTAGTTGGAGTGCCAAAAGTATCTCCCTATACCATTCCACAACCGGGGGTAGGTAATCATCTTTCCAATGCCTCATAATAATTAACTTGACAGTTGCTGCCACTAGCGCAAGATGTGCTCTTCTGATTTTTGGGGTTCTCTGGGGAAAAATGTATAATAAGCAGGCCTCTGGAGTAAACAGAGGCTATAATCCCAAAAGTGGGTCCATTGGGCCCTTAATGGCTTGCCAGAAAGCTTGGGCTTTTGGGCAGTTCCACAACATATGGAACAGTGTTTCTTCTGTCTCTCTGTACCTCGATCAGTCAGAAGAATGTATTTTACCAATTCTATATAGTTTCACAGGTGTATAATACAAGTTGTGCATGATGTTAAACTGGATTAGGTGAAGCCTGTCCTGCTTCACAAATCTATAGCTGGCTTGCCAGTGCTTTTTCCAGGTATCTTGTTCTTCAGGAAGAGTTAATTCCTGGGTCCAGTAGTAACAAACACCTGAATGCAAATGTGAATCTAATGTTTGTAATTTCTTATTCACCATTGAAACAGAATGAGGTTGGTTTGCTACTTGCAAGATTGTCTGGAGGTCTGAATCTGTTGAAAATGACCAGGGAGTGTTTCCTATAAAGGAAGAAATCGCCTCCCTGGTCTGTATAAATTTGCACTTATGCCAATCTGGGACCTTTTGGGAAGTTTGGAAGTGAGAAAAGAAAATCAATTCCCCTTGATTAAAATAGTCTGTAAGCTTACATGTCTGTAGCAGGGCCCAAAACGAAGGCAATATAGGATTATTGTCAATTCTAAAATGGGGATTGCCTACAATAGGCTGTGCAAGCATCATATGCCAATTCAATGAAAGATGATTTTGTGTCTGATGAAGAGCTCTGAGGGACCACCCAATCAGTGTGTTCATGAGTGATTTAGGGATTACGAAGGGGTAACATATAGGAGAGTGAGCAATGAACAAGAACATTTGAACACAAAATATTTCTCCAAGTCTACCCACAAAGGAAAATACCCCCTTGGGTTTAAGGGAAAGACACTCTGTACCCAGAAAGCAAGTTTACTAATATGGTGGGCACAGTAATATGTAAAGAGGGAAGGGGTCGCCAATCTGTCCTGTATTTTGGGGACTATGAGTTTAAAGTAGGCTCTCCTCACCCCTTTCCCTTCCATGTAAAGGCACTGAGGACTTTTTGCAGCCTGGTAAACCAGACCTTGGGGAGAAAACACCCTAACATACCCAAGGGATACAAAAGCGAAGAAGCACGTTCATCTTAACAATGCAAATGCATCCCCACAAAGAGAGGGAGTGCACCCCCCCCATCTATCCATATCTGCTTTCAGTGTTTTCAATAAGTCAGTTAGATTCTCTGTAACTATTGATGTTATATCTCTTGTTACCTTGATACCTAGATACAGAAGGGATTTAGTTTCCCAAGTGAGCCTGAGTGACCCTATTATTCAATGGGAAGACTTCGGTTTTGGAACAGTTCAATTTGTAATATGATACTTTGGAGAAAGCCTCAATTTCTGTTAAGACACTGGGGATGGTTACTTGTGGCTCCTCTGTATGCAGAAGTAAATCGTCTGCATAAGTGGAGAGCACATATCTCTTCTCCCCGACTCTAATGATGTCTTTGATGTCTTGTGATGCCAACAACCGATGAATCAAAGGTTCCAGGTAGAAATTAAATAAAAGAGGGGACAATGGACATCCCTGTCTGGTGCCATGACAAAATGGAAATGGACTAGATAAGATGCCGTTGCACCAGATCCAGGCCTTTGGAGAAGTGTACAATAATCGGATCCATCTAAGGTATCCATCAGGCAGGCCAAAGTGGATTAGAGCTGCAAAAAGGAAGTCCCAGGAGACCCAATCAAAGGCCTTCTCAGCGTCCAGGGAAACCAAAGCAGCTGGTACTTCTAAGTCCCTCTGGATGCCAAAATGAGGTGTAACAACTTCCGCATATGGTCTCAAGAGGACCCCCCTGGCCATAAACCCCACCTGCTCACTTCTAATGTGCTCTCCCATAATGGGAGAAAGCCTATTGGCCAAAATCTTTGCCAGGATTTTAAGGTTTGAATTAAGCAAATAAATGGAGCAGTAATTTTCAGGGTACAAGGGGTTCCTACCAGGTTTCAGAACTAGAGTAATCAATGCTTGTAGAAAATTCTGTTCCAAGAAGTCCATGTCATACCAATAATTATAGACCTATTCCAGGACAGGTACTAATATTGCCTGGCAAGATTTATACAAATTATTAGGTAATTCATCTGGACCAGGGGATTTATCTGGGGCAACTGTTTTTATAGCCAGCTGTATCTCTCTGGAGGTAATACATTCACCCAGGGAGATCACCTGGGTGGCAGATGCCTTGGGAAGATTGACCGCATCGAGGTATTGAGCTATGTCTTCCTGAGATGGGGATAGATTGGAATCTGTCTAGTAAAGCTTTTGAAAAAATATTCCAAGACCGGCAGCCATCTCCCTAGGATCAGTACTGACTGACCATCTTGGGAGAAACAGAGACCTGGAATATTCTGAGAAGTTCCTCCCTGTCGTATTCAGATTGCTAGCAGCTTACCTGCTCACTCCCCGGATTCAAGGTACTTAATCTTAGTGTGATGCAGTGACAACTCAGCTCCCTGTGCCAGTAAGTTCCATATTGAGCTTGTAATTTATATAATTTAGCCCATTCTTCAACACTGGTTTGCTTACTCAGGGCCTGTTCTAACATCCGAATTGAACCCAGCAGTGTTTACACTTGAGACTTGTATTGACGTGCCTTTGTGGCAGCTAGCCAGATACATTCATCCCGTAGTGAGCATTTAAGAGCAGCCCACATGATATCTATGTTGTCAACCATCCCTTTATTAGTATCCAGGAAAAAAACAAAGGAGTCGGTAATGTGCTCAAGAGAGGTTGGCCTCTTTAACAACTGAGTATTCAGGTGCCACAGGGAGTCCCTTTTGATCCCTGGCCCTAGTAGATCAGTAATACCTATGGGGGAATGATCTGATAGCACCCTGGCATGAATGGCAGTGTCTAGTATACCAGGGAGAGCAAAGGCACTTATCAAAAAATAATCTATTCGGGAACAGGAATGATGGGGGAGGGAGAAAAAAGTGTATTGTATTTCAGAGGGATTTAATATCCTCCAAACATCAAGTAAACCAGCACCATCCATGAGTTCTTTTGAAGCCCTTTGGGCTGGGGTTAAACCACACCGCCTATGCTCTGATCTGTCCATATCTGGCTGGGGAGTGATATTCCAGTCCCCCCCCAATATCATTAATTTAGCAAGCTCTGTGGCAATCAATCTCAAAAGATATGTGAAGAAAAAAGGTGAATCCTTGTTGGGATCATAAATTGCTCCCAACAGGACCTGTTGTGTGGCTAGCAAACCATGAACCAAGATGTAACAACCATCAGGATCTCATATTTCTTCCACTAACTTAAAGAGGACTGTCTTTGCTATTAGAATGGCAACTACACCCCGAGACGTGGAAACCCCAAGTCCAAAAACCTGCCCCATCCAACCTCTGTGCAATATAGGGAGTATCCTCCCTCTTAATGTGTGTTTCTTGTAAGCAGGCAACCCCTGTCTTTAGGTGGAGCAGGTGCTTAAGTATTATCTGCTGCTTACACCTATCTTGGGCTCCTTTCACATTCCAACTCACACTGATGTATGGACCCCACCATGTTTTGTCTCCTATGGTGATCTCAGAAAACATATGTGAGGAAATCATGCTTCTCTTACAATATGCCCTTAAACACTTACGTGTTTTTACCATTACAACACTTGGTATCCCCCCCCCTCGAATCCCCATGAATGTTAAACAGTGCATCTGTGAATGGTTCCCTAGTACCAGTATCCCATTCCCCCCTCCACTACACAACAACAAGTAATACATATATCCCCAAGTAACAACAAACTAAAAACAAAATCACCCCCAGTTCTAAACAACTGCACCATCATTCACGCACTGTCAGGTGATACTGTAGCGCAGATCTGAGGAAAGTCAGCAAATCCACCACAACCCCCTCCTCCCTCCCTCCCACAAACACATGAGACAGATTGCCATATGTAGAGAGGTGTTGAACCCTTTAGGGTTATGCTCTACTTGACGACAGCTATGGGACAATTCAGGGCTTATAGCATACTGGGCCCCTCTCCATGCACTTAACAATAATTGTAATTTTTTTTATGTCCCCGTACATAGCGCCACCTTCTAGCTCACTGAGTCCATAACATCCGGGGACTCGGGGCAAAGGTACACTACAAATAACAAAAAATTTAAATGTCTCACTAGTAGAAAGTTTACTAAATAAATGGTACCCAGTCCAGTAAATAGAGAAATCCATCTTCGGTTTACAACTCCCCAATGGACAAACATATTGAGGAGAATATTGAGTAGTAGTGAATATTGAGGGGGTGACATAAAGATCCAGGCTTACAGTCAGTCAGACACTCATTCTGGGTTTCTAAACAAAAACATGTGGCTCCAAGGAAGCATACTCCAACCGCCTCATTACAGGGACAAGCAAGACTCTAATCTTGAGGGCCTTGTTCTCCATTAGACAGCTTCTCTAATTCAAAGGCTCTTGGAAAATCACAAACCCAGCTACCAAAAACTACCTGAATGCCCACAAAGCTCACTACACTGGGCTTCCATCACTGCCAGTCAGGGTGCCATTTACAAATGTGATAAAATGAAATGGGGATAATTTCCAGCTGGTCTTCCAGAGCACTCCATGCCAACAGATTATCCCAGTGTCATACCACATCCATAAAGATGAGACAGTCAAACCCACCTCACTTGAACAAATCTGGGAACAAGGTTTTAAGCTCTAACTTGGCTTGTTCAACAGTCTCAAATGCTAACCACTGTTCCTTATGCTTAACTTGTAGAATGGCAGGATACTTGACATGAAAAGGCTTTTCAGCCGCAATTAATTTTGTGACTATCGGATGTAGCTCCTGCCGCTTGACTCGTACAGAGTGAGGGAGATCCTGCATGATACAAATTTGCGTGCCTTCCCATTGAACTTTTTGGAGCTCCTTAACTTTTGCCAGGATATGTTGGGTACCCAATAAGTTGAGTAATTTGAAAATGAGGGGCCTGGATGGGGAGCCTGACAGTGGTGGGGGGCGTAGGCCATGATGGGCTTGCTCAATAATGTAAGCCACTCCATTTGGAGAGGGCACTGCAATTTTTTCACAAAACCTCTGGAGGAATTGTGTGGGTGCATTGTCCTCCTCTTTTTCCGGGATTCCAATGATTAAGAGGTTATTGTGTCTACTGAGCCCCTCCAAGTCTTCAAGTTTGTCTTCCAGCTTTTTCAGTCTACGATTTGTAGCAACAACTTCTTGTTCAGTTCTACTCTGCTTGTTCTCTAAAGAGACAATCCTGGCTTCTGAGTCCCCCACTCGAGTTGTAAGAGGCAACCAAGGATTTAATCTGCTGCAAATCTGCCGACATAGCAGAGATGACTTCTTGCATCGGCTGCACGATTTCTAAGAATCTGTCCTCATATAATGCAGTTTGTGCCACAAGAGGTTTTGCCGAACTCATGGGCTGTTGTTTGGAGTGCTTTGCAGCCTTATCTTTTTCTGGGGTAAGAGGCAGCAAATGCTGCAGAGGAGCCTTCCTCATGTACACTTCCATGTTTCCAGGTCAGTCCGACTCTCGAAGTTCCAACAGGTAACCAGACCTTTTACTGAAATAAACTGGCTCAATAGCGAGTTTTGGAAGAGATTGTTTGCAGGAAGTGAGCGGAGCTGCAGAGGTATGCTTCCACTTCTCAGACTGCCATCACATGACCGTCCAATTAGACATTTTAATTTTTCTCTTATTACTGTACACCTTACCTGAACTTAATATTTTTTTCAAACAAAACCACATTCCTTTTTCAAAAAAAAAGTCTTTATTGTAGCCATTCCCTACAACATACAATTAATTGAACAGAAACTTAAAATACAGCATATTCAAAATAAGGCCTTTCAGTGCAAAGTAACCTCTTCTCTTGAATATCCCCTTGGGTGGCAGGGTACCTTCCAAATATCCTTTTATAAACATTGTAAAATTAGTAGTTATGAACTTGAAAGTCTTACAAAATGTGAAGAATTTCTATATAATACTGTATATCACTTTTCTGACTTAGTGTTAATTCCTCTGAGGGCAATCTAATTTGATAACTTACAGCTGATGGTCAGTAGATCAAAATGTATTACCCTCAGCCAATTAGGACACACCTAACATCCCTCTAGCACTTATAACAAGTTCATGCATTGTAGTTTTCATGTTGAAATGGAATGTCCGCCATGATACTCTCCATTCGTGTAAGACATTTAATTGCTTTGACTCATTCTGGCACTGTCGGATAATTTACTGTCAACCAGTTTTTAATAAGTGTCTTGCTGGGTGCAGCAAAAACGATGCCATAAAAAAGATTTTCACTTACTGGCATGTATTAGGGATGCAGTCCTACCCAGGACTAAGTTTTCAAGGTTTAAGGCTCTTGGAAATTCTAACATACTCTACTTATAAACTTTGTTTTCACTTCTTCCCAGAAGGCTCTAATTACTGAATAGCCTCTAAAAATAATAAAAATAAGCACTCCTCTGTCCATACTGCATCCAGCAGAAGTCTACCGTCCCAAGATTATAATGCTTTGCTCTGGGTGGGTGTAACACAATATCTAACCACCACTTTCCAGGGTTCCATATCATCCTCCAAGCTTCTTTTCCTAACCCTACATTAGCCTCATCTGCCCATTTTCATCTATATCAAGTGAGCCTCCTCCCAGACTATATCCTGAAGCAGCTTGACCAGATTAGATATATGCCTCTTTGCTATTAGTTCTCTACACATTTTATCTGTGTAATGTAAAACCTCATGGGGTTGCTGGAAGAGGTCCTCCCAATATGTACCTGTACCAATGAAAGCTAGGATATACCTAAACAATTTCTACAGGAGCAGAGCATGTTCATGCTGTAATTATCTAAAGGTTTTATTCACCTTCTCATGTTGAACATGCAAAAAAAATGTGTCAGGTTTGTCTGTGCCCATCTTTTGAATCCAATATCCAGTGGAGCTTGAATGAATTTTGTACATTGAAGAATGTGTATGAGTCTGGAAAGCCCCTGATCTTTTCGGGTCTCTGGGTATATACTGCCAATTATGTAGTTTTTCTTTTCCCATGGATCTTAATCTTCTTGAATTAAATCATTGGAGACCAATGCAGTTAAAGTTGCTATTGCATCCGGACCATGCAATGTTCTTTTCTTCATCTGCAACTAGCCAGTGTCTGACCCTCCATCCAGTATGTCACTAAAGGAGTATGAGAGTCACAATTGAAAAAAAAAATGTTATGCAGAGTATTTTGATTTGAGTGTTTAGGCCTACTGTGTTCTTCCCTTTGTTTGATATTGAGTTTTTTCTACACTTGCCTACTAGTTTTATAGCCCCTGGGTATCTCTATGTTTGAATATTGTGTTGCTCTACATTTTCATATGATGCCTCCAGTCCCATGTCACAGTGATGCATCCACAACCACAGATTCTGCAAGTACTGTTCTAGATAAAATTTTATATCATTAAAGTCGAGATTGTAAGTAACTTTTCTTATCCACTGAGCACTAAAAGCTACTTTTACAGTTTAGCAACCACTTGAGGGACACTTAAATTGGCTATTCTGTAAGGAAACATACCTAGAAAAAAACTAATTAAAGAGTTATTTTGCTGAGTCCAGAATATCAGCCTCCTAACTGCAGATTGCTGCTGCAGCAGCTTTCACACACTAAACTGATGAGCCTGGATGCATCACTGCCATATGGGACAGGAGGCATTGAAGGACAACAGAAGAATTCCAATATGGAGTTTCCCAGGGTCCTAAAACTAGATGGCAAATTTAGAAAAAGCCTCCTAATAGCAAACACAGGAAGACTACAGTAGAAATACACACACAAATCAAAACACTCTGCACAACATATGTTTTCAAATTTGAATGTAGTACTCTAACTCTGCAACTCTATATTAACATTTTAGTGCTGGATGACGACATCTGCATTGTGGTTTGGTAGTCCATAATATTTCCCATTTATTTTATGGCTTTGCTTCCCCAAATAAAAGACTGCAGAGCCTTAGTGATATGTTTCCATTCCTTGCTGTGGACTGGTAATGAAAGTGTTTAGAATACACACAAAAGCTTGGGGAGAATGTTTATACAGATTGTCTTGATTTTCCCCATAAAGGTTAATGGAAGAACCTCCCATCTTTTAAAGTATGTCTGAATTGATTTGACTACCTCACCATAATTTGCATTGTAAAGCTGAGTTAAATGAAACAGTACCTGCAGCCCAGATACCCAATCTTTGCCGTAACTCATTTTAAAGGGGACCATCCTCTGCAGTGCAGAAGTCATCACCCCAATAATTAATATCACCTCTGTTTTAGCATTATTCATTTCTAAACCTGAAGTCACTCCATGATTCTTCAGAAGTTGAAATAAGTAATGGAATGTTACCATTGGGTTGCACAGATGTAGCATTGTACAGCACTACCTGAATAAAACAAGCTAAAATGTTTTACCTCACCTACCCTTTCTCTTCACTAGACTCATGTTTGACCTACTTGCCATCACCAGAGGTTCAATACTTGGCACAAAATGAATTGAGGATGATGGGCACCCATTCCTACTACCTTGTTGGCTATTGAAAGACTGAGAAGAGGTCCCATTAAGTTTTCTACAGCAAAAGCACCGTGCTCCTGATGAAGCTTTACTGAGTAAAGTGGTAGAGCATTGTAGTCATCTTCTCCATGCTCATATCATTTTGCAAGCTGCTCAATGTGTAACTTTTTCTATACATTTTGTACATTTTTTGCTTACATTTCTCTCCCCATGATGTGATGGCAGAGAGCCTCACTCAACCTGCTTTTTCAAGGATCTGGTGGAGCCATGCCAATTTTGCTGGTACAGCTCTTGTGAGGGATTGGGAAGTCATCCTACAGACCAGTGTGATTTTCTCCAGATTTCAACAATTGTGGTGAAGAAGCATGCAATTCCATCAGTGGTGTCACTACACATGCTTCCATATGTAGTAGACCAAATGGTTGCCAGGCCTCCACCCCAGAAGGTACCTCCCTAGTGTTCTGTCCTCCAGCCATCGCTAGGGGCCAGACTAACTCTGAGCACTGTGCCAACCCCCAAACTGGAGGAGCAGAGCAGTCTCTTGGACACTCAAGCCATCTTGTCCTCCTGGCTGACCCTCCAATAATGGTGGAACAAAATGCACAGGGTGCTCAGACCAGAATGTGGCACCAAAACAAATCATTAAAGCAGAGCTAAAAGGAAGGTGAGCAAAATTAAAAAACACTCTTAAAAAAAAAAAAAAAAAAAAAGTCAATGCATGTGAGTTTATAAGGCACACTTGCAACTAACTGGCCAACAATACCCTGACAGTATGAACCCCATGCAGGTTCTTCATCAGAGGGCAACTCTCTCTAATGACCCAGACTCGAGGCATGAACCTGGGTGTCAGCGTCATGAGCAGTAGCTGAGCCACTGCGCCAATGGGCCAGCTGGTCTTTGCACTTTAAGCTGCTATTCACTATTGCAATTTAAGTTTACTGTACGCATTATAAAATAGCGTTATGCCTTACGATATATTTGTTGTTGCAAATGTAAGCAAAAATAAGATAAGCTGGCAATCATAAATTTAATAGTCCTGTTGAGAGTGTGGCCATTCTGCTTTATTGAATTCATTTCCTGCTAGCCACTTGTGACCACGAACTAACTCTGTTCATTTCATGCAACAGTTTGTTTGTGTTGCTGTACCCATTAACTTAATAATATAATAATAATAATAATAATCTTTATTAAAGTGCCTTTCAATTATCAAGGCGCTAAACAATAAGAATAAACAGAACAGTAAAATCCATGATTCAGACAAATAAATACAGAGCTAAAAATCAATTTGGGTAAGCTTGAAGCCATAGGTGAGTCTTTAGGGCCTTCTTGTAGCCCTCCATGGTCATGCACTACAGTATCTGACAGGGTAGAAAATTCCAGGCTGGGGTCACATACATGAATGCATGGGCCCCCAATGTCTTCAAAGATTCCCTGGGAATCTCTAGCAATCCCTCATGATCTAAGCGGAGTGGTCACCCTGGGCAGCAGGGGGACATAAGCTCTTTTAGATAGTCTGGTCCCTGTCCATGTAGGGTTTTTGTAGGTCAGAAGCCCGACCTTGAAAGTGATCCACCACTGAATAGGCAGCCAGTGCAGTTCACACAGCACTGGTGTGAAGAGACACGCCCGAGGGTCCCCATCAATAACCGGGCTGCAGCATTCTGCACTAGCTGCAAGTGGCGGATATCAACCCCCAGAAGCCCTAAGTAAAGGGATTTGCAGTAATCAAGGTGCAAGGTCACAAAGGCATGCATCAATGTAGGGAGGTCGCTGGATGGAACTAGGTGCTTGAGCCTGGCAATGTTCCTCAGATGGAAAAAGAGGACTTGACAACTGCCGACACCTGAGACTGCAGAGTCAGACCATCATCAAGAATCACCCCCAGATCCCACACCCATTCAGAGGAAAGAAGCTGGAAACCTCCCAGGCAAAATCCAGAAGGTTGACCAGCCCCTAACTCCTCTGTCTGGTGACCCAGATCCACAACCATCACCTCAGTCTTTTCTGAGTTCATTTTCAACCAGCTGGAGTTCATCCAGCCATAGAGTTCAGTGAGGCAGTTGTTGAATACCAAATGCGCACTATCCTGGTCAGGTGCAAAAGACAGGTAGAACTGGGTATCATCAGCATAACAGTGAAACCTCAGCCCATGCCATCTTACAATGTCTCTGAGGGGCAGCATGTATGCCACGGACAACATGGGGGACAACACCAAACCCTGAGGGACCCCACATGGCAGAGAGAATGGGTTGGAAGAAAAAATCCCTGACACCACCCTCTGAGTTCTGCCAGTGAAGAATGACTTAAACCACTAGAGAACTGTATCAGACAGGCCACAGATGAATCAAATGCTTGGCCATCATCAGTCATGATTGGAAATTGTTGGCTCAGCATGGACCTGGCTCAGTGAAGAATATTCTGGAAGTGTCTAATATTATCAGAAGTATATTGTAGGGGTGAACCCTGTTTGATCTGCATGTTTTAGTTTCAAAATCACTTTATTTACTCAGTTGGCCAAAATATGTGTGAATATCTTCATATCCACATTCAGGATGGTATGACTCACATAGTTGGTTATCTTTTCCCAGTTTTGGGAAAACTAAAACAAGTATTTAATACCAGGTGATTGGGAAATCCCCCAGCAAATCTCTTCCATGTTCCAAAAATGGGGACCAACACAGAACCAAAGGCTGTTAATAAGTCAGTATTAAAACCATCTGGACCTGGCAACTTCCCAGTGGTTTAATTCCTAATTATCTGTCCCCCTTCTTCCATAGCAGTAGGCCTCAAAACCTCATGTGTGTGTGGGATAACACACTACAGGGTTTGTGACTGTAAGGTAATAATCCACTTCTCTGTTTTTGCAGCACTCAGCTATGCCTCATGCCTAACAACCACCTGGGGTGTTCATTACTCCCTTATGACTGCACACCCTGACATGTGTTATCCCAAACTAATCTTGTTCTGGTTATTTAAAAGTGTTCATAGCAGTCTATAGATTGATATTTGAAAACTGCTTATCATCTACTAGTCAATTGAAGACCATACATCACATCAGTGCTGACTGCAATATCCTGCAGCCTGTTTTGGAGAAGGTACAAGTCCTAATGCTTAGAAGTTCCACCCACATGACCATCATCAGTATATCAGGCAGGTGCTGTACAGCAGTATTATATGACTGATGTCATACCCTGAAAATATTATACTGCAGCGGCTAAGCCACAGACACTTTAATTCTCAGTTATTTGTTAATTTCTTTTGATATTTTCATGAAAACATGTTGAGGGTTGGTCCTGGGCCCCACCATAAGATAACTCTATGAACAGAAATGTCTAGACATACTGTAAATGCAACTGATAGACCAGGTTATACTTCATCCAACCATCGTGTGTAGGCACAACTATAGTATATCTAAACTTTCCTAACTAGACATAACTGTTAAAGGTTTGAAAACTGGAATTAACTATGTCCTAGCTTTGGGAACTGGGTACAGGAGCACTTTTCTTTATATCCAAACTTGTATACATTAGAAAATTGCATCTAGACATATGGTAATCTGAGAATCCCCCCATCCCTGTGATTACCAGTTCAGTAATACCTGTAAATTACCAGTGTCCTTTAGGAATGTGTTTTATAAATGAGTTTCTCTTTTTTTTTTTCATTCAGCTGTTTGCCCACCCACCACCACCCGCTCCTGTCTTTGGGCCCTGGCTCAGCACCCCCAATCCCATCTGCAACTCCCCCAGCTGTCAGACTGGAGAAATCTACACAATGCGTGACCTGAGGTTCCCAAGGGCTGTCACATATGCTGACAGGGGGGACATGAGTTTTTTCCATGGTTTTCTCCCCTTTAATGCCCCAGGGCCTCAGTGACATAGTTGTGCATGTGTGTAGTGGTTCACATTTGCACCAGAACTGGTGACTCCACTCCACCCACCCAGCTTAGCACCTGGACCCTCATCTGCATGACATTACCATCGAGCATCAACTCGGTGGCAGCCAAGTGCTGGGAAGGCCATACTCCCCAATTCAGAAGAGCTGCTTGACAGCTGCTCAACCCTACTTCCTGCCCTTTCCCCTGCCTGACCCCTGGTGGCCTGAGGTCAATCCCGAACCTGGGTCACTGCCATGGGTGAGGTAAAGTGCTATTCACCTCAGCCCCTCTACACCACTGGGCTGGCTAATAAATGGGTTTCTGAGAAACAGACCATTGTAAACTATTTCTGATATTTCTTTAGCTCATTGCATAGTCTGGTACAATATCACAGTATTTCTTCCTAGTGATCTTGTGTACACATGCTTAGCAGTGGATAGATAGTAACATGGAAATAAAAAAAAAAAGTACTGTATTTTTTATTTATTTACTACTTTTTGGTGCCTACCACTGCCAGCACCACCTGCCCGGTCATGTACCCCTCGGGTGCTGCTTCCCATATTAACTGCCCTCCCGGTACCCCCTTGCTTACCCCCCAGGGTGGGGTCATGGCACCCGACCCCTCTGAAAGGTGCCACAATCGATGGGATAGGGTGGGAGTCAGCCTGGGAGCCAATTGCAGCTGGGGGGTGGGCGTCATCAAGGTGGTGGGTGGCAGGCTTTTTTCTCCCATGTAAGTGGGGGCAGGAATGTGCAATAATGCCAGTGTCTGTCCCACCCCTCAGATCCTTGTTGGTGCTGGTCACTGTGGTGCCCCCAGCCTCTGCTAGGGGTCCCTTTAGCACCGGTCACACACAGCACTCTTCCCCCTGGAGAAGGAGAGCAGTCCTTGGGAAGCTCGATCCTTCTTCTCTGTCCGGGCCCTCCGATGATCCAGGTCCATTCATGAACCCAGGTCACCGGCATCACAAGTGGAAATCCAACCGCTGCGTTGATAGGCTGGCAAAATTACTGTATTTTGAATTGCTCCAAAATAGAGGAAGGGAATCCATGGTACTGAGATTTGCTCCTATGGGAGTTTAAAGCTTAGAGGGCATAACAGCAGAAGATTGGCAGTCTGGCAGCCTTGAGTCTATGATTAGTTAAGGTCACAGCTGGAAGAATGTGGTGAAGATGCCAGGGTACATAAGGAACATGAGGTCCGTGACCTACACTGGAGAAGGTCCTTGAAGCACCACATAGGGCTAATTGCTCAACAGGCAGTTGTAATGTGAGCTTAGTATGAGATGATTACTGTTGGCTAAATGGGATCAGGGAAATATCTGGGTGGATTCAGAACAGTGAAATACTATGGAATTAGCCCTCCTTCCATTTTATATACATAATCAATCATAGAAATAAAACATGCAGTTTAGATATCTTAACATGGTAGAACTGTACTGGTTATACCTTGTTTTCCACAGCAGCTACGGGAAACATATGAACATGATTTCAAACAAGACATACTGTAATACTAATAGAATGCCATAAGGAGAAGGAGAAAAAGGAAACACTGACGTAGTTAAATTTATGTAAGCAATAACCCATTACAGGATATGGGGTTATTGGGGATTAATCAACACCCCGGGTGCATTGTGAGGCACAAGGCCACAGGCTGAGTGTCCTCACAGCACCTGGGGTATTGAATAATCCCCAATAAGGTAGATGGGAGCCTCTTCCATAGTAGTGTTCCCTGGTGCTTCAGGTAGAACAATAGCAGCAGCCGTCAAGTGCATTCAGAGGATGGGAGTTGTCAGAGATTTGGACACTACTATCAGTCAATCAGAATAGAGGAAATCCATAATTTCATATCACACAAACTACTACAAACACTGTTAGTTGATTATCTGCACTTTAGATAAGCCCACAATAGTTAATCCACATTTAAGACCCGCACACAAAAATCTGTTCTCATTTCAGACATGCCTATGATAGTTTATCTGCATCTAGGCCATAGAAGATATGGGAAAAAGGCACCATCCACTTCAACTACTGTACTACCAAGCCTTTAAAATCCTGGGTTCAAAACTCTTACTTATAACATTCAATTACCCAGAGGAAAATCAAAATAACTAGCATCTGTGTATGGATTAACCCATGACAGAGCGCTTGTTTTACAGGGGGATTAATCCATGCCTGGGGGGATGGGGGGTTGTTGCATGAGGCTGCATACTGAGTGCCAACAACCACCTAGGTGTGGATTAATTCCACATGAAAACCAAGCTTTGGAGTGAGTTAATTCACTTATACATGGCCAGGGAAAATGTGGACTGTACGCAAGACACATTGGTACTAGTATACAAAAACACTGGCCCTGGCAATGGATACTTGCGGAACCAGTGGCGGGAGCAGTGGATTGTGGTATTGGAGGTGAAGAATGCGGCTGATGATAGTCAATTCTGTAGTAAATTTAGGCAACACTCACAGTACTGTACCCTTTACTGTAGATACACATGGCTATCATTTGGCTTTTGCATTGCTTGGATATTTCTGGAGCCAGTGGCGGAGGCAGCAGACTTTGGTGTCGGAGAAGGTCATGGCTTGGGATGGAGGTGTCAGTAAGTTACTGGGGCCAGCACTGGAGATGCAAACCAGTGAAATTGAGGTGACCAACTTTACACTGCTGGGATTCAGCACATTGTAGCCTCCGGTTGTATTTTTCTTGACTGACTTTCAGACAGAGGATGCAAATCGGTGAAATGGACCGGAGGAATTATGAAACGTTTTAGCCTCTGGTTCTGTTTTAATTTATGGAATTTGAGACAGTGGATGCCAATGTAAAAGATTCATGCTTACCAGAATTCAGTATCTTGAGCAACTTATGATTCATCAGTGTGGATTTAGGGTGATGACCAGTAAATGATTTCCACTGTCTCAAACTTTGTAAACTAACACATAACCAGAGGCTACAACGTGCTTGTAATATGCTTACACCAGATCTCACTGTAGTGCAAGTTGCAGTTTTTAAAATGAGACTTTGTGGCAAGTTTGTACTTGAAACAATTAAAGCTGTTGTGTTTTGCACGAACGAGCTGCAGGGAGCATCCAGCACCTTCCCACGCTTTGTCTCAGCTCTGCAGGGAGTAACTGTGGATTAACTGATTATTAAGCCATGGTCTCCTGATGGCTGTTGACCAATGAGAGTCGACCATTTTCCCTGGCCATGGTATAAGGTTAATTAAACACCTCTGTCTTCAGCCTTAGGCATTTAATTACCCACATAAACCAGTTATCCCTCCATATACCCCCACCAACTAAAGCTATAACTTAATTATGGCACTTCATATGATTGATTTTTTTTTTTTACTTCTACCATCTGAATCAGTTAATGAGTAAATTAACAGATAAATACAGCCACATTTTCATACATACATTGATGTTTACTGACAGAAAAATAATAATGACCCTTCCAGTCTTCCTGGCTCCTAGCTAGGCCTTCAGCAGCACTGGCTAGCCTGTTAGCTTAGGTAACAATCATAGCACTTTTCTGCTTGAATCTACTCCCTTCCCCATTTTCCAACACCTCCCTACCATCACTACTGCAGCACAACAACATAGAGCATCTTTGCACGGTTACCTTATTCTAACCATTGCACTGATGATCATCATACATACAAAACAGCACTGTTGATCATAAAAGCTGTGGTTTTACAATTGTGCAGTGAACAGTTGTTCTGTGGTGATGAGAGCCACAATGAGCAGCGAGTTAGTGGAACAGCACCTAATAGAGGGGCCTCAGCAGTGAGAGAGAGAGTTGACATCAGAAGTGAGCATTCCCACAACGAACCACTACAGTAAAGGAATTAGCAGAGTGTGTGTGTGTGTGTGGGGGTAATATGTGCTGGACACAGGCTTGTATTGTACTAATGGTTGCCCATACTCTGTAAATGATTGTGTATGAGGAGCCATACACATACAAGGCTGTGTTTGAATCTCACATTTTCCATGGTTAAAAGAGACCACTTAAGCTGCACTCCTGAGGTCTCTTGTTACCATGGAAAGCTCTCAATTGAAACACAGCTTGTGTGGCTGCTCATACACAGTTCTCTATGTTCTGCACTTTTCTGGCACTTTCATGTACTTTTATATACATTTTTTATAATATTTATTACAGAAGTAAAAATGTGACCCTGTGTCTTTAAGAGCTCTATGCATGTGGATGCATGATACATGTATGAGTTGTGACAGTTGCTCTTTTTGCTGAATTTTTACTTATCTTGCTCCACTTGCACTGACTACCTGTTGGCTTTTTGCACAAGTTTTCCTGTAACCCGTGTGGCGTTATCAGGACCTGAGGAACAAGCCACAGTGTTCATAACAGTAGTCAGGTGCTGGTTCTTTGTTAACTCATGTTTTCCTCTCTCATGGCTTCCACTGAATACATATTGATATAAGTCAGTGTTTCCTCATAAGTCCTCGTCTGCTTGCCATGGATCATTTTTGTCACTGTCCTCTGGGACTGACCCCAAGCAGTCCTTTTCTTTTTTTAGGTAAAGTGTTCCAGAACTGTGCACAATACTCCTGGTGTGGCATCACCAAGGACCTGAACAGGAGTAGGATCACTGCCTTCTGTCAGATTGAGAAGCCTGTATATATGCATCCCAGCATCATGCTAGCTTTCCCATATCCCTTCATACAGTGGGTTGAGGACTTGAAGCTGTCACTAACTGTAACCCCCACATCCTTTTCTTCTGTGGGCTGCTTTAATTGTAGCCCATCCCTCCTATATTCAGTCCTCAGATTACCCCGCCCAAAATGTCTAACCTTGCATGTCTTGGTTTTGAATTTCAGTTGAAAAACCTTAGAACTCCTCTCCAATTTACCCAGATGTGTTTTGATTCCCATCTGCCCTCTTGATTGTCCACCTTGTCACATAGCTCTGTGTCATTTGTAAATAGACACATCTTGCCCTGGATTCCTTCCACAGTGTTGCACATATACACATTGAAGAACACAAGGCTTAGGACCAGCCCCTGTGGGACTCCACTCATAATCCCACTGACCTTGGAGTATGTACTATTTAATACCATCCTTTGCGGTCGCCTACCTAGCCAAGTTTTCCCTCATCTAGTTACTTGCTCCCTAACACCTAAATCACCCAAATTATTTAATAGCTTCTTGTGGGATAAAAAGTCAAAGACTTAGCAAAAGTCCACTACTTTGTCTTTATCTAACGTTTGCAATGCCATGCTCAAGAAATACACACGTTATGTCTGACATGACTTTCCCTTCATAAAGTCATGACACTTATTTTCCTGGAGTCCATGGGGCTCTAAGTCAATGAGCTGCTTCTTGATTATGGTGTCAAGGAACTTCCTGGCAATGGAAGTCAGGCTAACTGGTCTATAGTTCTCTGGGCTCCTTCTTTGATATGATCCTACTTGTTAACTGCCCCATCTAGCTGTTTGTACCCCATGATTCTGACCCATAGCTCCTCCATTATCTCTAAGTCAGCCCTCTTAATGTCTGGCACTATTGTCTGGGTAAATTGGCTCTCTGATTTCAGGGCAACATCGGACCCCATTATGTCATGGTCAATTGATCCTAGCAGCTCTTCCACTGTTAACCACCTGATGTAGTCTTAGTTGGTCAGAACACAGTCAATAATCCCATCCCTAGTCTGCACCTCCACTACTTGAGTCAAGAAGCAGTCCTGGAAGGTGTCTACCAATGCTTGATTTCTGGTCCTCCACACACTGAGATGTTTCAGTCAGCACTGGGTATCTTGAAGTCTCCTTAACAGGACTGTTTCCAGTGCAGTTACTGCCTTCCTGATCTCTTTGACTAGAGCTCTGTTTACTTCTTCTGTCTAATTAGGATGCCTGCAGACCACTCCTAAGTGGGTAACCTACTCCATGCATTGTATGTTACACCCATAATGATTCTGTCATGCTCCCACATGTTGTCGACCTATTCTCCATCACTCTGACACTATCTCTGATGTATAGTGCAAGCCCCTTTCCTTTACCCTGTTCCTCTTGAAGAATACTTAGCCTGTGAAAGTGAAGTCCCAGTCATTGTTGGGTGACACCCATGTTTCCATCACTGTCATTATGTCAGGGTCGATGTCTATTCCCATTGCCTGAAGCTCACTGATTTCATTTTCAAGGCTTCTGGCATTTAAGCAGACCACCCTCCATGAATCCTACTTGGCAGTCTTCCTCTATTCATCTGCAGGGCCTACTTTGCTAGTTCCTTTTGATAAATGCTTAAGTAAGCTTCACTCCTTTCAGTTTTGGTACTCACTCATGTGTGTGTGGCCATACACTTTACCCTTCTATAAAACCCCAAGCTCCCTAAATACCCCTTCAAGATAAGATAGTGTTTTCTATGTCTCAATTGATTGGGTGTTCCCATAGATGACACTAGCCCCCAGCATCCCACCTTAACTAATTTAACCACCCTGAGATGAAGGTCTCAGATTTGTGTCTCAGTTCCCTAGCTCACTCCCCAGTGAGATGATTGCCATCAGGTTTATATAGGATTTTGTTCCACCAAAAGGCATCACAGTCCACAGGAAGCCAATCACTCTTCAGTGCATCACCCTTTCAACCAATCACTAACTTGGAAGACTTTCAGTTGTCTTGCTTCCCCCTCCAGTGTAGCGTGAGACTGTCTGAGAAGATTACTGTCCCAGCCAACCTCTTGAGTCTGGCCCCTAGTTGCCAGGTATTGTCCCTTAATCACCCTTACTGGCTTCACCTGCCAGATTGTTCATCCAAACACAAAAAATATTGTCTTGCTTCACTTACCTCTACTTTCCTAGCCAACCTAACAATCTCAATGAGTGTCCTGTCTGCTGTCATCCCTGTTGAACAATGCTCTACCCTCCTCACCTGTTCTGTGTTACAGATCACCATCTCAGTTCCTCTAATAATTGAATGCACATCTTTTTATTTGCTGTGTCATTTTGACTACATCCCTATACATTACATGGTTACTGTTTGGGACATTAGGGTAACATAGTCCTCTCACCTGACTAGGGGAGTAGCATGAGGGGGGAAAACAGTTGAAAGTTGTTAACTGAGAGTCCCCTCACTCTTTTTATGCAATGATATTCTGCCCCTTGTCCACCGTCTTCCTTTCCCATTGCAAAACCATAGGGACAGTGAGAGAATAGTGGAAATGGACAGCCCTGGCACCCAGTCCACAGGTTCTGCAGTGAATAACGGCTCCATCCACTGGCTCTTTTGTCTGCTGCCCTGTTTACTTTTGGACTCCTCCTTAACAGTCCTTCACACTGAACTAGTTGCTTATGTACCCCAGAGAGGATTATGCTGGGCTATCACAAAGAGCAACCAAAATCCTTCCTACAGACACCTACCACAGTCTGCCCCAATTGTGTTTTAGCTGGGCTCTACACTGATCTGCTGACACAGGTTACTCTTAAACACTCCCTGGATTAAAGACTGTAAAAATTCCCACTCCAGGAAGACATTTCTTCATTTTCTAAATTAAATAGGAACAGTCCCGAATGCAACCCAGCTCAAAGCATTGCACATACAATAGTAATATACAGATATATTGCACACAGCTCAATTAGTGTACCCTCTGTGGATGAGTTAGATGTTTCCTTTATTTGGACCAGATGAGGGAACCATCAAAGTGTACTATGGAATAGGGGACTCCACTGCAGTTGCCTTGCAAATACCATCTTCCTGCTCCATAGTTCTCAAGCTCTGGGGTCACATGGTGCTACTGGTCTTTTGTAGTACAGGACACCTCTGCTAACTCTAATCAGATTTAACTGGAACTTACTCCCTGGCTGTTTTGTACTCACTTGACCCAATTTCCCATAAGCTTTTTGGAACCTAAATAAGAACATAAGAACATAAAAATGGTGTCAGCAGATGGGGACTGCTTGATCCATCTAGTCTGTCCAAGATGGCTACCCCATCTCCTTTAACTGTTCCAGCCAAGCTGTCCACACTGTCTATCCCACACTAGCTTAAATTCTCTTACTGTTTTTTCTGACTCCACCTGTGCTGTCAGGCTGTTGCATAGGTCTAGCACCCTCTCTGTGAAGAAGTATTTTCTATAGTTGCTCCTGAACTTGCATCCCACCAGATGCAAGTTGTGCCCCCCTTGTCCAAGTCCCCTTATTTTCTAGGAAGAGGTTCTCCATCTTGTTTATTCCCTTGACATATTTGAACATTTCTGTCGTGTCTCCTCTGTTTCTTCTCTGTTCTAGTGAGTACAACTTCAGGTCCCTGAGCCTAGTTTCATATGTCTCATGGTGCAGCCCCTGCGCTATTTTAGTGGCCCTTCTCTGCACTGTCTCTAATTTGTCTATGTCCTTTTTCAGGTGTAGCCTCCAGAACTGGACACAGTACTTCAGGTGTGTCCTTACCAAGGATCTATACAGTGGCATGATTACCTCTTGCTTTCTGCTTGTAATGCCCCTACCTATACATCTTAGGATGCCACTTGCTCTCTGTGCCACTTTTTCACACTGTTTTATGACTTTTAAGTCATTGGTGATGAGAACACCCAGGTTACTTTCCATCTTTGTCACCTCCAATTGGTGCCCATCCAGTGTGTACTTTACTTCTGGGTTTCACTTTCCCAGGTGCATGATCTTTCATGTCTTGGTGTTAAACTTTAACTGCCATTGGTTTGACCATTCCTCTAGTTTCCTGAGGTTAGCCACCATGCTTGTGGCCCACACCTTTGTGTCCACCCTGTTGCAGAGCTTTGTATCATCTGTGAAGAGGCATACCTTTCCCTTCAATTCCTCTATGATGTCCCTGATGAATATAATATGTTGAAGAGTATTGGACCCAGCACTGACTCCTGTGGCACATCGCTGGTCACCTCCCCTTCCTATGACATTGCTCCATTGACCAAGACTCTATGTTTTCTATTCCATAGACAATTCCTAACCTAGGTAACTATCGTGTGCCCTAACCCTGTGTGCTCTAGCTTATTTCCCATCCTAAAATTCAAAAAGAATCACCTGGCTCTATAGGTTAAATTGGACCCCCTACTACCCTTACAGTGGAACAGCCATCATGAGTTCCCCCACATTCAGTTGTGGGGCTGGTCCCAATGTGCACTTTGTTGGCAAAACATTTTGATTTAGTTACTGTTACTGTAGTATAGTAGATTGTATCAGACTAATTTTGCTTAGTTGTTGGCTGGCATCTTCTTTTACTACAAATTCCAGAATTCTTTGCAGTTGACAGCAGAGCTGTAGGCAGCAGTGGAAGACTCAATAGCCTGCATTGCATGTTTGAGCTTTTATAATCTTTGGTCAGATGTTTTCCAGGACTGCTTTTCTCCAGGGGCTAAGTACAGTTCTGTGTGACTGTATATAGCCCACAGAGGACAACGGGATCTGTAAACAAAAGATTAAAACTTATATTAGTTTTAGATTAGTATGATGCAATCTACTATACTACAATAAATGGCAAGTAAACCAAAATGTTTTTGGACACAAAGTGCACATTGCAACCAATCCCACTCTTGACTGTGGGGGACTTTGTGCTGACTGTTCCCCTTTAAGGGTAGAAGGGGGTCTAATTTAACCAGTAGAGCTTGGTGATTCTTTTTGAATTTTAGGTTCCAATATGTTTATGGGAAATTGGGTCAAGTGAGTGCAAACAGTCAGGGATTAAGTTCCATCTGAAACTGATTAGAGATTGGCAGAGGCTCTTGCATTCAGGGACTCTTGGATGTGACTCTTCCCCTTTAACTGAAAACACTTCTTCTCAGCTCCCAAGGACTATTATCTATCACTCACACACACACACACACACACACACACACACTTTCTTGGGTCCAAGTAAACTACCACATCCACAAGTTACATGTCCATCCCTTCAGCCAGTCCACTGGCTCAGTGGTAGCACTACTGCACATGATGCTAGTAACCAGGGATCAAGAATGACTCAGGGTCATCTGGGGAAGGAGGACTGAGTATCTCATTGGATGCTGTCCTCTAGGGAAGGTGGATGGCTGGTCCCAATGTTATATTGCCTCACGGCTGACCACAGGTGGCAGAACACATTGGATGGCACAGCAGATGGGAAGGGACATCTGATAGCATTGTGCTCATCACACATTTGGTGCACTGGCTTTTCATGCCATCCAGTCAGTGGCCCTGTGGACAGAGGGGAAAAATGTCAGGCAGTGCATCATGAGAGGCCCCACTTTTTAGACTCACACTGGTGGCAAAGCTGTCTTTCAGATGACACCTGTTCTGTTTAAATTAGCAGGGATTAGGAGACCCACCAAGCCCTGCAATGGGGTTTGGGGTATGGATAAACATGCTGGTATTGAGGTAAGGCTCTGGGGAGCCAGGTGATGGGGCTGGGGGTTCTAGCCCAAAGGAATATGCCTGCATTGGGGGTGAAAGAAAAAGCATTAACAAGAAAAGAAAACATCTGTCCCTGTAGAAATTACACATATCAAAGATACATAGAAAATGATGGCAGAAGGACGTCAAAGGTCCATCAAATCTGCCTTGAGATAGCTAGGACCTGTTAGTGATCCTGAGAGCTACCCCTGGCCAGGATTACATATTGCTTACTTATCTTGCAGTACAGTGGATTACTAACAAGCTTTTCCTTTTAGAAAATCCTGCACATACAACCATACTACTACTAAGTCCTACCATGTGGTGCATTGGTATTTTAGCCATTATTGGAAAAATTATTAGGTCAAGCCTGAAATTAGGAATTTGATGTCTAGTGCTCCAACCTGGTAAATAAAAATTAATAAATAAAAATATATTTTTTTTCAAATATGGCCATTACTTGGTCAAACCATTACAGATATCGATAGGCTGGCAGTATAGTCTAGAGGTTAGAGTAATGAGCTGTGAATGAGCTTGGTACATCCAGCAGACATGAGTTTGATTTCTACAACTTCCACTTGCATACTGTATGACTCTGAGCAAGTTATTTAACCTGCCCAGTGTTCCTGGGTCACCCCTGAAAACAGTCGCTTGTGCCTATGAGCCTTACCCGGTTGCCAAAAGAATGATAAATAAATAAATAGATACATAATTTGTTTACCAGAGCATCTGTGTTTGACTGCTCTGTCTCCAGTCTTGTGTTATTGGCTATATATTGACTGCGTCTCAGTCATAAATAATAGAATTGCTTATCTACCTTGCTAAATAATATGGGCTGGATTTTTCCAAGCTATCAAGACAACGCTACAGTTGAGTAAAATCTGTTTATCTGTGCAGTTTAACTACAGACATAATTTTGCACCTGCTTTTTCAAGAGCACAAGTGTCAAAACCTCAAAGAAACATGCCACAATATATTTTGCACCTTATATTTAAATGTAAAGTAATGAATGTAACAAGCTAAATTACAGAAACAGAGAGTGGGGAGTCTCATTATAATGCAGATAGTTGAGTTCCAAAAGCTGAACCTGCTCTATAGGACCACTGTCTTATAAAACACACTCTGGTCAGAGTCGATAGGGCTGCAGCCGAAGAATTTGGGGCAAACATATTTAAAATTAGTTTTTTAATATTTCTACACCAAATTTTCAACATAGCTTTGTTATGACCTTGCCTCATGAAGAAGGGCAGAACAAATGTTCAATTCCTGGCCTAAAGGTGATATTGGGCAGCGAATGCAAAATCAACTTTCAGGATGCAAAAACACATTTTGGGCAGGAGTTGAAAAATGACAGCTGTCACATTCATGAGGTGCTATAAAAGCATAGCTACATTCTTAATCTGGGGTAAAAAATATTGAAAATTACTAAATTTATGAGCCTGCATTTGCAAAATTCAACATAGGTGCATAACTTTATTGTTGTTATTTTTTTTATATTTATGCACCAAATTTTCAACATAGCCTTCTTATGACCCCGCCTCATGAACAAGGGCAGAGAAAATTTGTAACTCCTTTCCAAAAGGTGATTTCATGCAGGGACCACAAAATCACCTTTCGGGATGTAAAAAAAAACATTTTGGTCAGGATTTGAAAGCACGGGGTTAATATGCCACAAACACTAACAGTGCAGTAAACAACTGTGCAGTCATATCACTGAAAACAGAGGTAGCACTCAGCAAAATAGTGAGTGCTACCTTCCATGAACAAAAACACAAAAACTACATGTTTGTGGGGTGCTCTGCCTGCACACACAGTCCCTAATGGATGGCTGTGCCCCCGAACCCCCCATCTATAAATAACTAACTCCGGGGGGGGACTAAACTCAGGGAAATGGAGTAAACTCAGGGAAGATGACAATATAAAAAAAAGTTCCCCAAGACCAGAATTCGAGCCCCCATCTATCAGCAGTCCACCACCCTCCACTGCCTGTGGCTCTATCCGGTGAACCACAGCAGCTGCTTAGCCAGCACACCATCACCCAGTGCCTTTCACCTCTTCCTCAAAAGCAATATAGCTACAGGAACAATGGTACTTTACCTTTGCTACACTGTCCCTGTAGCTATTATGCTTCTAGCAGTTTTCACCGCATGATTTATCCCACGCAGTTCTTGCAACATCAAATTGACCTGATACTGATTTGAAAAATGACAGCTGTCCCATTCATGAGGTGCTATAAAGATATGACTGTTGTAAATTTGAGTTAAAAATAAATAAAGTAATTAAGGTGTCTTAAGGGCGATGCTCTTGATTTCTTAAAAGCATACCTACTGATCCTTAAAATTAGACTGGGCCAGCTGACCTCAGATTGTCTAGTCCTATCAATCTCCACCAAGACCAGTAATAATTTTAGTTGAAAGCTTTCAACTACCTTGGCCCAATTCATTGGAATACATATCCCACTATCTGTGATGCTGTATCACCCTCGGATTTTGTCATGATACTGGTAGTATAAATCACTTATTTTGGACACAGGACACAAGCCCAAGCCCTACTGTGTTAGTGTGAAACCTTTACACCCTGTACTAGATCAATTTAAGTATATCTTATCGTTTATAACTTTCATATCACTTTGTAATGTCAATATGCTCTAATCTGCAATGTATGTTATTCATACCACATGTGGAAAAGGGGAGGGTGGGAGCTGGTGAAGACCCAATAGGGGCAATAGGGATAGAATGGGTGAGGGAGGGACTCATAGCACTGAAGGTGGATAAATCCCCAGGGCCTGATGGATTACACCCTAGGACATTAAAGGAGATGGCTGAGTAGCTGACAGTCACACTGACAATTCTGTTCAATAGATTGCTTGATATGTGGGGTAGTGCCAGGGGATTGGAGAACAGCACATGTTGTGCCACTCCACAAGAGTGTCCCTAAGGAGGACCCTGAACACTACAGACCAGTTAACCTGACCTCAATAGCATGTAAACTAATGGAGACCATACTGAAGGAGGGACTGATCAAGTTCTTAGAGGAAAATGATCTGCAGGACGATGAACAGCACAGGTTTGTGGCAGGCAGTTCTTGTCAAATGAATTTGATCAAGTTCTACAAATAGGTCACTAAGACAGTGAACAAAGGCCAGGCAGTGGATATCATATACCGGGACTTTAGCAAGGCCTTTGAATCTGTGCCACACAAAAGGCTGATAACGAAGCTGAAGGACTTAAGAGAGGGGGATAGGTTGGTTAGATGGGTTGAAAACTGGCTGAGCGGCAGGACACAGAGAGTGGTAGTGGAGTGGGTGGAGTTCTTCAGTACCAAGGAGGTCACCAGCGGGAATCCACAAGGGTTGGTTTTGTGACCAGTATTGTTTAACTTCTTTATTAGCGACATGGGGGAGGCATTCAGGGCAAAATGTACATGTTTTCAGATGACACCAAGCTCTGTGGGAGGGTGAACACCCAAAAAGGGATACAGGAGTTGAGGGAGGACCTAACTAGACTACAGAACTGGTCAGGGATCAGGCAGCTAGAGTTCAACACCAAAAAGTGCAAAGTGATGCACATCGGGGCAAGGAACCCAAGAACAGAGTACTGTATAGGAAACATCCAGGTTACAGGTCCAGGTTACAGCATCTGAGGAGGAAAAGGACCTGGGTGTAATCATTTCTAGTGACCTGAAACACTAGACTCAATGAAAAAAATCAGTGGCAAAGGCAAATAGGCTGCTGGGATGTATTGCAGGGGGACTTATCAGTAGGAAGAGCTAGGTTATTCTGCCAATGTACAGGTCATTGGTGAGACCACATTTGGAATACGGCATAAGATATTGACATCCATCCCTGAAGAAAGACATTAATATGCTGGAGGGGTCCAGAGGAGTGCAACTAAAATGATCAAAAGGCAGCGGGATAGAATATATGATGAGAGGCTGGGGGACCTGGGGTTGTACCCGCAAGAGGAGAGGAGGCAAAAGGGGGGATATGACTGAGACACTCAAGTACTTGAAAGGAATTAACAGAGTGGAATGGAAGGGCCTATTCAATAAAGAGCCAACACCACCACCAGAGGACACAGCCTAAAATGGATGGGGGTTAAATTGAAAAGAGACGCAAAGAAACACCTCTTTACAGAAAGAGTGGTGACAGCATGGAATGAGCTGCCAGAGGAGATGGTGGAGGCAAACTCAGTGGGAGCCTTCAAAAGGTCCTGTGACAAACATAGAGGAATGTCATGGGGCCATGCTAGGGGAAAGAAAAGGAGATTTTTTTTGGGGGGGGGGATCAGGGTCACTGGTGGAAACCTAAGGCTTAACCCTACCTTATTATTTCGAGCAGACATGATAGACAGAGAGATCTCCTTCTGCTAACTATTTTCTTATGTTCTTGTGTTGTTATGTTATTACAGCATGCAAAGATATATAGAATCTGATAGCAAAAGAAGACAGATGGTCAATCAAGTCTGCCCTTACTCTAGTACCACAACCCACCGATCTATTGGATTTACTTTCCTGGCTTCCCCAGCCCTCTGCTGTCTGATGCATTACCTAGGGTATATGAGTCCCCTTTCCCTGTCACAGCTGTGTTAAAATCTATTTAAAGTAGCCAGCCCACTGGCACAGCAGTTGGATTTCCGCTTGCAATGCCAATGACCTGGGTTCGGGAACGGACCCTGGAGTCGAAGGGATGGCCAGGGGAGAAGGTTTGAGCATCCTAGAGACTGTTTTCCTTTTCTGGGGGAGGGAGGGGAAGAGTATCCAGCACATCATGGACCCCTAGCAGAGGTCGGGGGTACCACTGTAACCAGTGCTAATACATTAGAGGGCTGGGCAGACCCTGGATGTCATTGCACTTCCCCGTTCCCAAGGATCAAGCACTTGGAAAAAGCTGGCCCACCACCATGATGACCTGCCCTGCTCTGCCATCCTGCCTCTGCCATCCACTGGGTGAATCCCGCTCCTGTGGCCCTGACCTGGGTGATAAGCTGGGGCTTTGCCCACAGTGTTCATTGAGGGGAATCCCCCCTGACAGCCCACCCAGGGGGCACGTCAGGGCAAGGGGGCAGTGGGTGTGAGGGTCTGAGCTCAAGGTGGAGCTGTAAAAATAAAAAAAAAAATCTGTTTAAGGTACTTTCCCCGTCCACTTCCACTAGCAATCTGGTCAATGTCTCCACCACCCTCTCCATGAAGTGAAACATCATCACGTCCCTCCTGAACTTGCCCCCCACCACCTTCCAATTGTGCCATCTTGTGACTGGGTCCCTCTTTTAACAAACATGTTCTTGCTATGCACCCTGCTTGCACCCCTCAGAAACTTATATGTTTCTATCATGTTGCCCCTCCTGTGCCTGGCATCCAGTGAGCACATATTCGTGTTCACTAGCTGTTAATCAAAGGATTTGCATTTTTAGCCATGGATCAAGTTGATGACACTTCTCTGTGTCAAGTCTGGTTTATCTATATCCTTTCTCAGATGAGGACTCCAGAACTGAGAACAGAACTCCAGAGGAGTGCTCACCAGGGATCTGTCTAGGGGCAATATTACTTTGCTTTTCCTTCTATCAAAATCCCTGCCTATACACCACAGTATCCTTCATGCTTTACTTTGATGCTTTGTTACATTGACACATTTGCTTGACGGAGTCATGGACGATGAACGTCAGGTCCTTTTCTTCTGTTGTAATAGCCAGCCTAACCCTTCACATCCAATATTCTGTGCATAGGTTACATCACTCTAAGTGAATTATCTTGCACTTCTAGGCATTAAATCTCAACTGCCAGATTGTTGACCACCTCTCCAGCTTTTCTAGGACCATATTGAGTATCCTCACTTCTTCCTTGTGGTCTACCCTTCCACATAGTTTTGTGTCACAGGCAGAGACACATCTTTCTGAAGATACTTTTCCCCTGTGTCAGTAATGAACATATTGGATAGGACAGGTTCCCAGACTGATCCATGTTGCACCCAACTTGTGACCTTCTGTCCCTCAACTTTGTCACATTCACTACTACCCTCTGTTGCCTCCCATAGACACTTTCCTACTCAGCTAACAAAACCCTGCTCCACTCCCAAGTTCTACAACTTTTTCAGCAGCCTCCAATGTGGTTCAAAAATCAAAGTCTTTCCTGAAGTCAAAGTAGTAGAAGGTGTCAGTAGTAGTCCACAGTGGCTTTTACCATCTAAGGAATATCAGCCAGATTAGACTTAATGTCCCATCTGAGGGTTTGGTTACTCCAGTGCATGAGTTTGTAACATATCAGTTTGATTACTGTAATGCTCTGTACCGCAGGGTACACTACGGTGCCTACAGCTAAGTGCAGAATGCAGCAGCTAGGATGTTGACAGGCCTTCCAAGGACATGTCATGTCTCTCTGGTGCTGTGTGAGTTGCATTGGCTGCTGGTAAAGTGAGGTACCTCCTTCAAAGTCAGTTTGTTGACTTAAAATGCTTTACATGTTTGCGGTCTGGCTATCTGTCAGAGATCCTGTACCCTCAATCTTCCTCTCACCCTTCCGCTCCGCTGAGGTGGGCCTTTGAGGTGGCTAGCCTAGGCTTTTGTAACTTGCTCCTAAGGACCCATAGAAAGGCCCCTTGTTAGAGGCCTTTAAGAGGGGTCTGAAAACCCATCTGTTCATGTCGACATTTAATGAAAACTGAAACCACTAATTATTATCTATCTGATACTAGCTGATTTCTTTTATATTTATTATGAAAATCTTTTAAGTTATGATGTATTTATTTTATGCTTGCACAAAGTTTTTCTTGTACTTCACTGTATGGTGTCCAGAGCTTCAGGGAAAGGACACAATGGGCCTATTCACTAATGGGTGGGAAGAACATGCCAAAGGCACGTATTTTACCCGCATAGCTCCACACCCATGGAAAGATGCACACTGGCCATGGCGCAGCTCCCCTCCATGGCCCACAACCCTAGAAAGCAGGTGTGCAGAGCCTCTTCGGTGGACACAAGTGGGCATCCAATGGGATGCCTGGACCTAGTTTGCCACTGAATTCCTTGCACCCATGAGGCACTACATATGGCAGGCAGTGCACAGTGTGTGTGTAGCACCATGGCAGGTGGTGCCCAGTCAGCTGACCTCAGCCCTCCTTGTGGTTCATGAGGTCTGGGGCAGTGTTTTGGGGGGTCCACTGTGCCCCAGTGTCTCTACTGCAGCTGCGGTGGCATCCTTGAGGTGTGTGTATCCATTATGGCTGGGGTCAATCAGTGTAGCTTGCTGCCCCCATGTCCAGCACTCTGCACTTTTTTGAATGGTGTGTTGTGTGGCCACACCCCCTGCACTGCCCCCTGGACCAGCCTTGAGCTGATATCCACAGCCAGTTGTGAGATCAGGAGGATATGGGACATGCATCTCGTTAGTGAATCCCACACAAGGGGTACAATGGTTGTGGGGTGGCTATGCACCACAAATACATAGTGCATAGGCACTCCACACCTTTGTGAATAGGACCCAATATGAACAAAATTTACTACAACTACTACTAGAGTAAATCTACCACCTGTCCTCTGGCAATTGCTCTAATGACCCAGTTGAAAAACATTAGCAGGTTGGTCTGGCATGACCTCCCTGACACAGACCTATGCCGCTTGCTGTCCAAAGTCCAAAGTCCTCTGAGTAGGCCACCAGACATTCCTTTATTATGTCCTGCATCAGCTTACCTACAATGGAAGTAAGGTTGACAGGCTTGTAGTTGCCTAGAAGACAACAAAGAGGGCAAAACGTGCTCCATTTGTGCGACAGGTTTCTTTCAAAAATGGAACAGCAGAAGAGCAATGAGAAAAGAAAGCACTCCTGGACTATTGGATATGGTTTACTGAGGAAATTTATACAAATAAAGTGAACACTATACAAGCAACTGCACCTTACCCTAAGGTGCTGTTACTTGTCCAATGTTCACTTTGTTATGAATAAATTTCAACAGTGAACCATATCCAGTGGTCCAGGAGTGCTTTCTTTTTCTAACTGATCTGTTGTAGTTTCCTGGATCCTTCTTGTCCCCACCCTCTTGTGGAGTGACACTACATAGGTGGACTTCCAATCCGCAAGCACCACGCCAGACTTTGGTGAACTAATCACTGAATAACTGTGTCAAAAGTACCACAAATTCTGTAGCCAGTTCTCTAAGTCCCCATGTGTGTAGGCCATCTGGGCCCACTGCCTTATCTTATTTACAAGGAGGCAGTATAGAGCAGTGGGTAAAGGCTATGAGCTGCAGATCTGGAGACCTGGGTTTGAATTCCACAGCCGCCTAGGTGCATATTGTGTGATCCTGCGCAAGTCACTTAACTTCCTTGTGCTCCCAGGTCGCATCTGGAAACAAGCTTCGGCTTAGTGTGCTACTCCAGATTAAACAATGTTCCCTTTCCCTTTATTTATACCTTTGAGTGCTCTTTTAAGTTCCAACGTACCTCCTCTCAGTTCTGCATCTGCTCCTGAGTCATCCCAAACTCAGCCTCTGTCTCTCTCTCCCCTCCATACCTACCCTCTCCCTTGTACTTCTCGTTTTCTCCTTGCTCTGCTCCCAAGTGCCACACCTGCTTTCAAGTGATTTCTGAGCTACTCATGTATCTCTGTGTTTATCCTGCTCCAGTCAATTGTAAATACTTCTGCCATGCCTGTTTATACTGTATTATTTGTAAATGCTGCCCATACAACATGTATATACCCTGTTCATTGCTGTTGTGCCTTTTTGCTATTCTGTTAAGTGATATGTAACTTAATTTGTTTGCTTTATTTTATTTTTATGTGTGTGCCATTGTAAAATAATCTTTGTACACTTATTTGTTGCTGTTATTTATTTTATCATTGTACCTCCCCTTGTACCCTCCCCCGGGTCGCCCCTGAAAAAGGGACATTCTGTCTCAGTGGGCTTACCCGGCTACCAAAATTAAAATAAGTAAATAAATCTACAATGAGAGCCTCCATCCCTTTCTTGTTCATGCACCCATTATCTCTATCCAGCCCATTTCCTGTACATCCCATGTGGCAGACCTGATACCACAGTCTGGTAGAGTCTGTAGTCCTCTACCATCAACACTGAGCAAAAGTATTTATATAGTTCATATGCCTTCTGCTCATTGTTTTCAATTATCTTCCCCTTTCTGCAAGTCTGATGATCCACCTCCATGTTCCTTTTCTCTTGGATGTACCTAAAGAATTTTTTTTTCTCCACCTTTTACTGCCTTGACAATCTCCAGCTCCATGTCTGCCTTTGTCCACCTGACCACTGCCCTTGCCTCCTTGAGTCTAGCCTGGCATTCCTGCTATTCTCCCTCCCTCTTATTACTCTTGTACCTAGTTTGGGCCCTTCATTTTGCTCTGACAGCCTCTCTCAATTTCTTTTAAAATTAATTGGCTTTCTGTGCTTTTTTCTTTAGGCAACCTTCCTTGCATAATATCGGGTTGCCTCAGTAAGTGCCCTATTGATCCTACCCTATGTTTACTCTACTCCTTCTGTGTGGTGTACAACCACCAATCCTTCTCTAGACAGCTCACAGACCTGTCCAAAATCCACTCATTTGAGGTCCAGAAACACTGTCCATGAAGGGGACCAATGTCCCCCACCACATGTTAGAATCACATACTATTGTGGTCACTGCAAATACAATGTAACCACTGGTTTGTCACTCCAGGACTTCATTGTAAAGAAAAGCATGCAAATAGGAGCAGTACACATGAAGAATTATCACAAAATATGCACACATTATTCAGACCATAAACTGGTTAGACCCCAGTGTTTCAAGGGGCACTGTCTCTTCATCAGATGTTTGTGTGTGTTTGTACCTCAGTCATCACAGCAGCAGCAGAACCAGTCCATTGGAAGTGCTCAGATTTGCTGTCTCTCTTTTTTGTAAATGAGCCTCAGCTCCATGAAATTATTTCCTTGATGAATAATAATTATACTGAAAATGAAAACTCTTTTTAATAGTGCTATAGAAACTTTAACTTTCATCTAAACACTAACAAGTAATAAACATATTGAATCTTGTTTCGTCTCAATCGAATGATGACAAATTGAGCAAAATTCACCCCTCACCCAAATATTTCACTGCAGGGATGGTATTGGTATCAGTCTAATCTTGGTGTGATCTTTATAAGCAATTAATATATGAAATGAAATGTAACTTGTCAAATCTTCTTTTCAAATCTGTTCTAAAAGTCATTGTTTATTTGGCAGGAGCTGAGCTGTAACCAAAATGTCAGTGAAGGTGCTACCGTTCTACCAAAAGAAGCACAAACACTTTGATCACACTTATCGAAGCACACAGGCAAGATATGCAGTCCAAGAGTATTCTGCAGCAAGGTAAATCTCCTCACTAAAACCAATCATGATGTTTAGTGGTAGTAAGTGAGTGTAAAACAGTTCCCATAATTTGATTATTATTTATGGCTGTATTTACTTTGGCACTCAGTTCAATATTATTTTGGAATTTTGCCTTGGAAAATGGAGAAACTCGAGCGAGAGTGTTACAATGTAGACGACTACATATATCTCTGATAGACAGGAACAAAAATGGTGAGGGGTAAATCCAGTTAGGCCATGTTGAACAGTTTGAAACTGTTTGACCCCAATGTACATTGCACCTAATGTTCTAAGTGCTAAATTTGTTATCCAATGTATTGCTGTTGTTTGTTAAATTTGTAAGTGAAATCCAACTGCTACAGGTTCTTTTTGAAAATGCATTACTTGTATGTCCCAGGAGCAATATCGTACAACTTCGGTATTCATCACAAAATGAATGAATATCTCACAGTTATTAAAACATGTTTATAGTAATTCTTACAGTATATATGATCAGACATTTGTCTGACAGTTTGCACAAGCTCTTTAGATTTGTGCTTGAGAAGCAGTTTGCCCAAGTTTCATGCTATACAATAACCCAGCATTTGTGATCAATTTTAAGCCATACTTACTCGGGAATGCTGAGCTGCTTTATTGTTCTTTCCTTAAAGTCATGTATAGCTGCTTCCTAACGTGAAGTTATTGTAGATAGTCCGGCACAGAAATCTACACTGCACTGAGCAGCACAAGTGTGAAAAGGATCTACAGTAGGGAGCAATTTCAGACAGTAAGCTAAAGATAGGCATGTCATGAGCTGCTGTAGTCAAGAGAGCTAACACATTATTGGAATGCATTATCAGAAGTGTAAGTAGCTGGACAAGGGAGGTGATTGTCCCCTCTACAAGGCATTTGATAGACCACATATGAAGTACTGCATGTAGTTCTGGTCACAGAAGTACAGAAAGGACGTGACAGAGACTGAAAGAGCACAGCACTGGGATATCAAACTGATAAGAAAATTAGGGTCAAGAGCTAAGATGAGAGATTAGATGTATTCAAACTATGAAGAGAAGAGAAGAGAAGAGAAGAGAAGAGAAGAGAAGAGAAGAGAAGAGAAGAGAAGAGAAGAGAAGAGAAGAGAAGAGAAGAGGGGAGGGGAGGAGAGGAGAGGACATTGTTACCGTGTTCTGAACACTCTAGGGGATAAATGTGGGGGAATATTGAAGTACATTTTATTTGCTAAATGCAGGCAAAACAGAAGGGCACACTCAAACTGAGGGGAGCAGGGTTAGGGGAACAGTGTAAAGCATTATTTTATACAAAGAGTGGTTAACAAACAGAATACAGTGATGAACAGATTGATTCTCACAACAGGCAGGTAATGTAATGTCATAGAACATGAGACCAAAGTTGAAGTATTCCAGTGATGTCACAGCATCTACAACATGTATGAATCAGTGAGTGCTTCACACTTGGCTCTTTTTCATTTTTTTAATATTTTGTGTAGCATGTTATATTGACTTCACTCTCCACTCCCCATCACCACCAATACAAAAGTCCGCCACCAACTGCTGACAGCCTCAGCTGGCTGTTTCTTTCTCCTGCTTAACTGCGGCACTGCTTTCTTATCTATTTTTTTTTTAATAATAGCAACTGCTCATTAATGTGCCACACATTGCTCTCCTCTCTCTCTCTCTCTCTCTCTCTCTCAGCTGCACTTGACTGTGTTCTGCATGTTCTGAGTTTATAACATTAAAACATTAAGAACAACTTTCTGCAAACACTGCAAAAACATTCAAGCCATATATTATACATGGAATAAAGGTCATGCTGTATAGCGCAGTGGTCTAAGGCTCTGAGCTGCAAATCTGGTGACATCCAGCAGACCAGACCTGGGTTTGAATCCCACAGCTTCCACTTGCATACTGTGTGACCCTAAGCAAGTCACTTAACTTCCTTGTGCTCCCAGGTCACATCTGGAAACAAGCTTCAGCTTAGTGTACCTTTCCTGGTTAAACAATTTCCCCTTCCCCCTGTTCAGACTTGAAAACTAAAAATAAACAGATCCCTGAAGGGGAATGACATTGATGATTACAGAGCATGAGTGAGGGTAGAAGACAAATTGTGGAAAATTTGTTTGGACGTGACATCAATAAAGCTGAGGATGCTACTGCTAAACAAGATATAGTGTGCTCATTTATGGAAAAAAACATAATCCCTGTTTAGAAGTCAGCCTGAGGGTTGGCAAGAAGGAGAACAGATCAGAGAAAGCACAACTTACTTATTACAATCTACAGTGAAGTCCTCTAGTATGCAGTGCAGTGCCACAGATTATTGCATGACAAAGTGGATTAACTGCAGTCTGCCATTGAAAGTGCATTGTTTCCTACAGGAACTCTGCTGTAGAATTCTGCAGTATTCTGCATTGCATCCTGGTCATCTCCACTGTACCATCTCGTATTTCTATTGAAAATTACATTTTTTTCTTGCCCACCCATCTTCCTCTTCTGTAACTCTCCCCTTGTGTAAGGATGTGCTGATACTGAATTTATATTCTGTGAATTGGTTGAAATTTTAAGCCATTTTAAAATGTTGACTGTTTAGCATATACTAAAAAAAAATGATAATCTAGCCCTTCCCAGATTGCCATGGCTAGTCCAGTGTAAACATTTTTCCATCTCCTGTCACTCCCCCCCCCCCCCCAGACATTTTGTGTTATAAAGTATACTTTCTGGTTCCTGGCACTGAGTTTATTTAACTGACTAAAGAAATGGGGAGTGCTGAAAAGGTTTGGATGACAGGAGTGAGTCAAGGGGTGGTGAAAGGATGACTCTTTCCCTTACTATTAGCCTGCTAGACCTCCATACCAAGGATCCAAAGTGCCTTTGACCAAAGTGTCAATGTCAAACCAATGCTTGAAGGTCCCAACCAAAGTTGCTAATTTTCATATTCACTTACTCTTACTCACACACCACACTTGTAAATGAGCCTTGGCTCAGTGTGCTTCTCTCAGGCATGAATTGCAAGTAAAGAAATAAACTGCAGATGTTGTAATTTAATAAGCTGCTTTGCAGGATTTATGAAATCTACAACTGCAAACAGTAGTCCCGCCATCAGGTAATAACCAGTCCTTCCACTCTGAGGAAGTCTTGTCATGAAACAGCAGTGAAGGTCTTTTTTTTGTTGTTTTTTTGCAATTTAATAAGCTGTATTGAAAAAAAATTACTTATAACATATAAAACAAAAACCATCACAGTGACCTGGACAGGCTTTCAACACATTAATAAATGTCAGTACACACCTAAATGCAACAGTTGACATCACTAACTAAACATTGGATCCTAAAATAAGTGATTTCCACCCCCTCCCTCACAAAACAACTTCTAAGAAGCCCTCTCCATGACCTAGCCACACCCTTCTATTCCATGCAGGATTGTTTATTTGTGGCAGACAATTCTTCCAGAAGCAGGTGAATCTAGAATTGAAATAAAGATACTATACAATCAAAAACTGACCTAAAAAGGACTCCCCAGTAGGGAGGGAATAAAAAGATTACAACACAGACCTCACCTCCCAGCTGCAGTGAAGGTCTTATGATGCCAGTTGAATAAGGTGGTCTGCAAGGTGTCTGGTCAAAACCACAACAGCAAAAACATGTGCTCAAAAACCACACTGTCATAAAAGCGCTGTATGGTTTTCAGAGATAGTCTACCTAATCTAGGGCAGTGTTGGGCCACATGGTTTTGTGCTGACTGCACGGTGTGATTGTTGGCTGCACTGTTTTGAGACTGCAGTCTTGACACAGAGCCATAGTTGCTGCCATGTGACAAGATGGGCGGGCCACACAGACACTAAGAGGGAGTCAAAGGGTCTTGAAGCAGGACTAGCTCAACATTTTGTAATGAACCTGGGCAAAAACAAATGTGCCAGAATGTGCAGATGTTATTTTCAAACATTTTGATGCATTTAGGATAGCTTATCTTCTCTACGGTGAAAAAAATATGCATGCATCAGTATTTTGACTCGTGTATCTTTTTATGAGCACAACGTATGGTGCTCAGATCCTAATGTTAGATCATGTTTTAGAGGATCTATCTCTTACAGCACTAGCATTGCAAGTGTGCTCTGACTGTGATGCATGCCTGAAAACATGTCAGAAAGGGGCTTTGAAAATCAACACCTATATCCCTTTTGTCACCACAGTACAATGCTGCTAAGTTACTTTTTTTACTGCCTTTTTCTTCCCTCTTGGTCACTGCAGCAGCTGCCTTTGGCTTTGACAAACTTACAGCCCCAACAAACCTTCTCAGTGGCTTACCCCCCTCCTCTGAACTTACCCCTCTAGAGTGGAGACTGTGGGGAGCCAGCCACATGGTTCCTTGCCAGGAAACATAGTTCCAGGAGGTGGTGAACTGTCAGATCATCAGGGACCAAGAGTGCCTGCCTGCAGGTGTTTCTGTTTTCTTCCTTCTACAAAGGACACCAATGGCAAAAACTCAGTGATGTGGTACATGCAGATGTGTACCAGCACACATAAGAGTAACACAGTGTTCCCCTTCCCAATTCAACCGGCTGCACCACCAACTGTGGTCACCTAGTGGGCAGTAGGGCAGTGGAGTCTGCAACTGTCCATCCCTGATGAGCTGAGCATCTTCTGGGGTGCTCAGTCCTCCCCCCCTGGCTGGCTTGCCAGTGTCCCAAGCTCATTTCAGAACCCAGCTCACCGGCATAATGAGCAGTTATCCTGCCACTGCACTGACTGACCAGTTCTTATATGCTACTTTAATGGTGACATATGAATTGCATTCCATGAATATTAGATTTCTTTACAAATGTTCAAAAGGCTATTTGTAACATTCCAAACAGTTGGCCCTTTCCTTTTATGTATAGCATTTTTCAAGAGTTAGAATATTTATTTGTTTTGTTAATTTATTGTTACTTGGTAAAAATCTTCATGGGAACATGTCAATTTTTTTGAGTGGCCAAGAGAAAGAGGCGCACACAATAATCCAAATCCATCATTTAACAAGCCACACTTACAATATATACTTTATATATATATGGTGCAGTCTGCTTATAAGAACACCCAACATGTTCTTATATATGGGCTGTTATTATAGATAGACTGCTGTATAACTGAACTTCTGCCATGCTGTGTAGTATTTATTGTACATTAATAAGGGATTTTCTGAAACCACAGCAGAGACATGATAAGGGTACAAAAATGCATGCATTTATTAAACTAACAGAGCTGAGCAAAGAGTGGAAAACTTCATTTTGCTTAAATTCCATGAGGTTTCCAGACTTGGCAAAGCACTTTGTGAAGTTCTTCACCTTGCAAAGTACCAACCATCCCCTGGTGAAACTACACAATGTGTCTCTTCACTTGTGAAGTGGCCCTTTACATAGATTTTGCCCAGTGAAGTTACTCTTAGCCTGCTTTGAATTATGCAACATGTTTCTAAATATTTTTTAACAAAGAGAGCCTTTTAATTATGCTCCCTCCCAAATAACCTTCTACTCTGCAACCCCCCCCAGCAAAGTCCGCTTCTGACCAGTTCATGAGCTGTTCATATAAAGCATGATAATAACCACTCTACACACATCTAACCCAACTGCCTCCTCCTGACTCCATCCTCCTCTATAAGATAATTCCCCCCTCCGACTCCACTCTTTGATACCTGGCACTGGATTTTCCAAAGCCGGATATTGCAGTAAGTCTTGTGTGCACCAAAGATATGGAACACCAGGTTTGTGTCAGTCTAAGGGGATTTTCTATCTCTTGAGCAACTGGCACACGCTGGACCATCTTTTTGTGGTCTTTTTGTGATCTAGCTTGCATCTTTACTGGGGTCTGTTTTCATGGAGCTTGCACTCAAGATTTGGCATGAGCTGTTGTTAAACAGGTACACTAACATAACAGTACCTGAAATTGTAAAATTGAGCACACTTACAGCAAACCAGTATGGCACACAAAAAAGGGTTTGGCACAGGGTTTCATGTAAGCCCTGCACCACCCTTTGAAAATCTGACCCTTGCTTTCCTCTTGAAAGGTGCAAACCTCCAATGGGCTATCTGAAATTAGCCACATCCAAAGAACAAAGGGGCTTAATCTCCAAGAGTTTCTTATATTACTATGCCCTAAAAGTAGCAAAATACTTCAGATGAGATGAGAATTGAATTTAACAGGAATTCTGCCCCAGTCTAAAAACAGACAATTCAAGCATTTATCATATTCTGTACCATTAAAGAGAGCACTCCAGAATATAGTGTACTATTCTTCTTTATTTGGTGCAAACTCAAATATACAGCAGTGTTCAACAGCAGTCAGCAGTGCACATAAAAAACAAAACACCTCTAACATTTCACCCTATCCAGGGCTTTCTCAAAGAGCTAACAACACTTACAGGCAATCATTTTTCTGCAGTAGCCATACATTATACCAATTAATACTCATAGTGACAGTGCACATGCCAATGTCTGTGTGCATATGCAAATGTTACTGTGCTTACAACAGGCAGGATAAAAGCCCCAAAGGACAACTACCTTATACTTTTCATAGCACTGTTGAAGCTTTTATTTATGGAAGTTTTGCAGAACACAATGGGGCTAAACATTTGCGCTCCATCATTTTATGATTGTGCTAATCTTGTTGATAAACTGCTTCTTATTTGAGTTGGCAATCCTCTTTGCATGTTCTCTCCTAGCCAGGAATACACATTTGGAAGGATTCATCTAGAAACAGAAATAAAAAAATACAGAATACATGTACTGAAAATATACAAGGGAGCAAATGTAAATTGCAAGTATGTAACAATAATGGGATGTGTTGAATAAGGCTCAGACCCTTCCATCCACTACACCCCACAGTGGTTGGAAACTGATAATCATTTATGGGGCCCTGAATATCCTGACATGAAGTTGGTAAATGTCTGGCTGCACACAGGACAGAATCGAGATAAAGTGGTTCTGGTCCTGTGCATCCTGACTTGAAGGAGGTTGATGATGTAGGTCTTTAAATATGTCAAATTTTGCTGATCAGGAGATGCTCTAAGGAAAGCAGGATTCTGCTGAAACATCAGCGATCATGTCATGTGTGGATGATGTGTGCCACAGCGTTGGGGGGAGGAGGTTGGCCCCAGACTAGGTCAGTGGTGGGGGGGAAGGAGCAGGAAGAACCAAGAAGGGGGAGGGGTGAGGGGAGCAGGAGGGGTGGGTGCCAGTGCTAGGGGTGAGGGGTGCAGTTGGGCTGCCCTGGGTCAGCTTGAGAGGTGACATGAGGGACTAGGGTGTGGGCTTGAAAAGCAGAAAGACTTACTCCTTTAGAAAGTAGTCACAAGTGGTGCTTGAGGTAAGGTGATGCCTTAGGCCAGAGTTAGGTTAGCAGATCCCCAGCTCCAATGGTTGGTGTGTCCAGGCAGAGGTAGCCAAAAAGAAGACACAGCAGCAGCAGGTTCCCAACCAGTTTTTTTGAGCCACATTGTTTTCTTTGAGTAAGTGGGGGCTGTTGAGAAATCTCACATCAGGAAATCACAATCATTTACTGAAATCCCCTACCGGAACATGTCAGAAACAAACTGTGCCCGCTTGAGTGCTTCCTAGTCTGCACATGTCTCGGCAGCAATGAATGGACTTTTAACAGCCCTCTCTGAGTCTGCTTTTGTTTGTTCTTTCTTTTTTCTTTTTCTTTTTGTTGCACTTAAACTGTAACCTCCAGAGTCAGAAGACGATGACCCACTAGCCTCCTGCCGCTGCTAGCAGTGTGTTTTCACCAGGTTTGACAGTCAGTAAAGGAGCTTTTGATTGCAAAGGCGGGTGTGAGTGTGTGTGTGTTGAGGGGGAAGAATGATAGTGAGGAGGAATCGAACCATCCCATTATCATTTTAGTCCACCCCCTTCCCCACTGCATGGTGTAAAGCAAACTTTTATATTTTACTACAAGTTCAGGAGTCTCCTGTCAAACATGTGCCCATGATGCAATTCAGTTTCTTCCAGCAGCAGATGGATAGGAATATTTAGGCAACAGATTCTGCTCCACCAAGCTACACCTCCCCCCCCGACTGGCACTAGTAACTCTAATTTTCAGTTACTTAAGAAACTAAAATAAGCTGAACTGATTAATATTTTTTCACCAAACCTTCAAAAGGCACATCTGTGACAAAAGATCTGTATACCTTAAAAATTTCAGAGCACAACTCCACACAGTTTCTGAGAAATTCTATGACAAAGAATTTTCACAAAGGAGGTAATTTTCACATTTTTTGACTTTGTGCATCTCTGCACCTACACATCAAACTGAAACGAAACTTGCAACATCAAGAGATCCTTTGATCCCCAACAGTGCATGCAAACTTTCATGTGAATTAGTTGAACAACAGCATAGTTATTAAACTGCAAAATTTGGGGTTTAACATAGAAATGACCATTGACCACCAACTATAGTGGTGCTACTGTACCAGTGTATGTATATGTGTGTGTGTGTGTGTGTGTGTGTGTGTGTATATATATAATATATTCATTGCAAAAAAACTCTGTTAATGCATCAGTTAGGGTTCATAGCACAGTGACAAAAGCATGGAAATGTGATATTGGGGTTACTACTCCTATCCCCCCAACCCATTCCCCCTCCACACACCAACAGATGTTGGAGTGTGCCACAGGGTCATTAGGCCCAACTCTCAGTCCATTCCATGTGTAAGCAACCTCACATGCTACAGTATAGGAGAATTGGGTGAGAGTTTGGCCTGACAACCACATGGCACACTCCAGTGTTGGTTGGTGTATGGAGGGGGGCTGGGGTGGTAGAGCTGGTAACCCTAACACCCTATTTCCATGCTTTTGTCGCTGTGCTGTGAACCTTAACTGATGAATTAACAGAGTTTTTTGAAACAAATTTCCCTTCTTTTTGAGAAAGTGTAATTTAACTGGTAACCTGTATATGTTAGTGGGAGTTTGGGCCCTCCAGGCCCTGTGCTCCCTTCACATTGCCCATTTTTTGCATAATGGTATGCCTATGTGGGAGTGCAGGCCTTCTGGGCCCTGCGCTCCCACTTACACATAACTGCAGTGCCATACAACAGCCCTATAGGTCAAGGAACCCTTGTAACACAAATTTGCCAATATTTCAGCAACCGTAACAACTATAAAAAAATTCAAGTACTGTTGTAGTCATGACAGTGAGTCCTCCATGATAAATGAAATCTGTATCTTACATCATTTACAAGCTACAGGCACCAAAAAGTGCTGACTAGGCACTCTTGGAACCCTAGTAACACATTTTTGCCAATATCTCTGTAACCGTAGCAAGTAGGAAAAACATTCAACTGCAGGTGTAATCTATGATTTCCAAACTAGTTTTTGCAGCTTAGTGACTAGTGAAAAATATGTATCTCACTTTTGTTTTTGAGATACGGGTGCCGAAAGGCGTCACTGGAGCTGCAATGTTATCTTAAGGGAAATTTCTTAACTTCAGAGGACTGTAACTTTAGGCCGGTTGAATGTGTTGATACCAAACCACCAAAATGCACATCTGTGGGACCAGGGCTTGCCACCCTGCAAATTTCAACCCAAAATCCCTAACCGTTTTATTGCAGGGAATGGCAAAGATTTGCAGTTTTTGGACAAACTACTTTCGAAAAATGTCGACAGTTTCGCAAAAACAGCACAAAACTTTTGTGTTTGTGAAAGTGTCGCGGCACTTTCTGCCACAATTCACAAAAGTACTGGGGTTCTGCATTTGAAAACAGAATCTCTTGGGGAGTTTACCCAAAAATAAAGACAAGGCTTGCAAACACAAGACTCAACTGGGTAAACACAACAGTCATTGTTTACCTAGGAGGTCCCAAACTTAAATGGCAGGCATTTTTCTCTCTAACTGAAAACAAGATGGCCACAGCATGAAAGTAAAAGGGCCATTTGTGAAAGTAAAATGTACTGGTGGCAGCTTTCGTGAGACACATGTATTTTTTCCCCATAGACTATAATGGGAAACCTGTTTTTTTAATAACTTTTGAACAGTTTAATATTGTTTCACCAAATCTTTGAAAGGCACATCAGTGACCCAGACTTCATGTTCCCTGAAGATTTCAGACCAAATGAATAAATCATGCAGGCTGTAGGTGCAAGTAAAGAAACATGCAAAAAGTCAGATTTTTTTGCATTTGTTTTGGCATTCTGCAGCTCTGCACCCACTCAACCAACCATAACGCGACTTGCTAGATCCAGAGATCTATGTTACCAGACCGCACTTGCAAACTTTCAGGCAAATCCATCGTATGTTGACAAAGTTAATAATGTGCAAAATATTGGGTTTAACATTAAACTGCTTTCTCAACCCTAACTATACTGCCAGTACCATGGTAGTATAATATATATCTAAGAAAATACAAAATCACACATGCCCACACAATGCAAAGCATCATGGGCTACATATGCAAATCACCACAGAATGTTATGCTGGTCCAACTTTAAGCAGAATTGCATGGTGCCGAAAGGCCTCTCACACAGTTTGCAAGAGGTGTTAACAGATGACATAGACACGTGTTTCATCCTACCAGGACTCATCAGTATGCCTCGTCTGTTTGACACCCCAGTGGAATGGACCAGCTACCCAATGGGGGGTGAGATACTAACAACAACAAAAATAGAAAGGGACCTGGGGGTAGTCATATCAGATGACCTAAAGGTGGTCAAGCAATGTGAGAGGGCAGCAAGGAGGGCTGGGGGGATATTGGGATGGATAGGGAGAGGCATCACCAGCAGAAAACAGGAAGTTATTATCCCTCTGTACAGACAGTTGGTGAGACCCCATTCGGAGTACTGCCTGCAGTTCTGGAGACCCAATCTCTGCAAGGACATAGACAGGATGGAGGCTGTCCAGAGGAGGGCAACTAAAATGGTGCAGGGTCTGCACCGGAAGACATATGAAGAGAGACTTAAGGAGCTGAATATGTATAGCCTCAAGGAAAGGAGAGAGAGGGGGGACATGATAGAAACTTTCAACTATCTCAAGGGAATCAACAAAGTCCAAGAGGGTAGCATCTTTCAAAAAAAAAGGTGTACAAGAACAAGGGGGCACAATTTGAAGATAGAAGGGGCAGCTCAGAGGTAATTTAAGGAAGTATTTTTCACAGAGAGGGTTGTGGATGCATGGAATGGCCTTCCGGAAGAGGTTGTGGAGTCAAAAACAGTGGTGGAATTCAAGCATGCATGGGACAGTCATAAGGCAATTCTATGGGGTGGGGGTAGGAAGAAGTAGGCTGCTGGTTAACTAGGATCTGCAACTTATCCAATAGGTAAGGAAATGAGCAGACTGGGTGGGCCAAGCGGTCCTTATCTGCCGTCAAAATCTATGTTTCTAGGTTTCTATGTTTCTATGTGTAAGACAGTGTGTCTTGGATGTGTTGTGGTGAACCCATTGCAAACTGTGTGAGAGGCCTTTCCGCACCATGCAATTCTGCTTAAAGTTGGACCAGCATAACATTCTGTGGTGATTTGCATATGCAGCCCATGATGCTTTGCATTGTGTGGGCATGTGTGATTTTGTATTTTCTTGAAACTTGGCTTCCCAGCCAAATGACATTTGGGGTAACCTTTGCCTCAGTGTTTGTGCACAGAGGTTCTTTGTCTTTTAAATAGTTTTTTATTTTAATGGGTTCACCACAACACATCCAAGATACACTGTCTTAGGGTAGCTGGTCCATTCCACTGGGGTGTCAAACAGACGAGGCATACTGATGAGTCCTGGTAGGACGAAACATGTGTCTATGTCATCTGTTAACACCCTTTGCAAACTGTGTGAGAGGCCTTTTGGCACCATGCAATTCTGCTTAAAGTTGGACCAGCATAACATTCTGTGGTGATTTGCATATGCAGCCCATGATGCTTTGCATTGTGTGGGCATGTGTGATTTTGTATTTTCTTGAAACTTGGCTTCCCAACCAAATGCCCTTTGGGGTAACCTTTGCCTCAGTGTTTGTGCACAGAGGTTCTTTGTCTTTTAAATAGTTTTTTATTTTAATGGGTTCACCACAACACATCAAAGATACACTGTCTTAGGGTAGCTGGTCCATTCCACTGGGGTGTCAAACAGACGAGGCATACTGATGAGTCCTGGTAGGACGAAACATGTGTCGATGTCATCTGTTAACACCCTTTGCAAACTGTGTGAGAGGCCTTTCCGCACCATGCAATTCTGCTTAAAGTTGGACCAGCATAACATTCTGTGGCAATTTGCATATGCAGCCCATGATGCTTTGCATTGTGTGGGCATGTGTGATTTTGTATTTTCTTGAAACTTGGCTTCCCAGCCAAATGCCCTTTGGTGTAACCTTTGCCTCAGTGTTTGTGCACAGAGGTTCTTTGCCTAATATATATATATATGTATAATTATTAACAACCTTTTTATGTAGTGCCAGTCTTAATCCCAGTGAGTATGCTTTGTGATCACATGTTGGTGAGATGAGTTTGGGGGTGAGCACAGTGACCCATTTGGATGGGGGAGGGGGGAGATGGCACTGTTATGTGACCCCCCCTAGCCAGGGAATAACAGCTGCAGGGTTGCCTGCATGAGCCAAGGTACCATATAGTGAAGACAACTCTTCTCTTGGCATAGGACCCTGCACCTCTGCACCTGTGGGTGGCAGAGGGCCCTGTACATTGGCTAACAGATTGACTCTTTCCCCTGTACATCTGTGTCTGTGGTCACATGTACATGCAAGGAACAAAGGGCCCTATGCTTCTGAAGCCCACCAGATGATCCCATGAATTTTTGACATCCACCACTGCATGCAAGTACAGAGCCCAAAAGGGCAGTCAGAATCTTCCCTTGGTGTAGGGCCCAGAGGGCTCTGCACATCTGCATGTGTTCATGCAGGTCCCAAAGTAACCGGTATGAATAAAGGATATGATTGCAGTATCTCAAAAATAAATGAAATTATTTGAAAAACACTGTGTTAGTGCACCAGTTAGGGTTCAAGTTAACACCACTGAAGTAGGTAAATGTGGCATTAGGGTTTCAGACCCTAACTCTCCAACCCCACCCCCAAGCACCAGAAAGAAAAAAACATTTGGATTTTAGGTCTCCAGAGTCTTTATTAATCAGTAGTGGGGTCTTCTTTGAGGTTGTCTACTCTAATGCCCACCCCATTCCCTGAGCAAACAGGGTCAGCCATGATCTCCTCTGGCCATGAATAAAGAAAGGTACAACAGATTCTCAGTATTCATAAATGACCTTCCCTCCATCTGCTCCACCTCCAAAATCCATATGTACATGGACGAAACTGTGATACACTTCTCCGGTCCCTCTGCCAAAGATTTAACTCCTCCTCTGTAGTGCGACTTTGACAAAGTACAGCAATGACTCCATCAAAACCAGCTAAACTTAAATTCCAAAAAAAAAGAATCAATGTTCTTTGGATCAAGGCAAAGATGGTCAAAATCTCCAAACCCCCCAACATTTACCACCTTGGACAGCTCACCTTTAGAATCAGTCATATCTTTCAAATATCTGGAGGTCTGGTTGGATAGAAGCCTCAACTTCTCAGCCCATATAGACTCCATTTGTACCAAACTTCATCCTAAACACAGAGCCCTCTGCCAACACAAAGCATGCCTCCCAATGTCAACTCACCAAGACTTAGTTACTAAAACCATTCTCCCTGTAATAGACTATGCTGACATTGTTTATGGATCTGGTCCTGCTACTTCCCTAGCAAGACTTAATACTCTACTTTACTCATTTTGACATTTTGATACCTCCTCCTCCTCCCCTATCACTCACCACTGTATCATCTACCCTTCCATCTCTCTAATGCCTCTACCCATTAGGCACCAGATACATAGCCTCACCTTCATTGGCAAATTCTGGTTTGGGACACTCCCCCACCTCAATTCCTCCCAATTACCAGCAACTCCTCCATGTACTCCCTTAGTTCAAGGGATGCTAGAATGTTCTCCCTTTCCCATCCTAGCACAAGCTTAGGTCAGGCAGTGTCCTCTTCCCATCTCCCTCATTTCTGGAATCAACTTCCTTGGGACACTCGCCACTCCTCAACTTTTACTGCCCTTAAATCCCTGCTCTGAGCTGTTCCTGCCACTTCATGCTCTTGTCCTTCCTGATCCCCAATCACCCACCCCCAAACCAACCTTCTTAACTCTCAATGGCACAACATCTTTGTCTACCTATGGTGTCCCTTGCCTTCCTGGCCTGAACGCCATTGAAATGTTTAGTTCTCTTAATCGTCATATCCTCTACTCTCATTGTCTGACTTAGTGCTGATACTGTACTCCATACCTACATTTTTTGTACATTACTATACTATTGTATTTATATGTATTATTGTATTACTCTGATGCTACTGCTTACATTTTTTATTACTTATCTGCTCTATAATTTGTACATAACTGTATATTTCTGTACTGTACCTAAGATTTTTTTACCCCGGTATATGCCTTTTATCCCCAGGTCACACCTAGAAACAAGCCTCGGCTCAGTGTGCCTTTCTCAGTTTCCAAGTTTTAAACAAACAAATAAATTAAATTAAATAATTATTTGCAACATGTGGCAAGACATACTTCTCTACCTTTGAAGACTGTATCACTATGAGGCACTGGCTTTTAGCTGTACCTTATGCTTTGGAAAGAAGGCTGTGGGTTAGGGGGAGGGGTGAGCATTAGCGTTGACAATGCCACAAAAGACCCCACCACTGATTTGCTAAGAATCCAGAAACCCAAAACCCTAATGTTTTCTCCTCCTTCTGTTTGGGGTTGGGGTAGGGAGTTAGGGTTGGAAACCATAACACCACATTTGCCTACTTTGTGGCATTAACTTGAACCCTAACTGGTACATTAACAAAGTTTTTGGAAAGAATATATTATAGTAGTGTGGTAGTGCCACTGTAGTTAGGGTTGAGTATCCTGTTTAATGCTTAACCTCTAAGTTTGCACTTTTGTAGCTTTTCCCCATTCAACAGATTTGCCCAAAAGTTTGCCTGTGCAGTCTTGAGGGCAAGATCTCTTGACATGCCAAGTTTTATTCTGTTCGGAAGTGCAAATTCCGAGATCTGGATAGTGGAAAAAGTGAACATTTATTTTTTCTGTTTTTTATTTATCATTACCTAGCACCCAGACAGTTTGGAATTTTGGTCTGAAATGTTCAGGGTATAAAGGGCATGGCCCAGAGTAGTGTGTTTCATTAGTTTAGTAAAAAATAATAATCATTTCCAGAGATATAAGGATTTGAAATTTTAGTTCTGAGGATACTCATTACACTTTTTTGGATAGCCGTTTCATACAATAAAAGAATTTTGCCATACAAAAAAGGATTCTATCGCATATGGAGGTAATCTTGTCATATCCTGCTGAGACACCAACACATATATTTTGCTAACTGGGACAACATTAGCTGGATTCTGCTGTCCATTTTTGGGAAAATGATCAAGAAATGTGTTTTAACACATTTTTAAATATATTTTTTGTGAGACAATTTTCTTTTTTTGTATGGCCTCATGAAACAAGAATAGGACCATTCAAAACAAAATTGCCTTCATACTAAAAAATAATTTGGTCTAGGTTTTTTCCCTTACTTTTTTCATATGAAGGAATCTTTTTTGGGGATAAAGACATAGTTTCATGAAAAAAAGATTCCTTCATACAAAAAAAGAATTTGGACTTAGGACTGGATTTTCAAATGGCTTAGATTGCTGCAAGCCCTGGTGTGCTGACAATATGGCGCATGGGGCTAGCAGTGCTCTTACAGGATTTTCTATCCTGTGCTGGCAATTGCCACAAGTTAGGCAAACCTTTTCTGGTCCTACATGCAGTAATCCTGTGGGCTGTTTTACAGAGCTTGTGCCAGATATATGACACCAACTGCTGTAAACCATGGAAACTGCCACAGCTACACCTGAGAATGTAAGATTGGGTGCAGTTGTGGCAAAGGGTTTGGCTCACTGCCAGAACCTAAGTCCGGTGGTGCAGGGCTGGACACAAGCCCTGCACCACCCTTCGGAAATCCAGCCCTTAGTTTTTTTCCCCTCATTTCAAATTTAACAAGTCATAACTCCATCAATATTTGCAGTTAAGGGACACTCTGTGTATCAAAAGAAAGGACTTACTGAGTACTGCAACACTAACACATAATACCCTACAACAGAATTCAGGGGACTTATAAGAAACATACAAATTTAAAAGTTACAACTCTCATAGGATAACATTGCAAATTTAACAAGCTGTAATTCTGTCAACCTTTGGTGTTAAGGGACAATCTATACAGTATATGAAAAAGTGTCACAATGAGTACTACAACAGTAACAGACAATACCACCCCTCCAAAATGGAGGGCAATTAAAAATCATAAAGATTAAAAAAAAATTCAAATTCCCTTAAGATAACATTGCAACTTAAACACACCATAATTCTGTCACTCTGTTGAGTTAATGGAGAATCTGTATATCAGTAAAAAAGGTCTCAGTCAGTACTACAACATTAACACATAATACCCCCTCAAAAAAGAAAATAGGGCTTATAAAAAAATCTCCTAGCAATTAAAAAAATGAAAATCCCATAGGATGACATTGCAGTGTTGACACACCATAACTCCATGCATCTGTGGAGTTAAGGGAGAACATATGTATAAAAAATTATCTTAATGAGTACTACAAAACTAACACAATACCCACCCAAAAATGTAAGGGCCATATCAAAAAACATAATAATTAAACAATGAAAACTCCAATCAGATAACATTGCAACTTTAACAAGACATACGTCCATCAATAATTAGAATTAAAGGACAATGTACTGTACACATAAGAAATGTGTCAGTGACTAGTACAAATTCTTAAAGAACTAAGGGAAGAACTAGTGACACCACTGATTACCCTTTTTAACAAATCATGGGAGGACAGTGTGTTACCTGAGGACTGCAGGAGGGGGGATGTGATTCCCTCAGAAAAGTGGGAGCAAAGCAGAGGCAGGAACCTACAGATCTCTTAGTTTGAAATTAGTGGTAGGGAAAATGATGGAATCACTTCTGAAAGAAAGAATTGTTGAGTACCTAGAGGCCAGCAGGGCACAGGACCCAAGGCAGCATGGATTCACAGTGGGAACGTAATGCCAGACAAATCTAATAGTTTTCTTTGACTGGGCGACCAAAGCAGTAGTCCAGGGAGGGGCTGTGGACATGGCTTACCTAGACTTTAGCAAGGCATTTGACACAGTCCCATACAAAAAATTAATAAACAAATTAGCCAGCCTGGGAGTGGGTCCCAGGGTGGTAGTCTGGGTAAAATATTGTCTGGGCAACAAGACACAGAGGGTAGTAGTAAACAGAATCAACTCCGAAGAAAGGAGGATTACTAGCAAGGTACCACAGGGTTCAGTACTGGGACTAGTCCTTTTTAATGTCTTTATAAGTGACATTATAGAAGAAACTGCAAGGAAATGTTTTCCTCTTTGTAGATGACACAAATATCAGCAACAGGGTTGATACACAAGGAGGGGTGGAAAGGATGAGAAGGGACTTGGCAAGGTTGGAGGAATGGTCAAACATATGGCAGCTTAAATTCCATACAAAGTAGTGCAAAGTAATGCACCTGGGAAACAAAAACCCAAAGGAAGAGTACACAAAATGTGTATATGTGTGTGTGTGGGGGGGTACTAATGACAACAAAAATGCAAAGGGACTTGGGGTAGTCATATCAGATGATCTAAAGGTAAGCAAGCAATGTGAGAAGGCAGTAAGGAGGGCTGGAGAGATACTGGGATGTGTAGGGAGAGGCATCACCAGTAGAAAACAGGAAGTTATTATCCCTCTGTACAGACAGTTGGTGAGACCCCATCTGGAGCATTGCATGCAGTTCTGGAGACCCCATCTCTGCAAGGACATTGACAGGATGGAGACAGTCCAGAGGAGGCAACTAAAATGGTGGAGGAAAGGCAGGAGAGGGTGGGCATGATAGAAACTTCCAAGTCCAAGAGGGTAGCATCTTTCAGAAAAAGAGATGTGCAAGAACAAGGGGGCACAACTTGAAGATAGAGGGGGGACAGCTCAGGGGCAATGTGAGGAAGTATTTATTCATGGAGAAGGTGGTGGACACATGGGTCAGCCTTCCTGAGGAGGTCGTGGGGTTAAGAACAGTGGGGGAATTCAAGAATGCATGGGACAGACTTAAGGCATTTCTGGTGGGGGTTAGGAAGAAGTAAGCTGTTGGTTAACTAGGATCTACAGCTTATCCAATAGGTAGGGAAATGGGCATACTGGGTGGGCCACGCGGTCCTTATCTCCTGTCAAAGTGTATGTTTCTGTGTTAAAACACTAGTACATAATCTGCCCCAAACATTCATGGGGTATGTACTGCACCCCAAAACTACCTCCAGTTTTCACCATGGTGCCAAATTCATAATGAAAGTGCCATCATCATCATAATGCACCGAAGATGCATCTCGTCTTTCACTACAACTATAGCAAATGTCACACCAAACCAACAAAAATGTATTGATTTATGGGTAACAATACAAAAACCAAATGGGTAACAAGGCAAAAACCACATGTTTGTCCATACATAATGAAACACTGGCAGCTAAGAGGGTCACTCAGTATATTTTTTCCTTTGAAGCTAACCCCACAAAAAGCAATTACGACCAAGCACATACATTGCTTTTCTGAAGGCATGGGCCCTGCGCTTCCACAGCCAGATGGATGTATGCATCTATAGAGGGATGGAAGTGCATGGACAGGAGGTCCAAAAGGGACCTGGGTGAATGAGGATATAATTCCACTATCTCATAAAGTAAGGAAATTTATTGTCAAAAACTATGCTAATGTATCAGTTAGAGTTCAGATTAAAATAACAAAAGTAGGGAAATGTTGTGTTAACCCCAGCAGGAAAAGGAGAAAACATTACAGTTTTCACTGTCCTGACTCTTGGCAAATTGGAGGTGGGGTCTACTTTGGGGTTCTTAACCATAATGCTCACCCCATTCCATAACTAAGTAAGGTGACATGTGATATGTTTTCTTCAGGCATGGCCTACTGGTTGTTGGCAACATGTACGGAGGCACAGTTCTGTACATTTGAAGGCCATATCACAGTGGGGTGACCGTTAAGGTTGAGAACACCAAGGAAGACCCCACCCCTGATTCACCAAGAATCAGGACAATGAAAACTGTAATTTATTTTCCGTTTCCTGCTAGAGGGGTGAAGAGATAGGGCTGCAAACTCTAACAACACATTTCCCTACTTTTCTTGGTTTAATCTGAACCCTAACTGATGCATTAATGTAGTTGTTTGCAAAGAATATGTATACATATATATTTATATGTATGTAAGGACATTATATATGTATATAATATTATAGCTGCATGGTAGTGCAGCTATAGCTAGGGTTGCCCAGCCACTTCTATGTTAAACCCAAAATTGTGCACTTCAATAACTTTGCAACCGTACAACAGATTTGCCAGAAATTTTGCATGCACTGTCTGGTACCATAGATCTCTGAATCTAGTAAGTTGCGTCACAGTTAGATATGCAGTTGTGGAGCTGCATAGCACCAAAAAACATAAAAAAATTACTTTTTGGCCATTTCTTTGGTTGGGGCTATAGCCCAAACAGTTTATCTGTCTGGTCTGACATTCTCAGGGGATATGCAGTCTGGATCACTAATGTGCATTTTGAAGATTTGGTGAAAAAATATTAATCCATTCAAATGTTATTCAAATTTCAATTTTCCCATTATAGTCAATGGGAAAAAAATATATGTGCCTCTCGAAAGCTGCCACCAGTACATTTTACTGTCATGAATGCCCTCTGTAGTGTCGTGCCACTACCATCTTGTTTTCAGTTAGTGGCAGAGAAAAATGGCTGTAGTTTACATTTTCCTGCCCCTAGGTGATCACTGACAGTTGTGTTTACCTAATTGGGGCATGAGGAACACAATGTAGCTGTTACTTTGACATAACCCCCAACCCAGAAATGCCTTTTGGTGATCGAGCCCCCGGTACTGCTGCAAATTGTGACAGAACAGATACGACACTTTTGCACAATTTTGACACTTTCAAAACCATTCTTTCACAAATGTTATGAAAGTATTGCAATTTGTGACACTAATACCTCAAAAAATCCTATTTCTTTGCCACCTCGCTGCAATTAAATGGTTGGGGCTTTTGGGCTGACATTTTTAGTGTGGCAAGCCCTTTTCCCACAGATGTGCCTTTTACTGATTTGGTGAAAAAATGTACACCGGTTCCATAGTTACAGGGTTCCGAAGTTGAGAAATTTCCCATAGGATAACATTGCGGTGCCTGTGATGCCTTTTGGTGCCCACATCTCGAAAATGATTCGAGATATGGATTTTTCACTCTGGGGAGTAAGCATGCTTGGAGGTTTCCAAGTCATGATCATGATTACAACTGCAGTAGAATTTGTTTCTTAGTTGCTACGGTTACTGAGATATTGCCAAATTATTATTACAAGGATTTCTTTTCATGACTCTGGGGCTGTGGTATGTCTCTGTACTTAAGAGACATGGATTATCAAACAACGTGAAGATTACCATTTTTGTGTAAATTCTTTGTCACGCTGTTTCTCACAAATGGCTTGGGGCTTGGTCTGAAATTATTAGGGTATATCAGGATTGTATAGCAGATGTGCCTTTTGAAGGTTTGGGGAAAAAATCTTTACTGATTCAAAAGTTATTGAAGTTTCAATTTTCCCATTATGTCCTATGGGGAAAATTAGATGTACCATGTGAAACAACAGTTTTGTTGCTGTGAAAGCAGTATTTATTGTCACAAATGTGGAATGTAGTGTCAAGATTCTGCCAACTTGTTTTCAGTTTGTGAGGCAGACTAATTTAAATATTTCAAAAAAATACTTTCAGTTGGTAAAGACCAGCAGTTCTGTTTACCTAACCGGTGAGGAATGAGATTCTGGAGTCAGTTTGCCCAAAAAATTCCCAGAAATATGTTAATTTTGTCTGCGGATGTATTTGTGCTGTAAATTGAGGCAGTTGTTTTTCAAAACAAGGGGAATTTGTGGTGCAAATTGTGGCAAAATGTTATTGTTTCACGAAACAAGGAAGGGTGTCTCACGAAACAGCTGACACAATTTGTAGCACAAATATTTCCACGTAAAAAAAGAAAATATTTGGGGGCATTTTGGGGGCAAAATGACCCCAGAATCCGATTCCTCAACCCCCAATTAGTTAAACACTTGTTGGTGCTTACCTAATTCAAGTATTTTTTTAAGGTTTTAAGACCTCAATGGGGAAAGGGGCCAAGGCATGAGAAGAGCATTAATAAAAATACATTTCTCAATGCTGAATGTTGGCTGCTTCCCAGTAAAAACCCCTGCCACAGCCCGTTTGTTTTATTTAGTAGCCAACACTGTGGGGCCCAATCCCTCTGTCGGCATTTAGACAACCCCCCAGTAGTGTGGGACACTGGTAGAGGTGTTGCTAAATTTTATTTCACCCATGAAATTGCCACAAAATCAGCAATTTCACCACACAAAATATTTTGCGAAATTGTGGTGAAATTGCAAAATTTTGCCTGCAATTTCATCGTAAATGTGCATCATTATTATTTTCTTATTTAACCCCGTTACCCACCCTAGTGTCCAGTGATCCGCCCCCCGGGCTCATCACTGGCCAAATTGAAGAACCCTCCCCCACGAGTCACCCCGAGTTATTTCCCCTCCCCAGCCATGACCCTTGCCCCCAATCTTTAAAAAAACAAAATCCCCTCTCCTTTCCCTGGTGTCTAGTGAACTCCCACTCCTGTGCCCTTTCTTCAGTCGGGTAGCATCCACCCAGCTCCCCATACCCTGATCTGGCCACCAGCACAGACCTCCACTCACCTCCATGGCTGGAAGCCCAACTGAGCACTTCAATGAATGAGCGTGTGCTTGTACAAACGCGTGCTCATTCATTGAAGCATTTAATTGGGATGCCGGCCATGGAGGTGAGGGAGGGTTGTGCCGTGGCCTGGCCAGGATACTGGGTGGGCAGCAGGGTGGGCACTATCTGACTTAAGACATGGTGGTGGGGGGTCCACTAGACACCAGGATAGGGAGGAATTTTTAAAGAATGGGGGATGGGTAGGTCATGGCTGGGGAGGGGAATAACTTGGGGGTGACTTGGGGGAAGGGATCTTCAATTCAGCCAATGATCGGCTGGGGGGTCCACTAGACATCAGGGAGTCTCACATCTGTAGGTATGGTGCAATTCCCTCTATAGTGATGGCAGCTGTTCTCCCCTGTTGGAGTCATGGCAGATGGCAGACATGTTTAGTGGCACTTAGCCCATATTGAGACAAACGGAAACCATTTTTTTATCATAAATGAGATGCAGACTACAAAAGTTTGTTATATTTCTTTTATTCAGTAGGATGCCCTTTGCATCCTCAGGAACTTGTTCTTACAGTGCGACAAGTAATTAAACCAGTAATGTGATAACAGCAGTATAAATATCAGCTGCTGTGTATGGAATCCTAGGATTTTTCTGTACTAGTTTATCATTAGAAGGATGGTTGGGCTGTAAAATGCACTGAATATTGCTCTCTTGTAGTGGTGAAATTGCATGAGGGAGCAGTGAATTTTGCCAGTTCGAGTGTGAAATTTCACCCATTCTGCAGGCAACATTTTGCATTTCACATGCTCCGCAGGCAAAATTTCATATTTCATCCCACAGTATATTTTGTGAAATGTGCAAATTACATTAAATATTTTGCCGGGTGAAATTTTTTGCAATTTTGCACAACACTAGACATTGGAGAGCCCACTCCCAGTGTCCCAGAATAGTTGTTTAGTTGAATCCTGTAACAATAATAAAAAAAAAAAACAGTACCCCAACGTATTGTTTTTTTAACCTTAAAAAAGAAAATGGTCCCTTATCTTCCCCACCGTCCCCCTCCTCCCCCTCCCCATCCCAATCCTCCCATTGAGCACTCATCACCCCACACCCCCCTTTACCTTATACATACCACCAGAGGTCATAGGCTGTCATCTTCTGTGGACCAAGACACGTCTGCACTCTTCAAAGCCAAACCTTGAACTGGGGAATCAAAGTAAATGCTGTATAATGTATTTCAATGGTGTTTTGAACTTATGTTCATAACTTTGCCATTTTCTTGGAATTTTTTCACCAAATTTTCAACATGGCCTTTTTGGTACCCAACCTCACAAACACTGTAACTGTCATTTCATTAATCTGGTCCGGAAGGTGATTTTGTGCTCACTGTGAAATCACATTTTGGGACTGAACAACGAAATGGCACTATCAGTATTTATGAGGGGTGGTACCAAAAAGGCCATGTTGAAAATTTGATGAGAAAATTCCTAAAAATGGCCGAGTTACATGTGGTTGTTGAAATTTTTTTATGCATGAACATAACTTTGGTAATTTTCAATATGTTGACTCCAAATTTAAAAAATAGCCATTTTTTTCAAACCACCTCATGAACAGTATAGCTGTCATTTTTCACATCCTGTCTGAAACATATTTTTGAACCTGTGGGGCAGAATGGCGTTTTGGCATGGATTTGACATTTTTCACCTATTTGATTTATGAGGTGGGGTCATAAGAAAGCTATGTTGAATATTTGGGGTCAAAATATGCAAATATGCCAAAGTTATGACCATTCATTGCAATTTTGCTATGCTCACTCATAACTTGATAAATGATACATATGTTTATCCCAGATTTTCAACATAGCCTTCTTATTACCCCATGTCATGTATGTCACAGCTGTCATTTTGCAAATCCTGGCCAAAATGTGTTTTCGCACCTGTGGTGTGGAATGGTATTGCAGTTGCACAGAATTTTGTTTTGGCAGGGATTAAAAACATGTCCTGTACTGGGTACATGAGGTGGTGTAATATGACTGCTATGCTGTCACTGTTGACCTATAAGTGGAATGCAGTGCCTGGAGGGCCCTGTGCTTCCACACCTACATACATATATGCTTCACTGGATGGATGGAAGTGCAGGGTCTGAAGGACCCTGTGCTCCCACATGGACAAATGGATACCATTATGGAGTGATTTCAGTGAATGGCCCAGAAGGCCCTGTGCTCCTGTAGTGAAATGAGGGTCCATTGCAATCTCTGCACACCTATGAATAGATGGAAGCACAGGGCCTGGAGGGCCCTGCTGCACTCCCATAAGCAAATAAGGCTACAATTAAACTTTCTCAAGGAAGTAGGAAACACCAAACAACTTTTCTCAGTGCAGTCAAGCCAGTGCAAGGCAATTTTAAATCAAGAAGGAAATGTGAAAGGAAAAGTGTGACTCCCACTGGGTTCAAGTCCCAGTGGAGTCACACTTTCGCTCATTCCTCACTGATCAATAAAGTAGGATATTCTTGGCAAAAAAATACTTCATTAATGCATAAGTTAGGTTCACAGAATGTTGGGGAAATGCAAAAGTTAGGGTTTCCAACACTACCACCCAACCCTATCCCACCCTCCACACACCAACATGTGTCAGGTGTGCCTTTGGGTTGTCAGCCTAATGCTCACCCATTCTCCTAAACTATAAAATTTTCATTCCTTACACATGGAATGGGGTAAGCTTTAAGGCTGACAGCCCAAAGGCACACCCCGATGCCTGTTGGTGTGTGAAGGGTGGATGGGTGGGATGTTAAGGTTGGAAACCCTAGCAACACATTTCCCAATGTTTAATGGTGGCAATACTAACTAATGCTTTAATAAAGGTTTTTGCCATGTGTGTATATATATATATATATATATATATATATATATATGTGTGTGTGTGTGTGTGTGTGTGTATATGTATGTGTATGTATGTGTATATATATACATACACACACACACACACCCTATATATATATATATCTATACAGATATGATAGATAGACGGACAGACTAATAGAGGTATGTCTATATATAGGGAATAAATGCATTAACATTGTTTTTTGCAAAGAATATATATATACATGATAGATAGAGAAATAGATGAATGGATAGACAGAGTAGATAAGTAGATAGATAGGTACTACAGACAGATATACAGACAGACCGATAGACAGACAGAAACAGAGATGTTTATATATAAGAGAATAAATAATTTATTGCAGTGGAATGACACATGAGTATTCCAATCTATAAGGCACAAGTGGCAAAGCCACAAGTCAGTTACAGTTACTCACATGCAGAAATAACTGTGTTATTCCACCACAACCCACAATTAATTTGATATATACCATGCAATTATGTTTTTTTTTATTAGTATTCTACCTTATTTTTAACTTACAGCTGCACTTCTTTCCATTGTTAACGCTCTCTGGCCAATGGCTCTCTATGCTCTGTTTCAGGCTCCAAATGGAAATAGTATGTTCTAAGAAAAAAAAAGTTCTTCATGAAAAAAAATATGTATCCCCCCCCCAAAAAAAAATCATTTTTTACTTAGGGCTTTAACTCCAACTCCCAAATCCATCCCCTACTCATGTGAACCTCTTCAAATCAAATGGCAAATCATAGTTTAGCTACTTTGGTATAGCCTGCAGGCCTTGCCGCACAATATCCCAGGCCTATTGCTAGCTCTGTATATGGTCTGGGTCATATGGTAGGTACAGGGAGACCACCAGGATACCAAGCATTGCCACAAATTCTTCTATGACAAAATGGATTAGCTTCCATAGAAATTGTGCTGTTTCCTCAACTAAGTCTGCAGAATTTTACAGTATTCTCATTGCATTCTAGCAAGCTTCATTGTACTATAGACCTGTAGCTTGCTTTATCCATAGGCTGCTAATCAGACACTGCTCTGTTCAAAAAGCTTGCTTTGACTATGATTATGCAGGCCATACACAGTGCAGCTGAACGATACTGCTTTGGTCCTATGATGAAATGTATGCAATTATTTTGCACTGCCATTTTGTTCTTTTGCACTTCTGTGGTTCACTTGTTTGAGTCTCTCCAGTGCCACTTGTTTGAAGGTTGAAATTGTGAACAGTGCCTCAAGGTGGCAACATTGTACTTCAGTATGGCAATAAAATAAATGGGAGCACCAAACACATCGACTCCACCTCCTTATAAAGAGACCTCCTGACAAAGACTACAGTCAAAGTGTTGGGGCGTTAGTGGGGCTGGCACCTGTCTTACACCTTTTTCCTTCACATTTACCTGTCTGGATTAAAATCTTTTTTCATTTGGAGGTTTTGCTGTTTGAGGGCTTAGTCACCTGGGTGGTATACTTCGAGTGACTGGTTCCTTTGGACAGTGCTTTGGACCTATAGCCCATTTTCTGTATGCCATACACAGAGTAACTGATCCATCAGACACTGTCTGAACCTATACCTCACTTTGTATATGGCCCAGTTATATACAGAAAGCAGATGAACTGTTAGATAATGCCTAAGTATATAACTGCATTATATATGTCCCTGTATACCATACACAAAGCCCATCAGACACCGAGTTGTACTTTATCAATGAATTTGTTAAGGGTTCATAAGGAGTGGGGATGTGGTGGGGTGGGAGTTAGGGTTGAAAACTCTAATGCTGCATTTACTTACATCTGTTACTTTAGTCATGAACACAAGCTAGTAGATTAATGTCATTTTTTACAATTAATTTCCTGTCTTTTTGAGACAGATAGTACTCCATGCCTGTAGCTAGATTAACATGTGGCCCGAAGAAGGGGCAACATTATGCCTTTATCCTGTAAGTTGCTTTGCACACGACACTGTGGGCCATACACAAAGCTGCTGGCCAGTTTGCCACCATACCTGCAGCTTGCTTCGCACCTGGCTCTGCTGGCCATACACAAAGCAGATAACCTATATGGCACTACCATAAACCTGTACCTTGCTTCCTGCATGACCCTGCAGACCATATGCAAAGCAATTGATCTGTTCTACACTGTGCTGGACCTGTAGCATGCTTTGGGCATGGGCCTGCAGGCCATACACAAGGTCAGTGGTCCATTGAGCAGTGTCTTGGATCTATAGATTGCATACATACAAACATACAGAGAAGCCAGCTGAAGGAGGCCATTTGGTCTATTTAGTCTGTTCGCATTGCAGGATCCACAGCTTAAGCTAGTGTCCCTGCCCCCCCTCCTCACTTCTCCCATTCTCCCTAACCATGATCATTACCTTCCCCCTATGCCTATCCCAGCCTCTCTCTCTTTAGGTCCCCATTGTGTTCAACAAGACCACCACTTCTGGCAGGACATTCCATGTGACCATCACCCTCTGTGAAAAAGTGTTTCCTGACCTTCCTCTTAAACCTGCCCCCTTCCAGCTTAAAACTGTGTTCCCTTGTCTTTTGTTGCTACTCAGCTTAAAGAGACCCTCTTTATCCACCTTATTTATCCCTTTCAAGTACTTGAAGGCCCAGTCATGTCCCTCTTTCTTCTGTCCTCCAGGGAGTACATGTTCAGTGCCATCAACCTCTCCTCATATGCCTTACCCTGCTGACCCGCTATCATCTTTGCAGCCCTCCTCTGGACCTTCTCCAGCAGTTAATGTCCTCTTTGAGGTGTGGGCACCAGTACTAAACACCATACTCTAGATGTGTCCTCACCCGTGACCTGTACAAGGGCAGTAAAACCACTTCTCTCCTACCACTGATCCCCCTAGCTATGCATCACAGCATCTTGTCTGCCCTTACTGCTGCTTTCTTGCATTGTGTTGAGTGCCTCAAGTCACTAGTGATCATCACTCCCAAGTCTTTCTCCGCCTCTGATGCAGATAGCTGGACTCCATCCCGGTAGTACTCTATTCTGGAATTCTTGGCTCTGGTGTGCATAACTTTGCATTTCTTGACATTGACGCAAAGCTGCCAGATCCCAGACCACCTCCACAGCTTTTCCAGAACATCCTGTATCCCTTTAACTGTGTCCATTCTCTGCCAGAGCTTGGTATCATCTGCAAATAGGCACATTTTGCCCTTAATGCCATTCTCAATGTCATTGATGAATACATTGAACAACACTGGCCCCAGCACCGAGCCCTGTGGGACCCCATTGGTGATCACTCTGGTGCCAGATAACTCTTCCCCCACAGCCACCTTCTGAGTTCTGTTCCTCAGTCAGTTTTTCACTCATCTTGCCATCTTATCCCCAATCCCATGATCTGCTAACTTACAGATCAACCTTTTGTGGGGCACAGAGTCAATGGCCTTGCTGAAATCCAGATAGAGGATGTCTACCACTTGGTCCTTGTTTACTGTCTTAGTGACCCAGTCAAAATGTCAATCCAATTCATTTGACACGATCCCCTCCCCCCATGAACCCATGCTGACTCGCATCCTGGAGACCATGCTCTTCTAGATATTCTACCAACCTTTCCTTAGGTATGTTCTCCATGAGGTTGCACATGATTGACATCAGACTGACTGGTCTGTAATTCCTTGTGTCTTACTTGGGACCGCTTATGTGGAGTGGCACTACATGTGCTGTTCTCCAGTCCTGCTGTACCTCACCTGACTCCAGTGAAATATTAAATAGGCCTGTCAGTGTCTGTGCCAGCTCTTCACCAAGTTTCCTTAGTACCCTTGGATGTACTCTGTCAAGGCCTGGTGATTTGCCAACCATCAATGCTAGCAGCACCTCCCTCACGCTATCCTCCTGTATCACTACATCTGTGTTCCCCTCCCCCACTGCTCCTCTTCTCTCTCCCGAAGGCACTGGTCCATACTTTTCCCTGGTGAAGACAGAAATATTCATTTAGTATCTCTGCTTTTCTACCCCATTATCCCCTACCCACTCCTCCCATATCTTAAGCCTAACAATCCCATCCTTCTTGTCCCTTTTCTCTCTTATATAGTGAAAGGTCTTCTCCCCCTTCTTAATTCCTTCAGCTATCTGTAGCTCCATCTGTGATTTAGCTCACTGGACTTTCTTACTTATCTCACTAGCAAACCTTATGTAATTTTCCCAATCCACCTCTCTCTTGGTCTTCCTGAATTTTTTATAGGCTAGTCTCTTTTCCATTACTACTTGGGTGACCCCAGAACTGCACCAGCTGGTGCTTTGGCCCTTGTGTTCTTCCCCCTTAGCCTAATGCACTCCTCTGTGGCAACCAGTATTCCTCCCTTAATGATGGACCAACTTTGGTCCATCCCATATCTGGTCTGATGCCCACCAGATGGCTCCTTAGCACTTTGCCCATCTTCCTGAAGTTTGCCCTCCTAAAATCCAAGATTTTAGTTTTAGTCGGGATGCTTTCCTTGCCCTATTCAACTGGAATCACACTGTGCAATGGTCACTCCTACCCAGTGGCTCCCTGACTATTATTTCCAGTACATATTCCACATTTATGAGCACCAGATCAAGAACTGCCTCTGCTCTTGTTGGTTCTGTGATGTGCTGAGTCAGGAACCCAATTTGCAGTCCTTCCAGGATCACCTGACTGCTAGTACATGTTGTGGATGGTACGCTCCTGTCCACCTTGGGCAGGTTGAAGTTTCCTGCAATTATCACTTCTTACTTCTCAGTTCCAATATTAGTGAGCTCAGTTCCCTGTCCCTCTCCTCATCCTGGTTGTGTGGTCTGTAAACCACCCCCAATCTCATTTTCCTTCTTCTATTTATCTATTTTTTTAATCTATGGAGATTGTTTCACATGTGGCCCTGTGGCTATCAGTAAAGCATCTGACTTGTCAGGCACTATCCTAAACCTGTAGTTTGCTTAATGCATGGCCATATGTGAAGCAAGTGACCTTGCTGTCAGTGCTACAGACATGTAGATTGCTTCACACATGGCAATGTGGGTGCAACACTGAAAATGTATTTCAGATGGGATTTAACATTTGCCACTCTTGTGGTCATGAAAAAGTGTGCTAACTTGCAAATTAGTGAGATTTCAATTAAAAAATATAAAAAAATGACAAGGTTATGAATAAAAAAAGTCAGGTTCAAAAAATTAAGTCTGTGCATATGTGCAGTTTGTGTTTTTCAGACTTTGTTTATTTTTTCAAATTTAGTGCCTAAAACTTGGGAACTAATATCCAAAAGGTGGAAATGCACAGTATTGTTACCATTTAATAATTTTAAATCTTTTTTAATGACTTTATATAGCAAACACTGTAATTGTTATGGATAAATTATTGATATTTGGGTTTGTGTATAACTAAAATTAATCAATATTATATTGAAACTGAAATTATGTATGTATGTCTGTTATGTGATGTTATGTTAAATGTGGATTCAATTACAAAAGAGATAATTTAATCTCAATTTGAAATCCAATAAAGTTTGAAAGTTTGAAACTTGGAAACATAGACAATGACAGCAGAAAAAGACCAATGGCCCATTCAGTCTGCCCAAGTTTTCAATCTTTCTTGAAACATCGCACAGGGACTTTTTTCAACTTCCATTTTCTTTTACTCATGACTTTACCTTTTAAATATTTTTTCTCCAACATGTCAGCAATTTGCAAAGTTGCCACCATCCCTAAAGATCATGTAAGTGGAAAATTTTAAATCTCACCCAGAATGTGCTTTTGGTCACAACCCTTAGTAAACAGTTCAGGTGGTATTTCAAAGTTACCTCCTTTGTGGTCATGAGACAGGGTGCCAGTCTGCACATTAGTGAAATACTGTATTGGTCCCAAAATATTTAAAAATGTGGAAGTAATAAGCACAGGCAAATCAATGTTAGAAAAAAAGGCAGTCCATGCTCAGGAACAGTTTGCACTTTTTCAGATGATGTGTACTTGCATTTCTTTAAAAGGACACAAATAAATGTCTGAAAAGTGCAAGGTGTACATGCTTGCGGATTCTTTTTTTTTTTTTTTTGTTACCTTGATTTTAATTTTGTTTATAACTTTAATATATATTTGTTTACCAAAATTTCAATGATGTGCAAGTTGGTACCCTTCCTTACCTTTAAAACCCACCAGAAATACATTTTCAGAGAACAGCAAATTATACCACTTTCCTGACTAAGGGACACTTGAACACTAGAATTCCTAAACAAATCATTTTATGAGTTGCATAAATAGTGGTTCCAGTTTTCCAAAGAGCAGCTTATGAGAAATTGATGCAAAACAGAAATGTGTATTCTCAGTCTTAATTTTTTTTTTTTTGCCAATAATTTAAAATCTACACATTTCTCAGTTAAACCACATAGTGAGAAATCACATTTGGGTGAAATTCTAGCCTAAAAAATTCAGGTTTCCTCTTGCAGCCATGTATGCACTATCAGCAAGCAAATACATATATTGTAAGGTTCCTGGAGGGGGCATACTAAACTTCTAGTTATTCCAGGTTATTAAATTTCAGGTTTCAGATTAAGGTTACTCCATCCAAGGATGGATGGGGTATCATGGTGCAAAGTCAGGTTGAACAAACCAAGTGCCTTTGCAGCTCTAACTGTAGTAGTGCAGTAATGTCTTAATAACTAAACTATGTAATAGATGAATAGAAACACATACAATAGAAACACATACAGTAGATGTAAGTAGGCTGAATACTGTAAAGATTTATTTTTAATGTGAACTTGGCCCTCAAATACCTGAGGAGGTGTGACAGACAGACATGATTCTTAAGGGGCAAGGAGGGAGGGCCATCAGAGACAAAACTGGTATTCATACAAGGTTGAAGAACCAGGTGGTAGAATAATGACCAGGGCCTTATGTGCTTTCATAAATCACACCAGCATCATCTTGGAGCCATGTACAAGTAATACTTTAGTAAGAAATTGCACCACTTCATGCCAGTGAAATGCATTCAAGTACCCCCAATAATTTTTTCATTTTTGTATCACTATTAAGCAACATCACCAGAAAGACTAGCTGTTTCATATTACGAGCAGCCACACACATCCCCCATTACTTAGTGGGGTGAACCTGTGCCATCTGAACCACTGCCTTTTGTACATGACCCTTTCTGTCAAATTTCAGGTAATGCAGCTCGATGATCATAAAGATCAGTTTTGTGAACATGCAGATCTGGTCCACTGAGCCTGCAGATTCCCATTAAACAAGTAATAGGACTCCTTTAGGTAACTAAAGCAGCCAGATAGCAAGGGTTCATTACAATTACAGCAAACACACCATCACTTCAAAGGCTCGAACCAGGTACTTCACTCACATAGCACCTAGATGTAAAAGCTTTGTGAGCCATGACCATTTCTCCACTGTAGTAATTATTATGGGTATTCTGTGCATAACCAACCCAGCTCACAAAGGCAGCTGTTGAAGAAGTTGGAGGACATTGGAACAGCAAAGGACATAGTCAGGTGGGTCAGAAATTGGCTGAGGGACAAGAAACAGAGGGTTGTTGTAAATGGGGGGAGATCAACAGAGTGGTACGTCACAAGTGGGATGCCTCAGAGATCAGTCCTGTGCCCCGTCTTCTTCAACATGTTCATTAGTGACATTGGCACAGGAATTCAGGGTAATCTTGATCTTCTTGCTGATGACATTAAGATTAGCGGTAGGATGGACAACACAGAGGGAGTTAAGGAGCTAAAGAAGACCTTCAAAGGCTCCAACAGTGTGGCAGCTGAAGTGTAATGCAAAGAAGTGCAAAGTAATGCATGTAGGGTAAGGTAACCACAGACAGAGTACTGTTAACTGGGGTTAGAAGAGGGAGACTTGGGAGTCATCATTTGTTACAACCTGAAACAATCAAGCCAGTGTAACAAAGCGTACAGCAAAGCAAACAGGATGTTGAGGTGTATATGGAGGGGAATAGATAGCAGGAGCAGGGAGGTCATCCTCCACCTTTTCAATCCCTGATGAGACCACACCTATGGTACTGTGTCCAGTTTTGGAGCCCTCACTTTAGAAAGGACAAGGACAGGATAGAGGCTGTGCACAGAAGGGTGATGAAGATGATACATGGCCTTCAGGAAGTCTCCTTCAGGGAATGGCTGAAAGTGTTGAACATGTACTCAATGAAGTCCAAGAGGAAGAGGAGGGATATGATTGAAACCTTTATGTTCCTGAAAGGCCTAAACAGAGTGCCTCACATGGTACTGTTCAACATGAGCACCAGCAGAAAGACACATGGGCATGAGTGGAAGCTGTGGGGTGGGAGCTTCAGAAGGGATTTAAGAAAATACTGTTTTTTGGAAAAGGTGACAGAGCTATGGAACAGTCTGCTAGTTGAGATGGTGGGCACTAGGTCCATGGAGTGTTTCAAGCACAGGTGGGACAGAGTAAGGGCACAGATAGCAAAGATAGGGAGGGATTGACAATAGGTCCTTGGTAATATATGGGCAGACCTGATGGACCCTTGATCTCTTTCTGCAGTCACTTTCTATGTTTCTATGCTCCAACTGCATTCCCTTCCACCGCATTTCATCGAACAACTGGTGTGCTACAGGCAATCCTACATCACTGCTCTTTTGCTCACCATTTTTATCTGTCAGCTTCTTCAATAGCAGCCTCTACTCCACCAATCACAGTTCCTTTCCAATCTCACCCTGCATAACTCTGGGGGAACCACACAAAGGCCTGACAACAATAAGGATGCTGCCTTTGAAGGGTTGCCTCCTATGGTCCCTCCTGCTCAATGGCTACTCTCCATAACTCCTACACTCCAAGGGATGCCCTCAACCCTCACTCCCCAACTACCACCCTCACCCAATGGTGTCACACAGATATATCTCTCTCCTGGCCTTGCTCATTTTTCACACCTGGCACTAAAGCCCTGTTAGTCTCTCCATCCCACACTCCTGCCCCAGTTCCTACACCAACATCTTTCCCCTTATTGGGAGGAGAAAGTTATATTATTTTCTTATGTAGCATCATTTAACTACAAAAATACTTTGCAATAACTTAGCCATTTCATAATGGGTTTTCATTTTTATCTTTCAAGGACTGCTCAGAGATCTGCTTTAGCAACAACAGTGACATCCAAAAGGCTTCGCGCTTCTGCTGCAGATGAAGAGCCAGAGTACACTGTGCCTCCTTTCAGGAGAAGGTAAGTAGTTTCCCTGGTTAACCCAGGGGCAACATTTTATAAGGGTTTAAATGTCCCACAAGCTGCAGGTTGTTGCAGGTGTCTGACTGTCCAAAAATGAACATTTTGGCAGTACTTTTTGTTAAATTATGGTAATGTGTAATGATGTGAAAACATCGCTACAGACACCAAAAAAGTGGTACAAATGCTAAATGTGGTCTAGCCATAATTACTATTTAAAAACAACACAAACAATGGCAATTTTAAAAACTCATTTAAACTCTAACTGCATGTAAAATGGTTCAGTTAGAGGTGCACCATTGAGGGGATGGGGTGGGGGAGTTGTAAAATATGGTTCCTGATATACAGTGCTTTTCCTTCAATAATATTTTACAGTACTGTAGCAGATATTTGATTATCTCAATTTATATGCCTATCAATTCTACAGTAAAATGCCACCTCTAAGGATTAAAGGCTGTGTATCCCAAACCATCTTAGAGTGCCATGCATACAGGACTGCTTCATGGCTGATAGTGTGCGGCTGGCTCTGGTGCAATTTTCAGACAGCTGGTGCACTCTGAATGGAACATGGTAACTGTGTGAATATGGAGCTATACTAATGCAATGCAGAGTGACTGTGCACCTGTATGTGGGTAGGGTTTTTATAACATTAAACAGTGTTGTGAAGTAGGCTGTTAAGCACTGCCAAAACTTCTGAATGTACTGTACCACTGTGCCCAGTATGCATGGGGAGACCTCATTTACATGGACACACTGGTATATTCTATGCATTCCTGCTGTCCGGTCAATGCTGCATACCGGGGGCTTTAAATATGGCCTTGCCCTGTCGGTTCATGCTATTCTTGGTTAGCATGGTGCTAACATGGTTAGTGCCACACTAACCTGTTAAACATTGGGGACTAAGACATTTTAGTGTCCAAGTCACTTTCCAAGAAATATATATATATATATATATATATATATATGGAAAAAACTTCATTAATGCACTAGTTCCTGTAGAGTTGAAGCCATAAAAGTAGGGAAATGTAGCATTAGGATTTCCAACCCTAACACCCCAGCCCCACCATGCAAACAGCAACAGGCATGGAAGGGTGCAATGGGGTTGTCAACCATAATGCTCAGCCATTCCTTGAGTAAATAAGCTGTGATGAGTACAATACATGAGAATGGGGTGAATGTTATGGTTGACAACCCCAAGGCACACCCCCCACACTTGTTGCTGCCTGCATGGTGGGGCTGGGGTATTTGGGTTGGAAACCCTAACACCACATGTCCTTACTTTTGTGGCTTCAACCCTAGCTAGTGCATTAACAAAGTTTTTCACAAAGAATTTAATTAATTTTTGAGATAGTATAATTGTATTCTTATTTGCCCTGTGTGAGTGCAGGGCCCTCTGGGCCCTGCTTTCCCATCCATCCATAATTTTTGAGATAGTGTAATCACATCCTTATTTCCCTGTCAAAGCGCAGGGCCTGAGATTCCCATCAATCCATAATTATATCCTTATCTGCATGTGGGACTGCAGGGCCCAGAGATGCATACATGTATGTTGCCATGGAAGCACTGCAGCCAAAACAGCAACCAAATTATCACAACAGCCTTATAGTATATGGTTAGGGCTTATTGGTGATGGAAAATGGTGGGTTTGAAAATCCTGTTGTAGGACAGTTCAAAGGTCAAAAAAGTTGTACTATCATTTTGACATTCCATCGATACTACAACAACTTTCCCCTCCTTGAGCTGCTACCTTATTGGTTGAAAAAGCGCTGCTACAAAACACAAACAGATTAAAATGATGGTGCCGGTTTGTGAACGGAATGCCAAGTGGTCACTTCAGATAGTTTCAATATGAACTTTCACAGTCCGCTCCATGTGTTCAAACTACCAGTTTGCCATTGTTTTTTTTTTTTTAAATCACTGGTGGAGATAAATGATCAGGGACAGGAGTAGACCATGATTGCAGCGAGAGCCAGATTCAGGTGGATAGCAGGACTAAACCAAGGAGCGGCAGTGTGCTCATAAGGTATGAAGCCATGTGAAATTATAGAGTTTCTTTATTTTAAGTAACCATATACTGCACTATATAAAACAGTATATGGTTGTCCATACACAAAAAGACTACGTTGGCATCTCGAGGATGTGATGCCATCATATGGACCTCTCGAGCTTCACTCTCGAGGTCTGTATGAAGTCATCACATCCCCTCGATGGCAACATAGCCTTGTTGTGTATGGACAACCATACATTATTCTATGTTATGAACCCCTCATCATGAACACTGGGCTAAGAATTTTCAAATCTGCACCGAAATGTCATCTTGTGCTACCGCAACATCATTCCACGACAGAGGTGAGAAAATACATTTTGGCCAGGATTTCAAACATGACAGCTGTCAAGTTCATTAATTGAAGTAAAAAAATGACTGTTTTGAAAATTTGTGGTGAAAGAATTGCAAATAACTGAAGTTATGAGGGTGTGTAGTTAAATTTAAACACATGTGCATGACTTTGCTATTTTTAAATTTTTTTTGTTTGCAGTTTCTCCCCCTAGCCCCCCGGTTGGATCCTCTTACCTGACATCCTATTCCTCTGGCCGCCATCTATCTCACACCATCTTTCACACTTTGGGCCATCACTATGCTACCTCCCCATGGCTTATCCCCCATGGCGGGGCGGTGAGGAGCCCCTCAAACTTCCCACCAGGACTGGATCCAGTACTGGTGATTCCCTCTGAAGGGGGCATATTCCAGATGGATGGCCATCAAGCCACTCAACCAGTGCCACTATTTTCCATCTTTCTGTCGTGGTGGAGTGTGTCATGCTGACAGTGGGCGTGCTATATATGCGTCCACACAGCATGCCCGCCAGCTGCTCTGCCTCCATGCTGCATTGTACAGGGCAAGGCGTGCAAACACCTAGCCTCTGCTAGGTGTCAGGTAATCACCGGCCTCTGTTCTCCATCCTCCCTGGGAGAGGAGAGCTGTCCTCTGGATGCTTGATCCTCTGCCACCCTAGCCAGCACCCGATGACATGCTTGCATCATGAACACAGGTTGCCAGTGTGGCAGAAGGTAAGGCATTGCTGCCTTAGCCCTCCATGCCACTGAGCTAGTGCCCTATTTTTACATATTTTTACCCCAAAATTTTCAACATAGTCTTCTGATTGCCCCACCTCAGGAACAAAGGCAGTGAAATTTTTCAAATAACACCTGAAAGGTAATTTTGCCAAGTGACTATAAAATTGCATTTCAGAATGGATTTTCAGAATTACAGTGACATTTTCCATGAGGTGATGTACTCAAAAGGCCATGTTGAAAATATTGTGTTAAAATCTGCAGAAATGGCCAAGTTATGCATCAAAGTTGAAAACCCCTATTGAAATACATTGAACCACCCTTACCTTATTTTCTCATATTGCAGTCGCCTCAAGCAACAAGGGAAAAAAAAATGATGGGCCAGATTTTCAAAAGGCCCAAGATCACCACAAATATGTGGCAATCTAGGGTTACAGTGAATGCTGGCTGTGTCAGGGACCCTACACTATATTCTGAAAGAACAGGGTTCCTGTGCCATGTATTGGGGAGTTGCTGTATTGACTGACATGCACCAAAGCAGTGGGCGCACCTATGGGACCTGCCACAGGGATCCGTCTGCACCCCCTACTCAGCGCACCATCAGAGGTGATGGGATGGGTGGGGGATGGGGTCACAAACCTGGCGGGCAAGCGGGGCAGGGGGGCAGCATGCACTTGTGGGGCCATGGCACTGTGTGTCTCTCTACCCCCTCCCCCAAGCCAATTGCAGTAGTTGACTCAGAGCAGCACATTCGCTGGGCGCAATTGGTCCACTATGCATGCCCACCGCCTCCCAACCCCTACTATGGCACCCCATGCACATGACGCCCTATACCCTTATGGTAGAGCCCTCCTAAGGTCATGTCCACAGCATCTGTCCATGGCACAAGGAGGGGCTTAGACCAGCTCATTGCTGGTCTATCTAATGTGAATTTCTGTGGCCACTGTTGGGCTTCTTGAATACTGGGAAAGGGGATGTTGCAGCCCTACCATGGTGCAGCCCCCCCTTGCAATGTGTCTCACCCACATCCATGTCGCAAGTGGGGGTGCATTGCTAGTATGCCACAGCGGGTCCTGATTCAGACACAAGCTGTGTTTCTGATTCAGGACTGCTACATCCTTTACCACAAGATGCAAAACTCATTGGCACCCTTTGTTGCAAGCACTTTGCAGCATTCATATCCCTTTGAAAATCTGGCCCAGTGACTTAAAAACCTCCCCATTTCTGAAGAATACCATAATAATAAAACTGCCCCTCATTGTCTTAATGATTTGATTTTTTAAACAGAAATAAAAAAGATTTCCCCTGACCATCCCCATTAATTTGATGCATTTACCTGGTATCTAGTGGTAGCTGCTACCCTCAGATTTCATATATATTTTTAAAATATTTTCCCGGGTGTCCTGTGGTAACCTCCACCCTCCTGTGCCTGATCTCATAAAGTATTTTGAACCCTGATGTCTAGTGGGCCACCCACCCACCGATGTCCATTTGCATCTACTTTATATTTGCTCTGGTGTCTAGTGGTACCCTTCCCCCCATCATCCCATGTCTGAAGAACAGTATAATAAAACTGTCCCTCATTGTTTTAATGATTTCTTTTTAACCTGAAAAAGAAATCCATTGGTGATGCTCACCCTGCCTCCCATCTGGCCTCCCACTATGCACCCACCAGTCTGCATCCTCCTGGACCCCTCCAACACACCCTTACTCACCTGAACCGGTCCCAGGGTGAATATTCACTCTCTGATTGAGGACACGTTTTGCTGTTTGAACTGGAGATTGTGGTATGAGAAGTGGGGTAACTGTGGTTCCATTGAAATACATTGAACCACAGTTACTTTACTTCTCATACAGCAGTCACTGGTTCCAGCAGCAAGATGTGTCCTCAACTGGAGAGTGCATCTTCACCCTGGGACCAGTTCAGGTGAGTGAGGATGTGACCCCCCTCCAACGGCGTGTGGGGTGGTGGATGCACAATGGGAGTTCAGGTGGGGGGGCCAGGCGAGCATCACTGATGGATTTTTTTTTTCAGATTAAAAAAAGAGGACAGTTTTATTATTGTAGCATTCTTCCGACATGGGATGATGGGGGGGGGGTACCACTAGACACCAGGGCAAATATAAAATAGATGTCAATGGGCATCAGAGGTCGGGGGCCCAATCCTCGTGTTGGCATTTAGTGCACCAACCAGCAGTGTCCGACACTGAGAAGCCCACCCCCCAGAGTCCCAATATATTTAATTTATGTATTTTGACCTCTGAAAAAGAAGACAGTCCCCCAATGTCTTTTTTTTAAGTCCTGAAAAAAAGAAAACGGTTCCTCGTCACCTACCCCATCCCCCTCCCCCATCCCTACAGAGCATCCACCACCCCACCCCACCCCTTTACTCCATACTTATCACTGGAGGTCATAGGCTGTCATCTTCTGTGCACCAGAACATGTCTGCACTCTTCAAAACTGAACCATGAACTGAGGAATCAAGGTATAGTAAGTGCAGTATGATGCATTTCATTGGCATTTTAAACTTAGGTTCATAACTTTGGCATTTTTTTCTAATTTGTTTCACCAGATTTTCAGCATGTCCTTTTTGGGACACTACCTCATGAATACTGCAGCTGTTATTTTGTTAATCAGGCTTGTAAAGTGATTTTGCAGTCGCTGCACAAAATCACCTATCAGGCCTTAATAACAACATTTCACCACCAGTGTTCATGAGGTGGGGTCCCAGAAAGGCCATGTTGAAAATTTGGTGAAAAAATTGCAAAAAATGCTTAAGTTACATGTGTTTGTTGAAATCTTTTTACGCACAGACATAACTTTGGTCATTTTTAATATCTTGAGTCAAAATTTTCAACATAGCCATTTTTTTCACACCACCTCCTGAACAGTACAGATGTTATTTTTCACATCCTGTCTGAAACATGTTTCCGCACCTGTGGCATGGAATGGTATTTTGGCATGGATTTTAACATTTTCACCTATTGGTGTTATGAGGTAGGGTCATAAGAAGACTATGTTGAAAACGTGGAGTCAAAATATTAAAAAATGCCAAAGTTATAATCATTCATAGCAATTTTGCTATGCCCACTCATAACCTTCTGAAATTTAAAATATTTTGACCCCAGATTTTCAACATAACCTTCTTATTACTCTGCCTCATGTATGTCATAGCAGTCATTTTTCAAATCCTGCCCAAAATGTGTTTTTGCACCTGTGGCATGGAATGGCATTGCAGTTGCGCAGAATTATGTTTTGATGGGGAGTTGAAACTTTTCTGAAACGGGTACATGAGGTGGGGTAATAAGAAGGCTATGCTGACAATTTGTTTACTGTTGTCCTTTAAATGGAAGTGCAGAACCCAGAGGGCCCTCTGCTTCTACAGCTACTGATATATATTTATGCCTCTACAGAGGGATGGGAGTGCAGGGTTTAAAGGACCCTGCGCTCCCACAGTAAAATAAGGATGCTACTATACTATCATAAAAAGCAATGAAATAAATTGCAAAAAACTGTGTTAATGCATCAGTTAGGGTTAAAGCGACAAAAGTAGAATAAAACATGGTGTTAGGGTTTCCAACCTTAGCACCCTATCTCCCCACCCTGAACAGACCAAGTGGTGTCACGGGGTGGCATTGGGGTTGTCAGCCCTCTTAGCCCATTCCATTAGAAAATAAGCTGGGTGGGTGCAGCATAGGAGAATGGGATGAATGTTAGGGCTGATAACCACAGTACTGCCCCCCCCCCAACACCTCTTGGTCTGTACAGTGTGGAGCTTTGGGTGTTAGGGTTGGAAACCCTAACACTATAGTTCCCTCTTTTTGTCACTTTAACCCGGACTGATGCATTAATGCAGTTTTTAGCAATATATAGTTACATACATACATACATAAATGAAATAAAAACAGCAGTAACCAGCAGTGCAAGGTTATTAATATTGTGATTCCTAACAGATCCCTTGTCTCATCAAGATTACAACATGGGTCAGACTATTCTCATGTTGTCACTGTTGTGTAAATTGCTCACAATGGAAAAATCTGCTGATGTAAAAATACCTGCATTTTCCCCTGTAGTTAGACATACATTACATTGAAAGTCTGTCTCCCTAAGTGCACTGTACCTAATGTTCCACAGTATGTCTGATATGTTTTATCTAATATGTTACTGCTTTGGATGCTATGAAGTAGGCATGGGTCGGTAGTGAAATACCCTACCCTAAAACTCCCTTCAGGGTACCTCTAAACTACCCTAAAAATGCCCTAATGAAAAACAGTTAGATGATCAGGGTTGGGTAGTTACTACCCTAATTATTCTACTACCCTATTACCCTTCCCTACAATAACAAAATGTGAAAGACTTTGTTTTTGACTACCCTAAACAGAGAAAAGTACTCATAAAGAGGCTATCTTGATTTAGGTTAGGCACAGCTGCTCTGACCAAACCTGCCACTGTTTCCCAAATATAGTCTTTAGTATTGTGGCTGTATGAGGCATTCTTATATCGCGCCACTGTGATATGACCTGACTTTTCTTTATTAGAGTGACATTGCCAGCCTAAATGTCTGCACTAGTTAGTGAAACAAAGCCTTTTGCTGTTAAATGAGTCATTCATCTAGCAGGGTACTGTGTGAGACAAGCAGGTATGAGAGGTGCAGCTTCTCTAAGTGAGCCTGCTGCTGTTTCCAAATAATATCCATAGCAGGCATTGCTGAGACACATAGGGCAGGAGCCACTGCTCTGAGTGAGCCTGTTACTCTTTCCAAAAATTATATCCATGGTGGGTATTGCTGAGGAGGGTAGTACAGGCGGACCTGTTCTGAGTGTGACAAATTGTTATAGAGCTAATATAGGAAGTTTCACTAAGTGGTATGGAGATGCAGTCTGATTCACTATTACAAATTAATTAATGTCTGGGTGTCTAACAGTGGATCCTAAGACCAATGCATTATACAGCTGTAAAAGGCAGTCTTTCACAAAGTGCTGAGAAGAGTCTAACTGGCTATGTCAGTTTAATATTGGGGCATCTAGCAATGTCCCTAAGAAAAATGCCTTATACATACATGAAAGGCTGTTTCACTAAGTGCTATACATGTCAGAGACATAGGGCAGGATTCACGAAGTGAAATCCAACTCCGCAACCCCAGTTGCACAACGAAATCACTGCAGCTGCAGAGTGGCTGATCCACAGACGCAACAGTTGCAGAGGGTGCTACAGTGGGTCCCAATGCCCATAGCAGCCTCCCGCAGCTGTGGTGCTGTCCCTGGCAACAGCACCTCACAAACTGCCATATTCACTGGAGCCGGTCGTACTCCGGCTCCAGCTTAGTGAATACCAGCAGCTGCGGGTGACCTGTGGCTTTGCAAGTGGAAGCCCACTAGCGATGAGGTTTTCCCGCAGCTGTGGGACCTTCTGCCATGTTAGTGAATCCTGCCCATAGTCTGACTTGATTTGTCGTATTAGTAAATGTTATGGTGTTAACAGTGACCCTAAGACAAATGCTATTGATTGCAGTGAGGGACACTGTCAGCTTTTAGCTGATTTTTTGGGACATTAGCAAAAGTATTGTTTCAGCATTATATAGCAATAACTGATGCTCATAAAGTGACAGCTGGACTAAAAAGTCTAATTCAACCTTTGATTTCAAATATTTTAATGTTTTCCCTGACCTGACCTAAACTTGAGAGTATGTCTCTTTATGCATGTTAATGTTCAACATGGCGTTGAAATGCCCATAAACTCAGACTTTGGCAGGTTTCAATTTTTTGAAGCAGTTTAAGTAAAATACACTTTCTGATACCTGCCAGTGTCCTGAGTGCCATAAAGTAGCTTGTTTATAAAAAGGAGTGGAGTAACAGAGATAATTCTGTATTTAAATGTAAGGCCACGACTCCGGGCATATACATTAGCATCAACACTAATGCACATGCCTGCATTTTGTTACTGTGCTTGTTTTTATAAACAATGTAGTTTATGGCACTGAGGAGACTGGCAGGTATCGGAAAATGTATTTTACTTATACTACTTCAAAAAAGTCAAACACGCCAAACTACAAATTTACAGGTGCTTTGGTGACATGTTTAAGATGAACGCGCCTGAGGTGCGGTCCACTCAAGATTAGGTCAGGTCAGGAAAAACATTAAAGTATTTGTAAACAAAGGCTGAGACTTTTTAGTCCTGCTATCACTTTATGAGGGTAAGTTATTGCTGTATAGTGCTGCTAAAACAATCTTTTTGTCAGGGAACTACAAAAAAATCAGCAAAAACTGTCAGTGTCACTTTACATTGAAAACTGTGCACACTGCATCATGTAAACAAAGATCCTACCTTAGGCCTCTGGGGATGATGATTTGAAGAAGTCCTTGAAAAGATGAAGGAAATCAAAAAAAGTATATTGGAAAAGGCCTATGGCACATTCATTAGTGAAAGGAAAAAGTCCAGAGGGGGTATTACTAAGATCAAATGGGATAAAGCGGCATGTGAGAAGGAAGACAATGTAAAAGCATCTATGCTAAGTAGATACTTCTGCACAGTATTTACTGAAGAGAAGGTAGGGCAGGGCCCACAGCTCTGCACCATGGAAACAGGGGGGGAGGGAGGTGTGCACTAGTCCCTTCACAAAAGAAAGGGTCCTACAAGAGCTCGATAAGTTCAGGGTGGACAAGGCAATGGGACCTGAGGGCATACATCCCAGAGTACTAAATTAACTAAGGGTGGAACTAGCAGAGCCATTATCAGAACTGTTTAGTGAGTCTCTGAGCACAGGAGAGGTCCCAGAAGACTGGAGAAGGGCTCATGTGATCCCGCTCCACAAGAGTGGTAGCAGGGAGGAGGCAGGGAATTACAGACCAGTTAGTCTTACCTCAGTAGTGGGCAAGATTATGGAGACACTCCTTAAAGAAAGGATAGTGCAACACCTGGAATCCATAGGAGCACAGGATCCAAGACAGCATGGGTTTACAAAAGGAATGTCCTGTCAAACTAATCTCATAGACTTTTTTGACTGGGTACCCAGAGTGGTGGACCAAGGGGAAGCAGCTGATGTTGCCTACCTTGACTTCAGCAAAGCTTTTGATACTGTTCCACATAGAAGATTGATTAATAAGCTGTGTAGGCTTGGGGTGGGTCAGAAGTTGGTCAACTGGGTGGCAAACTGGTTGACGGGCAGAAAACAGAGAGTGGTGGTAAACAGTATACAGTCAGAAGAGATGCAAGTCACAAGTGGGGTACCTCAAGGATCAGTCATGGGGCCAATCATCTTCGATATCTTTATTAGTGATATTGCAGATGGACTGGAGGGTAAGGTTTGTCTGTTTGCAGATGGCACCAAGATCTGCAACAGAGTAGATGATCCTGATGGGGTGGGCAGAATGAGAAGCGATCTGGATAAACTAGCAAAATGGTCGGAAGAGTGGCAAATGGGGTTTAACACAAAGAAGTGCAAGATCATGCACATAGGGAAGAGAAACACTGAGGCCACCTATAGGCTGGGAGGTGAGTTGCTGGCAGTCACAAGGGAAGAAAGAGACTTGGGCGTCATCATCACCAATGACCTGAAATCATCCAAGCAGACCTCTAAAGCAGTAGGTAAGGCTAGAGGGATGTTGTGGTGTATTAGTAGGGGTATCACAAGTCAGAAGAGGGAGGTAATAATCCCTCTTTACAAGACACTGGGTAGGCCCCATCTGGAGTACTGCATGCAGTACTGGAGGCCACACCTTGACAAGGACAGTAACCAAATTGAGGCAGTCCAGAGAAGGGCAACCAAAATGGTGTAGGGACTGCATCAGAAAACAGAAGAGGACAGGTTAACTGAGCTCAATATGTATACCCTAGAGCAAAGGAGGAAGAAGGGTGATATGATTGAAACATTCAAACACCTTAAGGGCATTAACAAGGTGAAAGATTCTAACATGTTTCAATATAAGAAAAATAGCAGCACAAGAGGACACAGCATGAGATTAGAGGGAGGCCGATTAAGGGGTAATGTGAGGAAGTTCTTTTTCACAGAAAGGGTGGTGGATTCATGGAACAGCCTACCTCAGGAAGCGGTGGATATGAATACAGTGCAGGGCTTCAAACAGGCATGGGATAGGCATAAGGGAGCAATAAGCAATACAGATGAGTATGAATAGATAGGCCATTGACAGAGCAAAGGCCTATGGCACATTCATAAGGTAGAAAAAGAAATGGGCAGACTGAATGGGCCTTGCTGTGCATATCTGCCATCAACTTCTATGTTTCTATGTTAAATTTCTCCCTCTCTTGAGGAATGCTGGACTATTCACAGTTTGCACAGGCTCTGAAAGAAATGATGCAGTACAAGTGAAGTCAAAAAATAAGCTTATGTGGGTGAATGACTGGACTAACTACTTTACTCAGCCTGAACTTGCTATGCATGCAGCCAGGAATAACAAACTCCCAGTTGAACTCCATTAACAGCCAAGGCTGCCTGGATTGATTGTTAGGGCTGTAATGGGAGGAGCCCTGCAGACCTCTTGTGAGCAAAACAAGGACTCCACTCCAACTGACTAACATTTAGGACTTGCATCACAGTTGCTTTCACAGTCTGTGAAACACTCCACTGTAACATGCATTATTTTTCTTCTCACCATGATAGCAGCACATCAGGAGCTCACCTGGTGCTTCAGGGCCCTGAGATCCCTTAGTTGGGGTCCGGAGACATGGGGGCCATAGTGCAGAAGCTGCAAAATTTGTTTAAAGAGTGGTAATGACTGCTCTGGGACTGAATATATACATAATAATGAGTGACTCATGCATATTAATGAACCCTATTAATGAACAGGTTATTATTATGTATATATTCAGTTCCAGAGCAGTCAGCGTCACTCTTTAAACAAACACTGTTGTAGCTTCTGCACCACAGCTTTTGTGTCTCTGGACCCCAACTATGTGAACTCGGGGTCCAGGAGCACTGGAGGGAGCTCCTGATGTGCTGCTATAGCGGTGAGAAAATGGAAACAAGCCAACATGCATGCGTGGACTGCCAGCTCCCACATTTGGCGTGACTGCCAACAGTTCTGTCTCTGCTGCTCTGGTTTGTCTTTTACTGTCTCTTTGGCTGTAACACAGGCAGATTTAGATACAGAATAGATTCAGGATAATGCTGAGAATTCATGGCTGAAATTCTGTCTTGCACTGAGTTTAGGGGGCCATTTGCCACTGCCTAACACCGTCCCAACAGAGCACAGTTTGAGTTGCCCCTAGTCACATGGGTTCTAGTCTGTGGAAATAGTTTGTGAGGGGTATCAGAAATAAAACATTTGTCCTATATAAAATAAATACACTGTCTACTCCATTTAATCACTGGCTATATATTCACAGCAAACAATGGATAACATGACAGATTCCTTAATTCCTGTACAGGAAAATAATTCCACCCACCCCTCAGTCAGACTCGCTAATTAGCAGTCTACATCCTGGGGCTCCTTACACGTAACTCCCACTGGAAAGCATAAACCTTCTTCACCCCATACACCTGAGATGGGCCCATGCCTGGGGCACCCTGTCTGAATTCTTTTATGTCCCTAGCCCATACGCCCTTAGTTGGCTGGCCATGGGACCCACCCCTGGAATACTCTATGGTCCCTAACTCTAACATCCATGAATGACTGTTCCTGAGACCCCCTGCAGACCCACTCCTGTGTCTCCAGCCCTCATGCCCATGGCTGACTGCTCAAGGTACACTCTGCAGATACATTCCTCCACCTTCTCTTTCACTGACAATCCGTCTTCCAAGTCGTGCAAAAGGTGGCAGGCACGGGGCTCCATCTTCAATGGCTTTGAAGCAAAACAAAACTGTGTTCCCTCTGGTAGCCCATGTCATGACCTCAGCTGCAGCCCTATTCTCTCTGGCAAAAAGTTTGTTTGTACTGTGGTTCCTGGCATATATTCTTTCTGTCCTCCCACTGCGCAAAACATGAAAGCTGCTAGCACAGTTCCATCAAGAGGTGGACAGTGGAGGGTGTACAGTCATGCACATCATGTTACCACTGCAGTGGATTAGATTTTTGCTTATTCTTCTGTAACCAGGAAAGGCCTACTAGGCACAAGACCCCTTTTCAGGGGCAACCTGGGAGCACTGGGGAGAAACATAGAAACATAGACTTTGACGGCAGATAAGGACCTCTTGGCCCACCTAGTCTGCCCATTTCCCTACCTACAGGATAAGCTGCAGATCCTAGATAACCAACAGCTTATTTCTTCCTACCACCCTCAAAAAATTGCCTAATGTCTGTCCCATGCATTCTTGAATTCTCCCACAGTTTTAGACCCCACAGCCTCCTCAGGAAGACTGTTCCTTGTGTCCACCACCCTCTCTGTGAAAAAATACTTCCTCACATTACCCCTGAACTGTTCCCCCTCTATCTTCAAATCGTGTCCCCTTGTTCTTGCACATCTCTTTTTCTGAAAGATGCTACCATCTTGGACTTGGTTGATTCCACTGAGGTACTTAAAAGTTTCTATCATGTCCCCCCTCCCTCCTTTCCTCAAGGGTATACATATTAAGCTACTTTAGTTTCTCCTAGTATGGCTTCTCTTGCAGACCCTGCACCATTTTAGTTGCCCTCGTTTGGACTGCTTCTATCCTGTCTATGTCCTTGTGGAGATGGGGTCTCCAGAACTGGTCGCAGTACTCCAGATGAGGTCTCACCAACTGTCTGTACAGAGGGATAACAACTTCCTGTTTTCTACTAGTGATGCCTCTCCCTATACATCCCAGTTTCCCCTCCAGCCCTGCCTACTGCCTTCTCACATTGCTTGCTAACTTTAAGGTCATCTGATATGATTGCCCCCAGGTCCCTTTCCATTTTTGTTGTTGTTACTACCTCCCCTCCACTGTGTAATCTTCCCCTGTGTTTTTTTTCTCCAGGTGCATTATTTTGTACTCCTTTGCATTGAATCCAAGCTGCCATACTTCTGACCATTCCTCCAACCTCGCCAAGTCCCTTCTCATCCTTTGCACACCTCCTTGTGTATCAACCTATTGCAGATCTTTGTGTCATCTGCAAAGAGGCATACTTTTCCTTCCAGTCCCTCTGCAATGTCACTTATAAAGACATTAAAAAGGACTGGACTCGGTACTGAACCCTGCGGTACCCCCACTAGTAACCCCTCTTTCTTCCCTTGTGACTCCATTTACAATTACCTTCTGTGTCCCATTGTCCAGCCAATGTTTTACCCAGGCTACCACCCTGGGATCCACTCCCAGGCAGGTTAATTTGACTATTAATCTTTTGTGTGGGACTGTGTCAAATGCCTGGCTGAAGTCTAGGTAGGCCATATCCACAGCTCCTCCCTGGTCTACTACTTTGGTCACCAAGTCAAAGAAATCAATTAGATTCATCTGACATGACCTTCCTGCTATGAACCCATGCAGCCTTGGGTCCTGTGCCCCAATGGCCTCTAGGTATGCAACAATTCTTTCCTTCAGAAGTGATTCCATCACTTTTCCTACCACAGAGGTCAAACTGACAGGTCTGTAGTTTCCTTCCTCTGTCTTGATCCCACTTTTGTGAAGGGGAATCACATCTGCCTTTCTCCAGTCCTCAGGTACCACACCATCCTCCCATGATTTATTAAAATGGGTAGTCAGTGGTTTCACTAGTTCTCCCCTTATTTCTTTTACAATTCTGGGGTGAATTCCGTCAGGCCCCATTGCTTTGTCCACCTTCAGTTTTAGGAGTTCTTTCAGAACCCTTTCTTCTGTGAAAGGACTGGGATCGACCCCCCTATCAAGAGTGCTACTGTTAATTGGATTAGGCACCTCCCACTCCTCCTTCTTTGTGTGAATACTAAGCAGAAATATTCGTTCAGTATCCCTGCTTTTTCACTGTCCCTCTCTGCCCACCCACCATCCATTCTATTCAGCCTCACTATCCCTCCCTTTGTCTTTCTATGCTCCCTGATGTACCTATAAATGGTTTTATCCCCTTTCTTAACTGAGTTGGCTAGTTTATCCTCAGTTTGGGCCTTTGCTATTCTGACTTCTCTCCCTGCTTCTTTCTGCCTCAACTGGTACAGCTCTCCGCCCTGCTCCTTCTGTGTTTCCTTATACTTCCTGAATGCTATCTTTTTCTCCCTGACCTTCCGCGCCACCTCTTTTAAGAACCATAGTGGCTTTTTCTTTTGTTTTGATTTGTTTATTTGCTTCACACAAAGGATTGTTGCCTCTGTGATGGCAGTTTTGATGTTTCCCCATTGTTGCTTCGCCCCTCTTGTAGCCTGTTCGCTAGTGCATTTCTAAGGCACTTTCCCATCTTGCCAAAGTCAATCCTCCTGAAGTCCAGTACCCTCACTTTTGTATGGCTTGACTCTGTAGCCGAGTTTATCGTGAACCACACCATTTGGTTGTCACTTGTTCCCAGATAGCTACCCACTTCTAGATCAGAGATCCTCTCACTGTCCCCATTTGAGAGTATGAGGTCTAAGATTGCTCCCTCATGAGTGGGTTCTAAAACTAGCTGTCTGAAGCATGCCACTTGTAGGGCATCGAGAATAGTCCTGTTCTTGGATGTAGCTGCAGTAAATGTGCTCCAGTTAACATCTGGCATAGTCAGGTCTCCCATCAACAGTATCTGCTCTTTCTCTGCCATCCTAAGAATGCCTTCTATCATATCCTTGTCCATTCCCTTCCCCTGACATGGGGGTCTGTATACAACCCCTGTGCAGATTGTGGTGCCATTTCCAGTCCCTAAGGTGACCCACAGTGCCTCTTCTCCTCCCTGTTTACTTTTTTGTTCAGTTGCTTTTATCCCTTCCCTTACATAGAGAGCTAATCCTTCCTCTCTTCTCCCCTCCCTGTCTCTCCTGTAGGTTGTGTACCCTGGTATGTTAACATCCCAGTCATGGTTCTCTGTGTACCATGTTTCTGTGACTGCTACGATATCCAGGCATCCCTCTTCCATCAAAGCCACCAGTTCAGGGAGCTTGTTGCCCAGACTAGGGCATTGGTACTCATTACCCTCCATTTCCTGATGGCTTTACCCCTTTTTGCCCCATCCCGTCCTTATTGCCTTTGCCATTTTCTCCATTTTCTCCTGCCCTTCTCCCTATTGACATCTCTATCTTGGGGTTTACCTCACTTACTACCCTGACTTTTTTGGGGGGCTAGGATTTCCCTGCTCCTATCCAGTGCCTCCCCCCTTGGCTAGTTTAAATGCTTGCCAATGAAGCCTTTAAACCTATCACCTAGGATCCTGGTTCCCCTCCTGGGCAGATGCAGACCATCACATCAGTATAGGCCTGCATCACTCCAGGTGGACCCCCAGTCCCCAATGAAGACAATTCCTGGAGCTCTGCACTAGTTTTTCAACCACTGATTGAATCCCATGGTGTGGAGCACCCTAGCCTCACCTACACCATAGACATGCAGCACCTCTGAGAAGGTTACCGTCCATGCTACTTGACTAAGGCCCCTCCCCAACTCCACAAACTCTTCCTGCACTGCTCTGATCCCCTTTCTTAGCCAGATAATTTGTCCCTAGGTGGACAATGACATCCAGCTCCCTCCCCTCTGCAGCTGCTCTGGTGATACTGAGGATTCGCTCACTGTCCCTCCAAGCCATGGTGCCAGGCAGGCACCTTACCTCCTTCTCACCTTCTTCCCCCAGTTCTACCTTCCTAACAATGCAATCCCACTCCAGGAGTTGTTTCCTTCCCCTTTGGGGTTCTATGCCACCCTCCTGTGAGTCTCCTTTGTGGAGGTTCCCAGCATTCTCCTTGGACTCCTCTGTGGGTGTCTCCATAGAGGAACCACACTTTTGCCAGAATGCATATGAATTGTGGAGAGGTAGTGAGGGTAAATTACTTGCTTAGGGTCACACAGTATGCAAGTGGAGGCTGTAGGAATCAAACCCAGGTCTGCTAGAAATACCAAGTTCATTTACAGCTTGTTACTCTATACTGACAGCCACATTCTAGCCATTTCCAGTTCAGAAAACAACTGCCAAGTCTAATCTTGAACCTCGTTTCCTTGCATTTCACTATGCAGCACAGCCATGCTCTGAACCAGTGTTTCTTACATGAGCCACCATGGCAGTATGCAACCACCAGCACAATTCTCTGCATTTACAAAGCTCTTCAGAGCAGGTAAGGATCAAAACCAGATCAGTAAAAGCTGGACTAACTGGTACAGGCAGACCACGTGGAATGGGCACTGGTTGTGCTAATTTTGCTGGTCTAGCCAGTACTGCTTTATTCATTTATTTATTTATTTAACACATCGGAAAGACCTTTAAGCCAAGGGCTCTTTTACAGAAGTTCCACTTCAAGTCACAAGAATGGAAAATTACAATGGTTTCAGTAAGTAGTACAACATGAGGAAAGTAATTACATAAACAAAAGAACAATATGGCAAGATAAATATTGTGTCAAGTGCAGCCAGTGGCCTTGTCTGAAGAGGGGTGAAAGGGCTTACAAGGAGAGAAGTACAGGGGGTGAATTGAGGGGTGGAAAGAGCAAAATAAGAGCAAGGAGGGAGATTCCACAATGAAGCTTCAGTAAGAAAAACCCAGGGGGGTGGGGGGTAGAGGGAGAGAACAACGTGAGGAAACAGAGGATAGGGGGAAAGTGGGAGTGGAGGGGTAAAGGAAGGGGGGGATGAGGTAGGATGAAAAGAGGGCAGGAATGGGAAAGGGATAAGGGAGGAAGCACTGTCAGTGGAATAGCGCAGCAACAGGATAGGGCTAAACAGGGGCAAATGGTAAAAGAGGGAGGTCCCAGTGCATTTAGCTGTCAGCAGAGATTAGGTATATCAGTCACAAGATGCTCTGGAAATTAGGAATTGATGCAGCTTCCACTTAAATGGTCCCAAGGTTGCAATCATCACAATCTCAGGAGGAAGGGAAATAAATTAGCAGCTCTAACTGCAATGTATCACTGTCAGAGAGAGGTTCGACAGCGAGTGACAGTCTGGTCCAGTTGGGTTTGGCAGTCTGGGTTTCACCAAGTCCTTGGCAGAGGTGAAAACTGAATTACCAGACCAGGACTGGACTAGATCAGTAAAAGCCAGACTGGTCAAATTTGTGCAACCTGTGCCCTGCTTAGCTGATGCTTTTATTGATTTGGTACTGTTCCATCAGTCCAGTTTTCACCAAGTCCCCTTTGGAGTGCCAGCTAAAAATCTTATGGAAGTGGCAATTTCTTACCTTTAAACGTAGAGCAGGGGAAGGGTAAAATCTATATTTAAAGAGAAAAGACATCAAAACCTTAGTTTAATGTATGGTGTACTGTGTGAAAAGAGAATTGAAAGGAGTCCACAATCCAGCTCTTGGAGTAGCTGTTTAAGGCTACCAAGATTTGAAGCTTGATTACCACAGCTATAGACCTTCATGCGTCTTCCTTATTTTCAGTACCTCTTAGAGCCAATGTTCAAATAAAAAAAAAGTATTTCCTCATACCACCTCAATTAATGCTGTTTCTCCATAAGACACACTTGCAGACAAGTTATGCCTTCAGTTAACAGCATTTCACAGAATCTTCTGTGTTGGCCCGGAGCAAAGGACAAAGGAAACTCCCTTCTTGTTTTAATCTTTCACCACATCCTGACTTTCACCTCCAGCCTATCTAACTGAAACAAGTCTTCCCGGGTGAGCACTGTCTGTCTCCTCTAATCCTCCTCCTCTAAGAAAGCTCACATTGTCCCAATTACAGCCGCACCAGCCTCCTTTATTCAGCTCATCTCTCTCTCTGCTAGCTTCATGTTTTTGGGAGTTAATATTATTAACTCCATGCTTGTAAGTTTGTGCCTGTTATGGGAGCCTGGAGATGTTATCATTGGGTGCTGATGTGTAAAGCTACCTCAAAAATATTTTATAGATTATGCTAAGCAAAAAGGCGATGGAGGGCATGACGGTTAATATAGCAGTGAGCTTTATGCAGCTTTGCATCAGTAATATTAGATAGGAAGAGGAAGTTTTCCTTGGGCACTGAAATATAACAGGATATGTTTCTGGGGAGAGAGAGATCCTATAGTAGCAGAACGATAGAGCCTTTAGGAGAGACTCAAAACTCCTTACTCTTCCCTATAACAGGAATCATCCTTCTGCCTAAACAGTAAAATTACATGATACAGTGCACCTCGGAGGATAACGCCAAATAGCAAGGATGACAGGACAGGGTTTTTTTCTGCGCAGAGAGCCAGGGAACTCGGTTAGGGAGAGGAAACTGTTGAGGCAGGCACCAAACATTAACAACCATTCGCATACAAAATGAGGTCCACTACATCAAATGAGTGAATCATGCAGACTTTTATATTACTCAGCAGCAGCAGCAGCACAAATGTCTACATAGCCCCCACCCCCATTTGGCTGGGAAAGAATTAATTTCAAGCCAGGTATGAAACTGATCTAAAATTAGGGCCAGGTGTGGGGTGAGTGAGCCCTAAGAACAATTCATTGAACAGGGTAACAGATCTGCTTTCTTTTTCCATTCATATTTATTTGTCTCTTCACCATGGCAACCCTTGTCAGTAGGTACCATACATAAGGACCCCAAGGTCATATTCCTAGCAAAATCATGCACTTAGGAGCAAACAAGAAAGTATCAATCCAATGTAGCACCCTCCCCCCCCACACACACACATTTTATATGACTTCCAAACAGATACATCTTAAGGACCATTTGGGAACAAGTTTCTGAATAACATAGCTCCAGTAAGGGCAGACAGAAGAAGGTGGGAGTTGGGGATTAGTATATAAAGAATTGTCAGTCTCTCAGGACACAGTACGGTAGTTGCAGTATAAAGGTGGCTAGCCTAGTGTCCTGATACACAGGGGGTTTGGGGTGGGGCCCACATAAGGAGCTCTAATCCTCCTGTGCCACGGGCATGAGTGATAGGATGGTCTGGTGCACTATATAGGGGTATGGAGTAAAGATTTCCATGTAGGCACTGCCAGCTTCAATGCTGGGTGCCAAGGAAGCTAGGTACACCACAGCAAATAATTCCACCTACCCCTTAGTTAGACTCCCTAATTAGCTCTCTCTACAACCTGGGGCACCTTACACCTAACTTCCACAGGAACGCCTAAACCTCTTCAGTCCACACCCTTGAGATGGGCCCATACCTGGGCACTCTGTTTGAATTCTTTTATGTCCCACGCCCATATGCCCTTAGTTGGCTGGCCAAGGGACCCACCCCTTGAATGCTGCATGGTCCCTAGCCCTTATATCCATGAAAAACTGTTCCTGAGACACTCTACAGACCCACTCCTGTGTCTCCAGCCCTCATGCCCATGGCTGACTGCTCAAGGTACATCCTGCTGACACATTCCTCCACCTGTTCTTTCACAGATAATCCTTTCTCCAAAGCATGCAAAAGATGGCAATCATGGGGCTCCATCGCCAATGGCTTTGGAGCAAAACAAAACTGTGTTCCATCTGGTAACCCCTGTCGCAAACTCAGCTGCAACCCTATCAGCTCTACACAGCTTGTTTTTATTATTTCTTTTGTTTCTGCCCTCCTCACCTATGTGACCTGGTCTGTTCAAGTTGACTACCTGTACTTGACTGCTGTAGCCTCTGACAAAATCAAAATCCCTCTTGTAGGCAGCAGTTAGTAAGTGACCTTGCAAACCATGATTTGTTTTTTTTACATACATACATACATAGACATCAGCAGAGTAGATCTAAAGGTCTATCAAGTCTGCTTGAAAATTAGCACCCAGTCAAGACACCATTACTATCATCCCTGCCTCCCCCCCCCATAAATCCCCCCAGCCCCTTCCCCTTCCCCATCATAGTTACACCTCTGTATCCAACATCTCTCAGCTTTACTTTACCTCCAGGGGTCCACCATCTTCTCAGAATAGTAGCATCTCCTAGTCTCCCACCTGAGCCTACCACCAACTAGTCTCATGGAATGTCCCCTGGTGGCCCCTTCCTCCTTCAGCTGGAACACCCTGTTTGGGCTGACCCTGTTCAATCTCTTTAGATATTTGAAGTATTCGATCATGTCCCCTCTGTTGTCCCCTCTGTCACTCCTCTCCTCCAGGGAGTACAAATTTAGCTCCTCAAGCCTCTCCTGATTGGATCTTTCCCCAAGGCCTTATATCACCCCTGGTTGCCCTCCTCTGGACCCATTCCAGAAGTGCAATGACCTTTTTCAAGTAGGGGCATGAAAACTGCATGCAGTACTCTTGGTGTGGTCCAACGAGGCAGTTATACAGAGGGAGAATCACCTCCCACCTCCTTGAGGTTATCTCCCTGGCAATGGATCGAAGCATTTTGTTTGCCTTAGCCACCACCCTTCTACATTGCTCAGAGTTATTCATTTTGGCATCCACGACCACCTCAAGATCCCTTCCTCCCCGAAACCTGCAATTTTCCCCCACCCAAAAAGTACTCATAATTAGGATTTCTAAGTCCCAGGTGGGAAACACTGTGCTTCTTGGCATTAAACCTCAGTTTCCAAGTGCGTGCCCATCTCTACAGAGTCTCCAGGTCCCCCTGTAGGTCTGTTCTAGCCTCCTCTCCATCCACCACCTCCCCAGCTTTGAGTCATCTGCAGAGAGACTCATCTCACTCCTGATTCCATCCTTGACGTGATCATTAAACAGGAGCGGGCTCAGCACCAACCCCTTTGGGACCCTCCTAGGAGATGATACCTCTCCCCTGACCACCACCCTCTGAAACCGCCTGGTTAGCCAGTTCCCCATCAACCTCACTATCCCTTCTCCCACCCCCATTCCCCCAGCTTATCCAGCAACCCTGGGTGTGGCACTGAGTCAAAACCCCTTGCTGAAGTCTAGAAAGAGGATATCCACTGTCCATCTCTGGTCCATGACCTCTGTCACCCAATCAGCGAATTCCACAAGGTTAGTCTGACATGATCTGCCCTGAACAGAGCCATGTTGGTGGTCATCCAGGTGGCTCCATGACCCCAGACACACCTCCAGTCTCTCTTTCAGGATGGCATCCAATATCTTGCCCACCACTGACATCAGACTGACTGGCCTGCAGTTTTTCTTTTAGTTCCCTAGCCCAGTTCCCTACCATAACCCTGTCCCCTTTGATTTGAGTTTGTGGAGTAGTAAACTGTAGGAGTTGGACAACTGGACATATCCTCCTGAGTTTACTTGCAGTGTGGGTGGCCCTGCTGCCCTTGACTTGGCAAGTGCTGGACTCCGTGCTCAGACTCAATCACTGTGGTGGTGGGAGGCAAGCAATGAAAGCCACAAGTTCCTACAACAATTATTTGTACGCTCTCTCTCAGTCTCTCTCTCTCTCTCTCTCTCTCTCTATATATATATATATATATATATATATATGTATATGTGTATATGTGTGTGTGTGTGTGTGTATTGTGTGTGTGTATATATATATATATATATATATATATATATATATTATGATAGTGCTATCATAGTTAGGTCAAGTACCCCATTTTAGGTTAAATGGTGAAACTTTGCACCTTAATAACTTTGCCACCGTTCAATGGATTTGCCTGAAATTTGGCAGGCATATGGCATAACCATAGATCTTGGGATATGCCAAACTTCATACTGGTTGGATATACAGCTGTGGAGTTATTTACTCATTGTCTCCTAGCAGACGCCTGTAGTCATCAGTAAAATACAATGGCGTGTCCTGAGGACGTCTGCAGAAGTCGGCTACTGACTCCCAGTGTGCCCTTGCAACGTCTGAAGAAGTCACTTATATATTTTAATATATAGTGTAATAGAATATAATATATATTTGACTGCATAGCACCGTTGGAAAGGTAATTTTATGCTGAACAACTCTGTCATTGATATTTTGTACTTTTCATGTATACTTTAGGAGTTATTTGCATTTGTTATGGTATGGTGTGTATGGCTTATGTTGCCTGTTTTAGTGAAAAAAATATTTATTTTTTGCTGTTTCAACCATCTTAAAAAAAATTACATATTATTATTTGCATACCACCATTAGGAAGGAAATGTTGTGCTGAACAACTTTGCCACTGATATTTTGTGTATATCATGTATACTTTAGGAGTTATTCACATTTGTTTATGGTATGGTGTGTATGGCTGACATGTTTTCCATCAAGATTCACCTAAGCAGCTTGAATAAAATTCACTTTTTTGGCACTTCAGCAGGTATAAAATAAAAACTGTATTGATTACAACTGGTTGCATAGCACCATTGAAAGCCATTTTGTGCTCATCAACTTCTTGCTGATACTTTGTGTGTATTATGTATACTTTTGGAGTTATACGATTTGTTTATGATATGGTGTGTGGTTGAGATTCATCCCTCAAATCTCACCAAAGCATCTTGACTAAAATGGGGAAAAATTACGTTTTATAGTAAAAAGATATATTTTTTTTAACAAACATAATATTAAAACACCATCTAATGTCTGTATGCTTAATTTGGTGTTGATATTTTACATATTTTACAACAAAAAATGGCTTATGTTGCACTTCTTAGTGAAAAAAATATTTAGTTTGCACTTTCGACCAGCATAGAAAAAAAAACAAAATTACTTATTATTACATGCATGCCACCATTGGAAAGGCAATTTTGTGCTGAATAACTCTGCCACTCATACTTTGTGTCTAGCATGTACAGTTATTGAGCTATTAGCATTTGCTTGCGACATGCTGACTATGGCTTGATTTTGCTTAGAAAGGACCAGGATTCACTGTTAAAAGTATACAGGAGATTCAGGAGGCCAGTGGTGTAATCTCAGAGTGAGCCTGTGGAGGCAATGAGTTAAGCAACATTTGTGCGTGCAATTACCTTTTTTTGCACATTTTTTGCTCTCGCCTACAGGTCGCACGGTTTGTGAGACTGGTCCAAAAACATCAGGGAATGTGGGGACAGGGTCCCTGATGTGCCTTTTTAAGATTTTGTGAAAAGATATTGAACAGTTCAAAAGTTATTCAAAAAACAATTTCCCATTATATGTCTATGGGAAAAGTTAAACAATTTTACACTTTCGCAAATGCACTATTTAGTGTAGCAAATGACCCTAGTAGTGTTGCAAATCTGCCATTCTGTTTTCAGTTACTGATCATAAAAATACTTGACGTTTAAAATTGGGAGCCTCTAGGAACACAATTCTTTTTGTGTTCATCTAGTTGGACCCTCAGGATGCTAGCCGTGTCTATATTTTGGGGTTAAACACCCCAGAAATATGTTTTCCAAATTTTTGGGAAAAGTAGTGTCACAAAGTAGTGTCGCACTTTCGACACTTTCACAAATTTTTGCGAAAGGTGTCAGAAATCGTGACACTACTTTTCTAGATTATGGCCAAAATGATAGGAATTTTTTGCCACCCTGCTGTGAAAGAATGGTTTGGTCTTTTTGGCTGAAATTTGGCAGGATGGCAGCCAACATCTCACAGATGTGCCTTTTGTGATTTAGTGACAAAATTTTGCACAGATGCAGAGTTACAGTACTCTGAATTTGACACCTTTTTCCCATAGACTAACATGGTGGTTTTCACCGCGGATTTCGGAGCTCGTATTTTGGAAACGGTTCGAGATACAAAATTTTAGTCACAAGCATGTGTACATTTAGTAAAAACATAGCCAGGAAACTCATGATTGATGTGAAATTTAATTTTTTTTCCACATCGTACTGTTACTGAGATATTAGCAATTTAGTATTACAACTGCTCATTTTCTGCTCTGAGGCCCATTATTATGCATACATTCTTTGTTTTCACTGTGTTTCTCAGTGAAGCTTTTGGGGAAAAAATAGGGTGTGCGCTGCAGTTACTGTAACACATAAGTTTTACACTTGTGTTTCCGTGCCCATTGGGTGCGGCTTCCGTGTACGCCACCATGTGCATTACTCTTTGCGTTTGCACTTGCATTTGCGTTACTGTTACCATTTGTGTCTCCACTACTGTTTGTGTTTTGCTTAGCATCACCATGTGCATTATCATTTCTGTTGCTGTCCGCCCTTCTGTTTGAGTTTGTCTTTCAATTTGCATCATCATTTTTCTTACCGTTACCATTTGCATTTCCAATTGCCTTCCTGTGCCCGTGCACATTACGGTTGGCATTTCCATACACGCTTGCATTTGTGTTTCTATTTCCTTTGGTGTTATTGTTGCTGTTACTGTTACCATTTCCATTTAGAATTGCAGTACCGTGACCATGCGCAATACGGTTTGCTTTTCTGTACGTGCTTGGGTTTGCATTTCCAGACATTCCATTCACTATTTATAGTCCTCATTCTTAAAAAGAAGGGAAATTAGAGGCACAAAATTCCATTTAATGCATCAGTTAGGGTTGTTCCACAGTGACAAAAGTGAGAAAATTCAGTGTTAGGGTTGAAAACCCCCCCTTGCACCCCCTCAGCCTGCCCCACTCAACCAGCATCAGAGTGTGCGTTGAGGTCATCGGTCCTAACTCACACCCCATTCTCCTATGCCTCAGCTTGTTCACAAATGTGATGGGGTGAGAGTTAGGACCGACGACCCTAACTCACACTCGATGCTGGTGGGTGGGGTGGGCTGAGGGTTACAAGGTGGGTTTTCAACCCTAACACTGAATTTCCTCACTTTTGTTGCTGTGGAACAAACTTAACTGATGCATTAAATGGATTTGTTTTGCCTCTGATATATTTTCATGGCAAAAACTCTGTTAATGCATCAGTTAGGGTTTATAGCACAACAGCAGAAGCATGGAAATGTGGTGTTAGGATTACCACCCCCACATCCTCCACACACCAACAGGGATCGGGGTGTACACTGGGGTCGTCAGTGTAACTCTCACCCCATTCCCTCTGTAAGCAAGCTGAGGTGGTGCAGTATAGGAGAATGGGGTGTGAGTTAGGCATGTTGGCCCCAACACACACCCCGATGGCTGTTGGTGTGTGGAGGATGCTTGGGTGGAGGTGGTAGGGGTGGTAACCCTAACACCACATTTCTATGCCTTTGTTGCAGTGCTATAAACCTTAACTGATGCATTAATGGAGTTTTTTGCAATGAATTTCCTTTCTTTTTGGGAAAGTGTAATGTAACTGGTAAATGGTATGTATTAGTGGCATCCTCAGGACCCGACTAGGTAAACCCAACAGTCAGTGTTTACCTATAGGGTCCCAAATTTAAACACCAGGCATTTTTCTCTCTCACTAACTGAAAACAAAATGGTGGCAGCATGAAAGTAAAAGGGCCATCTGCGGAAGGTCAGTTGCATTTGCCACACTTTCATGAGACGCATATGTTTTTTCTACATTGAGCAAACCAACTTAATCAGGACAAAAGTATCTATAAAATGAGCGGTGTTTCATTTATATATACCTTTTAGATTTTTTACAATGAGCAAAAAATTGCAGATAATTTATATTTTTTTTTACTTTTTTGGCGGTATGGTATAAATGGAATATGCTACCCCTCCCCCCGGAAATATTGTTGATATTTTTTGCCCTCGTGCCAATTGACCTAATGACATCACTCGTGGCTTCACCACTCATGACAATATCAGGTCAATTGGCACTCGAACCAAAAAATATCGACAACATTTCCAGTAGGGAATAGTGCATTATATATAAATATTTATAAAATGGGTAGGGAAACCTCTTGGCATTTATTGGAGGAAAAGCATCATATGACTGTGCGTATATCAGAGCATGACCACACACCTGCACTTTTACTCCCCTCCAAAACAATTTTGACATTTTATAGGATAGTTCTCTGGTGGTGAACAGCGTTTGATATATGCACTTGCAGTTGACGACCTCAGCCCGCGCTCGAGCATAACGACGATACCGGAGCATGCATATATCAGAGCATGACTGCACACCTCAGAGTGGTTTATCTATTATATATATATATTCTTTGCAAAAAACTTTGTTAATGCACCAGTTAGGGTGAATACCACAGCGACAAAAGCAGGGAAATGAGGTGTTAGACTCTAACGCCCCACCCTATGGTACCCACCCTTAGCACCCCACCCTCCACCCACCAACAGGCATTGGGGTGAGCCATGGGATCATCAGGCCTAACTCTCACCCCATTCCATGTGTAAACAACCTTACACATTATAGTACAGGACAATGGGATGAGAGTTAGGCCTGACTACCCCATGGCACACCCCAACACCAGTTGGTGTGGAGGGTGGGGGATGGAGATGGGAAGGTAGGGGTGGGAACCCTGGGAAGTGTGGCATTAGGGTTGGAAACCTTAACACCTCATTTCCATGAAAAAAGGGGGGTTAGTAGTGGGGTACCATAGGGTTCAGTATTAGGACCAGTCCTCTTCAATGTCTTTATTAGCGACATTGCAGAGGGACTGGAAGGAAAAGTATGTCTCTTTGCAGATGACACAAAGATCTGTAACAGAGTTGATGCACAAGGTGGAGTGGAAAGGATGAGAAAGGACTTGGCAAGGTTAGAGGAATGGTCAAATGTATGGCAGCTTAGGTTCAATGCTAAGAAGTGCAGGTAATGCACCTGGGAAACAAAACCCAGGGAAGAGTACACAATGGGGGGTGAGATACTAAACAAAAAAAATGGAAAGGGACCTGGGGGTAGTCATATCAGATGACCTAAAGGTGGGCAAGCAATGTGAGAGGGCAGCAAGGTGGGCTGGGGGGATACTGGGATGCATAGGGAGAGGCATCACCAGTAGAAAACAGGAAGTTATTATCCCTCTGTACAGACAGCTGGTCAGACCCCATTTGGAGTACTGCTGCAGTTCTGGAGACCCAGTCTTCGTAAAGACATAGACAGGATGGAAGCTGTCCAGAGGAGGGCAACTAAAATGGTGCAGGGTCTGCACTGGAAGACATATGAAGAGAGACTTAAGGAGCTTAATATGTATAGCCTCGAGGAAAGGAGGGAGAGGGGGGACATGATAGAAACTTTCAAGTACCTCAAGGGAATCAACAAAGTCCAAGAGGGCAGCATCTTTCAAAAAAAGAGGTGTGCAAGAACAAGAGGCACAATTTGAAGACGGGGGTGGCTCAGAGGTAATTTAAGGAAGTATTTTTTCACAGAGAGGGTTGTGGATGCATGGAACAGCCTTCCGTGGAGGTCAGGCATCAAAAACAGTGGTGGAATTCAAGCATGCATGGGACAGTCATAAGGCAATTCTAGGGGGTGGGAGGAGGAAGAAGTATGCTGCTGGTTAACTAGGATCTGCAGCTTATCCAGTAGGCAGGGAAATGGGCAGACTGGGTGAGCCAAGCGGTCCTTATCTGCCGTCAAATTCTATGTTTCTATGCTTTTTTCACTGTGATATTCACCCTAACTGATGCATTAATGAAGTTTTTTTGCATAGAATTTCCCTTCTTTTTCAGATAATTTAATTGTATCCTCATTTTACTGTGGGAGCGCAGGGTCCTTCAGACCCTGTGCTCCCATCCCTCCACCAAGATGGTATAATAGTGTTCATATATCACGGTGGGAGTGCAATGTCCTTAGGACCCTGTACTCCCATCCCTCCATCCAGATAGAACAAGTGTCCATATTCATGATGGTAGCACAGGGTCCTTCAGACCCTGCACTCCCATCCCTCCATCAAGATTGTACAACCCTGTCCATATGTCATTGTGGAAGCACAGGGTCTTTTGGACCCAGCATTCCCATCCCTCAGTGCAGATAGCACAAGAGTGTCCTTATGTTATGGTGGGAGCCAGGGTCCTTTGGACACTGCACTCCCATCCCTCCATCCAGATAGTACAACAGTGTGAAAAATGGGAAACACTAGCAAAGTTACAAGCATGCATAAAAACTGTGCAATGCATGCTCGAAATGTGCTCATTTTCTGGAATTGATTCACCAAATTTTCAGCATCAGCACTATGGGACCTCCCCTCATGAACAGTACAACTGTTGTTTTGTTAATCCATCCCAAAAGTTGATTTCACACAGCAACTGCACCATTTTGTGCCACATATGTGAAATCAAGTTCTGGGCAGGATGTGCAAAATTACAGCTATACTGTTCATAAGGTGGTGTTAAAAAATAGCAATGTTGAAAATCTGAAGTGAAAATATTAAAAATTGCTGAAGTTATGAACATGTGTAGAACACACTCATAATGCAGGCATATTTGGAAATGTTTTCACTAAATTTGCAACATGAGCTTTTTGGGACCCCACCTCATGAACAGGGGCACTTTCATTTTGTGAATCGGTCCCAAAAGTTAATTCAGTACAGTGACTGTAAAATCATCTTTCAGAATGAGAAATGAAATGGCAGTGCCAGTATTCATGAGGTGGGGCCCCAAGAACCCCATTTTGAAAATTTGGGGCCAACATTCCCAAAATTGGCTGAGATATCAACCTAAGTTGAACCCCCCCATTAACTCCCGTATACAGCGCTTTCCCGATTCCTCAGTTTGCAGTTCAGCTTTGAAGAGTGCAGATGTGTCCCAGTCCACAGAAGATTCCGGCTCCTGACCTCCAGAGTGTAAGTATGGGTGAAGGGGGTGCATGGAGGTGGGTGCACAGAGGGAGTGTGGGGATGGGGAGGGGGACGGGGAGATGACAATGGATCATTTTCTTCATTACAGGTAAAAAAAAATTGAAAGACTTCAGGGGATGGTTTTCTTCATTTACAGGACCCCCCAAAAAATAAAATACTTTGGGCACACTGGGGTGGGCTCCCAGTGTGCCACATGAGTTTGATGGGGCATACATGATGCCAACAGGGGGATTGGGCACCTCCCAGCAAAGAAAGACAGTGGGGGGTGGGCATCAGACACAGACAGTGGGCATCCTGGTGCTGGAAAGTAAAAATTTATTTATCTGGGCACACTGGGGTGGTCTCCCAGTGTACCAGAATAGTAGGGTGTGGATAGACTTGGATTTGGCACCCTATGTCATAAAGTATTGTGTGATACATTAGGGTACTTCGATGCAGGATCCTGCATCAAAATTATGTAAACTTTTGATGCATGATTCTGCATTGAAGAAAATACTACAGGGGATGTTTTACTTTTTTCCACATGTTTAAATAAATACTGTAAATACAGTTGGGCATACTGAGGTGGACTCCCAGTGTGCCCAGTAAGCACTCTATGTATTGTACACACAAAGCAGGTCTTCCTTGACTCTATAGCCAGCAGCATGAGAAAATACCACTCTTCTCATATAGAGAATGGTATCCAAGCCATTTTCTGTATAAGCAGGCACCTGAGGAAAAAAAAACAACTTCTTTGTGTCCAGCTTAAAACACACACAAAAAATCAGAATACACCTAAAGGGGTTCTCTTTAGCTGTTTTTTTTTTGTATTTAAAATGTTCAGTACTTCAGCATCCTCGCTAAGTGGCAAAACAAAATGGCATCTGCAACACAGCTAGTCGATCGCAGGACGGTGAATTGTGTGAAAAATACCAGCATTCTTAGTGAAAAGAAGCTGTATTTTTTTACACAGTAGTCCTATTGTTTGAACATAACCTGGCATTTTTCACACAATACTAGTATTGTGCAAAAGATAGTATCTTTCATGCCTGACAAAAATGTTCCTATAGGAAATAATGGAAACAATTTAAATGTCCAAACATTTGAAAGGATTAATATTTTTTCACCAAACCTTCAAAAGGCACATCTGTGACCCAACGGCTTTTGACCCTGAAAATTTTAGCCCACAACATATAGCCATTTCTGAGATCCAGGATGACAAATAAATGTCAAAATAATCCTGATTTTCTGTTTTGTCAACACTTTATATCTCAGAAATCACTCAATAGATTCCCAACAAATTTAGTATGTCAAGAGACCTACCCCTAGAGATTATATGTGCCACATTTCATGCAAATCCATTAAACAGCTCAAATGTTATTAACCCTCAACCTTTGAACTTTAACATAGAAGTGCACTTTCACCCTAGCTATACTTGCATGACCATGTCAGTATAATAAATATTGCAAAAGCCTTCCTTAATGCATCATTTAGGGTTCATATTAAATTGACAGAAGTATGGAAATGTGGTGTTAGGGTTCAGAACCCTAACTCCACAACCCCCCTCCCCCAACACACACACACATATATGCAAGCAAGGTAAGGAGCAAGACAACACAACCCATCAGAGACAGCCATCATCACATAAGAGAAAGAACATACAATTTTCTGAACATAACAGTCCCACTATCTGCAGTCCATAAGTGTATGCATATGTCCATGTGTGAGCACAGGGCCATATGGGCCCTATGCTCCCACTCCCATCAGTCCATAATGGTATTCATATGTCAGTGTGGGAGTACATGGTCCAGACATTCATATTGTAATTGTTCCTGTTTTACATGTTGGAGAGCAGGTCCCTCTGGGCCTTGCACTCCCATCAGTCCATAATGATATCCCTATCTCCATGTGTAAGAACTGGCCCCTACAGGCCCTGTGGTACCATTCCCAGTACTGCATAACTGTATGCATAGGTCCATGTGGGAGCTCGGGCCCCTCCAGGACTTGTGCTCCCATGCATGCATATTGTAATTGTTCCTCATTTATGTGTGGTGTATTGCCACTATTCCATAATGGTATCCATATCTCCAGATGGCTGCCTCTGAACACTTATGGAGCAGTGAGTAGGACTATTATGTTTAGAGAATTGTATATTCTTTCTCTTAGCTGATGATGCCAGTGTCTGATTAGTTGTGTTACCTTGACCATTACCCTGCTTGCATGTGAGTGTGTGTGCTGGGGGGAAGGGGGATGCAGAGTTAGGGTTCTGAACCCTAACACCTCATTTCCATACTTTTGTTGCTTTAAGATGAACCCTAACTGATGCATTAATTAAGTTTTTTGCATGAATTTTCATTCTTTTTGAGATGGTGTAATCATAACATTATTCACTTGTTGAAGAGCAGGTCCCTTTGGGATCTGCACGTGTAACTAACCAAGTTTTACATCTAGGCCCTGTAACTGTCCCTTATTTACATATGTGAATACAGGGTCCGGTATTCATATGTCCATGTGTGAGCACAGGGACCCACTCCCAGCAGTCCATAACAGTATGCATGCATATTATAAATGTTCCTTAATTTATGTGTGGGAGTGCAAGACCCATATGTCAATGTGTGAGCTCAGGGCTCACACTTCAAGCAGTCCATAACTGTATGCATATGTCCATGGGGGCACAAAGGTTGTACTTTCATGAAAATGTCAGCTAGTTTCAGCACTCTGAGCAACACCAGATATGCACTCCTCCATTAAGTGCAACAGAAATATAACCTACAAGCACCGAAACTCAAACCGTAACTGAAGAACAATTAATATTTAAGGGGGAGACACACAAGACAGAATGTGTATCGAAGCACCCTGAACAATATAAAATATGTTCCCCCCCTTAACTCAAACAGAGATATAACCTAACTCACAATTTTTAAAGGGGGGCACACATGACAGAAGGTGTACCTCAGCACCCTGAGCAACATTAGATATGTCCCCCCTTAACTGTAATAGGCATATAACCTAACCAGCACAGAAACACAAACCATAACACTAACTGCTGAACAAGTAATATTTAAGGGAGGGCACACACGGCAGAAGGTGTATCCCAGCACCCTGAACAATATAACATATGTGCTCCCATTAAATACAACAGAGATATAACCTAACCCACAACAGATGGTGTACCTCAGCACCCTGAGCAGTATCAGATATGTTCCCCCTTAAGTACAACAGACATATAACCTTACCTGCAACCAAACCCAAACCCTAATGCTTACTCCAGAACAATCAATATTTAAGGGGGGGGCACACATGACAGAAAAAATGTACCTTGGCACCATGAACAAGATCACATATGTGCCCCAAATTAATTTCAACAGATACAGAGATGAACCGTAACCCAAGTCCATGTAGACCTTGCTGTACCATTGTCCTTCAGTTCCCTCCAGGCCCTGTGTTCCCATCACTCCTTAATGGTATGCATATGTGCATATAGGAGTACTTGGTTCTCTGGGCCCTGTTCTCCCATGCATGCATACTGTAAAAGTCCCTGTTTTTTGGAAGAATGCCATGTGCTCCTATCTATCCATAAGTGTAGAGACATTGTTATTAACCCTCATCTCCCTGTGGGAGTGCAGGGCCTTAACTCCATATTAGCATTCATATGTGGGAGCGCAGGGCCTGTAGACCCTTGTGCTGCCAAGAGCACAGTATCACAGTCATCTTAGACTCACTGATAAGAATTTCCCCTGCAGTTGGAATTGAGGCTTCAAAACATGCATAACTGCTTAGTACACCTAAGCTGCATTTCTCAGAAAATCCATATCTCGAATCCTTTTTGAGATATAGTTGCTAAAAGGTACCCTGACCATTACATGTCATCCTATGGGAGATTACTAAATTTCAGAATATTATAAATTTGGACCCAATAGAAATTTTATCAGCAAACCAGCAAAAGACACATTTGTGGGGCAAGCCCTTTCTACCCTAAAACTTTCATCCCATAAGTCCAAACCATTTCTGTGCAGTGAAGTGACAAAGAAATGAAAACTTTTTAAAAACTAGTGTTGCAGTTTGAGAAACTTTCCCAAAAGTAGTGCCGCAATTTGTGGCATTGAAAATGAGCAGATCAAAATAAACATATTTCCACAGACTGTGAGAAAAAACTGACCACAGAATCATGTTCCTTAGGCTCCAACTAGGTAAACACAACTGTTGGTGTTTACCAAGGGCCAGTATTTTTTGAGTTATTTATGTTTTTCTGCTTCGCTAACTAAAAACAAGATTGTGGATTTGCAATGATATTTTACCATTTGTGAAAGCAAAAAGTGTTTTCACAAAAGCAAAATAGAGCTTTCACACAGCACGTCTAATTTTTTTCCATAAGAAATAATGGGAAAGTTGAAGTTTTAATAACTTTTGAATGGATTAATATTTTTTCACCAAGTCTTCAAATGGCACATCTGCAACCTAGCCCCCATATACCCTGAAAACTTCATACCAAATCACAAAGCAGTTTTGGAGAAATGGCATGACAGAGAAATTGCAAAACAAATTGTAATTAATTTTCTCATATTTTTTTTTTACATTCTGTAGCTCTGCACCCATTCATCCGACAGAATGAAATCCAGAGATCTATGTGCATGCAAAATTTCAGGTGAATCAGTTGAACAGTTGCAAAGTTATTAAAGTGAAAAATTTGGGGTTTAACATAGAGGAGAAGTCTGAACCCTAACAATGGTGGCACTACCATGCCACTATAGTTAGGGTTGAGCAGCAGTTTCTATGTTAAACCTAAAATTTTGCACTTCAGTAACTTTGCAACTATTTGATTGATTTGCACAAAATTTGGCAAGTGCGGTCTCATGATGTAGGTCTCTTTACTTGCCAATATGCGTATTGATCAGATCAGCAGATTTTGCATAGCACAGAATAAGAAAATACTGTATTAAAATTTGCCAATTTTGGCTGTTTTTCCATCATTGCACTGCAGCTAAACCATATGGAATTTTGGTCTGAAATCTTCAGAATAGACAGAGCTTACCCCAAGAAACAATACAGCATTGGTTTGGTGAAATAATATTAATCTGTTGTAAAGTTATTACATTTTGAAATTTCAGGTTCTGAGCATGCTCAGTTCAGTCTTTTGGATATCTGCATGGTGTAAAAGAGGATTAGTGCCTCATGAAAGAGGATTCTGGCAGCTCATGAAAGAGGATGCTTTCAATCCTGATTCATCAGAAAAAAATTCTCTTTCGGGAGCCGCCCTCTTGTTTTCTTATTTTTGGCACAAACTGTTATAACTGTGCCTAGTGATGTCCTCTGCCACAAAGGAAGTATGTGTTTAGTTCATGGGGACATCCTCTATCATTGTGTGCCTTTAGTTTATTTTTGGCGGTCTAAGAAGGCTTATTTTTTATTTAAAAAAATCCTGTTTCGCAACTGTATTCTGATCCTGTTTTGTGATCATCGAACAGGATTTGGACAGCTCGTGAATCAGGAATTTGTCCAGTGAAACAAGATTATGGGTAGGGCCAACTGGTCAGAGAACCCTAATCTTGTTTTGCCATGATGACACAGGATTTTGACAGCTTGCAAAATAGGACTCTGCTTTTGAAAGAGGATTTTGACAGCTCGCAAATGAGGATTTATTAAATTAATCCTCTTTTGTGAGCTGTCAAAATCCTCTTTTGTGAGACGATTCCTATTTCATGAGCTGTTAAAATCCTGTTTTGTGATTGCAAAATAGAATTAAGGGCAGGGCCATCTGGTCAGGGTACCCTAATCCTGTTCTGCAATGATGACACTGGATTTTGACAGCTCATGAAATAGCAATTGGCTCACGAAAGAGGATTTTGACAGCTCGTGAGAGAGGACTATGACCGCTCATGAAAGAGGATTACATTTCTAAATCCTCTTTCATGAGCTGTCAAAATCCTCTTTTGTGAGCCGGTTCATGTTTTGAGAGATGTAAAAATCCTGTGTCATCATGGAAAAGCAGGATTAGGGTTAGGGCCATCTGGTCAGCAACCCTAATCCTGTTTTGTGAGCTGTCAAAATCCTGTTTCACAAGCCAATTCCTATTTTGCGATCTGTCAAAGTCCTGTGTTGTCATAAAGAAACATGATTTGGGTCCCCAACCAGATGGCCCTAATCCTGTTTCGCCATGATGACACAGGAATTTGACAGACTGATGAAATAAGAATCGTCCAATGAAGGAGAATTTTGAAAGCTCTCGAAAGAAGATTTATTTTTTAACAAATGTGCATTCCCAGGCCTACAGACATTTTGCCACAAGGTCTGTTGGAACTAGAGATGCAGCAAAGTTAAATTCTACTGGTGAAGTGAATGCGTAGTGGCCACTTCGCATTGTCACTCCACTATGCGGAGTGGCCAACAGGAAAGGCTCACTTTGCCTTGTAATTATTACTTCTCATTGTCTTTTTGTCTTTCTGCCTTAACGCGCAGTAAGACAGAGTGACAACAATATTGGCAGCCTCCCAGTCCCCCCCACACACAATCACCAGAATTAATGTGCATCCCCAAAATGCTACTGTCTTTTGTCCAGAAAACTCCCCTGTGCTGACGAAGTGAAATGAGAGCACAACAAGAAATACAAAGTCTCCCAGAATTAATGGCACACTCAGTCATGTGTGTAGTGGACATGGTCACATCACACACAGACACCAGAATTAATGTGCATACCCAAAATGCTACTGTCTTGTGTCCAAAAAATTCCCCAGTGCTGACAAAGTGAAATGAAAGCGTAACAAGAAATGCTAATTCTCCCAGAGTTAATGGGACACTCAGTCATGCTCAGTTCACACACTGTCACCAGAATTAATTTGCATCCCCAAAATGCTACTGTCTTGGGTCCAGAAAATTCCCCAGTGCTGACAAAGTGAAATGAGAGCATAACAAGAAATGCAAAGTCTCCCAGAATTAATGGTGTACTGCAAATGCACAGACAGATTAAGATTGCACTGTGCACTCAAGAGAAGCAGAGTCAGATGCAAAGGCACAACAACACCTAACCAGTGCTCACAAGTCACAAATCCATATCTGGAAAATAATATCTTTTGCCTGTGGGGGGGGGGTAGTGCATGGCAGTAACAGTCCACTACCAGTAAAGATACCACAAAGCAGTATAAAAAATTCATGCAGGTGTGGTGGATAGCAGGTTCACACTGCTACAATTACTCTGGCCCAATAAAAGTTGTCTGATTTAATGGTATGCATCACACACACACTACAAGTCTTGCATAACAAATTGAAAACCTTTAGCAGTATAACCAAATGTTTTAAACAAACTGAAATTATACACTGCTGCACCATTACAATCAGCAAAAAAAAGTCAATAATTAGTGAAAATATTACTGTTTGTACATTAACACAGTCATACAAGAAAAATATAACCAAAACAGAAAGACTGCATTTTTCTCCCAGTTAATCTACCTGCACCACAGATATGCCCCTCCTCAAAGCATACTTCACAATACACAGACTGACTGTTTGAAATTAACATTCAAAATCCACACAAAAACAATAAACACTCAATGATATGAGCACAGGAGGGTTTCCTATAATTGATGTGCTAAATTTTAAGCAAAAAAAATGGCTTAAAAGGCTTTTTTAACAGCTTTTAAAGAATTTGAATCGCAGAGCTCTGAGAGGAAGCTGTCTTCATCTTCCACTACACAAGCACACTACACAGAACTGGTCTGTGCAGAACAATCTAGAGCCCATGTGATCTGCAATCTCATGAAGCACTGCAAATTCACCTTTGAGCTCAGTAACAAGGCAAAGTGATGCGAAGCACATTGATTTCAATGTACTACGCCTTAAAATTGGTGGAGAAGTGATTTGGGGAAGGTGGAATAACACAAAGTCATTAGTTTCAATGGACTTCGTGTTCCCCATTATGACATGAAGTACTCCACTTTGCATTGTGGAGCACTTCGCAGATTCTGTGTTACTCCACGAATCACTCCGCGGAGATAATTTCTGCCACTTCACCCATCTCTAGTTGGGACACTGCGCTGGTTCCTGAGATGCTGATGGAGCTCAGGGTTAGAAGGACCATGTGCTACCACCCATAAGAAGTTGTAGCACAGGGTTTGTGAACCACTGTGCTGGTGCCTTAAATATTCTAGGAGCACAGGGCCCAGAGGGCCCTGTGGTCCTAAAACACACTATGGACTTTTTGGCCCTGCATTCCCACAATCAAATAAGAATAAGATTACATTTTCTAAAAAAAGGAAATTAATTGTAAAAAAAACCTACGTTAATGCATCAGTTAGGGTCAGTATTAAAGCATCAAAAGCTGGGAAATCTGACATTAGGTTTTCAAACCTAACTCCCCACTCCCAACCCCCAAGCAGCAAAAGGACAAGACCATACAAGCAGCCACAGACAGCTTTCATCAGGTAAGACAAAAAACATACAACAGCTGTCACTGCAGATAGAAATCATTGATACTGGTGGATGACTGGAACATCCTCCCAGCATAGGTGGTGGGGGAAAAATTGTACCATGATTCAAGAATGCATGAGGTAGGCATAAAGGGACCTTAGTGGCAAGGAAAGGGGGGAACTGGAGATCATGTAGGGTCTGTGATGTTACAGTAGGTAGGAAATTGACTGACTAGGTTAGCAAAGCAATTCTTACATTTCTGTAGTTTTGCATAGCCATGGATACCGTAAAACATACACACAATTGATGGGCCTACGCATCTGCATCTGCAGGTGTAATACATACACATCACCCTCTAGGTACAGATACACAGATACCACAAAATCCATAATATGAAATCTGCAGCAGTACTTCTGTCTACAGAAGCAAAGTCCTCTGAGGGTCCTGGGTCACTTCAGAGGTTTTCTATATGGAAGGGGCTGCTATTCTGGAACCAGAAGTTGGTGTATGTCTTACACCTCTGCCAGAAGAGACACGGGACCTTCTTTGCTACAGAAAGGCTGGTTCCATTCTCCTATACTGTACCATCTCAGCTTTCTTACACATGGAATGGGGTGAGAATTAGGATCAATGACCCCAAGGCACACCCCATCACCTGTTGGTCTGTGGAGGGTGGGGGTGGTGTTGGGTGGTAGAGTGGGGAGTGTTAGGGTCTCAACCCTAATGCCTCATTTCTCTACTTTAGTTGCTTCAACCCTAACGGATGCATTAACAAAGTCGTCTGCAATGTATGAATGTATGTGTGTATATACTGTGTATGTGTTTATATATATATTTATAAAATGGGTAGGCTATTCCAGCCAATCAGAAGCGTAGCTCAGCATGCATGCAATCTGTTCCATGCATGAGTAAAAAAAGAGCCGGCAGTAAAAAGGCCAAGATTTTTGTGCCATAGAATGTTCGCATTTTTACTGGCAACCATCTTTTCTTTACCCATTCCAAGAGGGCAGGAAAAAAAAACAAACACAAGCTGCTATTACCAATGAGGTGAGCTCCTCCCCAGACACCCCGTAATGAATTATCCCAGCCTCCATTAGGTAGAGCTCCCCAACTTCATTTTTTTGAATACTAGCCCTACACCTAAAACTGTTGAATAAAAAAAAACAGTACAGTACTGATAAGTCCCGATGCAACTGTTGAGGTGCCACTTCCACAGCATGCCAGCTCCCATTGTCTTAGCTGCCGATCACTCTCCTGACCCAATGTAGTTCCCAAATGAAATCTACTACTTCTCCAGCAGTTTCCCTGTTCTTATGCTGACAGATTCCTGTTCCTCAGCAAGTCATGGTCTGGGATAGTGAAGTACTTCCTGTAGGTAATCGCCTGATTTGCTCATCAACAGAAAAATGAAGGGTATCCTAGCAGTGGCTGTAAATTCAATGAGGGATGAAAAAGCATGTTCAAAAAATTATTGCATTTCACTGCTGTTTTTAATGAGTACCCACCGCTCCTGCTGCACTTCCTGACCACTCCTGCTGTGTTGCTGTCTGTCGAGGTCCATTTAATGAGGCAAAAAGCAAAGTCACAGATCGCTCTCTCTCCTCTCCATCCCAGACCAAAAAATAGGGAAACAGTATGCCAATACATGGAGGTAACAAAATAAATAAAATATAAAGGAAATAACCATGAAATGTGATGAATATAGTGAAACCAGCAAAATTGATGCCATGCCATTATAGAGCAACTGTGTACAGAACATACAAAATGATGTCATTAGGTAATATGCAGAAGGACTATTTTATGATAAATTCCTATAAAATACTTGTCAATTCATAATAAAAATATGATTTATTAACTGTACAAAGTAAAAAAAAAAAAGAGCCCATTTTATTAGTGCAATAAGACACTCCAGGGTGTGTATGGAACATATTTTACCACATACCAGTGGCTAAAGGCACTCAGTCAGGGGCCTCATGCCTCATTACACCCCTGACCATGTGGTAAAATGTGTTCCATACTCACCTTGTCATGTCTTATTGCTATATATGTGTATATAGATATATATATTAGAGGCAAAAAACTCAGTTTAATGCATTAGTTAGGGTTGTTTCACACTGACAAAAGTGAGGAAATTCGGTGTTGAGTTGAAATGCCCTTTCCTCTCACGCATCTCTCTAACTGGCATCAGCGCATGACATTGGTTGTTGGCCATAACTCTCATCCCATCACATGTGTAAAGAAGCAGAGGTGTAGGAGAATGGGGTGAGAGTTAGGACCAACAACCTAATGTGCACCCCAATGCCAGTTGTGGGTGTGGGCAGAGGTTTCAAAGAACTTTCAACTCTTCCTAATCCTCTGCATAAACTGAGTTTTTGCCTCTAATTTCCCTTTCTTTTGAGAATGATAACGAAACAGTGAATGCAATGCAGCGGCGGGAGCGCTCCTGCCACATGATGTCTTGTCACATAGTAACATTGTGCCCGAAAACGCAAATAGTAATGCACTTGGTGATGCAAAGCAAAACAGAAAGAGAAACAGTAGTGTAGACAGAAATGTTAAAAACAATGCAAAAACAAGTGCAAATGAAAACATAAAGGGTAACGCACATGGTGGCAAAGACGTGAACGTTAAGTGAAACGGGAATGGAACCGCAAGCGAAAATGGTAACGGTAACAGTAATGTAAGTGCACAGGCTGGTTTTCCCCAAAAGCTGCATAAAGAAAGACAGTGAGTACAAAGAATGTATGCATAATAATGGTTCTCGGAGCAGAAAATGAGGAGTTGTAATACTAAATTGCTTATATCTCAGGAACCATACGACGTAGAAAAAAAATGTAAAAGTCATATGATTTATGATTTTCCTGGCTAGGCTAAGCATTTTTCCAACAGAAAGTCCGTATCTTGCATCGTTTCCGAGATACGGGCCCTGAAAGGCATGGCGAACACCGTAATGTTATCCTATGGGAAGAAAAGAGAAGTTCGGAGTGCTATAACTTGGACTCCCTGTAATATTTTTTCACCAAACCAAAAAAAGGCACATCTGTGGGATGTTGACTGTGTTCCCTCCAAATTTCAACCCAAAAGACCAAACCTTTATTTTGCAGCAGGGTGCCAAAGGATTCCTGTAATGTGTCGGACGCCGTAATGTTATCCTATGGGAAAAAGCATCAAATTTGGAGTGCTATAACTTTGCCGCCATGTAATATTTTTTCAACAAAATGCTGAAAGGCACATCTGTGAGATGTCGGCTGCGTTCCCTCCAAATTTCAGGCCAAAACACCAAACTGTTCTTTTGCAGCAGGGTGCCTAAGAATTGCTGTCATTTTCCCACAGCCTAGAAAAGTACTGTCGAAGTTTGCGAAAACTTTCACAAATTCATTTGACAGTGTCGCAAGTGTGACAGTACTTTGCAAAAGTACTTTTTCCAGAAATTTGAAAACCTTATTTCTGGGGTGTTTTACCCCAAAATAAAGACATGGCTAGCATTCTCAGGGTCCGACTAGGTGTATACAAAAAGAATTAGGTTGCTAGAGGGTACCAATTTTAAATGGTAAGCATTTTTCTGATCATTAACTGAAAACAAAATGGCAGATTTGCGACAGTAACTGGGCCATTTGTGAAAGTAAAAACTGCATTTGCTACACTGTCGAACTTTTTGTTAACTTTTCCCATTGACTTATAATGGGAATTTGTTTTTTGAGTAACTTTTGAACCATTTAATATTTTTTCATGAAATCTTCAAAAGGCACATCGGGGACCCCGGCTGCACGCTCCCTGAAGATTTCAGACTGGTCACACAAACTGTGCAACCTGTAGGTGCGACCGTAGAATTCCAAAAAAGCTTAAACGTGTGTGCAGATCACGCTTAATAACTCCACAGCCATAAATCAGACTGGTACAAAACTTGGCAGGTCCCAAGGTGTATGGGTCTTGATTATGTATTCCAAATTTCAGGCAAATCCCTCAAATGGTTGCAAAGTTATTAAGGTGCAAATATTTGGGTTTAACATGTAAATGGCTCCTCAACCCTAACTGTGGTAGCACGGGTATATGTATATATGTATATGTGTGTGTGTGTGTATATATATATATATATATATATGGGATATGCAGGGGGTGACTGTGTGATAGAGCATTTACCTGGATAAGTTGCTACTGACTTCTAGTAACCTCATGAGTGAGTTTACAGAGGTCAGCGGCAACAAATCCACATAAATGCTTTCCCACCTAAGTCACCCCCCACATATTTCACTTATGCAACAAGGAAGGAAATTGTGTGATGAGTTATTGTTAGTGCAAGGTTTATTTTTCTGTTTTAAATTAATAAATAATCTGGGTCCTATTAATGTCTTCATGTTGGTTTGTCTTTCCTGTGCCCATGTTGCTATGGGCATTGCTAGCATTGATGATGCTACATAGCACCTGATTGGTCTTTCAGCTGTACAGTCAATTTTGTTTTTTGTGGAAAATGGCAGAGCTGCTTATTGAGAAGGGCTAGGGTGGGTGCTGAAGCCTGCTCTTATAGTTCTAATAAAAAAAAAAAACATTTTAATGTTGTCGCTGAGTTTGTGGCCCAGTTTCAGAGGAGTATGCAGTTCTGGCTTTGGGGAGTCCAGCGAGAACAATGTTAACAAGAGTGAGCACAAAGAGTCTGCAGGAGAGAGATCAGGTGGTGGATCACTATGAAGAAAATTATTAAAAAAAAAATAGGCAAAGTGAAGAAAAATGTTGAAGTCTGTGGTGATGAGCAAGAGGGTAGACTGGTGGTGTGTGCTGGGGAGCAATGCTACAGATGCAGGAAATAAAGAGAAACGTTACTGTTCTGCAACAGCAGCATCTCAGAAAGCAAGATAAAAGCACCAAGTAGTGCTGGCAGATGGGGGGAGGGCTGTTGGTTGGTTACGTAGTCACTATGTGTAAAAACAGAGTATGACCTAGTACCTGTGTGTATAAATAAATTTATAGGCACAGTGACCAGATAAGCAGATTTATCACACTCCATTTATGCTGATGCCATTGCATATATATATATATATATATATATATATATTATGTGTATATCTATACATCTATATATATATATATATATATATATATATATGTATTATGGTAGCATGGTAGTGCTACCATAGTTAGGGTTGAGTAGCACTTTTAAGGTTAAAGGGTGAAAATTTGCAACTTAATAACTTTGCCACCATTCAACAGAGTTACCTGACATTTGGTATGCACAATTGGGCAGGGTAGATATTGGGACCTACCAAGTTTCTTACCAGTCAGTTATATGGCTGCGGAGTTATTAAGCGACAACCAATTGAGCAATTACTCTTTTTTGTGATTTCTTTGCTCTCACCTTCAGGTCGCACATTTTGCGCGACCGGTCAAAAACTTCAGGGAATATGCAGCCGGGGTCCCCGATGTGCCTTTTGAAGATTTTGTTAAAAAATATTGAACTGTTCAAAAGTTATTCAAAAAACAAGTTCCCATTATAAGTCAATGGGAAAAGTTAACAAAAAGTTCAACACTTTCGCAAATGCAGTTTTTACTTTCGCAAATGGCTCTTTTACTTTCACAAATCCACCATTTTGCTTTCAGTTGGTGATCAGAAAAATGCTTGTTATTTAAATTTGGGACCCTTTAGGAACACAATTATTTTTGTGTTTACCTAGTCGGACAATAAGGATGCTAGGCATGTCTTTATTTTGAGGTTAAACACCCTAGAAATATGTTTTTCAAGTTTCTGGAAAAAGTTCTTTCACAAAGTAGTGTTGCACTCATGAAAGTGTAGCAAATGTTTGTAAAAGCTTTCTCAAATTGCGACACTACTTTTCCAGGCTATGGCAAAATGACAGCAATTCTTTGCCACCCTGCTGCAAAAGAACAGTTTAGTCTTTTGGGCTGAAATTTGGTAGTAATGCAGCCAACATCTCACAGATGTGCCTTTCAGTGTTTTGGTGAAAAATTATTACAGGGCGGCCAAGTTACAGCACTCCAAATTTGATACTTTTTCCCATTGGATAACATTACAGCGCCCGTTGCGCTTTTCGGGGCCCGTATCTTGGAAACGGTGCGAGATACATACTTTTCGTCACAAAAATGCTTATGGGGGCTAAGTACAAAACTAGCCAGGAAAGTCATAATTCATATGAAATTTACATTTTTTTTTCAACGTCATACGGTTCCTGAGATATAAGTAATTTAATATTCCAGGTCCTCATTTTCTGCTCCGAGGCCCATTGTTATTTATACATTCTTTGTTTTCACTGTGTTTTCCAATGCATTTTTGGGGGAAAAGGGTGTGCCCTTTCGTTACTGTGCCAGTTAGTGTTTCCAGTTGTGTTTCCATTACCGTTTGTGGCACCATTACCATCTACACCACCGTGTGCGTTACGGTTTGCATTTTCGCTTGCATTTGCGTTTCTGTGTCGTTTGACGTTATTGTTGCTGTTACCATTACCAGTTTCATTTGCAATTCTGGTACCATCCACGTGAGTTACGGTTTGCATTTTCATACGTGCTTGCATTTCTGTTTCGTTTCTGTTTCCTTTGGCGTTATTTTTGCTGTTACTGTTACCATTTGTGTTTACAATTGCGGTACCATGACCATGCACATAACAGTTTGCATTTCTGTACTCACTTGCATTTGCATTTCTCTTTCCTTCGGCATTATTGTTGCTGTTACCATTACCATTTCCGTTAACAATTGCGGTTCCATGACCATGCACATTATGGTTTGCGTTTCCATACGCGCCTCCATTCCCATTTCTGTTTCTGTTTCCTTTGGCATTATTCTTCATGTTAACTATACCATTTGCGTTTACTATTGCAGTACCGTGGCTGTGCGCATTACGGTTTGTGTTTACATGTGCGCTCGTATTCGCGTTTCCGTTTCTGTTCCCTTTCGCATTCTTTTTGCTGTGACACTTAACATTACCATTTAAAATACCACTGCCATCACTGTTCACATTACTAGTTGTGTTTTTGTACATGCTTCAATGTCCGTTTGTGTCACCGTTCACTTTGGCGTCACTTTGCGCTTGCATTTCTATTAATGTTTCCTTTACCATTTATGTTTCCGTTACCATGTGTGCCACTGTTGGCACTTCTGTTTGTGTTGATGCTCCTGTTACTATGACACAAGACATCACGTGGCGGAAGCCCGGGGCCCAAAGGTCTCCTTGCTCCTGCTGCTGCATTACTTTCACTATTTGTCATCATCATTCTCAAAAAGAAGGGAGATTAGAGTCAAAAAACTATTTAATGCATCAGGGTTGTTTCACAGTGACAAAAGTGAGGAAATTCATTGTTAGGGTTGAAAACCCCCCTTGTACCTCCAGCCCACCCCCCCAACAAGCATCGAGGTGCGCGTTGGGGTCATCGGTCCTAACTCTCACCACATTCTTCTATATCTCTGCTTTTTTACACATGTGATGGGGTGAGAGTTAGGGCCGATGACCCCAACGTGCACCCCAATGCTGGTTGGGGAGGGTGGGCTGGTGGTCCAAGGGGGGTTTTCAACCCTAACACTGAATTTCCTCACTTTTGTCACTGTGGAACAACCCCAACTGAAGCATTAAACAGAGGTTTTTTTTTTTGCCTTTTGTGTAATTGCACCTCTATATTTAGGGTTGAGTAGGCGCTTCTGTGTTAAACTCAAAATGTTGTGTGTTAATAACTTTGGACTCGTTCAACTGATTTGTATGAAACTTGGAATGTGCAGTGGGGCATGGTAGATCTCTTGATTTGCCAAATTTCATTTTGGTTGGAGTTACAGTTTTTGCGCACCAAAACACTGAAAAATGCACTTTTCGCCAGTTATGTGGGCAGTTTTTTTGATTTTGTCTGTGGTGCTGCATGGCTGTTATGTAGTGTGTCACTCTGTAACTTGGCTCATCTGAAAGAGCTTTGGTCAGGGAACATGCCGCTTTTCATTTGGTGAAAAAATATTAATCCATTCAAAAGATATTAAACTTTTAAGTTCCCATTATAAGTCAATGGTAAAATTTATATGGTTATTTTACGAAAGAAGAATGTGGTTATGGCTATCTAGTCCCTCCTCACGATCAAAGAATTTGGAGGTTTGCAATCAAAGAATCTTTGATCGCGAGGAATTCTTTGATCATGATGGCTGCCATCTTGTTTTCAGTTTGCTGTCAGAAAAACTCAAATATCTCAGCTCGGGGTGACTCCTGAAGTAAAACTTGGATGGGTTTTGCTCAGGGTGCTTTGCTCTATCGAGCCATGGCTGTGGTTTCTTGTAAGTTGGTCATAATTGTTCATGAGCCTGCAACATCTTCGATTGCGAGATTCTTTGACCGTGATCTTTCATCGCAAGGGCTTGACTAGATGGCCACATGAAAAAAATCTAATTTCTCAGCCCTGGGGTGCCTTATTAAGTGAAATGAGGATGGGTTTTGCTCAGGGGGCTTCATTCTATCTAGTCATGGCTGTGGTTTCACTTATTTTTGTCTAAAAATTGTGTTTTACCATTTTTTATTCTTTGATTGTGAGCCTGCAAATTATTTGGTCACGAGTCTGCAAATTCTTTGATCATGAGATTCTTTGATAGCGGTTTTTGATCGCGAGGGAGGGATTAGAGGGCCAAATTTGGAGGGACCAGATAGCCCAATTTTAACAATTTGTAAAATTAAATATCTCAGAAACGGTTTGGTCTCTTCATTTGAAATTGGGAGGGTGTTGACAGGATGTCCTGTAGATGTGAATTATGGTGTTTACGTGTCAGACAATACATATTTTGTGGAGATATTGCATGCCACAGTTTACGTATTGCAGACAGCATTTTCCATTCTGGTACTGGCTTGAAATTTATATGGTAGCTAGCCTTACTGCCATGGATGTACTTTTCAGTTGTTAGGTGTCTAAAATGTAAACAGGTGCAGAATTCTGCAGATATTTGCAAGTTGGTAGGAGCACAGGGCTCAAAGATTTTCTACCTTTCTATTCTTTCTCAAAAAGTAAGGAAATTCTATGCAAAAAGCATTGTTACTGCATCATTTAGGGTTAAAACACAAAAATTCAGGAAATGAGACCTTTAGGGTTGCCCCCCTGTGGACCCACCCATCATCCTGGATTGGAGACCAGATTATATGAAAGAGCTCCTGGTTCCTTACCTGCCTGGGCAATTGCTCTGCTCAGCTGATGAGGGGTTGCTAGAGATAACTGAGGATGTGTTTAAAATCTTCTGGGGCCTGGGCAATTCTCTACCACGTTGGTTACAGGAGTGCCCGGCCGTGGAGGGTTTTAAACTGGCCTTGAAAACCTATTTATGGAGGCAAGCATTTGGTAGTTGAAGTCTTCTCAGACTGTATTAGTTGTTTTATATTTTTAAGAATATTGTGATGTATGATGTGTTTTAAATTCTGTTCAGCACCTTGATTTTTAAAAGGCGTCTTAAAAATAAACTTATTATATTATTATTATCCCGAGATTGACAGAGTGTGTCATTGGGGTTGTGAAGCCTAAATGTCACCCCATTCTTCTTTACTGTGGCTTGTGAATATGATTACACATGGAACGGGTGACATTTAGACCTCACAACCCCAATGACACACCAGCAGCTGTAAATCTTGTGGATGATGGGCGGGTCCATGAGAGGGAGGGAGGGCAATCCTTAAGGTCTCATTTCCTGACTTTTGTGTTTTAACCCTAAATGATGCATTAACAAAGTTTTTTGCATAGTGTGTATTTATATACAGATATATATATATATATATATATATATATATATATATAATAGATATAGATAGATACATACATAAAATGGGTAGAAAAAATTATCTCTGTTGGTTGAAACACATCACTTAGGTTCTGGCAGTGTGCCAAATGCGTTCGCTGCAACTGCACCTGATTTTACTGTCACAGGCGCAGTTGCGACATTTTCCACTGTTTATGGCAGCTTGAGCCAAGGCCCTCAGGACTGTCACAAGCTAGACCACAAAAAGTTGGTTTAATGTGCGTCAATCAATGCATGGGATAGAGAATCCCAATTACCATCTGGGAGAATGCCACAAGCCCCATGCGTCATATGTTCGCCGTACCTGGAGCTTGCGACATTCTCGAAATTTAGAAAATCCTGTCCAGTGTTTGTTTTTTTTCTGGTAAAATAAAATCAGTCAAGTTAGGGGAGGTTAGTGCACTTCATTTTAATGTGGGTTGCTTAGCAATGCTGGCTTGTACAAGCAAACCCCTGTTTTTCTTATACACCGTGGTCCTATGTGCTGTAACTACTGGGCCATCTACCTTCAAGTTAAAGTGCTACTGTATAATTTCAATTAAACTGGTTAATCAATAGCTGTAGAGTAACTAGCAGCCTAACCAAGCAGAGCTCTACAATATACTCCCCTCTGCCCAGCCACAACACAAGGCAACAATCCCAGTCAGCTCTCCCACCAGGTTGAGAACATCACAGGCACAGACAGGTGTTGTTTGAGTATGCTATACTTCCCATCAGGATACTGCAGTCAAGGAGGACTACATATACTGACATGCTCTGCACCCCCCTGTGCAGGCAGGGATCCAGTCCCAGACCTTGTACAGGCATCCAATCAGATGCCCATGATCTGAACCTGCTCCACTGATCTCCCCTGCCCCCTGCCACAGTACATGGAAGATTACACAATGGGGGGGGGGGTAGTAACAAAATCAAAAAAGGAAAGGGACCTGGGGGTAATCATATCAGATGACCTTAAGGTTAGCTAGCAATGTGAGAAGGCAGTAGGGAGAGCTGGGGGTATACTGGGATGCATAGGGAGAGACATCACCAGCAGAAAACAGGAAGTTGTTATCCCTCTGTACAGACAGTTGGTGAGACCCCATCTGGAGTACTGCATCCAATTCTGGAGACCACATCTCCGCAAGGACATAGACTGGATAGAGGCAGTCCAGAGGAGGGCAACTAGAATGTTGTAGGGTCTGCAAGAGAAGTCATATGAGGAGAGACTAAAAGAGTTAATATGTATACCCTTGAGGAAAGGGGGGGGGGACATGATAGAAATGTTTAAGTACCTCAGTGGAATCAACAAAGTTCAAGAGGGTAGCATCTTTCAGAAAAAGAGACATGCAAGAACAAGGGGACACAATTTAAAGATAGAGGGGGTGGTTCAGGGGCAATGTGAGGAAGTATTTTTTCACAGAGAGGGTAGTAGATGCATGGAACAGCCTTCCTGAGGAGGTTGTGGGGTCTAAAACTGTGGAAGAATTCAAGAATACATGGGACAGACATAAGGCAATTCTTGTGGGGGGTAGGAAGAAATAGGCTGTTGGTTAACTAGGATCTGCGACTTATCCTGTAGGTAGGGAAATGGGCAGACTAGGTGGGCCAAGCGGTCCTTATCTGCCATCAAAGTCTATGTTTCTATGTTACTATGGCTCCACAGCAGTGGACCACAGGTGGTTGTGTGGGGCTGTCGATGTTGGTAGGTGCACAAGCACCTACTAATGTGAGGCAAAACACCACAGATAGGTTCAAGTTGCATAGATCTGGGATGCCTTTGAGGATCAGGCCCTAAATCAATATAAGCAACATGGTTGGCTTGAAGGAGATGCAAACTGGGCAGCTTCCTATGTTCACCAATTGTGATGGGGTGCCAATAAAAACACACAAACAAACAAACAAAACAAACAAAATATTTAGCTAGTACCAAGGAATTATTACTTACATTTCAGAGGTGCCTAGAATTATACATCAAATTAGGATGAATTCTGAATGTGCGGCAGGCACCAGCAACATTGCCTGGAAGGCATCACAGGACCAAAAGCAAGACCTGATGAAACAAACACAAGTGAGAAATGAAGTCTATTTGTAAATCTTTTGTTTAAGTACCAGGTAACAATTTTGTGATATGTGTCTGCTTCATGTAAACTCTGTAGTGTAGCACTATATAGTATAGCACAGAGTGAACTACATGTAAACTTTCCAGCAAGCACTAGGCTGCCCTCGGGTATCCCCTCCCTCTGTCCCTTCTCATGACTTGCCTCAACAATCAGTTTGCATCATGCTCCTTCGGCACCTGCCACCCCACTTCCACCCCTCCCCCAACTCCCAGTCCTGTGAGCTTCCCTAGCAGTCACTGCTAATGCAGGCTGCCTGACCATGCCCCCTCACATCCCACCATTTACTCTAGCAAGTCTACTCTGCTCAGCCTCCCTCACCTCCCCAGTTCTCCCTATACTTAAACGCTCTTCTTCCCCCACCCTTCACCTCCACCATAGTACCTACCTCTCTCTCTCGTACCTTCTTTCTTCACCCTACTGCCAGCTATCCCCATCCTTCTGAACTACTGACAATGCACTTTGTGGCTGCTTATTCCCCTTTCCACCCTCATAAAGTGTTTTTCTTGTTATTTTAACTTGTACCTTTGTTTTGAGTTATTCTGCTAAGTTCTGATTCCAAGCTGTATTGTTCATTGTGATGTACCTTTGCTTTCTCCTATTGTACTTTGTTTTGCAGTCCATGATGTGGAACCTTTGTAAAAGAGCTTGCGCTCAAATGTCTCCTGAATCACTGAATAAATACAAAAAATAACTTTATTTACAAGCAAGGGCTCTTAAAAACTTGCTATATTGTGCAGTGAAAATCTTACCCTCTCCCTGTCTTCCCCTACCCCATCTGAAAATGCTGAAACATGAATGGCTAGCTCTACCCCCTTTCCTGACATATTGATAGGGAAAGAAATTGCAGACTTCTACAGTAGTTCTGTGCGAAGTTCTCAGACCCAAAACAGCAGGGCCTGTAGTTTAAAAAACAACAGGCTCCACTGTAAATGATCCCTAGGCTTTTGGAAGAGAGCATTTCCCTGGTTTCCCTTGGATGCCATATAAGAGAGGAGATAGCCTCTTTGCCTCCATTTTATAGTGCTCTGAGTCTGCAGGAGGGGAAATGGGGGAGGGGTAAGTTTGTATAACACATTACACCAGTTCTCTTATGCTGATATGCACACTGGAGCTATCTATCAGACGAACTAATTAACATGGTATGGTAACTCATTCTTTAAATTTTTATTTAAGTTAATCTTTGCTTCCACTTTTTTGCTGAGATCTGCCAGGAACATTCCAATATACATGGCTGCAGTGGCTGCACACTTCCCCCAATTTAAGGAGGGGCAGCTGCTTTCACAGCCAAAAAGAATGTCTGCAGCTGCATGTGCCCTCATTCTTTGGGAGCTGGAAAACTGACCTCTGTGACACTTGACCCCCAGCTGCCTCAAGTATTGAATTCCAGACTTAGGCAAGTTTGAGCTGGAACTGAAATGGCCTTTGGTGGAAGGGTTGAAAACTGACAATTTCTTCTCCAGAATAGAAAACTGAAGTTGTGGGGCACTTTGCTATTTTGGCCAAATGAAGTTCATGAACTGTGGAACAATTTGACCCTTCATTCATGGGTAGGGCTAATCTTTTGGACAACCTCCTTTCTAACCCATTATTCCCCCCCCACCACCTCTCTCCCATTCAAGGCAAACCATTTTAAAAGTGTCTGTCTGTACCAGGAACCAACCATTTCCTTTTATAGGACAATCCCATCTCATGCTCATCCTCCAAGCCACTAAACGTATTTAATGCATACTTGAAGCTCAGCCCAGCCCTTACCCCTAATCAGTGTTTATGGGTGTGGGAGATAGTCAAAACTCCCAGCTACATCCCGCCTGGTGGCATTTAGGTTTGAGGCGCTGGATGCCACACCTCATGCCATGCTGGTGATCTAAGGTAGGGAGCGAGCTTGGGTTTTCGAGGTCTGGAAAGGGAGGGAGAGGATAGAGTATCCAACTAACTACTCTCCTCACTGGGGTTGGTGGGATTGGCTGTCCTACTCCTTGGCTGATACCTGGTGGAGGCTGGGTGCCAGCGTCTGAGACTGGGAAGCAAGGAGTGCAGCTACATAGCACATGTGCACCTCCATGCGAGTGAGCTCACAGTGCCACAACATGGGAGAAATGGAGGAAAAAGGGTGACCATAGGCTCCGTGAAGCCCTGCCTGCCAGCCCATGTCATGCTCTGCCATTGGAGCACTGAAGTCCCAATCTGGATTGTGTGTGTCCTGGGTTAGGGGTGGATGGCCCTCCTCTTCCCAGCCTTGCCACAGGGGAAATCTGTGGAAGAAGTAGGGCTCGGCAGTACTGGGAGTACAGCAGATGGACATGGGTGGCAGGGACAGGGTGGAGCAAGTTGCCTACTGTGAGCCCCGAAGGGGAAAAAATGTTTATGAAAAAAAAATCCCAGCTAGTTTAGTCTCACCCCCACAGCATGTTCACTCCAGTTACCTTCAGCTGTATGAGTGACTTTACCAATGGGATGTATTATCAGGAGAGGAGGGTCATGCACTGCACTCTACATCATTAATGACGCTTGACAGAATGATTGGTCAGTCTAGCAAGTCAACAATATTGCTGACTGCTGCTTTTCCTCTCCCTCCCAGTCATGCACTGCTCATTGTCAGTCAGATGACTGAAGGTTATGGGAGTGTGCAGGCTGTGGTGGAGAAATAACTAAACTAGCTGAGACTTTGAATAATAGCCCAACCCAAAAAAAAATTATGAATCAGGTTTGAGCAGGGCCTATCTCGGTAAACACTCATTTTGAGCAATGAAAGAGGCTGGGCAAGAGAGGAAGGTATTTGTAAAGAGACATGGTCAGTTCTGGTACAGTGCCAGAAGATTTTTTTTTAAACCATATGTGGGAGACTACTGGGGGGGTGAAAATAACAGTTGTGGAAAAGTTTTTATTGATACCCATATATTTAGTACGCTTTACCTCTTTGTCAATTGCTTCATTGTAAACCAAAGTATGTTGGCCAAATTACAGAATTCAAACAAAAGAAAGGTGTATTGAATCAATGTCTAACCAGATTTACCACTGGAAACCTTTGCAGACTTCTACAGTACATTTAAGCCTGACCTCCCAAGTGGTAAGCCCTGCCTCCACTCCACTGTGCCACAGCTAGCTCTTTACATTTCTTTTCTATAGTCACCAATAAATGTAAGAATTAAACTTCACGTAATTCTATATTTGATAGGATCAAACATTTTCTCAGCAGTACTAATGCAATATACTGTAGTTAACATTAGACGGATACTATGAGGTGAAGATGTAGATGAAGCAGCGAGAAGTGGAATATTAAGGAGAGTATTGCAAGGCTAAAACCCGGATACGTTTGTGTAGAAGAAGATGGGAAGAAGTCTGACATCCTAAATGAGTACTTTTGTTCAGTGTTCAAAAGACATGCGTTGGTCCACTTCTTAACTTCTTTTGTTTGTCAGGCTGTGGGAGAGTATTACATAAAGTAAAGTACTATATATATATATATATATATATATATATATATATATATATATAGGGCCAGCACAGCCAGGAAAAGCAGAATAGAGGATTTCAATGACTGGCTGAGGAAATGGTGCAGGCAGGAGATGTTCATCTGTATTGGGGACTGGTAGGAGAACTGGTCAAACAAAGTACTCTTTTCACCAGAAAGGCTACACCTCAGTAGGGAGGGTTTGAGGGTACTCGGGTACAAACTGGGGAATACATAACCACTACACTTAACTTAAACTACTGAAGGGGGAACAGTGGGTGTGCAAGCCCACTGATTCAAGAGGAGGAGGTCAGTGAACCCCCCCACACTAATGGAAGAGGTCTGGAGGGAGGAGGTGGAAGGGGCAAGAACACAGTTAGCAAAGGGTGGAGGGGGAGGAACACATGACAAAGGTACATGGAGGGATGGACACAGAGGGGAAAAATGTAAATAGAGGGGAAGAGAAGGAAGGTCAAATTCTAGGTGGAGGGTGGTGTCTCTGAATGCACAGAGTATTGGAAACAAGATAGAAGACATGCAGGTACTATTAGCTGACAGGAGGGAGGATATAGTTGCAGTAACCGAGACTTGGGCAACATCACACCATGACTGGGACCTTGCAGTCCCTGGATATAAACTATACAGGAGGGACAGGGTAGTTGGGAAGGGGGGAGGGGTGGCAGTTTATATCAGGGAGGGAATAACTTGCATGAGGGAGGAGTTGGAGGAAGGGGAGGTGGAGGCGTTATGGGTTCAGTTAAGGTCCAATAGAGGGAGAATGGTGAGGTCAGGGGTTGATTATAGACCATCCAGCCAGGATGAGAAGAGAGAGACAGGGAACTGAGCTCATAAATATTGGAAGCTGCAGAGAAAGGAGAGATGGTAACTGTGGGGGACTTCAACCTGCCCAAGGTGGACTGGTGCATACCATCCATGACATGTGCTAGGAGTCAGGTGATCCTGGAAGGAATAAAGAGTGGGTTCCTGACTCAGGGTGTCACTGAACCAACAAGAGCTGAGGCAATTCTTGATCTGGTGCTCATAAATGGGAACATGTACAGGAAATAATGGAAGCCATTGGGAGGGAGTGACCATTGCACAGTGTGGTTTTAGTTGCATATGGGCTGGGAAAGCATCCTGACTAAGACCAAAATCTTAGATTGCAGGAAGGCAGACTTCAGGAAAATGGGCGAAGTGCTAAGGAACATCTGAACTAGTAATTTGCTAAGGAGCCATCTGGTGGGCATCAGAGCAGATATGGGAGTGGACCAAAAGTGGTCCATCATTAAGGAAGGAATACTAGTTGCCACAGATGAGTGCATTAGGCTCAGGGGTAAGAACACAAGGGCCAAAGCACCCAGCTGGTTCAGTTCTGGGATTGCCTAGGCAGTAAGAGAAAAGAGGTTGGCCTCAAGAAAATTCAGGAAGACCAAGAGAGAGGTAAATAGGGAAAATTCCCTAAGGTTGGCTAATGAGGCAAGTGCAAAAGTCAGACGAGCAAATGCACAGAAGGAGCTGCAGATAGCTGAAGGAATTAAGAAGGCAGAGAAGGCTTTCTTTAACTATATAAGTGAGAAAAGGGACAAGAAGAAAGGGATTGTTAGGCTTAAGAAAGGGGAGGAGTGGGTAGAGGATAATGGGGGAAAAGCAGAGATACTAAATGAATACTTCTGTTATTTCATCACCGTGGGAAAGGATGGACCAGTGCCTTCACGAGGGAAAAGAGAAGCAGTGGGGGAAGGGAACACAGATGTAGTGATAGAGGAGGATAGAGTGAGGGAGGGGCTGCTGGCATTGAAGGTGGATAAATCACCAGGCATGGATGGAGTACATCCAAGGGTACTAAAGGAACTGTCTGAGGAGCTGGCAGAGCCACTGGCAGACCTATTTAATAGTTCACTAAAGACATGTGTAGTACCACAGGACTGGAGAACAGCACATGTAGTGCCGCTCAACAAAAGCAGTCCCATGGATGACCCAGGGAATTACAGGCCAGTCATTCTGACCTCCATTGTGGGCAAGCTCATGGAGACCATACTAAAGGAAAGGTTTGTGGAATATCTAGAGGATCATGGTCTTTAGGATGCCAGGCAGCATGAGTTCATGGGGGGGAGATCATGTCAAACAAATCTGATTGACTTCTCTGACTGTGTCACTAAGACAGTAGACAGGGGCCAAGCAGCAGACATCCTCTGTCTTGATTTCAGCAAGGCCTTTGACTCTGTGTCCCATAGAAAGTTGATCAGGAAGTTGGTGGATCTCAGGGTAGGGGAAAAGATAGCAAGGTGGGTGGAAAAATGGCTGAAAGACAGAAAGCCGAGGGTGGTTGTGGGGAGAGAGTTATCTGGCACAAGGAAGGTAACCAGTATGGTCCCGCAGGGCTCAGTGCTGGGTCCGGTGTTGTTCAATGTCTTCATCAATGACATTGGAATTGGCATTCAGGGCAAAATGTGCCTATTCACAGATGACACCAAGCTCTGTGGGAGAGTGGACACAGCGGAAGGGATACAGGACCTACAGGAAGATCTGGAAAAGCTAGGGAGGTGGTCCAAAATTTGGCAGCTTGGCTTCAATGCCAAGAAAAGCAAAGTTATGCAGATTGGAGCCAAGAATCCTAGGACAGAGTACTACCTGGGTGAAGTCCGAGTACCTGCATCGGAGGAGGAGAAGGACCTGGGAGTGATGATCACTGGTGACCTGAAGCATGCCACACAGTACAAGAAAACAGCAGAAAAGGCAAACAAGATGATGGGATGCATATCTAGGGGGATCGGTAGTAGGAAAGAGGATGTTATACTGCACTTGTACTGGTCACAGGTAAGGCCACATCTAGAGTATGGAGTTCAGCATTGGTGCCCACACCTCAAAAAGGACATTAACCTGCTGGAGAAGGCCCAGAAGAGGGCTACAAAGATGATAGCTGTTCAGCAGGGTAAGGCATATCAGGTGAGGTTGAGGGCACTGAACATGTACTTCTTGGAAGACGAGAGAGAGAGAGAGAGAGAGAGAGAGAGAGAGAGAATGAAAGAGAGAGAATGAAAGAGAGAGAATGAAAGAGAGAGAATGAAAGAGAGAGAATGAATATGACTGGTACCTTCAAGTACTTGAAAGGGATAAATAACATTGATAAGAAGAGTCTCTTTAAGCTGAGTGGCAGCCATAACACAAGGAGGCACAGTCTTAAGCTGGAGGGTGGGAGGTTTAGAAGAAAGGTCAGGAAGCACTTCTTCATAGAAATGGTGGTGGACACTTGTACTGCACTGCTAGAAGAGGTAATCTCATTGAAGACAGTGGGAAGCTTTAAGAGAGGCTGTGGCAGGTATAGGGGGAGGGTAAGGGTCATTGGTAGGGAGGATGGGAGGAGTGGGGAGAAGGGGCAGGACAGAAGCTCAAGTTGAATATGAGCAGACTTGATAGACCAAATGGCCTTCTTCTGCTGGCTTCTTCATATGTTCATATATAAAGGAAGCATTATTGAATTGGATAAGTAAGAAATAACTACATTTCATAGAAATGTGTTAACTGAAAAAAGACTCAAAATCCATCTTGTCTTTGCTGACCCTGCATCATCTTTGTAGCCCACCGCTGGACAGATTACAGTACATGTAGTCATTATTCTTTTTCAGGTGCGAGCTCCAGAACTGGACACAACATGGTGTGGTTTTGTTACCAGTGATCTATAGAGGGACAATGGTACCTCTTTCTCTCCAGGAGAACCTGCTTCCTATACATCTCACCATCCTATTTGCCTTCCCAATTGCTCTGCTTAACTGGATTATTAATTTGAGGCTATCCCTAATGATGATCCCCAAATCCTTACTCAGTGGTCAGACTGATTTTTTTCATCTACTAAACTAATAGCTCATTCTCAGGTTACCTTTACTTGTTCACATTTTAGTTGCCATACATGGAAGCATGCTTCCAACTTTTCTCAGTCCGTCTTCATATCCCTGACACCCTATTTGCAGTGTACCCTGCCAAGGAGTTTTGTGCCATCTGCAAAGAAACAATGTACTCCCTTGATGCTTTCCCCAGTGTTGCAGATAAAATCATTGAACAGTAATATTAAGCAGATGTTCCTTATGACAGTCTCCATAATTTTTCCCCACTATATATGTCAATCTAGCAAGTCTGTAGTTTCCCAGGTTCTACAAACTCCCACTCTTGTGCAGGGAGACCATGTCTGCCCTCCTTCAGTCCTTTGAGAATAACCTAGTCTCCATGGAGTGGTTAAATATGACTGTCAAGGGCCGCGCAAGTTTCTGTCACAATGCCCTCAACACTCGGGGGTGTGTACCATCTGGTAATGGCGATTTATTTTCCTTTAGTGTTCATAGTTCCTTAAGTACCTGATCTTCTAACACTGGTCCCAATTTCTCCTTCTGTCCCTCTCCCACAGTCTGACTAAAGAAGTTAGGAAGTGGACCCTCACATGTTTCATTAATACTGAACACAAGTACTCATATAGAATGTCAGACATCTTCCCATTCTCTTCTAAACAAACGTATCCTGATTTTTAGCCTCACAATACCCTCCTTAATATTCCTCTTCTCACTGCTATGTCAAGGGGAGGATTTTTCATATTCTTTTACTCCCTCAGCTATCCTCAGTTTCATCTTTGCCATTACCCTCCTTATGACTCTGCTTCTCTTTATCAATTTTAATATGTATGCCTCTCTGTTTCTCTCAGATTGATCTCCCTTATAGTTTTTGAATGCTGCCATCTTTTCCCCGACTGTCTCTCACTTCCTCAGAGAGCCAGAGTTGCATTTTATGTTTTTGATTCAATTACCTACTTCTGATAGTTTGTCACTTCCAAAACACTACCAGTAATGAATTTTCATGTTTGGTATGTCAGCCATTACCGCATAATATTATCTGTCTGACTTACAAAGGGCCAGTTGACTGAATTGATTTTATGAGTTTCTATGCGATAACAGCAATCATAGAAGAGCCATCGCCGTTTGGGTGAGTGTACATTGCCGAAAATGAATTATGGCAATGTACACTTGCAATGACTATGAAATCAGTGACTAGTTTCCTATGTTATGCAGGGGGCTTCACACCCCGCACCCCCCTACTTAAGGATTATCAACTCCAGGGGGTGCATGTCGGGGATGTGTGTAAAATGTGAAAAAAAAAAAAGCCCTACCCAATGCAAAAAGCAGTCATGGTCCAGAATCGAACCCTGCACCCTCCCAACCCCAGCCTGACACCTACCCACCATGCCACATGGCCAGCTCAGCAGCTGCCTTCCGCACTACACCCCATATACCTTCTTCCCCTTCCACCCATCACATGGCATGATCCCTTCCGCTACGCACATGTATATATAATGACATACTGTCACTGTACTCACTTACCTCTATAGCTGGTCACTACCCTGCCAGGTAGCCCAGAACAGAGGTGTCGTGATTGAACCTCCCTTTTTGAAAGCACTCAATCATGGTCACTGTGTTCACTGGATACCATATTATGAATACCAAGACACTTCATCAACAAAATGTATGAGTTAGAAGCCTTAGGACAAGTAGGTAGACATCATAGTAATCACTGAAAATTAGTAAAATGACTCCAACAGATGGTATACAAATCTGGATTTATATAAAGTATTCAGAAGATGAAAACAACATTTCACTAAGTGTATACATTTACACTCCCATTAAGCAGGGGGCATTGATCATAAATCACGTGATGTAATCAGAAAGGCATCCTCTAAAGGTCCAGTATTAATTGCAGGAGTCTTTACTGGACATAAATTGGGCCACTGTTTTTTTTTTCTTTATTTTAACATTTTTGTGACCGGGAAAGGCACACTGAGTTGAAGCTCATTTCCAGGTATACCCGGGGAGGTACGTTACAGTAGAAAATACACATACATGGAGATATGATGCAATCGGTGTACATACAGTATGCAAGGTACCATTCAATACAGAAAACCAACAGAGTAGTCTTTGGAGTGATAACACAGACAACATTATGACAGGAATACATGTCACAACAAACAAAGTACATTTATGGTATAAATTAGTGCATACAGATTCTCAGTATGTAATTTTTCTGTTTAACCAAATGGAAGGAATAAGACGAATTCTGAAATGTAACAGGACTACTTTTATTCCAGAACAAAAAGAATGTCTATGAATGTTGGGAAGGGATGGATCACCTTCAGGCCAGAAAGAAATGTAAAGCAAAACTGAGAGGGGCTGCAATGTTAGAATTAAGAAAGCAAGGATGTGACTTGAAGCCAGCTCAGCAGTAGTACTGCAGACAACACAAACTCCTTTTTCCAGTACATAAATGGAAGAAGGAAAGGGGATGGAGTGTACTGGGCCTCTGAAAACATGGAAACAGGGAATGAACCACTGAGAGAGCCATAGGCAATAGATGAGTAGCTGAATGAATACTTTTCTTCAGTGTTTACCATGGGGCCCATTAGGGTAAGAGGGAGCACACTGGGAGGGCTATGTCATCAGGACTAGCAATGATGCAGTCATCAGACATCACACCCAAGTCCCAAAGGGCATATACGATACATCCCAGGATGTCAGTTAAGCTAGACAAACAGTTGACAGGTCCACATACAATAATATCTCAGGAGTGTGCATACTTACCAGCTTGGAGCCCGATCCAGTTAGATCTCAGAGGTAAAGCAGGGTTAGGCCTGGTCAATTGTAGAGTGGAAGCTGTCTATCACCAGGTGCTACAGGAAGCAGTTTTAGCATCTCTGCAGAGATTACTCTCCCCTTGATATAAATAATTATGGCAATGCCTTAGCATGGTATTTTGGAGACACTGTGCTATTGGAAGTGCTGTCTTTTGGATGACATGTTAAACCAAGATCCCATCTGCCTGTTCTTGTTATTGTTCAATTGGACATTAAAGATCCCAAGGCATTTCTCACAAAGAGTAAGGGAATTTCCCTGGCACCATAGTCAGACTTCCGCCATTAACTAATGCTACAAACAGGCTAACCTGGTTCAATATGGGTTGATTTGCATCTGTATCCCACTCCACCCAGGATGAAGCTGAAAGCAGGAAGTATTTCATAGCCCTTCTTTCCTTGTCAACACAAATTAAAATAAATAAAATAAAATAGTATAAAAGTGATAATGGAGCCTATCTTGATAAATGTGGTGCTGGTGCACTGCAAAACTGATCCATGTGGACTCCCCATCTTCCAGAAGGGGCAAGGTCAGACTCCAGCAACTACAGGTTATTCAGCCTGACATCAGTGCTGGACAAAGTACTGGTAGCAGTTATCAAGAATGAACTAATGGAGAACACAGTTGCTGTCAAAGTTCTTACCCCCACTCATCGTGGATGTATGAGAGGCTAATGTGATAACCCTTTTTGAGATGGTGAATGACCAGCTGAGCAGGGGGAGTTATTCAGTCCCTATACAAGGCACTGGTCAAGCCTCAACCGAAGTATTGCATGCAGTTCTGTTCTCTTCAATACAAAAAGGAGATTGAGACAGTTGAGGGGATGCAACACAGGCCCAACAAAATGAGCTGGAGTACAGAAGGCAAAAGCTATAAGAGGTTAATGGCACTTGACGTGGTCATCTTGGAAAAAAGGAGGCTGAGATGGGACATAATCTCAGTTTATTCACATACTCAGTTGAATTGACAAGATCAAATAAACAAAGATGTTTCATATGGAGTCCTGCAGCATGACATGTACCAAAATCAGAGGTAGTTAGTTCAGGAGTAGTGTATTGTTTCATGTGTTTGAATTGATATAGCCCTATTTTCCCCTTATTTAGGGACTCTTGTTACTGCTGCCCTTTTTCTGACCAGTGTTCATTGCAAAATGTTTATGTTCTGTAACCAAATAACATGAGTTGAACGGAAGCCTTAAGTGATACTTTATTTTTTATTTATTTATTAGGTCTATGATTACAACACATTTGAGCCAGGGCTCTTTTACAAAGGTTCCACATCAGGTTGCAATTCAAAACATAAGACATGCAAGTCAGATTACAAATTCAGTACATAGGACAAGGTTACAAAAGTGTAAACTAAACAGAGTTACAAAGCATCTGAGAAACAAAACAAGGTTTGGAGGCTAGGTTACAAAGATTTAGTGGATGAGGTGCAGAAAGGATAGAGGACAAGAGAGAAAGAATAGAGGGGTCAGAAAGCTATAGTGGAGGAGTGCAGCCATAGGCATTGTTGTAGACATAACATGGGGAAGTGCGTGCTAAGGGGTAACCATGTGCTAATAGGCAAGAGAACTGCCTAAGGTTAGGGAAATATTCATGGGGTCAGCTAGTGGAGATAGTCACTTTACATGCTGGACTTATGCTCAGTTGATGTAATGGGATTGTGGAGCTAACCAGAAATTAAAAAAATGAATATTTGGTGGTAAAAAGCACTTACCAAGATCCCTAAATAAGAAAAACTAGAATTATTAAAAAATATATGAAAGAATAAAATGGGGGAATTAAATATATAGTATCACACATGCTCAAATCTTTAGTTGTATTAAAATATGAAAAAAAAATCTGCATAACAGATATACTGTATTGTACAAAAACAGAAATTAAATATTTTTTTCTTTTCATTGTACCATTTAAGATGTAAACAATATTTAAGAACAAGAAGCATTTTCTTAGAAGGCATGGTAGCATTGTGCCACATGCTGCCAAGTAGGCTGGGGGACTGTCAACATTTTTAATGTAGCTTGAATCTATTAATTACAAATGCCTTTTTCTAAGACCATATTTAAAAAAATCCACACGCAGTTTTCTAAAATTATGCACACACTTTGCTAAAACAATAATCTATAATTAGAATTTTCTGTTATTTTATCATTGTTCCTGACTTTCCTGTAAACTTTCTGTTAATTTTCTGATTTGCTGTACGATGCTTAGAGCCACATGGAGAGCCATAAGGGATGGGCACCTAACAAATGAATAGCTTTATCTTACCTAAAACTCTTCAGCATTATTTTTCAGTATTTGCAGATGAATTTCCGATACTTTTCACATCAGCTCTTTTGTTTCTATGTCAGATAGTTATGTCACAATAAAATGGATTATGTGAGAACAGTATTTGGCATATCTCTAAACAAAATAAGAGCTTTCCAGTCTGGTTGTGGCATGAAATTTCTGTGCTTATTTCTGTTGCATCTAAACTTTCCTTGCTCTTTACCACTGTTTTGTAACCTCTCAATCTTTTATTGATGGATTCTGAAATATCATGTACCACTTAAAACAAACATTTATTATCTGTCTTTTCTCTGTCATGCAGAAAACCAGAAACTTGGCCTTAGTCATGTATGTTTTTGAATGCAGCAAGCAGCACTAAATAAACAGTATTGTATTTCTTCTGGCAGAACTGAAGAACAAAGACAGGCTGGTGAAGGTGTTAGCAGAACTGCCCGTTTCAGCAGTCAGCTTGCAGAGCTAGAGAAGGAGATCCATAGTGCCAGGAGCATCGCTAGAGAGCAACTTGATAGAGTTACTATCCAGAGAATGGTAAGATGATATTTGACACAGAATGCAGATGTGAATTATAAGGCCTTGGTTCCATTACAGGGTTCTGGTATTACTAATAAATTAGTCAAGCTTTGATTTGGAGGCTTTTGATGTCACCAGGCCCCCTCAATAGCTTTAGAGAATCATTATATGTTAACAATTGCTTGTAATGTGTGTTTCTTGTGGAGTTTTTTTCTCCCCTCTTGAAGTCTATTGTGTACTCATGAAGGTAATACAACCCCCCAACCAAACCCCATGGCTTATGAGCCCACCACTAGCTAGGTGGCAAATTCATGATGCACGACCCAAGTACAGTATATCCTGGCCATTATTCAGACAACCTGGAGAAGTTTCGTCTTGTCATTTCCTGCCCAGCATCTACCCACTAGATGGAATGCCCACATTTCCTATAGGTCTTGGATGCCACAGCAGTGCCACATTGTAAGCAAGCTCCATAGTGCAACACAGAGGGTGCTCTGGTGCCAGAAGCAGTACTTTTCCCTCCCCCACATGGAAGCACTGTTGCCAGCAGCAGTATCTCCTGGCTTCTGCCCATGTACCCAAGCTCTCCCTTACACATGTCCCCCTTGCTCTGCTGCTGGGCCAACAGATGGCCCCATGGGTTTATTTTTAATGCAGTTTTTGAAGCACACCTAGATACTGCAGAAATTGTAGTATGAGAGCCACTGATGTCACAATCAGGACCCTGAAAAACAAAATATGTTGACAAAATCTCATTTAAAATTCTTATGTTTCCTATTTTTACCTTCTGCTTGTTCTTTACTCCTATAAACATTTGAATGAAAGAGGGATTCTCTGTCACTTGTCCTTCCACTGATCTGGCTGCATGTTACAAGTGCTATCCTAATCCTCTGCTTGTGACATCATAATCATTTGTATAGCAAACAGCTTGGATTTCACAGGAGATGGTTATCATATATGTTGTTAACAAGAAGCCAGAGCAGAGAAAAGCCAAGTGACAGAGCTCGCTCTTGTTTTCATAAAATTTGTCTACATCATAAAGCATGAAAGGAAGGTTAGTATGCAGTATGAAATGTCTGTACTTGAAATTTTCACAAATTACCCCAGTGGTGTCAGAAACCTTTTAGATATTAATCACAGGCTCCATGCCAGGATGGCCCAATGGAAGCCTGTCTTGCTTTCATGCTGGCAGCCAGAATTCAGGAGCAAGATCAGGATCCAGCACTGAGAGGGCTGGGCTTGGAAAAACACATTGATGGCAGAGTGGCCCAACTGGGGTTAGTGAGACAGCTTGCTCTGGCTCTGCAGTAGCTACATCTGGTAGGCTGTGGAATGAGCTTTCCTGGTGAGAGCATGCTACATGACACTGCACCTGTCACCTGTTGGCAGTGACAAATAGAGCAGAAACCCAAAATGCAGCTGGATGACGGTCTGATCCACACAGATGCCTCACCATCAGTCACAGCACCTACAAATACTGGACCCCAAAGGCTCTCTCAGAGTAGTTCTGAGAGAGAGCCTTGATGGCCCTGCCATGGGGGCAAGCTATTGTGAGGGGGACAGAGAACAAGGTAAGTAATCAGAGATGGTATTGATTTTCTTATGTTGGGAAATGATGCAAGCAACAATGTATGGGCAACCATTCACAACAAGCCTGTGTTTCTATTGCAGGAATGAGATAACAGCATACGGATCTCATAAGTGAAGCTCGAGAGGGCCATGCTGTTATATCAACCCTAAGACAGAAACACAGGGCGAGCTGTATACAGTCACCCATAGTTCATTTTTTATAGTACATGGTTATGAATGTGTAAAATGTGTCTTTTTTTATATTTTTTAACCATACCGCGGGTGACATGACTTTTACTTTCTTTTTTGAGTGAAGCACTACAGTGTAGTAGGAGCAAGCAGGTGGGAGTCAGCATAAGTGGGGCCCAGCTGCATTGATGATAAAACATGCACAACAACATGTTTACAATGTGCACTACAAGGATTTTGAAGCCACTAATTTCTGTACACAGTAAGGGTGAACCATATAGTATAATAAAGTTAGTTAACAATACTTTTCTGGTTTAATCTTTAAATCTATTGCTTCCACTTTACACTTCATTTAGTCAAAGTGCCATTGTTTTCATGCCAAAGGATGGTGGATGGAGACAAACTTTCATGAAGATAGCCAACCCAGGAAAAGCAAGTGTATAAACAATTGTTATAATGGCTATAATTTTCCTTCTTGTTTGGGAATTATCAGGTTGACACAGCAGGTTTCTTATTAAGAATCCTCCAGATGATTCCTCCAAGGTTCTTGGCATGCTTATGGTGAATACTGTAACTTCACTAGCAGTACCTATTAGACAAAAAACATCACTCATCATTGGGCATCATCACCGAAGTAGTAGGGAAACATGTTTGTATTTCTCTGACTAGTTGAACCACACAAAATATAAACAGGCTTATCCTTATTGCTGCATATCCAAAGTGCAATCTTCAGCATGTTCTTTCTCTAATTAATTTAAAAGTAATTGATTACTTGTGATTTTAAATCGCTTGAATTGCATGCCCAATTTTTCAATAAACGGTAGCAATCAACTTGAAAGAAAAGTCCACAGAGAGCCAGCCAGGCTTCCATTTAGCACTGAATAAGATGAACCACATGCTCAAGATGGAGTCAGTAGTTAATAGTTTGAACATAAATACTTCTTTGCAATCAGGTGGAAGAAAGAGCTGCCTTTGGAGAGACACATCCATGAAGAAAGTATGGTCCGAGCTCCTGACATTCTAGTAAGATTGAGGTCCCACACTGTTTGGGAAAAGATGCCAGTAAAATTTTTCTTCACAGTTCAGGGATATCCTGATCCTATTGTCAAGTGGTAAGAGTTTGAAATTGCTTTTCAATTTTATAAAAATGTTGTTTTGCATTAAGAATCAAAAAAAAAAATCTCATTAGAAATGTATACCTACTCATAATTGTTATTTATGTAAGTAGGCTGCTGGTTAATGAAATAGGATGTTGGTTAACTAGGATCTGCAACTTATTCGTTAGGTAGGAAAATGGGCAGACTAGGTGGGCCAAGTGATCTTTATCTGCCATCAAATTTGACGTTTCTATGTAATGAAGATTTTGTTCATAATACTGCAGATTTCTGAATTCACACTTTCGTTTAACCCATATAAGTTTATTAAGAGAAAATGGGGTTCTTCATTTGTGAGAAACAAATTGCACCGCAGGGCCAGGTTCTGAAAAGCTCACTGGAATCAAAAAGTAATAATGGATGTTCCAACAATAAACTCTCACATTTAATATTCTGATTAGTCACCAAATTATTTTCCACAACTTAGTGTTCTTCTGCAGTGTGGAGAGCAGATTTTAAAAAGTATTAGATTCCTTCATAATTGAGAGGCATTGTAGTCTGGTGGTTAGAGCACTGTTTTGGTAACTAGGAGATCATAGGTTCAAACCTTGTTAGATCGAAAGACTCGTTAAGTGACTTTGGGTAAGCCACATAACCTTTCAGTGCTCCAGTTCACTCCCCCTGTGTGAACAGGAAGAGGCAGGACCCCAATAGATACCAGATGTTGCATCTCAGTTGAGCAAACCTGACTAAACAAATGACAGAACAAATAAGTAAGTAATAAATAAATAACTAAATACCTGTCAACCACAAGAGGAGGGTTCAGTAATGGAGATGGGATGAGAGGCTGTCATTCAGCATGCCAGTGAAGCATTTTTCCATGTTCTTGTGTCAAGCCCACCCTCTTACTCTGATTCATATGCACTCTTGGCTGGCCTGGAATGGCACAGTGGCACATGGTCACCAATGCAGTCATTGGTACCATCTCAAGCTGCCACTAGGAGCCATTGCAAGGCAGAACTGTGAGCGCCATTCCCCTCAGGAGGCAAGCATTTAGAGGATGCTCATAGCCCTCCCCGCTGTCCTCAGCTCCTGATATCCCAGGGGCAAAGAGTTAACCCAAGTTGCCAACATGCTAGAGCAATTCCCCCATCAGTCAACACCATGGAGTCAGCAGGTCTACATTTTCAAATAAAAAAATGTCCCTTGTGGCCTAGCTAAGGGGTCAATACTTAAGCATCTTTTACTTTCATTGTTTATCAATATCATTTCCACTACTTGTAGTTCATCAAGCATTTTACTGTTTGTGATGCAAAAGTATTTTTATATTCTAAAAATATTTTGGGAATTAATAATGGTCTAAGTGATTATTTAAATTGTATGCACAGATGGCTTGAGGTAAACAAAGGGGATTTTAAATACTTACAAAATCTAACACATGCAATTGAGTTCTGCTCACAGGGCAAATAAGACAGAGAATTTCATATTATTACCCTAAATGGTGCTTGACTTGAAATTGTGGATACCTTGAAATACCTTGGTTGTTACTTAGCCTCTAGTTTGACTTATGAGTGCCATATTAAGCAATCAACTTCTAGGTTACATAAAAAATTAGGACAACATTCCAGGATTAACACATTTTAACACCCAAATCTATAGTATGAGTTGCAATACACAATCTTCTACCATTAATTGACTATGGTTCCATTATTGTTGATGCCACACATAAAACTATACAAGATAAGGAAAGCCTCTTTATTACAAAATTACTAAGTTTTCTTTATCTGCAAGGAATAGAACCCATTATTTTTTTCATCTAAATAAATTAAATTGGTTGCTCCCCGAACTTAGGGCAAATTTTACCTTGTCTAAATTCATGTTTACAATTTTATATAAAAAGTGTACATTATGCTTAGTTGATCTTCCGAAATCTGATACCTATAATTTCAGTTCTCTGTCCATGGGGAAAAAACATGTCTCAGTTCAACATATGCATTCTAATAGGGGTCAATCTGCATTTTGCTACTGTGCAGCTTCTCAGTGTAAAATGTGACATGCTTCCCTTCTAGCAATGTCTTTTGTTGATGTATTTTTTTACCTTATTGCATGATTATTTTAATGGATTGAATGTTAGTCCTTTCTTTTAGAAATTGTACTACTGTGTTATTGTACAAGTTTGTATATGTACTTTTGTTACTTGAGATTGCACTATGTGGTATACCAGGTTGTGCCTGAAAAAGGAATGTCAGCACCAGCGTTCTTACCTGGAAATCAAAATAAACTAAACTAAACTTAACTAAACTAAGGCACATTCAACAGTTTTGCTGAAACATTGGGAACAAGCGAAAGGAGAATTACATCCTGTAATAGGGTGGAATAAACAGACACATAGACAAGAGGATAAAGTGCATAAAATAAACGCAGTTTGCGTTTATAATTTTTATTTCAGAAAAATCAAATATGTACAGAAAATAAAAATGAAACTGGTGTTAACAGCACACCTACTCAAAACAACAAAATAAACTTTTTCCTTGCAGCCTCACTCTTTCTTTAGTGAATATAAATTACTGCTAGTGTGAAATACCTGCACACCTCCACTCTCTTCTCCTACCAGCAAACTACTGGCCTATCTGCCTTCTGCTGAATCCTACAGCATTTATTCCCTCCAACAAGTATGACATCATAGTCATGTGACATCTAATTACAGAAAATCTACCATTTCTATTCTTTTTACATATCCCCACTTTAATTTGTGAGTAGCCAGCATCATATAGATTTATAAGTATTATCTGTAGCCAGGTACATCTCACAAAACATGCTCTAAAATACCGTTTAGACCTTAATTTTGAAAAAGGGGCAGGGTTAGATGTCTAAGCTCCTCCTCCTTCCGTGACATCATACCCTGATTCTCTATAAAGGCAGCCATTTCATGGGCTGCCAGCCCTACAGGAGAAACTTCCCCAGGTTAACTTCACTCAGGTACTCAGCATTTTAATACATAATTGCTTCATTCAACAATATAAACATGACTAGATTCTTTAACAAGTATCTACAGTCTTTTATATATATATAAAAAAAACAATGTAAGAGGACTTGCTCCCAAGGTTTTCCTGTAAATTACAGTGTTCTTATTCTTAATGCACCAACAAAATAATTTATTATTCATGAAAAAGGTTGAACAATGTATGCAGCAATCTCCTGCAACTTAATTTTATGTTGACAGTGCACCAGTCTTCTCCTGTATTTCAAAGGGCTTTGTCTTTCTTAATGTGTAAACCAACAGCTGCAAATTCAGCCGACAGCTCTTTTTAACAAACTAGTCCTACAGTGGTTGTCTTAGAGATTACAGCTCTCTTATTATTATTTCATTTTTTCTTCAGGGCTTTTATCTCTATGCCCTAAATCTTCTTGCTCAGACCAGACATTGTTTTTCATTTGTAGACTGCTACAGAACCTCGGGGCTTGCAAAACAACAACAGAAGGTGCACCAACACTCGCTAGCAACTGACCTCAGTTGCAAGCTTTAAACCCCTCTTTAGGCTGTTCGTCTGTTTTGCTGCTAAATCGCAACAAGCGGTTGCAAAAACTTTATTCAGTGACTCTAATTCGGAAGATTGTTCTTTCACGAACGTGTGCATAATTCCTTTGCGATGGTGCAAGCGTGTGATGGTGCGATCGTGCACACACATCACCACTGCTACCACTCGCTAGGTCTCTGACTTACTGGGATTTTCTTTTACTTTGCAAACATGTTTTATTTGTTTTCCAGGGCACCAAAACAATCATTTAAGGAGAACAAGAACTGGAGTGTGTTTGAAGGCTAGATATTCACTCCAGCTAGACAATATGTTTTAAGGACCTGTGTATCCTTTATTTATACACTAGATAAAGGATAATAAAGATGGGAAAATATCTTGCCCGGTTGGCCACCCTGACAAGAGAAAAAAAAGAATAGTAAGAGAATAAGTATAAGATGACAGGACTGTGTAAAAAGAAACTTAACAGAAGAGGATGCACATCTTTTTATTTTATTTATTGAGCCACAAGTAGGGGATAATATTTATAACAGGGTACATGTTACACTAAACTTAACTAAACTGAGGCACATTCAACAGTTTTGCTAATACAATGGGAATAAGCATGTATACGGTGGCTGATATATTAATTTTTGTGCAACAATTATGCACATGTATGCCACAATGTGGCATATGGGAGGGGGCTGGTAGAATGCCAGGTGTGCAAACCTGTGCTCACCTGGCATTGTACCTGTTACCTGGACCTCCATCATGAATCTATGGGTGAAAACCACTTGGGTCTTGAGTCCATTATAACATATAGGAGGGGGACTTCGGGAAGGATTGTGTTGGGTGGGAAACTAGCTGGCGAGAGGTCAAATATTATAATGTTATGGTATCGGAGGAACACAGATGGGATGGAATTTGGGGATTACTGATGAAAGTATGGGTTGGACATGGTATAGTCCCATATTTTAGCACCATGGTTTTCTGTTGTCCCAGTCCTTTCATATTAAACAGAGAGTGGGGCATTTATGGGATTTGATGATGCCAGTTCCACTTTATTACTTAATGCAACTGTGCAGTACTGCTGTTCTGTACACCTCTTTACCACCTCCCATATCCTTTCTTTCTTAGTGATGCGAAAGGAGAATTACATCCTCATATCTCATAAATTTTATTTGTTTCCATGTCAACAGACAACTCTTTTGTGCAGCTGTTAGAGATATATGTGATTGTTTTAGTTTATTTTCTCTGTTCAAACTGGTCCCTGTAACTATTGTGGGGGTCTCCACTTTCTGGTTGTTGAAATGTCAGTGTCAGTGAGAGCTGCATTAACATATGAGAACACGATGGGTCAGCATCCTCTAGTATTCACAGTATTCCTGTCTGCTTAATTATAGTTCCAACAAAACAAGCTGCAGCAAGGCATGCCATACCACATTTACCTTCAGTTAGCTTTGCAAAATAAGTAGTAATGCAGGGTTTTCCCTATAACTTACTATCAGTTCATGTGTTTCCAGAGATTTTCAGGATATTTATACTTTCAACATAGATATGGCATAAATGGGTGATGTAACATCATGTTCTCATACACTAATGCAGCTCTCATGGATAACAAGATTTCAACAACTATAAAATTGAGACCTCCAGGATAGTTACATGGGCCTAACAGGAATAGTGAAAACAAAGTAAGGGAAACACATATATCACTTACAGCTACAGGGAAAGAGCTGCAGACAAATTAAATTTACAAAATATGAGGGTATAGTTTTCCTTTAAGGGACCCTTGGAATAGTAGATGGCTCTCAGACATTCTGATCTGGTCAGGCCAGTGTGTATCTTTATATTCTCAGTTATTAAAAATAGATACTTTTTAAACACAGAACACCTCTACACAGTGCAGACCAAAGAAGGGCATGCAAAACAGATGTATATCATTATTGCATGTATGTGCATTCTTCTAAACATGATTACACATAATTTAGGTTAATAAATATCTGTATTTTGGGTTTCAGGTATAAAAATGATGTCTCAATTAGCACAGCAAGTGAACCTGGAAAGTATAAAATTGACAGCAAATATGGAGTGCATTCTTTAGAAATTAGCAGGTGAGATGCATATTGAACGATTGTTATGATAAATGTATTACAAATAGCATGGCAGTATTGGAAACTTGAAATGTGGAATTGGTATGCAATAAATAACAATTAAATATTAATTGTGAGCACTGTAAGTGTGTGTGTGTGTGGAGTTATTTTAGCTTCCACGTTTTAGTTTTTAAATCTTTCTGTATCTGTCTATGTATGTATGCATGTATATCATGGGATGCGGTCAAGAGGGGTGAACAATCTTTTTTTTTTGTAAACTCTATTTACAAATGTGCATGTCTTACAGTTAATACCACATTACATATAAAAACGAAAATTGAGCAAACAATCATAAATGTATTTGTGGACCTTGGGGTGGGTCATGGAATGGGGGTTGATTTACATCATGGTTTTGGTTTCCTGTCATAGCTCAGTCTTTTTCCCCACCAGTGACAACCCAAGGTATTTGGATAGATGGAGTTATAACCAAGGTCCTGTTATCCAGATATGGGGCACACTAACATTGATGCAGCTGCATGAGCCTAGTCCCACTAACCCACCTTTGTGAACACGTGTTGTTTCCCTTTACAAAGTCTCAACTCCTCTCTCTTAGTTGATCAGTCAGTTGTTTGCCACTTATCTACAATTTTTCCCTTTGCAACACATTCCAATAGATCCCAACTGCATGGTAATTATGCCCAGACCTGTAGATTCCTCTAATTTTCCTTCCTCTCCTGAGCTGGTGGTGTCCTTTTATAAGCTCTGTAGTAATCACCAACTCCCAAATCCCTAAACAACTTGCCACCTTTTACCTCAATTTTACATTTTTTTTAGATTTAAAATTTATTGCCTGGGTTAGGGTAACCCCAAGAGCATCAAATGCCCATTTTCTAGAAGACCCAAAAACTACAGCAGCAGATGACATACAATACATAAAACCTAATTTCTTAAATTCATTCAAAGACCCATTATTCAGGCCAGCCCAGAGGCACTGAGGTTGACGCACTGGACACCACACCTTGTGCCACACCAGCAATCCAAGTTCGGGACTGGACTCGGGTCACTCGGAGATCAGCAGGGGGAGAAAGGATTGAGCGTCCATAGACAGCTTTCCTTCCTCGGAGAGGGGGGGACAGTGTGGTGCACTGTCGACTGACACCCAGTGGTAGCTGAGTGTCAGCAAAGGCGTATCACCAGAAGAGGGGATGGCACACATCTAGGGCATATGGCTGCTTCTGTGGTTGTGGTGGCAGCTGCCTCATCCTTTGCATGGTTCAGGTGCTCAGGGGATAAAAGTGGAAAAAAAGGCTGGGAGCCAATGGGGTCCATGATGAACCAACATGTTCGAGTCAGAGAACGAGTCCCTCTGAGGCAGGGCCAGAGCTAACCATCAGCTCTGCGGAGGTGCGATAAAGTATAAATAAAAAAAAAAGACACATTATTCAACAGTGACATAGGGAACCTCATTACACACAATGGTCATTGACCTTGCTTTTTCTTGCTGTCTTGGGCTCATTGCTGCCAACTGGCTGGTGTCTGAACTCTGTCATTGTTGACCAGTGAGGTCTCTGTATGGACATGGAAGATGGATCACCAAAGGGACTGAGTTACATCTGGCTTAGAAAAAAACACAAATCTGTATACTCTGCAGAAAATGCTGAATTATTGAGTGCCAAGGTCACAGAATTTATGAATACAGTGATACAGAGCAGTGCAAAGCACACTATTACAGTACAAAGATAAAACAAGCAGATGAGGAAGTGAAGCTCAGCAGGGTACAAATAAGTGCAAGTGCCACCACATAACTCCCCCTCACCAACTCCTGTCAATCCCAACCTCTTATACTCTCACCTCATTCTGCAGACCGATTTTTAGGGAAAAAAAATCAATCTGCACCTGGCATGATGACAGGAGCCAGAAATCTGTTGTAATTAAAAAACCAAAAATAAATGAACATCTGGGGATGGAGGAGTTGGGTGAGAAATGACTGGAGTTGGTGAAATGGTACTCAAGGGACTAGCCCAGGTCATCTAGGAAGGACAACAATATTGTTTTAAATTCAGTGGCCCAAACGTTCAAATGGGTGGATTCAATGGTAATAGTGCACAATTTTGTCATGTTTACCAAATACAAATTTGGCATCAGTTCATCATTACCTCCCTCTCTCACAGGTGCAGATGGCTCACTTATACAGTACATCTGAGTATTGTATAATTAATGACTACTATAGTGACAGGGGAGGATAATATAGTTTTGGTTTAGCAGACTGGCTTCCATGAAAATGTGAGTAGGGGTCAAAAGTGGACCCAATACATAGATACTTTATACATTTTTATAAATATTTTCCCAAGCATTTGCCATTATCATTGAGGGATATACCATGGTAATTAGAGATACACCCAGGCCAGGCTTGTTGCCATCACGCTTATGGCAGGGGAGTTTTTTTCCCCTGATTTTCTTTTGTTTTTCCTCCTTCATCCCTCTGGCATGAGCCATGCCTGTACAGCCTCAGCTGGCAATATGCCACTGATGAAGAAAGAAGCACCGCTTACCACCTCCAGGGGTCTCTGTACCACTGAAACTTGTCACCAGCCATCTCTGGCACATACGTGCTGCCTTCTGGCAGCTGCCTGAAGCTTGGCCTGCCTCCTGGTATGGCAACCAGCTTCTGCTCCAGAACTCTGACTGTCTGCATGGCAGCCCAAAATCCTGACACTGAGCCATTGGAGTGACCAACTTAAGATACTTTAAAGGTATTTGTGGGCCGTGGGGGCTGGGGGGGTGATATTAAACACAGTATTTTTCTAATTATGTATGTAAGTACAGGGAAGGGAATGTCTGAGCTAGCAGGTTTTTTTAACTATGAATGCCTCCAAAATCATTGATAGGGGTGGGGGGGATGCAATTTCATTATTGGATTATGTGGATTTAGGGGTTGGTCAATGGAAAGGCGTTGATTTAAAAGACAGTGCTGGCTCTTGGCACAGTGCCGGGAGCTTGCAACTTTCATTTTTGTGGCTTATAACTATTTTGTCCTGCCCTCCTAACAAATTGTCATTGTTTTTGTACATCTGTGGTTGTTGGTATTCTTGGAGGGGTACACAGAAAATTAGATCATCATGAATGGCAAAATTTCCTGTTTCTATTTCTAGACAGAGAAACACAAATGTAATTGTTTTGCTAGATAAAGATAGTAATGTTATTAGACTAACAAAAATATAAGGGTAAAGCTTTCAAGGCCTATAAGCTTCTTCTTCAAGTACAGTGTGTTACAATGCAAGATGAAGTACACACAGCCTACACTGTGGCTTGATCATGCATGCATGGTCCTCTCTTTGTCATTCATGGATATTCTGCTCAATATACCTCTAGTTCTGAATTACAACAAATCTGTCAGCTTCTTAGCCTGGCTTCTGGTATCATTTCCACAGGGTCTAGGTATAACATCATTCTGCTCACCAAAGAGTAATATATGTACATTTCTCAGTGTGTATGTGCAAGTATGTGCCTATTTGCATGCATGTCTGTGTTTATGTCCATCTGTGTATGTACATCTCACCTTAATGTCTACAAATTAATACAAGTTTTGAGTGAAGGGACAGACAATACACTCATCTTATCTTTGAAGGAGAACTCCTCCATCTCTTCACTGAAACCCTGTAGATGGCCCTTCCTCACTTCAGCTTTGCCATAGCAGTGCACTTGGAGGCAATGTATTATAGTTTTACTGTTGTTAATGTGTGAGTGGTGCTCCTTATTGATAGTTGTTGCTGCTGCCCTTTACACTTTATAAAGTTTTTTTCTGGCTGCTGCTGAAATCTGTGCACAGGAGCTGGATGAGAGAAAGGCAATTGTCTTGGGAACGTACAGCACTTGAGGCTCTGTGCTGATGTGAGCACCCTCCCACCTTCAGTTAAGTCCCTGAACCTATGTCTTGTTTAACACAGTGAACCAGAAATGTGTAACCCCTGTAAGGTCAACTTGAAGCTCTTCCCCACTATGCTCCAAACTTCGTGCATTTTGCATTGTCCTATATTACCCATGCCCATTGGGGATGGCCATAGAAACATGCTGCTGAACCTGGAGAGTAGCCTTCAGTGACTGGAAAGTGGTCTCACCTGCACTCAGCATCAATCCCCGAACATTGTAATTTGTGGCTCCACTATTCTCTTGGTCTCATCCAGTGGCTCAAAGTAATGTGAACTATTGTCCAAGGCTCCTCTGGTGAGTAGAAGTGATGTGATGTGACTTTGATTGAACTGCCTGCATTGAGTGGCTGGGAAATTGTCTCACCAGTGCTCAGCATAAATAATCCTCATAATTTTGCCTCACTGCTGTTTGGTACTCCTCCAGTAACTGGCAGTGATGTGATGCAGCTCCCATGGGAGTAGGAGAATGAGAGAGACAGAGAGAGAGAGACCAAGAGAGATGGCACAGATTGAGCTGGGTAGCTGTATGATTGTATATAATTCAAATTCAAACTGCATCAGTCACTTGGAAAGGATTGTTTAATTGTCAAGGACTTCTCCAGTGACCAGCAATGATACAATGTGACTCCCATGGAAGTAGGACAGAGATGGAGATGGGGAGAGAGAGAAAGAGAACAGATGGAGATGGGTGGCTGTAGGACATGTATATCACAAACTGTACCAGTCCCTTTGGAGTTTTTTTAATTTACTTTTTTGTCTTGCACTTTTGGAGTGGGATACTTGGAAATAGAAGAGGCTCACCCAACAGCCAGCTGCTATGTTTTGGGATGCATGTGCCTCTGCTGCTGCTGTTTAGTTTTCTCAGGGATCTTTTTTTCCTTCTGAAGCTGTGGGTCCTGGCAAGAAGAATGTGCTGCTCAGAGTCAGTTTGGGGAGATAAACAGGTCTGTGCATTCAGGAGAGTTTGGCTGCTAGGTCCCTCAGCACTCATCTACAGTGCTTCTTACAGCCAATAGGAAGAAACAAAGTGTACTGACAGCTGCAAGGAATAAATAGGAAGGTACAACACTCACTCACTGATGGCAATAAAAAGGCATATTCAAGTCCCTTAATGCATTTCAATGAGAGAGCTGCAAAAACAGTTCCTGACTTTGATAGCAATACAAACCAGTTTGCTATGCAGACTGGCCCTAAAAAACATTGCAAGGAATGAGCTGGTGAGAAAAAGTCCAAAAAGCAATATGGAAGTGGAATTTCCATTCCACCTAAATTCTACCAGCAGATTTCCACATGCCACACATCTTCAGTGGTTGTACTCCTCCCCCTGTCATTCTCTTTCATCACTCTTCTAATGACGCTCTTCCCTAACATAAACTACAAGTTCTAAACCTAGCCAGGTTTCTCCCACTACAGCCATGCTTTTCTAAAGCCTTTGCTACCTACACAGGTCTCCTATGCTCCTGTGAGTTTACTATACGAGGTTTCTAACCCCAGTCCATTCCTGGTGGTGCTTGTGCCAACTATTTTTTTAAAGTTTACTACAATCAGTACAATCTGCATCAAGAAGTCTTCCATGTGTTTTTTTCCTCACAGTCAAGTCACATCATGGCCAGACAAGGGATTGCTCTTGCTTTGTTATTTGTTCTATCCTTCACACTGCTAGACAAACGTATTGCCCTTTGCCTAATTACCCTGTCCCATGATTCCACACCCCTTATGTTAGTCCCTCCTACTCTGACATTGCACTTCCCCCTCATCTCACTCACCTTATGCATAAAAAGGATGCCTACTCCCTCTGGATCAGCACCCGGTCCTCGCTGCACTCTCTATGTAGGCTCAGCCTCAGTACCATTGGCCTACACTCTTAAAGTTAACCATGATTTTGCACCTATCCCTACTCCTTCTTCAAGCAGGAAACATTGAACTAAATCCTGGACCACCAGGCCCACTGTCTACATCTACCCCTTCATCCTCTCCTAACATGTCATGGGTAAAGGTCATCAAAATTAGTCTTCTAAACATTCAAAGTCTCTGGACAAAAATTGCTGAGATCCAGGTCTGGACTGCTAAACATAACCTGGACATCCTTGGAATAACTAAAACTTGGTTGAAACGCCATGTACAACAACATAAAGATGATCTGCTTGGTTAGTCTGTTTCAGGTAAGACCATATAGATAGAAATCTGAGTGGTGTCTTATTCTATGTTACATCAAAATTTCATGTCACTGTAATCCCCTCTCTGACTGACATGCCTTCCTTAGCTGAATCTCTAATTATTTCACTGATCCTTGGTAATGTAAAGAAATTCCTAATTGGTTAGGGATGCAACCAATAACTTGCATCCCCTCATGCCATCCCTGTCTGTTCTTCCCCCGCATGACACAGTAATCTGCGGAGATTTTAACAATGACTGGCTGTCCCCCCACAATAACAAGGCTCATGCTATCATCTCTGACATTAATTTTACCCAACATATCACTGAGCCTACGCGATGTAACTCCAAGACCAGTACTGCAATGCTATTGGATTAGATTCTATTTAATTGAAATCACAGGATCAAAACAGTCAGTTTACTACTTGATTGTATTAGTGACCACACTCCTACCTATTGCATGTGGTGCAACAATTTTGATGCCCCCTCCAATAATACAGGAATCCGGGAACGTGTCACAGTTTAACACAGATGACTTTTCAATGTCAGTCAGTAATGCTGATTGGACCCCCGTTAACCTCCTACCATAGACCAGGCCCTAGACTACTTCATTCTTACCTTTAAAGACATTATCAACAGACATGTTCCCCTAACTAAACACAGATCTAAGGGCATCAGGGTCCCTTGGCATTCTACTGAAATCAGGTCCCTTATGAAGAATCATGATGCAAACTGGAAATCCTATAAACATAGCCACCTATTGGTTATTTTATTGTCAGCTGAGAAATCAGTGTAAAAACAGGATACAGGGTGCTAAATGTTTCTATTACCTCTCACTTCCAACTGATAACCTCAGCAAGCCCAAAGAATTCTGAAAGCAGATTAATTCTCTGATCAAAGGTAAAACGTCCCAATGTCCCAGCTCCATATTGTTCGGTGGCGACCTCCTTCATGATCCTCCTTCTATTGCAGAAGGAATTAATCAGTCCTTCACTGACCTTGATAGGTATATGGCTCACCTTCGACCCATCAATGGGTTTTACATTTCTACCCAGCCCTATGCCACCCTTGGCCATCGCCCTCCCTTCCACCTAAAACTCTCTACAAGAGGGGAAGTCCACAAGTTATTATCTAATCTCAAGCCACAGAGCTCCTCCTGGCCATGATACTTTAGAACCCAGATTCCTCAAACTTGGGGCAGCAGCACTTGCTGCACCTGTTTGGGATCTTCTGAATAGATTATTCCTCTCTGGAGTGGGGCCAAATCTTTGGAAAGTGGCTGTGGTGGTCCCCTCCACAAGGGAGGTACCCAGGCCATGGAAAACTACAGGCCTATTTCAATTTTATGCCCCCTACTAAGATTCATGAATGGATACTGTACAATCAGTTGCAATCCTACCTAGACATACATTAGCTTCTTACAGATTGCCAGCATGGCTTTAGAAAGGGCCATAGTACTACCACCTCCCTGGTCAAAGTATCAGGTAATATCCTTAAAGTCAGCGATGAACGCCTAGTAACTGGTGCAGTGTTCGTTGACTTGATTAAGGCCTTCGATCTAGTCAAGCACCACCTCCTGCTTGGTAAACTACATCAACATAGCCTAGATTGCCTAGCACTCATGTGGTTTAAGGACTACCTCATTGATAGATCGCAAAGGGTAAAATGGTCCTGATTTCACTCCTCCCTTAGATCATCTTGCACGGCATACCTCATGGTTCAGTTCTTGGCCTGATATTATTCTCACTCTTCATTAATGAGATCCCAAACTTCTGTGGTGGTGCATCTGTGCAACTCTACACTGATGACACAGTCTTATACCGTTCATCTAACAACATGGATTGGCTTAACCAACGCCTTAATTCTGACTTCAATATGCTTGAAACTTGGTCTCTGTTAATCTCCTAATTCTGAATATGAAAAAAATAAAAGCTGTGATATTCCACAACCCGTCCCCTGAACTTATAAAACCACTCCAAATCTGTGCACTCCATAGAAGTGATCAAAACTTTTAAATATCTTGGGATCCACTTTGATGCCTCCTTTTCGCTGGAACATCATGTAACTCAGTTTGCCAAAACGATAAACCAGAAGCTTGGGCTCTTATACTGACTTCGCCCCCTATTATCCACTGCTGCCTGTAAAAAGATTGCTTCCACATCCCTTCTCCCTATATTGTTATATGGTGCCCCACTCTTACTCTTCACACAGTCCTCATCCCTTGCATGGCTGCAGCAACTCCATTATAGGACTGGGCGATTTGCCCTAGGCAATGACTCCAGAAAGCATTATTAAGATACCCTGTATTCTCTTCAATGGCCTATTTATCACTCTAGGTTACAGTTCCACACTCTATGCATTGTATTCAAAATAGTTGAGCTATTTAATCCCCCTTGCCTGAGGAGAATCGTTTACTGCTAAGCATGCACTCACCCACTAAGATTGTCCCTTATTAGCTATCCAGAAGATGCACCGTTTATCGGGTAAACATTTGTTTGCCTTCTCAGCCACCACTGCCTTGAGTTCCCTTCCCCCGTGTTACTCTCCTGCCCTACCCTATCACTCTTAAAAAAAAAAAAACACTTCTTATCTGCTTAACCCCCCCACACACTTGCTTTAACTAATCACTATCTTCTCTCTGCCTTCTGATGTTCAGCGTATGTTACTCCGACACATGTGTCATGTAAATATTTTACCACTTAGTCATGTATTGCACAAATGCTACAATTTTAGTTCCATGTTTAATGTAAATTTATGGATGTTTATTAACTTGTATATCTTGAAGTCTCTGTATTATCTTGAATCATTGTTAATTCATTGTACATTGTATTATCCCTGCATTTATCAGTTGCCGTAATTGTCTCCTGGGTCATAACTGAAAAAGGGTCTCAGTGGGCCTACCCAGTTATGAAAATTCAGGTACTGTGAATAAATAAATGAATACAATATTAGTTTATCAATATAAGAAGAATACACAGGATTGATATACTTTCATTTGTTTATGTACTGGACATGCACTTTATGGAATGACTAGAAATTCTGGTTAATACAGAAGCAAAACAAATAACTATAGTACAATATAATTTTTCTATTGGCAATATGTGTTTAAGTAGTCAAATCATATTACATAAAATCTTCATTTACCCTTCAAGAAACTTCAGTATCTAACCATGCTTTTGCCTGTAAAAGCATCAGAAGATAACTACCATATATATTTGTATATAAGTCAAGTTTTTTGTGCCAGAAATGGGCACTAAAGAATGGAGTCTCGACCTATATGTGATGTTGACCTATACGTAGGTTGCTTACATGGTCGTAGTAGGCACTGGCCGACTTATCCACAGGTCTCTATCCAAAAACATTTTTTTGTTTTCTTGTCTCCCTAAAAAGAAAACACACAACACCCAGGTGTAGAATAACATATTAATGGGTATTACCACCCCCATTCCCACACCTCCACCTGAATTATTGTAGTTTACTCCTCCCCGCCCTTATAGCTTCCAGCTCCCTCTAACCTCCCAGGTGTTTCAGCACTGTTACCAGTATTTTCCATACTTTAAAGTAACTGGAATTAACAGACCCGCCCCCCGCAATAAGTGTGACACTGTTATATTTTTAATTTTTATGCAACCCCCAGCCAGGTCTCCTACAAATTCCACCCCCCCAACACACACACACACCCACAGGAACCCAGTCACCCTCCTTCCTCCCCCTCATTCCCAAAAAGATACATATATATCTCTGCCTGTAAAACAATCAAACAAAAAACTCCTCACAGTGGCATTTAGCCTCTCTCAACATCATTGCTCATTCCCAATGAAAGAATGGATGATGTGATGGTAAGGTAGTAACAACTGATTGGCCAGAAATGATAATGGGAATGTGTGTCTTGTCACATCTTGACTCTACTATTTGTAGTAGAAGTAAATGCAGCCTTTTTTACCTTAATAGCAGTGATGGTCACATAGCACAATGATTCCATTGGTCCCAGACTTTTTTTTGAGTGTGGCTGTTTAGTTATCTAAACCTGCAGCTGTCACTTTTCATTCATGGTGGATGGGGTGAAACAGCTGCAACAATGTTGCTGTTCTTTATGGTCCCAATTCCATGAAAATCAACAGTTTCCATAGAACTGATTTCATATGTTGAATAAGCTCTTCCTATGCACATATCATATCACGCAGTTTACAATGGAGCCAGCAAAGATGTGTCACAGTACACTACCTTGTAGTAAGTGACATGTCGCCAAACATTGCCTCATAAAGGGCTTATTTGCCATTGAATTATAATGTTGCCTGCAGTATACTGCAGCACTCTGCAGTAACACTGCAAGATACTGCATTACACCCTGGCTGGTGCTGCTTAATGATCAAAGGTCCTTTGATACTGCAGTATCTGTCTCATGCATGACCTGGCAGATTAGGAGGCTATCCAGACATATCTATATTCAGTCTATGTAAAACACATTGGAGAAGATACATGCAACCTGGAAATGTTACATGAATCTTGGTTCACCTAATGGCACAATAAACTGTAAAACTGTAGAATTTTTAAATTCCACTTCCTGTGGAATATAAGAATTTTGGAAATTCTAATTCTATGAAAATCTAAAAGTAAACTGAGCCTTTTTATTGAAACTGCTGATCAGTAGTTCAGTTTACATGAAGCGTGGATTAACCTTCCATAATTTATGCAAATTGGGGATTAGGAATTCACAAACTGTGGGGAACTAATTAGCAGTTTACATAAACTGTGGAAATAAATTCGTGGTTTATGTAGAAAAACTTTTGGAATCTGAGGAATTGATTGAAAAAGTGAATACTGAGCAGAAGTAATTATTCAGAACAGCTGCTTTCTGCTCATCCTCTTCTATTACTCTGCCTTTCTTTAAAATCATAGAAACATAGAATTTGCCAGCAGATAAGGATCACTTTGCACACCTAGTCTGCACATTTTTGCCTGCCAATAGTATCACTGCAGATGCTACTTGAGAAGCCTAATCCTAACCTGAAGCCCAACAATTCTCCCACCTCTTTCTTTTTTTACTTGTATACCTGAACAACTGTTTTTTTCTCCCAGTTTGCAGTTTTGTGCTAGCCTTTGTATCCCTGGCTGTCCACCTTCCATTTTGTATCTACTGCCCCCTTGTTTTGTACATGACATCACCTTCATTTTTCATTACATTCCTTAATTTCTTGTTTTCTTCATTTTTGTAGGCTTACTGAGTCCCCCTGGCATCACTCGCTACCCTTTTAAGACCTCATGCCTTGCTGCTTCCCTCAGCCAACACTTGTAGATCACATCTTAGGGGGTATCCTAGATAGGTTCCTTCTGATGCTTCTCAGTGTTATGCTTACTCTCAGGTTCCCTCACAATCTTTCTCTGACACTGTGCACATGTGTTTCTTTTTCTTTCATTTATACCTTACACTCCATTTTCTTTGGTGTTACCCCTTCCTCTGAGCAGCCCCCAACACAATCCCTCAGATTCTTTGGCACTTGCCCTGCATCCACAGCTTACCTGCATGGCAGAGCCCTTTTAGAATGTGAGCTGTGAGTATTTATGGTTGTGTATTTCTCTGCTTGAAGGCGTCCCTAAATAGAGGACATAGAAACATAGAATCTGACAGCAAATAAGGACTGATTGGCCCTCCTAGCCTGCCCATTTTCCTTACCTACATTTTCAGGCCCTACTTAATCTACAGTTCTTTCTGCTTCTCCCTCTTTCTTTCAACTATTATTCCCTTGAGGCTATCCTATACATTCTTTAACCCCACCACTGTTTTCACCCCCACTACCTCAGATGGAGGGCTGTTCCATGAATCCACCCCTCTTTCTGTGAAGTACTTCCTTACATATTTTCAGAATCTACCCCCTTTCCAGCTTTGCAGAATGTTCCCTTGTTCTTGAGCATCTTTTTGTTTTGAAAAATGCTTCCATTCTGTACCTTATTTATCCAAGTGAGGTACTTAAAGGTCTTTATGATATTCCCCCCTCCCTCTTCTCTTCCAGGGTGTACATACTGAGGTTCTTTCATCACTTCTTGCAGGGCATTTGATGCAGAGCCTGCACCATTTTAGTTGCCCTCCTCTTAACTGCCTCCACACTGTCTATATCCTGCTGGAGAAGTGATCTCAAGAACTAGACACAGTACTCTGGGTGGGGTCTTACCATTGATCTATACAGGGGCAGCACCACCTCCCTCTTTCTGCTGGTGATACCCAAACTTCCTTTGCAACCAAGCATCCTGCTAACCTTCTCAACTGTCTTATTGCACTGCCTGACCACCTTTATATCATTTAATATGATAACCTCTAGGTCTCTTTCCTGCTTGATTGTCGTCAATACTACTTTACCCATTTTGTACTCTGCCTTTGGGTTTCTGTGCCCTAAGTGCATTGTGTTGCAGTTTTTGCACTGAAACCCAGCTGCCATACCCTTGACCACACTTCGAGTTTTCTCTGGTTTCTTTTTATCATTTCCATGCCCTGGTGTTTCCCCTCAGTTGCAGACCTAGGTGTCATCTGCAAAGATGCAGACCTTCCCTTACAATTCCTCTGCAATGTCATTTACAAAAACATTAAAGAAGAACTGTCCCAGCACTAATCCCTGATGTACCCCACTGGTCACCCTTCCTTCCTCAGAGAGAACTCTGTTTATCACTACCCTCTTTCACCTATCCCCTAACAAATTTCTTACCCAGTTTACCACCTTTTTACCCACGCATAAGCTACCAAGCATGCTTACTAGTCTCCTATGTGAAGCAATGTAAAAAGCCTTACTGAAGTCTACTTAGTCCAGGTCCATCACTCCTCACTGATCTAATTCCTTGGTTACCCATTCAAAGAAATATATCATATTCATTTGACATTATCTCCCCTGCTTCCTCAGGTCTTGTGACTCATTGAATTTAATATATTTCACAATCCTTTTCTTCAGCAGGTTTCCATTAACTGTCCCACCACCAATGTCAGACTGGCTGACCTATAATTGCCAGCCTACTCTCTGTTACCACTTTTGTAAAGTGGGACTACATCTGTCATCCTCCAGTCTTCTAGAACCACTCTGGTTTCCAGTGATCTGATAAAAAGGACTGTCAGAGGTGCAGACAGTATTTCCTTGAGCTCCCTCAATACCCTTGAATGCACCCCATCTGCCCTCATTGCTTTGCTCACTTTCAGATTCACAAGTCCCTTCAGAACTCTCACCTCTGAAAAAGGACTTGTGTCCACCCCCCTTCAAAACTCCTGTTACTTTTTTGCAGTCCATCCCATACACCTTCCTCTGTGAACAGTTAGCAAACATATTTGCTCAAGAAGTCTGCCTTTTCCTGTTCCCCCTCTGCACCCCCCCTTCCCTTATTAACTTTACAATCCATTTGTTGGCCATTCTCTTTTCACTTTTATACCTAAAAAAATGTCTTGCCTCCTTTTGATACTGCCTGGGCTCTTCTCTCTTCAGTTTGCACCTTTGTGCTTCTTACTGCTCTCCCTTCTTCCCTCCGTTTTCCCTGATACACCTCCCTGTCCTCCTTCTTCTGTATCTCCTTGTATCTTCTAAATTCATCCATTTTAGCCTTTACTCTTTCTGCCACCTCTTTCAAGAACCATAGTGGTCACTTTTTTCTCTTGATTTTGCTCACTTGATACAGATGTTTACTAACTTTAATATGCCTCCTTTTGGCTTGATGCACTGGTCCTCCAGGTAATCTCTGAGGCATTAATCCATCTTTATAAAATCTGCCCTTCAATAGTCCAGGATCCTTGCCCATTTGATATTCAGTTCTGCAGTTGTCCCTTATGTTTAACTGAACCATATTGAAATGGCCTCCCACATTGACGTCTGTAGCACTGCCCTAGGGTCGGTTGCTGTGGTTGGCTCAAGAAAGCCCTGGCTCATCATGCTCCACACCATGGACTTTCCTGCATTTTCATCCTACCCTTCCTCCCCTGCAATGCCAAAATCAAGTGTGGACATGAACAGTTTAGATGCCACATCAGCCCATTTACATTCCTGCTCCCTGAGCTGAATCACTGCACTGCCACTTGTGGTTACCCAGGTGTCAGTATTGCAGCAAGTCCTGGAATGTGTCCTCTGGAAAGCACAATCCTTCCCTCTGTGGTCAGTCCCCAACATCACAGGCTCATTCCTGAAGCCAGTTCACTGGTGCAGTCAGTGACACCACTACTACAGCACCAACAATCTGGCTGCAGGTGTGTTGTTAACTCACTGAGAGTGAGTAGGATGCAACCACTGATTGGCAGAGACAAGATGAGCACAATTTTTTGTAAGGTGCATCCTGGGGTATTGAATTAGGAAGGGGTTAAGAACAGAGAACTGAGAATTAAGGTTGTTTTTGTTTTTACTTTGAGGAGATTTTGCATGAGATGGGTGGTCAAAGAAATGGACAGAGGCTGAAATAGTCATTTTAATTAGAAAGGTCTGGTATTTGTATTAGCTAGGGAAATGGATTTGTAAGGTTTAGTAGTACCTTTTGCTAGAGGTGTGAAGACTTGGTGACTGTTGGGATGCTGGAAGTGATACCGGGGGAAGTACCACCATGCATAATGGTAGAAACTGGGGTTGGAAATTTGAGAAACTTATACATTTTTAGACTGAGTTTTACTGAATGCAACTGATCAGCTGATAAGAGACTCCCCAAACTAGCATTAATGGAAAAATTAATGTTTGATGCTAACATTATAAAAGAGTCCTGTGTAATGTTCTTGAACAAAACATTGGGCCAGATTCACAAAGCTCATGAAATTCCTGAAGCTGCAGGGAAAATCTGGTGCAAGTGGGTTGACACTTGCGGATATGCACTTTTTCCCACAGCTGTGGTATTCATAATGGTAGAACCGGTTTATGACCAGCTAAACAATTTATGGGAGATTGCAGGTGGTGTTGCCATGGCAGTCTCTGCAGCTACGGAAAAATGTTACAGCCAGTGGGACCCAGCGTAGCGTCTCCGCAGCGTTGGGAGACACTAAATACTGATCTCCTCAGCTGTAGAGATTTTGGTCCACATCTAGAGTTGTGGAGTTGGACTTGATCCCAAATTGCTTTGTGAATCTGGTCAATTGTCTTTAAAATGTGCTGTATTTGTTTTTGTAAATCCTGCCAAAACAAACGACAAATTTATAGCCTGCAGACAACTCGGTAGTAAAAAGGAGACTGATCAAGCTAAACAGGTTGATATAGCAGGGATCAGGAGCTCAGGTTTTAGTCCTTAGCAAGATAATGACAAATTTCACAGACTAAAACCTTACTTAAACATTTTGCAAAAAGAAAATTATAAATGCATAATTACAGCATTTAATTTTCAAACCTACAGTTTAACTATCCTAATGGGTAAGTAAGTAAGTCATAGGAACTACAGATATCACTTTTTAGATGTTGCCTTGAACACCCAGAAGACACTAAAGATATTATGTTACATTGCTTACGGCATAAGAGGGCTAGAGATAAATGGCTAGGCAGATTCCTATCACTTTGCCATGACCCATCAGAAAATATAGAAACATGGAATCTGATCACAGATAAGGGCAGCATAACCCACCCAGTCTACCCAATCTCTACCTTCCTTTTTGGCTATAGACCAACTTGCTCTGTGGTACTTTCTCTTTATAAAAATTAGAAATTAAAAAAAATATATAAAACTTACAAATATGAAAATATAGAAATAACATTTTAGGGTCACCTAGTAAAGTTATATTGTTATTTGGTAAATACCCTAATAAAAACAACTAAGAGAAGGAATGTAATGATAAAAGTAGCCTAGCAATTCAGTGCTGTGATTTTAAAACACCTGTGGAAAGTAAAGCAAACTCATCCACGTGTGTTAGTAGTGGAATGAAGATCTTGCCAAGTCAAACAAGATATGAACTATCATGAATTTCTCATGTGAAATATCTAACCTTGAGATTTGTCTCAGTATTATATAGTCAATGTATAAACTGGCTATGCTTACTGCACATACCAGAGTCACAGTAGTAATCATATTGGTGTAATCCATAATCAGTTTACTGTGTTAAACACATTTCCAAGGTTTTAAAATTAATATGATGCTTAACATTTATGCACAGTACATTTTTTTAAATCATTAGTGACAAGTTTGTATGTATATATATATATATATATATATATGCACACACACACACACACACACACACACACATATGCACGTTTTAACTCTGGCTTCTTTTTGTATTTGTGAATCTGTGTTTTTTTTTTCCTTTTATTTATGTTTCGTAATAGGTGAAAATGACTTACTTAAAGCTCATCGGTAAAGTATCATCTACCTATGTACCTTCCACCATGCACAAATTGTATGGTATATTGAAGTTATTATTCTATATTACACTGTATGTATTTATGTATTAATTTATTTAAAAGTTAGTAACCGGAAAAGGCACATTGAGCTGAGACTTGTTTCCAGGTGTGACCTGGGGAAGGGACTGTGGGGAGAACGACTTACAATACAAAACAGAGATAGCATAACAATAAATACAGGATATGGATAGGTAATCTGAATCCCTTTTTACCAGACAATGATCCACGTCAGTAAAATGTATCAAAGTTCACTATGGCTTACTCCAGCTCATTGGTTAAAATTAGTAGCTGATGATATTCAGTGGCTATCTACCTATCTATTATTATTATCATTATGCCCTAGAATTTACAAAATACCCTGCTGTGGACAAAAGGGCCGTAGAGAAAGCTTTAAGACAAGTAGACATTGCTCACTAACAACAGTACACAACACAGTACAGCAGTTAAAATCAGTAAATAACATTTAACATATAAAATCTTGCATAAAACCTGTTTATGCAACCACAAATGTTAATCCATCATCAAATTCATCCAGAAATACTGAGCTGAAACCTTATGTAAGAGACCAAGAGCAATATGGCCCAGTGGTAAGAACAAAAGATGAAAATGGATAGCAGACAGTAGCTACTGATACAATGAGGAGTGTGTTCTTGGTAGAGTTAACTGATATCCTGTGCATAAATCCTCCCAGCTGAAAGCTAGAGTAGAAACAGGATGCCATGCCACTGTAAACGAGATGCTGCATGTCAGTAGGGCTATCCTGGGTAAATAAATAATGTAAATATGTGATAGCTGCATTGCACATGCTACATATATGATGCTATGCAAATATAACAGGCAATGCTGACTTTGCAGGATGAAGGAAATAGACACCTGGGACTTTCATGTAGAAGGTTATAGGGAGTTCCTTTAACTAAACTAAAAATAACTTCTTGCTTAGTCTTGCTGAATTGATAAAACTACAGAGACTGCAAAATCTTCTACAAATTGATACATTTTTCTAAGACAGAAAGCTTAGGATTGTGTTTCTCCTTCTCAGCTGTTCTTTTCATATCAAAGTGTTGAGCTGCATGTCACCCGATCTACATACCCTTAAAACAGATTGGAATGTCTTGGCTGTCATCTTACCACACTACACTGATGTTCTTACAGAGCTCTGAAGCTACTATAAAACTTCCCTTCTGATCTCAGTTTGACATATGCCTTCCTGAAAATAGCAACTGTTCCCTTGACGGGATGGAAAAAAAAACCTTTTTAAGTGTCTGAGACTTAACTTGATCATCTGATAGTTTTGTGAGAAGCCCTCATGGAAATAAAGAATGACTCCTTATGTTGTGATTTGACTTCCCATTTTAAGAAAATGGGCTGGGTTTTCAAATACTTCTGTGTAGCACACTAATTATACATTTACCCAATGACATTTCATGATGATTAAACATTTATTTTTATACAGGAAACATTTACATTACAGCAGAGCTTTATTTGCAAGTAAAGGCCTGTTGTAAAAGTGTTACAAAAATGTGAAAAATACATAAAGAGAAATAATAATCTTGTAGAGCATTGCTGGTTTCATTTTGCTGCACATATTCTGCTTTGTCATTGCCTTTTTCCTCAGAAACAGAATTCTAAATGTAAAATGCAAAAAAGTGAAGACATCTGATATGGGTGCCTTCTGACAAGATTTAAAAAAAATGGACTAATGGGTGCATACAGTGATGGGGAGGGGGTTCATGAGTGTGTATAAGCCACTTTTTGAAATATTCAGTTTTTTCTATAGAGGCTTTCCTGCCCCTGGAGCCTCGTCAGCCCTCTCTGCCCCAGTCTGCTCCCAACTGACACATGGCTTCCAGTGGTACTCACCAGCCATGATATCCCATGGTGTGCCATGCCTGAGGTGGGGCCAGGAGTGGAGGGCCATCCTTACCCCTCTGGAGCACCATTCAGTCTGTGGGTGCAATGGGCAGCGATGCAATTTCGAAGAAAGCCAGGCTCCTTCTGCCAGCTCCATTTCCCCCTGATTTTCTTGTACCAATGGCCACCAATGTTCAATGAGGGAAGCACTTCATGTTACCTGTCATCCTGCACTGCTGGTGCACCTACTGCCCTGCCACCATGCCTCAACATGGCAGCAGCACTGCAGTTGTGAAGCAAGTTCCCCCACACTGGTACAGGAGAGCAATCCACTGAACACTTGATCCTCCCCAGCCCCCAGCCAAACCTCAGTAGTCCTGATCTGCTACCAAAATCCTGGCTGCTAGTGTGGTTGGTGGTATGGCTTCCAGTGCCTTAAACCTCCACACCACTGGGGCAGCTTTGTTCAAGAATTGTTGCACATTTGTGAGGAAGAGCTCAAAAGAACTGAACCTGTCTCTCACCATCCAGCTAAGCATATGTGAAACACATCAACCTACGGAAACAGAAACACACAGTTTTAAAGTGGTGCATACATTTAATCTTACCAAATTTGAGGTTTTTTTTGTTGCTCTGTTTTGATTAAAAACAGGTATCTTAGTAGGTTAAAATTAGTTCAGTATATAAGAAATAAATGATTCTTAGAAGGTTTCAATTATTTTTATAAAACATTTAGTCAACATTTCAAAACTGTAATTTGGTAATATAAAAAAATGTTTTTTTTATTCAGCATAACTCTTTTTTTTTGTCAAATTTTAAATGATTAATAACATGTTTCTTACCCAGGTGTTCTACTACATTTGTGGGCTAAGTAACGGTTCTACTTAATGACTACTGGTTGTCTATATTTTTATAATCTGCCAGTGATAATAAATAACTTTTAAATATAGGTGCATTCAGCTGAGATGCCTGTCCTTCTACAGTATTTTCCACAGTGTGTGTTTAATTCTGGTTGTGTGTACCCTTTTACCCAGCAGAAATCATAAACGCGTAATGTGGCAGATTAAATGTGGGAGGCACATGATGGTTTCTAAGGAAGGTGTTTATGGAGGCACAGTTCAACACTTCTCTTAACAGAGAGCCATTTTGGAATTCCTTCCCCTTATACTGGCAGAAAGCCCCAGCTACCAAAGTGACTGGCAAGTGGGAAGGATAGCCCACACTTTAATAGACATACTCCTCCAAAAGTTATTAATACACTCCCCTGTTACTATTACATTTTTCACATCCTCTCATTTAATCTCTCCCATTTGCAGTCTTCCTCAGCCAAGCTGAACACATTGTATTGATGTCTGGTATGGTTTAGTGGCAATAAGGAACCTACAGTCTGTCTCCCTTTTTTTTTTTATAAATTATCTTTATTGACTTTTGCTTCTCACTCCATTTTGGTACAAACAATCTCCTCACATTATATTTCATATTTCCAAGCTCACAATAGCATTTTAATGAATTACATTGGTCAGACAAACTTGTCATCATACCAGCTTAAATCAGCAGTGTTTGTTAGTCACCATGTATTTATTTTTTTTTTTTTAGAAGTAATGTTTTCTTTTTCTGGCAAAAAGCATCAATAGACCAATGTTTTCTTTTTGTTTTCTTTCATTTCTGAACTAAGATGCAGCATTTTGACATTTTTAAAATTATATTTTCCAAGCCATGGCCCCTTTGAAAAAAAATATTTTAGGGAGGTGCTATGCTGTATACCATCAAAAATTTGGTAATGCCATCCTAACATATCCACAGTATGAATCTAGTATGCATATTGAACAGGCAGCCTCAACAGAAGAGATTTTTAAAAATTGCGAGTGGCTGACATCTTTAATGACGTGGGTCGTTAATGACAAAATTCATTATAAAAGCTATTTAAAACTATCTGAGAAAACTAAAAATGCACAGAGGACGACTCTAAGTATGTCAAAAATAAATGTTTGCTGGAAAACTGTATGGTGATCTAATTATGTCAGAAATACATTTTTACTTGAAAACTATAGAATGAAATGTTTTGCCAACTAACACATATAGCTGCTTTTAATGGAATACCCCTTGTTCTATTGCAGCCACCAGGGACATCCAGATCTTCTTAAATTTTGTCACAATAGCCTGTGCCCTATATTTAACCTTCTGTATTTACAAAAAACACATTGCTAGGTTTCGGGATCATTTTGCTGTAGTAGGGGAATTTGCGCCTATCCAAATCTGTGCCATTTGTTTGCACTGGCTAGGGCTAAAAGTCAAAGGCCCGGATATTCAAACTGCTCCAGGCTGTGGTGCAAGCCTGGGTGCAGCTCAACTTGGTTGCACAGGGGTGTGGCCTGGGTGATATTCAATGGAGCTGCGCTATGGCTCAGCAGCTTTGAATATTGCACCCTGGAAACCCCCACTGTATATGGCACAATGGCACTGTGCCAGCACAAGTGGCCAGAGTGGAGCATGGAGATGCACTAGCTCAAGTGCCATTGCACCATTCACAGCACCTACGATATTCAAAAGGGGACATGCAAATAGGGCCATAATTTATGCAAGGTGCACATGGGGCCATTTGCATGTCATTATGGCCCCATTTGCATCCCATTAGGATGCAGGTGTGCCGATCCCTGACTACTTGCGCCTGGCACCCTGCCAGGCAGCAGCCATCGGGGACCGACGCCCCCTGCAGCCTGATAGTGGGCAGTTGTCTAAACAAAGAAATCCTCATCTAATATCCCTGGTGGTCCAGTGGACCGCTATGTGCCCGATCGTGGGCATCGGTATAAATCCCCCCCCCGTCCAATATCCCTGCTGGTCCAGTGGACCGAGTGCTGCCTGATCGCAGGCATCTGGTTAAATAAATAAACCCCTGTCCTATATCCCTGGTGGTCCAGTGGACCACTATGTGCCCAATCGCAGGCATTTGTCTAAAAACAGACATCCTTGTCTAATATCCCTGGTGGTCCAGTGGACTGATTGCTGCCCAATCATGGGTATCTGTTTAAATCCCTCCCCAGCCAATATCCCTGATGGTCCAGTGGACTGCACTCTGCCTGATCGCGGGCATCTGTAAAACATAAAAAATGTCCTGTTACCCTGGTGGTATAGGGTACACCCTCCCCACCCGCCCACTGAGCCCCACTACCTCCCCCAGTCAGCCAGCGGGCGGCAGCAGCCCATCCACCTGCTGCCCTGCCGCCCACCGACTAACAGCTTTGTAGGGCTTCATGGCCATTGGTTCTCAGCGTGAGCCAATGGGCATGCAGCCCATACCGTACTACACATTCTTCCTATACTTTGTTGAGAGTGTTTTTGCAGTGTGTGTGTGTCTGTTTATTTGTATGTCAGGGGGCAGTGCTTGCTTTAGATGTCAAAATCAATTACCAATAGGTATTGTCTAACCCAAATTTTTATGGCCACCACCTCTCAAGTTTTATGCATTAAGCCATTTTTGACATTCTCTTTTCTAATGGACTTTTGCAGACATGGGATTAAACACACTAGCCAACCATGGCTAATAACAATTTGTTTTAGGCAAAATGGTTGTGGGGGAAAAGCCAAATGGCTTGCTTTCTAATACTTACATGGAGCCAGCAAGTGGGAATCTGACTTTCACAGACTTGTGTAGCTTCAAATAACTCTCATGCAGCAACTCTGTAAGTGTCAGTTACAATGTAACTCCTGGGTTGTATTTGCTATTTACTCTACATGCAGCTGACCTAATCACACCATAATTACACACAGGTTCCTTGTAGCTATATAAGAACTATTGTGCAGTTCTTCTAACTGTGCCAGGTTGTGCCAAACTATGGTTTGGCGAAGTATGTCAGGTGCCTTTAAGTTAAGGACACAAGTTGGCATTTTCATAAATAGCATGATTCTTTGTCTTGCAAGATTTGAAAACCCTGAACTGATGGATGACAGAGTCTACACTATGAACAGCTGTAAGGGCTTGTTGTGTCACATACACATGGGACTCCAGTTTAACCTGTCACCACATTACTACAGCATAGCCACTGACAGCCTTACTCTCTGGTGCATAATTAAAATATTTAAACAAAATGCAACTGCTAGCACTGGTATTGCGAATCATTTTCATAGGCAGAGGAATGGTTTGTGTTTGCACCTTGTTAAGCCGATTTTCAAACTGTGCAAGTCTCTTCTGAATTAATATTTTCTTGTTCCTATTTTTGTTACAGATGCGAGATAAATGACACAGCGACCTACTCAGCTGTTGCAACAAATATCCATGGACAGGCAGCTACCAATGCAGCCTTGATTGTAAAGAGTAAGTTTATTCTGCAGCTTTATGTACGAAGGTAAAAAAGATTATTTGCTTTTCCACGGTTATAAGATTTCAATTTTCTTTTTTTAGGGTTTAGAGGGGAAGAAGAGCCATACCATTCAGTTTTGCTACCTCTCCGTCGTAAGTAGATTTTTGAAATATATGTTATACTGTATATATAATGTATAAACTGACATAGCAATATCTTAGTAGTTGATTTCTGAATTCCTTCCAATAAAACATATTTATAACTTTGACAGAAGAAATGTTTCTACAGTTTGAATGATCATTTTTGAGAACAATGTGTTTACCAAATTGCTGAATGGTACAACTATCCACCTCTGGCTGCTGTAACCAAATAGCAGCTCTTACAGAAATTAACAGCCATTTTTATAAAATATTCAGGGTGTTTCATAGCAAATCTAACTAAAAAAAGGTTTTATAGCACAGCCAGCTTCATGGCACTGAGGGATGGGGGATTGCTCTGGCATGCAGGAGACCCAGATTCTTACCCCTGCACCTAGAATGTCAGGAGTGGAGGCCAGCAGGGAGGATAAAGGAGCATTCTTTGGAAGCCCTCTTCCCGGGGGGGAGGGGGCTCATAGTGCAACTGTCTAGTGGCTTCTAGTGGTGGCTGGTTTAGGTGCCAGTGATGGTGTGAGTGACTGCTCGCTGTCCGGTAGCCCCAGGCCAGCTGTTCATGCATGCAAACAAATGGGGAGGAGGGTTGGACAGAAGTCTGAAAAGGGAAAATGCTGTGCGAGTATGCAGGATGATGGCTTCTCTGCCTCTCCCCCACTGTGACCCTCCTCAATGCACCCAACGGACATGCTCCTTTGGATGCCATAATCGATGCTCTTCCACTAGGCAGCAGTATGGACCCTGGCAAGCACAAGCTGGACAATCAAGAGGGAAAGTAAGAAGCTCTCATGTGCTTTCTCCACAACTACAGCGAGGGAGGCTGCCAACAGGGACAAGCTGACCCCATAGGCTTCCAAGGTTCTGCACTGGTACATGATCAAGTGGGATGCAATTGCTGGATGAGTCTGGCAGGAGGAAGAGGTGGTGATGTGGGATCCTGGATGAGAGGGATACTGGTGGGCACAGTGGGGGAAAAACAACTTTTTTTGGTGGGTGGCAATGGCAGTGGCTAATTTTAGTGAAAACTGAGGCTTAGTTGTTACAAGAATATACCATATATTGCTATGATCAGAAAAGCACCTTTTTGTGTCCTGCTCCAGAAGCCATTTTGGTCCAAAGAGAAATCTTAAGAATGTTAAGCCAGACACACTATGCTAGCTACATAAAATATACAATGTATTGCATACCTTACTGATATTTTAAGTTTAGCCTAATTTCTATTTTCTTTATTTAGTTCCAGCACTTTCAGAAGTTGTTTTCACTCATATTGATGTTCAGTTTTTGGAAAAGTTCGATGTTAGTTTTGGTACTGAGGGAGACACCCTCACACTGTCCTGCAGCTTACTGATTACCCCAGACCTATCCCGGCTGCAGCCTCGAGCCGAGTGGTTCAGAGATGGTAAGTAATGCTTTGTATTTGTCTTCTGATGTCTGTCACCACTTCACTAAGTAATACAAGAGTTCCTTCCTGTTTGACTGTACTGTAGATTACAGTACAATTAACAGTGTTGTTCTGAAATCTTGCCAGAATATTTAGTAAAAGTCAACTATATCTTGTGTAAGTGATATCTTGTTAGTGTCATGATAGCCGGGCTAACTGAAAGGACATCACAAATACCAGCACAGGCATGGCATGAGATAAAACACTTTTATTTTAAAACAATTAAAAAACAGCAGTAACATTTTTAAAAGTTTTAAAATAAAAGTTTTTTTTTTCTATCTTGTGCCAAGCCTGTGCTGGTATGCATGATATCTTTTCAGTTAGCCCAGATCTTATACACTGTGTGGCTTCTAGAAATGGTTGACTGCTACCTTACAGAAATGGAGGAAATAATATCTTGCAAAACATTTTTTAAAATATATTCAGACATAATTTAATATTTCATTAATTAGCTGTATTTACTGTATTTCCCTACATTTTTTATTACTGATTGCATCGGCATGGAAATTTTATCTGCATAAATCTGATCACAGCAGGAGAAAACAAGGGTGCTGTTAGTAATATATAGAGAATACTGGATAGGCAACTATGCACAACTAGTGTGTTGTGCCACAGATGGGTTCTGATTCCCTCTGACCTCAAGAGTGAAGCTTGAGAGGTCCATTGAAATCAGAATCCAGAGGTAGCAGAACACACTGGTTGTGCATAAAGTTGCTCATCCTGTATTTTTTATGGTGTATAGTATTATGTGAAATGTGCATGTGGTGGTTCTTTCATTTTCAAAACAAAGGCGATTTAAGCATCATATTAAGGTTTCAAAATGCTATTGTGCCACAGAAGGGCACAATCACATTTCATGACCATTGAACTGTGGTACAACAGCATTTTGATAAGGATGGGATTCTACATAGAACTATGCTCTACTATACACTATAAAAACATATAATAACAAGAAAACAGACACCAAATGCTGAGTTGACAGCTTTAGCATATATAAATCATCCAGGCTAACTGTTAGGGGACAACACACTTTATTTAGGTGCTAGTGTGCAGAAGTGGTGGTCACAATAAACTAGACTCGCTGTCTGCCTAATGTTTTATACATGTATAATGTACTTTGTCAAACATTATCAGTAAATAATAATGAGTTGTAGCACAATTAGTATTATAGAAATAGTAAAAGCAATATTGTAACTAATTTAGCAGTGAATTAGTTTTATTTACTGATTTGTGTACACGGATCAACAAACCACTGTGAGTACATTACTAAAAATGGACAATAACAGAGAGAAAATTTATGATATTTATATTTCAGATGCAAATGTGTGTGCAAGTACATATCTAATTAATTCCTGATACAGGAGGATATGAGTCCATACCATATGAGCTAACACGTCACCCCTATAATCTTTGATCTGAAAAGGTGTGAATGTTTATTTCTTTCATTTAAAAAAATACATTTTATTAATATGAAATTAGCTTCCACTTTTTCAAATTTACCTTCAGCTCTGGATTGAGTTAAGTTAATGGGGATTAATCCAGACTTTCACAATTTTAGCCATGAATGGCATTTGTTTCTTTTCAATCACCCTGGTTCTCTCCTGATCTCTTGCCAAATATTTCCCCTGTCTCTTTCCTATCTCCTGATTTCAGCTTCACTTTCTTGTTCAAGTATGCAGGTTATCCATTTTGATTCCCTTTTTCTTTCAATCACAATTTCCTGTTCTTATTCCTGGCTGACTGACAGGCAGTAACAAAGGAGATGACCATTTCATAACATAACATTGGCTCAGCATACCATTATTAGAAGTCAGACAACTTCCAGGCTTGCCTATGGTAGGTTAGGGTTTGCGCAGTGGGCAACCTCACCATGCCACCCAGTGAACTTCACAAGTAGCGTGCATCTCCAGGCATCCTTTGTATGCTTATTTCTTTGCTGCTTCCCTTTGGCCATGTAGTTGTCGGTTCCTGTCTGCACTCCCCATCTCTTTTACCTTGTTGTGTGGCCGTGGGTGCTGGGCATTCTGCCTGGCCTCTGTGCTCTTTCTCATGCCTGGTGCAGCCCAGCATTGCTGGTCTACCTGCCTGCCTTGCTTTCTTTCTCCAGGCATCAATTGCCCAGTAGCCACTATGATCCCCATTGGCTTCTCCTTTGCCTTCACTATTCTGGGGTTCTGGTACCATCCACTTTTCATTTCTTGCTGAGACTGTCCAGGGGAAATCCAAATCATACATAGAAACATAAAATTTGATGGCAGATCAAGAACACTTAACCCATCTAGTCTGCCCATTTCCCTACAATAATGGATAAGCTGCAGATACTAGTTAACCAACAGCCTACTTCCTCCTACCCCCATTAGAATTGTCTTATGTCTGTCCCATGCATTCTTGAATTTCCCCACTGTTTTTGACTCCACTATCTCTTCAGGAAGGCTGTTCCATGTATCCACAACCCTCTCCATGAAAAAATGATTTCTCACCTTACCTCTTAGCCACCCCCCCTCTATCTTCAAATCTTGCCCCCTTGTTCTTGCACAGCTCTTTTTCTGAAAGATGCTACCCTCTTGGACTTTGTTGATTCCCTTGAGGTACCTGAAAGTTTCTAACATGTCCCTCCTCTCCCTCCTCTCCTTGAGGGTATACATATTAAGCTCCTTTAATCTCTCTTCATATGTCTTCTGGTGCAGACCCTACACCATTTTAGTTGCTTCATCTGGATAGCCTCCATCCTGTCTATGTCCTTGAGGAGATGGAGTTTCCAGAACTATACACAGTACTCCAGATGGGTCTTACCAACTCTCTGTACAGAGGAATAACAACTTCCTGTTTTCTACTGGTGATGCCTCTCCATATGCATCCCAGTATCCCACCACCCCTCCTTACTGCCTTCTCACATTGCTTGCCCACCTTAAGGTCATTTGATATGACTACCCCCAGGTCCCTTTCCATTTCTGTTGTTGTTAGTATCTCAAAACCCACTGTGTACTCTTCCCCTGGGTTTTTGTTTCCCAGGTGCATTACTTTGCACTTCTTAGTTTTGAATCTAAGCTGCCATACATTTGACCGTTCTTCCAACCTTGCCAAGTCTCTTCACATCCTTTCCACCCCACCTTCTGTATCTACCCTGTTGCAGCTCTTTATGTCATCTGTAAATAAACTTACTTTTCCTTCCAGTCCCTCTGCAATGTCACTTATAAAGACATTACAGAGGATCAGTCCCAGTATTGAACCCTGCAGTACCTCTCTAGTAACTCCCCTTTCTTCAGAGTGGACTCTGTTTACTATTACCCTCTGCGTCCTGTTGTCCACCCAGTTTTTTACCCAGGCCACCACCTTGGGACACACTCCAAGGCTGGCTAATATGTATATTAATCTTTTGTGTGGGACTGTGTCAAATGCCTTGCTAAAGTCTATGTAGGTTATGTACACAGCCCCCTTCCTGGTCTACTACTTTGGTCATCCAGTCAAAAAAATCTATTAGATTCATCTGACACAACCTTCCTGCTGTGAATCCATACTGCCTTGGGTCCTGTGCCCCACTGGCATCTAGGAACTCAACAATTCTTTCCTTCAGAACTGATTTCATCATTTTCCCTACCACTGAGTTCAAACTAACAGGTTTGTAGTTTCCTGCTTCTGTCTTGCTCCCACTCTTGTGAAGGGGAATCACATCTGCTCTCCTCCAGTCCTCAGGTACCACACCATTCTCCCATGAATTGTTAAAAAGGGTAGTCATTGATGACACTAGTTCTCACCTTAGTTCTTTTAGAATTCTCAGGTGACTCTCATCAGGCCCCATTGCTTTGTCCACCTTCAGTTTTAAGAGTTCTTTTAGAACCTTTCTTCTGTAAATGGACTGGTGTCAACCTCCCTATCCAGAGTGCTTCTATTCTTTGATTTAGGTACCTCCCCCTCTTCATCTTTTGTGAATACTAAGCAGAAGTATTCATTTAGTATCCTGCTTTCACTGTCACCCTCTGCTACCCTCCCTTCCCTGTATTAAGCCTCACTATCCCATCCTTGGTCTTTCTTCACTCCCTAATGTACTTATAAAAGGTTTTATCCCCCTTCTTAACTGAGTTGGCTATCTTTTCCTCAGTTTGGACCTATGTTATTCTGACTGCCTTCCCCTCATTCTTCTGCTTTAACTGGTACAGTTCTCTGTCCCACATCTTCTGTTTCCCCTTATTCTTCCTGAAAGCTACCATTTTCTCCTTAACCTTCCCCGCCACCTCTTTTGAGAACCATAGTGTTCTTTTACTTCATTTTGTTTTGTTAATTTGCTTCACACAAAGGCTTGTTGCCTCTGTGATGACTGTTTTGATTTTCCGCATTGTTCCTCCACCCCTCCTTCTTGCCTGTTTCTAGTGCTTTTCTGAGGCACGCTCCTATTTAACCAAAGTCAGCCCTCCAAAAGTCCAGTACTCTTGCTTTTGCATGGCTTGACTCTATAGTTGTGTTCATTGTGAACCACACTGTTTGGTGGTTGCTTGTTCCCAGATGGCTTCCCACTTCTAAATCCGAGATCCTTTCTCTGTCCCCATTTGACAGTACCAGGTCTAAGATTACGCCCTCCTGAGTGGGTTCCACCACTAGCTGTCTGAAGCATGCCCCCTGTAGGGGCATCGATAATAACCCTGCTCTTGGATGTGGCTGCAGCAAAGGTGCTCCAGTAAACATATTGCATATTCAGGTCCCCCATCAATAATATCCCCCCTTTTTCTGCCATTCTAAGTATGCCTTCTATCATTTCCTTATCCATTGCCTCCCCCGAGATGGGTGTCTGTATACAACCGCAGTGAGGACTGTGGTGCCATTTTCTGTCTCCATGGTGACCCACAGTGCCTCCTCTACTCCCTGTTTATCCTTTAGTTCTGTTGCTTTGATCCCTTCCCTTACATAGAGAGCTACTCCTCCTCCTCTTTTACCCTCCCTGTCCCTCCTGTAGCTTGTGTACCCTGGTATGTTGACATCCCAGTCATGGATCTCTGTGTAACATGTTTCCATGACTGCCACGATATCCAGGTGTCCCTCTTCCATCAAGGCCACTAGTTCAGGGAGCTTGTTACATAGACTATAGGCATTGGTACTCATCATCCTCCATTTTTTGATGGCCTTACCCCTTTTAGCCCCATCCCTGTCCTTACTGCCTTTTTCTGCATTTACCCATGTCCTGCTCCCTACTGACTTCTCTACCTTAATGTTTACTTCTCTAACTACTGAGGTTTGTGGGGGTAGGCTGGGATTTCCCTGCTCCTTTTCAGTTCCTCCCCCCTTGGCTAGTTCAAATGCTTGCCAATGAAGCATTTAAACCTATCACATAGGATACTGGTTCCTCTACTGGACAGGTGCAGACAATCACTCCAGTAGAGGCCTGTATCCCTCCAGGTGGACCCCCAGTCTCCAATGAAGCCAAAATCCTGAGCTCTGCACCAGTTTTTCAACCATTCATTGAATCCCATAGTGTGGAGTACCCTAGCCTCACCCTTGCCATAGACAGGCAGCGTCTCTGAGAAGGTTACCATATCTGCTACTTGTCTAAGGCCTCTCCCCAACTCTTCAAACTCCTCTTGCACTGCTCTGATCCCATTCCCAGCAAGGTCATTTGTCCCTAGGTGGACAGTGACATCCGCTCCCTCCCTCATGCAGCTTCTTCCTTGATCCTGAGGATTCGCTCCGTGTCTCTTCAAGCCATGGCGCCAGGTAGACTCTTTGCCTCCATCTCCCTCTCCCCTTCCTCCCCCAGTTCTAACCCCCAGTGATTAAGTCCTGCACCAGGAGTTGTTTCGTTACCCCATGGGGTCCCATGCAACCCTCCTGTAGGTCTCCTTTGTGGAGGTTCCCAGCATCCTCCTTGGTCTCCACTGCAGGTGCCTCCATAGAGGATCCACTCTCTGCCAGAACAGCGTATGAATTGTGGAGAGGTACAACTGGAGGAATGTGCCTCTGTTCCACCACCCTCTCCCTCCTGAGCCCACCTTGGTCCAACTGCTCCTCTTTCTTGGCAACCTCTGAGTAGCAGCGGTGGCCCTGGTGGTCCCTGGGTGGGGGAGGAGGTTTCATGAATCCTAGCCAGGTCAGCCTGGAAACCGAGCAACCTCCTCCCTCAGACCAGAGAGGTGCCTACAAATAGTGCAGCATCACAGCCTCCAGAATGTCTCCCGGAAGACAGCCACCCCACAGTCATTGTATTGCACCACTCCCATCATGTCTTACTTTGTGGCCCCTCTCCTGTTGCCTTGCATGCACACTCTCTGCTCCCTGTTTTATTTTTCCTCCTACTGTGTATGTGCCCTTACAGCTCTCGCCCTTCCTGTTCTGGGACAGGAACTTCCTGTATTCTTCAGTAGTCTCCTTCTTCCTTGCTCAAAGTCAGACCTACAGCAGCTAGGCAGAGAGGGAGAGCTACTCTTTTCCTTCAAGAATGATGAAATCTATGTGTCTGTTATCCTTCCCTTCCTACTGCCAAACAGGAAGTCCCTGTTGTCAGTCAAATCCAGCCTATAAAGTAGAACTGGCTAGCATGGGAGGTGGAAACAAAAGCCTTTCCCTTCTGATGCCCTCCCGCCCACCCACAATGCTGGGGCTAGCCCTTCTCCCCCGCTAGAGGCTGCCTCCCTGTCTCTGCTTCAGGGTCTGTTGACCTTGGTTGCTTGCTGTGCTGCCTGCCCTCAGGTCCTTTCAGCTAAGGCTGTAGCCATGCTCCACCTCTTGCTTATTTGCTCCTTCCTACCATCCTTCAGCTTAGGCTTTTGACCTGCCTAGCCCCTCAAGGGCCCACTATGCTTCATCTTTCACTTCATACTTGTCATCTGTATTTATTCCATATCCCCACTGGCAGCCCCATACTGGCTTTGTATGCACTACCTCTCTGGCATTATACTGCAAGCAACAAATGACCACCGACTCTACTGCCTGTCTCTTGGACCCTGCAGCCATGCCTGCTTTGGAACCTTGCTCTCTGGCTTCCAACATGCCTCTGTCTCTCCATACCTTGTTTCATAGCAGCCAGCCTGCACAATATTGGATCCTTGCTCCCAGGCACTTTTTGAGCCCCTAAAGCTCCAGACCTCACTCCTCCAAAGCCTGCCTGCCTTGCATTGGGACTTTGATCCATTACTTGCATCTAGACCCTGCAGACATTCCTGTTTCAGGGCGTTAACTAGCTTACAGAAAGCCCTTATTGCTCTAGACCTGCCTAGCAGTGGGACCTTGCTTCCACTACCTGCCTTCTGGATCCTGGAAATATTTCTGTTTGGGACCTTGCTCCCTGGCTCCCACCAGTACTCTACCACTCTGGACCTCGATCTTCCACAACCTGCCTGCCTAGCTTTGGGACCTTGATTTCCCTGCCTGTCTCCTAGACCATGCAGCCATTCCCTGGTTCAGTTGGATCCCTGTTACATGCCACTGGTATTAGACCTTGCCTCTGGGACTGTGCTTCCTGACTCCTCCTGTGATTTTCTAAGCTCAGAACCTTGCTCTTTCAAAGCCTGTCTGCCTAGCATTTTGGGACCTTGCTCCTACTACCTGCCTGTGGATTCTGCAGATGTTCCTGCTTTGGGGCCTTGCTCTTTGACTCCCAGTGAATCCCTGCAACTCTGGACCTCACTCCTCCACAGCTTGCTTGCCTATCATTGGGACCTTGCTTCCCCTTCCTGCCTTCTGGAACCTAGAGCCATTACTGCTTTGGGTCTTTGCTCCCTAGCTTAGTCTGTGTCCCATATCATGCCACTGGTATTAGACCCTGCTACCAGGACCTTGTGCCCTGGCTTAGTTGAGTCACGTACTTTACCTTTGATATTGGATCCTACTTCTAGGTCCTTGCTTTACTTTCCCCCTTGAGCCTTTCTATGCCCTGGACTTTTCTCCCCTCCACAGATGCTAGCCTACCCTACAGATGGAAGCTTGTTCCCACTTTCTGTCTGACCCCCAGAGGGACTGCCTTTTCAAGATGTCATTGCAATTCAGAAGAATCACATTCCTGCAGATTTGTGGCCTTTTCTAGTACTACACCAGTGCTCAGCTCTTGATTTAGTGCAGCATGTCAGGATCAGCTAGCAAACAAGAGCACCTTCTATTGGAAAATGAAGATAAGCAGTCCATTCATTCTGCGCTAACACCTAAGAAAGCCACTGCCAAATTCTGAATCAAATATAAAGATTGAACTGCAGTAAAACTGATCTCCACCCTGAAAGAATTTGGGTTTAAATTTTTTGAGCCACAGCTAAGGAAAAGGACCTCATTGATCTTTATGCTGTCTATGTAAAAGCGAATGCTGCACAATTACCTCCACAAGAGTCACCTGTGCCTCACAGTCACTTAGATGAGCTAAAGAACCTCAGGTTGCAAATTAGTGCTAATGTGATAAGGCATGAGACACAGGTTATAACCATGGAATAATGTCTGTCATCAGACTTTTGTCTATTTCCCTCCAACCTGCTCATCTATCATCTTCAACCTTTTTCTTGCTGGGATCTTCTTATCCTGTTCCCTCACCTGTGCTAGCACTCCAGTTCTAGCCATTCCTGATTGTTCTAGCCTATCACTGCCAGCTACAGTTCCCTTCCTACCTTACCACAGTATACAGACCTTCAGACTCCTGGATCCCCATGCAAATGTGTTCCCTGTCAAACATCCCTCAATTCCTTGACCTGATCCTGAACTAGACTTCTAGTCAGTTGATGCAACCAATGCCATCTAGATTTCATTGACTGTGAAAAGCTAATCTTCTTTGCAAGGCTCACACTCCAATGACTATGAGCTTAAGCCCTATCCATCAGCAGGCTGTTGCCTATATCTCAGGGATCATACCCCATTGACATCTGGGCTCACACCCCAGCACCTGTGTGCTCATGTCCTAACAAAACAGATTTCACACCCTATGAATACTGGGCTTAACCCCCTTTTCTACCAGTCCAATGCCCCCTAGACAAACAGGTTTTACTTGGACTTGCATCTCAGTGATCACTGGGGTCCTTCCCCACAGTATTGGGTTCACACCCTATGATGCTCAAAATATTTCCACTTCTTCTAAGTATTCCAGTCCCCTGTTCCTTCCCCAGTTACAGTAAAGTTCATGACATTTAAGGTACCCAGTGTCCTCATCTTTTCTGCAGTCAGTTTTCAGTGATTGCAAGAGACAATCATGTGACCTGGAGGGATGGTGATCTAAAGCCATGGATCTCCAGAGGTTTCCTCCACAGAAGGTTTTTCATCTCCTTCATGCTGAAGGTCATAAATAGTAGCTAGGTAGTTTGCATATTTAGTTTACCCAGTTGGTTAAGCTGGGATTAGGATGCTGTCTCATTCGTTTGGAGTGGTTATGGCCTTTTCTTTGCTCCTTAACTGAATGGTGTCCTGATTGTTCTCTATGCCTTTAGATATGAGTTTTTGGCATCTTCCCCAAAGGTGCCTTTAGCCAAGGGACCTCCCTCCTGCAGCACCTCTAGGGAAGAACCCTCCTCATGAGGGTTCTGTATCATTGAAACTCAAAAGGATGGCAGTTCACCTGGAACAGAGAGCTCAAAAGGCCACACAAATCCAAGCATAAACTCTTTCATTGTAGAACAAGCCCTTCTATGTTGCATAAGCATCCTACACAGTTAGTTGTCAGTGGGACCAGTGAGCTTGCAGGCTGGCCTAAGGATCAGTGAAGCAGCAGGCTAGATTGCCATGGCCCCCACCAAGTGCTATAAGTAAAACACATCTTCAAGTGTCTTCCTAACACTGATTTTGTTGCTTCTACCATCCACACACTTCTCCTATGGTGGCTCACTTCTCTACATCTGGGGGATCTTCCCTGTGGTATCTTCAGCCAAGCGGCCTCACTGACGTAGCACCTTTGAGGTGCAATCCTTCTTTAGACGGTTCTGTGCCATCTTACCCTGGAAGAGTTGTAGTTCACCCAGAACAGAGAGTGTGAAAGGCCACAAAAATCCAACCATAACCTCTTCCACTATAACACAAGCACTATCATGTTACACAGGCATCTAACACACTTAGTCATATGCTTGACCAGTAAACCGCAATGAAGTGGGTGAAACCATTAAAATAGAATAGCTGCTTTATAGTGTTCCTCTGATGGTAGCACACAATGGTTTACTGAACATACTCATTACACAATAATTTACATAAAACTCAAGTGAAAAATACATGTCACTACTACTGTATGTATAAGTGGAAAGAGAAGACATGATATCTGTATGCCTTGTAAAGAATATGTCTTCAAACATAATCTCTTATGTCTTTTAATTTATATCTTCTTTACCAGATGTTCTAATCAAGGAATCCAAGTGGGCAAAAATGACATTTGAAGAAGGTCGAGCTACTCTGAATTTTCCTCATCTGAATAAGGATGATGAAGGCTTGTATACATTGAGGATGGTGACCAGAGGGGGTGTAAATCAACATAGCGCTTATGTTTTTGTGAAAGGTATGGGAAACAACTGGCAGTTTGCTTGCTTACATTCAGTCACTCTTATAAAAAACATCTCCTGTATTGTGTACATGTTAAGATCCCTCAGTCTCCCCTCATTGGACTTCTTGTGCAACCCCTGCACCATTTTAGTTGCCCTCTTCCGGACTGCCTCCATCCCGTCTGTCATTTCAGAGCTACAGCCTCCAGAACTGGACACAGTACTCATGGTGGGGTCTCACCAAGTACCTATACAGTGGTACACCACCTTCCTCCATCTCTCCCTATGTACATCCCAACTTCCAGCTGGCCCTGCCTACTGTCTTGTCATACTACACTGCCACATTGAGACCATTGGATATGATAACCCCAAGGTCTTTTTTCTCCTTAGTGACCACTAGTATCTCTCCCCAATTTTATACTCAACTCCTTGGTTTCTGTGCCCTGCAGTAGGTGCATCATTTAGTTGCCATACCCTTGACCACTCTTCAAGTTTTCTAAGGTACTACACAGTGTCTTAACTCCTCCTGTGTACCCACCCTATTACAAATTTCAGTGCCATCTGTGAAAAGGCATACCTTGTTCTTGCATTGAGCTACTCCAGTTACACTGTCTTCCATTTAATGTCTCTGCAGTTTTTCAGCATCCTGATTGTTGTGGTGTTACAATAAATGACATTGAAAATCAAGGGAGCACTCCCAACCAATTGGAGCACTCCTTTCTCCTGAGCATGAGACACTCTTATTCTGTGAAGAGCGTCTCACTTGCAGATGCCCTGGAAATGGGTAGGTTCCAAGAACAGTTTGTTTAAATATATTATTGATCACTCTCAATCAATAATATATTAATACTATAACATATACAATATGATTTAGTGTGTCAAATCTGATAGCCTATACATCTTCCTCCTACCTTTTGCACCCCTTCCAAGACACAGGGGTAGGTGGGGGGATTACCAGTCAGTATGCTCCCCAAGTCACTTTATCACTATTATGAAACGTGCTAAGGCAACTCAGTGGTATTTATTTTCTTTATTTTTAAAGTGAAAACTATTTTCCTTCCCATTGAGAAGTACTTCTATCAAGTAATGGTAGCCCATGCATGGCACAAGTGAATGATTTGTGGTAGTCAAATTGGTCCCAGCCAATCAGGAGGCAGGATTTCCAAGTCCCATTTTGTAATGTTTAGTAAAAGCTCCTCATAGTAAATCCAGATTGTTATTCATGTCACAGTAATCTTAACATATCTTCTGGGATTGTTTTATTTTATTTCATTTCTTTATTTCAAAAAACCTTTGAGCTAATTTACCCCTTTTTCAAAGGTGTCCAAGTCAAACACAGATCACAATACACAGTGTTAAAAACAATCATTTACAATCACAAGAAATCTTATTTAAGAACATATGTAGTGAATTTTATTTAAAAACATTTAAAGTGGTCAAATGACAAAACCCTGATGGAAACAAATTACAAACCTTTGTTGCTTGAAACTTAGAGGGATTAGAGGACCTGGCTGTAAACTATGATACTCTGAGTGTGTTGAGAGTGTGCACCTGAGTGGTGATATACCATCAGTGGTCTGACATTCTGTAGATTGAAGTTTGTACTCTCCTTTGCTTCAGAGGAATTTAGGTGTCTAAAAAGTTGATTTTTCTTTCCTTGGAGTACTCAGTTTGTGGAATTATTGTGAGGGTGTAGATAAGTGAATTATACATGTACAGTAACTTGAGCAGTTTATCTTCACCTTCAATCCTAATCAGGAAAATGTCATAAATATGTCCTTAGTAATTGATTTATTTACTGTATTTGTTTGCTTGTTTATTTACTTGTTGAACATTGTCAACTAGGAAAGATTCCCTGAGACAAGGCCCATTTACAGGTGTGACCCAGGGGGAGGGGTACAAGAAAACAGTGTTGAACATTTCAGACAATATGTAAAAAAAAAATACATAACAATATTTACAACCGATAGCAAGTTATACAGTGGGAGAGCTACTGATGATGTGAGTTGAAAATTCATACTAGCAATATCTACAGCAACAACTGAAATACAGACAGGACAGGAGAAATTGTAAAATTTATCAGAAATAAAGCAGAATAATGGGATACAAAGACACAGACATCCAAAGAAAATGTTGAAAATTCAGTACAGACTAGCAAGGGTTAATGTCATATGAGGAATCTACCTTCCAATGCAGCCATGAAAATGATGGCATACTATGGTGCCATCCAGATTCCAATGACAGGGCCTATTTTCTGTAATTACAGTTTGTTGTTGAAATCAAAATACTTCAACAGCTGACCAGATGACCCCAAATGCCCACATGTATGGCACTGTACAGTACATGTGTGAAGCAGTGTAAACTGTCAGGAAATGAACCAAAAGACATAGATTTATTACTGGGTACTCAGATGAATAATCTTGTGGATGAATATTTTTGCCAGAAAGGCCATTCTCAAAGGGATCTTAAAGATCTTACTTCAAGGAGGAGTTCTTGCAGCAGGTCATACCAATAGGACTAAGCTGCCAGGCATTAGGACCCCACAGAAAATGTCTAGCTAGCAGTCTATGGTAGAGGACCACCCCCAACATTGGCTCCACCCTGATGTCAGCTTTGGTATAAAGGGGGCAGTCCCCCGGCACCACCCCAGTTCTTTTCTTGCCTTCGACCGGCTATCATTGGCTAAATGGATGTCATCATTGTAGGCCATTCTCAAAGGGATCTTTAAGTTTGAACTCATATTGAGAACATGATGGAACCTTGAGGGAAGGCAGAGGAGAAAGAATAGAAAGTGTGTAAGACTCATTGGAACTTATGAACATGGATTTAACTAAAATAAGGAGGCCTACTCAGCAACTACCATATCTCAGACTGACTTTCTTATGAATATCTTCTATCTTTTTCAAAATTCTTTACCCAGCTCAGTTGCTATGGAAGACTCTGTTCTTTTAATCAACTTTCTGAAGTTGCAGTAGGCGATACCTAATTGATTATATAGGCACTTACTCTTTGTAAACAAATCTTGTCAGGTGGGTCTAAGTGTCGTAATGCAAATCTTCAAATGCACATTATGTAAACCCCATTGGATAAGCACATGTGCTGTCGAAAATCATTTTCATTAATTTGTTTCTGTTAAACAGTCTTTGATTCTTATAGCCCCTTGAGTAAAAGCTCTCAGATGCTGGTTACTGGTTACTTCCCTTTCACCAGAACAGAGGGCATGTGCTGGAGCAATATGCATGCAGAGTCAAACTGGCCCACCTGGATACCTGGGCATTTCCAAGTGGGCCCCCACCTGGCCACCTTCTAAACTCTGAAAATCTTTGCAGTTATCATCTATTTTCTAATTAAATGGGGGAATTTAGGGCACAACAAGTAAATTTAAGATAAAAACACAAAACAAGTCTATTAAATTTCAGTGGAGAACATGTATGTACATCACCTTGAGCCCTCCCCCATGAATTTCCCAGGTGGGCCCCTGCATCCACTTTTCAGGTGGGCCCCTTGTACCTCTGTATGACCCTGAAAGGATGAGTATAAACAGTCTTTTGGTTAGTCTAGTAATTTTTTTTCTTAGAAAACTACATTCTGCATTTGACCCTGAGTAAGACAGCACATTGAGACTAAATATTTCTGGCAAAATTACACCATTCTTGATTCCCTTTCTAACCTTTTATCTTGATCATTTGGTTCCTGTTTTATGATACAGTGTTCTCTCATTTTATTTAAAAGAAGTCAGTCATTTTAAAATATGCTTGTTTTCTTATCCTAGATGCCAATGCACCAGTTGTAGGAGCCCCAGGAGCTCCAATGGACATTGAATTTCATGATGCAAACAAAGATTATGTCATTATTACCTGGAAGCCACCTAATACAGCCAGTGAAAGTCCAGTCATTGGATACTTTGTTGACAGGTATAAAATAAGTCAAATTGATCGTATGGTACTGATTTTGCAAAGAAATAAGAGGCATGGTTTCCAAAATGCCAGCCCATTTGAAAAGTGTACTTTCCTGCATGAGAAGACATGTTTTTTCTTGTGCTGCTCTAGACAATGTACCTTTTTCATATTAGCACAGGAACACCTGTATCAGGGAGTTGTTCTTTGGTTATCAGCTGTATGGGCAATGGCAGCAGTTTGAATATAAGTAATCTAGATTTTGGGAAAAGGTTTATCCCAATTTAGTTGAATATCAAGAAGGGAAGGGGTCACAAAGGAAACCAAAAACTTTCCAGATGCACTTATTCTGTCAAATATTTCTTTTAATAAATCACTTAATCAGGCATGTCTGTGTTTCACCCAATACACTCATGGCTTCCTTGGGAGGTCACCTTGTGATGTCTAAAACACAACATAAAAAATAAAATTAACCACATACAACTCAATTAATACAGGAGATGTGTAATACAAGGTATGCAATGTTGGTGCATAAGGCTACTTACTGTAGTACCACTGTGCTTTCCACATTTAAAATGCTATAGTTAGAGTTCATTACAAGATATATACTTGCCTCAAGTGCACATTCAAGCATATTAAATCAGAACACAAACTACTGAATCCATTTGTGAGGTACATCCCAACACCACATGCTCACCAAGTTCAGAAATTATTTACAATAAGCCAAAGCTCTATTGTCCCTCAGACAGGTCTAATAAATGTGCTCATACCTGACAGCCACAATATAATGCTTAGGATAAATATATTCAAAGGGCCAGATTCAGCTTCTGTGTATCAAATTCAAACACAACACAATACCAATATAAATTAACACAGTACTTCAGAAACTTCTTCATGTCAGCAATAATTTTTATGTCACTAGTTACATCATGTAGGTTAAAGCTCAAAGGAATTCACTCAGAAGTATGCCCCACAGCACATACTGCTGCTCGCTGGACTGTATCCAGTTGGGCAGAGTGTCTCATATTGAAGGTTCTTATGTTCAGTACTGTGGCCCAATATTAGGGGCATTGTGTGTGATGATATTACTGTAAAATGTGTTGAGTATTAGACAAACATCCTAGTTGCCAAGCAACTGAACACAGAAGTCACTGCAGCTACAGTGGTATAGCAGGTCATGGTGGTGAACATGTACTGAACTTGGGAGCAGGCATTTTTAAATTCTCTTACTGTTTCATTCACATACACCATATATATAAATATATATCTGAGGATTATAGATGATGGGTGTATATATATATTTATTTATACAATGGGGTGAAGGATAAATGAGTGTGATAAAAACATGTATCTTCACCAGAGTGAGATAAATGTAAGGGCTGACATTTATGTCATGGCTCAGAGTGTGATAAATTTAAGAACTGACATTTATCTCATGGCTGAGAGTGAGATGACTCACTGCTGCCTGCAGCCAACTCAGTTACCATGGCAAAACATTCTTAGGTGTTTGCTATACTCTGACTCACTCCCGACCCATTGCTGTGATACTCTCAGCTTGACTGCAGCCAGAATTCTAAAACAGACAGCTTTATAAAACAGTTTCTTTCTCACTACTTCCTGAAGCTAACTTACTTAGAATTGTAAAACACACTCAGCTTTTCACACAGAGTTTGCAACACTGCCAGCCCATTCAGAAAATCTCACACACAGAAACAGAAAACACAGAAACAGCAACAGAACACAAAAAATCATAATAATACTTCTGAATTCTTACCCCTATTGTATAAATTGAACACATGATGTGTAGATCGTGTGCTATGGAACATATCTTCACTCCTGCATCATGAGCTCTGGAAACTCTCATGCATGCCTTCAGCACTTGTGAATATCCAGAGCTAACTCTGCAGGAGTGAAGATATTTTCCATACCACACTCCTGCCCATCATGTTTTATATATATTACATAAATATATATACACACACACACACACACACACAGATGATGAAGGTCACCAAAAAAGTGTAAACATTAATGATCAGGGAACTGATATTTTTTACAAAACAAACAGTTTTATCACACCAGAAAACTCAGGAAGCATATTAGGATCAATATATAAAACTGTTGGTGACATTGATAATCTCTAAGCCTTACCTCTCTCTCTCTCTATCTATCTATCCATCTAATGCCTGTGGGGATACAAAATGGCACATATCAGTGATATGTACTGTGTGGTCAGGCCAACAGTGAGAATATCACATTTATCCTCACTATAGGTCATTTAACCAAACAGTAGGTCCACCACAGGCACTATCTGCATTTAACCACACCAGGGACACAAACTGCTGTTAAACTGTAGCTCATGGCAGCTCTAACCTCACCCACGCATCAGATGCAACTGTAAACCTTTTCAGTTTGAAACCAGAATTCGCAATGAAGGTTTTTCTTTTCCCATTTCCCTACAATTTAAAAACATTCTTAACAGAAAACATAGAATAGAAACCCTCACACTCTTCCCAAAAAGTGAACACTTAAGTCTAATACCTCCCTTCCTTCCTAACTCCGATGACCACAACCTACTTCTGTCTGACTCAAAGTACTTCAGGCTGCCAGCAATAAGCTACAACACTAGACATGAAGGGGCCACCAAAAACAAAAAGTAGGACCAACCTGATAACACAACTACAATAAAAGAAAATAAAAAAAAACAACAATAAAAATGAAAGAAATTTACGGCACAACATGGCTCCATCACTAATGGACAGCTGCCACTGCCATGTTTCTAAAGCTGTTTAGCCCACCCACATGTACACAATGGCAACCAATAAAATGCAATATTCACAACAGAAGCTCCTACTGACCCTACCTACCACACTAGTGTCTCTACCCACCTTCTATAAATGCCACAGAAACAACACTTAGAAAAAACAAAATGCTTGGATATATATATAAAAAAATATATTAAAACAACACCCAAAAAAGAAATAAGTGGGTAGTACATAAATAAAATATACCTTGGGTCAAGTGGAAATATCAGTGATATTTTTCCCTCATGACGTTTGACCTTGTAATGTCTCTTGTGGCTCCACACTCGGTATGTCATAAGGTCAAACTGCACTTGGGGAAATATCATTGATATGTCCACTCAACCCATGGCATATCCCTCATATCTGTCTGTCTGTCTGTCTAACATCTGTTTAGATAGTTTAGTGACAGAAATGGTGAAATGCTACAAAAGAAAAGAAAGCAATGTGAACTATTGTATATTTCAATTACAAAAAGGGCATCTCACAATTTTTTTATTGTCAGGGTTTTACCAGGAAAGGCTTACTGAGACATTAAAATCATTCTAGTGGTGTCCTAGTAGAAATAAATGATGCTAGTTACTGAGCATGCTCAGAAATGTAACTTCACACATGAGAATTTATCTTCACATGGGATAATTTATTTTTAAGCATGCTCAGTGTCACCAAAAATGAGTGAAATAAATTTCTGAGCATGCTCAGTGACCAACTTCATTAATCTCGGTAATGTTGACCAAATTATCATTTTTATCTTTACACCTATCTATTTTTATACCTGTTGTGTGTGTATCTATCCATCTATAACTCTATATACATATTTATATATATATTTATATTTATATATATATATATATATATATATATATATATATATGAAATAGCAACTGCACTTCACAATGCTTGATCCCAAGTTCAGTACATGCTCACTGCCATGATCCAGGATATCACTGCAGCTGCAGTGGCTTCTGTGTTCAGTTGCTTGGCAACTAGGATGTTTGTTTATAATGTCCAGCACCATCTTGGTGATGTCATCACATATGACACATGTGATGTCAAGACATGACAGTGAACATAAGAGGGTTCAGCATATGACATTGCCTGACTGAATACAGGCCAGCGCTCAAAGGGATGCACTTCTAGACATACTTCAAAGTGAGGTCTCTGTGATCTTTAGCATACACAGTGTAACTAGTAAAGCAAACATTATTGCTGATATGAGGAACTTTCTAAAGAATGATCATTTTTATCTGTATTGTGTTGTGTTGTGTTTGAATGTGATACAAGGTAGCCATGTCTGGTCCTTTGAATATATTTATCCTAAGCCCTTTGTTGAGGAAGTGAGGTATGAACACATTTATTAAGACCTGCCAGAGGGACAGTACAGCCTTGGCCTGTTGTGAATCATTTCTGCCCTTGGTGAGCATGTGGTGTTGGGGTGTGCCTCACAGATGGATTTAGTAGTGATTTGTAAGTATAGTGTTAAAATGTGATTAGCACAATTGTATTAAGCAGCCTTATGAACCACTCTTTCATTCCTTGTATTACACAGATCTTGTATTTATTGAGTTGTATGTGGTTATTTAATTTTTCTATTGTTTTAGACATTAAAAGGTGGTCTCCTGAGGAGGCCCCGAGTGTATCTGGCAAAACATAGAGTAAGAGACTCACCTGATAAAGTGGTTATTAAAACAAATATTTGACAGAATAAGTGCACCTATAGAGCTTTTTGGCTTCTTTTGCACTATCTCCCCTTGATATTAAACTGTATACCTGGTCCGGGGAACATCAGCAGCACATAACTTTATGAACTTTGTTCATTTCCTGAGGCTTCTCCTTATTGCTAGGATGGATTTCTCAAAAAAACTTATCCACACAACTGGTACACTTGGTATGGGAGGGACAACATTACAAGGTAAAAAGAACTGGAACTGATTTCAGTTGTAGTTAGTTACAACAGAAACAGCAGTGCACAAAGACTGGATTTAGTCATCTGGAATGAGGCTCCCTGGTAAGTAAGTTGGAATGCATATCCTCCAGTCCAGTTTTAGAGGATACACAAAGGGTTTGCACCCCTTGCAGGTCTCCCAGATAACAGGAATTCCTCTATTTTACAGGGAATAGAGCCATCTATCAGAAAACTGTTCCCGCAGACTTGCTTTGACTATATGGGAAAACAAAGTAATCCAGCTCCTTTTGAAAATAATTTAATCTACAGGAAAACTGCTTGTTTTTCCAAAGTTACCCTAGCAAATTTTGTCTAAGTATTTTGTTGTTCACTTGTCCTTATAATTTAGGTATCCTCTGCTAACCTATTTTGTCAAGTTTATCTGACTCTAACAACACCCAGTATGCTCCCTTCCCTCCCCATATGTATCTTCCTTCTAGCTTTGCCTCTTCAATCCCCTCCCTCCTCCTCTCCATTTCCCATCCAGATCTTTCCTAATTCAACCACATCTCTTCTCCAACTCTCTCCTTCCCTACTCCTCCCACTCCCCATGTCCCCACCACACCCCACCCATCTCCTTTCCACTGCCCCTTCCTTCTCCACCCTCAACCCTACTGTAGTCTTCTACCCTGCACTTCTCTAGTGCCCTCTCTCAGCTTGGAAGGAACTTCTCAACCGTATTCTCCTCTCATTCCTCATCTCCCTCCTTCCCTTTTCCCCCTCTCACTTAAGGGTGCAGAAGTCCTGCTCTACCTTCCTTGCTCTATTCTTTCTCCTCCTCATAGCTGGTGACACTGAACCTAGTCCTGACTCCCATTCCCCTCTCCCTCCCAAAAGGCTTCAGCATATACCACCTACATGCAAGGAGATTTCTCCCCAGGCTCAACTCATTCAATGTTTGGACATTACAGTGCTCTACTGGCCTCCCATGCATATCTGAGTCCTAGTTCTCATCTAGGATACCTGACTCAAACTAGGCTCTCCTGAACGTCCACCATTTCCATCAGGACTGTGAAATGTACAGTGGTGGAGTCACATTATATGTATACCAGAACCCATCCTGTGCAATCATTTTTAAGGAATCAATCCCTTCCTCTAATGAGCTCCTTCTTGTCAAGCTATCCCTCCCATCTATCCTCCCTGTTTACGTTGGTGTCTTCTATGCCTCTTCAAAGATCTCTCCCTCCTTCCTTCACGGCAATCTGTCTTCCATTGTTTTAGTTGCTGCATCCTTTGAGCTTATCCTTGCGGAGACTTTAACTAAATTCACCTCTCGAAGACCCATACTGTAAAGGACTTAGTCATTAAATATCACACAATTATTTTCCAAACCCTCAAAACTCAACCGTTATTCCCCCAATCATTTCATGTTGGATTGGCTACTTGCCTCTCACCCCCACTGCATCATTGCAGTAGGCACCATTACCAGATGCCTTCAGTGATCAAAGCATTATTTACTATATCAGGAAAGTGAGACCTACTCACACAGCCCCCAAATACATTTGGTCCAGATCACTCAGGTCCTCCAAAACAAATGCCCTTCTGCATGATCTAGCTACCTCCGACTGGTATCCTGTCTACTGCACTCCTGATGTTGATTCTGTTCTCGCCCTCTTCCAAACCATACTTACCCACTCCTGGAACATTCATGTCCCCTAAGAAAAATGAGGGACAAACGTTCTTCCCATTCCTCAATCAGTCTTGACATTATTGCTTTGTGTAAATCCAGTGACCAAGCATGGGCTCATTTTAAATCATTACAATCGCTGCCTGACCTGCAATGCTACAGGTCACTCAGGAATGGTTGAACTCTGCAAAAGCCCTCTATTTCAACTGTAATCTCCATTCCAATCTTAATTATCCTGTAAAATGTTGGAAGGCTGTTCATTCCATCTATGACCCTTCAGCCCAGTCCACTCCAGTCGATTCAGGATGTCGATGTTTCCTCCTGCTTCCTGCACGATTTTAGCAATGTGATCAATGTCTCTGCATTCTGATATACCTGGGAGACATCTGACCATTACCCTCGATTGGAGGCAGATATGAACTCCCTGACTCATGGAGTTTCCTATGATCACAAGTGTTTTGAATTTCCTTTTTGCTTTTTTTTTTCTGGTCCCTGTTTTGGCCAAGTCTTGTTGCGCTAGTGTCTGTGCTGCAGTGTCCTGCTCTGCAGTGTCCTCTGTCCCTTTGTTTGATTTCAGAGATAGAGGCAGATACCCGTTTGTGGTTTTTATATGGTTTGTGGAGGTGATACATTGTAGAGCATTGCGTGATGGGGTAACCGATTTGGCCCTCCTAACCACCTGCCAACCTCCCAGACCAACTACCCTCTGCGGTCGAGGTGCTTCAGTTGGATGTTGGGGAAATTGCGGGCAGTTCTTATAATATATTTCCACCTGAATATGCGATTTGAGGCACGCAATCTATGTCCATGCTGCCTAGAGCTAAGCCCTTACATCTCCAATGGTCCAGAATGTAGGACAGCATCCTAAATCCTATATAACTGCCCTTTGGAAAGTCTCCTCACAGTACGCGGCAGTTAGTAATGTATCCATTACTGTTGAGCTGCCAGGTTTATAACCTGGCCCAAATAATTAGGAGGAAAATGAAAGCAAAAGTTTGATTTTCTGTTTTGTTTGTTTGTATAACTTGTTATAACAAGTTAAATTACTTGTGCCCCTGTAAATGAGGTCACTGTGTGGATACCCCTCTGATCCCCCCCCCTTCCTGCTTTGCTACAGGAAATGTCCCAACTGTGCTACTATATAAAGGGAGTGTAGTGTTGGGTGGTTGAGGATCGGGATGGGTGGCTGGGCCCTTCCCCTTCTGAAAAAGAAGAACCATGGACAAAAGAAACTAGGAGGTAAGAGCAGAAGCAATCAACCAGCAACAAATGCAGCAGCCTCACTATCCCTCCCATGGTCTTTCTTCGCTTACTAATGTACCTATAAAAAGTTTTATCCCCCTTCTTAACTGAACTGGCTATCTTTTCCTCGGTTTGGGCCTTTGCTATTCTGACTGCCTTCCCCACTTACTTCTGCTTTAACTGGTACAGTGCTCTGTCCTGCTCCTTTTGTGATTCCTTAAACTTTCTGAATGCTGTCTTTTTCTCCCTAACCTTCCCTGCCACCTCTTTTGAGAACCGTAGTGTTTTTTTTTTCTTCATTTTGTGTTGTTTATTTGCTTCATACAAAGGCTTGTTGCCTCTGTGATGGCAGTTTTAATTTTTTCCCATTGTTTCTCCACCTCTCCTTCCTTCCCTTTTGCTAGTGCATTTCTTAGGGACTCTCCCATTCTGCCAATGTCAGCCCTCCGAATGTCCAGTACTCTTGCTTTTGTATGGCTTGACTCTATGGCTGTGTTTATTGTGAACCACACTGTCCAGTTGTCACTTGTTCCCAGATGGCTGTCCACTTTTAAATCTGAGATCTTCTCACTGTCCCCATTTGAGAGGACCAGGTCTAAGACTGCTCCCTCCCAAGTGGGTTCCAACACTAGCTGCCTGAGGCATGCCTCCTGTAGGGCATCAAGAATGACTCTGCTGTTGGATGTGGTTGCAGCAAATGTGCTCCAGTTAACATCTGTCATATTCAAGTCCCCTATCAACAATATCTCCCCTTTTTCTGCCATTCTAAGGATGCCTCTTATCATTTACTTGTCCATTTCCTTTCCTGAGATGGGGGTCTGTATACAACCCCTGTGTGGATTGTGGTGCCATTTTCTGTCTCCAAGGTGACCCACAGTGCCTTATCTCCTCCCTGTTTACCCTTTAGTTCTGTTCCTTTGATACCTTCCCTTAGGTAGAGATATACTCTTCCTCCTCTTTTACCTTCCCTGTTCCTCCTGTAGATTGTGTACTCCAGAATGTTGACATCTACGTCATGGTTCTCTGTGTACCAGGTTTCTGTGACAGCCACAATATCCATGCATCCCTCTTCCATTAAGGCCATACATGTCAAACTCTGTCCCAAACTAGGCACATTATATAAAAATAAAGACTGCCTCTCTCTCCATTTTTGCAGTTAACTAGTAAGCAAAATGATTCTCCCAGCCCTTGACTATGCAGACATAGCCTATGTACCACCTCCTCCTCCTTTGCCAGACTGGTCACCTTATATAATGCCAACAGCTGTTTTAACATCTGCTTCCCACCTCTGGACCCATCACTGTTCCCTCTACTTTTCCCTCTCTATCCTTCCTCTGATGTCACACCATCACTCCCACTGCACTGCCTTCATTGACAAAAACTGGTTTTAGGCCCTCTCATCCTACCTTTCCTCATGGATCTCTCCCACTCCACACTCTTCATACTCTTTGTTCTAGGGATTCATGCACCTTCTCCATTTCCCCACATTCAGTCTTTTGCTGGCCAACCTGCCTTCTCCTACTGCCTCCCTTCCCTCGAATCTGCTTCCCACCCTCTCCACCTCTCCCCATTCTCTCCCTGCCTTTAGACATGTCCAAAGGCAACTTCCTCCACCCTCTTGTTCCTGTCTGCCCCCTTCCTAAGCTCTTATCCTCTCCCCCAACTGTCCCCCATGGTCTGATGTTCTCTACACTGTCCCAGTCTCAACATGCATTGTGCATTTTTACTTTCTCCAACGGTTGCCCTTCTTCCATTGTGCAATATAAATGCTGTTGTACTATGCTTTTCTCAGGTACTGCCATCTCTGAATATTTGATCTGTATCCTTATTTTGTATTTATGTATTTTTTGTGTCATGTAATTGGAAATGTAAGCTGCATATGTTTTATAAGCTGTTTCCTCCTGCATTTCTTATTCCCTGGTCTTAGCAGGAAACAAGCCTCAGCTCAGTGTGTTCTTCCTGGTTAACAAATTTTAAATAAATAAAAACACAAGACAATTGTCCTGAAGTTCTAGAGGAAATGTCAACTCAATCTAGGAGGACTTCAGCTTGTGACACTCACTTTTTTCTGGCTGTGGCATAGCACTAGTTTAATGGCACTATTCCATGGGCAGAATATGAGCAACATAGAACTGCTGCTATAGTTATCCCACAACTCATCCAGCCCTCACTTTTAACTTATCTTATGGACTGAAGAAATTCTGATTTGCACTGTCCATAGCCAGACATCCTTGTTGGTCCAGTGGATCCACATGTTCCATAAGTCGATCTTTTTCCTTTGTATACAGTGGAACTCCCAACCCTCCCTAACCACATTCTCTGTCACTGGCTTCCCTCTGTAGTATACTGTAGCAATCTTGGTCTCGGGTGGATCCTTGCTGAAGTGGTCAATCTTTGCAAGATTCCTTCTGGCTATCCATAGTAGTGCTACAGCAAGGGGTGTCAAAAAATGTTAAAAATTTATTTGTGAGTTTGGTCACACTTTGTGCAATGCCCTATGGGCTATTTGCATAGTGACTCCAGCATTTTTTTCTGCATGGTCATAACATCGATTGTGAATACACAGGGAAAGACTTTAACCCTGTTTTGCATAGCCCAAGTAGCCCTGTTGTACTTTGCACAATTAAGCCTTGTTGTGCATAGCAATATTAATTCTTTTGTGGATAGCACAGTTACCCCTGTTGAGCTTAGCACCTTTAACTCTTCAGTGCATACAACAATTAACCCTTTTGTGCATAACACTATGGTGATCAAGACAATGAACTGGCACTAAGTGATCATTGTAACTACTCAGCGACAGACTCCTGCAACAGGGTATGCACCCCCCTGGGCTTTTGTTAGAAATAATGGGGTATTTGTAAAGATTAGCATTTATAAGTGGAAGCAGTTACTCATGGAGTTCCACAGAGACAAGTGTTAGGATCACTTTTACTCATCTCATATATAAATTACCTGGAGGACGGTATGTTAGGACTGGCATTTGCAATCCATTACAAATAGTGAAAGGAATTGCTGACACATTGAAGCAGGGCAATTATATTTAGTAAGACTGGATGCATTTAGAAAAGATAAAATATAATGAAGTTATCTAGTAGCTATCACAAAAAGCTTACAAGAAGGAATAGAGTAAGAAAGAGACAAATGGAGAGAAACTGTGCAAGTGGAAAAGCTTGTCAGGGAAGCAAAGGCAGAATTGAAGGTAGCATAAATGGTTAAGGAGAACAATAAATCCTTCTTTAGACACATGAGTGAAAGTAAAACAACAAAGGATAACTTAGAAAGTATAAGGAAGGGGTGAGTACAGGGGGCAATATGAAGAAGATAGGTATACTGAATTAATACTTTTGTTTGCTGTTCACAATCGAGGTGGCAGGCCCACTCTCGAACAGAAGGAGAAAATTCAAGGAGATATGAGGAACTAATTTAATATGGAAAAGATAACAAGGGAATGTGTACCAAAGAGACCAGAGAACAAAAAATCTAATGCAACACCAGATGGGATTTGCTGCAGGGTGCTAAAAGAAACTAGGCAAATGCTAGCAGAGCCACTCCTCATCCTCTATGGAGAATCAATAGCAACAGATGTGGTGCCGGAGGACTACAAGGTGGCAAATGTGGTTCCCTTTTGCAAAGGGAGTGAGAGAGAAAATTCAGGAATCTACATGGAGTGAGTCGGTCATCAATAGTGGGGAAACGTCTGGTGGCAAATATTAAAGAGGGGATAGTCACATTTTTAGTGGAAAAGAGCTTAATGGATGGATTGGGAACCAGCATGTATTCACAATGGACCAGTATTATGTAACTAGCATAACTGATTTTTTTTCTTTTTCAAATTGTTTATTAATTTTCCAGCTTATACAAAAAGTACTTATATCATGTATAATGAATGCTGCAAGCAGAGAAAACCAAGGAGGGAGTAGAAAGGAGGGGAAAGGGAGAGAGCGGTATAGAGGGGTACAACAGGGGAAGGCATAACTATCTTAACATAGCAAGTCAATTGTCAGTAACAATAGTATATAGTAGGGTATCAAGTGCTTGAGAGTCAGAACTACTAAAAAGTAAGTGGCATACACTTTTAGGGTAAACTGTCAAAGCCAAAGGAGGTGACTGGCAGCGCCTATCATGCCCCCCAAGTACTTCCTGCCTGCATGACTAGCCATGTGTGCTGACAACAGTGGAAGGTAGAGGTTACATGAATATGGAGGAAGCAATGAGGTACTCTCTGTCCAAGGGCTGAATGGACCAAACTTGTAACAGGGCTATGTCCCCTTCATAGCTGAGTGTCATCTCCTGCAAGGCACCTCATCAGACCCCAAATAGAAGCATCTTCAGTTCCTATGGTCCAGGCAGCCTTCAGCATCTGAAATACAAAAAGTCCACAAAGAAAAAGGTTCAGTAGGGAAAACAGTGACTGTATACATCCAACAGTAGGCACAGACCCCAAGTAGTCTGAACTGTCATCTACAACTGGGCCCCCTTACAACACCTTGGTGGACCTGTATTATGGATTTGCAGCCCCTAATCCTTTCACCATAATTGATTTTTTAATGCAGTGACACAAATGGCAGGCAGGAGCCAGGTAGTGGACATACAGTACTATATCAAATTTTAGCAAAGCCTGTGATTCAGTGGCATAATGGAGGATGGTTAGAAAGGTGTGCAACTGAGCTGGCCCATATGTGCAATGGTAGCAGTACCACTCATGCTGCTGGTCACCTGAGTTTGAAGTGAGCTTGAGTCATCAGGCCCAGCTGGGAGGAGGAGGACTGAGCATCCCAGAGAATACTCTCCTTCTGTGTGGAGGGAGGGTCATGTGCTCCACTGTGCTACCTGCCAACTGGGTGACCACAGCTGGCATTGCAGGTTGAACCCACACTAGGAGGGAAGGTGAGTATTGGGATGCAAGCACTCTTGTGTGCTTAAGCCTGCTCAGTTCTGGCTCACAAGGTGCCCTCAGAGAAGGTGACTAGAAAAACAAGAAACAGCATGGGCACAACAGTATAACACCTATCCCTCACCGCAGACCCCATACCACTGATTATATCACCCACCTTTAAACCATGCTTCAACTTCTTCAAGTGTATGGTACCCCTGTGATTGCCCTTAAGAGACATAGCACTGAGACTGCGCTGGTTCGGGTGCTTAATGATCTTCTAAGGGCAAGAGATCAGAAGAGGTGTTCCATTCTGGTTCTCCTTGATCTCTTGTCAGCCTTTGACACTGTGGATCACTTGGTGTTGATAGCATGCCTGAGGCTACTGTAATTTGTGGAATATCGGGAACTGTTTTACAATGGTTCACCTCATTCCTCACTGGGAGATCACAAAGAGTTGTGTCGGGAGTCTTTTCTTCTGGCCCAACTTCTTTGTTGTGTGGGGTGCCTCAGGATTCTGTGTTGTCACCCATGTTATTCGCAGTGTATATGCTGCCCCTCAGAGACATTATTAGACTCTATGGGCTGAGGTTTCACTGCTACGCAGATGATACCCAGCTATACCTGTCTTTGGACATGACCAGGATGGAGCTCTCAAGGTGTTTAATAACTGTCTTGAGGAAGTCCAGGGTTGGATGGATTCTAGTTGGTTAAAGTTGAACTTGGAGAAGACAGAGGTTTTGGTTGTGGACCGGGGAGATCAGATAGAGAGGTCGCGTGGTGGCAAGCCTTCTGGAATATTTCTTGGTGGCGTGTCACTTCTGTCCTCTGAATGGGTGCGTAGCCTTGGGATTGTCCTAGATGACAAGCTGACATTACAGTCTCAGGTGTCGGCTGTTGTCAGGACTTCCTTTTACCATCTTAGGAATATTGCCAGGGTTAGGCACCTTGCTTCATTTGACTCTTTACCAACATTGGTCCACGCCTTTGTGTCATCACATTTGGACTATTGCAACGCCCTTTACTTTGGTCTTTCTGGGATTGAAATCCGCCGCCTTCAGCTGGTGCAGAATGCTGCAGCACGGGTTTTGATGGGGACAAGTAGGTCCTCCCATATTACCCTGGTGCTGCATGAACTGCACTGGCTGCCTGTATGGTGGCAGATCACCTTTAAAGTCATTTTATTGACTTTCAAAGCCCTTCACGATCAGGGTCCGGCCTATTTGAAAGAACTTCTGGTGCCTTACTACCCTGGCTGATCGCTCCACTCGGCCGATGAGGGGTTGCTAGAGGTTCCGAGAGTGAGTTTAAAATCTTGTGGCAGTAGAGCTTTTTCATATGCTGCTCCCACTCTCTGGAATTCTCTACCACACTGGTTACAGGAGTGCACCTCCATGGAGGAATTCAAGAAAAACTTGAAAACTCATTTGTGGCAAATGGCATTTTGGATGCTTGACTGTTTTGGATGTTTAAGTAATTTATTTTGCTGAAATTTTATTCGTATTTATTAATTAATTTTAATAATTGTTAACATGATATGAATTTATTAATATGTGTCATTGGTTTGTGTTTGATGTTGTGGTTTGATATGTTCAGCGCCTTGGTATATTGAAAGGCACTATATAAATAAACTTATTATTTTTATTAATATTAATAATAGCATTGAGGCCTATGCATAAAAAAAGGTTGCCTATGTGCCACATATCCGAGGTGCTTAGGCAACCCTAAGTGGAAATGCCACACAGTGGGGGGCCCATGGACCCCCAGCAGCATTCACAAAGGGCACATAAGACAGATATGCACCCAATCCCCTGGTGGCATGCACAGCAACATGCTGGGGCAGTCAAGTGGGGCATGCCTGCACTACACGCCATTCACCAAGGTGTGGAGTGCCAGACACAGGGGGCATGGGTTACAGCAGCCAGAACCATGCCATAACCCAGTGCACTCCCATATGAACAATGCCTGCCAGTCACAGCAGCACCAGGATCAAACTTTTTATGCTGCCCCTGCCCAATAGGCAGTTGTGGAGGGCAGGGCCAGCCACTCAGGTGAGTGCCCATTCTTTCTGTGAGTAAATGTATCTACAGGGATCCACTTCGCAACTGTCCACCTGCCCCATGGACACAAAGGATCCACTCTGGGACCTGGATTGGGCATCAGATTGGATGCCTGACCAGATCCGCCCCTCCACACAGGGCCACTCCCCACAAACCTGTGCACCAGGACTGTGGACAGGTGCCCTGTGGGTATATGCAGTTGTGTATACCATGCCCCTTGCACCTGTCCGGGGCCACAGAACTACATGAGTGAGTTATGCGCATTTGGTGCATACAGTACAAGTCACATTAAACTGTTCCTTCAACTCACTGGTGTAGCATTGTTCAATGACTTTCCTAATCTGTGCAGTGTTCAATTCAATGAATTAGTAAAAGGTTAGTATTGGTTTGCAACTAGCTGTTATGCACTATAAGTTTTATTTTCAGCTGAGTGCTTATGAGTTTTATTTCAGAAGGTAGACTGAACAACTCTTAAGGAATGCTTTGATTTTTATAAACAATGCTCTGAAGGAATGCTGTGATATTTATAAACAATGCTCTTAAGGAATGCTGTAATATTTATAAACAATGCCATGAAAATGCATTGCATAAACTCTGCAAAACAGCTACTGCCATTTCACTAAACAGGTCAAGTGAGCTGAACAGGCAGTGAAGGATCAGTAGAAAACAGTTAAAACTTCAACAGTTCGAGCTGCCAATGCAGTAGCATCACACAAAAAAAATGCTACACCAGTGAGTTGATGGAACAGTTTAATGTGATTTGTACTGTACTTTCTGCCCCAATTGTGCATAGCACCCAATAATAGTATAAATTATTTCTACACCATGCCTTCTGACAACACAAGTCCTACATTTTATATCTCCTGTCTATGTAATTGCGAACTGTATGTGTATGTGCCTCAGGAGCTCCTTGTGAATGAGCTTGCTCAATGGAGTCTTTCCTGCAATAAACTTGAACTTGAACTTATTGAAAACTGTTCAAAAGGGAGGAGGGACACTGCAACATTTTTGACTTATATGTGCTTAGTGCCTGCCCTACTTCTGCACAGTTTTTCTTTCTATCTTTATGGTATTTAAAATACAGTAAGTTCTGTATGTAGCCCCCTTTTGCAGCAACCAGTGACATTGTTGGCTGTAATCAGACAGTGGCTTCTGACACAGATATCATTACTTGCATGGTCTGTTACATGGTTGAAAATTGGGCATCTCCTGAACGTTCTCTGCTTTTATCAATGTAGCAACTTCTCCAAGTAGCAGTATCAGCATCAGGAGCCACTAACTGATTGTAGCTGATAATGTCACTGTTTGGAGTATTTTCATGATGTGATTCAGGAAGAGCTAATTTTAAAGAATAGGGAGAAAGAAAGCATGAGAGAGCTATACAGAAAGAGAACAGGTGGCATGTAGATATGATCTGGAAATATTTCATATCATAGTTATAATAAGTACCTGGGCAGTCATCTTACTAGTAGTCCTACAGCGGGCAACTAGTAGTTCTTGTAGTTTTCTGTCATGCTCAGTCCAAAATCCCTCAGCCTTCTGTCATTTTGTAGTGCCTTTGCCCTTAGTCTGGGTAAAGATGGCAACCCAGTAACATTGCCCTGAGTCTGGGTACAGTATTTTGTTCTTCATCTTAAGAATACTACAATGCACTTCTTTCCATCCCCTTTAAGAGTTAGATAAAGTCTGCCACAGCTTCACACAATTACAAATAATGCCAATATTTTAGTCAGACATTCTTCTTTTGACAAGTCATGGTATGATCATTCTTTACTGTATTATAACTTTGTGATGCACTTTGCTGGCTCCAACATATCCAGTTCATTTTTGATATCCAAAATAAAATGCTACAGGTGAAGTATCTTGGCACTTTCCCAGATCCTTTTTTATTTAGCTTTATATCCTTAACACTTGTCCTAGTAGTCTTCAGGTTTTGTTCAGTGAAGTCCCAGCCCTGCTATCACTGCAAAACAAAGTTATACAGCTTAGGACTTGAAATGATCAGCAACAGTCATTTAGACTTCATGGAGGTTATTTTCCCCTTGTCCCACTTGCAATCATCCCAACATCAGCTAGCTCTTCCAGTGCCCTATTACATTATTTGCATGAAGGCACAGTCACTTGGCTTACCACAAGGGTCTCTGTGGCAGTGGTGCAAAGCATCATTCCAGGACAAGAAGCACTGACACAGGTAACAGCCCTAGACCCTGACCACCTTATCATAGTAAGCCTGAGCTTGCTTCAGAACCTGGCTCTTCTGCATGGTACCTCTTAACTAGTATTGACCAGTCCTCTTTGAAATCTTTTTAAAAAATAGGGGTATCATATCCACCCCTCTCTTGTCATTTACTGTATATCTCTCTGTTGTCAGAACTCCAGAATGGGAAACTCTGAGAGGTCTGGCTAGTAAGTGATAACAGTTCATACATGTATAAGACTTGGCTCTTAGAAAGTCTCCATATACCTTGGAATCATTGCACAATAATTCCTTATTGTGACTCTTCTGCACTCTAGAGGATCATGTTCTTATTTTGGGAGATCACACTCCTTGGTAGGAACTAAAAGGGAACCTTACATCCATGTGTGGGCTGCAAACAAACAAAATGACTATCCTAAAAGTAGGCTAAAAATAGAAGAAAAAATTAAACTTGAACTTTTGCTTTCTGGATCAATCCTGAAGAAGTCTGCAGGTCTGAAGCATTGATTATAACTTTTTTTTTCTATTTTCAGTGTGTGATTAAGATAATACTTTTTTTCTACATATATTGAGCCATGTGCCTTCCAAGATTCATATTAAGAGCTAATTGTAATGATTTTACAGCAATTATACTTGACATAAGAATTGGTGAAGGCTTCTTACTACTTTTAAGTTTTGTATGACAGTTTCAACGTAGAAAGAGCTCTGAAAAAAAGAAGCCAGCTTTTTGACCACACCTATTTAGGAGTTATAAAAAGCTGGTACTGCTACTTTTGTATATTATTCTCTGACTAGTGGTGCACCTGCATTTTTGTAGATCTACTGAAACCTTATCATAGGAATTTAAACTGCCATTGGCTTATAAAAATCTCCCTCATATTCTATTGTTAATACCAAAATGGAGGCAGAACTCTTGTAGTAAGTTCTTCTTTAGCATAGCATTCTGTCCTACCATTGCTTGATAAAAATCACTTCACATGACATCTTTAAACAGATAAAATACTTACTGACCCTCTTTAAATGTACACGTGTCTAACAAAACTGGATTGTATTACATGTACTCATATACACTTCTCTGCTTGTACTTACATTTATATTTTCTATTGCTTGTATGAACACATTGTATTGTGTATTATCAAACTGGCATGAAAATCAATAAATGTGACTGACTGAAGAACTCTAAAAATAAAGCTTGTATTCCAGCACAGCAACACTGGACGAAGGTCTGTGACGCCACTGACCTGCTTCCATGAAGCACGCACAACTGTATCAATGCAGTAATGCACTTACTTATATTTTAAAAAATGCAGTAGCCACTGTCTACTGATTAGACAGCAAATGTTATAATGACTCAAAATGATTACTTTTTTTGCCTTTTCTATTCTTTTTTATTTTTCTGTATTGTTTTTTTAGTAATAGGTTACACATGCTCGCATGTTGGGGCCAACACAATCCAAAGTTGTGACATCATCAAAAAATCCTGCCCTCCCCCATTCTGAGTCAGTTGACTTTGAATGTTCACTCTTCAGTCTTAGTGTGTTATTTGAAAGGGCATGAAACATACTGAAGCTTGGCATTGACCTGCTTCAAGACTTTCTTTGAATCCTTTATTGTTTTTTTTCCCACTGTAGTATTTCTCAGTGGGGTATGCAAGCAAAAAATATTGTTCAGGATCCACAACACTTTGAAGGTGAAAAAAATTTGCAAATCCCCAAAATTTGCACAGTTGAAGAAAAAGGGGTAATTGTGCTGCATCGTATTTACAAAACATCTGCAGCTGCAGAAAAAATACACTGTAGACTGTGGAAAAAATGCAACTGCAGAAATTCCTGCACAAGAAAATGGCATTGAAAAGTATGGTATATCCCCTTAAAGGCTATTCTCAGCTACTGTTTTCCTGCAGTTGTGGAAATAATGTTGCACACATGCTGCACCAAGAAGAGTGAGGCTTTACTCACCCTGAGCAAAAGGCAGTGTACTAACAATTAGGAAACAATCATAGTGGGGGTTCAGATACTAAGCAGCAGCAAACCTGTGTGCTGTATAGTAGTGTCAGTTATTACAACAAGCATAGCACACATTGCAATTGATAGTCAACATACCACAACCACATGACCCAGTGCCGCCCATAAGGGAGCCCAACAGGCAATACAGGCAGAGGTGGTAACAGCCAGAAGTGTGTGCTAAAGACACAGGCAAAAAAAAAAAAAAAACAACCTGCGAGAGACATATAACCAACTGCTGCAAACTGCCACCGGGTTCAAGGTCCTGCTGGTACAGGTGGTGCTACTGTGGTCCCAGCTGTGGGACTGGCTGCTGGCCTCACTGGGAGTGCTGATTCTGCTGCAACTTTTGCAAGGCTGCCAGTCTCCTGTTCCAGTTAAAATGGGTCACATGTTGTTCTGTCTGCAGGGCTGTTTATAACAGCTGTGGGGCTGCACATGCACATTTTCCACACCTGTGGAATTTCGTAATTTGCATTTTTGTGATTTTCCACACCTGCAGAAATTTTGAATGTGAATATACCACCCTTGCATTCTGGCAGTTTTGCAAGCCTTTTTTTCTGCCCGTGCATATTTTTTTTTTGCTCTCTTTATGAATCTAGCCAATTATTTCTTGAATGTTCAATGGGTGGTACATAGCACCGGTGTAGCGGCACAACAACCTTGCACCTTTAACATACTGAGTCTCTCTAAGTTTGCTTTACTTCCCGAATACCACAAGTAATGTACTATTCATTACTCAGATCTCCAACAAGAAGTAGTAGCACTATTTGCCCTATTCCCGAAATACTATCTAAAAATCAGAACAGAAAGCCGATGACCCCCACCCTCCTCCCTAGCCTAGAGCCTTTAAATAAAGAAGCCCCCTGTCACCCAAACACCAAAATTCCACCCTTCAGTACACATGTTTGATAAAAATAAACTCCAATGATTGGCGGCTGGCACAACCTGCCCACCTCCATGGCCAGCCACTGACTCTCATCAGTGCTAGTTTGCATAACAATTCATTAATTCACTGATTGTCCCCTTCCCCCCACCCTGGTAGTTGCACCCTTGTAGTAGGAGTCAGACACTGTAGCATCCAGACCACTCAGCTCATAGCCCCCTTCTCCCCCCGCTGCACCCACATGCAAGGAAAGAAGGGAACCAACACAGCCTGCCTTCCTAAGTCCATAGCCAGTCACCTTCATCTGAATGAATTCACCCCATGCTTGCTTGCAGAGTAAAACCTGCTGATCATGTAATCAACTGGTTTTACTATGCGAGTAAACACAGGAGCACCTTCATTCAGAAAAGGTGACTAGCCATCAGACTGAGGAGGGCAAGAGCTGTGCTAATCTTCTTTCCTTCTTGTGTCAGCCCAGGGGTGCTAGAGGTGTTACAAGCTGGATCCTGGCTGCTGCAAGTATTGGACTCCTGCTGCAAGGGTGATGTCACCAGGGCAGGGGGAGGGGAGAAAATCAATGAATGATTCACTTCTATTGCAAAATAGTGTTGATGAAAGTTCTCAGCTGGCTGTGGAGACAGGTGGATTGGGTTGGCTGTCTACCATTGGAGCTTAATTTTATCATAACATGGGTGCTGGGGCAAAGAGTGTATTTGGGTTCTAACTGAGGGCAGGGGACGGTGTTTTATATTTAAAGAGATCTTATATGAGGAGGGGAAGAGGTATTTATCCTTACAAAGTTTGCTTGTGATCATCATTCCCGCGTATGCAAGAAACATCATGGGACAGTATGACATTTAGGGGGTGTGTGAGTTGACTCTTTAAGGAGCTTATCCTCAGGCACCAATGAATCAGCGAGCTGTCTATGACAGCGATATGAGAGAGTGGTGGTCTTCACTTGAAAGAAAAGTGCCACTCCAATCAGGGATGGTTATGAGTTGACACTTTATGAGACTTGTCCCCCAGGCACCAATGAATTGGTGAACTGTCTATGACAGCAGTTTGAGAGAGAGAGAACTGCACATGAAAGAAATCTGCCACTGCAATGAGGGACCGTTTCCTCATTACAGCAAGACCTTCCCCCTCCCTCACAACCAGGCACACAGACATACCTTTTCTGTGTTGGCAGAAGCTGACAAGACTCCAGCCATGCGCATTGCAGTGCACAGTAATTCGCATGGCCTGAGTTACGGTTCTTGTTGGCCCCTGCCGCCAAGCACCTTGTTTGTTCAGAATGCCTTTCCTGGTGAACCATTTCAATAAATAAATAAATGAGCCATGGCACAGCTTTCCACATTGGCAGCTCCTGCTGCCTGCTGCACACTCCCTGAAAGCCAACATCGGGGAGCCTAATCCCATGTTGGCATATATCCCCCTCTCCCCATCAATGTGACACACTGGAAGCCTACCCCAGTGTGACAAAATCATTTTTCATTTTTTATTTATGTTTCCAACACTGGAATGTCCTCTCCCAGTGTCAGATGACCCCTCACCCACCTGAATATTTCAAGTGCTGACATCGAGGTGCCCAATCCCCATGTCAGCATGCCCCCCCACACACATACACATATAGACACACACACACACACACTATTGTGGCACACTGGGAGCTCACCCCAGTGTGCCTAAATATTTTTGGTAACCTGTAAAATAAAGAAAACCATCCCCAAAGTATTTTTCCCCTTTAAAAAAGAAAATGGTCCCTCGACATCTCCCCATTTCCCCTCCCTGCCCCTACTCTCCCTCTGCAGGCCAACCTCCCCTACCCCATACTTGCCTCCATAGGTCAGGAAAAGCAATCTTCTATGGACTAGGACATATCTGCACTCTTCAAAGCTGACTGGCAAACTGAAGAAATGACAGTAAGCAGTATAATGGGAGTCAATGGGGGTGGGGTTCAACTTAGGTTGATATCTCAGTCATTTTCAGGAATTCTGACCCCAGCATGGTTGCTGTGTGGAATCACCTTTTTGGACTGATTAATATAGAAACATAGAGGCATCTAAGTTGATGGTAGGTAAGGATCACAATGCCCATCCAATCTGCCCATTTCTTTTTCTACCTTATGAATGTGCCATCGGCATTTGCTCTGTCAATGGTCTATCTATTCATACTTGTCTGTATTGCTCCCTTATGCCTATCTCATGCCAGTTTGAAGTCCTGCACTGTATTCATATCCACCACTTCCTGAGGTAGGCCGTTCCATGCATCCACCACCCTTTCTGTGAAAAAGAACTTCCTCACATTACCCCTTTATCGGCCTCCTTCTAATCTCATGCTGTGTCCTCTTGTCCTGCTATTTTTCTTATATTGAAACATGTTAGACTCTTTCACCTTGTTAATGCCCTTAAGGTGTTTGAATGTTTCGATCATATCACCTCTCTCCCTCCTTTGCTCTAGGGTATATATATTGAGCTCCGTTATTCTGTCCTCATTTGTTTTCTGAGGCAGTCCCTGCACCATTTTGGTTGCTTTAACTGGACTGCATCAATTTTGTTAATGTCCTTGTGAAGGTGTGGCCTCCAGTACTGCACACAGTACTCCAGATGGGACCTAACCAGTGTCTTATAAAGAGGGATTATTACCTCCCTTTTCCAATTTGTGATGCCCCTACTAATACACCCTAACATCCCCCTAACCTTACCTACTGCTTGGATGATTTCAGGTTATCGGTGATGATGATGCCCAAGTCTCTTTCTTCCCTTGTGACTGCCAGCAACTCCCCTCCCAACCTACAGGTGGCTTCAGGGTTTCTCTTCACTGTGTGCATGATCTTGCACTTCTTTGCATTAAACCCCAGTTGCTACTGTTCTGACCATTTTGCTAGTTTATCCAGATCTCTTCTCATTCTGCCAATCCCATCTGGATCATCTACTCTGTTGCAGATCTTGGTGTCATCTGCAAACAGACACACATTACCCTGCAGTCCATCTGCAATGTCACTGAGGAAGATATTGAAGAGGACTGGACCCAGGACAGATCCCTGAGGTAACCCACTTGTGACTTGCATCTCTTCTGAATGTAGACCATTTACCACCACTCTCTGTTTTCTGCCCGTCAACCAGTTTGCCAGCCAGTTGACCAACTTCTGACCCACCCAGAGCTTACCCAACTTATTAATCAATCTTCTATGTGGAACAGTATCAAAAGCTTTGCTGAAGTCAAGGTAGGTGACATCAACTGCTCCCCCTTGGTCCATCACTCTGGTTACCCAGTCAAAGAAATCTATGAGATTAGTTTGACAGGACCTTCCTGTTGTAAACCCATGCTGTCTTGGATCCTGTGCTCCTATGGATTCCAGGTGTTGCACTATCCTTTCCTTAAGGAATGCCTCCATAATATTGTCCACTACTGAGATAAGACTGACTGGTCTGTAGTTCTCTGCCTCCTCCCTGCTACCACTCTTGTAGAGCGGGATCACATGAGCCCTTCTCCAATGTTCTGGGACCTCTTCTGTGCTCAGAGACTCACTAAACAGTTCTGATAATGGCTCTGCTAGTTCCACCCTTTGCTCCTTTAGTACCCTGGGCTGTATGCCATTAGGTCCCATTGCCCTGTCCACAATGAGCTTATCGAGCTCTTTTGTGAAGGGGTTAGTGGTTACCTCCTGCCCCACCGTTTCCATGGTGCTGAGCTGTGGGCCCTGACCTACCTTCTCTTCAGTAAATACTGAACAGAAGTATCTATTTAGGATAGATGCTTTTACATGGTCCTCCTCCTCACATGCCCCCTTGCCTCCTTTGATCTTAGAAATACCCTCTCTGGACTTTCTCCTTTTACTGATGTAGCTATAGAAAGTCTTGTCCTCTTCTTTTACTGTTTGTGCTAGTGGTTTCTCGGTTTGGACCTTTGCCTGCCTTTCTGCCTTCCCTTCTTCCCTTAGGGAAGTTTGGTATGCCTCCCTATCTTTATCCCGCTGTGTTCACCTTATGTTTCCTGAAGGCCAGCCTTTTGGCTCTGACCTTTTCTGCTATTGTTTTTGAGAACCAAAGTGGTTTCCTTCTTCTTTTGCACTTCCTTCTCTCCTTAACACAATGGGATGTTGCTTCAAGTACTGCATTCTTAATGCTTGCCCACATTGCCTGTACCCCCTCACCTGTATTTCTTTTTGCCAGGGCTAGCGAAACTCTGTTGGCCATCTTATCAAAGTCAGCTTCTCTGAAGTCCCATATTTTTGCCTTGGAATGGGATGATTTAGTTGTAGCTGCCAAACTGAACCATACCATGTGATGGTCATTGGCCCCCAGGTGACCTTTTACCTGGAGATCTGTGATCCTTTCCTTGTTAGTCAGTACTAGATCTAGCATAGCCCTGTCTCTTGTGGGTTGTTGTACCAGTTGTTTGAGCCCCCCCCGAAGGGAATCCACCATGTTTCTAGTTCTAGCAGATGTTCCTGCTCATATTGGCCAATCTGTATCTGGCATGTTGATGTATCCCATTATCAGAACATCCCCTTTAGTTGTTATGTTTTGTATACCTTCTAACAGTAATGTGTCTATGTCCTCCCCCTGGTCTGGGGGCCTGTAGACAACCCCAGTTCTTATGGATATCCCAGTTCCTGTTTCCAGGGTGACACACATGTCTTCTGGTTCCTTATGTGTATTCTGAATTTCTGTAGCTTTGATATTTTCATTGACACAAGGGCCACTCCACCCCCCCTTTTTGCATCTTGGTCTCTTCTAAACAGTACATAGCCAAGTACTGAAGTCTCTCAAGTGTGGTTACTGGTAAACTGTGTTTCACTAATTGCTACTATGTCCAGTTTAGTCTCTCTCATTATTGCTTGCAGGTCTGGGCTCTTGTTTCCCAAACTGCGAGCATTTGTGTACATGAATCTCCATTGGCCAGATTTTGGTGTTATAGTTGTTGGGTGAAGTCTGGCATTTCCCCTGTGTATCATATGGGTATCTGGACCTTTTTCCTTATCTGGTGATGCAAATGAACTGCAAACATGATGAACTCCCATTTGACCTCTAGCTGAGGGGTGAGGGGTGTTCCTTCCATTCGATGTATGGGGTGTTGCACCCCTCTCCCCACTTAAATATTCTGCAAAGACATCAAACTTCTGCCCAATGCACTGACTTCCTCCTTAGTCAGATACAGTCCATCAAATTTAAAGAACTTTCGCTCCCAGAACTGTTGCCAGTTCCCTACAAATTTGTGTTCTTTTTCCTGGTGCCAGCCCTTGAGTCACATGTTTAGTTCCCCTCTCTCCCCTTCTCTGACCTTTCCTTCCATCTGCCCCCCCTCTCCCAGAATGGCAGGATCTCAGAGGAGATGCCATATGAAATGGATGCTAGTTTGTCACCCAGCCTGGTCAGGTGTTCCTTGGTCTCCACAACTGACTAACTGACGAGATCATTAGTCCCTATGTGTACCAGGACATCAATGTTTTATCCTGTTTCCTGAACAATTTTAGCAATGTGTCAGTGTGTCTCCATGCTGATGTAACTGGGAGGCATCTGGTTGGAGATAGGTATCAACTCCCCAAATCATGGAGTCTCCTATGATCAGAAGTTTTTTTGATTACCTTTTTACTTTTTTTGTTTTGCTTATTGTTTTGAGTGAGTTTTGTTGTGCTAGATCTTGTGCTGCAGTGTCCTGCTCTGCAGTGTCCTCTGCCTCTTTGTTTAATTTTGGAGATAGCGGCAGATACTTGTTTGAAGTTTTTATGTGGTTTGTGGAAGTAATATGTTGGAGAGTACCAAGTGATGGGGAACCTTGTTTGCCCCTCCTAACCACCTGCCAACCTCCCAGACCAACTACCTTCTGCAGTAGAGAGGTTTCTGTTGGATGTTGGAGAAATGGCGGGTGGTTCTTATAATATATTTCCCATTGAATATGAAATTTGGGGTGCACAATCTCAGCCCTTGCTGCTTGGAGCTGAGCCCTACGGTCTCCAATGGCCCAGTGAGTAGGACAGTGACCTAAATCCCATAAAACTGCCCTTCTGAAAAGTGTTCCGCAGTACCAGCAGTTAATGATATCCATTCCAGATATGTTGCTGGGTTTATAACCTGGTCAGGGTAATTAGAAGGAAGAAAATGAAAGCAAAGGTTTGATTTTGTGTTTTGTTTGTTTTTGCATAACTTGTTATAACAAGTTAAATTACTAGTGCCCCTGTAAATGAGGTCACCATTTGGCTACCCCACTGATCCACCCCATCCTGCATTGCTACAGGAAATGTCATGACTGGGAAACCCGATAAAAGGAGTGTAGTGTGGGGTGGTTGGGGATAGGGGTGGGTGGCTGGATCCTTTCCCTTCCAAAAAAAGAAGAACCACGGATGAAAGAAACAAGGAGGTAGTAGCAGAAACAATAAGTCAGCAACAAATGCAGTAAACCTGAAAGTTTATTCTAATGATGGAAAAACTGTTAAACCTGTAAAGCACCACCTGTAATAATTTCACAGAAGATATACCCTTTAAGAAACACTTTGCTACAGAGGAACATTAAGCAGTAACAGAAGATATACCTTGCAAAAGACAATTTGAATCAGAAGATTATAGCAGTCATCTGCTAACACACACCTGTAGGCACACCTTGTAATATTGCAGCAGAAGGTATACCCAGCAATAATTTGAATCAGAGAAAATTAAAGCAATAAAATGTTAGCAATAAACAGTAACAACCTCTGTGGGTATAAAATAAAAAATAACAACACACAGTAAATCTGCCTAGCCAAAAGAAGTCTTAATCCTTCCCCTTGCTCTGGTAAGGTTCTTTGCTCTGTCCTTTCAAGAAACCTAGAAGGAAAGAGCTCAGGTGAAGCTAGGTGCCTTGGCCAGCAAACCTAGTCTTCCCCTGACATGACAGTGCCACTGTTCGTGAGGTTGGGTCCCAAAAAACCCATGTTGCAAATTTGGTGAAAAAAAATGACTGCATTATGAGCGTGCGTTGCACAGTTTCTATGTATGCTTGTAATTTTATCAATTTTTTCATATTTTCACTCAAGATTTTCAACAGTGCAGTTTTTTTACATCTCTTTATGAACAGTACAGCTGTCATTTTTCACATCCTGCCCAAAATGTATTTTGCACCTGTTGCACACAGAATGGCACGGTCACTGTGGGAAATCAACTTTTGGGAAAGATAAACAGAATCACAGTGGCACTGTTCATGAGGGGATATCCCAAAATGGCCATGTTGAAAATCTGGTGAAAAAATCTCAAAAAATGATTGCATTACAGGCATGCTATGCGCAGTTTCTATGCACGCTTGTAACTTCGCCAATTTTTCATATTTTAATTCCAGATTTTCAACATTGCCATTTTTTCATACCTCCCCATGAATGGTATAGCTGACATTTTGCAAATCCTACCCAAAATGTGCTTATGCACTTGTGGCCCCCTAATTGTCGCAGTCACCATGCAAAATCACTTTTTGGGATTAAGTAACAAAACGATAGTGCCACTGATCATGAGGTTGGGTCCCAAAAAGCCCATGTTAAAAATGTGCAGCAAAAAATACCAACAAACACCTGGGGCATTAGGGTTTTCAACTGTAATGCCCCACCCTATAGAGACAGGCATCGGGGGTGTGACTTGGGGTTGTTAGCCGTAATGATCAAGCCATGTCATTCCATCCCCACTCACTCCCTGCAGCCAGTGACAGGCATTGAGATGTGCATTGGAGTCTTCGGCCCTAACGTTCACCCCATTCTCCTCTACTGCATCCATCTCATCTTATTTCCTTATGGAATGGGGTGAGTGTGGGGGCCGAAGACCCCAAAGCACACTGCAACACCTGTCAGTGTCTGCAGGGTGCAGTGAGGTGGAAAGACATGAGCATTATGTCTGATGACCCAAAGGCACACCCTCAAATGCCTGTCAGTCTCTGAAGGGTGGAGGTGGGGGTTGGCGTTAGTTTAATGCTTCACTGCCATTCCCATTACGCATCTCTCTAACTCCTGCACTATCAATGCCAATACCAGCAAGCAAACACTTAGCATTAACAAATGCTTGTTTTAAGAACTTAAATACTAAATTTTCTGATGAATACTGAATACATGGTGCCCAAATATTGTATATTTGGCCAAATATTTTGAAAAAGTATTCTCATAGCCCTACCTCCCAGCAGAGAATCTGTTTGTTTTACAGACACAGTTTTTATATATAAATCATGTCTGTTGTTTATTTGCTTGATTGGCTCCTGTGTTTAGTGTAAATTTCTTTCTGAGTTTTTGTATTTTACCATCCTTCCTGAGTTCTGCTAAAATCCAGCAAAAGGAGAACAGTACATATTAAAGATCTTGTTATTGGGGTCTGATCTGAGCATGCTCTCTATGTAAGCTCCTGTGCAGGGTCTCTTCTTTTAGAACAGGTTCTGCTCCCTCCTCAGTGTCATTTGGTTGTTTTTTTTTTTTTTTCCTCAGCATAGGCATGCTTAAGTTTGATTTCTTTCCTATGTGTTTTTGGCTCCCCAATGGCTTTTTCATAGTTCTAATTTTGTTTTTTGTCAGTTTTCCCCTATCCTGTCATTGCTGATGTGTTTTGATGCAATTTGTATTATTTTTCCCATGTCATCCCTATTTGAAGGGTTTTGCATAATTCATGGTCCAAACTGACACAACTGAATAGAGATTTTTATGCAGATACACAGAAAGGATGCCAGTGCCTAACAGTCAATACAGGTACACACAAATATATGCAAGGATACAAACATGTTTGCAAGTGCCCAAACATTGATGTAAGTGTAGAAGAAATTGATACACATGATTAAAACCTCTTTTTGATAGTCTTTCAGAAGCAAGGAAGGAAGGAAGGAGAGAAAGAAAGAAAGAAAGAAAGAAAGAAAGAAAGAAAGAAAGAAAGAAAGAAAGAAAGAAAGAAAGAAAGAAAGAAAGAAGGGAGGGAGACATACTGGCATTCTACAAACTGTGTTTTATTAATAAATAATGTAAAATGTCATAAAACCATGAGATTGTCTCCATATGGGATGTTCTGTTCATTCTGTACTAGCAAGACAAATGCTCATTTCTTGGCAACTGGTCCCCAAACTACAGGTATCCCTGATGAAGATACACATGACTGTGTGTTTGCAATTGCGATGGAGAGTTAAACAGATTCCTCCATTGTTATCTCAATTAGCTATTTTAAAGGAAGGCAGAATGACTAGGATGCAGAGGAGTATTGCTCCTCTTATACCAGAATCACAACCCCCGGGGGCAGGATAGGCATGGTCAACTAAGTTAGAACACCTATCATAGAACTTCGGTCAAAGTGGATGCTTTTGTCGGATCCAAATGAATTCCTGTACTAGTTCAGGCAAAGGAACACCTGTCAGCTAGATGGCCTGGAAGGCTCCCAAGGAAGTACTAATCCTACTAACCCGCAGGCACCAGGTTACTCTCAGGATTCTGTAGAGGATGAAGTGGACATTCAATGGATAGATGAGAACAAGCTTTCTTTGATTCCAACTCTGTGTGGCCCAAAGCACATTTCCCTCCTGTTTGAGGAAATGTAAAGCTACTGGAGTTAGTCTACCACTGCACTGAATGTTAATCCCATCTTATCCTCCACAGGGAGTTTGTCTAGGTATCTGAATTTGAACATTTTGCATAGATAGTTAATTGTGAATTGAATAATTTGGAAAATATAAAGGTGTTTTTAAGTGTCAGGCAAAACTTAATCAGTTCTTTAATGTGTTTGTCAAAAACAATGGGCTTCTCCTCCTGTTATTTCTTTTTTTGTTCATTCTTTTGGTAACCATGTAAGGCCCATTAGGCACAAGGCCTGTTTTTAGGGGTGAACCAGGAGCAATGGTGAGGTTATGTGACTTGTTCAAAGTTACTCAGTAAGCAAGTGGATGTTGTAGGACTCAAGCCTAGGTCTGTTTGGTCTACCAAGCTTATTTACAGCTTGTTACTCTAACCTTTAGACTGTAATGCCAGAAGGATGCAGTTCTTCTGTAGTTAAAATGTTCACTATTCCTGTAAAGGTGCAGCTACTCATTCAGACCATAATGACGAGCATCTAGAAACAGCCTGCAAATGTGCATACAAGGAATTAGGTTTTGGTTTGTGACTTAAATAAGCCTCTTTATTGGAAGCATAACCACTATGTGAATGGTCAACAGCAGTGGTAGATGAAGTTCTGGAGTATTCTCTAGTTAGAGATTACCTTCCTTTAGCACATACAGTATGAAACCTTTCTTTTTTAGGGCATTTGATCGTGGATCTCCTATGTGCCTCAGTTGGAAGTTGCACTGCAGCTGTGCTGGCCCTTAGCTCAGTTTGGTTGTGACATTTATCAGTAGATCACACATTCAAGTGTCACTCATTGGGCTTTTCACAGCTGGCATATTGTTCAGTCCACAGTTGGAAGATACCCTAAGGAGTCATTAGGAAAAGAACGGCTGTTTGCCAAGTAACAGTAATTCTCTAATAGTGGTCTCAGAGGACAGAAGTTTGGCCATGATCACAACTCCTGTGGCAATTTTCATATCTTTCCAGGATATGGAAGCCAATGAAGTAGAGGTGCACTGTTAGGCTTAATGTTCCTGCAGAATAGAGTCAGTTTCTTCCAAAAATGCTTTAGGAGGACTAACTGCTGAATCAGCTACTCTCCATGAGGATTTGTTCATCTTTGCCCAAAAGCTCTAGGCAGATGGCTACAGTGGTTTATTGATAAGGGGCCCAGACTACATCAGTTGCCAAAGTGTTGGAAATAATTTTGCAGGGCAATGCTATGTGACAGAGTTTTGTTCTGTGCCCTCAAGAGGATGATTCTTTGAATTCCCCATTTCTATAAATTCTAGAACATGCCAAACAGAACATCAGACCTTAGATCATCTACTCAGCATTGGGACAGTGATCCCAGTTTCTTGCGAGAAAAAAAGATAGGAGGTCCACTTCATTTACTTCACAGTTGTCAAGAAATTGAGAGGATTCCATTTCATCCTGGATTTCTCCAGTCAGAACTAGTTTCTGAGACCTGTCCAGTTCAACACAATCTCCCTGAGGTTAATAACTGCCATAATTTAGCAAGGTGATTTTCAAGATTCAATAGACCTCTTGGTAAATAACTGTTCATTTTGATTTGCAGTTGCATCAAGAATTGCAAGATTTGCCACCTGAGAACAACAAATTAACTATCAGGCTAACCCTTTCAGGTTAGCCACCCATCCAAAAGTGTTTATGAAAGTCCAAACAGTTGTGGTGGCTCTCCTTCAATGATGATAGGGCACTGCGTTTATCCCTACCTGCAGGATCCTGTGATCCTGGCTAAATTTGGACAGCTTGCTTCCCATTCAGGATGTTATAGATCATGAAGTAATACAGCAGAATAGTGAATTAAGAGAAAAGCTCCATTTAGCTTTCTCAGACTTTGGAACACCTCATAGAATACCTTTGGACAGAGCTGGTAAGAGTGTTTCTTTCACAGAGCAGACTGGGCAACCTCATCAAACAGATAAGTCATGGTACAAAAGGTCTATCTGCACACAGGTATAATCAGATTTTAGGTATAATGAGGACTTCCATATAGATGGTTTCTTGGACTAGACTGCACATGAGTACACTACAGGTTTTCCTGCACTCTTAATGGACACCAGCATCAGAACAGTACCAAGAAATGATCTGGCTCCCAAGGTCAGTGTAACAGTTTTTACAGTGGTAGAAGAACCCTCAAAAACTTTTGAAGTGATCCCACTAGTCCTGTCAGAGCAGCTCTTTCTGACCACTGATGCCATCCTAATGGGCTGGGGGCATGTTTTAACAGTTCCAGTCTAGGAGATATTATTCTTGGAGGATTAAAGTCTACAGATAAATGTTCTTGTGACCAGAGCTCTACTGAATGAAAGAAGCACTTTAGACCAGTGTTTAGAAGAAATCTGTAATGTCCTGGTCTTCCAATGTGATGACCACTGCTAACATAAACAAGCTTGGCAGCCTGAAAAGCAAGATGACATTGGCAGTATTCCATTCTGCATTTGGTGAAAGTCAATAAGGAGTCCCTGTTAGCAGTTCATCTTATAGGACAGCTCATCGTCCAAGCACACTGGCTCAGCCATCAATCCTGGTTCATCCAGGAGAATGCTCTCTAAATCAGAAAGAATTTCAAAGCCTTTGACATAGATACGGGTGTCTGGAGAGCAATCTGTTTACCTCCATAGGCAATGCTTAATGTTTTGGTGACAATCTTTTCCAGTCAGTACAGACATGTTGTAGCACAAGCAATAGATGCTTTATTCAAACTGAGAACATTCAGGTTGTTATGAGATGGGTTATGCACCCCTATTATTCTACATACACAATATAATGTATTACTGGTGGCTTATACTGTGATACTGCTATTTGCACTAACATGTAGATGTAGGTACCTATCATACAAGCATGATTACGAAAAATGTGCTTTGCTGCTAATACAGTAGTAGCCACAGACATGGCCAGATATTTCCAGATATTTTGCAACATTGCTAAAGGGTTTCTCTCTGCTGCCCCTACAGTGTAAACGGAGAAAGCAGGAGAGTTCTCTAGAAATATCACAGAAACTTCAGGAAATATCTGGCCATGTCTTTGGCTGTGACAGTATATGCTACTATATAGTATATTATGTTTACATCATTTTATATGCTGTTTTACTGTAATGGTTTATGTTTTACACTCATCATGCATGATCTATATTATACCTCATTATAATGCAGTTACCTAGACTATGTTATGTTTTATGTAGTGTATACACATGTGTTCTGACCCATATCACTGATAAGAGGGCCTTTATGGATCATCAGTGATTATTGTATATCCTTATATACTTATATTCTCATATAATCATATGTAGTATGTGTCTTTTACTTAGTTATTACACCACATGTATTTCTGGCTGTTCAGCAGTTCCTTTGTCTGTGATTTAGTGCTGACAGATTAGTTCCTTTGTTTTAACTCCTTATTCATTAGTAATTTTGGCTCCTCAGCAATTGCCCAAGGAAGACACCTTGTTTACATTCTACTAGTGTTGTGGGAAATTGGAAATTTTCACTCCACAAAATATTTTGCATATTTAGCACACTTCATGAAATATTTCACAGGGTGAAATGCAAAATTTCAACCTGCAGAATGAGTGAAATTGCACCTACAAACCAGCAAAATTTGCCCATGGGTGAACTTTTGCCACCCACGGCAAAATTTCACCACCTACAGGAGTAATTTCACCTCCCACGGTGAAATATCACCACCTGCATCATTATTTCACCTCCCATGATGAAATTTAGTGGCCACTGGCCAAATTTCTCGCTGGTGTCTAGTGGTCCCCCTGCCACCCTGGACACTCAGTGGCCCAAAGTTTTCCTCTCGGGTGTCTAGTGGCCCCCCCGGCCAATCATCAACCGTAATTAAATTAAGCTATCTGCTACTGCCCCTAGTTGCCTTGGCCCCTTCATTTCTGTTGCTGTAGTGGTCATTTTCTGTGTTTCGCCATTGGGGTGTCAGGCAACAGTCACTGTAATGGTCCATTTTCATGTTTCACTTTCCCCCAGTGTCCTGCCCCCTCCCTGGACCAACTCCGACCTGGAGTTGAGAATCCTAAAGTCCGGGGGGTGCGGGGGGTGCAGCCACCCACAGAAAACACTGAGGGCTTGGGCAGCACAATATCTATGTCAGTATTGTGCAGTCGCTCTGCGGGTGGTTGACAGATTTACTGTCGACCAAACTTGGTGATTCTGCCCTCTCAATTGCCTTACCTTCTTTACAACACACAAAAATGAAACAATACACAGCCTAGACATTCTGATGAAGTTTCTCAGGGGGTTGAGTGGTGTGCTCTGTGGGGACTGCTTAAGCAAAGCCAGAAAACATTTGTCTGAAATGGAGTAGCACCACAATTTAGTAATGATATTTCACATTTTTTTACATCCTATTTATGCAAGCAAGCAATTTTATTATCATAATAAAGTGCTTCAGGGCATATGTCGTGCTTTGTTAATTTCACTTGTCAGTTGATTGAAGACACCCAGGCACAATCCACCTGTAGTATGACATTATCCCAACACAACACATGCCCTGGCATACCTTATTGTGTAATTGTATTCGTGATGCTTAATTTTCTAATAGAGGTGGGTGAAAAAAAATGTTCTGAGGGTGGAATTCAAGCAAAAGTCTGACTTTCACTTCCACGGAGTTTCGGAAATTGATTTCAGAACTTCCTTCCTTTTCACCTGCCCCACATGTAAAAATTATCCCTGGTGGCTAGTGATCAACTCCCCTTCACCCAGTAACCCACCCACCGCAACATGTACAGTAACACCCCCCCGCATCCCTATCTCCATTGTCCTGTTAAAAAAAGAATCACTGGTGGTCTAGTATTTTTTTTTTTTATTTAAACCCCCCTCTTATTCCCCAGTCCAAAATCCCATTCCCTGGTGATCCAGTGCCCCCAACCCAGCAGCCAGGCATCCCACAACCCCACTCCCACCCCCATCATAAACCCTGACAACGGTGGACCGGCACAGCCCTCCTCTCTCCTCCATGGCCAGCCTGCCGACTGAGCTGTCAATGAATGAGCGGCACACGGTATGCTCATTCATGAAAGCACAGTCAATGGGCCAGCCATGGAGGTGAGAGAGGAGGTCTGTGCTGGTCTGCCACTGCTGGGGTTTATGATGGGGGTGGGAGCGGGGTTGTGGGACACCTGGCTGCATGGAAGGCTAGGTGTAAGGCACTGGATCACCAGGGATTTGGGAATGGGAATTGGGAGGGGGTTTAAATAAAAAAAAAACACTAGACCACCAGAGATTTTTTTTTTAACAGGACAGTGGCAATAGGGATGCGGGGGGGGGTTACTGTACATTTTGTGGTGGGCAAATTACCGAGTGGAGGGGAGGGACCACTAGCCACCAGGGATAATTTTTTACATGTGGGACAGGTGATTGGAGGGACCACTAGCCACCAGGGCCTATTTTCTTCATTTCCAGGTGAAATTTCACATGGTAACTTTCATGGAAGTTTTCTGCTTCGTCACAGATAGAAGTTCGGAAACTTTCACGAAAGTCCCTTAACTTCCGCGGAAGTTCCGTGGTAGCGGAAAATGGCAGTTTCACCCACCCCTAGTATCAAATCTTACTTGTGATGCTTATCTACATGTGAATCCCTTCTGGGTCCTTCCTGTAGGTAGAATAAAGTACTCCAGCAAACTTACATAGTGATCACAAACAAATAAATAAACAAGTAAATACATAAATAAAGTAAAGTACTCCCATGAAAAAGAAAAACAACTCATGCAGAGCTACACCATAAATGACCTTTGGAGAAAAGGAATATCCTACATCTAACATGAATCTCATCTTTTTTTCCAAGATCTGAGGTTGGCACCGATAACTGGATTCAATGTAATGATGCTCCAGTAAAGATCTGCAAATATCCTGTGACTGGCCTGTATGAGGGACGCTCTTACATATTCCGTGTGAGGGCAGTGAACAAGTCTGGTATCAGCAGGCCTTCTAGAGTTTCTGGTGCAGTGGCAGCTCTGGACCCTTCTGATTTGGAGAGGCTACAAAGTAAGTAGAATATCACAGTGATCTAGTGATAGGATGGTCTGTTTTTTTGTTCATCTCTCCAAACCGTACCCACACTCTAAAGTGTCAATCACAGTGCAGTGCGCCATAGGCATACAAATCCTTTGGTAATTCAGGCTGAGAAGGCTTTTCCAGAACATACACTATCTGTTAAACAGGCCTGTACACCTGATCCTGTATAGTGAGGCTGAGAATGGCAATACACAGACACGTATTTTGCCCTCTTTGCACTCCTCCCTGTAAATGTTAATTTCACTTCTCGATTGATTGAAGACACTCAGGCACAATCCACCTGTGGTATGATATTATCCCAACACAACACATGCCCTGGCATATCTTATTGTGTAATTGTATTTGTGATGATTAAGTACCTAATAGGAGAGGGTGAAAAAAAAAATCTTCTGAGGGTGGAATTCAAGCAAAATTCTGACTTTTGCTTCCGCAGAGGTTCAGAAATTGATTTCCAAATGTCTGTCCATGATCACCACTCTTTTAATTGTCAAATTTCCCCCCAAAAAGCTCTGGTGGCTGGTGTAGTGGTCCCTCCCTCACCTGCCCCACATGTAAAAAAATGATCCCTGGTGGCCAATGGTCCCTCCTCTTCACCCGGTAACTCACTCACCACAAAATGTACAGTAACCCCCCCATCCCTATCTCCACTGACCTGTTAAAAAAAAAAAAACACTGGTGGTCTAGTGTTCTTTTTTTTTATTATTTAAACCCCCTCTTGCTCCCCAGTCCAAAATCCCATTCCCTGGTGGTCCAGTGCCCCCCACCTAGCCTCCCCAGCAACCAGGTGTCCCACAACCCCGCTCCCACCCCCATCATAAACCCTGGCAGTGGCGGAGTGACACAGCCCTCCTCTCTCTTTTGTTTTAACAGTTTCCATGTCAGAGCCCCAAAACAATGGACACTAATGATAGAATGGTCATTACACAAATAAAAAAGCAAAATAATAATCTCCCACCAAAGGGACTATTTATTTATTTCAATTAAGGATAGATTAATCCATGACAGGGCATGGATTTACTGAGCATAAATCCACACTTCGGAAGGGGGGGGTTGTTGTATGGTATGAGGCCACAGTCTGAGTGACTTCAACCAACTAGGCATGTATTAATGCTCAGTAAAACCATGCCCTGGAGTGGGTTAATCCTTTTATAACATGGGCAACATCATGTTAGAGTTTATCTAAAGGAATATTAAAATAAATCTCTGTGAACATGCATTTATAATAAAATAGCCCTTCCACATAATGGGTTTGTCCTTCTAAGGATGCCACACTTGTAGTTCTGCACTAGGTGGATTTGTCCTAATGAGAATTATGTAATTGTAACTTTTTACATCTTTCTATGGTGGTGTAATCTGAAAAAGTCATTTTACATTGCTGTCAATCAGGATTTTGTGGTCTGGCAAGGCAACTGTGGGTATACTGGGGATTAATCAATGTTCAGGTGATCTGTTTGAATGAATCAGAATACATGATTTTTTGTAGCCATGTTATAGAATTCTGTAAGAGTGCTGCAATGATCTAAGATAACAGAAATTTATGAAAGAATAAAGGTTTTAGCACATATCTTTAAAATCTTTTAACGCAGTGCTACCAAACATGAACACGTTTTTTGCCCAAAGATTCAAACTGGAACTGTATGGTATACGGCTGCCTGCCTCAGTCAGAAAAAATCCAAGGAGCATGGTCCTTACTGAGCTGAGAGAACTGCATAATTTTTGTTGAACTGAATGTAACTCGCCACCAGAATGAACTAAATTTTCATTAACTCATGATCCAGAAGCAAATGATTTGATACCTTTTAATGGACCAACACAGATGTAACAACAAGAACAAAGTGCTTTAGCTTTTGGACCCCACCAAAGGGAGCATTAGGCTTCTGACAAAGGACTAGTTGGTCCAAAAGTTAAAGCACTTTGTTCTTGTTGTTACATCTATGTTGGTCCATTAAAAGGTATCAAATCATTTGCTTCTCGATCTGTTCTTGCAAGGACCAATACGACAACTACTAAATTTAGATTTCATTAACTCATGGTAACTTTAACTAAACTGAAAGAACTATGGGCCCAATCCACTGAAAGTCAAGGTGTGCTTCAAGGCTGCATAAGGGAGATGCATAGACTCCGTTATGGTGAATGGTGGAAGTGACATATTCACAGCACACAGTGCATGCTGTGCTGTTTCCAAGTGAAAATGCTGACCCACAGCTTGAGTTAGGCATTTGCATATGCAGGTCTTGGGCTTGGAAATGATGCACATATGCCAAGCAACAGTGCACCAATGGTCAGACAAGCATGAAGGAGCTACCTCTTGTCATACCATACCATAGCCAGAAGCTGAGTACAGTTATTCATGGCACATGCTCCTCCCCTAAGAAGCACAGTGACACAGCACTGACATCAATATATTTATTATTCACCTACAGAGAAAATAAGTGACTGCCTAGTGTGGTATACAAGGAAATAGTACCATCGATGGGGCAAGTGAGGCAAGTTGGCTTTCTCCCACATTTCTGACCACCACCAGAAAGGATATAGCTAGATGGTCAGCAACACTTTCACTACCATGGTTGGCAAGGAAGACGGAGAAAAATAAAGAAAAGAAAAAATCATTGTCAAAGTCCTCCTTATCCAAGTATCACCATAAGCATAGGGAAAAACATCCTTCTCCAGTGAAACCAAGGTCTCCATTAATGGAGGGTATGCCCTCATGATCAACTGCTTGGAGTCATTGACTACAGCCCCATAACTGTCACTGAGATACTAAAGTCAGGGCTTGTGTCTTGCACTGCCATACCTCATATGGATAGTATGCCACCTCTATCATTGGGTTCTGTCCCGGTGAAAAACATCAGTCAGAAATGCTCAAACAGGTTTCATTGACTCCCCGGCTGTGCTGGATTTATGGTTTATAACCAAAGGTCTCCTTCTGAAGGTCCTTAACTTCAGGCTTTGCCCAAGCAGATTCAAGATATCATGGGGTATGAGGTGAAGAGGAAGACTCCAGTGAAGAAATCTAATAGAATTTGTGGAATTTACAGCAGCAGCTACTATTTTGATGCCTCCTGTATATCCTGCATTGGAGGAAGCTATCTTTGTTGCTTGGCACATGCCTAATATCTTGCCTGTAGTTCCTAGAAAGGCTGATACACAGTACCCTGCTCTGTCTGTAAAGTCCTATTATGCTTCCCAGCCAGAAACTGAGTTTATGGTAATCATGGCTGGTCATGATCACTCTAGGGCTTTAGAGTATGAGTTCTCTGCTTCCTGACAAGGAATTTAGGAGACTGGATGTTATCCAGAAAAAAAATACATCTCCATATCTTTGGGCCTAAGAATTGTGAATTATCAGGCCTACTTAATTATGTATCAGAATAGTCCATAGAAGTCTTCCAAGACTGCTATTCAGGCACTGCCTGATAGTCCTACCAAAGCTGAGCTCCTCAAAACTTCTTCGGCTGTGGTGGTTATACAAGAATGCATCTTCCAATATAAGAGATGTACAAGAATGAGGGGGCATGATATTGAATTAGAGAGAGAGTGGTGGACACATGGAATAGACTGCCACAGGAGGTGATGGAGGAGAGCACAGTGGAGGGGTTTAAACATGCATTGGACAGGCATAAGTGAACCTTACAGGTGGGATGGTGGGGTGAAAATACATTGACCAGTTAGGGTCAGAAGCCACAAACTAGTGTAGGGCTTTTGAGCAGACTGGATGGGCCTGGCAATCCTTATCTGCTGACAATTTCTATGTTTCTGTGTATCGGTTGCTATCAGCTTATGATGCCTCTGATGCTGCTGCCTCTGTTATTTGCCTCAGGAAGTTTTCCTGGCACATAATAATAATAATAATAAACTTTATTTATCTGCGCCTTTCTTAAAACCAAGGCGCATTACAATAAAATACAGGATAAAACATTATAAAACATATTAAAAACTGAGTTAACTACAGAATAATTAATCGGCATCCAAGTTATCTGCAAATGCCTTAATCCATAAAAAAGACTTTAGGCCCTTTTTAAAACCCTCCACCGTCATGCACTCTCTAATCCAACATGGTAGAGAATTCCAGAGGGTCAGCGCCACGAACATAAAAGCTCGGGCACCGGAAGATTTCAAAGTTACCATCGGGATCTCTAGCAACCCCTCGTTGGCTGAGCGGAGTGGTCGTGTCGGTAGGTAAGGCACCAGAAGCTCTTTCAGGTAATCAGGGCCCAACCCGGGTAGGGCTTTATATGTCAGAAGTCCGACTTTAAAGGTGATCCGCCACTGAATCGGCAGCCAGTGCAGATCTTGGAGCACCGGTGTAATATGAGAGGAACGGGAAGTCCCCATTAACAACTGGGCTGCCGAGTTCTGCACTAGCTGCAAGCGGCAGATATCAACCCCAGGCAGCCCAAAGTAAAGGGAGTTGCAGTAGTCCAGACGAAAGGCCACAAAGGCTTGGATCAGCGTGGGTAGATCGCCAGATGGAACAAGGTGCTTGATCCTGGTAATGTTCCTAAGATGGTAAAAGGATACCTTAATGACCACCGACACTTGCGTACGCAATGTCAGCTGATCGTCAAGGATCACCCCCAGATCTCGCACCCATTCAGAGGTCAGGAACTCTGCATCCCCCAGGAATAAACCAGAGGTTTGAAGTGCCCCCAACCCTCAATCCGGTGGCCAGGATCCACAACCAACACCTCCGTCTTCCCAGAGTTCAACTTCAACCAACTGGACCTCATCCAAACCCAGATCTCACTGAGACAGTTGTTAAACACTGAGAGTGCTCTATTCTGGTCAGGCACAAAGGACAGATAGAGCTGGGTATCATCAGCATAACAATGAAACTCCAGCCCATATCATCTTACAATGTCTCCGAGGGGAAGCACGTACACCGCAAACAACATGGGGGACAGCACAGAGCCCTGGGGCACCCCACAGGTCAGAGCGGTAGGATCGGAGGAAAAAATCCCCGATACCACCCTCTGAGTTCTACCTGTGAGGAAGGAAGTAAACCATCTGTGCACCAAACCCGACAACCCACAGATGCATCTCAGGTGCTCAAGCAACACCCCATGGTCTACGGTGTCAAATGCTGCTGACAAATCCAGAAGGACCAAAATGGACCATTTTTTCTGGTCTCTCTGCTTTGCTACTGATGTGCAACAAGCCATACTGAATGCCTCTTTTAGGGTCTCAGAGTTATTTGGATCAGATGTTGACATTGTATTTAGGGACTTCTATCATCCAAACTGACTTTAAGGTCTGTAAAATCCTTGACCTACGGAAAACAAAAGAGCATAGTAGAAGTGCATTTTGGAGGCCAGCAGGCTGTGGTGGCTGTGACTGCCACCATCAGTCCTGTGGTAGAGGAGATAGTCCTCATCCAGGTTCCCCTACCACTCATGCTCATTCCAAGGCACCCAAGGATACTGGTCCAGGCAGTCCCACTGCCCTGGCATCTTCTGACTGCCCACTTCCTCCCCTCCACTATTGTCTTCTGGGGTGCAGTTGGGGGTGCCCCCTTTCACTTATCAAAATGGATGGAGATCACCATGGATGAAGGGGTCCTGGAAATAGTAGAAAAAGGTCATGCTCTGGAGTTGCTGTCCAACCCTCCGGTTCACCCTCTACCACCTTCTCATTTTCTCCAGGCCACTTGCCCCTACCGAGAGAAGTGCAGTCACTAATTCTAATGAAAGCAATTGAACATGTCCCTCCCATGAAAAGGAACAGTAGGTTTTATTCAAGGATTTTTCTGGTTCTTAAGTCGATAGGAAACCTGTATCCTGTATTGGATCTGAGACACATGAACAAATTAATTGAATACAAGTTTCTAGTGGTGTCTTTTCAGACTCTGATCCCCTTACTGCACTTTTCAGTTGTGGCAGCAGCCCTCCAGAAGGAAGAGCTTTTTGTCTTCCCTCATCTGGAGAACTGGCTACTGCCAGGCCATCCAAGGAACTGGCTCAGTACACAGATTCCAGAGCACAACAAATATACAAGAACCTGAATGTCAGTCAGTGTACTAACATCTGTACTCCTTCCCTGCCAACATCTCAAGTACATTGCTGTTTTACTGAATATAGTGGTGTGCAGTGTATTTCTGCCGACAGACTGCCAAGGCCCTGGTTGCTCATGCCCGTCTGGTACATAGGAGCCATTATGTACCCTTTCTGGCAATGTTTCATCTCCTGGAACTTATGGTAGCTGCCTTTGTAACAGTCCCCTTGGCCCACATCCATATGTGAATCCCACAATGGATACTTAAGGTACAGTGGAATCAAATGATGGATGAGCTAAAACAGATGGTTCTTGTCATGTCTCTCTTTCTAAAGTTATTGTTCTGGTGAGAGGAACCTCTGCACCTGTTGCAGGGTATCCTATTGTTCTTCACCAACTCCATAAAGATCCTTGCAATGATGCATCTGGGTCAGGATGGGGCACCCCCTGGGACATTGCCACACGCAGTGGTTTTGAAGATACTTGGACTCATCTCTCCACATCAATGTTCTGGAAATGAGAGCTGTTCTACTTGGACTCCAGACCATCACAGAACACCTCAGTCCAGGTCTCTTGTTCATAAGAACAGACAATGTCAGTATGATGAGAGCAACAAGCAAGGGGGCACTCATTATTACCCCTTGGTGGGGAAGCAGTGGGAGTACGGTACTGGGCAATGTCTTCTGGCCTTCGACTGGCAGCCATGTTTCTCCCAGGATTCTTAAACATCTTTGCAGACAGATTAGGTCAGTTCTGGTAATGGATGCATGAGTAGGAACTGCTGACCTCCATGGTAAAGATGTGATTATCCAGTATTGGACCTTTGTGTATCCACACACAATATAAAACTGCCACATTTCTGTTTTCTCACTTTGGGACCTGGAGTTTTCTAGCAAGACAGTTTGCCCTTCCCTCTGATCCCTCTCATTCAGTGGGTTCTACTCAAGCTGTGGGCAGAGAGGGCATGCCTAATACTGATGTCTCCCATCTTGCCTCTCCAGATAAGGTTTCCTATACAACAACATCTGACAGTGGAGTGTTGTGTTTGGCTGCCCCTGTGTTGGGGTCTACTGTCACAGAACAGGAGGTCCCTGGTCAACCCAGATCTGCTTTCACAGCATCTTCATGTGTGGTTTCTGAAAATTTAGGCATTGTCTATTTGGGGGATTTCTCCCCAGGTGGCTGATGTTTTGCTGGCAGATAGGAAGCATTCCATAAGCACACTTATTCATTAAAGGGAAAGCATGTCTCCATATGGTGTACTTCCTTGTTTTGGGGACCTATTTATTTGTCCTCTCAATAGTGTACTGGCCTACCTGCTGTCTCTCTGTCTGACTCTAGTCTCCAGTACTCATCCATTAAGGTGCACTTGTTTGCCACATCAGCTTTCCTTACCCCATTGATGGGCATATGGTGACACAACTAGAAGTGTCTCATACATTCCTTAAGAGTATTCTGCATATGTTTTCCATGATTCATAAACCAATTCCACCTTGAGACCTTAGCTTATTCCTTGAAAAATTGACTCTGGCTCCATGGTCATGTGAGTCATACCCAGTGCTGGCTCTAGATGTCCAAAAAATAACCATTTGGATAATGTTCCAACTGTGGTTTTAGCCATTTACTTTTTTTTTATGTCATTTAACCATTGAGGTCATTTTTTCTTTCAAAAGAACAATTGCAAACTTGTCAGCTAAAGCTGTAGCAAATAATGGCTAATTAAAAAATAAAGAATGGTTTAGCAGAATGATTTAAAATAAATCCAAATGACTTGGTGGTAAATAAAGGGAGCCAACATTGGCTGTAGCATGTACTAAGCTGTATCCAAGACATCAGGACTGTAACAGTGTGTGCAGCAAATAAATACACTGCATCCAGCATCAGTGGCAAGACAATATTCTGTGTGTACTGCTGCACCAACTGCTGCTAGATTTACTGTCAGGAGGGTGAAGTAGGATCTCAGTGTGTGTTCCAGCTCCTAATATGGTGGGATTAAGGGGCGTTTTGTAGATGTGTCAGACAGTTAATGCTCTACGAGTATGCTGACTCGTTCATCCATTGTTGTGAGGATGGTGTTGCAAACAGTTGATATGTGGTGCTTAACTATGTGTTCCATTGACCTGGCTTTTCTGCGTACCACACCCACCTTTCTGGATTGAGCCCAGTAATTTAACGATGCTAATATCTAATTAACTGGACTGACCACTTCCTTCTCAAAGCTGAGAGGAACTCTATTGTATAGCTGCTTTGAACTTCCCTGATAATCGTTCTGCAAATCTGCAGATAAGTTAATTAAACAATGGTACAAGGTTTTGCACTTAAAGTTTGTTGTTATTATTAGTCACAAAAATACCATAATTGGAAAAAAGTTTAAAAAAAATGAAAAAAACTGTGTGATCATATTGTGAGATTTCATGTCAGGGTTTTTCATATCAATTAAAATCCACCTCATTGAGGCAGATACAGACAATCATTCTCCCTTTCACTGGCTAAAAGTCAACAGAAAATATAACATACGAGACAGAAACAGAGAGAGAGAGACAGGGAGAGAGAGTGAGAGAGATAGGGAGAGAGAGAGTATGTGAAAGAAGAATATTTTGAATGTTTGCCAAACTATCTTCAAGTCCTTTAGTAAATTTTAATTTCCCCAGTGCAGTGTCTCCCTACTGGCTGTGGAATACTGACAGACTGAGTAGCTAAAAGGATATAGTATAATATATTCAAATAGGGGAGTGGGTAGTATATTTTATAGGTGCACAGTCACACCCCTATAGTTAGGATTGAGTAACCTCTTCAATGTTAACCCCCTAATTTTGCATATTAATAGCTGTGGCACCATTTGACTAAATTAGCTGAAATTTTGCAAGTGTTGTCTAGTAGGCAGGGTCTTTGTCTGTGAAATGTTTTGTGATTGTAGCTTGTTCAGTTTCTGAGCTCCACATATGTCATTTTCTGAAAATGTCCTAGGACCTGTTTTATGAATTGCTTAGCCATAGCACATTTCCATTTAGTTGGTTAATTTCTCATCACTTGGTTGGCACAGCACTAAACATTCTTTTTTGCAGGGGGAACCACCATCTTGTTGCTTTTCTGCACAAACTAACTAACATGGAAAATACATAAGGGTGCTGGCATTAAAAAAAAACACACCTTAGAACTTCACTGAACAGGCCCAGTTTAGCTAGATTCTGATGTTTTGTTTTCACAATAAAGGCCAGAAATACATTTCATTTCATGTTGTTCAATTTTTATTTTATCCTGAAAAAGCCTATGAGCAAAATTGTCCATTTCCACAAGCATTCATTAACAACAAAAAAATTAAAATACATAAAAACATATTACATTACACAATGATATATAACAAATATAAACATAAAGAATTTATATACTAATTAAAACACTTAGAATCAATGAGCAAATGAGTTTTAAGGACCCAAAGGAAGAAATCTTGCTATAATCAACTATATCATTTGGCAATTTATTGTACAATTTTGTACCAACAAATTCAATTGAATTTTGTGCATATGCTGCATGAAGAAAAGGAACCTGAAAAGTGTTTCTAGTCTGTGAACTAATAAAAAACCAAATTGGACATTTTGGGAAATAAACTAACAGTACAGTCATGTAGCAGACCCAGATGAATCTTATGCAAAAAAAAAAAAATCAATGTTCTAAATTTAAATGTATCTGCAAGAGGTAAACAACCTAATGACTTATATAGGAGACAATGATGTGTCATTCCTGGGATTCCTGTTGCAAAATGAATGATGTTATGATAAGTAGTCTTCAACTTATTGGGCATTCTTTCTAACGAGAATTAGTAGATTATAGCACTGCAATTCATCAGGGAGAGTAAAAAACTATGTGTAAGTATTAGCCTAGTGTCTGGTGTCAAATATTTATTGAGTCAATATAACATCCCCATTATCTGATGTAACATGCCAATTAGATTAATGATGTGTTGTTCAAATGTAAATTGATAATCTAAAATCAAACCAAGATATTTAATATCATCTACCTTTTCAAAAATATTTTCAGCATTATCAGATAGCTGAAAATCTGTTATGGGAACCTTTCTGGGGCTTGAAAAACTACAAGTTTTTATTTCAGGGAATTTAGAACCAATTTGTGTGTATCTAATCAAGAGTGTAACCCACAAAAGTCCATTTGTAGGTCTCGTTGAAGATGAGTTATATTGTTTTCCTGAACAAAAAAACAAAAACAAAACAGCATCATCTGCATATAGTATTAATTCAGTATTGTAGCAGATTTCAGAAAGTGAATTTATAAAAAGTGTAAATAGTAGGGGCCCAAGAATGGACCCCTAAGGAACTCCACATCTCAACAACTGTTCATTGGAGCAAATACCATTGATCAAAGTTTTTTTTGGTCCTATGTAAGAGATAGTGCCCAATCCTTGCAATATCGACTTGAAAGAAGTCAACCCTGGTCAGTGTCCTAACAAAGCCTTAAGATCCATCAAATTGAATGCCTTGGTGAGGTCTACAAAAGCCAAAGCCACATATTTGCCCTCATCAAGGGTTTTGTGAGTTCAGCTAGTGAACCTCACCAAGGCAATCTCAGTGTCCTGATTAGCTCTGAACCCATGTTGAGAATCAGACCAGAGTTCATACTTCTCTAGATGTTCAGTAATCTGATCTGAAACTATTCTCTCTAAAACTTTAGAAATTGGATCCAGTAGGGAGATGGGTCAGTAGTTATTTACATTTGTCCTAGGACCTGTTTTATGAATTAGCTTCACTATAGCACATTTTCATTTAGTTGGAAAAGCACAGTGACATAACAGATAGTTAAACAATTTGGTTAAAGTAATAACAATTGAGTAACTCATTAAGTATCCTATAATCATTCCCATCAAGGCCTATTTAGGGTCTAAGATCCATCTTGATGATGTACTGGTAAACATCATTAGGAGATAATTCCATTCCTTTTGATGCCATAAAGATCCAGGTGAAGGAGAGAGTTAGAAATGTTTTTTTAACAGTAAGGACATGGGACAGATTCAGTCTAATAAAAACTTCATGTGTTTAAAAAAACTGAAACTATTTCATTCCATACAGCCATACTTACTGTTATTGGCTTGTCCAGATCTTAGAAGAACTATAGCCAGATTTAGAATGGAACTTTTTGATTCTAACTGTGTCCATTTTGCACAGAAAAGGAGGGGAGTGGGAAATGATAAATGAGTGTGCAATTTAAATATGGTTGACAACTTAAAACATTGGGTTCACCACAACATAACCCAGATGGACTATCTTAGGGTAGCTGGTTCATTCCACTGGGGTGTCAGACAGATGAGGCATAATGATGAGTCCTGGTAGGACGAAACACATGTCTAAGTTTTCTGTTGGCACCCTTTGCAAACTGTGTGAGAGGCCTTTTGGCACCATGCATTTCTGCTTAAAGTTGAACCCGGATAATATTCTGTGGTGATTTGCATATGCAGCCCATGATGCTTTGCATTGTGGGGTCATGTGTGATTTTATATTTCTTTGAAACTTGGCTTCCCAGCCAAATGACCTTTGGGGTAACTATTGCCTCAGTGCTTGTGCACAAAAGTTCTTTGTCTTGTAACTTAAAACATGTCACCTTGATATGTCCGTTATACCTGAAATATATATATTTCTGGTTAGGACCCATATTAAGTGACCTTGGACTCCCCACTGACCAGATATTAATGAAATTGTTTACATCTAATGATACACAGGTGATGAGAAGACTTGCACACTTCTTAAAATGTATAAAGTTGTAGGATTATATTAAGCTGATGTTTCTACACCAACTTTTTCTATTTATAAAGATGGAACTTTTGTATGTTCCAATGAATGTACTTATATGTTTGATTTTTATCTGTTTAACACTATTTTGTAAAGACTTTATGCTCAACAAATAAATTGAATTGATTGATTGATTGATACATCGAAAAAATAATGAAAATAAAATTTAGGTGTATTCAAAACTTTTTGTAAATTTTGAAGAATGTCATTCCCCGTAACATGTAAATCATTTGGAACTGATGCTGGAAAACAAGACAAAGGTCTATATTTTTTCTAAATGAGAAAAATGTGAGTTAAAAATATTAACAACTTTAAGTGCGTCACTAATCAAAGCACCTTCAGTTTCAATAGAGATTGTTTCATCTTTTTATTAATCTTCACAATAAAGAATTCAAAGTATTCCAGGTGAATTTTGCTTCCCTCTTTCTGCCTTCCATTTCCCCTCAAAAAAAATTACTTTAGCTGTTTAAATAGTAGACTTACTTTTATTGCGGGCCCTTTTGAATTCTTACTAATGGACATTTGTTTTATTCTTTTTATATTTGGCCCATGATTTATTTCTAACTCTTATCAATTTGAGTAAAGTAGGTGTAACCCATTCATTTATCTTTCCTCTAACTCTAGCTTTCTTTAGGGGTAATAGTGTCTCACATATATAATTAAACTGTAAGCAAAAAGTTTCAAAAGTTTCATCTATGTTATATATCCTATCCAGATAGGACCAGTCAGATGATTCAGTTTCATCTGAGAATTCCTGAACATCTAAATCATTTAAACAATGGGTAACCCGTGAAGTGGGTGCATGCAGAAGGACGCCGTCCATTATGGCGACACCTTCCCGGTGCAATCCAGTCACGGCGATGGAAAGGTAGGGTGACCGGATGAGGGGGTTGGCAAACTTGGTGACAGGATGTCACTATTCTTATGCACTGGGGGGAGTGAGCATGGCGAACATGGGCTAGGAGGGGATGGAGAGGCTGTAGGGACTGGTGCTGTGGTTGCTGGTCAAGCTGCGTCATGGCGTCGGGGATTGGCTAGTGGCTGGGGCAGCTGAGGTACTGGGTTCAGGTCCGGGCACTGATGCAATTTTTATTATGCCCAGCCTGAACCTTTTTATTTTTACTGCTTTCACCCCCCCCGACATGCACCCCCCTGGAGTTGAGAATCTTTAAGTAGGGGGATACGGGGGCAAAGCCCCCCATGAGAGGAGGTGTGGAGGGCTCAGACCCCCACAGAAAGCAGTAAAAAATATGTCCTGGCACCATTGTGCTGGAGCGCTGGGGTTGTCAGAGTGCTGAAAATGTGTTCAGCACTCAGACTGAGTGATAACGGTGATCGCCTTTAGGCATTTGCCGTTATCACATAGATCCTAAACAATGAAAGGCAATTACCTTAGATTTATTTTTAAACTGCTTAGCTAACCAATGACAGAATACAACTCAGTGATCGTTAAGGCAATCTGGCAACACTCCTGATGAAACAGCATGAGAGGAATTATCTGTAGTCACCCAATCTAGAATAGATTCATATCCGGTTCTGAAATTGGTATAGGTAGTGTCAGTTATCAATTGATGAAGACCAAAGTCAGAAACTGAGTTCCTAACTTCCATAGCATGTGTTGAACTCCAATTTACATTAAAATTTCCAACTACTATACTTTCTTTATTAGGGTATGGTGAAAAATGATTTTTGAAGAAAGGTATCGATACCTAATTTGTTATTACCTGGAGGGACATAAACATTGCTTATGATTAAGTGTTTGTTCTTATACAAGATAACATTAATTGTTAGACAAATAGGATGTATCTTTTCCTTCTTTTGAATACTCTATTAATGTTAAATGATCAGCAACATAAAATAAGTAACCTCCTCCACTCCTGCCTTTTCTATCCTTTCTAAATAACAAGTAACCATTCAAGTAAGGGGCAACAGACTTCTAGGAAAACAAACTGAACTTACAAGCTCAAATGGGCAGACTGGGTGGGCCATAGGCCCTTATCTGCCGACACCGTCTATGTATCTATGTATATTTCATCATTAGATATCTTATCAGATAGCCAAGTTTCTGTTAGTGCTATTATGTCAAATTTATTTTCCACCACACACCATTTAAACTGATTAATATAGGCTATTAAACTCTGTATGTTCAGATGAGCTATTCAAATTGATGGTGTAATGCCAGTATGACTATCCATTAAATCATGGTTCCTGGAAAAGGGACCAGTATTTGGATGGACAGAACCAGAAAGAAGAAGGAGAGGAACAAACAAATCTGTTTAAATCTTGGTCCACCTTCATAGCATCTCCTAATATATTTTGAAACTTTTAAATTACTATTATAAAGTTTACTACGTCTAACAAATGTATAAAAAATTTTCCAAATGACTAATACCATTAACGGTCAGTCAGTCAGTGAAAAAAAAATCTTCATCATAGTATCAAACAGTAGGGCATGAGTGCTGTTACTGACTGAGCTTAGTGTTTACATATCAATTCATGTGCCTTAGAAATGGGGTAAAATTGTGAAAATTGGTGTAAAACTGATATCAATTTGGACTGTTGCCTTTCTAATGACTGTACCCTGTAGCCCCCCTTAACAAACATAATCATAAGCAAGAACAGGTCCCTTTCTTCAAATAACTTGGTATACTGCTAGACACTAACCTCTCCTACAAGGTACACACCAAAAACATGGCTAAAGCTGCTAATACCCACCTTGGCCTCCTCTACAGGCACAGACAACATCTCACACCTCAAGCGCTGAAGTTTGCCATTCAGAGTTCCATGGTCTTGATTATTGACTACAGTCTCCTCATCTATGGCTCCGCCACTATGACTACCCTCAGACGTATCTCAACAGCCCTTAAAAAGTCATGTCGGCTTATCACTGGGGCCTACCAACTTACCCATACCTGTGATCTATATGCACAAACCAGCTGGCTCCAACTCTCAAATCATATAAAGTTCCTCACCTGCGCAATAGGACAGAAAATTAGCCTCAGACTTGCACCACAGGGGGTCACTGCCCTGCTCCACAGCAACAGGAGCAAAAAGCAGATCACCAGGGGATCAAACACTCAACTCCTTCAAATCCCCCACTGCCGCACCACTCAAGGTCAATGTTCCTTCACCTATACTGCTCCTTTCTAACTGAATAACCTCACCAAGAGTTGGAGCTGAGGTGATGGCTGGGTTATCTTCAAAACTAGACTACAGCTTCATCTTACTGCCTCGAGCTCCTGTGACTGCTACACCTATTCCTGAGCTGACATGTCCTGCCACTGATACCACCAGTCTTCCCCCTCCATTATTGCTCTGGACCCCACTTGCACTTATCTTCAATCTACCGCTCCCACCTTTCCACCCCTCCCCACTCTCTACCATCATCCCCCCTTTTCCCCTCACCCATGTTTGCTTGCACCCCCTACCCCATCATCTGACAACTGCCTCTGGCTGCATCTTTGTGTCCCCTCCCTTTGTCTAGCCCCCTTGTTCTCTGGTACCAGCTGCCACCATACCTAGGCCCCACTGTCATCCATAGGTTTTCTACTTGGCTTCTTACCCGAGTGCTATATGATCCTGTCTCTAATTACCGAATGCTGTTTTACCGTGACTATTGTTTTCTTATTTTGTGTCATTTCATCCCTGCCTGTACTGCCTCTGACATGGAAACTTTGTAAAAGAACCTTGGATCAAAGGTAATTGTAATCCTAGAATTGAAAAAATAAAAAATAAAGTAATGTGTAAAAAATAATACCATAAAATAATTTAAAACACACTTTTCAATGTAATGACTGGCCTTTAGATGTTGTAATCTCCTAGATCCCCACCCACTGACTCCTGCCACCAGCCAAGAAGGGGAACAGAGAGACAAAAAGTTAAAGAAAATCAATGGGGCAAACAATAATTCAGACCTACCAAGCAGCTAAAGAAAAAAAGGGTTTTTAATGGTGGCGTGCAGAAAGAAAAATTATTTCAGCAAATGACTCAGATTTTTAAAGACTATACCACTCCTCTATTGTTGTCACTTTCCACTCCCCTGATCAAAGGTTCTTGCCAACAGCTCAGCAGGGGAGATGAGGAAGTTGGGAGCAACAAATATCAATGGTTATCAATGGGCAATCAATGTCTGATCCCACTGACAGTCAAAAGGACACAGTAAAGTAAAATAGTAAATAATAGTAAAATGGTAAATTGTGTCCAAAGAATAACTACACCACTCCAAAAGTTATATCCTGAACCTATCTGTCATCTTCTTTCTCAGCCCCAACACCAGCATCTTCCACCAGCCTAGGTGGGGAGTGGAGAGACATTCAGAGTTAGATTATAAATGGGGCAGGAGATAGCTTTTAAACTGACACAAAAACAACAAATTATTTAAAATACTAAAATACAGTATCTGGTTTCACTATTACTCCAGTTAACTGGATGTTGTAACTCACCATGATCTCTTGTTGAATTCCATGCCTTCAAACAACATCTACTGTCACTAACCATGAAGAAGAAGAATGGGGGTCAACAAGGATAAAAGATTATCTATTAAAATGTCAGGGTTTTAACTACAACATTTAATAGCAGAAAGGTCCGAAGATCAAATAGTACAGGAACAGTAAATTATCTGACATATTAATACACAGTCTATAGTTTCCATGTGACCCCAAATACCTGTATGTCATTCCACACCACTGTCCCCCTTTGAATCCTATGCCACTTAACACTGGTTCCTGCAACTAGCCTTGAATGGAGTGGGGGTCAGCCAGGAGAACATTATCTAAAAAAAAATGGCAGGGTTTTAAGTACAATGGGCAATAACAAAAAAGGTTCTAAGAACCAAATAGTACAAGAAGGAATTCAATAACTGCCAAGTCGCACAACTTTACCCCGACCCAGTCTATAGTTAACTCCCCCACCACCAAACATGGGCTACTGCCACCAGCCAGGAAGGGGAAAGGGGAGACAACTAAATTAAAACGTATTAGAGGGCAATTCATTTTTCCTCTTAACATACTGCAGGTGATGGTTTACAAAACAAAATAAAAGTTCAGTTTCAAAGTCAGACTTTTATTTCTCTTCTAAGTTATGTTTGCGCCACTCATGCATGTGCCACAGCACTCAGGCCATGTGTGGCACAGTGCTTTGTACCTGGCCACCCTTCCTCCCATTGCCGACACACACTCTGCTCCTCCTTCTACTGGTCCACTGCAGTTGGTCTTCCCTCAGAATCCGCAGGGCTATTGTCCGTGCAAACAAGCAGATCTTGGGCTGGGACATTTGGTGCAGAGCAACATAGAAACAAATGGCTGGTGTGCTCTCAGTTCAAAGCCACAGCTGGTCATCAGTCCTTCTTGTCATGTATGGCATGGGCCTTTTTACCTGGCCACCCCTCTTCCCATTGCTGACACACCTTCTACTCCTTCTCCTACTGGTCTGGCTCAGTTGGTCTTCCTAGGGTCCAGCAGGGCTATTGTCTGTGCAAACAAGCAGATCTTGGGCTGGGACACTTGCTGTAGAGGAACATACAAACAAGCAGCTGGTATGCTCACAGTTCAAAGCTGCAGCTGGTCATCAGTTTGTCAGCTTCCTTTTAGTGTGTCCTATATAATAGGCTCCACAGCTGCACTCAGAAACATAAATTACCCATTTTGTGTTGCAGTTAATAAAATGTTCCACATTGATACCCTCTCCATTGTACGGGTTTATCACCCTACTGCCCTCTTTTATGAAAGAGCAATATGTGCACCTTCCACAGTGTTTGCTACCTTTAGGCAGTGGTGGTAACCATGCAAAAGTGGGTTTGGAGGGTTGAGTAGAGGATACCAGTTTGTCATGCAGATTCCTAGCTCTCCTGTAGGCCATTCTTGGTGGAACCTTGGCTGTATGTTCTAATCTCCTATCAGCTGCTAAAACATGCCAATTCTTCATTAGAATATTTCTAACTTTTCATGACCTACAACCTTTGGGAGGTAATGAGCAGAGCACTAACACAAACAGAATAATTTTTGTCAGTACCTAGAGCTGTAGGTCATGGAAAGTTAATGGGTCTGCCTGCTCAGCACAGCCCTGGCTTGGTCACAGAATAAAAACAAAAAAACAAAACAACCATCACTTACCTCCCATCCAGCCAGTATATTACCCAAAGCTACACTGCAGGAGCATCCAACTGTGACCACTCCACACTTCTTACACACAGCATACAACTCAAACTGCTGTTGCATGCAGTTACCCCCTACATTTTCTCAGCTCACTACAAACTGCTAAACATGCCACTTTCTCTTGAGGTCCTCTGTCTCTGGATACTAAACAAAATAAAGCACAATGAAGGGCACCAAAGTTCACCCTAATCTGACTGATGTGCTTTCCTAAACTTAAACCTAGTTATTTGCCTGAGTCTATTGCAGCTCCATTGCCCTTCCTGGCAATCCTACCGGCAAAAGTAAGAAAAAGGTGGAGTTTTATATTTTTTTTTACATTGAGTACTCTGCCCTTCACTACCCTTTATTTTCAAACCATTCCTAAATCCCATGAAATTCCTATTGGAAAATTCACATTCCCCCACTCATTGCCATTAATTGTAACTTGTGCCTACTGCATCCCTGGTACTCACACTGATGGGATTATTAGAACTATTTTTAAATTACTGAACATCATTGACGCTACCAAATGTGAGCACGTTACTTGCTGACTAGAATTTAAATTGTTCTGCCTCTAGCAATAAATCACTGCAGACCATCATCAAATCTTTAAACCTGACTCAAATAATCTCAGCACCCCCAAGCATAATCTACTCTCATACCCTTACTTTGCTAGTTTGATTTCTCACCTTAAACCTTCATAGAATTGTGGCTTCAGGTACACTTCATGATATCTTTAGTAATCACTGTATGACCAACTGTGTTTGTAAAACCAGGACCAATAAAGCTAAACTTAGAATTATCCAGCTCAGGTCCTTCTAGGTCTTTGTTTATACATATTTCCTCTGTGATTTAGGGAATGCTAACTTGAATCCTGTCTTTGGTATATCTGAACCTGAACTAGACTTAAGGTACTTTTGGAGTATCTTTATTTCAATTTGTGACACATATCTGTAATTGCACAAAACTGCAGGGCTTGCAGTTTGCAGGCCCTGCACATCTGTAGGTGGACAGAGTCTTTTTCTTTGCACAGGGCATTTCCATCTCTTCAATCCACTATCTCAAAAAGAAAGGAAATTATTTGCAAAACGTGTTGTTTATGCACAAGCTGGGCTAATGTAATTCCTAAAATGTAGGTAAATGCAATGTTAAGGATTCCAACCCTAATGCCCCACCCCCCAAGCAGCATAAAGAAAAAAATGTTAGGGTTTTGGGTCTCTGGAGTCTTGGTAAATCAGCGGTGGAGTCTTCCTTGGGGGTTGTCAACCCTAATGCTCACCACTCCTCCCAGCCCATAGCCTCTAATCTGAAGTACACGGTACAACTCCAAGCCACTACCTCATAATGATACACTCTTCAAAGGTAGAGAAGTATGTCTCACCACAGGTTTCCAACACAATTTATTGTGCATTTCTTCACGTAGGGTCCTGTGAGCCCTGTGTGTAGAAAGGACATCATGTGTGAAATTTTTTTCTGATGGAATGGGGTGGGCATTAGAGTTGACAACCCTAAAGGAAGACCCCACCAGTGATTTGCCAAGACTCTACAGACCCAAAACCCTAGTGTTTTTTCCTTGTGTTTCTTGGGGGGGGGGTAAGTTGTTAGGGTTGAAAACCTTAACCCCACATTTCCCTACTCTTTTGGCATTGAGTTACCCTAAATGGTATATTAAAAAAGTTTTTTTCACAAAGAATATATAGGGTACGGTCACCATCCATATAGTTAGGGTTGAGTAGGCAGTTTAATGTTAAACCCCAATTTTTTGCACTTTAATGACTTTGCAACTGTTCAACAGATTTGCATGAAATTTTGCATGCACGGTCTTGTGTAGTAGATCTCTGGATATGCCAAGTATTGTTATAGTCATACCTGCAGATTTATAGTTCTTGATAGAGGAAAAATTTAATTTTTTTAAATTTTTTCCCAATGGTTTTGCTGGGTTTTCCTTCTGACACCTGTATTGCCCAGACAGTTTGAAATTTTGGTTTGAAATTTTTTGGTAGAAAGGGGTTGGCCAACAGATGTGCTGTCTGCTTGTTAGGTGATAAAATATTAATCTGTTACAAAGCTTTTTAGTCTTAAAAGTTGGTAAAAGTGCTCCCTTGAGTGGATTCTGCAGTTAATTGTTGGAGGAATGACCCCAAAATGTGTTTTATTTTAAGGGTTAAAATTGTTTTTTGTGACTCACTTCCACTGAAAGTCCTTTTTCATTTGTCAACATATTGTTCTCTGTTTTTTATTAGCTTCTGACACCTGTAGCATCTGGATGGTTTGGAATTATTGTCTGACATTTTCGGGGTATAAAGGTCTGGACCACAGATGTGCATCTTTCTTGTTTGGTTTGTCAGAAGTTAGGAAAAAAATGAGAGGAAGGTGACAGCAAACAAAAAAGGATTTTCAGCCATTAATACAGAAAAAGAAGTAAGTCATGAAAAAGAATATAAAATCTACTAAAAAAATACATTTTGGGGGTATTCTTCCATACTTTTTCATGCTCCCTGGTGTCTAGTGGCACCCCCTGCTCTCTGATTGGCATCCACCTATGTTTTAGATTGCTCCCTGGTATCCAGTGGCATCACTACTCTCCAACTGCCATCCCTATATGTTTTAACATTTTCTGGGAGGGCTAAAGCCTGAGGTTCAATGTGGGGGAATAGCTACTCCCATATTCCCCCTAAAGGCTAGCCTGCTATAGCAGTCCCCTGCTTAGTGAATTGTGAAACACCCACCATCCACCCTTTCCTCCTCCTTGTCCTGCACTCTACTCACCCTTGGTACTGGGCTTTCTATTCCCTACTCACTACCTGGATTCCCTACCAAGGGTGGGAACAGAGTAAAGCCAAAAGCAAACTACGTTAAACATGCATTACTGACTTCATATACTATTCACCAAAACATTGAACCTGGTATCTAGTGGCACCCCCTACCCTCCAATTTCCATGCCCATATGTTTTCAAATTTTCCCTGGTGTCTAGTGGCACCCCATAACCTCTGATTACCATCCCCATATGCTTTCCAGTTTTCCCTGGTGTCAAGTGGTGCCCCCCACCCTCTAATTGCTATTCCCATAATTGCAACCCTGTAATATATAAAACTATCCCTCTATGTCTTTTTTTCCCGTAAAAAAGAAAATGGTCCCTCGCCATGCTGACTCCCCCAACCCCAACCTCCCACTGAGCACCCACTACAACCACACACCCTAACTCACCTGAACAAGTTCTGGGGTGAAGATCCACTCTCTGATTGAAGATCCATCTCACTCCTGGCACTGAAGATTGCAATATGAGAAACTAAGGTAAGTTTTGAGCTGGGCAAGCACTGATTTTTTGAGGAATAGCCAAGCCAGAGCCAAGCCAAAGGCCTGGCTTGGATCTTAGAGCCAAATCATGAGCCAAGCCAAAGGTTGAGGTGATCCAGTGGTAATACCACGCAGTCTTAACCCTGTCAATAAGTTTTATGTGCTCGGTGTTTCATGAAGAAAGTAGACCCTAGTTAGAACAAAAAGTAACCTTAGAAGCATGTGAGAACAGCTTAAACAAATGTGATTTCCATGCATATCACCAGAATATGAAAAAGGCTCAATTCAGTTCTGTGCCAAATTTAAAAATATATATATTTTTTCTTTAATAAATTCCAGTAGATAATAGACAAATGAACATTTGGGGGGTTCTAATTCATTACCATTTGAAGACACTGCCTTCTGCAATTCTGCATCTCTGCTTCACAGAAGTATCTGCTTATTTGCAAAGGTCTGTTTATAATGTAGGACTTCCTATTCAGTACTGGACCCAAAATGGCATTTTTCACATGCTGCCTATATACTTGGTCAACTGATTCAGCACCACTGAGGCACACTTTTGTTTGTCAACAACATACAAATAAAATGACCCAGTTGAATTGTGTATTGTTTTCGATCAGCTGTAACACTTTTTGTAGAGGACAATAATTCAGACATCCATAAAATGAATATGGACAGCATAGTAGCTAATTTAAATCTGTTTGTCTTGCACGTTGGTAAGTTCACCAGAAAAATAAATTAACTCATTTTTCTCACTTGTAAATATGAGCTGCTAAACATAACAAAAGTCCAGTAAATATATCATCTGAGACAATTCTGGGGCAGGATCATGAAAGCCAAGAGGTAGCAATCCTTATGAGAAACAAAAATAACAGGTGCCACAAACTACAATAAATGATGCTGCATTCTCAAGCAGTAAATTGAAAAGGCAGACCTTTGAGACACAAAGCATCTTCAAATGTGCAGGAAATCAAAAATAACCCCATTGAAATATACCTGCTAGCCCAAAACCCCAAACTGTTGCATACTGAAAAATGTAGCTCTAACCTAAACAGAAACGCTGCATGTACTGAGACTGAATCGGATAATTACAGTGATGTGATGAACAATGTTTAAAAAAACAATTAATTAAAATATCACAAACACTAAGGCACTGAAATAAAATAAGCCATGCATTAAAGCAAAAGAAGATACTCCACAGCAAAAAAATGTTTATATAATGCAAGAGCACATTTACTCACTCTCATAGACCCCAAATATTGCCCACTTGAATAAGAACACATGCTGCTGTGCATTGTTACAAATAGAAACATAGAATTTGACGGCAGATAAGGACCGCTTGGCCCACCCAGTCTGCCCATTTCCCTACCTACTGGACAAGCTGCAGATCCTAGCTAACCAGCAGCCTACTTCTTCCTACCCCCACCCCCCAGAATTGCCTTATGACTGTCCCATGCATGCTTGAATTCCACCACTGATTTTGACTCCACAACCTCCTCTGAAAGGCGCTCCATGTATCCACAACCTCTCTGTGAAAAAATACTTCCTTAGTTACCTCTGAGCCCCCCATCTATCTTCAAATTGTGCCCTCTTGTTCTTGCACACCTCTTTTTTTGAAAGATGCTACCCTCTTGGACTTTGTTGATTCCCTTGAGGTACTTGAAAGTTTCTATCATGTCCCCCCTCTCCCTCCTTTCCTCGAGGCTATACATATTAAGCTCCTTAAGTCTCTCTTCATATGCCTTCCGGTGCAGACCCTGCACCATTTTAGTTGCTCTCCCCTGGACAGCTTCCATCCTATGTCTTTGCGGAGATTGGGTCTCCAGAACTGCACACAGTACTCCAGATGGGGTCTCACCAGCTGTCTGTACAGAGGGATAATAACTTCCTGTTTTCTACTGGTGATGCCTCTCCCTATGCATTCAAGTAACCCCCCAGCCCTCCTTGCTTCCCTCTCACATTGCTTTCCCACCTTTAGGTCATCTGATATGACTACCCCCAGGTCCCTTTCCATTTTTGTTGTTGTTAGTATCTCACCCCCCATTGTGTACTCTTCCCCTGGGTTTTTGTTTCCCAGGTGCATTACCTTGCACTTCTTAGCATTGAATCTAAGCTGCCATACATTTGACCATTCCTCTAACCTTGCCAAGTCCCTTCTCATCCTTTCCACCCCACCCTGTGCATCAACTCTGTTGCAGATCTTAGTGTCATCTGCAGAGACATACTTTTCCTTCCAGTCCTTCCACAATGTCACTTATAAAGACATTGAAGAGGACCGGTCCTAATACTGAACCCTGCGGTACCCCACTAGTAACCCTCCTTTCTTCTGAGTGGACTCCATTTACTATTACTCTCTGTGTCCTATTCTCCAGCCAATTCTTTACCCAGGCTGTCATCTTGGGACCCACTCCTAGCATAAAATAATTTGTAAATGTTTTTTGAGCCTGTTATATAAATACAGATATGTAAGGAAAACTTATAAATAATATGAATTTATTTTTACTTCGGATAATGCTCTAATGTCTGATGAAGGAACACTAGTCCTGAAACATTACATGATACGGTGTGGAGCATCTAGAAAATAAAAGAATTTATGTAAAGAAGCACTACACATTGTTTTGGTTGAGAAGGTGATTTTTGTGTTTGACTACATTTCTGATCTGACATTTACCTTCTCCCATTTTTTCAAAGTATGGCTCTTAAAGAAAACTTTTCATGAAAAAATTAAAAGGAACCTTGGGAGATTATATGGTTGAAGAGTTTAAGATAAATATTGTGTCAAGTGCAGCCAGTGGCCTTGTCTGAAGAGGGGTGAAAGGGATAAAAAGGAGAAAAAGACAGGGGGTGAATTGGGGGTGGAAGGAGCTAAATAAGAGCAAGGAGGCAGATGCAACAATAAAGCTTATGTAGGACAGACCCATGGGGGCGGGGGGTAGAGGGAGAGAACAAGGTGAGAAAACAGAGGAGGGAGGAGTAAAGGAAAGGGGGATGAGGTAGGATAAAAAGAGAGCAGGAATGGGGATAGGAAAGGAATGAAGGAAGGAAGTTTGGTAAGTGGAATAGCACAGCAACAGGTTAGGCTATACAGGGGCGAATGGTAAGAGGGAGGTCCCAGTGCATTTAGCTGTCAGCAAAGATTAGGTATGGAAAGTGAAACCAAAGGCATCACAGTCATCTTCATCTCATAGAAACATAGACTTTGAGGGCAGATAAGGACTTCTTGGCCCTTCTAGTCTGCCCATTTCCCTACCTACAGGATAAGCTGCAGATCTTATTTAACCAACAGCCTATTTCTTCCTACCCCCCACAAAAATTGCCTTAAGTCTGTCCCATACATTCTTGAATTCTCCAACTGTTTTAGACCCCATAACCTCCTCAGGAAGTCTATTCCATGTGTCCACCACCCGGTCTGTGAAAAAATACTTCCTCACATTGCCCCTGAGCCGTCTCCCCTCTATCTTCAAATTGTGTCCCCCTTGTTCTTGCACATCTCTTTTTCTGAAAGATGCTACTCTCTTGGACTTTGCTGATTCCACTTAGGTACTTAAAAGTTTCTATCATGTCCCCCCTCTCCCTACTTTCCTCAAGGGTATACATATTAAGCTCATTTAGTCTCTCCTTGTATGGCTTCTCTTGCAGACCCTGCACCATTTTAGTTGCCCTCCTCTGGACTGCCTCCATCCTGTTTATGTCCTTGTGGAGTTGGGGTCTCCAGAACTGGATGCAGCACTCCAGATGTGGTCTCACCAACTGTCTGTACAGAGGGATACCAACTTCTTGTTTTCTGCTGGTGATGCCTCTCCCTATACATCCCAGTATCCCCCCAGCCCTCCCTACTGCCTTCTCACATCGCTTGCTTACCTTAAGGTCATCTGATATGATTACCCCATGGTCCCTTTCCATTTTTGTTGTTGTTACTACCACCCCCCCATTGTGTAATCTTTCCCTGGGTTCTTATTTCCCAACGTATATTATTTTGCACTTCTTTGCATTGAATCCAAGCTGCCACGCCTCCTTGTGTATCAACCCTGTTGCAGATCTTTGTGTCATCTGCAAACAGCCATACTTTTCCTTCCAGTCCCTCTTCAATGTAACTTATAAAGACATTAAAAAGGCCTGGACCCAGTACTGAACCCTGTGGAATCCCATTAGTAACCACTCTTTCTTCAGAGTGGACTCCATTTACAATTTCTGTATCCTGTTGTCCAGTCAATGTCTTACCCAGGCTACCACCCTGGGACCCACTCCCAGGCTGGTTAATTTGACTATTAATCTTTTGTGTGGGACTGTGTCAAATGCCTTGCTAAAGTCTAGGTAAGCCATGCCCACAGCCCCTCCCTGGTCTACTACTTTGGTCACCCAGTCAAAGAAATCAATTAGATTCATCTGACATGACCTTCCTGCTGTGAACCCATGCTGCCTTGTGTCCTGTGCCCCACTGGCCTTTAGGTCCTCACAATTAATTTCTTCAGAAGTGATTCCATCACTTTCCCTACCACAGAGGTCAAACTGACAGGTCTGTAGTTTCCTGCCTCTGATTTGCTCCCACTTTTGTGAAGGGGAATCATATCCATCTTCCTCCAGTCCTCAGGTACCACACCATCCTCCCATGATTTGTTAAAAAAGGTAGTCAGTGGTGTCACTAGTTCTCTCCTTAATTCTTTTAGAATTATGGGGTGAATTCCATCAGGCCCCATTGCTTTATTCACCTTCAGTTTTAGGAGTTATTTCAGAACCCTTTCTTCTGTGAAAGGACTGGGATTGACCCCCCTATCCAGAGTGCTTCTGTTAACTGGATTAGGCACCTCCCCACCCTCCTCTTTTGTGAATACTGAGCAGAAGTATCCATTCAGTATCCCTGCTTTTTCACTGTCCCTCTCTGCCCACCCACCATCCATTCTATTCAGCCTCACTATCCCTCCCTTTGTCTTTCTACGCTCCCTGATATACCTATAAAAGGTTTTATCCCCCTTCTTAATTGAGTTGGCTATATTTTCCTCAGTTTAGGCCTTTGCTATTCTGACTACCCTCCCTGTTTCCTTCTGCCTTAACTGGTGCAGTTCTATGTCCTGCTCCTTCTGTGTTTCCTTATACTTCCTAAATGCTATCTTTTTCTCCCTAACCTTCACCGCCACCTCTTTTGAGAACCATAGTGGCTTTTTCTTTCATTTTGATTTATTTATTTGCTTCACACAAAGGCTTGTTGCCTCTGTGATAGCAGTTTTGATGTTTCCCCATTGTTGCTCCACCTCTCCTTCTAGCCTGTTTGCTAGTGCTTTTCTAAGGCACTCTCCCATCTTGCCAAAGTCACCCCTCCTGAAGTCCAGAACCTTCACTTCTTTATGGCTTGACTCTGTAGCTGAGTTTATTGTGAACCACACTGTTTGGTGGTCACTTGTTCCCAGATGGCTACCCACTTCTAGATCTGAGATCCTCTCACAGTCCCCATTTGAGAGTACAAGGTCTAAGATTGTTCCCTCATGAGTGTGTTCCAAAAGTAGCTGTCTGAGGCATGCCACCTGAAGGGCATTGAGAATGGCCCTGTTTTTGGATGGGGCTGCAGCAAAGGTGCTCCAATTAACATCTGGCATATTCAGGTCACCCATCAACACTATAAATTGGTATATTGTCCCATGAAATGCAGGAGCATCTGATCTGCAAATGACAGGGTCCACATGTATCAAAGGCTGTGTGTCACTGAGTGGGCTGAGATTGGTCTGTCTGAAAAGTTTTAAGCAGGGTTGCATTTTATTTTGAATGGAAAGAGCCCATGGGTGCCAGGTTTTGAAAAATGTTGTGGGTGCTCAGGGTCACTATAAAAGGACAAGGGTCTGGAGGCCACCTAGGCCCCCAGATGCAATAGGGGTTTTCATGCTTTGTGGTGTATTTTGGGGGATATTTTGATACATTTTTGGAATGGGTAGGCTACCATCACAACTACTGTACTGCAGAGGATGCCAGGCTGCCACTGGGGCCTCTTTGTTGCCTGAAGAGGTGCTAAGCTCAATATGAGAGTAAAGGACAGTCTGGAGGTATGTGAACCTGCTGCTGAAAGGAGAGTGCACTTACAAATGGGAAGCTATCCTGGCCTCTACCAACACCCAAAACAGGTGAGTGCAGTCCACAGTGTGGCCAGTTTTTTGCACTAGTGTGCTAATGTTGCCTGTTGGATCTTATTATTCAAATATGCTGCAGCAAAGGATCCTTAGATTCAAGTGTCCAAAAATGTAAGCAAGCAGCCATACCAGCAGCATGACACATGATATTGTGTGCCTAGTCATGTGTCAGAGTGTACAGGTCAGTGTGTGGTGCCTGGACTTGGTCTCAGCCCACTCCTGGTTAATAAGCAGGTCTTTTACTTGAGTTATAACTAGTCAACAAGAGGTGGGGCTTTGGAAAGAAAATAAGCCCCAGAAGAAAACACAGTTGTACAGTACATTATTGTGACTGATATCACTGTGCTTATCCCACCCAACTGTGGTGCCTGAATTTTCAGGTCCCTGACCCCTCCTCTATGAACAAGCAGTGTTCCAGACAACTCTGACTCCCTGATGACTGAGGAGTAAACCCAGAACACAAGTGATTGCTAGTAGCTAGCTGGAGGTCAAAGGCAACCTCTAAAAACAGTACAGGTATATGGGATTGAGGGCAGACTGAAAAAAAGGAGATAAGGTAAATATAACAAGTAATAAAAAAATAGAAATTGACCTCAATGTGACAAAAAAAGTTAATTATTTGCCTCCTAATTTGGGTCATACCTCTGTGCCCATCTAGCACCCAACAGCCAGCAATGGGAACAGGCTCCAGTCCATAACTTGGACATCTTCACCCACTCATCTAGTTAGATTGCTGAAGTAGAGACTGGGAACCAGCAGGAGGGGAACACTTTCTTTAGCACTTGCATGGCATACATTGGGATCATTATTGTATGCCACCAATGAAGGACATGAGTAACTGCTACCCATGATGAGGGACTGATTTGAAACCATGCCAGTGGGGTGCATTGATGGCTTGTGGCCAAATCTACCTCCATGGGATTGAAAATGTAAACAATAGCTGCCATATATTTACCCATGACCCATGTGAGTGGCCAGTATAGTATCTTGGGTCACCAAGATACTTGCCTGCAAACTGGCAACCAATCAATGGCAAGGCACCCTGAAGTACTGACATAGAAACAAACCAGTAGAAAGATTTTGAGACTGTGGATAGTGCAGAATGTCTATGAGTCCACTGACAAATAAAGGGCCTTCCTTTGTCTATTGCAAAACCCCTTCTTGGACAAGCCAATCAGGGGATGGGGCTGCTTGCTGGGAGACTGCAGCTACAGTAAGGAAGGGTGAGATTCGTATTGGGAGGAGAAAGACAGAGAAGCCCCTGAATGGAACTGGAGCAGAGCAGTCCAGCCAGTATGTTTGGAATGTGGTAGCTGCTGTCCAAGGCCTATTCCTGCATGGAGCTGGAACCCAAACAGCAGAGACTGCAATTGTCAGGTAGTCACCTGGAGTTACTGTCCCCTAATCACTACTCACCCCCAATCACAACCCACCACTGCAGCCCCACCAGTAACCAGTCAGTCCTGCCAGTTGTTACTTGCAGCCTCTGCCTCGAGCAGTCCATACTCCTCTGTCCTTTCCTCTCCACACTTTTCCCACCTTCAGGCAGACAATTCCAAAGGCTCAGCCTGACCTGATGCTCTCACCACCCCCCACATTCTGTCACTCACAGGCATCTGATCTGATGAGGACTGTTGGTCTGATCGACTCCTACATGAAGCTGGCAACTTGAGGCAAGCAAAGTAGCAGCTCCTCAGCAGTGGTGGCCAGACACAGCACAGCAGCAGTATTCAAAAAGGCAGAACAAGAGGAAAATAAAACACCAAACATGACAACACCCATACCATTTCAATGCTAGTAGTCAGTCTCACTCCTGCTGGTTCTGACTCTTCACTATTGGTCGTGGCATGTGCCTATGCTACTTCCAGGTGTGGTGACTGTGGTCTATCCTTTTTTCCATTTCTGCTGCAACTCACTCCTGCTTCTCCTGGTTCCAGTCAGGCCAGCTTGTGCAGTGATGGTCTCCCCCCCGCCGCTGCTCTGTCTGTCACTACTGCAGCTCACTCTCCTCTCTCTCGATGACACAGGATACACCAGTGAAATCTTACCACCTCCCGGCATGGCAGGCTCCTGAGTCTCTCTGCTGTGCCTGCTTTTATTTTATTAGCTTTCACCAACTTGCCATTTCAAGGACTCAGAGTGCCAGGTTGCATCCTCTGACCTCTGCTTGCTCTGTTGTTTTGGCAATGGCTACTGGGGGAGCCAACAAGTTGAGCCATGAGATGGATCATGCGATGTTCACCAGGGAGAGACAAGCCAGGTACTGCTGCACTGAGCTGAGCTGACTGACATTGAGCTGTCAGAAGTGAGCATTGAGCAGCAGAGCAGAGGGGGGCTGGAACAGGCTGACCAACATGAAAGGAAGAATAGGAGGATCAGGGGGGTGGTCAGCATCGGATCAATCCCTGCCCTGGCTTAAATCATTGAGGATGCTCATTTGATCTTTGTGGGTGCTCAAGAACCCAAGCATCCATGCTGTTTGTGCCTGTGAAGGACCGTGTGTTTGCAAGTGAGGTCCAGTTGCAGGACAGAAAGGGGATACTGCAGAATTCGGTGTGGCTGAAACTTTTTTCACCATATTCTGGCTCGGCTCATGTTTTCTGCTTGAGCTTGGCTCGAGTCTGCACCAGCTTGCCCAGCTATAGGTAAGTTCAGTACAATGTATATCAATTGGGTTTTCAAATTTGTTGTATAACTTTGCCATTTTGCATATTCTGAGCCCAAATTTTCAACATGGCTTTTTTTGAGTCCCTACCTGCTGAACAATGTGGCTGGAATCATGCAAATGTGGCCCAAATGTGATGTTGTGGTCACTTGATAAAATCACCTTTTGGGTGGCATTTGAACATTTTCACTGACCTTGTTCATGAGGTGGGGTCATATGTTGAAAATTTTTGGGGAAAAAAGGGAAAAATGGCAACTGTATGTGCATACATTGAAATTTTGTTTGCTCGCTTGTATCTTTTGTAATTTTAAATATTTGACCCCAAATTGTCAGCATAACCATCTTTTTACACTAACAAGAATGTGGCAGCTGTCATTTTTGAATCTTTGGACAAACTGTTTTTTTTACCCGTGTGGCACTCCATTTCATTATGGTGATGTGGAGTCACATTTTGGCAGGGATTTCAACATTTTCATTATGGGGTTCATGAGGTGGGATGTTAAAAAGACTATGTTGACAATTTTATTCCTCTTTGACTACAGATGGAAGCGCAGGGCCCAGAGGGCCCTGCAGTCCCATAGACAAATGAGGATACAATTATACTAGCTCGAAATGTAAGGAAATTCTTTGCAAAACCTTTGTTTATGCATTAATTAGGGTTAAAGCATCTGATTGATAAAAATTGAAAAAAAAATCAAAGAATAAATTGAGCCAAATAATTTCATAACTAGTTCAAATATTTTAGTCATGGCTGATCACTTAAAGTGATGCAACACTGATTGTATTACCTTGATTAGACTGTAATAACTGTACAGGTCTTTACTGTTCCTTAAAGTGCAACTCTGCTCTTCAGCACGTGCTTTCATAAATAAGATGTTTCAGCTGTTACAATTTACTAGAGAATACATTTTTTTTTTATTTTCAATGTTCCTTTCCAGGATTTACAGTCCATCTTGGTAGTCCATCTAAAAAGTATGTACAGAAAACATTTACCTCCCTCTGTTAACCTTACAGTGCCTTTGTTTATGACATCATAGCACTCATCATGACAACATATTATGATGTCAAAAACAGCAACTGTGCATTAGCAGGGGAGAGACAAATACATTTTGAATGACACAGTGTAATTAAATGCTGCATTAGCAACACTATTTTTAGACCAACAGCAGGGGGATAAAGGCAAAGTAAATAACTAGAATACAATAAAGTTAAAACATAGTTGGTGTAAATCAAGTGTTTTTGGGGGGACTTTTATTATAATAGAGAGTTGCCCTTTAAAGATTTCATAACAGCTTTTGGCATGGATGAGCACAAGTTACTACTTAAAAGACATGTCAAAATAGTTGTGAGTCAAAGAGCACTGGGACAGTCTCTTAATTATTTATGCAGAAAGCTTCAGCCTGTTTTGGATGATGGATTATGCTGTAATTTAGAGCAGATGTTTAAAGGTTCCCCCAAGGAGCTATTCCATTTATTTAACTTGTTTAACCTGGAAAAAACTCTTGAGATCAAAAATCTTGCAATAATTTTAAGTTAAGAAGGGTCATTAAAACAGTCATTACAGCATAAAATTGGCAATAATAAACAGCTAAAATGATGCTAAAAATATTCACATGGTTAAATATTAAATAATACTGTATTTGGTTGGCTAGTGTAAGCAGAAAACAAAATAAGTAAATCAACATAGATTTTAATGCACCTTGGCAATTTATGCCAGATATAAAATGTGCCATAAAAGTTAAATAACCAAACTGGTCAAAGCACATCGTATGGCCATTAATTATTATCTTAAAAACACACATATTTCATAATATTATGGGTGAGCAAGGGGTAAATAGTATTTCCAAAATATCAAAAATAATAAGGCTGATGAATATTTGGGAGCCCTTCCTCAATAGGGGGCTATTGGTATTCAGCATATACTATTCATTTTAAGAAAAAATCTTCCCCCACCACTGCTTATTATTAAATGTCCCATACTGCCCAAATGAAAAAATGCAGTTACCTTCCCATCCCTCCACCCACACGCTGCACACCCTAACCCCCCTGTACTCAATTTAATATTCTGAAAGATGACTGGCACAACTAGCCCTTCTCCATGGCTGGCCACCTTTTAATGAATGAATGTGCTCATGCTCTGTAATAATAAAACCCACTGATCACATGGTCAAATAAATGAGTAGTATCAAGCTGAGTTTGGACAGGCCTATGGCTTTAGTTAGAAAAAGGGAGGCAGAAATAATGAGGGGATGGCCAGTAGGGCCAGTGCAACATAAGTAATATGATGGGCAGACTGGACAGTCCAATGGGCTTTTTTCTGTTGTCATAGTCTAAGTACAGTGTCCCTGTATCTATGAAGACAAGGAATCAGAATGAAAATCAAACCAAAGTTGCCAATGTTCACATTCTGAATGAACCCAGGGATAATCCCAGGTTGATTTCATGGGAAATCACAAAATAAAAGTAAATAACCTGCTCACCCACCTGAAACTACTCTGTAACCCAAGTCTTTCTCTGTATGAAAATATGTATTGAATCAATCTAAACACAAAAAGAGTTATGGCTGGTAATCTAAGGATAGAGAATTAACTCCTTTATGAAGATGCATAATTGTTTTTTTTTATTTTACACCAAAATTGGTTGAAATTTCTTGTTAAATTATACCACTTCATTAGAACATTTGTGGTTCCTGTCTTAATAAATGCTTTTAATCTTTGTGAACAGAAGTACTTCACTTAACTCATCTGGCTTTTAAATAGAGCTTGGCCAACAGGACAGATCCTATGAGGAATGGCTCAAGGCACTAAACATGTACTCGCTTGAGACGAGACAGGAGAGGGGTGATATGACAGAGACCTTTAAATTCCTGAAGGGAATAAATAAAGTGAATTGTAGAGTTATGTAGTACAAATGCAAACTCAAGGTCACAGAGGTGTAAGCAGAAATTGATAGGAGGAAGATTCAAGAGGGATATGAGAAAGTATTATTTTACAGAGGGAGTGGTGGAGTCTTAGAACAGTCTGCCAGCCGAGATAGGTAAACCAAAACCATAAATGGTTTCAAGCACATTTGGGACTGATTATAAGACAATAGTGGTTAGGTTACTCAGTGCATTAGTAGCAGGGAAAAGATTAGGGGGTGGATAGTGAGGGCTAGTACCCTGGTTGATATTTAGGTAACCTGGGTTATCTGGAGGTTTGATGCATTGCCTGCATCTGATGCTGAATACAGCAGCCTGGTTGATTTCTGGGAGATCTGGGTGGAAGCACATAATGCCAGTGCTCTGTGAATTTCACTAGTTGCCTATTCAGTAGTTAATCAGCTTCAAGATATGCTTGTTGACTTATAAGGTGCTGCACAGTTTTGGGCCCAAGTTACCTAAATGATCTGTTGCCTGTATACACCCTTGTCTGCCCTCTGCACTCCACTGAGGCAGGCTTACTTTATGTCCTTTGGCCAATGCTGCAATTGTATGGAGACCGGTATATTTAGATGGTTGATTCCTTGCTCTGGAATTCCTTGACACCCCAGGCTCAATTCTCAAAAGTTTCAAGAATGACACAAGTGGCTTCCACCACAAAGAATGATGCAGAATACCCCTTGTGCTCTTGCACCAAAAACTTCGACAGCAACGATTCTCAAATGAAGGCTGCATGTACCAAAGAGTGCTTGCACTGTCCTTGTGTCACAAAATGGGCTGCAGCATGGTGCAAGGGGGCTTATAGCAGACACAGGCTGCCAAATCCCCTAAATCAGGATTCTCTTAACCCCCCAGAGGGCACATTTCTAAGTACTGTTAGACCAACCAGGGCTGGTCTAAGTGGTCTTTGAGGTGTGTCCTCTAGGAGCGTTAGGGAACTTGCACCACTGTGTTGCGCCCCCCAACCCCAGTCCCCATCTTAATAAAATTTAAAACATCCCTGGTGGTCCAGTGGACCCCCTCCCTATCCCCAATGTGACCATATAATATAAATATATATTTCCTCTGGTGGTCTTGATTCTCAAAAGTCAGCACAATCCAAGAATCAAGCCCCCCATATTTCTAATGTCCTCTTGCTGGAGGCCTTTAAACAAGTTCCAAAGTAAAATTTCTTTGAACTAGCCTACAGTAACTTTTTGTGATTATTTGCTTAAGCAGTAAGGCATGACAGGGTGTGTGTGTTATTGTGTAATAACATCATAGCCTGGGTGGCTGAAGCTTGAGGTCGTAGGCCGAGTGCATTCATCACCTGATGAGTGATGTTATTACACAATAACATATATCCCTGGAGTGCATTATTGCTATTATACATTGGGTTACTTATAAAGGGGAAAAAAGATTAAAAAAATGTTTAAAATATATTTTTTTAATTGTTTGCTGTGTGAAAGTATCTGTTTACAGAAAGAAAGTCCACAGTTTCTGTTTTTCCCACCTGATTGTGCTGCCAGTACATACGGCCTTCTGTTTCCCTTCCCACAGCTTTTCTTCTCTCACCAGACATAGGTCTGAAACTGTCCCTGTGTCTCACAGTGACATAATACATGCTGCCCCCTGCCCACCACTGTAACTTTTTTTATTTTTTGTTGCTTTTTATTGTGCTATTTAAAATGCAGCTGATTGTTACATGAGCCAATGAGCATGACCACTGAACTGTTTGATAAGCATAGCTGCTGAGTCAATCAGAGAGTGAGATCACCAAGCCAATCAGGGAGTGCAGCTACCACGGCGCTGTTGTGCAGAGAATGTTGATTACAGGTACAGCTTTGTTTTGCTTTATATTTATTTTGTTTTATTTTAAAGTTGTATTTGTTTTATCAAGTTGGAGCCTGGGGAATACAGGGATGTGTGGCTAAAGAGTCATGAAGCAAGCGCAGTGTTGTTGTCTGCACACGCTACAATGGCCACACTTCCACAACATCAGAGCACTGAGAAGCCACCATTCTGGCTTTCTTTAATTTTTTTTAAAAAGAGTTAGGAGTGAGGAGAGGAGAAAAAAACCTTTGAGTTTCATTTTTTTTATGTAAGAATGATGAGGGGGAAATGAGACATCAGTAAGTACATGATGTCTGTAGTAACATGGCACTGTGAAGCTGCCTCTTACCGGACTTCACAGGTGAAAACTTTCTGAGTGGTGGTAACTTCTAGAGCGGTGGAATGATTTGTCATGGTGCCATGCGGTCATGGGTGCACCTGGACTTCATATAGCTATGTTACTGTGAAATATCCTCACGGTTCCAGGCACCTTCTGACCAATCAGAATACAGGAAATGTCCTTGTTATTGTATAATGATATTTAGTTTTGTTATTTATTGTTGTAATCTGTTAGTTAATTTTGCTGTCTTCTTAATTTTTTAACTTTCTGTTTATATTCCCTCACCCCTTGTACTCCACTACCTTCGTGAGTCTCCAGTGACATCTATCCCCACCCTCTTACCTGGAGTCCAAAGTGGTTGGTCCCCCATGTAGCCATGGTTTTGCCCCCAGGGGGGGACAAGGCAGGGTCCATACACCCCAAGTTCCTTTGTGTCATTGGGACACTAGTCCAGGACAGGCAGGGGGCATTGGGGATCTGCACCTGGTGCTCCATCTATCAGGAGCACAGTCATTTTTCCTGTGTTCACTGCATGACGTGTGCCCTGACATCAAGGCACAAGCACCTACATCTGTCACGCACCACCCTTCTGTGTGGCTGGGCTTGATGTACCTCAGGCCTCTACCTGAGGTCTGCTGAGCACCAAGCTCCCCCCCAGAGAAGGAGAGCAGTCCTAGGATGCTCAAGCCTCTCCCCCCAGCCATCCCTCTGGCTTAGTGGGCTTATTCCTGAACCCAGGTGGCTGGTGTCATGAGCGGTAGTGCTATCACTGCACTGGAAAGCCAGCTTGCTGTTTTCTTGTTAAAGCCTTCTGTAAGGCCACTGAGCTTCTGGAACATGGCACTGGAAAAGTAAAATTACCTTCTCTAGTCTTCCTAGTCAGAGTCCTGCGTTCAAGAAGGGTCATTTTCTTTTATTATCCCAATAATATTATGCCAATATGCCAATAAAATGCCAATAAGACTGTACCAGACTTAGTGTAGGCTCTGTCATGTGTTAAAGGTGAAGCTTTTTTAGGGGAGAGAATGTATCCCTCTATCAGGTGAGTATATTATAGGTTGTAATCTCACTAGTCAGTTATCCGTATGCAAGCAGAAATATTTTTTCTTTCTTTTGCAGCCTGTTATAAAAACACTAAGCCACGCTTGTGTCACTATTGTATGCTTATTTTGATAGAGACAGTATATACCTCTATCGGTTGAGTAGCCCTGGGACTATAGTCTCACTAGACAATTACCTGCATGTAAGCAGGAGTATTTTTCTGTTTTAGACTAATAAAAAAAAAATCACACCTGATCATTGTTACAAATTGTATGCCTTGTGTGGCTGTCTGCTTGTTGAGTAGTACAGAACTTGTTCTTGCAAGCCAGTTGTTAGCTGCCCTTACCTTGCACTCAGTCTTGCTAATTATATTTACCACAGAGAGACGGAGGGTACCTGGGGCTTTCTAAGAAGGGAGCTGGCTTAATTGCTCAGCAGCAGTTAACCGAATTAAATTTAATAAGCTACTGTACGTAAAAGAAAAGAAGTGCATGTGTCTGTGTAACAAGCTGCCAGCATTAATAAGAACACGGTGAAGATAGCGATATAAAGGAAGGAAACACACAAACACAAATGTTAGTGGTTCTACCACTGCAAGGGTTGAATCCCCTTTCCATTCTACATTTTCCCATCCTCTGAGTCCTCAGTACTAGAGATTCCATTCTTTTTGCCCACTGCTACAGTTAATGCCCAATCAAATGCAGGTGGATCAAAAGGACACACAAAAAGCTTGGCTGATAAACCAGTGGTTAAAAAAGTAGGTTTAGAAAATGTATAGATATTAAAAAATACAAAGGCATCTGCAGTTACCAAGTGTAGTGGAAAAGAAAATCAAGTAGTAGCAGTGGTAGTAGTTTAATTTATTTAGCACCCAATCCCAGAGGCTGTGGGCACTTCACAACATATCAAGAATAAGCAAAATAACATAGTAGCTTTTAATAAATTAGACAACATAAAACATAATGGTATAAACTTGTCAAGCAAGATAAATTAAACACTGAAGACCCATGGTGGCTAAATTAAATCCAACACTTATCTAAACAGGTGTCTCTCTCACACAATGTGATACTTTCTCAAGATTCTACTTCATCTCATTTCCCTTTAAACTCATCAGAGCATGAAAATAGGGATGATCATAAGTACCTTCCTGCAAACGAGGCACAGCATGATGAGGGAGAATTCTGATGATAAAGACTCAGTGAACCTGTTGTTATAAAAGGACAGCCTAACAAATCTGTACATGTTCATTAGAGGAAAGGTCATTAGGGGCACAGTAAATATCCCGATCAAGGGATGCTAGCCTCTCCTGCTGAGGTGAACCTACTTACACACAATTTGCCATTCAGGATGAAGAAGAGCTGAGTAGAGAAATTATCATAGACATAGCAGCATGCATTATGTTTTTGCTCATTGAGCAGAGGCAGACTTACCTGTAAACCTTGATATTTCAACATTAATAAGGCACTTATATCAGATACATCCACTTCAGTGGACCAGCAATTGTAAGTCAACAGCTGACATGGCAGAGAATGTTGTCTCAAGTTTGACTGTGGTTCCCAGATTAATATAAATATATTTTCCAATTTCCAATGCAATATGCCCACAACACTGAGCACTGCTGTGAATTAGTCAACATCTTATCCCCTTTACCTAAGCCATTATCAGAAACAGAAGATATCTCAATTTGAAATAGAAAGGGGTATTCTTCCTCCTATCTGTCCTTTTTCTCGCTGCACTGGAGATAGCCCTGCAGACATCTTGTGAGTACATAAGAGAAAAGGGAGCTTACTGGATATCGAAGGACTTGTTTTAGTGGAAGTGAATGGCAATCAGTGCATGTTCACCCCACACTCTTTTGTCAGTCAGTACCAGTGGAACACAGCACTGTCTGCTGTGTCCAAACTGGTGGCTGGAATTGATTGTGCATGCATGATGACCTGCGATTGTCGTACTGGCTCTGGCCAGAGTTTGTTCTGTGTAATAGTACCATCTCAGAAACAGTTAATAACATACCAGACTTTTGAAAAGAAGATCAAATATGACCAAAGTAATCCTGCTGCTCAGTAGTTAAATAAAGCAAAAGCTGCAATTATATCACTGGGCTTGCATTCCATCTCTACTGTTTACCCTAATGGGTTTTGGGATGTTTTGAAAGTTGCTGCCCCTTAGTACCAGCTGCCAAAAGAGAAATATTTTCCCAAAAAGATTAAGATAGCTCTTTATAGAGAACTATAAGGCAAATACAGCCTTGTAAGTATCTGGTATGAATAAGTATATTTATTTATTTATTGATATATTTAATTAAATGTATTCATTTATTTCAAAAGATTGCCCTTGTTTCCACATGTGTCTTGGGCGATGGGGCAAGGAAGAAAATATAATAGGTAAACAAAATACATAAACAGAATACATCATTAAGTAAATGACAAGCAATAATGTGAATCAACATAGAACCAAAGTACTATATATTACAGATGTCCATAATGATACGTAATGCAGTGTAAAATATCACAAGGTGCATCAGGTAGATAAAACTGAACTAACTGCACTAGACAGGCACAATATAAAAATTCCAACTGTGGTGTAAAAGTAGAAGGAAAGAATGTCAAAGCAAATTAGGGTAGGAGAAACCAGTGTGGGGGGGTTGTTGTCAAAAGGTGTGCAATCAAGGACAGTTAACAACAGAGACTGTATCATTTACATCCTCTGCTATATTTTCCAGAAATGTATCCTCTAATTCATGTTTCAGGACAGTCTTCATTCAACATGAGCTTTAAGCTCAACAGTGGCCTAGAAAAGTTTTGGGAAAGGTATAATCTGGTAAAACATTCTCCCCTGTGGACCCCCTTTGAAGTAATTCCCCTGACTAGACCTGCTCACAAAACTATCACAGTTTTGTTCAGGAAAAAAGGGGTGAGCATCACAGATTTAACCTTTTGGCTTAAGCAGAGATGCATGGTGATAGGCCACCCAGAGGCAATTTTTTACACAGAGGACATTTGGATGGAGTTGACAGATTAAAGTCATTCTGAAATCTACAGACACTGGGTTGCAACATCTCCACAATTGCTTTTTTTTAGGTAGAGACTGAGGGGGGTCCTGTTTCATGCAGGACAACCCAAAACCTGTTATAAATGTGAGATGCCAGGGCACATCAGTAGTGTCTCTGACAGGAAACATTGCACACTCTGCAACAGCCTAGGCCATATAAATGAGCAATGTAAAAACACAGCTATATGTAATCTTCGTGGGATGGCAAGACACTTTTATGCCACTTGTCTACAGGCAGCTCACAGGCAAGCAGCTGCATCTGATTTTGATGAACAAATGCTCCTGATAGCTAAAGCTCAGAGAGCACATTCTTCAACAGTTCATCAGTGCCCCATTCCTCCATAACCATCATGCTCCCCCACAGTGGTGCATCCACTGACACCAGATGTTTAAGAGAGGACCAATCCCTTAGAGGTAACTGACTCCCTCCCTTCCTCACATGAGTGTAGTGATGTCAGTACTTAAGAGGAAACAGTAACAGAGGTTTCCAGTGTTGTTTCCACATACACATGCCAGGATACAAGGGGGATGCCTCCCGCACTTCCCCCCCTACCTTCAGCTGAAGAACAGCAACAAACATAGATGGTCACTAGAAGATGACAAAACTGGAGACAGCCAGCTGCAAAGATAGCCAAAATAGCTACTACTCCTACTTCAGACAGATTTCAGGCTTTGCAATAAATCCCTGAATTGTCAGACAATGAGTCAGAAGATTCCCAAGTTAATATAGATCCAGGGGAGGATACCCCCTGCATCTGAGGCAAATGAGACCGAAGAGGAAAACCCAGGGCAGTTAAAACAACAACAAGGGGGGAAAGAAACCAGGAAAGAAATTTAAGAGTGCCAAAAGGAAACCACCGTAAGCCCCAATTTTCATTCCACAGATAAATGACAACTTCTGACACCTGTTGTTCCATAAATGTGAATAGTGTTAAAAATAAACAAAAACAGGCATTAGTATTTTCACATCTTGGAGCAAACAAGGATAATGTTATTTTTCTGCAGGATACCAGAGTCCACATGGTGGCAGAAATAACTTATGCTTCCAAATGGTGGCACACCAGACTTTCCTACTGGTCCCTAGGACTTGAAGCTTGCTCAGGGGTTGCTATTCTTTTTCAAAACATTTAAATGAAACTGGTGAAACTAACTGACTTGGTTCCTGGCAGAGTCTTGATTTTAGATATTCTTTATAAAACATATTTCCGGTTAATCAACACTTACGCTCCACAAAAAAATCTGAAAGAGTGGAACTATTCAAGCAAATACAACTATATGTACACACCTCACAAAATATTATTTGAGTAGGGGATTTCAACTGTGAGTTGACTGTACAAGATAGAGGCAGAGGAACAACCAACAGGAAAATATTCAGTGATATGTCATGTTTACAATCTATTATGCAAACTGTGAATTTAGGGGATACATATTTCAGGTGAACTCAAGAATAGATACTGCCTTTCATAAGGTGCCTTAGCAACTCAAACTGATTTTTTTTTTCCAAACAAAAATCTGCCCTTAGAGTTGGCTACAGTTCCCCCTGTAGAATATTCAGATATAGTGAGTTGCATTTAATAGTAGACTCTCAGCCTATTCAATCACAAGGCCCAGGATTAATGAAACTGAACTCCTCCCTGTTATTACAAGAAGAAGTTAAGCAGCATCTGCAATATTTTATTATAATGAAAACATCTGTATATGAGATGTATGATGACCCCATGCTTTTTGGTCAGACACAAAAACAGATTTAACAAAACTATTGAACTCTATTCATACAGCTTTTAGGGATAATGATTATTACCAATATTTATGTAACCATAAACAGTTACAATTTCTCACGTTACTTGCACAGACCCTAAAACATGTCTTCACTGAACAAGTTAGAGCAAAGAAAGAGGATATGAAATCTTTTTTTAATAAACAATCAAATACACTAAAATTGCAACAGACTTATGGTACATAAGAGAATTTTGCTACTATATGCCTTTTGATGAGCTGTAAAGACAGAATTAAGAAGAAAAATAGAAGCAGTCCAAGAGGTAGATAATAAGATAAACACTAAGCAACAGGACATTACGATGGAAATCACAAGACATCAAAGAGTGCTATTCAAAGGAGAAACAGTAAACTCTGAAGATATTGTCCTATTTTTAGAGCAACTGGACATTCCAAACTGTCCCACATCTGTTTTTAATGAACTGACAAGACCTATAGAACAGAATGAAGTAACACAGGATATATCTTCTTTAAATACAGGAAAAGCTCCAGGGAATGATGGCTAGATGGCTGAATTATTTAAATTGATAAGTGAAACTATAGCTGCAAATTGGCTGCAGCATATAATTTTGTGCTGAACAATTCAGAGCTACCCTTAGAAATGGCTGGGGGTATTCTCATTTTTCTCTATAAAAAAAGAGAAACACAATTTAAATAATTGGAGAATAATACGTTTATTGAATGGTAATTTTAAAATATTAACAAAAATGTTAAATAAATGATTTTTTACTACAGCCCTTATCCCATCTCCCCTGCATAAACCTGTACAGTGCCAGGTAGATCTATTACTGACCAACTGATACTGTTAAGGGAGCTGCTTGAAAGAAAAAACACCCCAGATGTAAGTGGTAATATACTGTCCTTGGATCAAAAAAGCACTTTTGATTCAGTCTATCACCAGTTCCTAAGGCTAATCTTAAGACATTATGGTATACTAGAGTTATTTATTGCTTGGTCATGGAAATTATATAAAAATGCAACTGTGTCACCTTATGTCAATGGTAAATGGGGTCCTATGGTACCCATACTGAAAGGAGTTAGGCAAGGCTGCCCAATCAGCCCCCTATTTATATTTATTCAATATAGATCTGACACTCAGGAAAGTCAACAAGGACATTCCATCCATTACTTTAGGGTGAGATATCCTCCCCTTTTCAGCTATGGCATATGCGGACGATGTATGTATAGTGGCCCCAAATGCATAAGATGCAGAAAGAGCTGTACATATCTGCACAGATTATGGTACAGTTTCAGGGGCTTCCTTAAATAAAAATAAATGTGTAGGGACAGAATTTGGACACTCTACCCAACCTAGGTAAAATATTGCAGTTATTTGTCTAACTAGAGACCCAATAAGGATTCTTGGTATAGAATTTGGAGCAGCCTCACAGGACCTCCATAACTAGGGACAAAAAGTTAGAAATTGGTACAGTGATGGTTCAAAAATGGAACCATTGGCCTTTAAGTAAAACAAAGCATATTTGTTTTTATATATTTATTGTATATTTTTATTAGTCAAGTTTTTCATCCCCCCAAAGCAAGGGACACAACACTTGTGAGTATTTTTTCAGGCCATATGGGGCGGTCAGCCTATTCTATATCTGAAAGTCAATAAAGGAAGTTTGAATATGGTTAATCTGGTCCTTTTTCTATATTGTCAGTTTTTATTTATCAACTTACAGCCACTTTTATATAACACCAGGAAATTCAGGGCAGATTTATTATTTTTCTCTATACATATATAGTTCCTAGAATGGGAGAATGGGACACAGAGACTTATAAAATCTAGTCTTATTTCCATCCCATATTTACGGGATGAATTTGTGAAATTGAAATCTTGGAAAATTACTAGTTTAATGGTATTGTCCAACTCTAAAAAATAACTTTATACAAAGGTTCTGGAGACTAATTTCACAAAACAAATAACCTTTCCAAAATGTCCCAACAGTTATTGCTCGACTGTGCAAACAAATTAATTACTGAAAACATATCCTTCCAAAGCAAAAGGATGTACATTGGGTACGTTGCTATGAGAGACTTAATGTTAAGAGCAACCAAAAACAAGCACATGGAGGAGACAATCTGTTCTAGACCTGGTTGCATACAAGGACCAGAAACCATCCCTTACAGAAATAATTATACAAAATGTTTTCATGCTGCACACATAAAACTATCCAAGTGATATGTGTGCTGCAAGTATGACTTAAATGTCAAATTGGAACCAATTGCATGCATGTGGCATGCATGCAGCAAGCAAGTGTGGAAACCATGATTTTTATGTTAAGTTAGGAAAGACTGCATGTGCAAGTGGTCACTGATAGCTGTACATGTAAAGGTTAAGTGACTTGCTTGATCACACCATACACAAGTGTGGGTTGGTGAGATTCAAACCCAGGTCGTTATGCCTTCAAGTCTCCTGGCTTAAAGTTCAGTGCCTTTAACCACTAAGGCATATGGCTTGCTTTTACTTCAATACATACTGTATCTGAATACATCTGCAAGCATGTGGCATGCTTGTAGCACTCTTATGCTTTTCAGTTTTCTTCTCTCTCTCATCTTATTTTCTGCAGTTGAACTATAGCACACATACCAATGGAAACACATGTGGGTTTTCCCACCCCAGTACACAAACGTATCCATAAAACCACTTAATTACTTCTGTCTGGTCTGTACTCCTGTTTTCTCTCCACAGCTTTGAATGCTTCTGAGCAAACAGACTTTAAGGTGCAAACACAAAAGTAGCAATAACTCAACACACACACACACACACACACACGTGCGTGCGGCCACCCCCCCATGCACACACACTGTAGTGGGTATAGCCATGCTGCTACAAAAAACCCACCAAGTATATGTATGTATATGTGTGTGTGTGTGTGTGTGTGTGTGTGTATATATATATATATATATATATATATATAATGTTAAAATTCTTATTTGAGTAGTAAGGAGCAAGAGACAGGAGTCTTTAAGAGATGATGTCCATGGATCACAGTGCTGGGGCGTATCCCCTTGAAATGAATTGAACTATTTTCTATTACTATTTTACATGCTATAATGGTGAGTTAGAAAATAATGAAGGCCATTGTTCTATTAACAAGGCCCTTAGTTGAGCAGTGGTCTTCATTAATCTCCAACAATCAATCTATAATGTATAAAATAGTAATAAAAAATACCCCCATTCATGTCAATAGTGCACACCACTGCAGTCTCCTTTGCCCTTTGTCATAATGCATCTGATTGTGGAGATGTGGAGGTCAGCTTCACCAGAGGGGGGTGGATAAACCTGACTATAGTGGGGCTCCAATAGTTTGTGCATACCACACTGCTCAACTGTCTGTGAATGCAAGTGACAGCTCTAGAATGTCTGTAACATCTCTAAAAGGTACAGCTTATTTGGTTTGACTGAAAAGTGATATGCAAATCAGGAAAAATTCAAATGTATAAGATTCATCTGTTTATACCCCCGAGCAGTGCATCAGGTTTGGGCTTAAACCCACCCAGTTACTAACCAATTTTTTTTCCTGGCTGAAATACCAACTCTGAGCATCCCTTGCATGGGACAGTTCCTGTGACTGCACTACATAGTTCTCCCCCTTCATCCACTCAATTCTTTGTCACCCTCACCCTCATACATCAGACCCTGCCTCTCAAATCCCTCACCAACTCCTACTCTCCCTTCCCCTCATATACCCCTAGCCCCCTTTCTTAAATCCATCTCCACTCCCTCCCCTTCTCACTACCCACTTTTTTTTGGGTCTGTGAAATGCCCCACCCCCACCCTCCTCCCTCCTTCTTCCCTCTCCCACCCACTTTCCCCCCACTCTCCTCTCCCAGGTACCCTTTACAGGATACCGAAGCTGAGGTTCCCAACATGTAGGAGCCCAGCATCAATATCCTATAATTAGGGATGCTCGACATTTCAGCCTGACAGCAAAATGTCTTTTCACTGGGTGAAATTGTATTTCACCTGGCAAAATACTGGGTTACACCCGCAAAACATAGTTTTGCTTGGCATAACCATTTGGACACAGCAGGGAGAGGTGCAGGCAAAGCTGCCCCATAGTGTGGAACACTAATGCTCCAAAAGCTCAGCCAGCAAGGTATCGGGGATGGGGTTCTGTTCCTGCAGCGGGAACATTTAAAAAAAATAAATGTTTCTCACTCCCAAGCCTAACACCCAACTCCAAGGTCCGCTCCTCCTCAGAGTTGGATATTTTAGTTAGGGGGTGTGGGGTGGGCAACCCCTCCACACAAAGCAAATCCCCATTGGGATTTTGAAATTTGGTCTCCCAACCTCAGCATAATGTAGGTCGGGAAACCGCATTTTGGGATTACATAAGTAATCCCCTCTCCCATACCCACAGCCCATGTCATCTGTCCCCTCCTCCCCTCTCCTCTTATTCCCCATTTTCCTCTCCTCCTCCTCTTCCTCTGTCTCATACCTCCCCCTCCCCAACCTCCCTTCTTGCCCTAACTGCCCTCTACCCTCTTTCTTCTGTTTCAGCTCCCTGCTGGTCCTGGCCTGTACCTACCTCTGTAGCACTTGTCTCACTTCTTGCTAGCACCCTGATAAAAGAACTGTTCTACTGAAACAATTCTTGCTGACTTCTATCACTTTGACTCAGTGTCATATAATGTCTGCTGACCTTGCATGGTCACATACTTGTTTAGTATATGATCATCCTGCATTACTTTATCTAATGTTTGTGTATTCTTAGGCTAAGCTTTGTTGCTAGTTTCCTTACTCTGTAATTTGATGTGGAACCTCTGTAAATGAGTCACTGACTCAAGGTTTTTTTTTCTGAGATGGTAATAAATAAGTAAAATAAATAAAATGAAAAATAAAGTTATGCCCCCCCAAAGAACTTTGCCCCAATCTTTCTCCCCAACTCCATTCCATTCAATACCCATCCCCTATGGGCCACAAAGCCACCCAAAGGTGAAGAAATGTGAAAAACACATCAATATTTCAGTCCTTCCTCCTTCCCAATCCCACTGCAAAAAAATGATTTAATTTTACTTATCTGGCCATATGACCAGAATCTGCAGCCTGGCATAGTGTGCCACCAGCCCAGTTTTCAGACTGCTCCCCCTCTCTCTTTCTGCCAGAAGCTGGATGCTAGAACTGACCATCACAAGTTCCCAGCGTGGTCTGTAAACACATCACCTTGCCATCTGAACCCACTAAACCTGGATTGCTTGGTTGCTGCTGTGGCTGCTGCCACACTGCACTGATCAAGGCCTATGAAGGTCACCAACAGCACTGTCATCACTGCTGCTAAGCCTAGCTTCCTGATGTGGGAGTTTATGCTGTTTTTTTTTTTAACAAGGTGAGCCTTGTAGAGTAAGTAGGTAGCCTAGTCTTGAGTTAGCTTCCAGCTCACCGTCTGCCCCTTCAGCCACCAGAGAGACAGAGATTCACTAAGAGTAGAACAACAAAAATATGCTGCCACAACACTGCTATTGAGAGTTCAGTGCTCACTTAATCCTACAAGCTGTAGTGTGCAGTCTGTCTACCCTGTGGTGAGAAAGACAGTTTTGCACTTGCAAGGCTCATGCGCTCTTTCTTGACTGAAGCTCATCCACATCACATGCTATTGTGTTGCTGCTAATAGATGGAGAGAGTGGAAAACACAATACACACACAATCGAGTCTGGAGAGTACCTGCAGCATGACCTCGCATAGGACACTTATTGTGCAAAAGATTAAATCCAAATTTAATACCATTATTGCCACACCATAAGAACAACCTAGGCACAGATACGTGGGGGGGGAGGCAACTGCCCCCTCTGCCCTACCTAAATGGCACCTCTGCTTAATGGTAGAAATTCATTCTCATGTGCTAATCAGTGGTTTCCACTGTGTTCTGAGGTAATGTATCTCCATGTTTCATGATGAGTCCTGATCATCATGTGGGTTAGTGTCCATCATTGTCGCTCATTTTGAGTGTCCATGTCCCTCATTTCAGTGAAAAAATGTGAGGTATGGTACATGCCTCCAAGACACTACTCAGCACAAAAAGTGCTGAACATGGCCATAATGTATATGCTCAATTCAGAATGACAAAGGGAAAGTAAGTGAAATGAAACAGTCAAGGAGAAGCACATCTGTGGTTCAAAACAAAAAGGATAGGCTTCATAACACAGAGGACCTTCTTCATACATTTGGAATGGGGCATGTTGACTGGCTGTATCCTAGGCATTTAATGCAGTAAGCAAACAATACTTAACAAATTAATGGCGATTTAATGATAAAAATCAAAAGCCATTAAACAACTTGCAAATGGATCAGAATTAATGAGTTTATCTAACTTTTATGGGGATTCTAATAAAAATGTATTTTAATGACTCTAATTGCTAGCAGTAGTATAAAAAATAGAAACTGATGTGCTTTTTTAGATGTGATTTGTACCAGCTTAGCTGCTGCACACATGGCAAGCATGCAGCATGTGAACCTAATGCAATGCTTAAATAAAGTTCACACCAGCTTAGTTGCTGGGCTCATGTCAAGCGTGCAACACGTGAACCTGATGTAACTTTTAGAAGATGTTCACACCAACTTACCTGCTGCACACATGTCAAGCATGCAGTATGCAAACCTGATTTGCTTTTCAGACCTGGTTCAATTAGGTTCACTTTGTGTATGCAAACTGTATGCAAACATTACACAATTAAGCATGTGGCTTGCATTTTGCATGTACACAGTACACCTATATTTCTGTAAGGGATGAGACACTTATTCTTTTCCTGTTCATATATGAAACATTTTTGATCCTACGTAGCTCACGTATGGAATGAAAGAAGTGTTTTCTACAGTCACATATGGAATGCTTATTTATGGTGTCTACCCAAAACAGTGGCTTAAATGGGAGAGGACTACTTTAAATGTTTTATTTTCTGTTTTCAAATGGGTTATATGGAACAGCAGAAGTCTCTTCACATTGCAACAAAAACAAATCTCGCATATCGAGATAGAACAGAAGGTTGTGAATGAACTAAAAGTATTTATTCTTTTGAAACACAAACATATGCACACAGGGAACTATTATTAATCTGGAGAAACTTGTCTTGAATCACCAATAATGATGTTTCCGTCACATAAATAAGCCATTGACTTTATTCTGAAAGAACATGATTTTGTGAACAGTAACTGTCAATTTGGTTCCATATGATAACGGCGACCACGTAATAGCAATCACTGTTTGGGCAAGTCTACATCACCATAAATTAATTTCGGCAATGTAGACTTGCATCAGACGTCAAGATGGCACAAGAAACTGTGCCCCTTGCACCCCCGTACTACAGGATTCTCAACTTCAGGGTGGTGCATGCTGGGGGGGGGGGTGCAAAACTAAAAAACCAAAACGAAAACCCATGACATGGTACAAAAAATGAGCATGCCCAGAACCAAACCTGGCACCCTCCCAACCCCAGCCTGCCACCAGCCCACCATGCCACATGGCCAGCTCAGCAGCCCACTGCCTCACTACACCCAACAAACCATTCCTCCCCTTCTGCCCCTTGCATGGTCCCTCCACACACTCCCATGCATGTGTTTACATAGTGACATCCTGTTGCTATAGTTGCTGGACCCCCTATCTGGTCACCCTCCCTGCCAAGTAGCCCTGTGTAAAAGTGCCATGGTTGAGTCCCCTTTTTGAAAGTGCTCAGTCACGGTCACCTAATACATGGGATACCATCAATTTTGATTTGACTATTTAGTGATTTTCTTTTGTTATGTTTTTCAAGTGTTGTTTTTTTTGTACATATATATATATATATAAAATTTCTTGTGGTTAACTGATGTAAAATGTATTACTATGTTGTATGATTTGTCTAATAAAAACAAATTCCCCTACTCTTTTTGAGAAGTGTCATGGGATCTTTAACATCCATCTGAACTACCACCAGAACAGGCAGATGGGATCTCAGTTTAACATCTCATCCGAAAGATGGCACCTCAGGAGTGAAGCACCCCTTCATGTTGCACTACAGTGCCATTATTGGGATTTAACCCAAGTGCATGGTGTTGTCACAATTGCTATGGCCATTTGTGGGACCAGTACAAGATGCGAGTGTTGACAGCACAACAGTAAGCAATGTTATTACTTTGATATGTCTTCTCATACAGAATTTGTAAAGGTTCAGGAGAATATTTGAAGAGCATGGATCAAGATCAAGTGTCACACTTGTGCAAAAGCTTTCATTGTCATCAGACACAGACATCAGGATATCCATGATGTCATAATCCATACATTATGTCCTGGCAACAATGCTGGGACCATATTTCAAAACAAATGTGCTTTGTGTTCTTCGGTTTAGTGCCATAGACTTTATCCATTATAAAGAACTGATCATTAGTAAAGTTGCTCATAAAATGTAAACACAGACTCAAAAACAATATGGCTGCTGTTGAGCATAATAGTAGCCATCCTACCTTCCAAGAAATGGATCCCAGTGGTGCTAGACACCAACGCAAATTTGTTTTATGAGTCAAAAATCAAGGTCAGTTTGTACAGTCACATTTTATTAATGCATATGATCTGCCAAACTTTAACTTCTAACAAATCATTACAACAGTGGTCCTCAATGCTCTAATGAGCCTTAGCCCAAACAAAAGTCCTAGTACTGACTGCCCTGACACAAGGATTCTGTGCCTTGTGGCATATCATATCTCTGCCTTAGTTACCATGTAGTTAAACATTTCCATTGCCACTGGTGAGATACCTACTACCTGTAAATTGGCTACAGCTGTGCCTCTCCACAAAGGATGGGCTAAGCAGAAACTTTTTATTTATTTATTTAGTTTTTGTTGACCAGGTAAGTGCACTAGACAAATTCTGCCTATTTTCAGGCACGACCCAGGGGAGGGAGATAGAGATGAATACCAACTGACTTTGAACCAGATTAAGCAATTGGTGGTAAATTTAGTGAATGGGAAAAATTTGGCCAGGACGCCATGGAAATTCCACTACTCTTCCAGCAGGGGGCTCAACTTCCTGATAGCAGAGTGGAGGAGCACAGTTTGGAGCTGGATAGCAGAGGAGGAGGAGGAGGAGGAAGTGCTGATGTGGCAGGGGAAAGGGCCTCCCCCCATCTTGTATACCACTAGAGGCCTGAAAATGAGTTCAGACACTTTTCTGGATCAAGAAAACTGAAGTGAGGAGTTGGAAAGGAAAAAGAAGGAATTAAGAGAGAAAACTTCTTCTGTGAGGATGGATGGAGGAGATGTTGCAAGCGTGAGTAAAAAAAAATGTTTTGGAAAATAATCAGCAAAAGAGTAAAGAAACAGGAGGTCTTATAGAGCCAGATATTTCTGTTGTGGAAAGCAAAGAAAATAGGCCATACTCTATCATGCTAAATTGAGAAGCAATGATGTGGCAGTATTAAAGCAAACTGCACCTGCTGAGACAGGGAAAAAACAAGTGAAACTCAGCACAGAAAGGAAAGGCAAAAGTAAGTCAGAAATGGCTTGGCCTGAAAAGGATTGTAGAAAGCAAGACAGAAAGTAAAGCAAGAACTAAAACAAATAAAGAAAACACAGATTTTGAAGATATTGAGGAAGTCACAGAAAAAGGGTCCATTAGGAAACAGTAAAGGAGAAAAAAAGGAGGTTTCAGATTCATAAGAGAGAACTTTTACAGACTTTGCAGACACACCTGAATGGGTAACAGAAGCCTTATTACAAGCAGGTTGGAAAAGAAAGGATTATGGGTCTGGGTGGGATCCAAACAGGCCCAGTACATCAGGAATTAGTAAAAAAACCAAAAGAAGACACAAGGGATGTAGAAAGTAAATTTGGGGAAAAAGTGGATGAAGCCGAAAAACAGAAAGATGTAACATCAGAGGCAGATAAAACAAAAGAGATCATTTTTGATGGACTTGATAGCAATAATGAAGAGTCATCTATGGAGCTTGAGCAGAAAGCGATATCAACAGACAAAGAATGCAGGTGGAAGGGGAAGGCCAGAAGGAGAAACCCTGGGGTGGGAATACTAAAGAAAGATTATTTCCTAAAGATATAAAACCACAGCAAGCTAAAAGAAGAAATGCGGTATGCCTGAGATTTAGAGGGCCCTCTGAGGATGTGCCCTACAGAATTTTTACTGGGAAAGAACTCTTAAAGAATAAAATGAAGTTTTATCCATATGAAATATATGCACTTATTCATGTACCAGGAAGTACAGAATTTGAAACAAGTTTTAGACATGGAGGAGGGTTGGACCGCTTTTGGAAATTATATCAGCAAATTAAATATACAGACTTATGGAAGGATTTCTCAGTTATTCCCTTATCAAAACCTGCTTTTAATATAGTGACTGTGTTATTTTGAAATGAAGGTGTCAATGTGGTCGACATTTATTTCTGGATCAAGCAGAGGGGTGTAATGCATGGGCCGCCAGAACCAATATTGGATGAAAATGGTCAGTGGACAGGTGGATGGAAATATAAACTAACACTTAAACAAGTAGATGGGGAAATTCAACATTTGTCAAACTGTTTCTTTCTAGGCCAAGATAGAGGCATTGTTGTTTTTTTATGCAGGCTAAGTGCGGGCCTGCTACAAATGTGGCAAGCGAGGTCACTTAAGTAACGTCTGCGATAAAGTCAAGTGTGACCTATGTGGGGTTGTTGGGCATTTTGGGACAGAATGCACAAACCAAGTTAAATGTAGTTTGTGTGAAAAGGAAGGGCACACCTTTGCAAAATGTCCCTGGGCTTCCCATATCAGCCCAGAAACTGGAGAAAGAGCAGAGCAAGATGTCTACCTGACTGTGGCACCAAAAGAGAAAGAGAAGCAAGATAAGGTAATAAGGGAAGCCATTATCAGAGAAGATATGGAAAAAGGAATAAAGGTACAACCTTGGACTAAAGGGTTGATAATACCAGAGCTAAAAGAAGCAAAAGAAAAAACAGGGACTTTTAAAATGGAAGTGAAGACAGAAAAAGGAACTGGATATACTATGGTTACAAGATCTAAAAACAAAAAGAAGAGTACAGCAAAACAGATAATTTCATTGGAAAAAAGATCGTGAAGGTGTAGAGTTAACAAATAAGTACACCTTATTACAAGACAAGAAATGGTCCACTATGGAGAAGGGCTCTGATCGGTCCCACACGGATCTTTTTGAAGGTGCAGGAGAGGAAGATGGAGAATCAACAGACATGCAAGTGTCAAAGAAAGGAAAAAATCTAAAGAGGCAGTGTAAAAGTGAGGGGAAAACAAAATGGGAAGTTTAAAATGCCTCACTCATATTACAAATAGTATTAAAAATAGAAGGAAGAGGCTTGTAACTTTTAAAATACTATATGACTTCAAAAGTGACTTATATGTATTCCAAGACACAAGGTTACACACTGTAGATGAAATTCAACAAACTCAGAAAGACTGAACATGGGGACCATCCTTATGGTCCTTTGGGATAGATAGGTGTACAGGAGTGGGGGTAGCTTTCTCTTCTCATGATGTTCAAATGTTAAAAGTAATAGATTTGGTACCTGGAAGAGCTATGATTATTGATGTTATCTTAAAAAATAATTATGTGAGAATTATTGTAATTTATAATCCACAAAGGAAAAAAGAAAGAAATATGCTAATAGAGCAAATAGAGGCTTATTTGCATACTTCAAAACTTGTGGTGTGGGGGGAGATTTTAACTGTGGGTTATCTAGAGCAGATTGGGGAAGGCAACATCAAAATTGTTTTGTGATATAACTCACTTGAAAAGAATATTAGATAAAGCTGGGATGGAGGATGGATATAAGTTGAAAGAAAAAAAGGAGAACAAACATTTCAAGGGTTCGCATTCTACTCATAGATTTCTGGATGGTATAAAAAAGTGGAGGTAGTTGATATTAGGAGTATGCTGATTGAGACATCAGATCATATGGCACTAGAAGTTGAAATTAACTTGGGGAATAGGATGAGAATAGGAAAAGGCTATTGGAGGATGAATACAGCTAAGCTTCAAGAATAAACTTGTATAGAAAAGATTAAAATAATACTGGAAGATAAGTTAACAGTTATGGAATTATATACTAGTGGAACAGAATGCTGGGAAGATACTAAAAATGAAATCAAACAATATATGATTGAGGAAGGACGGAAAGTAGAGGCAACAAATTATGGGAAGTATTTAAAATTAAGGGCTAGATTATATAAACTTATGACAAGGCAGGTTAAAGATAAGATGGATGAATCTAAACAAATTGAAGAAATTAAGGTTAAAATGAAAGAATACCAATATAATAGAGTCACGTCTTTAATTATGGAACAAAAAAGTTGTACCCAGGGAACAAAATATCATAGAAATCCTTATGACAGTAGTAAAGAAAGAATAGAAAATCGAGTAATGTACAAATTACAGGATGGAAAAGGGAGGATACATACAGATATAGAAAATATTAAATGTACAATGCAAGAGTTTTTGAAGGAAAAATACCAACAACAAAGAAGTAGGAAAAGTGAGGATTTTTTTCTGACAATTGAGATGCCAGAGTTGGAGGAAGATGAAACAGAGGCGATAAAGGGGAAATTAAAGAAGAAGAAGTGAAAGATGCAATGAAATCTTGTCAAATAACATAACAGCTGGGGTGGATGGGATTCTGAATATGTTCTATAAAATTTTGGAAAAACAAATAGCTCCCATTTTAACAAGAGTATACAATGGTATAATGAATGGAGACAATTTGGCAGAAAGCATGAAAAAAGGAATAATGATTTTTTTGCATAAAAAAGGAGAAAAAACACAACTTAAAAATTGGAGGCCCATTAGTTTATTGACTTCAGATTACAAACTTTTAGCCAAGGTAATAAATAATAGGTTAAGGACTTTTTCAGAGAAATTGATAATGCAGTCGCAAACGTATGCTATTCCTGGATGGAGCATACAACAACATTTAATTTATATTAGAGAAGTCATAAATAAAGGACAGGAGGATTCTTTGCAAGGGTATTTGTATGCCTTGGATCAAGAAATGGCATTTGATGTTGTAAAGCATCAGTATGTATGGGATACCTTAGAAAAGTTTAAAATTCCAACAGAATTAATTAGTTTAATAAAAGCAATATATAAGGAAGCACAAATTTGTCCTATGGTTAATGGGCATCTAGGGACTTCAATGTATATAAGGAATGGGGTTTGGAAGGGGTGCCCATTAAGTCCCCTACTATATGTATTTTGTCTAGACCCACTTCTGAGGAGAATAGAGGTGGAGGAAGAGATTAAAAGCATTGTATGGCAAAATAGGGAACTGAATACAATAAGTGCTTATGCAGATGATTGCTTAGTTTTAGTAAAAGATCAGAGTTCAGGGCATAAGTTAATAGACTCATTAGAGAAGTATAGCAGATATACAAGGATTAAGATAAATGAAGGGAAAAGTAGAATTTATCCGTTGGAGGCAGTGGAGAAAAAGAAAGGAGATTTGGAGATGGCAGAAGGAAGCGTTAAGGTGCTAGGAATAAGATTTGGAGGGGATGATGCAATGCAACAAAACTGGGAAGAAAAATATCAAATAGCTCAAATAAAATTACATAAATGGAAACAATGGAGTATGACACGAGAGAAAATAATTTACTTATTAAAAACGTTTATTGTCCCAATATTTTTATTTTTAGCATACATTTTTCCAGTACCATTTCAAATGCAATCCAAAATTCAAAGTCTTTTTTTTTAAGTTATTGTGGGGTAGCAAGTTAAATCCTATTAAAAGGGGGATAACGTATAGAACCATAAAAGATGGGGTTAAACATGATAAATCCAATTTTTTATATTAATATTTTGTGTGTTCAAATATTGTATCATTAGTAAAAGGTGAGAACAAAGCTTGGTCTTGGTTAACACAGCAATGGAATGTACTTTCTTCATTAAATGTATTGAAGGAAGGGAATATAGTAGGAGGTAAAGTGTACAACATATATGGAAACTGAAGGAAGTATTTAACCCAGTGGGGTAACAGTGGATGGTCTAATTAGGGGTAACAGAAAACAGATATATAAAGAAATTATGGAGAGGAATTTCTGGGAAAAAAACAAGTTTTAAGGTAGAAAAAGGAATAAAAGGGCAGGAAATTTTTGCTGTTATATAACAAAAAAGAATTCCAGGAAAAATGAAAGATGTTGTATGGATGTGTAGTCATGGAAAGTTAAAAATGTCAGAGGTAACCATAAACATAAAAGAATGGAGGAAAGAATATGTGGAGAAAGAAATTGTGGGACAAAAGAGGAAAGCATGCAGCATTTATTTTTTGAGTATGATTTTATTAAACCTTTTTGTGGTGTGGTAGCCAGTTATTGGGGGATGCAAGCTTTTAAAAATATGACATACGAGATTTTGATCTATAGTCAGTTAACAAAAGAATGGGAAAAATGGTCTGTATGGCAAAACAGATGCTCAAGATTTTTGCAGAATAAGGATTTGACTGTACATGATTTTTTTTTTAAGTTTCAAGATGAAGTAGATAACATTTTTCAAGCTGAATGTAAATTACGGGGAGAAGAGAAAGCAAGAGAGCTGCAGAAAAATGTTACTGGAATTGGGTAGATAATATGGATATCATAATGACTGTGTGATTTGTTTTTGTTTTGGAAAAAAAGTGTGTTTTTGTTTTAATAAAAACTTCCCCTACTCTGTGGTAGGGGGCACTGGTGAGAGATGGATGACAATCTGGAGAGTGCTCAGTTGCCTGGAAGACCCGCAAGAGAGCATATCTCCCTCCCTGCAGGTCCAGCACAAGAGATTGTGATAGAAATTGTTTCTTCTGGAGAAACGAGTGGCTTGCTGGAAGTTGAGGAACACTCGGAGGACAAATACATGGATTTACAGGCAGCAGGCCTGCAACATGAAGTAGAATTCGTGCATGCCCTAAGTATTGAACAGTAACTTCAGCTGCTGATGGTGCTCTCAAACCCTGGGAGAGGTGGTGGTAAGTGACAGTTGAATGTGGAGCAGACGACTAGTGTGGAGGGAGGGGGCATTCTAGTACAGGATGCATCGGTAAAGGCAGATGGGATGTATGATGCAGGACCTCCTTGGAGTGTTGATATGGAGAGGACACTGCCCATGATAGTGAAAGGGAGACAGGGAGATGGCTGGCTGGAAGAGATGGCTGGGCTGATGATGATCCTGGATGCTTTTGAGACTGTTTTACCCACAGTGTGTACCATAAACAAAAGTGTTGACTTACTGAAAGCAGCAGATCAGGGCATTTGTGATACACATAAAGAACAGGACAAATCTCTTGTGGATGGTCCATGTGTGCAGGATGGACCTTCTGAATGTTTAGGTTTCAGGAGGGGATGCCAGACAGATGATGATAATGATACAAGGAATACAAGACCAGGAGAGTGGTCAGTTGATTTAGCTTTAGCCAAGGCTGGTTGGAAAAATGTGGAGGTGGGAGTGGTGGATTCCAGATGCCACGGACCTGCTGATTCATGGGATGGATGTCAGAGAGCTAGTTAATATGGAGCTGGCTGTGGCTTCAAACCAGGATTCCCATGAAATAATCCCACCTGTGATAGATGATTGGAATGAGGTACCCCCCCAGGTATGGAGTTGGAAATGCCTCCCATGAGTGTGACTGAAACCCACACTGAGCCATATCCATGGGGAAATCAAACTGACAAAACTAACCCTGTCCTTGGGACAGGTTCAGAGAGAATACAACCTTTTCTGTTACGGAAACAATTTCCCAGGAGAGATTCGACATTTTCAAATACCATTCCAGCTCAAAGGAAAAATGCTGTCCGCATCCAATATTTAGGGGTTCTGCCACTCCCACCAGATAGAATATATATTGGAAAAACACTGATAAAAGACTGTGGGATTTTTTTCTAACGAAATTTGCACCTTCATTCATGCCTTAGGAGACACGAATTATGATGTCCATTTCAAAACACCTGCATGGCTGGATCATTTTTGGTCTATGTATGAGAAAAAAGACATTCTGCTTTATGGGTACCCTTTAGGGCTCTACCGATTACTAGACCTGCTCTTAAACATATCACAATATTGTTTTGGAATGAGGGGGTGGCTGTGCATGATGTTCAATACTGGCTCCAGAAAAAGTGTGATGTTCCGGAGGACCCTTCCCCGATCCTGGATGATGAACACATCTGGAAGAGAAGCTGGAAATTTAAAGTGCTCTTAAGAAATTACCCACAGGGCCCAAAACATCTTCCAAGTGCCTTTTTTGGGGGCACTGAGAGAGGCCATTGTTTTTATCAAGGCCAGCCAAAAACTTGTTTTCACTGTGGGTCCCATATGCACCTTAGTAACACATGCGATAGAGTAAAATGTACTGTGTGCATGGAGTTTGGACATGCAAACCAAGACTGCACAAATGAGCAAACATGCAACTTATGTGACCTTCCTGGCCATGTGTAAAGGAACTGTGAATGGGCGACCCATTATAGGACTGACAGACCCAATCAGGAATTAATAGTGGAAAAGGCACAAAATGCTAGTATAGCGACACACAGAAAGGTCAGAGAACAGAATGGAGCTGGAGTGCAAGAGCACCAGCTGGTCCAGCATGGGGACCTACTTCAGGGTAAAAATGTGGAGGACCCAGTTCCCTGCACCCACCTTCCCCCTGCATGTGATGGTATAGTGAAGGACTCTAGCATACCCCCTGTTCAGGACATGGACATGCAGGATGTGGTGGGCACTCTCGTGGAAAAGATGCCAGTTCAGACTGACATAGATGGTGAGTCAAGGATGATGCCTGGAAGGGACCCCCAAGGTATGCCACCACCTGATACCATGGTTGTGGCATTGAAAAAATGGCCTTTGAAAAATGTAAAATCCAAAGCAAAGGTACAACACATGGGGGGGTCAGACAGCAGTGCCACTTTTCAATGCCTATGAGGTGCTACATTCCCATGACTCAGATAGAGGAGAGGATTCAGAAACGCCATCAACTTTCTCTTCTCAGAAGGGGAATTCTTCTGATTTGGAGGAAGACGGTACCATTGCTATGGTGCAGGTGGCAAGGACAAAATCTAAACAACTAGGAACAAAGCCCAGATGTAGTCAACGATTGGGCAAACAGGCTGTGACTTGAGTGCTATTGATACTTTAAAATTTTGGGAACAGCTTGGCCTTTTCTCATTTGCATGGCTAATTTTTTAAGCTATTATGTGGCCACCATCAATGTGAACAGTATTAGAAATGGTTGTAGACGATTAGTCACCTTTTCCATACTAAAGGATTATGGCATTGATATTGCTTGCTTACAGGATGTGCGTTTTTATACTGTGCATGATATTGAAAATGCAAAAAAACTGCAGTGTTGAGGACCTGCTTTTTTTCCTTAACTTCAGAAAGATGTGGGGAGGGTGGGGATATTGTTTTTTGGGTGGGTTTTTTTGATTACTAAAGTACTTGAGTTAAGCTTGGATAGAGTACTGTTAGTTGATTTTATGCAATGCCATAGACAATGGACATTAATAACAGCATACACTCCTCAAAGAAGAAAAAAAGAGAGGGTTGAATTATTTATCAATAAAACCTTTCTTGTTTACTTCCCACCTTGTGGTTTGGTGGGTGATTTTAAATGTGGCTTGATAAGGGGGGGACACACCCAAAACCTTTTGTGATACAGACGCCCTGCAGAATATTTTACAACTAACAGATATGATAGATGCATATCATTGTATTCATGCAACAGGGGGTTACACTTTTTATAAAGCTAATCTGGATACGAGAATTGACCCTGTTTTTTCTTCCCCCACCTTAAAATGTGTTTTAGCAGTAACTGTCCCTATGGAAACTTCTGGCCATCTCATGGTCAAGGTCCGATTTACCCTGGGAGAGGATATTAAGAGAGGCTGGGGTATATGGAAACTAAATAATACAGTACTCATGGATACTGTGTGCACTGCAGGAGTACAGGAACTGCTGAGAGCAAGGAAGTTGGTATCATGCTTAGAGAATAATATAAGTAGGTGGTGGATACAGACAAAAGTAGATGTTAAATGAGCAATGAAATCCTAGGGGTATAAAGCTCATTCAGAAAAATATCTCCGATATTTGACATTAAGGGGACAGTATATGAGGGTGGTCTCTGAAAAATTTTAAAATACAGATGGAGACTTTGCAATATGACAGAGCTGCATCTCTGTTGTATGAACATAGACTTGATACACCTTGGAAAATGACTGTGGGAGATATTTGTGAGAGTTGTAAAGCAAGAGTCCAACAGGGATCCGTGGACTCACTTATTACCCAAGAAGGGGGTATTGTATGGAGTAATGAGGCTATGATGAGGGAAGTGACTGGACATATGGAATGTCTTTATTCTACACTGGACATAACGGCAGAGATGGTTACTGTCTTACTGGAGTCCAGTCAAGTACCGACATACCCACAGGAGTTGGAGACAGAGCTAGTTAAACCGATCACTGATTTAGAGATATGAGAGGCAATATGAGCCTTGAGTAATACTACTACTCCTGGTCCAGATGGCCTTACTTCAGAATTTTATAAGACCTTTGAGACGGACTTGATTGACATTTTATGAGTGGTTTATAATTCAATATTGGACAGTCCAGATCTTGCTCCACAATTTGGACACACTGTACAAATTTTTATTTATAAAAAAGGAGACAATTATTAAAGAATTGGAATCCGTTTAGCTTGATGAACACGGATCTGTAGATCCTGATCAAAATGTTAGCTCTCCACTTAGGGAAGGTGGCCCCTTATGTCATCGATCCCATCCAAGTGTGTACGGTCAAAGGGAGAAAAATTACAGATAATCTACTGTCATTGAGAGAGGTTGTCTCACAGGGGCAAAGACATAATCTGAGTGGGTACATATTAAGTCTTGATCAAGAACAAGCATATGACAAAATTTTACATCTATATTTGAAATTGGTTCTGGAAAAATATGGCATTCCTAGCCATTTTGTTGCATGGATCATGAAGTTGTAAACTATTGCCTTCTCGAGCCCATTGATAAATGGTCACTTAGGACAAGCAGTCCATATATATAGAGGGGTTCAACAGGGGTGCCCGATGAGCCTGATTTTGTATAACTTTTGTTTAGATCCTTTATTGAAATTGGTTCAACAAGATAGATTGAGTGTGTGCAGATTCTGGGGGTTGTGGGCCTCACAAAAACCTTGGCATATGCAGATGATGGTTCTCTCAAATGGAGATGAGGAGAGGATCACAGATGTAGAAGTGGGTAGCCATCTGGGAACTAGCGACCATCGAACAGTATGGTTCACAATAAACACAGCAATAGAGTCAAGCCATACATAGACAAAGGTACTGGATTTTAGGAGGGCTGACTTTGTCAAAATGGGTGAGTGCCTAAGGAATGCACTAGCAAATGGGCAGGAAGGAGGGGTGGAAGAACAATGGGGAATAATAAAACTGCCATCACAGAGGTAACAAGCCTTTGTGTAAAGCAAATAAACAAAACGAAATGAGGTAAGAAACCACTATGGTTCTCAAAGGAAATGGCAGTGAAGGTTCAAGAGAAAAGAAAGCATTCAGGAAGTACAAGGAATCACAGAAGGAACAGGACAGAGAACTGTATCAAGTTAAAGCAAAAGGAAGCTGGAAGGTAGTCAGAAGAGCAAAGGCCCAAACCAAGGAAAAGATAACCAACTCAGTTAAGAAGGGGATAAAACCTTTATAGGTACATCAGGGAGTGAAGTAAGACCAAGGGAGGGATAGTGAGGCTTAGTAAAGGGAGGGAGGGTGGGCAGAGGGTGACTGTGAAAAGGCAGAGATACTAAACAAATATTTTTCTCAGTATTTACAAAGGAAGAGGGGAAGTAATCTAAAACAAAACAGTAGAAACACTCTGGATACAGAAGTTGATACCAGCCCATTTACAGAAAAAGCGTTCTAAAAGAACTCTTAAAACTGAAGGTGGACAAAGCAATGGGGCCTGATGGGATTCATCCCAGAATTTAAAAGAACTAAGGGTAGAACTAGTGACACCACTGACTACCCTCTTTAACAAATCATGGAGGATGGGTGGTACCCGAGGACTGGAGGAGGACAGATGTAATTCCTCACAAAAGTGGGAGCAAGGCAGAAGCAGGAAACTACAGACCTGTTAGTTTAACCTCAGTGGTAGGGAAATGATGGAATCACTTGATGGAAAGAATTGTTGAGTATCTAGAGGCCAGAGGGGCACAGGACCCAAGGCAGCATGGATTCACAGCGGAAGGTCATGCCAGACAAATCTGATAGATTTCTTTGACTGGGTGACCAAAGTAGTTGATCAGGAGGGGCTGTGGACATGGCCTACCTAGACTTTAGCAAGGCATTTGACACAGTCCCACACAAAGATTAATATACGTTAGCCAGCCTGGGAGTGGGTCCCAAGATGACAGCCTGCAAAGAATTGGCTGGAGAATATGACACAGAGAGTAATAGTAAATGGAGTCCACTTGAAAAAGGGGTTAGGTAGTAGGGCACCGCAGGTTCAGTATAGATCGTCCTCTTCAATGTCTTTATAAGCGAGCATTGCAGAGGGACTGGAAGGAAAGTATGTCTTTGCAGATGACACAAAGATCTGCAACAGAGTTGATGCACAAGGTGGAGTGGAAAGGATGAGAAGGGACTTGGCAAGGTTAGAGGAATAGTCAATGATGGTAGCTAGATTCAATGCTAAGAAGTGCAGGTAATGCACCTGGGAAACAAAACCCAGGGAAGAGTACAATGGGGGTGAGATACTAACAACAACAAAAATGGAAAGGGACCTGGGGTAGTCATATCAGATGACCTATAGGTGGGAAAGCAATGTGAGAGGGCAGTAAGGAGGGCTGAGGGGATACTGGGATGCATAGGAAGAGGCATCACCAGTAGAAAACAGGAAGTTATTATTCCTCTGTACAGACAGCTAGTGAGACCCCATCTGGAGTACTGAGTGCAGTTCTGAAGACCCAATCTCCGCAAAGACATAGACAGGATGGAAGCTGTCCAGAGGAGGGCAACTAAAATGGTGCAGGGTCTGCACCGGAAGACATATGAAGAGAGACTTAAGGAGCTTAATATGTATAGCCTCGAGGAAAGGAGGGAGAGGGGAGACATGATAGAAACTTTCAAATACCTCAAGGGAATCAACAACGTCCAAGAAGGTAGCATCTTTCAAAAAAAGAGGTGTGCAAGAACAAGGGGGCACAATTTGAAGATAGAAGGGGGGCGGCTAAGAGGTAATTTAAGGAAGTATTTTTTCACAGAGAGGGTTGTGGATGTATGGAACGGCCTTCCAGAGGAGGTTGTGGAGTCAAAAACAGTGGTGGAATTCAAGCATTCATGGGACAGTTATAAGGCAATTCTATGGGCTGGGGGTAGGAAGAAGTAGGCTGCTGGTTAACTAGGACCTGCAGCTTATCCATCAGGTAGGGAAATGGGCAGACTGGGTGGGCCAAGCGGTCCTTATCTGCTGTCAAATTCTTTGTTTCTATGTTTCTATGATGTGTGTCTCCTGATAGCAGATAAGGAGTTGGCTGTATGTGCCTTGAATGTGGTGAGCCATTTTTCTAGAATTACAGGTGCTGCATTGAATCTCCTAAAATGTAGTGGTTATATTTTAAGTGTTAGTACAGAACTGGTGGCAGAAATACAGAATATCCCTATGACGGATATATATATTACCATCTTGGGAATGAGATTTGGTAACATTGATATGGTGAAGGTGAATTGGCTGGATATTTTGATGACTAGAAAAGACAAGGTACAAATTTGGAAATGGTGGCAGCAGACTAAAAAGAAAAAAGCGTCTGCCATTAAGACCTTTTTAACACTGTTGATGTCATGTCGGGCCATCCCTCCCGGTTTCTAGACGGACCATTCTCAGTCAGAATTTTCAAATATTTTGGGGCCGTAGATTAAACCTGATTAAATGGGAGATTCTGTACAGGGATTATAAACATGGAGGTTTGACTTTAATGAATCCAATTAACTATTTACATAGCCTGTTCCTATATAATACTATTTCAGTATTCCTGTTACCAGGTAAGGTGGACTGAAAAAGAGTGGCAGCCCTATGGTTGAGTCCCTTGCTTCAGCAGTGGACACAAGGACCGCTGGTAGTGCACAAGCAGAAGAGATGGCCACAATTTGTGGTATACTCCTTGGAAACATTACGGAGGTGGAAACTTACTAAGATGCAAATTGCTGTAATCCACAGAAAAGTTCTGTATGAGGAGCTACAGACTGGATCTCATTTAGTCCCAATAGTGTATCCCAACATTTGTCAGAGTAGTTACCATTTATTTGAACTTTATCTAGTTGATAAACGAACCCCCCCACACATGTGGGGTGTGGTATGGTTGTGTGCCCATGGACAGTTGGGTGTTAAGGGGAACGCAAAACATAAATGTGTGGAGGAAAGGTTTTGTCCTAGAGAACAATGCCAACTGCAGCTGGAGACAATGCAGCATTTTTTCATACAGTGTAGTAATGCTAAAGATATGTGGGCTGTGATTGTACAGAGATGGGGGATGGGGGATGGGGCTCAGTTACATATGAAAATGTGATTATAGGCACAATTAAATTGTCTGTTGGTATTGAAGCAGGAACTGTTCGTTTAATATTTACCTGTATCAAATTTCTAATGTGGCTGGTCCGATGTAAATTTGTTTTGCAACAAAAAAATTATCCTCCCTGGCATCTTGGTCCGTGTAATTGAAAAAGAAATTAACAGGTACAATATGATAAGAAAATGTTGACCAGGGAACAATGGAAAAAGAGGTGGAAGGGAGTTCCAGTACAATGTATGATATGAAAAAGATGGGGTGAGAACCATGGAAGATAGGCTTTCTGAGTCATGGGATATTTATTTGGTAAAATGTCACAAGATACTTCATTTGGTTGAGTATTTCTGTTTTTCTTCTTTCCAGGTGCTGAAGATTATGGATGTTTTGGTTTTGTGTTTGACTTCCTCGGATGATTATGAGTGTGTTTTTCCATGTTTAAGTTGCTATTTGTCAATTTTGTTGTAATCTGTGTCATGGGCTGTATATTTGTATGATTTTCTGTACCAGTGTGTGCATTTCTCTTTCTTTGCAATAAAACTTCCCCTACTCTTTTCAAGAGGTGCTATGGGATCTTTAACATCCACCTGAACTACCACCAGAACAGGCAGATGGGACCTTGGTGTAACGTCTCATCTGAAAGACGACACCACATCAGTATTGGGATATTTACCCAAGTACCTGGTGTGGGGCTAGAACCCACAGCCTTCTGAATCAGAAACTGAATCAATATAGACCCATTTCAGTCCTTTCTGTGGTGGGGATATAAACAGAGTTACTACTGAAGAGAAGGATTGTTTAATATCGTGAATTCAGCAGCTTTCAGGATTCAAGACAGCATGGAATCACAGTGGGGCACTCATGTTAAACAAATCTGATAGATGTTTCTGATGGGGTGACCCGGGAATTAGGTCAGGGTGGAGTGGTAGATGTGGCCTACCTAGATTTTAGTAAGGCCTTCAACACCGTTCCACATAGGAGACACACAAACAAGCTGGGCAGTCTGGGAGTGGGTCTTAAGGAGGTAAACTGGGCTAGAAATTGGTTGAGGGAAAGGCATCAGAGGGTGGTGGTAAGCAGAGTTCACTCCAAGGAGGGGCAAGTGACAAGTGGGGTGCCACAGGGATCAGTACTGGGAGCAGTCCTCTTTAATGTCTTTATTAGCAACATTGCAGAGGGGTTAGAAGGGAAGTTATGCCATTTTGAAGTTGACCAAAGGTTTGCAACAGGGTTGACATCTGGGGCGGGGTGAAAGAAAGAAGAGAGATTTAAGTAAGTTTGAAGAGTGGTCACCTTGAGTACTGTGTCCAGTTTGGGAGGCCATATCTCTGAAAGGACATAGACAGAGTAGAGGCAGAGGACAGCAACTAAAATGGTGCAGGGACTGCACCAAAAGCCCTATTAGGAGAGACTTAAGGACCTCAGCGTGTACACTCTGGGGACAGGGGGGAGAGAGGGATATGATACAGACTTTCAAATATCTCAAGGGTATAAACAAGGTTGAAGAGAGAAACGTTTTTCAGAATAAGAGGTGCTCAAAAACAAGTAGTCATGATATGAAGCTGGAGGAGGGGTAGACTCAGGGAAAACATGAGAAAGTACTTCTTCAGAGAAAGGGTGGTGGATGCATGGAACAGCCTCCCAGTGGAGGTGGTGGTAGCAAACATGGTAACGAAATTCAAAAATGGATGGGGCAGGCATGAATTAATCTTTGTGGCTAGGAAAGAGAGGGTAAAGCCAGAAATCAAGTAGGATCTGTTGTATTACAGTAGGTAGGTAGGGAAAGCAGACAGACTAGGTGGGCCAAGCAGTCCTTATCTTCCAACAATTTCTTTGTTTTTGCTCTCTCCAAGGTTCTTGAAAAGTGTGTTTACTTACAGCTAACTGAGCAACTCAAGCTGCATAATCTGCTCTCTCCCATGCAATCAGGCTTCATGAATGGGCATTGCACTATATCTGCATTGTTCCAGGTCACCAATGATGTCAACATAGCTGTGGATAATGGTCTCCTCAGTGGGGCCATCTTTGTGGACCTCACCAATGGTTTCAACTTTGTGGATCATGTAGCACTCCTTCTTAAGCTCAAGACCCTAGGTCTCAGTCAATGAGCCATCAAATGGTTTGTAAACTACCTGAATAACCTTACCCAACTAGTATCCATGCAAGGCATAACATTTGACCTTACTGTCTTAAATCATGAGTTTCCTCAAGACTCAGACCTGGGACCTCCGCTGTTCTCCATGTTTGTTAATGACATCCAAAGCATAGCTGGAATTTTCATCTACATATGTTTGCAGATTACACTATTCTGTACTACACTGCAGTGACAATGTCTGAGGTTAATTCAGTACTCCAATCTGATTTCAATACAGTATCTTTCTGATTTGCCAACAATAACTGACTGATCCCTAATGCAACCAAAACTAAGTCTATGGTGTTTGGATCTCAGAACTTGTTAATTCATTCAGCTAATCCAATTGCAATCATAACATCAGATGGCAACACTGTTGAGTAGATCAATGTATTTAGATGTCTAGGAATTTGGCTCGAATCATTTACATAAACAGGCATACTGATCACATCTTATCGACTGTAGTGTCCAAGTTCAACTTTCACTACAAGTCTAAGAATTTCTTTATTGCTGATGTTAGGAAGCATGTAGTCTCCCATTTCCTGCTCCCACCCATTAACTATGGAGACATAATGTACTGCAGTGAAAACAAAACCATTCTGATGCAGCTGGATCATTTGTACAGAAAGTTGTACAGGTTCATCCTCTCCTGTGACTGACCTACCATCACTGTCTGCGATATGACCTCCTTAACTGGACACGTTCCTTAAACAGATGAAACTACCACAGGCTTTCTTTGTTGTATCGCTGTGCTCAAGGAAAAGCCCCATAGTATCTCCTAGCCCTCCTCACACAGTCAAGTAGTGCCTACTTACTCCAGTCAGCAGCAGCGCTTGCCTTCTGAATTCTCAGGATGAAGCATGAATTTATTAGAATGTCTTTTGCATTTGCAGTACCAGACACCTGGAACAAACTCCCTTTCCAGCTGAGGAATGTTTCTACTGTAGCTTGCAAGTGTTCATGTCCAGGCTTTCCTGTCACCTTTGAACTCCTATATTTGTTTTGGTCCAGAGTCCCCATCTAACTGACCATGATCATGCTGCATAACAATGTTCATGCTTTTTGTTTGCAGTGAACCCAAGTTGTTAGCTTGTTTTGATTACTGTTTGGATGTACTTACCTTTAGAACTTGTTCTTTTTTTTTCTCTTGTGTATACTTTGGCCTATATGGAACTATTCCTGCTGGGTATATTAACATGATGACTGCTACTTCCCTTCCTGGCTTCCCCATGAAAATGAGATGCTGCATCTCATGGGGTTATCCTAGTTGGAGTAATTTCAAGTAAATAAATAAAATGCCAGTTCATTCCACACTTTCCAAATGGAGAGGATGTCTCTCTGCAATGCTGGATGGTCTTCTTTTTTACAAGTGCAAAAAAATATTGTTGGGGTGCTGGATGGAGAAGTCAGTGGAGGGCAGATGAGGGTTGTGAGGGGGGAATTCAGTCACAGATGGGTATTGGGTCAGGTGGGGGGAAGCGGAGGGAGTTGGGCTTGACTTGGGGTAGGGGAAAGGGTGATGCATATACTGCATTCATCTATGACTGGCTGGCAGTGAACTTCACCAAGAAGGGGAAGGAGAGATATTGCAGAACAGAGGGTGGTTTGGGAGGGGGGATAATTTAATGGCCTCTAGATGGTGGAATAGGCTTTGGTACTGGGAAACTGAATGAGTGGGTGGCAGGATTGTTTTTCTAAATTCTGCTAAATTGTGATACTTTGTGTAGTTCTAAGGGTGGAGGTGGGGTGGGGTAAATTGTATACACTTCACCCAACAAGAAACTACATAAAATGCAACTTTGCAGGCACTTTGTCAGTGAAGTGTCACTTTGCATAGTTTTTTCAGGTGAAGTTTGGGTTTTTGCCAGGCAAAGAACTTTAAGAAGTCAAGAAACTTCATGAAATCCAGGTGAGGCAAAGTGTTCCTGACTGCACACATCTTTACCCAGTGGGGAGGTAGAGGTGATGAATCAATATGGTCTCCGCTGATGGCAGATAGGGGAAGGCATGTCAATATGGGGGTAATCAACAGGCTTCAAGTCAGTCTGAGGATGTGAATAGGGCACCTGTAGAGGAGATCAGGAGTGTGTGAGGAAATGTTATACCACTAGGGGCTTCAGCCTACAGGATGTGGACTGGAGCATTCTTGGGCATGGGCATGGAGCACCAGGCACCAAATGTTAACATAGTAGATACCTTCCAGGACTGCTTCCTGATTCAGCAGATGGTGCAGACTAGTGATAGCTGTCTTACTGGATACAAACCCTTTCCTTCACCTGAACGGACTGAGACAGACAACTTGCTTTGGAGAAAAAATGGCCACAGCCATATATTTATTGAACAAAATGTAACAAACAGTTATAGGCAAATAATCATGATGTGCGCAGCAAGGTAGTCATGGCAAGTCATTCATTAACCAGTCATCATCATGATTATTATCAAAAGGCCATCCCCTTATTCCAAAAGGAGCTGACTGAATGTGATCAATCCATTGCAAAAGAACCAGCTTCAGAACATGAGACATGGCTCTGGGCCATGTGTGGATGTGCCCTCTCCCATTAGATGACAAAGCTCAAACAGGCTATCCCACAATCTGTCCCTTTAAAGGGGGATTTATTTGTCTGGGCCATCACCTCTTCGCAGCCTTAGGCTTTATCTGACTGCAAAGGTGCTTGGATTCCCTGTTTCCTCCTCTGTACAAACCTTGCTGTACTACTGTTTTGCCACTTACATGACCGTGATGACCTATGTTAAAAATGAAAAAAAAAAACTGCCTTACTGTCTAAGGCTAAATCTCACTGTTGAAGGCAAAATCAGAAAAGCCTTGTGGGGAAAAAGTGAGAAAATTCATTCTTAACCCCTAAGGGATACCCCCAAAGTATAATAGCATGTTCTATAGCACACTACTCAGTTATATGTCCTGCCTTTACAATGATGGGTTTGGGTAGTTTCTGGCTTGAGGGCATGAGCAAGAAAGAAATCTCTCCTTCCCATGCTTAAATTCACATTCCTAAGTTCTGCCCCAATGTCCCTATGTTGCGCACTCCCCAGGAACTCTTATCTGCCTACCGGTCTATCCCCTGCCCCAAGTGGGCATTTATCCACCCAACCTAATCCTGCCAGGTTAGTTGTCAGTTGGTGCTGTTCTGATAGACAGTGCTCCTCCTGCTTCTATTCTTTGCATGTTCCATAATTGTCTAATAGGTCACAGACCCTTCCTTCCACCTGGACAGACTGAGACAGACAAGGTGCTTTGGAGAAAAAATGACCACAGAAATGTATTTATTAAACAAAACTTAATGAATAGTTGCATCCAAATCTTTGTGAAGTGCACAGCAAGGTAGTCATGGAAAGTCAATCATTAACTAATCATTATCATGATCATTTCTAAAGGTCATCCCTTTACTCCCAGGAAAGCCAATGGAAAGGATACAAGCAACTGTGATGGAACCTGTTCTGGACCATGAGACATGGGCATGGTTCTGGGACAAGTGCCAATGCAACCATTTCCCATTAGAGGGCACTGCATCCCATAGGCAAACCTTGAAAGGCTGTCCCTCTGGCTACCTCTTTTATGGAGACAACAAGCTGTCTAGGCCCTCTCCTCTTGGCAGCCTCAGGGTTAATCTGCCTGCAAAGATGTGTGACTCTCTGTTCCCCCTGCACAAAACGTGCCATAATACTGTGTCATCACATGAGTAGCTTGTTAAAATGTTCATCTCCCACAAGCACTTCTCACCACTAGTTCCATCAAAGCACTTTGCAGGCTCTATAAAAACCTATTATTCCCTAAACGAGATAAGTGCAAAATATCCCAGGCATATAGTTTGAGTAACATTATTACAATGCCAGCATGTTGCAAGACAGACATCAAGTATTGTCCATAGACAACAGCATTGTCATGTTGATCAGGCTGTGTGAGCTTTCAATCACTCTGGAGTCACTTGCATACAACCAATGCCTCCATTTAACCAATTGGGATGACACAATGTGCACCCCAGGCCAAGTGCATTTTAAAAAGACGAAGTTCTCTTTCTTTACTTGTAACAGTTCCAATGATATTTCTATTCCCAGATCATTGCCCCCCCTCGCCCCCCAAGTGCACAAACAGGATGCTGGGAGGGTTGTACTGCCAAGCTTTGGCTATAATCCATTGTACTGGTGCACTCCTTCTCATCCCCCCATTAGCCCAGCCACTGTACTTGAGCCTGCTTGTGGTCCAGAAACAGGTCCTCACTGCTATGGAACTGCCTTGCTCTGACAGCTGCTCAGTGGATGTAAAAATGCCCAGAGATCCACACTTGCTGATGCTTTGAACTGTCACCTGTCATTCCAATTAAAAGATCAAGTACAATACAAAATGTACATAATATACAAGGTTCAGTGGGCAATACCATTAAGAACATACTTTAAAATGTATTTGCTAATAAGCAAGCAACATGGTCAGTTAGCAGACTAAAGCCATTGCCATTACATAAGGATGTCATGATTTGTACTGCCCTTGTTCTATGAAGACTTTAGGTACATAAAGGAGAGTACTACCATTGCTAGTTTTTGTGTCTATTTTAAATCTATTTCATCTAAATAGGTATCCTTGGGGAGCTGCATTAGAAAACTCTGTGACAAGCCTTTGTCGATGAGTGCAAATAGGATATATCAGATCCGGGATATCTGTTAAACATAGCATGCTTATAATCTCATAATTCCCTTTAAAAGAGGGTAGAGCACCAAATGATGCAAAAAAGCAAGTCTCCTATAGGTTACCAATAGAGTAATCTGCAGCATGGGACTTTATGATGTACGAATTAAACAATGACTCTTTTAAGTCTGCCCCCACACCTTTATAAGTAGAGGTGGGTGAAGACGAAAATAATTGTGATTTTCTGCAACTTCACTTTGCCAGTGACTGCAATTCATGCAGTCATTCACCCAGCAAATTGATCAAATGTGTATGGTGAATCTATACAAATTAACAATTTGCACTTGTATGCAACTAATAGCATTTTGAGTTGCATACATAGGCACATTGAAAGTAGGAAAAAGGAGATTCTACTTCCTCTTTATACCTCCTTGGTGCATCCTCATGCGGAGTACTGTGTGCAATTCTGGGCACCAGGCCATAAGGGAGATACAGATGCCCTGGAGAGGGTTCAACGCAGGGCTACAAAAAGAATTAAGGAAGTACAGAGTGTGTATTATGGGGATAGAATGAGGAGCCTGGACCTTTATTCTCTGGAGTATCGGAGGCTAAGAGGAGATATGTGTCTTATCTATTGGGCACTATCTGATAACCAGCTTTGGGAACAACTGGGATTAATTTTTAGACATCAGTCCCATAATACATGTGCCATTATCTACAGTTTAAGATGGAAAAGTTTAATACACAGGCACGAAGGCACTGGTTTTCACCAAGAGTTGTTAAAATTTGGAATACACTACCACTCAGGGTTGTGAGTAGTCCAACTATGTTAGCCTTTAAGCACTCTCTTGATTATTATTTGAAGAGTAAGAACATAGAAGGGTACTAATTTATTAATTTATTAATTTAATATTAAGACGAGCCAAATGGACTTTGGTCTTTAAAGAGCTCAGGACAACCTGTGAAACAATATGCAGGTGAATTATAGGTAGTTTGCATAGTCTGCTGTGCATATTTGTGCAATTCACCAGCAAAAAACTTTACACATTGTGTCTCTAATTGTAAATAAATACCTCCCTTTCCCAGTGTTCTGTGTAATAGCCCCACTTCACAAAAACATTCTAGCCTTATACACCCCTACCATTCCTAACTGGCACCCTCCTCCCTCTTCTCCCTATGCCCCAGCAAATTTCAAGTTAACTACTACATACAGTAGTAGCCACAGACATTGCCAGCTATTTCCAGATATTTAGCGAAATTTCTAAAGAGTTTCTCTCTGCTGCCCTTACTGTGGAAATGGAGAAAGCATGAGATATTTCTGGAAATATCACAGAAATTTCAGGAAATAGCTGACAGTGGCTGTGGCTGTTACTGTAACAGTTCAAATAATATGCTCTTTCTCCCACCCATTCAACAACCCCCCCCCCACCTCTCCCTACCTGAGTTTCACCACCAGGTTTAGTCATCATGAGACCTTCACCAAACCACCCTCTGGCTGCCACCAGCACCCAGAAGATGATGTAACCAGTAGTAAAGAAAATGGTCCCCCGTGCAGAGCATTTGCTCTATTCACTACCAAAATCTGTAATGTGCCCTGTATGAATTAATGCTGACATAGTTTGCTCCTTATAAAACCTAACTGGCTGAAAATTCAGACAATCAGGTTTTACTAAAAGAAAAATGCCACAATTCATTTGTGCGCTAGTGCCATTTCCAAAATGGACACTGAACAGAGCAGATACCATGTACTGGGGACAATTTTGTTTATTACAGGTCACATTTGTTCTGGGTGTTGGTGGTGGTGGTGATTGTGATCAGGGACAGAGAAGGGATTAGTGGGATTCTTAAGATGATTCAGTCTTGTGGTGGGCCTCAGGTGGGAGAAGGTGTGGGGTGTGCATTTTGCACGTGGGTAGTGGGAAGATTATATAATTAGAACTTTCATGTAATAGTTAACATGAAGCCAGCTGGGACTGGAGGGGTTATAAAACAAGACCATTTTTGGGGAGGTGTGAGATGGTGGCATACCAGCATAGTGGATGGAGGGAGTTTTTTTACTACAGTTTTTTTTTAAGTTTGACTGTTGAAGTTGGCGAGGACACCGGGAAATTCACAACATTCACAAAGTGTGAATTTCTGTAAATTGACACCAACTTCACCTGCAAATTAACACTTTGCTGCATCTCTACCTATGAGTAAAGCCTGAACGACCTCAAAATGCACTGAAGACCAGGAGAGAGACATGATTTAAACCTTCAAATATCTGACAGATACAAACAGAGTACATAACTAGCAACTGCTTAGGCTATGTGAGGTGTCCATTAGAAGGGCCAAAAACATTTAACTGATGGGAACAATTTAAAGAGGGATGTAAGAAGGACCTTTTTCATAAATTGGGTGGTGAAAAAGTCAGTCTGTCAGGGAAGCTGGTTAATTTAAAGGTTTTCGCTAGTTTCAAGAGATATGTGGGATAGGCATATGGGAGTGGTGAAAATGACTAGGAGTAGGATGATATTAATTGGCACAAAGGGAGTGGCCATGTAGAACTTCAGGATATCGACTTCACATAAGGACTTGCCTGTGATAGACTGGTGGGGTTTTAGGTAAACAATGAAAAGACCTGTCAAACAATAATTCTTTTTATGTCTGTCAATGTCTGTGTTTCAATGTGTCTATAATTTAGAAAGAAAAGTAGAATGTATGACTGCAGCAACAGTGCATTCTCATTAATTATGTTTTCTTGTGTGCACAGTGCACAAGAAACATATCGAGGTTAGTAGAGTATTGCAGAGGTGTGGCAGTGTTTGATCAATCCAGCGATTGCTTTCAGGGGTGCATCCCTTGGCCACCAATCAACAGGGAAGCTGCCGATTACAGCAGTTTCAGAGCGAGTGCCAAACTTGAGAGAGATCTGCCTCTCCAATCACAGACAGTTTTATCATTGCAGTATCAGATCTCCTCCCTTCCCCGCCCCCTTCCTGGCAACCAGGCACATTCCAACCATATGCATTACAGTGCACAGTAATGTGCATTGCTGGACTTATGAGCAGCTCATTTGCTCAGTGTGCTCTTCCTAGTGAAATAAATAAATGAGCCACACTGCTGCTTTGCATAAATGGTGGCTTCTGCTGCCCACACCACACAGTTCCCCCAAAGTCGACATTAGGTGCCCAATCCCCATGTCGGCATACCCCCCCCAATCCCAAACATATCTTTTGCTGACAATGGAGTCCCCAATTCCCTTGTCAGCATGCACCCCCCACTATTATGGCACACTGGGAGCCCACCCCAGTGTTCCAAAGAAATTCTTATCTTTTTCTGACACCAGGATGCCCACTCCCAGTGTTGGATGTGCTCCCCATGCTCCCTTTTTTCATCCAACCTCGGGTGCTCAGTCTCTGGGTTGGCATTGATCTTTCCACCTCCACTATTCTGGCACACTGGGAGGCCAACCCAGTGTGCTGAAATCCATTTTGTACTATTTCACCTGTAAAAAAGAAAAACAGTCCCACAATGTATTTTTAGAAACCTGAAAAAAAAGAAAATGGTCCCTCATCATTCCTACCGGCCCCCCTCCCCCAACCCACACCCGCCTTCTGCACAGCCCACCTCCCTGCAACCCCCTCACCCATACTTACCTCTGAAGGTCGGCAGCGGTCATCTTCTCTGGACTGAGAACACATCTGCACTCTTCAAAGACCAGCTTGGAACTGAAGAAATGATGGTAAGCCTTATAATGGCAGTGAATGGAGGGGTGGGGGGTTCAATTTAGGTTGCTCAGAGTTTTGGTCCCATGTTTTCAACACGGGGTTCTTGGGACCCCACCTCATGAACACTGGCACTGTCATTTTGTTTCTCAGTCTCAAAAGGTGGTTTTGCAATTGCGGCATGGAATCACCTTTCAGGATGGATTAACAATATGGCAGTGCCACTGTTCAAGAGTTTGGGTCCCAAAAAGCCCATGTTGCAAGTCTGGTGAAAAAACTCCAAACAATGACTATGTTATAAGCGTGCATTGCGCAGTTTGTAAGCAGGCTTGTAACTTTGCCAATTTTTAATATTTTCACTCCAAATATTCAACATTGCCATTTTTCACACCTCCTTATGAACAGTACAGCTGTCATTTTTTGTATCCTGCCCAAAACATGTTTTCGCACCTGTGGCGCAGAATGGCACAGTTGCTGTGCAAAATCAACTTTTGGGACAGATTAATGAAATCAAAGTGCCACTGTTCATTAGGGGAGATCCCAAAAGGCCCTGTTGAAAATTTGGTGAACAAATTCCAAAAAATGACTGCATTACGAGCGTTCATTGTGCAATTTCTACGCATGCTCGTAACTTCGGCACTTTTTCATATTTTTACTCCAGATTTTCAACATTGTCATTTTTTCACACCTGCTCATGAACAATACAGATGTCATTTCTCACAGATGTGCCTTTCACTGATTTGGTGAAAAAATATTAATCCATTACATTACATTTTAAAATTGAAGTTCTGAGCATGCTCAGTATAACCTTTTGGATAGCTGCTTAGAATGGAAAAGAAGTGAGATACTGTGAGAAAGGATCTGTCCCCTAGACATTTCATGAGAACTGCTGGTGTCTTAAAAAAAAACACATCTTATTCTTCCAAGAAAATTCTTTCTCATAAGGAGCCATTGAAAGTTTATAAGTAGAAAGGGAATATTTCTCCCACAGGGTAGGTTCACAAGAAACCCGCAGATCAACATTCTACTGTTGAAGAATGGAAAGAGTACAGTCTTTAGACTTATCCTGAAGGGTAGCATATGAACTACCAATCATGCATGTTTGTATCCCACCCAGTTGGTAAAAATTAATATATGCAATTAAGGGTGGAAGTGGATCTGGAAGTTGTCTACATAAGGTGGGGGGGGGGGGGTAATGTATTGGTAACACTTAAAATATTATCTTACATAGATTCTCATTATGCTCAATATGGCTGCTGCTGGAATAACAAGGGGTACCATTGATGGATCTTGGGGTTATTTTTCTAGCATCTATGGCTTTCAAACAATGAGCACAAATTAAGCTCTTTCTTTATTCCAATAGATTGCATTGAATTAAACCTTCTCTGCAAGAATTATTTTATTTTAGCAAAGAGAGACATGTAGTCATCCACAATAAATACTGCAATAAGTGTGAATCCCCTGATGTTTTGCTTCTCCTCATCATACTTCATTAGATGCGACCTCTGAGGTACTATTGTGAAAGACATGAGATGTTAGGTGTTTTACATTCAGAAGCTTTTGGTGTGTCTCACTGTTTGTTCTGTTAACAGAAATAAAAGGAAATTGTGAAAAAACATTAAGAGAGTATATCAGGTATATGGAGTATATTATGCCTTTTTGCTGGTTCTTAGGATTCTTAATCTCAAAATTAGCATTACTCATCCCTCTGATGTGGTTAACTTGAGAATTTGTTATGTACAAGTTTCCTAGGCTATGAAACAACACCTTATGTAGTAGAGACTGACTGTAGGAAAGATAATACAGACTGACTATGGGAAAGGTAGATTTTCCCAGATCAGTTCCAGTTGTGCATGTATGGTGGTTTGGTGTCATTGGTATTATCCAAATTAAAGACTAGTCTAGCAGTGAGTGAGTGAGTGAGTGAATGAATGAATATATGAAGGAATAAATGAATGAATGGTTAAAATATGTGGCATTTTTCTGCCAGAGTGCCTCATAATGTAAAATGCTAAATTAAAAATAAAATGACACATATGACAAATAGCAATACATTATCAAGAATAAATGAATTCAGTATTGCATACACTATTCCACTGTTACAAATTCTAAACCTCAGAATGTTACCTGTTTAGTATGAGTAGGATTACAGAAGTGCATGGGAGCACAAAGCCACCTGTCTCTGAACAACACAAAATGGTTGATTTTACAACCTTTTCCATGTTGTGTGTTTGTTTCTGGTACTATTTTAACTTGATTTTTCATCGGTAAGGTTCATAACAGCAATAAACTCAATTACTAGTTGGATGTTTTGCAAATATGGAGTTTTTACAATTGTGCAATATGCCTCCCCCATGGCTCAGGCATTCAACTTCAATATTCATAATGGCACAAAGTCTGCTAGAACAAGGTTTCTTGCTGTAGAACTGCAGCATCCACTGTACATGTTTGCTGTGCTTTAATCAAGTTTCTAAGGTATCATTTGTTTTCAGCCAATAAAGTTTTGGTTTCTTTTTTTATTTTTTCATGTTGGTGGATGAGTTCCTTCCAAAGCTAAGCTGATTTGAGTCGTTCACATGAGCTGCTAGGTCTGTGTTGTACTTGCCTGGATTAATGCGAACTGTAAGCAAAAAGAAGACCAGAGGAGGGATTGCAAGGTTAAAAACGGATGGGGAACTGTGCAGAGGGGGGCCAGAAACAGGCATAAGTTCTGAACAAATACTTCTGCTCAGTATTCACAGAGGAAGGAAAAGGGGAGAGGCCACTTTTGTAACAGGAGATTTGAAGGGGGAAGGAGAAAACTAGTCCTTGTTCAGAGGAGTGGGTCCTTAAGGGACTCGATAATCTGAAAGTGGACAGAGTACTGGGGCCAGATGGGATGCATCCAAGGATATTGAGAGAACTCAGGGAGGTACTGGATCACATCTGACAGTCCTAGGTAATGGCTCACTGGAAACAGGAGTGGATCTGGAGGACTGGAGGAGGGCAGATGTAATCCCACATCACAAAAGTGGCAGCAGGGAGGAGGCTGGCAATTGTAGGCCAGTCAGCCTGACAACAGTTGTGCAAAAGTTATGGAATCACTGCTGAAGGAAGGAGAGTGGAATATCTTGAATCCAATGTGTTAGAAGACATGAGGCAGCATGGATTCACTGGAGGGAAGCCGTCTTGTCAAACGAAGTTGATAGACATCTTTGACTGGGTAGCCAAGAAGTTAGATCATTGTGGAGTGGTGGACATGGCCTACCAAGATTTCCATAAGGTTTTCAACACCATTCTATGCAGGAGACTACTAAGCAAGCTTGGTAGCTGGGAAGAAATTGATTGGGTAATAGGCAACATAGGCTGGTGGTAAACAGAGTTCAGTCAGAGGAAGGGAGTGTGATCATTGGGTGCTTCAGGCATCAGTGCTGGGACTGGTCCTCTTTAATGCCTTTATAAGTGACATTGCAGAGGAACTGTAAAGAAAGATCTGCCTCTTTGCAAGTGGCACCAAAATCTGTAATAGGGTGGACACTTTTTTGGGGCCGGGGGGGTAGAACGCCTGAGCAGAGACTTAAGAAAACCTGAGGAATGGTTAACGGTATGGAAGCTGGGTTTTAATGCAAAAAAAGTGTAGAGTAATGCACTTAAACACATAAACCCAGTGGTGATGTACAAAATGGGTGGTGATATTGACAACCACCAAGCAGGAGAGAGATCTGGGATGCTGGGGTGCATAGGGAGGGGTAACAACAGCAGAAACAGGGAGGTGGTATTACCCCTGTACAGATCATTGGTATGACCCCACCTAGAGTACTGTGTCCAGTTCTGGAGACTACATCTCTGGAAGAACATAGACAGCATGGAGGTTGCCCAGAGGAGAGCAACTAATAATGTGCAAGGTCTGCACCAAAAGCCACATGACAAGAAGCTAAAGGACTTCAATATGTATACCTTGGAAGACAGGAGGGAGAAAGAATACGATAGAGACCTGCAAATACCTCACAGGGGTAAATTAGCTACAGAAGGGAGGTATTTTCCTCTGAAAAAAGTGCTCAAGAACAAGGGGGCATGTTATGAAAATGTGTGTGTCGGAGGGGTAGATTAAGGAGAGCTATGAGGAAGTGCTTCTTCACAGGAAGTGTGGTGGATTCCTGGAACAGCCTTCCAGTGGGTGTGACAGGGGTGAAAACAGTGGTGGTTTCAAGAATGCATAGGATAGGCATATGAGTATCTTTGTGGAAAGGAAGGGTGGGGAAGAGAGAGAAAGCGTATAAGATCAATTAGGGTCTGCAGTGATGCTGTAGTAGAGAAAAAGGAGCAGGCTGAGTGGGTCAAGTGGTATTAACTGCCATCACATTCTATGTTTCCATTGACACCTGATGATGAGTACAGTTTAGGGTTTAGTGTGTGTGTGTGTGTGTGTGTGTGTGTGTGTGTGTGTGTGTGTGTGTGTGTGTGTTTATGTTATTCACAGCCTGGCCATCACTGATCCAAATTTAGTAATTGTATTACATTTTTAATATAGATCATGTTCTAACTGCTTAAGTTATTCACAGTGATTTCATGGTAGGCTAACCATTACATAAATTTTACATAAAACTGGAACAGATGATCAAACATTTAGAGACATGTGCATTTGTATTCCACAGCCATCCATCTGGAGGGAGGAAAGAAAATTGTAATCCGTCAAGATGATCTGGAAGGTAAGCTAGTGATTTTATTATTTTCTGCATTATGGCTTTGCTCACATGGTTTCCTAACACATTGTTACAGTACGCATTTGTTAAATATAGATCAGGACTCAAGTAGCAGGCAAACCAAATATAATCAGTTTTCTTTTCTAGGTCTTAAAGTTTTTGCAGCAGAATAGTAGAAAGCTAGTGCTCACAGATGGGTTGTTCTACAGTTCTTTTTTTTTGGGGGGGGGTAGCCCTTACCTTATGTACAATAAGAGGGCTGTGAATTTCATCAGAATTCCCACTGGGAATTAACTAGCAGAATATAAAGAACATCTTAAGCAGCAATCAGTATATGATGAAAATTATGCATACATACCTTTTATTCCCATGTTCTTGTCTTGTAGATCTCTCTTTCTCTCCCAAGAGTTGGCTTTTGTATTTTACATGAAATAATTGATATTTAAATGCCACCAATAGCTTACTCTAGTTCTGCATGTCAAGTTTGCATCTGTACCTTCCCCTGTCCCTGGATGAGGCTGAAAATAGACAGAATTGCTTAGTCCTCATTTCCGGTTAACAAAATCTAAATAAATAAATAAATAAAGGTGAGTTCTTTTCTGGGCAAATCCTACAGTGAATCCCATCAGGATGAAGTGCAGCACTGGAAATTTTGCAGTAGAGTTACTGCAGCAAACAATGCAATTTCAATGAAGTTAATCCCTTTTGTCCAGCAGTAAACCTGTAACACTACATTTCATCCTGGTGGGCTTCAGTGTATGTTCTATGTTTTTCAAACATAGGTGCCCTAATTTTTATCGGTATTCTGGATGTTTCCAATGCCAGTTATTTAACATCTCTGTTCTTGAGACTCAGACAAAAAGCATGCAACAAGCATTGCTCTTCTGACCTCATGGGACACTAGTGTCATGAGCACCATCTGAGTGACCAAAACTGCACTTTTTTCATTATTTGAATGGTAAAATGAAATTGCTAAAAGCATACTTAAGTTGGGGAAAGAGGGCACCAAAAATGTGAAATAAGGCAATTGCCAGAAGCATCTGAAATGAGCTGCTACCAGCTCAGTATATCTTTCCTAGTATAACTTTTGAAATAAAGAAAATGGAATTAAAAGGTATATGTAACAGTGGTATCACTGCAGCATTAACTGATACTCTGAAACAATAATCCATTGGTGAAGGGTCTTTGTTTCACCTCATTAATGTTACCAATTCCTGTTTTTAACCATTTATGGAAAAAAGAGACAATGAACTTTAAATATTTTTGTAGCATCTGACTTGTTATATAGTTTGCAAACAAGGTGTTCCTCCATCCACCATTTGAAAGCACATTCACGGCCTGCAATCTTCAGAGAACTGTGAAAGGAAACCCTCACTAAATAAATAATTTTAGTAGGTGGAAGTTTAGTTTAGTTTACTTTAATTAATTGTAGCCAAACCCCTCAAAAAGGACATGCTGAAGTTGAATACATTCAAAAACACCATACACATGCAAAATTAACTTTATAAGCCAAACTATATAATAACACATCTCTGCTTACAAAGGTATCTTACTAATACCAAAGATTAGACTACTCTAACCCATAGACAAATCTATTAATTTAAAAGGACACTGTCAACCCCCTTAAGTCTCAAAATGTCCCTGGTTTAAAAAATATATACATTTTATGATTGCCAACATTCTGTAAAGATTACTGATGTAGCTGGTAGTTTGATTCTGACTCTTTTTTTTTTTTTTTAAGTGAAAAACAGATTGCAAAACATACTGGTTTTACCACACTGAAACAGATCTGTTTACATGTCTTGTTCAACTCCAGCTGCATCTTTCCTGGACTTGGGAACACCCACAACACAGCCTAGCACCTCATGATGCAGTGTGAGTTTAGGAGGTTACTGCCTTATGAGTGACTGCACTGTTTGGGTGTGTTTCTAACTCTCATGAAGCATGCAGTAAGAACAGATCCAGGATTGTAAACAAAACAAGGCTGTTTATAAATATATATTGCCATGCATTTCAGTTCTACTAAACAAGGAGACAGACAAAACAAACAGCAACATCAGTGAATTTTAGAGAAGGTAAGCAATCATAAAATGTGGTGTTTCAAATAGAAATAATATGCTGAAAAACAAGTTGACAGTGTCCATTTAAGCAGACTTCATTATACATTATTTATTCACATTTGAAAAAGAACTGAATTATTACACACTGTCTAAATATAGACAAACAACTTATAACTTACTCAAAATAATTCATTTAAAAATTTCATATAAAAAGATGTTTTGTACTTTTTCTTCTAAAACAGGCTTTTGCCATCTTACCTGCTTCCTTAGTCCATACACTGACACCTCTTTTGGTGGCAAAAGAAAGTACAACTTTTTTTGGAATCTCAAATCTCTGCAAACAATTTATTTGCTATTTCTTTTCTCCTTACATCCAACCTCATCAAATTATACTTCAACTCCCTCATCATGTGAGACCTCAGGTCCTAGAATTATTCTTAGTGCTCTTGTTTGTATCCTTTCTAACTCCTTGTTTTCCATTTTCAGAGTCCCTCATCCCATACTGAGTATCCGTATTCAAGTACTGGTCTAAGCACAATATGATAAAATACACCAAGTCATTCTGACTGACACCTACCCTTTTTACCATGGTCAGCAAATATATTCTTGAATGGCCTTTTTTCAACATTCCTTCAACTTGTTCTTTCCATCCAAAATTGTGTTGTACCACAATTCCCAACAGTTTTACATCTTCACCTTACTCACCTGCAACCTCTTCAAAAAGCAGGGAGAGACACTCCAGTTTATTTATTTTCTAAACCTAATTTCTTTGGTTTTGTATGAGTTTATCTACATCAAATGTAACTTTGACCACTCTTCAATCATTTTTAAATCTTCCTGCATGATACTCTGACTTATTTCACTAAATGTATCAAGTACTGTGGTATCATCCACATACTGTATACCAGATCTGTCAGCTTTGAGGTCATTTACATAATTAGAAACCAACAAGGTCCAATTTTGTTCATTGTCACACTCCCCATCACATACCCGCCACCCCTGATCTAAGCCCCCTCCACCTCTATCCATTGGGTCCTCCCTTCCAGGAAATCAAAAACCCATCTTACAATACAAGAGGGGATACCCAATATATATAACTTTCTTTTGAAATTTCTATGATCTATATGATCTATCAAATCAAAGGCCTTTCTGTACTCCACCAGTACCATCCTCAACATCTTCCTCCCCCATGATTTCGATACACAGTTCCAAAACTTCAAGGATGCCAAACTCCCCATTAATGATTCAATCTGATTTTCATTAATTTAGTTTGAGATTAATTCTAACATCTATCTTGTAATAAATCCCATACACACAATATATACCATGCAAGTAAGTGAGATGGGCCTAAAATCTTTCCTTACACCCTGTTGTACAGATACTTTAGGTAAGTGTAGCACTTGGACCTGTTTCCATTGATTTGGTAATTCTCCTAACATAATACAATTGTGGAATACATTACATACCCTAGGGGCAACTAAATCTGCCCTTTTCCTCCATACCCAGTTTGGTATTGCAACCAAGCCTATTTCCATATTTATTATTAATTTCTTCAATTCTTTTTCAATTTCATCTACCTTAACATGATATCTTTCTGGTGCTTCCAATACTTCCCCTTTGTTTGTTTTATTTAAAGGTTCAAGACCTTTACTCACCTCACATAATGTGTATTTAACCCCTGCACAAAGTTAATTTCTTTATCACCTCCATTAAACCCGCATGTTTTCTGTTCATCTGCCCACTTGTCCCCCTTGTTTTCTGTTCTCAAAAATATTCTTTGTTTTACACCACCATTTCTGTGTCTCTGATTTCTGTAAACCATAAGTTTTTGTACATAATATGTTCACCTCATTCTATTTGCTATAATTTTACTTCATTTCCCCACCTACTATATTCTGCACTGCCCTTCCCCTGTAATGCCATCTATCATGTGTGTATATCAGTTATTTAAATTCCTCTGTTGTCCATAGCTTATCATCCCCATTCATCACTATTTCACTTACGGTGCAATTTGGCCAAGTATTTCCTGTGGGATGATTATCATATTTTCCCAGGTGGAATCAGCAGAGTCTAATTTAAACCACTCAGTGTCCATCTCACCTGCAATTGCATCTAACACCTTGTTTTTTTTTTCTTTGACCATTTTCTGTTCAGAAAAACCTACTTTCTGTCTCTTTGTTTTCTGCACCCCTCTCGGCTAGATGACATTAATACCACTCTGAAGTCAAATAATCTAATGTGGGTTAAAATAATTGGTGATTCACACCATTCAAAGAGATTTGTCACCATTACATCTAAAATACTTTTCCCTCTGGTCCCTCCCAGTGCTATTTTTGATAGAGGTAGATGGTTTGCATCTCTCATGAGAAGTATACCACAGACAGAATACTTTTCAATAATTCTGTCAATGTACCAGTTTAGATGTTTAACCATACTCTGATTGTTATTTGAAGGGTGATGATAAAACTCTCCTACATATGAGGGCCTACAATTTCTAGGTAACATGGGTATTTTAATTTCTAGCCATAAAGTTTTAAACACAGCTTGTTCCAGTTCAACCAACCTTTGAAAATGTATACTTTCATGAACATAACAAGCAATTCCTTCACCTTTTTTTCCACTCAATCCCTCTTTTTAACTTGGTACCCATTTATTGCAACCACATCCTCGGGAACATGGAGACCACACCATGTTTTGGTAACAATAATAGTTTGCACTTGATTTTACATAGTAACATAGTAATATAGTAGATATTGGCAGAAAAAGACCCTTGGTCCATCCAGTCTGCCATTATTCTTGTTTCAGTACTTCATTCAGATCATAGGTGCCAGAACGGGTGGGGGGAGACACTATGGCCATGGACCTACCACTTTCATAATTGGCCCTATTAGTTTTTGCAATCATGTTAATTTATTACTAGGGGAGAATTTACCCCTTATATCCTCTGCCCTATCACTTTTAGAACCATTCTGGCACCAATGATTCAGACCATCAATTTTTGTAATTAATGCCCTCACATTTGTATTCATAACAGTGGGGACCCTTGATTTTACTGTCTCAATCCTCAACAAGCTGGATACTTCTCTCATTTTAATCTTTTCTTTACACTGGTAACTCCTTTTGTTCCCTGTCAGTAACTAACAGGTATTTTAAAAGTGGTTTCCTAACCCGAGCACTTAACCATACACATGTTTTCACATTTTGTGGCTTCCCTCATTGTTTAGATAACCCAAGTATTCAAGACCCTACTGATACAAATAAGCACTGTTCTCAAAATAAGCAATAAACAACAGCATGAATCATTGTTCACTTATTTGCAATAAATTAGTCATCCTTTACAAATAAAACTTCAAAATTTACAGCAGTCTCCCTGCCGCCTTTTCAGTATTGTCTGCTGCACTTAACCACTGTTGCAGCCCTTTGTGAACCCTGCAGATCTTTTATGAATAATCTCCTCCTGTTAGGGCTCTACCACCTGCAGCTGAGGACATTGCCACCAAGCAATCACAGATAGCAAGAGAGAGAGGTGGAGAGGCTGGCAATGAAGACAGAAACAACAATTTCAAACTTAGGTAGTAGTGCTGTTATTAAAACAGTCAGTGAAGTGCAGTAATTGAATCAGATAGTACAATGAAGAAGTCTCAAACATAGCAGCTATTTGTTCTACGTAAAGGAATGAGCAGTCTGGTAGGTGTTATTTATGTTGCTGGAGAATGCACACAGTAGATTACAACTTCTGTACATTTTTGGTGCTCTGGGTCTTTGCTGGTCTGGAAATCACAACATCACTATACAAGTTTTTTTATGCTGACACAGGTTAATAAACAGTAGTTTTAACAATTATTTTAGTGCTGGACTTTTTATAGTGATGTTAACACAAAACTGAGGAGCACACCTGGACTGCCACTCCCCATGTGACTCCCTTGCACTTGTTCTCTAAACTTAATTACTCCCACTCCTCCTGCCAATCTGTGAACCTCACAGACCTTTCATGGGTATAACTCCTCTCCTTAGGGCACTGCCATTGCTTAGAGGTGAGGTAAGTGGGAGATGTTACCACCTAGCAATCACAGAGAGAAAGAGAGATGGATAGGAGGCTGACAATGCAGACAGAAACAGAAATAGCAATCTTGGAAGTAGTGCTGTTATTGAAACAGTCAGTAAAGTGCAGTAATAGAATCAAATGATGAAGCAGGAAGAGCTAATCATTGCATTTAGCTGAGGCTCACTTTTACTTAAAAGAAGTTGCACAGCAGATTTGCCACATAGTCTAACATTTCTAAGTTGACAAGCATAATGACCAATATCAGGAAGCCATGTTTGTCATTTGCCTATCAGTTTCCATGCTCATGTGCTGCTTGATGCAGGCAAAGCTGAATCTGACGTTGATGTTACATAGAATTTGGGGAGGTAAATGCTGATGCTCTGAACAATACCTCTGTGCATTTGCAATGAACACATTGTGCAGAGCTGCTAATTACTGCATAGCAACATGCAAAGGTTCCATGTCATGATAGTGACAATATAACAGTGACTTATACAACAGTGAGTACATTTTTCTGAAACCATAATCAGAAACACAACCACACCAACAGTTAAGACAGTGATGGCACTATGCAATTCAGAACAGGACCAAATAAACCAACATTTAATGTGGGAGGCTATGACCCCCACATCCCTGCATATTAAAATAATCAACTCCGGGGGTGCCAACACAACAACAACAAAAAATCAAACCCTTAACCCCCAAAACATGCTTAAAAAAATTACCTACATGAGGTCCAGAAGCTGGCACCATGCCCACACTAACCGGGGACCATATCCATCACTCCAGGTGGCCAGCTTGGCAGCAGCATGCTGCACTGCTTCATTTATCAAGCACCCCTAGACACACCCCATCATTTGCCATCACTGTTATATCCTTCCTGACTCGCTATCCCCTCCCATTGCTATCCTCTCATAGTCTCTACTTCCTTGGGCAAGCAATTTGAGTCACTCAATTTGCTTCGCCCATATCACTAGATACCACATGCAAATGGGCTCTTAGTGCCATGCATGTCATATGTGGACATTAGCATACCAGACCCTGAATATGGCTCCCAGAAGAGATTACTATTTGCCACATAATGATATACAAATGAACCCTTGGTGTCATGCATGCCATACATTATCATTAGCATACCAGACTCTGAATATGGCTCACAGGACATATGACACTATTCTATTTGGGATGTGCTATTTTCCTTAATTCTTTCATTCCTGGGAGTCTGCTGAGAGCAGGGGGCTGTAGTAGCACTGCACATATGTACTATGCATTGCTCAATTACTGCCCGATATACAGGCAGCTTATGTAGGCTGGTTGTGCTGCCTGAATGAATATTGCTCCTTGGCAGCTGCATGCTATATACTGTACATAGCATACAGTGCATACAGCTGTAGCTGAATACGGGGGCCTATATATATTAATTGAGTTTAGCAACAAGATGTTGCAGCAGGCTGCTGAACCTTTGGCAATAACAATCTGGCTAACAGTCAGAGGTTCCAGAAAAGAGAGAAAGAAAGGCAATGAAGTCCAGCAGAAAAGTTTGACAATAATGCATGTCCCAAAAGTAGGGGAAAATCAGGCATATTGCAATCTTTTAAGATATTGTTATGCCACCCAGCCCTTTTCCACTCAAAAAAGTTAAGGGATCCCTGAGTCAGAAAATGTGGAACAGATTTATAGACACCAATAGCATTTTATTTTTGGTATTAGTGCTAAATATAAACATATTTAAAAAGTTAAAACTAGCAAACTGAATTGCAAGAGCTAGTCCCCACAAAAAAAGATGTATTGCTATATGGGCAGTTTAGCCCCACTAGGTTAGGAATGTGCTGTACGGCATTCTAAATGATGAGGTTTAAACACTACTGTTGACCTGGGTTAATCTTTACTGACTGCCATTCTGTTATGACTTTGGTAGGTGATGTCAAAGTTCCAGGGTCTCCCACCAATGTACATGCTTCAGAGACCAGCAAGACATATGTTGTTCTCAGCTGGGATCCACCTGTTCCCCGTGGCAGGGAGCCATTGATGTATTATATTGAAAAGGTATTTAATGTGTTCAGTTACTACTTATGTCATGGACAGTTTATTTAACAGCAGCTGACGTTGTGCAGTAAGGTAGAAAATGCCATAAACCATACCATCAGCTGCAGGCACAGTCAGTGTCAAACACTTTTTGTTGCCACAACCGATTAATACAGTACCCTATAACAATCTAATTCTACTTTACTTGATTTTGGTGCTGTTATGCTTAAACAAACAAAAACTAAATAGAGACTTTTGCAGATTTAAAAATGATGCTTTTGATACAATAGTTAAATTATAATTCTGAGTAAGTACTGCAGTTCTGCTCAGTTAATTAAGAATGATTACTTACGTACTCTTGCTCTGACCTTTTGCTGTGGTGCTGCAGCTGACAGACACTAATCTCTTATCCTCTTCATATTTGGGGTCTGTCTCATCAATATTCATTGAAACTTGGCAGCTTCTCTGATTTCTCCACAGTGCAGTTCCCAAAAGGTTTGTATAGGTGGTCAGAATACCTGAATCACAATGCTTCTTTACCAAGCAATGTTAACTATGCACAGAGTACAGCACATGTGCTTTACTATTGAAACATATTACAGAAACATGTCTGTAAACAAAAAAAAAGGTTTTATGTTCCCTGAAGGAATGTTAAACCAAGATCATTTTTTATGAAACCGAGGATCCGTGGTATACAGGGAGACACAGACACAATGCAATGCTAAAACACCGTGCTAAAATTGCCACTCACGTGATCCCACTGGGGCTTTTGGTGTCAGACAAGTTCTGTACTACTGCCAGCTATGTCACACATTTTTCTTTTCAGGTTATTTATGCCAGATTAGCCTAAAATGCTGCATCTCAGTTTCAGTGGACCCTGCTTTTCACCAGTTTTATTGTTAGATAGAGGAATGAAAGAAGCACAGAGAGGTCAAGTGATTTAATTAAAGTCTCACATTACATAAGTGCAGCTATTGAGATGGGATCCTCCTTCTCTGGTTTCCAAGTCTATACTGTTAGTACTATAACACACTGTCTCCAATTTACATTGTAGAACAACATTACTGTTGTAAATAACCTTCTATAGCCCCTTTTATTCTTTAGGACAAAGGACCCACTCCACAAAACTTCCTGGCTCTCTACTCATTTGGAGGACTGGGAAGAGCCACAGAGTGCTAGTTCATGCAAGTTGTGCCTTGGTGCGGCACTCTGTGGCAAACTACAAACAGCAGGTTGTGCCCTGCTGCACCTGATTCCAGTTCAAAGGCACATCTGTAAGCATTCAATCTGTAAACATCTATAAACGCGGGCTTGGTTATGGAGCCATGAGAAGACAAACATGTTTCCATAGCATCCACAACAGTGACTGTGCAAATGCAGAGGGTTGGTGAAGGGTGGGTACTCTGACATAGCTCTGTGCAACACCCTTGCAGAGCTCAACAGATTACTGTGTAGGTTCAGTTGACCCACCTCACGCTGCCCCTGCCCTCCAAGCTGAGATAGGTGGCTGAGGGGTTTTACATTCTAACCTTCATGGATTTTTACTTTAGGAACAAGATACCGTTGTCCTCAGAGGACTGCAGAGCCATCACAGGCATCTAATTTGATTCTTGATGCCCGACACTGCTCTTATGTCATCTGCCTTGCCCCTACATGAACCTCTGCACTCATGGTGAGCAGCCATGTGCAACACGTGAGAAGGGGCTGTGGATGCCGCTTGGTGTGGACAGTCATTGGAGAGCAGAGTATGTGGCTGGGATACACATGAATCCTGCTTCTTGTGGACTGCATTGTGAAGCAGGCCTTTAGCTATAAAACAGTGTGCCCATAAGGGCAAAATTTTCCACTTTAGTTAGTATATTTAAAGGTTTAAAACTTATCTGGAAAATTATCCCCAAAACATGCCATTACAGTAGAAGATCTACCCCACTGTAAAGAAGCTGTCACTGTCACTGCTTCTATCACTGCTTCCTGTTTCTCAACAAATTCTGGCTTGGCATCCTTTACAGTTACTTCTCATACCTCTCTCCTTGTCTTAAACTTTACCTACTTATTCAGAGCCCACAGTGTCAGGTGCCTGCAGAAGCCTTGTAGTTTTTGATTGCTTTGTCCCTTATAATCTGCATGTTTTCTTTGTAACTTACTATCATTGATATTTTCTGTTTCTTCCTCTGATTTTGTTGTAATCTCCTGACTCTGGATTGATTGGTGCAAATAAGTGGCCCTGCATTTCTGGAGGGTGCTGGTCAGGGTTCTCTAGTGAGGTTGGATTTGATGGGTCCTTGGGGCAGCTACTGATCTGAACATCCGATAATTGACAAATTCCTAACAATCGCTATCACACACACACTCTTCAGTCACACAGCAGGGGATTTATTTTACCTCAAATCACTTCTGCAAGGCAATATCTTGTGTTATGAGAGGTTTCTCCTGGACTTCCCCACTGCCAAGTGCACTGTAACTACGACACCCTAGCCATCAACCTGGGATCTAGTCTAAGTTTTCCTGTTCTTTCTGAGTTCTATTTCTCTCTTTCTCAGCTCTTCAGTTTTTGAAAGGACCAATTTAGGGGATCCTCAGGGCTTTATTCTGGAGCAGTCCCATTAGCTGTAACCTGAGTAAGACCCAGTGCTGAAATTATTACTTAACTCCAGGCTCTCCACACTTCACACTGGAAATCTACTGTACTTAAGGTGCACTTCCGACATACTTTGGTCCCTAGACAGGGATCTTAAATTCTTAACAATCCCATCCATTCCATTTCACTCTGTCACAGCCTAAACATTTAATATAAGGCCTATTTTACTATTTGAAAGTATCTCACAGTATTTCTTACATTAGGTCTCCTGCATTCTCTCAAGGCTGCTGTGTCCTATCTCTCTCTCTCTCTCTCTCTGCAGTTCATAGGTGCCAGAACCGGGGGAGGGGGGGTGGAAGGGGTGGTAGCCACTCCACTTTTTATTTCTGTATGGCAAATATGGCAAAAACTAATTTAAAAAAAGTGCTCTTTGTACCCTCATAAGTGCCCTTTTGATTCTCAGTCCCCTCAGATTTTACGGGCTGAAACAGCTTTTAATGAGGTGTCTGTCCTCAGGTACTCGCTGCCACCAGCCGGACTTTCCTTCCGGCACCTCTTTCAAGTGTACAAACTTGAATAATCAAACGTGCACTCGCACAAGTTAAAGTCTGGTAGTGTGTCTCTCTCGGGTGGCGGATGCTACACATAGTTTACCTCAGCCAGTGGAAACCAAACATTACATTAGAAAAATGACATCACAGTCACAACTGTTGAGCAAATAAATAGCTTTTACTAAACAGAAAGTGCACTGAGCATTTACAGGATATATATTTACAACACAAGAGAATAACACTCATACAGGAAAAGTAAACAAATGCTTTTAAATAACAGATGGCAAAAGAAGAAGGCTATTACTGAAATAAGCTATCACTAATCTTACTCTTCCCTGTCCTTACAAGAGACACTGGACCATGTTCTAACTGCCAGCTCCCACGGACATAGCTACAAGGTAGGTTCCAAACTTATGTTTCCCCTTCCAGCTTCCAAAGCACAAGAGAGCCTTCTCTGCCTTTCAGAAGGTTATATACTCAGTGGAGAATAGGTCATTCCTATTCTTCCTTTAAATGCACCAACCAACTAACATGTATGTATTTAATTGTCCCAATCAGAGTGAACACCTATCAGTGACCAATTATATTCCCTTTTCACCTTAAGTTTATATTTGAATGATCCAATCCATTCAAACTGCCCTGTGTCCGTGTCTGCAGGTCTGTGTGTGTCTGGAGATGTCCACCTGAGATTTATGACCCAGCTCTTATCTAGCAGCTAGGAATTCCACAAGCTGGATGCTGCTGGACAGAGGATTTCAGCCTGACTGAATTTTTTTCCAAACTGCTAAAAAAATAAGGCACCTACAGAATCCAAACCATTAACTCTTTCCTGCCCATTTCTGTCACATCTCCCTTCCCCAGATAATGAAGGCATGTCCCTTGGGCCACCCCAAGTGACACAGCCATTCATGCAATTACTGGGAAGTGCCCAAAAGTATCCAGCCAGGTCATTAGCCCTGCCTAGATAGCCCATCTGCATCTGCATTTTGTTTGCAACTGTGATGCTGGATGGTCATGTTGTATGCTTGCGGTACCAAACTCCAGTGTAGTAGTTTACCATTTTGCCTACTGGACCTATAAAGCCTAATCAGGGGATTATGATCTGTGACCACAGTAAATTCTCTCCCATATAGGTAAGGCTGCAGCTTCTGAAGGGCCCACACTATTCCCAAGCATTCCTTCTCAATTGTGGCGTATGCCTCCTCTCTGAGCAAAAGTCTCCGGCTGAGGTACCCAACCGGGTGCTTCTCCTCCTGCTGGGTAACTTGGCTCAGCACAACCCCCAGCCCATGATCCGAGGCATCCACATGGACCATAAACTTTAAACTATAATCAGGGCTAGCCTATACAGCTGGGCCGCTTAAGGCCTTTTTTAGCCACTGAAAAGCAACCTCACAACCTTCTGACCACTTCACTGTATCTGGCTTTCCCTTCTTGGTTAAGTCTTTCAGGGGCCTAGCCAGATCACAATAGCGGGGAACAAACCTTCGTTAGTACCCTGCTGTCCCTAGAAATGCCCTGACCTGTTTCTCTGTGGTAGGAGTAGGCCAGGCCAGGCCAGGATGGCATCAACTTTGGCAGGCTCTGGACGGATGTGTCCACTACCCACCCGGTGCCCAAGGTAGGACACTTCTGCCATACCTATCTGGCACTTCTCTGCCTTGAATGTCAGACCTGCCTTCTTTAACCTGTGGAACACATTCTGCACATTCTTGATGTGCTCATCCCAGGTCTGGCTGAATATGGCTATATCATCCATATAAGCAAATGCAAACTCACCTACTCCAGACAGAATGCGATCTACAAGCTGTTGAAAGGTTGCAGGTGCATTCTTCATTCCAAATGGCATTACCTTAAATTCATATAAACCAAATGGAGTAACAGAAGCTGATCTTTCTCTGGCCGCAGGAGTCAGAGGTACCTGCCAATAGCCCTTTGTTAGGTCTATTGTGGTCAAATACTTGGCTCCCCCCAGTCGCCCCAGAGTCTCATCTATTCTGGGCATGGGAAAGGCGTCAGACTCCATGCAGCTATTAAGCTTCCGGTAGTCCAGGCAGAATTGTGTGGTGCCATCTCTTTTGGGGATCTGTACCATCGGTGATGCCCAGGGGCTACTAGATTCCTGGATTACCCCCAGTTCCAGCATCTCTTTGAGCTCCTCTTTCACAGACTGCATAACGTGCTCAGGTACTCTGTAGGGGGACTGTTTCAGGGGAACCTGGGTCCCTGTATCCACATGGTGCTCTGCCATCGTGGTGTACCCCAGTTTCGCCGTGAACATGTCCTCAAATTCTCTCAGCATACCCCTAATTTCTTGCACCTGGGCTGGTGTCACCTGTTCCAAGAGGGTAAGGTTGTCTACAGAGGACGCAACCCTGGCCAGCCCAAGTAGGTCCACCAGTGGATCTACCTCAGTTTCCTCCTCTGGGGAACTGCATACAGTGAAGACCATTTCCTCCTTGTCGTGGTAGGGCTTCAGCATGTTAACATGATACACCTTTCGTTTGCATCTCCTGTCCGGTAGCTCTATCATGTAATTGACATCACTAACCTTTCGGACAATGGAGAATGGCCCCTCCCATGCTGCCTGTAATTTATTCTGTCAGACTGGGATGAGTGCCATCACTCGCTGTCCCACCTCATATTCTCCGGCTCGGGCCCCACAGTCATACCAGACTTTCTGCTGCTGTTGTGCAGTGGCCCAGTACTCCTGAGCAAACCCCATGACCTCCCTAAGGCAGGTCCTGAAGTTCAGGACATACTCCACAACAGATTCCCCTTGGGAGGCACAGTCACCCTCCCATTCATCCCAAATCAAATCCAGGGGCCCTGACACCCTATGACCAAACAGGAGCTCGAAAGGTGAGAACCATGTGGACTCCTGTGGGACTTCCCTTTATGCAAATAGGAGATGAGGCAAATATTTGTCCCAATCCCTCTTATTCTGGTCAGCAAAAGTCCTTAGCATGGTCTTAAGAGTTGAATTAAATCGTTCCACTAGACCATTAGCTTGGGGATGGTATGGGGATGTTTTGAGCTGCTTCACCCCATACTTCTCCCACAAACTACTCATTAACCCTGACATAAAATTGGCACCCTGGTCTGACAGTATCTCCTGGGGAAAGCCCACCTGGCTAAATATTCCCAACAGTGCATCTGCCACTGGTTCTGCCTCGGAGGATGTTAGGGCCACTGCCTCTGGGTATCTGGTGGCATAGTCTACAACTACCAGGATATACCGCTTGCCAGTGTGACTTGAGGTGCTCAATGGCTCCACTATGTGCACCGCTACCCTCTTGAAGGGTTCATCAATAATGGGCAGGGGCAACAAAGCTGCCTTGGCCTTGTCTCCCATTTTCCCCACCCTCTGGCACTGTGGACAAGTCCTGCAATAATTTGCCACATCCTTGCCAATACCAGGCCAGAAGAAATTGTTAGGTGCTTTTTTGTGCACCTCAAACCCAAGTGCCCTGAAAAGGGATATCATGGGCAAGGGCCAAAAGCTGCTGATGGTGAACCTTAGGGACTACCAGCTGCTGGAGTACCTCACCATCTAGCCCTTCCTCTGTTGTACATTCTCTGTACAACAGCCCATTGTCCCAGTAAATGGACTCTTTACCCCCATGAGAACGTTCAGTCCTATGAGCTATTTCCCTCAGTTTTTCCAGGGTAGGGTCAGTTCGATGTGCAGCACTCAGCTGCCATCATCTGACCCTTCCCAGTGCCACTTCTGAAGGAAGTCCTGTGGGTTCCTCTATTTGTGACTGGGGTTCTGGACTGCTGCTTCTAGGCAGCCCCTCCCCTGTGCTAGACACTTCCTCAGCTGCTGAGGGTGTGGCTGTACCACCAGTCAACCCATCTTCACCCTCAGAAGCTTGCCCTTGTGCCTGACTATGAGTTACAACACGCACCAGTTTTTTACTGGGGTCCAAATCCTTCCCCACAATCATACTTACAGGTAGCTCCTCTACAACTCCCACCTCCTTTTCTCCATGGCCCCCTTCCTAGCTCAGGAAGACTCTAGCAATTGGTAATTGAACTGGTGGCCCTGTGAATGCCCAGACCTTGGAGTATTTCCCAGGCACCATCTGCTCTGCCCGAATGAGATCCTGCCTTACCAGGGAGATGTTAGCGCCTGTGTCCCACAATCCCTGTGTTACTACTATTCCATTAACTGTAATGGGACACAGATTCTCATCAGAGGAGAGTGGTTCTTCAGACTGGACACACCCTATGAACACACCAGTGCTCTTTTGATCACCCACACTCCCATATCTCTGCCCCTTAACCAGCTTCTGAGGGCAGTTATATCTCAAGTGTCCCACTTGATTGCAAATATGCAATTTCTTAGGACCTATTTCTTGAGTCCCCTTAGAACCAAAGGGCTCTACTTTGGGCTCAGGTTCAGGCTGGTTTCCTTTGGGCTGCCCCCCATGGGATCCCTTATAACCATGTGCTGCCCCCTCCCACCATATGACTTATGTTGTGTGTATGGCCAGCTAGACAGATACTCATCAGCGCTTCCTGCCACCTCTGTGGAAGAGGTGCATTCCCTGTCTATGAGCCATACACACATGTCCTCAGGTACAATTTTAAGGAATTGTTCTCTCACCAATACATCTTTAATCAGTTCCACAGTAGTTGCTTTAGCCCCCTCCATCCACCTATCAAGGTAAGTATACTGTTTAACCTGCAGTTCTGCAAAACTGTCTTCTGGGCTTTTCTTTAACTCCCTAAATTTCCTTCTATAAGCCTCAGGAGTTAATTAAAAATGTTTCAACAACACTGTTTTCACTTTATCATAATCAGCATTGTCTTCATTACTCATTTTAGCAAATTCATGCAACACTCACCCCGTCAGCAAGGGTGTGAGATAAGTTGACCAGGAAGCCTTAGTCAATTTTAATTGATCGCATACTCTCTCAAATGACCTTAAAAATAAATCAAGGTCATCTCCCCCCTTTAAACTGAGGGAACAATTTAGAATTCAATTTGGCTTCATGAGGTAAACTCACTCCACCATTACTCATGGTTTGCTGACTGCGGAGGGTCATCATCTCCTTCTCGTGCTGTTGTCTCTGGAGTTCATGCTGTCATTCTTTCTCTCAGTCTTTGCGTTCATTCTCTTTGTCTTGGCATTCTTTCTCTCTGTCTGCCAGTCTATTTTCTTCAAGTTCTTTCTCTGCTTCCAACTTTCTTGCTTCTGCTTCAGCATCCAGTCTTTTTGCCTCAGCATCCAGTCTTTTCACCTCAATGCCTTGTCTTGCAGCAGCAGCTGCAGTCCGTACCTCAAGCTGGTTTGGGGGTCTGCTGCCTCAGTTCCTGACTCACCCCAGTGACTGTCTGCTCCAGATCATGCCAAGAGAGTAGCTATGAGGTCTGCCTTTTTCTTCTGCTTTAGACCTTCAGGCTTAATCCCCTTTTCCTGGCACCTTTCAAAAAGCTGTGGTACAGTAAGTGAGTCATAATCCGTGGAGCTCATTCTCTACTGCTACACTTTACTGTGCTATCTAGAAACAAATAAAACTGTTGTACAAATGTATCCTCTTGTATATCCTGTTTTGCAATGCTAAGGTAACTGTTCCACTGGCAAACTCTGTATCTCAGTGTACTACACAGTCCGCTATCATTCCCCCACCACTGCCAATGAATATGTGACAACCCACCTCTCCCTCTCGGCTGGAACAACTTTTAGTGAGGTGTCTGTCCTCGGGTATTCGCAGCCACCAGCCGGACTTTCCTTCTGGCACCTCTTTCAAGTGTACAAACTTGAATAATCAAACGTGCAATTGCACAAGTTAAAGTCTGGTAGTGTGTCTCTGGCAGGTGGCGGATGCTACATAGAGTTTACCTCAGCCAGTGGAAACCAAATATTACCTTTGAAAAATGACATCACAGTCACAACTGTTGAGCAAATAAATAGCTTTTACTTAACAGAAAGTGCACTGAGCATTTACGGGATATATATTTACAACACAAGAGAATAACACTCATACAGGAAAAGTAACACATTTTTTTTAAATAACAGATGGCAAAAGAAGAAGGCTATTACTGAAACATAGAAACATAGACTTTGACGGCAGATAAGGACCGCTAGGCCCATCTAGTCTGCCCATTTCTCTACCTACAGGATAGGCCGCAGATCCTAGTTAAATAACAGCCTATTTCTTCCTACCCCCCACAAGAATTGCCTTATGTCTGTCCCATGCATTCTTGAATTCTCCCACAGTTTTAGACCCCATAACCTCCTCAGGAAGGCTGTTCCATGCATCCACTACCCTCTCTGTGAAATAATACTTCCTCACATTGCCCCAGATACGCCCTCTTTCTATCTTTAAATTGTGTCCCTGTTCTTGCAAGTCTCTTTTCTGAAAGATGCTACCCTCTTAGACTTTGTTGATTCCACTGAGGTACTTAAAGTTTCTATCATGTCCCCCCTCTCCCTTCTTTCCTCAAGGGTATACATGTTAAGCTCCTTTAGTCTCTCCGCATACGGCTTCTTTTGCAGACCCTGCACCATTTTAGTTGCCCTCCTCTGGACTACCTCTATCCTGTCTATGTCCTTGCACAGATGGGGTCTCCAGAACTGGACACAGTATTCCAGATGGGGTCTCACCAACTGTCTGTACAGAGGGATAACAACTTCCTGTTTTCTGCTGCTGATGCCTCTCCCTATACATCCCAGTATACCCCAGCCCTCCCTACTGCCTTCTCACATTGCTTGCTAACCTTAAGGTCATCTGATATGATTATCCCCAGGTCTCTTTCCTTTTTGTTGTTACTACCTCCCACCCACTGTGTATTCTTCCCTAGGTTCTTGTTTCCCAGGTGCATTATTTTGCACTTCTTTGCATTGAATCCTAGCTGCCATACTTCTGACCATTCCTCCAACCTTGCCAAGTCCTTTTCATCCTTTCCATGCCTCCTTGTGCATTAACCCTGTTGCAGATCTTTGTGTCATCTGCAAAAAGGCATACTTTTCCTTCCAGTCCCTCTGCAATGTCACTGATGAAGACATTAAAAAGGACTGGACCCAATACTGAACCCTGCGGTACCCCACTAGTAACCCACCTTTCTTCAGAGTGGACTCCATTTACAATTACCTTCTGTGCCCTGTTGTCCAGCTGATGTTTTACCCAGGCTACCACCCTGGGTCCCACTCCCAGGCTGGTTAATTTGACTATTAATCTTTTGTGTGGGACTGTGTCAAATGCCTTGCTAATGTCTAGGTAGGCCATGTCCACAGCCCCTCCCTGGTCTACTACTTTGGTCACCCAGTCAAAGAAATCTGTTAGATTCGTCTGATATGACCTTCCCACTGTGAACCCATGCTGCCTTGGGTCCTGTGCTCCACTGGCCTCTAGGTACTCAACTATTCTTTCCTTCAGAAGTGACTCCATCACTTTCTCTACCACAGAGGTCAGACTGACAGGTCTGTAGTTTTCTGCCTCTGTCTTGGTCCCACTTTTGTGAAGGGGAATCACATCCGCCTTCCTCCAGTCCTAGGGTACCACACCATCCTCCCATGATTTATTAAAAAGAGTAGCCAGTGGTTTCACTAGTTCTTCCCTTAATTTTTTTAGAATTCTGGGGTGAATTCCATCAGGATCCATTGCTTTGTCCACCTTCAGTTTTAGGAGTTCTTGCAGAACCCTTTCTTCTGTGAAAGGACTGGGATCGACCCCCCTATCAAGACTACTTCTGTTAACTGGATTGGCACTTCCCCCTCCTCTTTTGTGAATACTGAGCAGAAATATTCATTCAGTATTCCTGCTTTTTCACTGTCCCCTTCTGCCCACCCACCGTTCATTCTATTCAGCCTCACTATCCCTCCCTTTGTCTTTCTATGCTCGCTGATGTACCTATAAAAGGTTTTATCCCCCTTCTTATCTGAGTTGGCTATATTTTCCTCAGTTTGGGCCTTTGCTATTCTGACTTCCCTCCCTGCTTCCTTCTGCCTTAACTGGTATAGCTCTCTGTCCTGCTCCTTCTGTGTTTCCTTATACTTCCGGAATGCTATCTTTTTCTTCCTGACTTTCACAGCCACCTCTTTTGAGAACTATAGTGGCTTTTTCTTTCATTTTGATTTGTTTATTTGCTTCACACAAAGGCTTGTTGCCTCTGTGATGGCAGTTTGATAATTCCCATTGTTGCTCCACACCTCGTTCTAGCCTGTTTGCTAGTGCTTTTTGAGCACTCTCCCATCTTGCCAAAGTCAGCCCTCCTAAAGTCCAGTACCCTCACTTTTTTGTGGCTTGACTCTGTAGCTGTGTTTAATGTGAACCACACTGTTTGATGGTCACTTGTGCCCAGATGGCAACCCACTTCTAGATCTGAGATCCTCTCACTGCCCCCGTTTGAAAGTATGAGGTCTAAGATTGCTCCCTCATGAGTGGGTTCCGAAACTAGCTGTTTAATGCCTGCCACCTGTAGGGCAACAAGAATGGCCCTGCTCTTGGATGTGGCTGCAGCAAATGTGCTCCAGTTAGCATCTGGCATATTCAGGTCTCTCATCAACAGTATCTCCCCTTTCTCTGCCATTCTAAGAATGCCTTCTATCATATCCTTGTCCATTCCTTCCCCCTGACGTGGGGGTCTTTACACAACCCCTGTGCAGATTGTGGTGCCTTTCCAGTCTCCAAGGTGACCCACAGTGCCTCCTCTCCCCCCTGTTTACTCTTTTGTTCAGTTGCTTTTATCCCTTCCTTTACATAGAGAGCTACTCCTCCCCCTCTTCTCCCCTGCCTGTCTCTCCTGTAAGTTATGTACCCTGGTATGTTAACATCCCAGTCATGGTTCTCTGTGTACCATGTTTCTGTGACTGCTACGATATCCAGGCATCCCTCTTCCATTAAGGCCATCAGCTCAGGGAGCTTGTTGCCCAGACTACGGGCATTGGTACTCATTACCCTCCATTTCCTGATGGCCTTACTCCTTTTGCCCCATCCCTGTCCTTCTTGCCTTTGTCACTTTCTCCATTTACCCCTGCCCTTCTCCGTATCGACACCTCTGTGTTGGTGTTTGCCACACTTACTACCGTGATTTATTTGGGGGGGCTAGGATTTTCCTGCTCCTTTCTAGTGCCTCCCCCCTTGGCTAGTTTAAAAGCTTGCCAATGAAGCATTTAAACCTATCACCTAGGATCCTGGTTCCCCTCCCGGACAGATGCAACCCATCATGCCAGTATAGGCTTGCATCACACCAGGTGGACCCCCAGTCCCCAATGAAGCCAAATTCCTGAGCTCCACACCAGTTTTTCAACCACTGATTGAATCCCCTGGTGCGGAACACCCTAGCATCTCATATGCCATAGATGGGTAGCACCTCCGAGAAGGTTACTGTGAGTGCTACTTGACTAAGGCCCCTCCCAATTCCACAAACTCTTCCTGCACTTCTCTAATCCCTTTCTTAGCCAGGTCATTTGTCCCTAGGAGGACAATGACATCCAGCTCCCTCCCCTGTGCAGCTGCTCCGGCAATCCTGAGGATTCGCTCCCTGTCCCTCCAAGCCATGGCACCAGGCAGGCACCTTACTTCCCTCTCTCCTTCCTCCCCCAGTTCTACCTTTCTAACAATGGAGTCCTCCACCAGGAGTTGTTTCCTTCCCCTGCCACCCTCCTGTGGGTCTCCTTTGTGGAGGCTCCCGGCATCCTCCTTGGTCTCCACTGTGGGTGCCTCCATAGAGGAACCACACTTTGCCAGAATGGCATAGGAATTGTGAAGAGGTACAACTGGAGGGATGTGCCTCTGTTTCACCACCCTCACCCTCCCTGAGCCCACTGTGGTCCAACTGCTCCTCTTTCTTGGCAACCTCTGAGGCAACGGCAGTGGCTCTGGTGGTCTCTGGATGGAAGAGGAGGTCCCACAAATCCTGGCCAACTCAGCCTGGAGATGAACAACCTCCTCTGTCAGCCCAGAGAGGTGCCTGCAGATGGGACAACACCGCATCCTCCAGAACATCTCCCGGAAGACTGCTGCTCCACAGCCACTGCACTGCACCACTCCAATCATGTCTTATTTCTGGCCTCTTAACTGTTTGCAATCCTTACTCTTTCCTCTGTTTTTTTTTCTCTCTCTCCTTACTTTCTGCCTGTGTGCCCTTTAAGCTCCTGATTGTCCTGTTTGAGACAAGAATATCCTATATTTCTCAGTAGACCACTTACTTGTAGAGGCAGACCTCCTGCAGCTAGAGGGCCAGAAAGCTTCTTTTGCCCTTCTAGGATGGTGGGTCCTTGGTGGTTCTGTGATCACTCACTTCCTGCCCCTAAACAGGAAGTTCCTGTTGTCAGTCAAATCCTGTGCCTATAAAAATAGAACTAGCTTTGGGTGGGGGAGGAAGGAAGCAATATAGTCCCAGCAGAAGTTCAGTCACATAGCAGTCCTTTCTCCTGGTGCCTTCTGCCAAGCTATTAGCGAAACTTTCTAAGGCAGTCTTTAAATGTAGCTTCCTTCTAGCTAAGCCACTCCCCCTTCTTACCAGATCTTTCTACAAGTAATTTAAACCTCACAGCAGTTAAGTCCTTTCAGTCACCTGAGATTTACACCTACATAACTCTTCAGATACCCATTCAGTTCAGTTAACCCAAACACACACTTTTTTTTTGTATGTTAGTTTTTTTACCCTAAATTAAAGGTCAAAATACAAAAGTTCTTCTACTTTAGTCCCAGCAGAGAAGTTCAGTCACACAGCAGTCCTTTCTCCTGGTGCCTTCTGCCAAGCTTGAAATATGCTATCACTAAACTTACCCTTCCCTGTCCTTACAAGAGACACTGGACCCTGTTCTAACTGCCAGCTCCCACAGACATAGCTACAAGGTAAGCTCCAAACTTATGTTTCCCCTCCCAGCTTCCAAAGCACAAGAGAGTCTTCTCTGCCTTTCATGAGGTTATATACTCTGTGGAGAATAGGGCATCCTTTAAATGCACCAACCAACTAACATGTATGTATTTAATTGTCCCAGTCAGAGTGAACACCTATCAGTGACCAATTATACTCCCTTTTTACCTTAAGTTTATATTTGAATGATCCAATCCATTCAAACTGCCCTGTGTCCGTATCTGCAGGTCTGTGTGTGTCTGGAGATGTCCATTCGAGATTTATGACCCAGCTCTTATATAGCAGCTAGGAATTCCACAAGCTGGATGCTGCTGGACAGAAGATTTAAGCCTGACTGTATTTTTTCCAAACTGCTAAAAAAAATAAGGCACCTACAGAATCCAAACCATTAACTCTTTCCTGCCCATTTCTGTCACAAGCCACTCCACTTTTTATTTCTGTATAGGAAAAACTAATATAGAAAAAGTGCCCTTTGTATCCTCATAAGTGCCCTTTTGATTCTTAGCTCCCTCAGCTTTTACCATCTTCCGGCACCCTTGCTGCAGTTTCATTTTGCTGTTGAGCTCTGTTGTTCTGTTGGCCCCCTGGGGGAAAAAAACTCACACACTTGCCTGTGCCACATTCCAGACCTGGAGTTCTGCCAACACTTTCAGGCATGTGAGGCTTACTCTGACCTGGCTATTCAGAGGTCTGACACCTCTTCTGGCTGGCAGCTGCTGATCTAACTCTGCTTTCCAGACACCAAGTCCCTCACTTCCCACTGAATGTTTCACATTGCTTCCTACTAGATCTTCACTGCAGATTTTTCTTTCTTTCTTTCAGCCACACCATTGGAACTGTAAGCCATCAGTATCAGGACCACTTGAAAACATTTGCTAGTGAGGGGCCACCCATGATGACATGCAATGTCGGCACCTATATATCATGGGCAGCCTCATTGCTCCCTAGTACATTCTTTCACTGTGGACTGCACATCAGACCTGCAGAGAAGCAATAACATTATTTCTATGATTTATTTTCTTACTATTTACAATGCTTTGTTGACAATGTGCATTACACCATCAACTACCCTTGCTATTCAGATTTTTCTAATATAAGAAAATCTCTGTCTTAGCATTAGGGCCTGAACGACCTTCAAATATTCCTCTCAGGCTACAAGGAGATGCCACTGGATGATCTTGAACAAATTATTCTTCAAAAAACTAGAAGTTAGTATCTCTGACCCATGCCATGGATCCCAAGGAGGCTACTCGATCTGGTTCAGCTATCACCAGTAAATATACTCCCAAGCAGTCAGCCACGCCTTCACTGATGAAGTCAATGGGACCATCAAGATCTCCTTTGAAGGACTGTAAGTCCTAATCATTGATTGCTCTGGCAGTGTCCCCCCCCCAGCTGTCCATGGGACACCAAGGTCAGGGCTTGGCTCTGGCACTGCCATCCCTACTATGGACAGTATGCCAGCTCCATTGAGGGCTATGGCCTGATGACACTTACAGTCATGACCCCTTCAACAGGCATTGTCAACCCCCAGGCTGTGCTGGTGCTGTTCTCAGAGTATTGATTTCCTTTGCTGCATAAATTGCTGATGGTAACATCTGTCCCACCTACAGGGCATTCTCCATTAGTACAGTAATCATCAATGGGACATGGTAGAATGACTAATGATCCTCTATTGCAACTGATGCTCCTACTGTTGGCTCCAATTAATGACCTCTGTCATCTCTAAAGACATTGACAAGGTTAATTTTTGTCCTGTCCCCCTGAATATGGAGGAGGCTTTGAAGGATTCAGATGTAGAAGATGATCTCAGTGGAACAGATCTACTATCTGGGCTACTATATCTGCTTACAGGACACCAGGCTCTTTTGTTCTTGACCCCAGGTCGTCTTCTAACAATCCCCTTTCTCAGAAGTGACTTAAACAATCCAAGAGGTTCTGATTATTGAAGAGGAAGGAGAAGACTCCAGGAATTTATTGGAATTTTTGGGGGTTGAACCTCCACCTCCTATAATTATACCTCCTGTATGCGATACATGGCAGGAAGATGTTTTTAATACCTGTTAGAATAATCAGGCTTTATTCTTAGCCTCTAGCAGGACTGATAAGCTGTACTAGACCACATCTATTGAGCCCTATATTGCTTACCCAAACACTGCTCCTGAACACCCAGCTATTCAGGATCTCCTGAGGGACTTTAATATTCTGGGTGCCTGGCCTTTTGATGTGGAGTCAGATTGGCCAGATATTGTGGATGTTGTAGGCAACAAAAATATCATTTCTATATCTTTGGACCTGGACATGGAAATTTGCCAGGTTTATGTGTTGAACTATCCAGATATCATATGTTTTTCTGCTACTTGCCATGCTAATAGTCTTCCTGACCTTGGGACAGCTCTCAATACTTCAGATATTTTGGGCTGCTTTTATAATTTTGTTTCCAAAGCAGTATCCTCTTTTAGTGATTCTCATACCCTAAACCCTCTTCCTCCCATACCACTATGGCCCCAGGGGTACAAGTGGGGGCAGGATCTCTCTGTATTTATCTAAATGGTAGGATAGTGTGACAGATGGGTTGGTCCTAGACATAGTAGAGAAGTGATACACTCTAAGGTTATCTATCCTCTGGTACACCCCTATCTCCTTCTTTTCCTCTGGACCACTTGTCCCATTTAAAAGAAGTGCACTCACTTCTTGAACAGAAGGCTGTCAAACCTGTTATTTTGGAGGAACATAACAGCAAGTTCTATTCTAGGCACTTCCTGATTCCCAAATGGACAGATGACTTGAGGACCATATTGGACCTCTGAGACCCAAGCAAATTCATTGACTACAAAAAGTTTTGCATGATGTCACTCCAAGCTGTCATCCCAATGGTAGAGTAAGGGGATTGGTTCTGTGCCATAGACATGAACGGTGCTTTCCTTCATGCCAAAATCAGAAAATAACACAGACATAGACAACACCTCCACTTTACACTAGCAGGTGAATACTACTAGTTTCAAGTTTTGGCTTTTGGTCTATCCTCAACACTATAATATTTACTAAATGCTTCTATGTTGTAGCAATTGCCCTTAGAAGAGAAGGACTTTGTGTCTTCCCTTATTTGGATGACTGGTTACTAAAAGCTCAGTCTGGGGAACTGGCTCAGTATGCATTGTCCCATATATTACACTTGCTCGAGGACTTGGTAATTACGGTCAGCATACCAAAATCAGTACCGACTCAATGTCATTGGCTCAATTTGTTGGTGGAGTATCAGACAAGACAATGAGCAGTGTGTTCCTGCCCCCAGACAGAGCAGAGAACTTGGTCACACATTCTCAGCTGGTACATGGGAGTCCCTGTGTGCCAGCCCGAGCAATGCTCCATCTCCTGGATCTCAAGGCCACTGCCATCACAACAGTCCCACTGACCTGGCTACATATGCAAATCCCTCAATGTATGGTTTGTGAACAGTGAGATCAAAAGAAATACAACCTAGAATGCAAAATTCTTATTATGTCACTTCTCTGCTATGCCTTGAGATGGTGGATGGACCATCTACACTTGTTGCAATGTATTCCTTTCTTCTCCCCAATCCTAGTACAGATTCTAGCTACAGCTGCCTCCAAATCAGGCTGGAGTGACCAACTGGGTCATGAACTGACCTAGCCGTCCTCGACTGAACTGTGCTCTGTTCGCCACCTTAATATTCTGGAAATCAGAGCTGTTCTTCTTGGATTCCAGACCTTTGAAAACCAGGTCAGCCTGGGTCCTTTGCTGATAAAAAACAGATAATGTCAGTGTACTGTGCTACAGAGTTCCATGTCATAATGGCGATCGTCAAATAGTGACCACTGTTACAGTGAGTATACATCGGCGAAAAACCAAAATGGTGATGTACACTCCCTGTGAGTCAACATCGGTGAAAGCAAATGTTGTTTATGTTATTTATGAGGTGAGCTACACCCCACTCCCCCATGGGGGGCTTCGTCACCCGAATGCCCCTTAAAAATGATTCTCAATGAATTACCACATGATGCAGTGTGCCTGAAGACAGCTTCTTTACCCATCTCTGACCACTGGCTCCATTAAAGTTCATCTTTTGTCTTAGAGAGGTAAGCAAAATCCTTAGGACTTGTTCAGGAGACTCCACAGATACTCAGGAACACTTCAGAGAGGCTTCTACAATAATGGAGGTGGAAATGAAGAAACCACCACCAAGACACACTCCTCTAGTTACGCCAGAGAAGCCCCCAGTGGAGCCATACTCTCTCCCCCCAGCCTAGTTATGGTGGGGGCATTGGCTCCAGTGCTAAAAGCACTTATCCTCCTGTAACTGGTCGAGTGAATTATTATTTGGCACCCTTGCACTGGGCCTACTCCCTGCCCACCTGTCCCAGTAGAACACCTGGCCCTCTCGTCTCTTCCCTCTAGTTTTTTACTCCTCCTGATCACCTGCCTAGTGCCCCCTCCTCCCCCCACAGGCACTTATTACCCTACACTTTTTGTCCTGTTGGCACTGATCGTACTTTTTATGTATTACGCTGTTCGCTACCTAATTCATCCGGTATGTACCTTATGTAGATATCTAGACATGTTCTGTTTTGTGCCAATAGTCTCTTATGCTGTTAGCTAACTATTAATCTCTGTTAATGCCTGTTATTTTCTGTGCTTTAACTTTGACTCCTCCTACTGTTCTTGAATGTATGTACCTTGTAACCGTCCCGGGTCACGCCTGAAAATAGGCACTTGGCTGTCTAGTGTGCTTACCCAGTTAACAAAAGCAAATAAATAAATAAAAGCCACAAGCTGCTAACTCCATCGCATCACAGATCCAAGCACAGGCAAAAAAGGATCATGAGCCACCAACATTTGCTGGCTTTTTGGCCGAATTCCGCCCATTCCAGGATGAGCTTAGAAATATGGCACTCGAGGACATTACAATTCGAATGCTGGGTAGCAAGACCCACATCATCTCTTTAGAAAGAAGGACTGAGAAGTTTGACCCAGAAATGGTGGCCATGAAACAAAGGCTCACCAAGACGGACAAAAAATAGAGGATTTGGAAGGTCGTAGACACTGAATAACTCAGTTATAATTGGGCTTCCAGAATTGAAAGAAGGACAGGACACTATTCTATTCATTCAAAATTTCATTAAAAATATAGTGGGGCCTTCTCCCTGTTGGTCTCAATATGTTATAGAGAGGGCTCACAGGGCTCTCAGACTCATCCCTCCACTCGGAGCAGCTCCTCTACCCCTTATATTTCATTTTCTAAATTACCTGGAATGGCAACATTTTCTTTCTAAAATAAAAGAAATACAAGAGGTACAATGGGAGGGGGAAAAAAAATTAGAGTAGCCCAGGACTTACCTATAACTGTCAGTCAATGGAGATCTGCCTTTCATCCTCTGTTTACCAAAATAATAGCTGCCGACCTGAAATTTAACATGCTTTATCCAGCAAAATTCCACGTCCTCATCTCGGGGTTCTGGAAATCCTACAAGGACTCAGTATCTGCGCTCATCGGCCTTAAAGCTACCCTGCCAGACCTGTTTTTGGACACTTGAATCTAGTGGTCCTTATCTCTTTTCTCCTGTATTACTCAGCGAGGATGTTTAAGGTGTTGAAGTCACTGGAATAAGTGCTAGAGCTAATAATCCAGTAATTTGGAATTCTGGGGACTGTGTTAGTGGCTGTGCCTAACCAAGGTAATCCAAAAGTCAGTTGCTTTCATCTGAAGAAGCCTCGGAAGTCCTTGTTTTATTTTCAACCCGGTGTTGGGTTTCGATCACTCCTGAAGAAGGACTGCTCTATTTCACTGGCAAAGAAATGAACTTCACCATAAAATCCTTATTTTAGCACCACCTTTCTTTTGAACACACAGACTGTTTAGGGCCCTAATTGTGGCTATATAGATACACCCCCTTTATTACTTTTTCATTTTGTCTGCTAAAAAAAGCTTTTACTAGGGGGGCATATAGTTTGAAGGTAAAAAATGGCAGAGATAAAATGTTCTAATGTTAAAACGTGATACTTTCTAGTGCAAATGAAAAGTCCTAGAGTTTTAGGAACAGGTAACTAGCCCATTGTACTGTGTAATTAGTATCCTCTCCCATTAGTTTTAGTGGAAGGTACAGTTCCTACATTTGTCCACTGGGTGGGAGTATACCATAAGTTACCATAACAAATGTTATATCACAGGTTTTAAGTAGACAGCAACGTTTTCTGCTGTAAGTTAGTAGATAGGAGTGTTATTTCCTGAATTTTTTGCTGTTTATCTTAGTTAAAAAGTCTTGTATGGCAATTTAGGGTGGTTGAAGGGGAAGAGTGAAAGTATGGGGTTCTGCAAAATGATATTTGTAACAGCTGGTGGGGTGGGAATGGTTGGGTGGGTGTATTGTAAGTTTTTTTTTTCTGGGTTAGAACTTAAAATAGGGATTAGTGCTGGGGGATTGGGAGGAGTGGGAGGGAAGGTTCAGAACACAGTCCACGGGTTTCGAGGGATATCAGGAAGTGATGTTTATTCTCCTTTCATAACTGCTTAAGATCTTGATATTGTTAGGAAATATGGCTAATGATTTAATACTTTCCTCATGGAATGTGAAAGGGGTATGATGCAAATAAAAACAATACAAAGTCATAAAACATTTAAATGTTTTACAATCACAAATTACTTTTATTCAGGAATCTCATATACTAGACTGTGATGTCTTGCAAATGAGAAGCTAACAAGTGGGGCAGGTGTTTGCAGCACAAGGTACAACAAACAGTTGTGGTGTAATGATTTTAATTAATAAAAATATCCCATTTAATCCCATACAGACTAGTAAAGACCAGCAAGGCAGGTTTATAATAGTTCGGGGCACTATACACACCACAGAACTTCTGCTTGATAATGTATATGGCCCAAATGTAGATGATCCTAAATACTTTATGCATCTCATTAGAATAACTTTGCCCTTTCTACCAATCCCCATAATTTTAGGGGGTGATTTGAATCTGGTTATTGACTCAACCATAGATCACTCTGGTTTCACCAGGAGAGGACTTTCTCCAGCTCAACGTGCATTTCGGGATCTAATAGATCAATTGAGTTTGCGTGTTGTCTGGAGAGTTTTGAACCCCAAGGACAGAGAATATACTTTCACCTCCCCAGTTCATTGATCTTCATCCCACATTGACTGTAATTTGCTATCCCAGTCACTTCTCCCTGGTGTATTGTCCTCTTCAATCCAACCGGGACCCCATCTGACCATTCCCTAGTACTATGCTGGATTTCTCTCACATCTTTACCCAAACAAAATGCACGTTGGAAAGTAAATGACCAGTTGCTGTGGGACCCAAAGACCGGTGGGCATATTAAAGAGCATATTGATTTGTTTTTTGCCACTAATCTCAACACCACTATTAGTCCTGATATTATTTGTTGTGCACTGAAAGCATATTTTAGAGGTATACTAATTGGGTTATCCTCTAAGAGAAAGAAATCCCATGATTTGAAGCTACGAACCCTGTTGTCCCAAATCCGGAATATAGAAGTGAAATTGACTCCTCATTCCCCTAATGATATTAAACTAAATCTAGCCAAATTAAGAGACTCCTATCTGCACTTACTTAAGAGAAAAGGCTGAGTTTGCAGTTCTTCGTACCAAAGACTCCTACATGGATCAAGAAGAAAAAGTAGGAAAATTATTAGCTCTGTGCATTAAACAGCAGGAATCATCTCGATTCATCCCCCATTCGATCTCAGCACGACAGCGATTTGAAATCTGCTCCTGTAGAAAATGTAAAATAATTTACCACCTATTATAAACAATTGTATGGACCCATGGCTAACCCCCCCCCCCTTGAAACCACACCTTATCCTCTCATCTCAATAATTCCCATTTGCCTAGTCTTTCTGAAGCCCACAAATTAGCACTAGTCATGCCTATATCAACCTTTGAAATTACCGAGGTTATACAGAATCTCCCTACTGATAAAACTCCAGGGCCAGATGGATTTTCAGCCAATTTTTATAAGAAATTTTAAGGACCAAATTATACCCTTCCTTTTACCATTATACCAACATATATTATCGGGGGGTTGAGTAGATCCCACTCTATTTGAAGCCCTCATTGTCCTCTTACTAAACCAAATAGAAACCCAGAATCAGTAAAAATCTATAGACCCATCTCTCTCCTTAATCAAGACATCACGATTCTAACTAAGTTATTAGCAGACAGACTTAGTTTAGTGCTTCCAGATCTAATAGGTTCTCAACAAGTAGAATTTATGAAGGGCAGATCCTCAGTGGATCATCTTCACATGCTTTTGCATGTCTTCTTGGTGTCCAGGGATACCCCGGTGCCAACAGCCCTGGTGTCCTGGAATGCCGAGAAGGCATTTGACCGAGTGAATTGGAATTTTTTGTTTCAAACTTTAGAGGCTTTTGGTTTTTCTTCCGAATTTCAGAGCTGGATACATTCCCTATACTGATCTCCCTTGGCCAGAATCTCTGGGAGCGGAGTGATTTCAGAATCATTCCCTTTATATTCTGGTACAAGACAGGGACGTCCTCTCTCCCCTTTTTATTTAACATATATCTCAAACCCCTTATTAGTAGATTGATAGCATGTCAGGAAGTGCAAGGTACTACCATACAGGACACTGAAGTAAAGGTTTCCGCTTATGCAGATGACCTGCTGGTATTACAGTTGTCCCATCCAGAGACATCTATTTCACACATGCTTGGAATTATAACAGAATATAGCAAATTGTCGAATTACAAACTAAATGTAGACAAATCAATTGTCTTCCCCCTTAATTATAAAGTATTCAAGAGCATCATTGAATCTCTGGGTCTTTTTTGGTCCCATGATTCCCTTAGATACCTTGGTATCGAACTCAATAAAAACCCAGCTCTTGGTATCAAGGAGAACTTAGATACTTTGGTACAAACTATTAGTTATGATTTAGACAGGTGGGTGACTCTTCCCTTCTTGTTATGGGGAAGGATTAATTTAATTAACATAAATATTTCCCACGTTAATTTTACCCCATCAATTTGCTCAACACATTCCTACTAGGCACTTGGTTCAAAAATTACATAAACTCCTTACTAAATTTATTTGGTGAAAAAACAACCGAGAATAGCATACCATAAGTTAGCTGCCCCGAAACTTAAAGGAAGTTTATGTCTCCCTCACCTTAATCTCTATTATTGGGCCAGTCATGTCTCCAAATATCTTAGATGGTTTTCACCAGCTCCCCTCCCACTCCCCTTCTTTCCAGCCCTGGCTTAAAATTGAACTGGCCATGATTCACTCTTGTAATATAGATCCCTAAACATTGTTAAACTTAAAATTAGCTTTCTTACCCCCAAACCTAAGATCTACCCCGATAGCAGTGACAATGAGAGTTCACTCCCAACCATGTGTGTTTCTACATTACAAGCATCACAAGGATCTTTCTCAATCCATTTGGAATAATCTAGCCTTTAAAATTGATAACAAGAGCTTGAGGTCCAAAAGGCTATCTCATCTGGGGGGTGGAAAGTTATCTCTCTTTGTGAAAGAGGATGGCTCTTGGCTCTCAGTTGAGGAAATCACCAATAAATGTAATACTCCTATTCTCTGCTATTTCAAGATTTTTCAGCTGAAACATCTTATTATCAAAGTGCTGGGAATGGTTCCCCTTCCATTGTCTAAAACTTCTTTTCAAAAGGATTTGACTCCATTGGCAAATTCAACGAAAGCAGTATCTAAAATACATGCAGCTTTATATGATTGGCATTTCAATGAATGCTTTGATTCCACAGCATACTGGTCATCTCTTTTTCCCCAGCAGAATATAGAATGGCCCACCCTTTGGCATAATTGCCATAGGTATGTGACACAAGATCAACTATGCCTTATGCAATTTCACATGTTACAAAATCTGGATTACTGTCCCCAAAAATTAGCCAAATGGGGCTTAATCTCCTCTAATTTATGTTCCTGCTGCTTCCTGGATAAAGGTATCCTCCTTCAAATCTTTTGAGAATATCCTAAAGTATCTCCTTTATGGGCTAAAATTCAATCTAAAGTAGATCCATTGTTAGGGCTTTCAGATTACTTTATGCCTGCAATGTGTCTGTTGGGTGATTATTCCCAAATAGTGGCAAAAAATTGAAAGTATTATATGTCAATGATTTCATTGTCTGTAAAAAAACTAGTCCTAAAACATTGGCAAGATAGTGAAACTATTTCTTATATTGAATGGTTAAATGAGTTATTGGCTAACCTCAGAACAGAAAAAAAACAATAGCAAGTATTTATAACAGAATACCTAATTACTTTTTGGGACCCCTTATACACCCTGTAGTCCCTCTAAGTTTAGCCTCTTGATGTCAATATTTAATTATATGAACAGAAATACATGGACTGTAAGGAGGGAGGAAGGGAAGGGAAAGGGGGGGGGGGACTGATCCACCGAACCAGGTTTTTACCAACCATTGTATGAACTTATTTTGAATGGCTCTGTCTCATGTATGTTTAAAAATCTGTAATAAACTTCAAATAGAAAAAAAATGATTCTCAACTCCAGGAGAGCACATGTCAAAGAGGGGGGGAGAACCTTGTAAAAAAATATTAACTCCTGCATGCAAAACACAAAACATTGTGCTCCTCTCCAGCCCCAGACCCTGCACCCTCCCCACTGTAACTAGTCACCCTCACCACCACACCACACCACACAGCCAGATCAGCAGCCTCTCACTGCACTACCTCCAACATACCTTCCCTCCTCCTCTGTTTTTCGTCCTGTGCTTCCATTCACCTTGCTGTTCACTCATCTCTACCCTTTCAGGGTAGCTCACATAATGAGAGCTGAACTTGAGTCACTTATATCCAAGTCACTCAAGTTCAATCACCATTTGATGGGTTACCTGCTTTGCTACAGTACATCAACATGCAAGGGGGTAGTCAGTCTTACCCCCTCTGCATGGAAGCAATGAAAGTATGGGGATGGGCAATATCTCATGACCTTCAACTATCAGCCAGGTATCTCCATGGTATCCTACATGACCTGATAGACAGACCAGGTCTGTCCCCTTCAAGTAAATATGCATGGGATCTGCTGACCTCCACAGAGAATGATCAGCTCAGAAAATGGGGTATCTGTAGGTGAATCTGTTTGCATCTCTGCACAACAAAAGAGTGCCTCACTTTGGCTTGCTCACTTCAGGCCCATGAGCTTTTCTGTGATATGCATCATCCATATCTTGGAAAGGGAGGTTTCATTCTGCATTTCCTCTGATAGCTTTAATTCAGAAGGTTGTGCTCAAACTAAAGGCAGAGCATGCCAGCATTACATTGGTGATCCCCTTCTGGCCTTGCCAAATCTGGTTCCCACTTCTACTATACGTGGTGTAGACCCTAAAGTTTGGCGGTATCTTGTCACTGGGTCAATGCAATTATAGCGACATGATCAGGGCACTGCAAGGGCTGATCAGATGTAGGGTTTTGGACCTGACTTCAAGCCATTTTACACTAAGAGGTATTGTACCCTTGAATTGCTGATTTTTTCACAGTAAAAAAAAAAAACGGTTGCCACTGCTACTGTGACTGCTGGCTTTTTTTCACTTATTCTGGACTTTTATTTGCCTAGCACCAAGTCTGTACTGTGATTGCTGTTGTCTGTGGAAAGGATTCACCACAACCTGTTTGCCTGTCACAGAGGCAAACTGGTTGTTGGAGCACCCTGCAGGTAGAGTGCAGCACAGGTGTTGTGCCCCCTTCCTGATAAACCTCCACTGTGGAAGTGATTATGAGTTTCGGGAGGTGTGAGTGGCAAAGGCCCCTGCCTGGGGGGTGTGGTGGGTGCTGCCTCCAACAAACACCAAAGATGTGCTCCGGTGCATTTTGCAGACTCAGGTTGGGCAGCACATTGCCTGGTGCCAGGATTGCAGTCAGCATTGTGCTGTCACCCTAATGTATGGTGACATTTTTCATGTTGAACCATATGGGTTAACCTAGTTTGGCTACCCCTTTGTAAAAATCTACTGTCACAAGCCATGGCATCCCATATTTATCCAGGCCTATGATCCCTGCATCTGCATGCGTGGCTCCTAAAGTCATAGAATAACCCTTAGTGCCTACTGTGGGGCTGTCAGCCAGACTACACTAAGCTGGATACTCCTTTGCCATAACTCTGTGCCTGCTGTTATGTGGGTCTCTTTCTGTCCTTTGTCTTTCTTTTAATAGTAACACTACTTTATATGGATACTAATTTCCATTCACTGGTATCGGTCTTCTGGTCCAGTGTGTTTTTTATCCCGACTGTGGGGCTTATGGTGACCTTTCTTAGGGCATCCAGTATGCTTACCTGATTACTAATCAATTTCTCCTTATTTTTACTAATACGTTCTTGAAAAAAGCAAAAGAGAAGTGAGACCTTTTTGCTGACAATGCATATATAGTTTATAACTCAGTTCAAGCCTTCTGCAGATGGTATCATTGGTTTCCTTGGGCACTATGACCTCCTGACCTGCTTGATTTCAGAATGTATGATTATGCTGCTCAATCCAATACCTTAACATTTTTTCTAGTGGATCATTGTTTCTGTACCACCTTTTTCTCATTATGTTACCTATGGTAGTGCCTGTGCCTACATTCCCCATTTGATACAATGTCTGTTGTTTCATCCAGAACATACTACCGAAGGGAAGTTTTGTCCCATACCCTTGTTATACATAATACAATATGGTGTACAGAAATTCTTCTCAGTCTCTTTAACTTGCCCATGGAGATTAGGGTGCCCTGTGTATCTCTGAACCATGCCTGCTGCAGAAACAGTTTCTCTGTATTCCTTTTGACTATCAAACATGTGGTTTGGCACTTCCTAATACGGTATGTGCCTAACTACCTCAGCGCATGGACATTTTCTGCTCCTGACTGTTGAAGTACTGCCCTATGTGTGACTGTGTATTGCTTTAGCTATTTCACTACTCTCTAGACACCATTTGCTGTTGACAGGAGGGTTCTTTTTTCTCTGGCAGGCTTAAAAGATTTTTTTGTCCTAATTACATATCAGACCTCTGCATCCTCCTTGGGCATCTGGTGTACTGCTTGGAAATTGTTCCAAAGTTGTGGCCCTATGGAGGTGATATCCTTGAAGAAGATAGAATAGCTACTCACCATAATAGTAGGTCTTCAAGGGAATCTTCTTCATTTGGCCACAGTGCACTTGACCTCCTTCTACCTTGTAGTTACAGTTACCATTACACAGGCCAGCTGTTTTTATCAACTGCTTGGTCTGGAGGTATTTGTCAATGCCTTGGGGTACTACTTTCCAATGCTAAGCCACTCCATGTCTACCTGGTACTGGTTTGGTCTTACGATTCCTCATGGTAAGTGGCCCACTAATCTTATCTCCAGCAGGGAACTAGGGAGCAATGGGACTACCCACACTAATAAAGATGCTGATGTTGTACATCACTGTGGGTTACCCCTGGCTAGCAAAGTTTCTCAGTACTCCTGACTCTGGTAGCTTACAGTTCCAAAGGTAAGGCCTAATGGAGGAGATTCTCTCAAAAATCTACAGTTACTCCAGCCCACCAGTGCAGTGGGAAGGTGTCCACTTGTGGTGATGACATCATGGGTTTGGTGATGGACTCAGGAGTCAGAGGGCCTGGCTGGGGGGAAAAGGATTGAGCATCCCATGGACTGCTCTCCATCTCTGGGGGGAAGGGGAAGTGTCCGGTGCTCTGCGGACCTCTGGTGGAGGCTAGGGGTACCATCACTGCTGGTGCTTCACGTAAAGGGGGGGCAGGGCAGATGCTGGTCATCATTGCACATCCATGCCCCCAAGGGATCTCCACAAAGATCCACAAAAAAAATCCATCCCTCATCCTTGATGCGCTGCCTGCCACCCCTCCCATTGTTATCTGAGTCCACCAGGGTGGGGGTCCCGCTCATGTGGCCCTGCCCTGGGGAGTAAGCCATGGCTTGAGATTATTGTCTGTTGGGGCGGCCTGCCTGATGGTCCACCCAGGGACTTAAGCCTGGGCATGGGGGAGGTGGCATGCAGGGACTGAACCTCCGAATGGGGGAAAGGGGCAGGTAAAAAAAAAAATCTACTGTTACAGAGAATAACTGTTCTTTCACTAAGCTTCTCCCCCTTTTCCTGCTTACGTGTTCTAACTGCACTGCAGTAGATTCTAATAGAAACATTAAGGGACTGTTAACCCTTATCTTCTAGACCTTTTAAGTAGCACAAAGAGCATTTTTTGTAGCCCACCAAAAGGGTGGGGCTACATTATTTTTGCCTCAGGGCATGGCAGGAAAAGGATTGTTTTACTACTCCATGTGCCTTCCTGATTAAAAAAAGTTAAAGTAAACAAAATGTCAAATCTCAATTAAGCTATCCCAGGTTAACAAGATCCAGTCTGTTTCTACTGAACGTTTTATAAGACAGAGCAAGCTTTTTAAGTCTTTACTACCATCCACCAACGTTTGCTGCTGAAATACATTAAACTTGACAGAAATAAATCTTGGTTTTGATTTAGTATATACTCCATTCTCTAGCCTTTTGCATTACCAATTTTAGATGCAATTGTGCATCCTATTAGTTGGAACACTGAGCAGTAAATCAGGAAATGACAGATCTGAATCCAGCTATGGGTGGCCCCATGACCTTGAACACATTGCTTGACCATCAAGTACTTTAGTACACCCAGTTGTAGAATTAGTTACAAGAAGGACTCCACTGTAAATGAGGGTGTTACTTCTTAGATAAAATTGTGAGGGAATTGTTTGTAGCCATATTGGTCCTTGTACAGAAAGAAGAAATTGGGTGATTTGATACCTTTAATCGGACCAACAAGAAATTGTTGTGCACACACACACACACACACACACACACACACACACACACACACACACACTCTGTATTTAGTGAGGATCTTTGAATATAATCATATTACAATTTATAGGCCTCTGCTTTCACATTCCATATCAGGAGAGGAGTCTGCATCCCAATCTGATTTACAAGCACCTAGTATTTCAAAGATTTTTTTTTCCTGTCTCTGGGTACTTCCTTATCAAAGAATTATTGTAGATTACTCTATCCAAAGTAAATAAGTTTGTTCTCTGTAGAACCTAGCTCCTACGCTTGATGAAGAGCTATGTGTAGCCTGAAAGCTTGTGTTTTGTAAATATCTTGTTGTCCAGTGAAAGGTATGAAATCACCTGCTTAGTTTATCGCAGGTGAAACTGTGAAAATAGACTGTAAAACAAAGAACAAAACAAACAAAAAAAAAACACAGAAAGTGCCTGCTAGTCAGATCCTGAATTATTGTAGCTCCTGTGTTGATTTTGATTGATAAATTGATTTATCCATCCAGAGGAATCCAGGGAAAAAATAGTCTCTGATCTAATTTTCAGTGAGGTCTGGACAAGAGGCAAAAATGCAAGGCTGGTACATGGCATAAAAAAATGCATGGATACAGTAAACAGATAAAATAGATATAAATATCCATAGCTATCATTTTTAAGAAGAACTGTATTAGAGTTCAACAACTACACAAGAGGTCACTGAGAAACTTAGTTTATCTAATTCCTGAGTTTTGTTTTACAACTTCAGAGTGTGAAGATTCATCTAAAGCTTTGCAGGTCATACTGGGGCTTGAGCTTACTTGGGCACTATCACTGTGGCGATGACATGTATGCATGAATTCTGTTTTTGCATACCTGTTAGTACTCTGAGCACAAAGTCACTGTGAGCTCTTCATTACTCATACTCACAGTGACAGCAACCACATTCATTTTCCCCTGCAGTGAGGAGGTGCAAGTGAAACCCTGTTGGAGGGGTTTATTATGTAAGGTTATTTGGAAACAATCCATCTTGGTTCAATGGAATATAAATAGAATAACAGGGACAGCCACCTGTTACAATGCTGTAAATCCATCAAGGTATTCTTGTGACATCATAAAGTTCAAGAGTGCGGCTTGAGCAGTTTATGCCATCACAGCAATCCCAAGATGGATTTACAGCAACCTTAACAGATGGATGTCCTTCTGTTGTTTCTTTTGTAATAGATAGCTGCTGTTTTTTTCGCTGTGAAAAATGAAAACCTTCAGATTAGAACTTCAATTTAAACCTCGATTACAGACAGCACTCTAGAGTAACAATGAACACGTTCTATGACAAATCCTATCCCAGTAAATTCAGTTACAGTATTCTGTTAGCCCATCCTCCTCCCTCTCTCCCACCTCCCTTCTCTTACATACATTGATCACTTTCCTTATAAGCAAGTTAGATAATGGTATTTTCTTTTGAACAGAGGAATTTTATATGGAATGGGGGTAAAAACAGGGGATTTGAAATGGCAGGTTTTGGAAGCTGTGAAAGGAGTGCAAGCCAGGAACAGCTGATTGCAAGCAGCTGAAGTGTTCATTTTGTTAAAACCATGATTTTGACATGAGACCGATGGTATTATTAATTCTTGACATTAAAATGATGGTATTATGTTTCTCAGGTAGTGCAGCTTTACTATAGAAAGAAACATTTATCAATGCCAAACGTTTGATGCTTGTTAAACAGTGCTTTTGTTTTTAATGTTTTGACCCCAGCTTTTGAAGAGATTTGTTTTAGGATTTGCCTTACAGGCATGGCATGTACCATTTATAGTATATTGACTTAAATGTCATTTCTCACCAGAGGTGTGAAAACACGTCTTGTGCAGGATTTTAGAAGAAGGTGACAGTAGCTTGTTCTGGGTTGGGCTGGCACCCTGAGCCCTTTTGTTCCATTGGCTGCTGAGTAGGGGGTCAGAGTGGGGGGTGAAAGTAGCTTACTCTGGGGAGGGCTGTCATCCTGGGCACTCTTGACCTGTCAGCTGCTGAGCAGGTGGTCCGAGAGGATTAAGGATAGTGAGCAGTTTGACAGCAGCTGTCAGGCACCTACTTGTGATTTTACCGCTCAACCTTTTGTAACTGATGTGGTACACTGATTCTCGAAATGTGGAAAATGATGGACACTGGTACTCAGAACATAGGACACATTATCAAACATGGAGCTACAAACTCTTAACACCGGAAAATGTTTCTTTGACTTGCAAGTTACATTTTTCTTTAGTGTCCTCATATCGTCATGAATTTCTTCTTTAAAGCCTAAGTTTAAATCACTTTATCTGTGTGGCTGTAAATCTTCCATGAGAGGCTTGGTAATCCTTTTTTTTTCTGTTATGTTTTATCTGGTGTTTTTCCCCATTTTTGTCTGCCCCTTTCCCGGGCATGCACGTGCCATGTTCCGAGGCACACTCCTGACTTGCTGCCCCCTCCCACCTGTGCTGTCACTGTACCTCCACCAGGTGGCAGCAGAACTTTGAGAAGCGACAACCACCCCAGGAGAGCAGAGCTGCCGCTAGGCTGCTTGATCCTGCTCCATCCTTCCCCTGACCATACTGGCACCACAATGACCCAAAGTCGTTCCTGAACCTGGGTCACTAGCATGGCATGAGGTGTGACATCCAGCACTTCAACCTTCAGTGCCACCAAACTGGCTATGGCTTGATAATCCTGAGGGTTAAAATGAGGGATGTTCCTGATAAAGAGGGACACTTGAGAGGTATGCCTGGGATGATAGAGGTGAGCAACAGTCTGGCTGCCCATCCTGCTAATCCAAAACTTTAAACTGATTCCAATATTCTAGAACTTTTCTGATGGGCACACCAAATTTCCACCTTGTAATTTAAAGATGAGCAAAAAATTTGCTGTATACTTACTGTGAAGGATCAAACAAGCACTCACTATGCCCTTAGGCCAGCAGACAGTAGCTGTTTTTAAAAATGAATATTTGACATATTTTTGAGAAAGTGCTACCAACCAGACAACACCGCCATCCCCATGACAAAATTCTGGTTCTGCCTGCCTGCAAACACTGCCATCCCCTTGACAAAATTGCAGTTCCGCCCACCTGCAGAGCTCAGGCTCAGTGCTGAACCATACAGGGTGACAAAACACATATTTCTGAATGTAAACAGATGATTATGAGATTACATTGAAGTTGCTATAGAGTGGAGTCAGTGCAGGGGCAATAATTTATAGGTTTGAAACAGACAGAATAATATATGATGAGGTTTGTAATAAGTTTAGCAGTAGTTATTTCCTCCAGAATAATGGTCCATTTAAGAAGAACATAATTTCCCCTCTATGGAATTCAACTTTTTTTTAAGGGTTATTAACTAGCAGGTGTGTGGCTGGAGGCAGTACTATTTACGTAAAAGGGGTAGTGCATATCAAATGCATGCACACACACACACCGTTGTGTTTAGGTGTGTGTTGTCTTGGTAGCTCTCTATAGGGCTTTTGCATGGTATCCTTAAGTCATAAATAGAAAGCGAGATACTTCCCTCCAGTGCAGGTATAACAAAGAAAGGGGAGCCCCATCTAGTGCAGATAATAGGATTTTATTATTTATGTACAAGTTAAGTCGTTGCTGTGTTAGGTCGTCTCCTGTCAGATCATGCCTGTTAGACTGCCAGTCCCCCATGTCATTGTGCAAACTGCACATCTCAAGGTTTGTGCACTTGTCACCACTGTATATTACGTTGGGGGCTTTGTGAAGGAGTGGATACTGGTAACTGATCACCAGAGAGACTATAAAAGAAGTTTTAATTAAAACAGCTTAGTAATAAACATGAAGCCAGTGTTAGAGCACAGAGTGGGAGCCAGGAGTTGCAACAGTCGCAAGTTTAAATCCCACAACTGTCAATTGCATACTGTGTGACGCTGTGCAAATCATTTGGGTGTTGACAGTTGATCAGCTGCTTGCTGACCATCTAGCTTCATGCAAATCAAAGGACCAAAGCCCTCTGATTGCAGTGGCTCAGTCTTCTGAAATACACAAAGTTTCCACCCAGCAAGCAGCGAGTGCCGTCACAACCAGAGTGCCTAGTCATTGGTGTACACTGCCAAGCCCCTGCTATTTTGAACTGCAAGTGGCTTGCGTGACACCAGTCCTTTCACTATAGCAAAATGTTTGGTGCACAGGTGCGTCAAACATAAAAAATGGCAGCCATCTATTACATAGTAATTCACGTTTTTAGCGTCTTTGATTCAGATTATCATAAAATGTTGTACTAGGCATTTCCAGGCTCACTGACATCAGAAAGGGGTCTGGACATGCTGCTCAGAAGCCCTCTGCCTAACAGTGACCCACAGTGGAGTGTTGTATACTAAAAGGAGTTACAGAGGAGGGACATAACAGGGCACTGCTTGACATTCCTCTTCTGAGTAGATGTCTTTCTTAGTGAGGAATTTAGTTCTTAACGATTCCAATTCTCTTTTACAATGTTGTTTATTTTTCTTTTTAGTGACAGTATAATTATTTTAATTATAAAGACAGTCAACATTTTTTAACTACTCATTTGATGGATATTTGTTCTGCTTGTTGGGATCACTATACAGTTTATTAAGTTGCACATTTTTAGGCCCTTACATAATTTGGTCCATTATATGCAGTGCTGCCCTGTTAAGGGAGTATCCCTTAAAGTATAACATTTAATATCCTCTCTCACATCAGGTTGATTTACCCAGTCCAAGAATTTATGCCTTTAAACACTTGGAAAATATTTGCAAGGCTTCCATTGTACTTTCTTCATAATTTTACTGTATTGATATTGGTACTATAGTTATACATGGTGATGTACAACCAAATCCAAATCTTACTCAAGTAAATGTAAAAATTCTGTAGGTATTGTGCATATTTCATTCATTTTAATACGTAGGGTATGCTTGAATATATAGGGATATACAACGGGCAAACTCAAAATGTGCAACTTATCTTCAAATGTGACAGGGCAGGACCATAACTCCTGAGTGGCAGATACACGAAGGAGTTATGAAAGTCCTTCCCAGTCACAAGTGATGACCAATTGCCTATTACGAGTCAGGCTATTGTATATTTAATATATACAACAGTAGTTTATAAGTTAGAGCTTTTAAATCGACAGTTTCTCTGAAAATTGTGCTACTTTTTTTTATTTTAACAGCAGGCTCCAGTGCTACATTAGGCATTGTGATGTCATCAGCTTTGTGAAAACTGCTCTCTGATTGGTTCAGTATTTTACTGTGATGACAGTAACTTAAAAAGTATCCACTGTGACAACAGTAACAGCAATATTTTTGATATTTTGTTGTTACTGATGTCATCATCTAAGATATATTTTTTATCTTGTCATTTTTAACCCCACTCCTGTTGTATATCTACTGTATATAAAGATTTAGGATGTATATATAGTCCCACAGTACTGTAAGAGTTAATATTCAAAATGGACCCCACCAGAGAATGGCTGACAAGGTACTGCATGACTTTTTTTCTAATTAACTGAATCCTGGTTGTTAGGTAAAATCCCCCATCAAGTAATTGACACAGAAACAGAATTTGTTATCAGAAAAGGACCGCTTGACCTACTCAGTCCCTGCCTAACCTGTTTCTGCAGACCATAACTGGTTTCCAGCTACCATCCCTGCCTGTTTTCTAATTTACTTCTACTTCTATGCCCATCTGATGCATGCATGAAGCCCCCCTCTCTTTTAATCTCCACCACTTCTGCTGGCAGTCTGTCTCGGGCATCCACCATCCTTTCAGTAACAAAATATTTCCTCACATTTTGCTTTAACTTCCCACTTTCAGTTTCATTGCATGCCCATGGTGCTGTTGATCATTTTCATTTGAAAGAGAATCCCCATCCTGCATCCTGTTCACCCCTTGGAGGTACTTGTAGGTCTTTATCATGTCACCTTTCACTCTCCTCTCTTCCATGCTGTACTGTACATGTTGAGATCCTCGAGTAGGGCTTCTAATGCTATCCCTGCACCATTTTTGTTGCCCTCCTCTGGACTGCCTCTATCTAGTCTATGTGCTTTCTGAGGTGCAGCCTCCAAAACTGGAGACAGTACTCCAGGTGGGGTCTCATAAGCAAGTGAAATGGTGAAAACATCACTTCTTTCCTCAGGCTTGATATACCCCTCCCTATGCACCCCAGCCCAGCATCCCACTAGTCCTACCCACTGTTTTGTCACACTATTCTGCCAGTTTGAAGTCATCAGCTATGATAACCCCAAGGAGCCTTTCCTGTTTTGTGACTGTCAGTTCCCCCATCCTATTGTCAGCACCAGGCTTCCTGTGCCCTAGGTGCACGATTTTGCACTTTTTGGCATTGAACCCCAAGTACTGAACACTCTTCAAGTTTCTGTAGATCCCTGCACATTCTTTTCACCCCTTCCTTATTGTCCACTCTATTGCAGATGTTGGTATCATCTGCAAAAAGACATTCCTTCACTTACAATTTCTCAGCAATGTCACTTATGAAGACGCTGAAGAGGACTGGTTCCAGTACTGAGCCCTGTGGTGCCATGTTTGTCATTCTCCCGTCATTAGAGTGTGCACTTTTTACCACCACCGTCTGTCTCACATCAGTTAACCAGTTCCTTTCCCAATTCACCACTTTGGATCCCATCCATAGGCTGCTTTCATTCTTTATCAGCCCCCTGTGTGGCACTGTGTCAAAGGCTTTGCTGATGTCAAATTGATCACATCCGGTGCCCTCCCTGATCTATCTCCCTTGTCACTCAGTCAATGACATCTATCAGATTTGTTGGGCATGACCTCCCCCCTTTGAATCCATGCTGCCTGTGATCTTACAGCCCTTCTGAGTCAAGAAACTGTACTCTACAGTTTTTCCTTTAGCAAGGTTTCCATTAATTTCCCCACCACTGAAGTAAGACTGGTCAGTCTGCTAGCCTTCTCCCTGCTGCCACTTTTCTATACAGGGACCATATCAGCTTTTCTCCAGTCCTCCAGAACTATGATGTTTCCAGTGAGCTGTTGAATAACACTGTCAGTAGGTTGGTACCACTTCTCTGCATTCATTAAGAACCCTTAGGGGTATTCCTCACAAGCTGGGGTGGAAAGGATGAAAATGGACTTGGCAAGGTTAGAGGAATGGTCAAATGTATGGCAGCTTAAATTCAATGCAAAGAATTGCAACGTAATGCACCTGGGAAACAAAAACCCAGGGGAAGAGTACACAATGGGGGTGAGATACTGACAACAACAAAAATGGAAAGAGACCTGGGGGTAGCCATATCAGATGACCTAAAGGTGGGACAACAATGTGAGAAGGCTGTAAGGAGGGCTGGGTGGATACTGGGATGCATAGGGAGATGCATCACCAGTAGAAAACAGGAAGTTGTTGGCCCTCTGTACTGACAGTTGGTAACAACACATCTGGAGTACTGTGTACAGTTCTGGAGACCCCATCTCCTCAAAGACATAGACAGGGTGGAGGCTGTCCAGAGGAGGGCAACCAAAATGGTGCAGGGTCTGCAACGGAAGACATATGAAGAGAGACTAAAGGAGCTTAATATGTATAGCCTCAAGGAAAGGAGGGAGAGGGAGGACATGATAGAAACTTTCAAGTACCTCAAGGGAATCAACAAAGTCCAAGAGGGTAGCATCTTTCAGAAAAAGAGATGTGCAAGAACAAGGGGGCACAATTTGAAGATAGAGGGGGGATGGCTCAGAGGTAATGTGAGGAAGCATTTTTTCACAGAGAGGGTTGTGGATACATGGAACAGCCTTCCTGAGGAGGTTGTAGAGTCAAAAAAAGTGGGGGAATTCAAGACTGCATGGGACAGACATAAGGCAATTCTAGTGGGGGGTAGGAGGAAGTAGGCTGTTGGTTAGCAGGGATCTGCAGCTTATCCATTAGGTAGGGAAATGGGCAGACTAAGTGGGCTAAGTGGTCCTTATCTGCTGTCAAATTCTATGTTTCTATGTTTCCTTTTGATTCAGTAGCTTTTTTCCGCCATCAGAGTTTCAAGTTCCTTCAGGACTCTTTCCTCTGAAAATAGACTTGTGTTCACCTTCCCCTTCCCCGATTCCTGCTACTCCCTTGTGGTCTGTCTCCCTTCCTCCACTGTGAAGATTAATCAGAAATACCTGTTTAAGATGTCTGTTTTGTCTTGGTTCTCTTCTGCTCAAAAAAACTCTACACCCTTTGAAGGATATACATACGAACATATACGTACAAAGAAGCCAGTAGAAGAAGGCCATTTGGTCTATCGCATGTGCTCATATTGCAGGGTCCATACCCTGAGCTAATTTCCCTGCCCTCCCTTCCCACTCCTCCCATCCTCCCTACCCATGATTCTTACCTTCCCCCTATGCCTGACCCAGCCTCTCTTAATGCTGTCCACTGTCTTCAATGAGATTACCTCTTCTGGCACTGCATTCCAAGTGTCCACCACCCTGACTGTGAAAAAGTGCTTCCTGACTTCCCTCCTAAACCTCCCTCTCTCCAGCTTAAGACTGTGCCCCCTCATGTTATGGTTGCCACTCAGCTTAAAGTGACTCTCCTTATCAACCTTATTTATCCCTTTCAAGTACTTGAAGGCCCCAATCATGTCCTCTCTCTCTCTCTCTCTCTCCTGTCTTCCAGGGAGTACATGTTCAGTGCTCTTAACTTCTCCTCATAAGCCTTACCCTGTTGACTGGCTATCATGTTTGTAGCCCTCCTCTGGACCTTCTTTAGCAGGTTAATGTCCTTTTTGAGGTGTGGGCACCAGTACTGAACTCCATACTCTAGATGCAGCCTTACCAGTGACCTGTACAAAGACAGTATAAACTTCTTTTTTCTACTACTGATCCCCCTAGATATGCATCCCAGCATCTTGTTTGCCTTTCCTGCTGCTTTCTTGCACTGTGTGGAGTGCTTCAGGTCACTAGTGATCATCACTCCAAAGTCCTTCTCCTCCTTTGATGCAGATACTCGGACTCCAGCCAGGTAGTACTCTGTCCTAGGATTCTTGGCTCCAATATGCATAACTTTGCATTTCTTGGCATTGACGCCAAGCTGCCATATCCTGGACCACCTCCCTAGGTTTTCAAGATCTTTCTGTAGGTCCTGATTATACAGGAGGGAACACTTGTCAAGTCTGGAGTAGATGAAGGCATCAATGGGGTATATGCTAACACAAGGATGAGATTGTGGTACATTTGGTCAATACAGCAGAGGAGGTAGAGGTGGTGATGTGGGGGCAGGGTAATCACTCTGAAGAATAAGTTCTTATTCAAAAGACTGAGAACCAAACTCTTATGACAGTTACAAATTTGATGCAAATGCAAAAGAGTGAGATAAGACTCAAACCATGGCCACTTTACACTAAGAAGGTACAGTATACACCTGTCTAATTGAGCTACTTCAGAAGATACAAATGATAATGTGGGGTCATATTCCTGGGGAAGGCTTTCAAGCCCTTCCATTTTAGCCTTCAGTATTAGTAGCATGCCATTCAGCAAAGTTTCTTTATATCCTCAGGATAAAAATGTAAAAATGTCACCATTTGCTAATTTTGGTTTGATACATAATTTGCTGTGTTGCTATAGATGCTGAGGAATGATGAATTATTTTCCACAGAGCGTAAGAGACAGTGAGGTCTTGTGATAAAAGTACTGGCTTGAGAATCAGAAAAACACCTACCGGAACCAAATACTTTATGACCTTGAGCAATTCACTTAAAGGGGCACAGTCAACCTCCCTCAGGACTCAGAATGACCCTAGTTTTAAAAACATGTTATGATCACATTCTGCAGGGACTGCTGATGCAGCTGATAGTTTGAGTCAAATTCTTTTTTTCTTTTCTTTTAAGAGGTGAAAACAGACTGCCCACCATACTTGTGTTACCATATAAACATGTTTGTTTAAATTCATTGATCAGCTCTCACTGCATATTTTCTGGACTTAGGAACACCCCCAATACAGTCTAGCCACTCATGATGCAATGGAGGAGAGGAGACTATTGCATCATGAGTAGCTGCACCATTTGGGGTGTTCATTGTGTTCATGAAGTATAGAATAAGAGTAGGATCAAAGATTTGAAACAAAACAAAGTTGGGTATGCTGTAATTACACCATTAACATGCCATTTTGTTCTACTAAGAGAGGAAGCAAACAGAACAACTAGTAACAACAAAGAGTTTTACAGAAGTTAAGCAATAATAGACTGTGAGGTTTTGACTAGAAATAATATGATGCAAAAAAAAAGGTTGATAGTGTCCCTCTAACCACCATGCTGCAGAAATGGTAGAATCAGGATCCCACTGAAAACGAGATGTTTCATTGCAGTTGCACTTTCCTAGGTAGAGATGTTGCGATGTTTTATTTCATGCATGAAGTTTTGGCGGATTCGCAAAATCCACCTCCCTGAAGCATTTCACGAAATTGCCTTGCCAGTGGAAACTTCACCAAATGCTTCTTATTTGCTGGGATTTTTAAAGTGCCAATTGCACTTTAAAAAGACCAAAACAACCACCTCCCAGCCAGCAGCCTGACTTCCTGCCCTGGTGTCTAGTTCTCACCCACACTGTTAAATTAGTGCCCCTGCCACCCATTGCATCCACATTCCACATACAAAGTAATACACACATACATTTATATATATATAATATATATATATATATATATATATATATATAGATATATGTATATTCCCTGGTGTCTAGTGGCCCTCCTGCTGCCAGTTGCTGGCCCACCCCCACACCCCCAATTGCTGTGTCAGTTCAAGTCTGTTACCCGTCCCACACTGACCCAGCTGGCTGTATCCTCCATAGTAATAATAAGAAAAAATGTAATCTTTGGTGTCTAGTGGACCCTCCACCCCGCCACCCTGTCAGGTAGTCACCCCCCCAAACCTGACCGTGAGTGGGCCACCAGCACAGCCCTTCATTCACCTCCATGGCTGACAGCCCAACTGAGCTCAGTGAATTAGCACGTGCTTTTACTGTACAAGCATACACTCATTCATTGACAGCTCCCTGTCATTGGTGGCAGTTTTCAGGGGGTAGAAAAGGGCAAGGGGCTTCTCTGGGCACCCATGGGGGCAGGGGTGGGATGGGGGAATGGCATTTTGGACCCTGGAGGGGTCCACAAAACCATTCCCCCCATCCTGCCACCCCCACTGGCAACCAGAGAAGCCCACTGCCCTTCTCTATAGCCCAGAAAGCAGTTGCAGATGACCGGGAGCTGTCAATGAATGAGCATATGCTTGTAGAAGCACACGTTAATTCATTGAGCTCGGTTGGTCTGCCGGCCATGCAGGTGAGTGAAGAGCTGTGATGGTGGCCTGCTTAGGGTCGGGTTTCGGGGGGTGCAGGGTGGGGGCCACTACCTGACAGGGTGGGGGTCCACTAGACACTAGGGATTAAATTATTAATTTTTTATTATTATGGAGGATATGGCTGGCTGGGTCAGGGTGGGATGGGTACCAGACTTGAATGGTCATGGCAACTGGTGGCTGGGGTGGTCTTGTAATCAGAAGCGGGGGGCACTAGACACCAGAGAAGATATATATATATTTTATGTGTGTATTACTTTGTGTGTGGAATATGGATCCAATGGGTGGTAGGGTTGGGAGGCCTAATTTAACAGTGTGGGGGATCATTGGGGGCACTAGACACCAGGGATTTATATTGGGGGTCATGGACAAAGTCTCTGACTGTGCGAAGTATGGAATTTCAAGGGCAAATTTCTGCACTTCACCTTTGATGCTGCACTCTGTGACCTGCAGATTTTGTGGATTGCATTTCGCAGACTGAGCGCAATCCACAAAATGTTCCGCAGATCGAAATTTGTGCACTTCGCACATCTCTGTTCCTAGGTAAATGCAATGGATTAAAACTAATTCATGCTATTAGGACTCTTTCTCATATTCAGAAAACTCAGTTGTATATCAGGAAATTAAAGAATTGGCTTTCTAAATAAAAAAAATATTTCTAGGAAACGGGTGCATTTTTGGTTTTCTCACCAGAATCTCAATAATTTTAATTGAAATATATTGCTTATCTTCCAGGTATACACGGCTTTGTAAATTGCTAAAATTCTTTACCATTACATCAGACACAATATTTATAACTATATGTTATTTTCTTAGTTAGTTTCCATTTTTTTACATGCCAGTTCAAAAATATCTGCCTCCTTCTGATCATTGGGTCCTTGCAACTAATTCAGTATCACTGTCTCTTCCTGCTCTGCTTATCTTCTTATATATCTTTTGGATACCACGCTATTGTCTCATAGAACACAGTTAGCTATCCTTAGGATGAGAAATATCACCCACAGTAGCCATTATTGTAAAAATAATCTTTCTGCAGTCTCACAATGTGTGATTCACTCTTCCTGTAATGAATCCCTGTAACAGTGCCACACTATTCCTCTCGGGTTGTAACCAGTTGCTTATTTCTTTTTAATTAAGATTTTATTATCCACTTGAAAGAAATGACTTCACAGAGGTTGATACAAAGCAACAAAATAGTGGCATATTCCCTAATGCATTTAATTTGAATAGTTAATTATTTTCCTAGTACATAGCACACATCCAGTAGAAGAAAATTAAATTTAAGATGGAATGGAAAGAAAGGAAATAATAAAACAGTTGTTTAACTACCTTCTAGTTGTACTTTTTGGAGCAATGACCAGAAAAGGTAATATATTTCTACACTGTTGATATATTATCTTATGGAAATGTTCCCAACAATTGATTCTCTCTGAAAGCAATTGGCCATGAAAACAAAAATGTTAGGGCTGATTTTGATTCTGCAACAGGAATAGTGGGCTCACATACTGAATCACAGTACCATAAGCTAAAAATAAATATGGCAAACATGATTCACAAAAGAGATACTGTTGATGGGGGACCTTAATATGCCAGATGTTGACTGGAGCACCTTTGCTGCAGCCAAATCCAGAAGCAGGGCCATTCTCAATGCCCTTCAGGTGGCATGCAACTCGTGAGGGAGCAATCTTAGACCTCATACTCTCAAATGGTGACAGTGAGAGGATCTCAGATCTAGAAGTGGGTTGCCATTTGGGAAGAAGTGATCACCAAACAGTGTGGTTCATGATAAACTCAGCTACAGAGTCAAGCCTTTCAAAAGTGAGGGTTCTGGACTTTAGGAGGGCTGACTTTGGCAAGATGGGAGAGTGCCTTAGAAAAGCACTAGCAAACAGGCTAGAAGAAGGGGTGGAGCAACAATGGGAAATTATCAAAACTGCTATCACAGAGGCAACAAGCCTTTGTGTGAATCAAATAAACAAATCAAACTGAAAGAAAAACCCACTACGGTTCTCAAAAGAGGTGGCGGTGAAGGTTCGGGAGAAAAAAGATAGCATTTAGGAAGTGTAAAGAATCACAGAAGGATCAGGACAGAGAATTGAACCAGTTAAGGCAGAAGGAAGCAGGGAGGGTAGTCAGAATAGCAAAGGCCCAAACTGAGGAAAAGATAACCAACTCAGTTAAGAAGTGGGATAAAACCTTTTATAGGTATATCAGGGAGCGTAGAAAGACAAAGGGAGGGATAGTGAGGCTGAATAGAATGGATGGTTTGTGGGCAGAGAGGGACAGTGAAAAAGCAGGGATACTGAATGAATACTTCTGTTCAGTATTCACAAAAGAGGAGGTGGGGGACAGGCCTAATCCAATTAACAGAAGCACTCTGGACGGGGGAGGGGGTCAATTCCAGTCCTTTCACAGAAGAAATGGTTCTGAAAGAACTCCTAAAACTGAAGGTGGACAAAGCAATGGGACCAGATAGAATTCAATCCAGAATTCTAAAAGAATTAAGCAGATAATCAGTGACACCACTGACTACCCTTTTTAACAAATCATGGGAGGATGGTGTGGTATCTGAGGACTGGAGGAAGGCAGATGTGATACCCCTTCACAAAAGTGGGACCAAGACAGAGGCAGGAAACTACAGACCTGTTAGTTTGACCTCTGTGGTAGGCAAAGTGATGGAATCACTTCTAAAGGAAAGAATTGTTGAGTACCTAGAGGCCAGTGGGGCACAGGACCAAAGTCAGCATGTGTTCACAGTGGGAAGGTCATATCAGACAAATCTAATTGATTTCTTTGACTGGGTGACCAAAGTAGTAGATCAGGGAGGGGCTGTGGACATGGCCTACCTAGACGTTTGCAAGGTATTTGACACAGTCCCACACAAAAGATTAATAGTTAAATTAACCAGCCTGGGCATGGGTCCCAGGGTGGTAGCCTGGGTAAAACATTGGCTGGACAACAGAACATAGAAGGTAATTGTAAATGGAGCCCACTCTGAAGAAAGAGGGGTTACTAGTGGGGTACCACAGGATTCAGTACTGGGCCGAATCCTTTTTAATGTCTTTATAAGTGACATTACAGAGGGACTGGAAGGAAAAGCATGCCTCTTTACAGATGACACAAAGATCTGCAACAGGGTTGATACACAAGGAGGCGTAGAAAGGATGAGAAGGGACTTGGCAAGGTTGGAGGAATGGTTTGAAGTATGGCAGCTTGGATTCAATGCAAAGAAGTGCAAAGTAATGCACCTGGGAAGCAAAACCCAGGGAAGATTACACAATGGGGGTAGTAACAACAACAAAAATGGAAAGGGACCTGGGGGTAATTATATCAGATGACCTTAAGGTTGGCAAGCAATGTGAGAAGGCAGTAGGGAGGCTAGGGGATACTTGGATGTATATGGGGAGGCATCACCAGCAGAAAACAAGAAGTTGTTATCTCCTGTACAGACAGTTGGAAGTCCCCATCTGGAGTACTGCATCCAGTTCTGGAGACCTCATCTCCGCAAGGACGTAGACAGGATGGAGGCAGTTCTGAGGAGGGCAACTAAAATGGTGTAGGGTTTGCAAAAGAAGCCATACAAGGAGAGACTAAAGGAACTTAATATGTATACTCTTGAGGAAAGGACGGAGAGGGGGGACATGATAAAAATGTTTAAGTACCTCAGTGGAATCAACAAAGTCCAAGAGGGTAGCATCTTTCAGAAAAAGATATGTGCAAGAACAAGGGGACACAATTTGAAGATAGAGGGAAGATGGCTCAGGGGCAATGTGAGGAAGTATTTTTTCACAGAGAGGATGGTGGATGCATATAACAGTCTTCCTGAGGAGGTTGTGGGGTCTAAAACTGTGGGAGAATTCAAGAATGCGTGGGACAGACATAAGGCAATTTTTGTTGTGGGTAGGAAGAAATAGGCTGTTGGTTAAATAGGATCTGCAGCTTGTCCACTAGGTAGGAAAATGGGCAGACTAGGTGGGCCAAAAGGTCCTTAACTGCCGTCAAAGTATAGGTTTCTGTTTATTTTTTGGTTTTATCTTATTTGGTGCATAGCGAAAGAAAAGATGACTCTAGCCTAGCCTGCTGATTCTTGACCAGCTGCAGATACAGATTACTGCTGTTGTAGAGTCTGTAGTGGGCCAAAATGTTCCTTTTCCAGAATTTCATACAATTACTAAAATAAAAATAAAGTATTTTAGTATTTTTTTTAGCTTACCATTGCACAGTTGACTAACGGGGTGATACTCAATCCATCAGTGAATCAAAATTAGCATTGTCATGTTTTACTTTTTTTCATAGCCAGCATGAACTGCTTTATTAAGGTGTCTATTTTAATTCCAGAAATCACCCTACTCTCCACCATGATTGAAATATGTAGCTGGGGTCCACTTACTAATTCTATCTTAATGTACATAAAAACTTACTTTCCAACATATGGGTATTTACTGTACTACCAACAGGTTTAAGGAAAACTTTGTTTTATTGTGATATCAACTACTGTAAATCTCAGACTCAGCAGTGAATATGATGGCATTCACCATTGCATGCCTCTGGTGAGTTATTTAGGGCTGTACTTTTATAAAGGATTTCATGGAAGTCATGGATAGCATGCTGTTGCCATTTGCTTTTGAAATATTGGTGATTTGTGGTATTTTCCATGACAGCACTATGATTCTTGCCATTTTTTATGATAACACAATTTTTCGTAACATTGTCATGAAGACACCACAGTATTTGCTGCTTAGCATGACAGACCCATGATTTTGTGTCTCACATCTGTAATCTGCTTGGTTCTTAGTTAACCCCAGTGTGGGACTGTGTTTTGTGCAAAGCACTTTGTCTCACAGATGGCAGTACAATGTGTTTCTACCTGCCAATGTTTCTGCCTAACAATGTCATTTCTAAAACTTTCAAATCAGTGCAGTTTTACTTGCATAAAAATATCTCAAAATACAAGGGGGTTGACTAACAAAAAGTTAAAGAGCTAGTGTCCTGCCCTAAATTAATATTAGTTTTTAAAAGCAGCTAACCATTACCTTTTATATCGGAGGTACTTTTTCTTTTCCCTTTGTTTACTTATAAGATGGTTTACCTGATATTAATAGGTGTGATGTGAGGAATGGCACTCTGCCAGGCAGTTTTCATATCTAGCTCTACTGTCCCACATTACATCATCAGGATTGTGACCTCAGTGACTGTGACATCACTGCTACTTATGAACAGCAAGTAAGTGACTGCCAGGTCATTCACCAGTGATGTCACTGAAAGTGAGATCATAATGCTGATGATGTATTGTGGGGCAGCAGAGTTAGATATGTCAGCTGCCAGGCTAAGAGCTGTTCTGCACATCTAGCACAATCTTATCACATAAAATACTTTCTGATTAGCAACAGGAAAAAAGGAAAATACTTCAGAAATAAAAAGTGACAGTAGACTACTACTTAAAATTTACATTATTTTCCTATTTGCCTATGTTGACTCCACTAGCTGTTTAATGTATGCATTTTCATGACTTTTACTCTAATTTCTGTGCCTTCTGACATTCTAAACATGACAATATAGAGGATAATGTATGGTCATCGATGGTTAACCGGTTTGTTAACCATCGAGAGGTTGTCAGGGCGACCATGTAAACCTCGAGAGCGAAGCTTGACAGGTTTACGTCGCCATGGCAACCTCAAGATTGGTTAAAAAATGGTTAATCATCGATGTACCATACATTATATTTTATAGCGTATGGTACCATTTAGGTTTTTAAGAAAAGAAAACAGTTCCTTACTACTGTTTGTTTCAGTCACCGCCGCTCTGCCCTCACTGCCGCGGCCATTTCAAGGCCCACCGATCCAGTTGTGCACATGCCCAGACTGTTCCCAGTTGTTAGCCCATCGATATGACATACCATCGATGGGTTAACAAGATCGTGGCATCACATCGATGGTAAAACGTTGTTATAAAAAGGTAGATTTCTACTTAGAACAACATTCTACCATACATTATGTCCTGATTATCTTTAACATTTTATCATGGCAAAACATTTACTTACAGGAAAAACAGCCTTTCTTAATTCTGTGTACAATGAGAATTTCATTTCATTTCAGTTTTCAGTTTTTACCAGGAAGTGAACTGGGTACAACCCTTTTTCAGTCATGCCTGACATAAAAAACATACAATACATAAAGTACAACATATGACATATCAACATAAATCCAGAAAAATACTTTAGGATAAAACAAATGAATTACTAGATTTGTTCTCCTTCTTTTAATAATTGACCTGATTGCTGGAAGCTCACATTTTTCCATTTTGTCTTATTTTAGACAATGGCCGGAAGCACTGGCTGGCAAAGAGTAAACCCTGAAGTCCCAGTGAGATCTCCACGCTATGCTGTTTTTGACCTTGCTGAAGGAAAAAGCTATACTTTCCGTGTCCTGTCAGTCAACAAATTTGGCATTAGTGAACCTTCAGAGCCAACCCAACCTGTTCAGGCTCATCAGCGCATCGGTAACCTCCCGGCCGCACCAGCATTTTTGTATTTTCTAAGCATTCTACTGTACATGTCAATAGCTGTGCTATTGGATAGACTGAGGGCAGATACAGTTTAAAATAGTTTAATAAAGTGTTCAGACAAGCAAAAGAGTAGCATCAGTTTTTGTGTTCTTTTATCTGCTTTCTAAGTGTTAATTAGTCAACTCTCAAAGAATTTAATAGCTGTCAACAATTGAAATAACAGAAGGTCAGATCATATGATTGCATTTGGAAGTACTTTAGTGCAGCACAGGGAATCAAGGGCAAAGATTGATCTTTGTTTCAGTCAGTAACACTGCAGTCTTGAGATGATAATCAAATGCTGTAAGGGTGAGTTAAAACACCTAACCTACTGTACTGAAGTCTCAATTTATGTAAATGCCCTTCAATTCTGTCTGTATTTTTTCCCTATTACATTCTCTGTACATCTTACTGTAACCATCTGGGTCACTCCTCAAAATAGGCAATTTTTGTCTAGTGTGCTTACATATGAACATATGCAATTGCAGGCAGAAAGAGGTCCACAGGTCTATCAAGTTTGCCCGATAGTGCAGCTCCCAGTCTAATACTACTGCAGGTGCCCCCCAGCACTCAGTCTCCTCCTTCCATCCCCTCTCCCAGTCCTTTCCTAACCCTGCCCCTGACCCTGTCCCAACCCCGCTTAAATCTATCCACTGTCCTCAGTTTGATTAATTCCTCTGGCAGTGGTTCCATCCTGCCACTACTGTCTCCTTGAAGTAGTGCCTCCTCATTTCCCTCCTGAACCTTCCCATTTCCAACTTCAGGCTGTGACCCCTAGTGACCCTTCCCCCCTTTAAGTGGAACAAACCTCTCTGACTTTGTTTATGCCTTTCAAGTACTTAAAGGTCTCTATCATGTCCCCCATTTCCCTTCTCTCCTCCAGGAAGTACATGTTGAGCTCCCTCAATCTTTCCTCATAAGGTAACTCCCCTAGCCCCATGATCATTTTTGTAGACCTGCACTACACCCACTCCAGTACTCTCACATCCTTCTTGATGTATGGGCACCAGTACTGTACACAGTACTCCAAGTGCGGCCTCACCAGTGATCTATACAAGGGCAGGATGACCTCTTCCTTTCTAGAGGTGATCCCCCTGGCAATGCACCCCAACATCCGATTTGCCTTTGCTGCTGCCCTCCTACACTGTGCTGATACATTCATGGCCCCTGTGACTATTATCCCCTGGTCCCTTTCCTCCTCTGAATCTGCTACCTGCACTCCCCCTCCCCCCCCCGGCCAGTAGCTGGTCCTAGGATTTCTGGCTCTGAGGTGCATGACCTTGCAATTCTTAGTGTTTAACCTCAACTACCACTCCTTAGACCAGTGCTCAAATTTAGCTAGATCCTCCCTGAGTGCCTGTCTCCCTTCTTCACTGTCCACATTTGCACAAATCTTAGTGTCATCAGCAAACAGGCTGATCTTACTTCTGACCCCATCTGCAATGTCTCCTATGAAGACATTAAACAAAACAGGATCCAGCACTAAACCCTGTGGTACCCCACTAGTTACTGGCCTTGGCTTTGATGTCTCCCCCCTTACAACTACCCTCTGTTGTCTGCCCTGCAGCCAGCTCTCAACCCACCTGACCAGTTTCTCCCCTGCCCCCATGTCCCTCAGCTTGCTCAGTAGCCTCCTGTGTGGCACCAAGTGGAAAGCCTTACCGAAGTCCAGATACAGGATATCCACAGTGTGACCCTTGTCAATCGCCCTCGAGACCCAGTCAGAGAAGTTGATTAGGCTAGTTGGGCATGATCTTCCTGAGACAAATCCATGCCGTCTCTCATCCTATAGACCATTACTATCGAGAAAGGTTATTAATATCTCTTTCAGAATGGTCTCTATCAACTTCCCCACTATAGACATCAAGCCCACTGGTCTGTAATTGCCTGGTTCATCCTAGGGTCCACTGTTGTGGAGGGGCACAATGTGAGCCATCCTCCAGTCCCTGGGAACATTTCCTGTCTCATAGGAGGTGTTGAACCAGCCTGCCAGAAGGCATGCCAACACCTCTGTCAGTTCCTTCAGGACCCTTGGGTGCACAGTCTGGTCCTGGTGCTTTGTTCACCCACAAGGCTTTAAGGCCCTTCAGAACTCTATCCTCTTGGATGACCCCATCTGTTATCTCTGCCACCCCTCTACCCTTGCCCCCTTTCCCACGTGGTATTGTGCCATCCCTTTCTTTCATGAACACTGAGCCGAAATACTCGTTGAGTGCCTCCACCTGATCTTCCCCGTTTTCTGCTCATCCCCCTCCCTTTTGATTCTAACAATGTCATCTTTACAACTCCTCTTCTCCGCTATGTATTTAAAGAACCCCTTTTCCCCTTCTCTGATCCCCTGATCCAATTTCAGTTCCTTTTCTGCCTTGGCTGCCCTGTTCTCATCCCTAGATGCCTTTGTCAACACCTCCTTGTGCTCCTTACGCTCAGACTTTTTTAACTTATTGAATGCCATTCTTTTTTCCCTCACCTTCCAATCCACTTCCTTGCTGAGCAAGCTAGGCTTTTTTGACCTGGACTGCTAACTCTGAGACTTGGCACTCATGTCTGTGGCCTCTTTCAGTTCCTTCCTGATGATTGCCCACTTCTGTTCAGCATCCATCCCTGGGCCCTCCCTTTTGATTCTAACAATGTCATCTTTATAACTCCTCTTCTCCCCTATGTATTTAAAGAACCCTTTTTCCCCTTCTCTGATCCCCTGATCCAATTTCAGTTCCTTTTCTGCCTTGGCTAGCCTGCTCTCATCCCTAGATGCCTTTGTGAACACCTCCTTGTGCTCCTTACACTCAGACTTTTTTAACTTTTTGAATGCCATTCTTTTTTCCCTCACCTTCCAGTTTACTTCCTTGCTGAGCAAGCTAGGCTTTTTTGACCTGAACTGCTAACTCTGAGACTTGGCACCCATGTCTGTGGCCTCTTTCAGTCCCTTCCTGATGATTGCCCACTTCTGTTCAGCATCCATCCCTGGGCTGATTTCAGATACATACCCCTCTAGGATGCTTCCCATTCTGGCACAATCTGCCTTCCTGAAGTCTAACACTCCTGTCTTGGTCTTCTCCAACTCCGTCCCAATGTTGAGGAGGAACCATACTGAGCTGTGGTCACCTCCTGCTAGAGGTCCTGTACTACCACATCCTTCACTTGGTCATCATTTGTTAGTACAATGTCCAGTATGTTCCCCTCCCTGGTTGGCTCCAACACTCCCTACACTAGGTAGCTGTCTTGGATAGCCTCCAGTAGTACCTGTTTCCTGGTGTTGGTTGTAGTTTCTGTCCACCAGTCAACCCCAGGTAGGTTGAAATAATCCACTATAACTGTATGCACTTCACCACTGATCTTCCTGATTTCCTCCCCCAGCTCCCTATGCACCTCCTAGCTTTGTGAGGGTGGCCTGTACACCACTCCCATCCTGAGCTTCTTACCTTTGGGATTTTGGAGCAATACCCATATGGCTTCTGGCCTCCATTCTTCCCCTTCTCCCTGGTAAACAGTATTCCCTCCCTAAATTAAACACCCACCCCTCCCCCTCTTCCCCTCCCGGTCCTTGCGGTACACCTTGTATCCCAGGATCGTGAGATCCCAGTCATGGTATTTGGTGGCCCAGGTTTCTGAGATGGTGGCAATATCCATCTCCCCCATTAATGCCTGGAACTCTGCCACCTTGTTTGCCAAGCTCCTTGGATTCATGGATACAACAGACCACCTTGTGTCCTGCTCCACCTTTTCGTGTCCCTCCCCAACAGACTTCTACCTTGGTAACTTCCCCTAATTCTATTCCTCCCTTTCTTGGGGTGAGGCCTTCCAGACTCCCCTGCATGGTGACTCCCCCTTGCTGTCTGACTCAGCCCCCCTCCTCAGTTTAAATCTATGTTGTTTTTAATGTAATTCTCCAGTCCCTGTTTCAACATCCTTGTACCCTCGATGTTGAGATGCAGCCTATCCTTGGCATAAAACCCCTTATTATTCCATGTTTTGCCCATTCCCCTACAACCCTGCTCCCCAGTTCCGCACATCACCCCTTCAGCCACCTATTAAACTCCTGTATTGTTAGCTTTCTAGTGATGCTTGTCTTGGGTACTGGAGGTACCTCAGAGAACGTCACTGAACTTCCCACCTCATTGCAGATACTCCCCCACCTCCCTTAACCTCTCCTGCACTTCATCTACTGTACTGACCCCTAGTTTGTTTGTTCCTAGATGCACTATGATATGAGGCTTTCCTTCCACCTTTTCCAAACATTTCTGAATTGACTGCCATACTCTCCCTGCTGTCATACCTGGCTTACACTTCACCCAGGTTTGGCTCTTTCTTGCTCCCTTACCTCCCCGTTTCACCCCCCTGAACATGGATTCCCCTAGTAAAAGTTCTCAATCCCCACTCCCCTGCTCTTCCCCCATGGTTTGTCCTCCTATGAGCCCCTTTTCCCCAGTGTTCTCTCCTCCTTTACCTTCTCCTCCCCCATCAATTGCACCTCTACCTGCTCTCCTCCACCATCCTTTCTGTGCTCCTTCCCTTGCTCAAACACCCCCCACCACTAATTGGTCTTCCTCTCACCACATCATCATTGTACCTCACCCTCCTCCCTTCCCTACATTGTTTGGCCTCATTCTCCCCTTAGTTAGTATGTTCATGCCAACTGCACCTACTTCCCTACCCCTGCCAAATACTATCTCACAGTCTCCCCTGTCTCCTTGCACCCAGTATTCCCCCTTCCTTCATGGTCCACCATGCCCTGTTCTATGTTGCCTATCCCATCCTCCTGCTCTGTTTCATCTCCCAGTACTGTGTACCAGTTTGTTGTCTCCAACCTCCTGCTTATGACCTCCCCTGAAATCCCTCCCTGCCTCCACATACCCAGAACCTCTGCCCTATTTCCTTTTTCTCTATTTTTGTTCCTGACCACCTCCCAAGTCCCCTTTTCTGCTCTCCCTGGTTCCTGTGGACTTGGCCCCCCTGTCCTCCATGTCTGAGTACCCCTTTTCGACCTGTGGTAGCTAGGTCTATCCTGTGATGGAGCCCAACCTGACCCTTGCCCCATTTCCTCCTCTCCCACTCATACCTGTCCCCCTCCTCCCAGTTCCCATTTCAAGCCCTCTATTTCCATCATAAACTGTATGAAGAGCCTGCAAAGTGGGCACCCCCACCTTCCACCTGGTTCCCAGGAGCAGTACTGTTTCACACCCATTGCAGCTCACCACCCTTTCGGCCTCCTTGTGTCCTCATCCCCAGTCATCCCTACCCCTGCAGTCTTCTCCCTCAATTCATCCCCCTGCCACCTTGCCATGACCTCCACATCCTCTCGATAACCATTAGGCACTACTGGCCCCTGTTCCTTAGTCTGGCTGGATCCTCGGTGTAGGTTCAGTGTACTTCATACCCCTCACTGTGGCTGCCATTACCCAACATGGCCTGCTGTCTTCACTGCTGATGCCCTGCAGACACCACTCGAGACACCACACTCCTGTGTCTTGGCACTCATGCAAGGGTCACTTGACCTTCAAGGAAACACATATGGACTCTGGCTTCAGTACTGGCCCTGCTAAGTCAGGTGACCTCCATGTCTCACTGGTAAAAATCTTACCTCAACCTCCCTCACTCAGCATCCTCCCAACACCCAGCTTCAGCAAATCCCCCACACACAGTTGGAAATCAGCCCCTGATATGCTGCAAATTCACAGCATTCATCCTGAAATCTACAAAATGACATTTACCTGTCTCAGAGTTCTTCCACTTCTCTCAGCTGTGCCATCTACTCAGCTGCCCCTTACCTGGTCAACAAAAGCTAAATAAATAAATAAGAGTCAGAGGGGTAGAATAATTCTAAGTAATACAATGTAGTGGATCAGGGCAGACTTGATCGACCAAAAGTCTTTTTCTGTCCGTATTCGTTATGTGTGTCTATCCTGGGTCTCCCACACACTGGGTCTTTAGCAACTGGACCCATCACAGGAGAAATGCATTGTCTCTCCAGGGATGGGCCTATCATGCATTGCTCAGGAACAGCACACTCTGCATCTGTGTCACAGATGAGTGTCTCTGATCTAGGGAAAATTAACCCCAGAGCATCTCATAGTCAAGTAGTGTGCAGTGACGTGGCTTAAGAGTGTGGACAGGGGAGAGGTGCAATAAAATCAGAAAACTGAAGAAAGAAACTCTGTATCTATTAATCAAAAGTGGTTTTGGAATACCTGAGGAATGACAATGGCTTGATCCTCAGCATTCCTCCTGTGCTTTTTGTTCATGCATCCTAGAAGGAGGTAATACAAAGAAGTGCACGTGCTTTAGAGCACATGTTTTCCTTTTCTTGATTGAACTTATCCCAGAGTTGCAACACAAACCCCATCTGTGCTTTTTGCTAATAAATCCTAGAAGGAGGTACTACAATGAATTGCATGTACTGTAGAGCACATATTTTCTTTTTCTTGACTGAACCTACCCAAGAGCTGCAACACAAAATGTATAGCTATTTCGGCTTCTTATGATAGTCTCCTCTTGATTTCAGTTTTAAAGAACACTATTCAAAAAAATTTTTTACTTACTTACAGCACCAGTGTGAAAAAATAAATTAATAAATAAATTACTGCTGCCAATAATGCAGAGGAAAGATCATCCACACTTACTGTGACTTGCCAGTAAGAAGTGGCATCTGTGCAAATGTAAGAGCTGGGATTGGTACTGGCAGGGTTAGTGGAACAAAATGAACAGAAATTAGTATGGAAACCCAATGTAATGGAGTCTCCAATATTACTGAAAAATAATAAAAAGTGGCTTTTAGACTACATTTTCTATAGTGAAACATTTTTATTCTGGTTAGTGGAATAAAAGATAAGTGGAAGAAAGTTCTATGCAGTATATGCTATTGATGGACACTGATGAGTTGTTTTATATTCTGGAAAAAAAATAATTTTCACAATAAAGAGATGAATGATAGATATATAGATCAATAGATAGATCAGACAGAGTGACAAGGTAGCAGTTGAAAAACAACAGATTTGCTGTTGAGGGAGAGCAAAACAGTGCAAGTCTTCACTTTGTTGCCACCTTTTGATCAATTCATTTAATGTTGTTATTAATTTGTTTTTCAAACTATTGTATGGACATTTATATACTATATAATAACTGGTCAGCAATTTTCTGTTAGGGCTGACCAAGTTATAATTTGCCATTATAACCCACGGGTTATAATGGCGAGCACTCACCAAGTCACTCAGAGACAGCCACTCCCTCATTGGCTGTTCACGTCCTCTGGGCGGGCTAAACACTTTTGCAAACATGGTGGCTTCTCAATCACTTAGCGAGGAGCTGCCAGGCCAAGACTTATTGCTTTTTCTTTTTAAAAAACAAAAACATGAACAGTAACCATACAAACAATCTATCTGGTTGATCCTACCATTCGGAAACTGCACCGGATAACTGCCACCGAGAACATCTCTGACTCTCACGGGCCGAGGAAAGTGATTGCAATTGCAATCTAAATACAAAGCCTGCAAAAAGTAAAAGTACATTTACATAAAAAAATCAACTGTAAAAAAAAAATCAGAAACAAAAAGATTGTCTCAGAAAGACAGACACTGGTGTGTGTGTGTGTTTGTGTGTGTGTGTAGACACACAGAACCAGTAAAGTTTGAGTTGCAAAAAATTGCTGACCAGCAATTATAAAAAATAAAAGATAAGGAAGTGTAATTTAAGCTTGAATTTAATGGCTGCCCTATTGTGAGATGCTTTAATAAACCCCTTGGGCTACACCCTTGGCGGTTTATGTAGCATCCCTCACCTTGGGCAACCATTAAATTATCGTTAAGCACAATTCCCCGTCCATTATTCTACATATAATGTATCTTTGTCTCTTTCTATCTTTGTGTAATTTGAAACTCGTATGTACCTTTTGTGACAAGACACCAATGTTAAGATGGATTGCCAGCTTAAAGGCAAGCCCTATTGTAGGGAGTCTCCTGACCAAAACAGCAGGAGAATATGTTCAGGCTTAGATATCATAGAGGAGGGAGGGAAAGAGGTAGGGGTGAGGGGAGGGGAAAAGGGAAGGTGGGGAAGGAAAGAAGGAGGAATTGTTGGAGGAAGGGCAGGAAAGGAGAGGAATCAGGGGAGGAAGGATGGAACAATGGGGAGGGGTCAGGGAGCTAGGTCAAGGATTAGTGGAAGGGCTGGACGCATGGCACTGAGGGTTGAGGTGCTGGATGCCACACCTCGCACCACACTGGTGACCCGGGTTCGAGAAGGAGCCCAGGCCATCGGGGGTCAGAGGGGGAGAGATAGTATTGAACATCTGGAGGATTGCTCTCCTGTCCCAGGGGTGGGATCCAGAGCATGCTCAGTGCAGTTGTGACCCCTGGTGGAGACTAGGGGCTCTCTGATGCTAAGCCAGAAATGAGGGGTGCAGTGGCAGTAGACATCAGTGACCTAGTTGTGCAGACATCATTGCACGTTCACACTTTGAGGGAAACCTTATACAGAAAAATCCCCATCCTTGGGGATAGGCAATGGCACCATACCCTCCAGGCCACACTCCAGCATACTGGCCACTGTTCTGTCCACAGTCATCCAGCCTGTCTTACTAGATTCTAGATGTAGCACCCTCGGTGGATAAGGCAGCCTCATCTCGGGTGGTTCAGAGTCAGGGAGTCCGTCGGACTAGCAACAGGAGTAGGAGGTGCCTCAGGTACAAGGTAGAACCTGGTAGATGGTGTGAATGCAGGAAAGAGTTCCCCAGGGAAGGTGCAGAAACAGAGTTAAAAAAAAAAGATTTGTGGAAGGGAGCGGGGGGAAGGACTGCAGGAAAAGGGGTACTTAAAGGGAATCAGGATTAGGATTACCCTTTTTCTTTTGCTAGAGAGCAGTTTTCCACTGCACACCCTTTAATTCAAGGGTATAAAGTGGGCATGTGTAGGAGATCTGGGGGTCAGCTGCTGAAGGTGGACGGCAGTGGTGACCAGGATGAGATGGAAGCACTGGGCCACAGGGACTGCTAAATGTGACAGAAGTCAATTGGCCATAGACTGCTGAAGGTGGACAGCAGTTAGCATCAAGGAAGAAAAGAAATGTTGGGCTCACAAGGGCTGCTGAAGTTGGACAGCTGTGGGGTGGCCAGGTGCAGGTTGGCATATGGTATGGCTAGGAAAAAGAGGTGGGGATATAAAGCAATGGGAGGGGAAATACGAGAATAAAGGGGGGATGGGAGAAGTGGGGTAATAGGAGACCCAGGAGAAGTAGATATGGGGCCAAGGTGGTACTGAGCAAGGAAACCAGGAAACGGGCTGGGTGTGCACCCAGCCGTGTTTGGCCATTTTTGGGATTGAATCCCAGAGGGCCAAAGATGGGCATCGGGTATATACCTAAGACTTGAAGGATGGAAAATGGATGAAAGAATGGCACAGAGTCATAATGTCACAAGACATTACCGCTCAGCAATGTACTGTGCTGCCAATACAGTGCAGTATATTGCCAACGTGATTGCTGAATGTCCTCCCTGTTATGGGGTGCTGTGCCCCAATCCCCCCCCAACTTAAATAACCAACTCAGGGGAAGTGGGTTTAACAGTTAGAATCACACAAAGTGCAAAAAAAAAAAATGTTAGTCGTCTTGGACCTGGAATTGAAACCTGGTCCCAAACACACTGACTGCCTCCCTTGCTGCCTGTGGTGCACCCCTTTGAGCCACATCAGCTGCTTGCCAGCCCCTCTTCCCAGAAGAAGTCTTATCCTCTTTCTGGGAAGATTGAGAGGGTGCACTACCTCACATACACCTTTTCATGGTTTTGCACCCTCTCGCTCTTCCCTACCATGCTGTTCCTGTTGCGCAGTCTGCACATGCACTATCAATCACGCAAGATAGTGACCCGGTAGGTGAAAGAACAATGGCTGTATATAATGTATGTATGATGTACGCATGTGAAAAGATTTTGAGGATTTTGGTGATGTAAATAAAATGGGCATGGAGCTCTGAGAATAAATAAAATATGGCCAGCTGGGCACCCAGCAAAGTTTTGTGTGGTGTGGTTATTTTAGGAAAGGGATCCCCAGACAATAAGTTTTCTTGCTCAATGGTAATATCCTAATAAAACTTGAAATTGAAGTACATTACAAAGGTTGTTAGATATGAGTTGCCTGATTTGTCTTTTTGGATTTCTTCTAATAAATTAGCAGGACTTCTTAGGGTTCTGTTTACAAATGCAATGAATGGTTCTTCTGAGGTGAAGGATGATTCCACCAGTTACAAATAAACACATCCTTATGCCATCTTCTACAGTCAAAGAAAGGGCTTTTCAAAATACAGGGTTCTGATTTACTGTATGGTAACCTATTGAAAAGTTAAAAAAAAATAAATTGTATATGAAGTAACATAAACATATATGTTATCTCTGTTTGCTATGCAGACCTTACTGTAACTATGCTGATAAATGCTATATTTTTGTATTCCCTGTCAATTTTGTACAGCTGTCCCATCTGCTCCCGGCCGCATACTAGCTACCAGGAACACAAAAACCTCAGTTGTTGTTCAGTGGGACAAACCAAAACTGGGAGAGGAACTGCTAGGCTACTACATTGATTCCTGCTTGGTGGGCACAAACAATTGGGAAATGTGTAATCACAGACCCATAAAATACACAAGGTATGGTTCTTTTGTACTGGTATGATTCCGTATCATGACATTCTTAGTTTTGCAGACTTATTTATATCAAATCCCTACAACTTTTTGACAAATCTTAACATGTCATTGAGATTAGATGCACTGTAGTGTATTCTCATCAAATCAAGCTGAGCCTCAGTTTTTTACCAAACACAAAAGCAGCACACATTCTTGCTAGTTATTTTTTGATAGTTATGAACTTTATACTATTGTTTCTTGCTTCAGTATTATGTAGTGTACTTTTCTGTACCTGGGTTGTATCTGAAAAAAGGTGCCTTGGCACCAGTGTACCTACTCCGTTATCAAAATTAATAAATCAACAAAAATAAATAAACACATACATACATAAATAAACACATACATACAAAAATAAACACATACATACAAAAATAGACACATACGTAAATAAACACATACATAAATAAACATACATAAACACATACATACATAAATAAATAAACACATACATACATAAATAAACAACAGCACCGTTTTCTTGGATTATGTGCAGTTAATTAAATTCAGGTTAACTCAATGCTATTTAACAGAACATTATTCCTATCATATACTGTATAGGGAATATGCAATAGTCTGACCCATAGTATGAGTTGATGTTTATGTGCTGCATTAATATGTCAGTTTTATTAACTGTTGATAAAAATAAAAATAAACTGTTCTTAAAAATTAAAAATAATAATTCTGAATAACCTAACCAGTGAGTGGGCCTTGATCTTCACTGTGTTGTGGGTGGTTGACTCAGATTACAACGTGGGGGTAGAAGTATTCAGAGACATGATTGGTACAGAGCAATCACCTGACCATTTGTTAATTCCCCATACATGCACAGCAATTTGTGATCAGATGATCTGAGCAGACCAGGGAGTGCTCTGGCTCTTGTTATTGTACTGAGTTAAAAATCAGGATCACTAGGGGTGCCCATGATCCTGTCACTGTGTCCCATTCAAGTGGAACCCACGGTCCTCTAACTCTGTCCCGTTTCATAGTAATGTAGTGAACTGAGAGGTCTGAGCCACTGTCAGTTTGTTCCGTATGGGGAAGAGAGAGATGCAACAGTTCACTGTGGCACTCTTGCTGTCTCTGTATTGTGTCACACAAAACCATGACTGGGACATAAACATACCAGGATACACTATCTACAGGAGGGACAGGGAGGGTAAAAGAGGAGGAGGAGGAGTAGCTCTTTACATAAGGGAAGGAATAAAAGCAACTGAACAAAAGGGTAAACAGGGAGGAGAAGAAGCACTGTGGGTAAATTTGGAGACAGGCAATGGCACCACAATACGTACAGGGGTTGTATACAGACCCCCTTCTCAGGGGGAGGAAATGGACAAGGAAATGATAGAAAGTATACTTAGAATGGCAGAAAAAGGGGAGAAATTGCTGATGGGTGATCTGAATATGCCAGATGTTAACTGGAGTGCAGTTGCAGTTGCCACTTCCAAGAGTGGAGTTATTCTAGATGCCCTACAGGGAGCATGCCTTAGACAACCAGTACTGGAGCCCACTCGAGAGGGAGCAATATTAGACTTGATTCTCTCAAATGGAGATGGAGAGAGGATCGCAGATGTAGAAGTGGATAGCCATCTGGGAACTAGCGACCATCGAACAGTATGGTTCACAATAAACACAGCAATAGAGTCAAGCCATACAAAGACAAAAATACTGGACTTTAGGAGGGCTGACTTTGCAAAATGGGTGAGTGCCTAAGGAATGCACTAGCAAATGGGCAGGAAGGAGGGTGGAAGAACAATGGGGAATAATAAAACTGCCATCACAGAGGTAATGAGCCTTGTGTGAAGCAAATAAACAAAACAAAATGATGTAAGAAACCACTATGGTTCTCAAAGGAAGTGGCAGTGAAGGTTCAAGAGAAAAGAAAGCATTCAGGAAGTACAAGGAATCACAGAAGGAGCAGGACAGAGAACTGTATCAGTTAAAAGCAAAGGAGGCTGGGAAGGCAGTCAGAACAACAAAAGGCCCAAACGAGGAAAAGATAGCCAACTTTCGGTTAAGAAGAGGATAAAACCTTTTATAGGTACATCAGGGAGCAAAAGGGAAGACCAAGGAGGGATAGTGAGGCTTAATAAAGGGAGGAGGGTGGGCAGAGGGAAACTGTTAAAAGGCAGAGATACTAAACAAATATTTTGCTCAGTATTTACAAATGAAGAGGGGGTACATAAAACAAACAATAGAATCACTCTGGATACAGAAGTTGATACCAGTCCATTTACAGAAGAAAGGGTTCTGATAGAACTCTTAAAACTGAAGGTGGACAAGCAATGGGGCCTGATGGGATTCATCCCAGAATTCTAAAGAACTAAGGGTAGAACTAGTGACACCACTGACTACCCTTTTAACAAATCATGGGAGGATGGGGTGGTACCTGAGGACTGAAGGAGGCAGATGTGATTCCCTTCACAAAGTGGGAGCAAGGTAGAAGCAGGAAACTACAGACCTATTAGTTTAACCTCAGTGATAGAAAATGATGGAATCACTTCTGAAGGAAAGAATTGTTGAGTATCTAGAGGCCAGAGGGGCTGGGATCCTAGGCAGCATGGATTCATAGTGGGAAGGTCATGCCAGACGAATCTGATAGATTTCTTTGACTGGGTGACCAAAGTAGTAGATCAGGGAGGGGCTGTGGACATGGCCTACCTAGACTTTAGCAAGGCATTTGACACAGTCCGACACAAAAGATTAATATACAAGTTAGCCAGCCTGAGAGTGGGTCCCAAGATGACAGCCTGGGTAAAGAATTGGCTGGAGAATAGGACACAGAGAGTAATAGTAAATGGAGTCCACTCAGAAGAAAGGAGGGTTACTAGTGGGATACCGCAGGGTTCAGTATTAGGACCGGTCCTCTTCAATGTCTTTATAAGCGACATTGCAGAAGGACTGGAAGGAAAAGTATGTCTCTTTGCAGATGACACAAAGATCTGCAACAGAGTTAATGCACAGGGTGGGGTGGAAAGGATGAGAAGGGACTTGGCAAGGTTAGAGGAATGGTCAAATGTATGGCAGCTTAGATTCAATGCTAAGAAGTGCAAGGTAATGCACTTGAGAAGCAAAAACCCAGGGGAACAGTACACAATGGGGGGTAAGATACTAACAACAACAAAAATGAAAAGGGACCTGGGGGTAGTCATATCAGATGACCTAAAGGTAGGCAAGCAATGTGAGAGGGCAGCAAGGAGGGCTGGGGGGATACTGGGATGCATAGGGAGAGGCATCACCAGTAGAAAACAGGAAATTATTATACCTCTGTACAGACAGCTGGTGAGACCCCATCTAGAGTACTGTGTGCAGTTCTGGACCCAGTCTCTGCAAAGACATAGACAGGATGGAAGCTGTCCAGAGGAGGGCAACTAAAATGGTGCAGGGTCTGCACCGGAAGACATATGAAGAGAGACGAAAGGAGCTTAATATGATAGCCTCGAGGAAAGGAGGAGGGGGTCATGATAGAAAGCGTTCAAGTACCTCAAGGGAATCAACAAAGTCCAAGAGGGTAGCATCTTTCAAAAAAGGTGTGCAAGAACAAGAGGCACAATTTGAAGATGGGGGGCGGCTCAGAGGTCATTTAAGGAAGTATTTTTTCACAGAGAGTGTTGTGGATGCATGGAACAGCCTTCCGGAGGAGGTTGTGGAGTCAAAATCAGTGGTGGAATTCAAGCATGCATGGGACAGTCATAAGGCAATTCTAGGGGGTGGGGGTAGGAAGAAGTAGGCTGCTGGTTAACTAGGATCTGCAGCTTATCCAGTAGGTAGGGAAATAGGCAGACTGGGTGGGCCAAGCGGTCCTTATCTGCCGTCAAATTCTATGTTTCTATGTTTCTATGAGAACTCAGTTTCAGAGGCTGCCATTGTTTTTCTCACTTAGCGAGTGATAGTCCAGTACCAGTATTTTTTTTTAACACTCCTACCCCATTTTATGAGTACTGACAATCATCCCATGTTGCAGTTTCTGCATGTGTGTAGCAACAGCACCTATAATGACTCTGTCCATCAACACACTGAAACAGTGCCCATCCCAGCATGAACTGCTCCTAGCTGCTCTATGTGTCCTTGAGTGGCAATCAGCAGTGTGGTGGTATTGCAGTACTTTTGGGGCTGGGGAGGGGGAAACAAACCTCCCACAGTTAAAAATCAGGATCACTAGGGGTGCCCATGATCCTGTCGCTGTGTCCCATTCAAGTGGAGCCCACGGTCCTCTAACTCTGTCCCATTTCATAGTAATGCAGTGAACTGAGAGGTCCGAGCCACTGTCAGTTTGTTCCGTATGGGAGAGAGAGATACAACAGTTCACTGTGGCACTCTTGCTGTCTCTGTATTGCAATTTGCTGTTGCTGAACCATGTGTGGTGGAGAGAGAGAGGGAGATGCACATCAGGGAGAGACAGCGAGAGGCACAGCGAGAAGCAATAGGAGCCTAGAAAGTTGTTGGAGACAGAGAAACAGGAATTACAAGCAATTTGCATCCACCAGTAGCCACACAGTTCATGCTATTGTTCCCCAACTTATGTCCCCACAGTGATTTTGTACAATACATTTGTGGAGAGACAGTGGGAGGTGTAGGTAGCCACTGATGAAAGTGTGCCCCGCACCCAGCCACCCTCAATAGAAAGTGTGACGGTGCCTACCCCCTTTTCCACCATCCCTGAGAGAGGCAGTGGGTACCTGGGTGTGTGGAGTGCAGAGACAGACAGCAAGTCACAGCCTCACAGTACCACATGCACCAAGGGCCCTACGTATGAATGACTGGGTTACATGCACTGGAGGTCATAACCTGCCCATGGAGCTCCACACCTGACTCCCTCCAAATGAAATTATCTTTTGAGAAAGGGTCAAGGTTAGACCTGATATGCGTCAAGAGTCTTTTCTGACCTTCGGCGTCAGGCAATATTTATTATGGAATAAAACTGGTTTTACAGTAATTTCATCTGGAGGATGGTATCAGTGCCTGAATACACTGTTTTTCTGTGCTTGCTTTTTTCGTGTGCACCACCATCACTGTACGCACTATCATTGTGAGTATTAAGCACCTGTGGACAGGTGCACTGCAGAGGAATTCACTACTGGCTGCCACCTTTCCATGGTCCCCCAGCACACAGGTCCATGCAGGATGGATGGGGGAGGCATAATAGACCCAGCCCTGTGTCTGCAGTGGATCACCTGCACAGTTTTGTGCGAGTCCAAGTGCGTGAATTGCACCCACTGAAACTCGGACCCATGCAGCAGTGCCCCAACAGGTTCCTGTACAGTGGCAATACTCCCAGTGCACAGGAGCCAACTGTACCACCCTCCCCAGCCCAAGTCACCCCGGCACTCATGCACCCCCAATGCACACACTGCACACTGGTGCACCTACTTCCCCATACAGGCAACCCTCATACACCATACTCCCAACCCTACTCCCTTGGTCAGTGGTGACACCCCCCAACCCCCAACCTGTACCTGCAGGTGTGGTACCAGGTGCCTGACGGCCAGCAGTACAGTCCTCCACACACCTCCATGGCCACCAGCCATCTGACCTACACAGGGGTGTGCAGTGGCTGCGCAACCATAGATCAGATGGGGCAGCTGTAGAGGTGTGTGGGGTGCTGTACTACTGGCTGTCAGGCACCCAGTACCACACCTGCTGGTACAGGTAGAGGGATATAGGTGTGGGGGGCTGGGGCAGTGGGGGTGATGATCACCCAATAGAGTGTGGAAGGGGTGTCAGCCAGTGGGTTTGGGGTCAGTGCTGGCCACAACTATGTGGGGAGAGCAATGCCTGCCTTTCCTGAGCCCATTCACCTGTTTGGTGTGCATGGGGGCTGGGTGCGTAGGAGCAATAATGGCAGGGCTTTCCCTGGTATACCTACCTGCCCCCTATGCACTCTGGTGCACAGCACTATTTATCATGGTGCATAGTGTGTACTTCTGGCATGCCCCCCCAGCACACACCCACCCCCTGTGCATTGCTGTTTGCACACCCAGGAGATTGGGCACATGCCAGTTGCATGCCCCAGTCATGAATGCCACATGACCACCACTCTGCTGCATTCAGACTTAGCTAGTCCAATGTGCCCGGTTTACACACCATGTGGCATAGTGCATAGCGCTCCATGAGAGAGAGAGAGAGAGAGAGAGACAGTCATCCTGTCTTAATGGAGGTCTGGCCACAGAGTGAGCGGGTATGGGACATGTTATTGGCATGTTCTTCAAGTCACAAGTAGCTGTAGTTCAGCTGCTATGTTGGAATAGTTGCTCACTAGGGGAGGACCAAAGCATCATGTCCTGCACTGCTGCTGTAACTGGGGTCTGTCTCACAACACTAGGAAGACTTCAGCTACACAGATGTATATATAGGTAGAAAGAGATGCTCCAAATTCTGCACTGTCTCTCCCGAGGCCGCTGTCAGTTACTCTGTCTCTCTATCAGCATGGCATTACCTGTCGCTGTCTTTCTGTCTACTGAGCTCAGTCTCTGCTGTACGCTGACTCTGGATTGCATTTCCTTGTCACTACAGTACACTCAATGGATAGAGAGAGAGATAGAGAGACACTGCCAAAGGTAAGTGCTGCAAAAGTGACCGGGACAGAAGGAATGACTCCCAGGGTTGAAGTCAGCATCTTGGGTCATACTGGTGAACAAGACAACGTTATGAGTCTGTGTATTTTAAAATGGAAATCAGCACAGAAATAGCAGGATTAACAAGATATGTAAATAAATAATACATGAACTGGTTTGGGGGGTGGCATGACTTCTTAGCAGTTTCGGTGACAGGGACGGCAGTCCTCAGCAGCGGGTGAGCTAACATGTTGTTGTCTCCTGTACTTAGTGGAGGGCACCTAAAGAGAGCAAGTCAGTGTTTCAGGGCAGTTTCACAGGCAGAGATGGCACAAAAGAGCAAGAAAGACAGGGAATCCTGTGTTGTTGTACAATTGTAGCCCCATGCCACTGTACCCCAGCTACTTCAATGTAGCTTCTGGACCCCACCCCCCAAGAAAGAGAGAGAGAGAGAGAGAGATGTTAGAGACAGAGAGCGCTGCAGCAGGCTGCTTTCTTGCAGCTGTCTTTTGTGCTTGTGTTCATGGGGGGGGGCTACAGTGTATGTGGTAGGCACACTACTAGAGCATAGTATGTCCAAAAAATGTCACAGAGCATGTCAGTACTGTATGTGTGACACTCCTATTTGCATAAAAGCAATCAAATGTGCATTCTTTAAGGACTATTTTACAAGGTGGCAGGATACACCACTTTTTTGGTCTTTAAACATGAGAAAAATTAGCTTTTGTGGGTTTTCTCATGTTTTGTACATAACCCATGATATAAGCACAATAACCCACTGCAGGGTATGTGGTTATTTGGGATTAATCAGCACCCTCAGTGCTGTGAGGGCACTCAGACTGTGACCTCGTGCCTCACAACGCACCTGGGGTGTTGATTAATCCCCAGTAACCACACACCCTGTCATGGGTTATTGCTTACTTATGCCATAGATCTTTGTGAGTATGGGGGCAGGACAATGATTCAAGATTGTCAGAGTCATGAGTGAGTTACTGCATGTATAGTAAGACTTGCCCCCTCACAAGTGACAAGTGGCATATTTTGAACCAGATCATTGTGTGTCCAGTCAGGCAATGGCCCTAGTATTCAAAAATGGCAGTCTGCACCTTTCCAAACAGTGCTGTTCGAGAAATAGCATATGGCCATCAGATAGGCATATTCATTAGGCAGCACACCCTGCCACACACAGGTTGCCTGTATCAATACAAAACTGTGATGTACATATGAATGGTGTACCACATCCCCTTGTTAGCAGTAAACACCCAAGAGCAAAGGGGAATAGTACATCCTAAACAGGATGGCAACTATTCTTCTGGGAGAAATATTCGGAGTCTGGCATGCTATGGTCACGTGTAGCATATAAGGTGCTGAGGGGCTATTTGCATGCCATTATGTGACTATTAGCAGCTCTTCACAGTACCTCCACACACAAATGCACTAAGACACTGTGCAGAGCCTTGGCTATTGCTCCCTTCCTCCCTCATCAGATCCCTAACAAGGAAATCCCTGGCTGACTTGTAGTACTCTCTCCCACTCTAATCACTAAGATAATGAGGTGACATCCCCTGCCAGTCTAGTGAACCCCACTGATTCACCTCACTGATATAATAAAGTGTCATTCCCTGCAAGTCTATAGGACCCCACTGCTTCACAAATCCTCATCAGAAATAGCAACATAATGTCAAATCCTCGCATGTGGTTATGTGATTCCCATTTGATCTCCGAGATACAATTATGTAATTCCGTTCTAGTCTAGTGGTACCTCCCCCAGCCCAGTTCCAATTATCATATTCATACTCACCCCACCATCCCTCATTGGCCCACTCACTCAGCACACACCACCCCCTTACCTTGTCTGGCACCTGACTCACCCTAGCAGTCCATCCCTGTCAACTGTTTCTATAGTATGTATTCTCTTGGTCCTTATCACTCAAATGGTGACTGGCTGAAGTGGTAAGAAAAGGGTTTTTGCCAATCTATGTCTTGCACTTTGCTGACTGACAAGAATGGACTTTGCAAGAGTATCTCTCAACTTCCATGGAGTTGCAGTACTGTATTCTAGGAATGGGTTTGCACAAGACTGCCACGTGGGGTTTGACATCATGTTGTTGTTTTTACCAGGGGAGTGGTCACAAGTCCACTTTCTGTGGAAAGAGTATAAAGGGGATTGGAAGCACTGAAGTAAAACAAGGAAATGAGACAAGATGGAATTTACCTAAGGGATCTTAAAGAACTAAGCACAGTGCCAGCCACCTGTCTGACAATACTATTTAGCACCTTGTTGGAGACGGGAGTAATTTCAGAGGACAGGAGGATTGCTGATGTGGTCCCTCTGCACAGGAACAGCAGCAGAGTGGAGGATAGCAGTTACAGGCCAGTCAGTCTCACAACAGTGGTGGGGAAGTTAATGATGACCCTGCTGAAGGAGAGGCCCATGGATTTCATGGAGGCAAATGATCCACAGGACCACCAGCAGTATGGATTCACAGGGGGAAGGCCATGTTATACAAATGTCATGGATTTTGTTTAGTTGACTAGGGAGGTATATCAGAGGAGGGCAGTGGATGTGGCCAATTTGCACTTCAATAAGGCCTTTGACAATGTGCCACAAAGCAGGTTAATAAAGAAACCTTGTAATCTGGGGGTGGGAAGAAGGTAAACTGGATATCAAACTGGTTGAAGGATAGGAGGTAGTGGTGGTGGTGGTGGTGGTGGTAAGTGAGAGTCACTCAGGGATGGGGTAGTGACCAGTAGAGTGCAACAGGAATCAGCACTGCATCCTGTCCTCTTCAATGACTTCATAAGTGACATTTCTGAGGAACCAGAGGGGAAGGTGTGTTTCTTTGAAGATGACACAAAGATCTGCAAGAAGTTGGACACCCAGGAAGGGCTAGATAGAATGCAAAGGAATCTGTGGAAACTAGAAGAAAGGGCAAGGGTGTGGAAGCATGATTTGATTCCATGCACTTGTGGTGGGGAAACTATGGGGGGGGGGGTGTATAAGATGGTGGGGAGGTAATTACCATCACCAAGCAAGAGGGAAAACTGAGTATAATCATATCAGATGATTTCAAAGTAGCAGGGTAGTGTGACAAGGCAGTAGACAAGGCTAGTGGGATGCTGGAGTGCATTGGGAGGGTGATTTCTAGCAGGAGAAGGGATATGGTGTTGCCACTGTATCACTCACTGAGACCCTACCTAGAGTAGTGTCCAGTTCCGGATGCCACACCTCCACAATGACATTGACAGGGTGGAAGCACTTTAGAGGAGGGCTATCAAAATGTAGCAGGGAATTGCAAAAGAAACCATACTAGGAGAGACTCTGGGAGCTCAATATGTACTCCTGGAGGAGAAGAGATGACTGAGACTTGGATGTATCTCATAGGGGTGAACAAGATTCAGGAGGAGAGTCTCTTTTATTTGAGGAGGAGCACCAGAATATGGGGACATGCCATGAAGTTTGAGGGCGTAAGTTTAAGAGGAATGTGAGGAAATATGTCTTCACCAAAAAGGTAGTGGATACCCAGAACAGCCTGCCAGAAAAGATGGTGGGGGCAAAATCAGTGGGGAGTTTCAAGCATGTGAGGGATAGGCACATCTTCAAAATATGTACAGGAAAGGGAAGAGGAAGGGACACCAGCAACCAGAGAGGGTCTAGGGTGTAGTAATAGGCTGGGAAAAATAGGGCAAACTAGATGGGACTACCAGTCCTTTTCCGATGGCAAATTATATGTTACTATAATGAGGACTGGGTGAGGGTGGTGAGATCCAATAGACTACCATGGAGGGTTGGCCATTATTGTGATAATTCTGACGGGGGATCAGGTGAGTGAGGGGGGTTCACTAGACCACCAATAAAGGTATGACATTATTTTGATATTTCCAGCAGGGATTGGGTGAGGGGATCATTACATTACCTGGGATGTTTTGACATTATTTTAATATTTCAGATGAGGGATGAGGGCAAGATGGTGGTACCACTAGACCACAGTCTGGGTTTGGCAGTATTTACATATCTCTGATGGAGACTGGGGCATGAAAAGTGTACCATGGAACTGAATAGTGTTATCTTGGATATCAGGAAGGGAGGGGCATGGTGTTTTCGGCTCCAGTGCTGGTGGGGGAAGGGGTTGAGGGTCTAAAATCACTGTGTACATTGTTATGTTTTTGGCACTTTACTATGAAAATACTTTAAGGGTGGAAGAAGATTGTTTTTTGAGATCTTTTTACTGAGAAGGAGGAATACTGGTTTGAAAATTTTGAGCTGAAGGAAAATAATTTTGATACAGACAGTAGTAAGGTTCAGGAAGATGGAGCACGTATAAAAAACTTATGTTTGAAGAACTTAGTAGAAAAGAAGAGCTGTAGGAGATGTCATTAAAATAGGAACTATAGCCTGTGTTAAGTAGTACAGTAATATTATGCACAATGCCCTAATCAGAATGTTCTGATGAACAAGAACAGATATGGCACTCCCAGGCTAGGCAGAGTACAATGACTTTGAAGTATTAGTATGTATAAAAGAGGGTTTCTCTTCAAAGGGCATGCATTCTCCACAGACTGACATATACATTTTCATGTATTCATTGAAGAAATGTAAGTAGAGATCAACACTACCCATATATTGCAGTCCAGCCAGGACTGATTCCTTTGGGGACCAAAATTAGACAGGTTTATACTGTTAGGTTTTGGAAGTGCTTTCTCTTTCAAAAAGCAAAGCAGGACCTTCAAAAAAGAAAATGATATGGAAGACTGCGGGTGCAAATCAAATTTGCATTTGGCCCTATAAAACAATTGGCCCAAATCTGACAACACTGAGATTTCCTTCATATCCACCTACACTGGAAAATAACTTTATTTTCCTTTACATGTGGAACATGTTTTGAAGGCAAACTATTTATGTAGACACTCTTATGTTGTTGCAGTACTTTAGTAGATGCATAAGCTACTTCTCTTGTTGGTCTTTGTGGTGTATACCTCTTCAGGGGCATAGCCAGGATTTGGTGGGGGTGGGTCCAAATACTGATAGGGGAGTCCAGCTGCATGCTCCCCTAGAAACACTTGAAAATTAAGGAGTTAAATGGTGCAGTTTAGTGCATTTTTAGGCAATAACTGATGAGTTACATGCCCCTGTTTCTTTCTCAGTGCCTTAGTTTTTCCCAGTTTTGGGCTGTTATTGGCCAGCTCACCTCATGTTCTTTTTTTCCTGTCTGTTCTGTTTTCCTTCCATTTGCATATTTGTTTAATATTTCTTACTTGCCAATTTAATCAGAAAAATTTATATTTTCATTTTTGAAGTCATTGGCAGTATGTGCAGTTTGTCCTTAACCAAAAACATAAAAGATCAAATGGATTTTGCCCAAGACAAGGATGAGTCATATTATGAAAACTGTTACACCTAGAAAACCTATACATAAATGTGTTCTGCCTTAAAGGATTAATGTTTTCCCCCATATCTTGACATTCTCTTATGTCTTCATGCTTATTAGAACCTTGTTTTAATGTTTCTGCCACCCAGGATGGAGAAAGAATCTAATCTGTAAGAGGTGACACTTTTGGCACGATTACTTGCTGCCTGTTGCTGGTGTGGCCTGTGAGCTAGGGACTTGGGCCAGGGAGCTGATTGACTGTTGTAGGCTAGTTCATGCTCACCAAGATACTTACAGTAGTTATCCATAGACCAACCACCCACCAAAACTGAGCCAAGGGAGATGGAGACCAATCCAAATAGTTTTGAATTCTTTATGCTGCCACAGTGAAGGGGCATTAAGGGTGAGCGGGACAGCTGGAGAGCTGCTGAGTTGACTGACTGGCAGGAAGTTACCTTATCATGTGACTCAGGCACTCTTGATCATCCACCACTTGACGGTCCTCCACAGATCATGTGACCACCAGCTATTCCAAGGCTCTGAGATGGAGCAGTTGGGCAAGGTATAAAAGGCTCATAAATACACAGCAAAAGCCCCTCCCCAATCAGGGACAGGACAGCTTGGTCTGAGCTGCCCTGTTCCCAGTGGGGGTAGGGCTTGTGCTGCTATTCATGAGCCTTTCATGATTCGTCCGCATCCCCTATCTTACTAGTCCAGTGATTTAAACCAATAAGTCAGGAGTTTTTAAACATTAATGCAAGCCAGGGAAGGGGGTACTGTGCACCAAGGAACCCCTCCGGCTTCGTCCCTGTACGTCTTACCAATCTACAAACCCTTCCTCCCTCCCCAATAAGCTCACAAATAAGAAAACAACTCTAGGCTTTACCACAATGGCAAATACGAGGCTGTTGCTGTTGTTGAGAGAAAACAACTCAATTTAATTCATCTACATTTTGGGGCTTCTGAATATAGGTAGTGCGCATCCAAGCACTATCACTGTCATCTACTGACCATTGGGTGATGTGGCTGCTCTTGGTCCACTCCTCCAAAGGACCTCACATCCCTAGAGACATGGCTGTGTGAGAACAGAATGGTACTTAACGCAGACAAAACCATGGCAATGCTATTCTGGCCAAGATCACTGGGACTTGACAGGTCCTCATCCCTCCAACTAACCACACTCTCTGGCAAAAGCACTAATGTAGTTCCCTCCCTAAAATACTTAGGCCTAACTCTGGATCAGTCTGTCACCTACAAGGACCATGTGGACCAGGTCACCAGGACCCTACATCGCAAACTCAATACCTTGTACTGACTCAGGGACCAGCTCATCCCTGAGGCCAGGCTCTCCATTGTGATAAGTGTCCTGCTCCCTACCCTGATCTATGCAGCCCTGATTATACAGGGCATGGCAAAGCAAGAGGTATCCAGGATGCAAATCCTATACAACAAAATAGCTCGGTTCACTACCCAAGACCACCCGCGACATCACCACTGTGACACGCTGGCCCAGCTCCGGTGGCCCAAATTGGCCACTCACCTCTAATACCCATTGCTTGTCCAGGCCTACAAGCTACTCAAACCCCCCGCTTCACCAAGCATAGTCGGAACCATAGCCATTAAACACAACCCTAGGAATTTTAGGACATCAGAACGAACACTACTAGAAGTCCCCAGAGTAAGGACCAATGCTGGCGGTAGATCCTTTTCTTGCCAAGCCCCCAGCCTATGGAACAAGCTATCCCCCCCCCCCGGTCCAGGGTGCCTCCTCACTCATGAACTTCTGCACCAGGCTCAAGTCCCATATACTGGCCACAAGTGCATGCCAGTGCCACGGCTCTTAAGGTATCCCCCTTTTTCTGCATCAAACCTTCCCAAAGGTGAGCTGACCATGTACCTCCCTCTAGTATCTGAACACCTAGGGACCAATGCTACCTCATGTATATCACTATGCCAAGTAGTACCAAGGCAAAACTGTGTCATGATGATAACCATGTCTGTAACCACTGTCTGTAACCACCTTATGCTTGAACAATGTATGTAATCAAAAGTTTTTCTCCACTGTATTTTATCTTGTTTGTTATCCTGGGTCGCCCCTGAAAAAGGGACCTTCGGTGCTCAGTGTGCCTACCCGGTCACCAAAATGTAATAAATAAATCAATAAAATAACATTTTAGCCAGTTGTGTGCATAGAATTAGGCAATTTGCATATGCAAACAGACCATTTTGATGTGTTCACAGATTACACCATTTGCATAGGCAAAAGGCCCAACTTTGTTTTGGAATTTTGGATTTGTATGAACCTCATTTATTTAATTAAAAAATTGATAACTGAGAAAGGACCATTGATCCAAGACTCATTTCCAGGTACAACCCAGGGCAAAGTGAAGGGGAGTACAATAATAAAGTATACACCTCTTTGTTTTGATTTCCTTCATCTCATGTTCATTTCCCAATTTATTTTCTAAGTGTTCAACTCCAAAACATTTGTATATCTGGAGTTGCAGTGCTGTATACTAAATAACCCCTCAAAACAGGTTTTAGTTGCATAAATGCAGTGGAATTTGGAATTGCAGTTTAAGAGTGGCAAGGTTATGATACAGCTATTACAAAATTGGGAATATATGTAGTTTTTGAAATGACTGGTATAATCACAAATACTTGTGTTTTCCTCCTCAGATTTGTTGTGCATGCCTTGACAACTGGAGAGACGTACATCTTCCGTGTGAAGGCAGTTAATGCTGTGGGAGTCAGTGAAAACTCCCAGGAGTCTGATCCCATCACAGTACAGGCAGCTCTTAGTAAGTACAAGGAATTTTTTTAAACACTTAAATATTACTTCTTTGTTTATGTTATTCAAGTGAAGCACTCAAACCCAACACCCTAATGGATAGCACGAGTCAGTAGTCTCATCGTACAATGTTAGAATTCAATGAGACATTTTTTTTAATTTTTCATCTTTCTAGTGCAGACAAACAGAACAATTTTATAGCACATACAAGCCTTTTGCTCTTTCTCTCAAGAGAGAGCAACTGAAATATGTTGCAGTGTATCTCTTTCTGTATGTCTTCCTTGTTGCACCAAGATATTGCAGAATAAAAATTGTATACAAGAATGACGTTTTTATACAGTGAGTTTATTAGTTTGCATTCTCCATTAAAGTGCCCTTTTAGTGGTTTACTCCTATGTAATACTGATTGATAGCTTTGCACTTTGGTGCAATGAAGGCCAATACAAGAAGGAGGACTGGTGCATTTTTTCACATTTTACAGCAGCTTCCACCAAACATTTGGTGCAAGCCCCGTAAAATAGATCCCCTTTGGATGCTATGTTAGACTAGGAGGATCTGGCCCAACGTGCTGTGTCTGGTGTGCCTGATCCAGAATTGTGATTGTTGCCAAATGTCTGCCACAAGCCCCCTGTGCCTTATGTTCAGTAGATGAGGGACTTGTGGCAGATGCAAGTCTTTTGAGATTCCAGCCCATTCTTGTCAACAGTCATTACCTCATGGCATCCATTAATCTTAGCTCCTCCCGTTCCCTATGTAGATGCTGATAACTTAAATGGAGTAAAGTGTGGGGGATAGGAAATGGACTGTCACTGAGTAGCATCACTGTGATGAGGGACCCATTTTGCTTTGAACCTAAAATGGTATACCCTGTTTTGCTCTAGCCAGCAATGCTTACTAGCATGGGAATGTAAGATTAATTTTGTGTTCAGGGGACAGCAATTGTGACCTAATTGTGCAGCAACAGCAGGGGAAACTCAGCTTTGTGGGCACTGGCATCCAGAGGTATGGAAGAGTCCTAGCAAGGAAGGAGCGTGGTGGTTAGGAGAAGTTGAAGAAGGGACACCCAGATATGCTATAGGAGGAATAAGGGTGGAACAGAGCCCAGGTTATGGCCATGATAGGTTGTAATTTCAAGAATAACACCTAAGCAGCAGCAGTTCCCCTTTTTTCTCCAGTTCTGAAGAATCTTCAAAAGACAGTAGAGAAATAGGGAACAGATGGGTTAATCATAGTAGGCTTGATTGAAGGAGGAGAATACTGGCCTGAGGATGTCAACTGGGCATGAAACTGGAATGCAGTGCCTAACCAAGGGTGGTGAGATACTAAGGGTGCTGTGGTGGAGCTAGTTGCCTTGGGTGGTCACATGACCTGACACAGGTGGCATGTATGACCTGGGCAGAGAATCTGGCAAATAGCACATAAAAATGAAAGTTGAAAAGCAGTACAGCAAAAGGGAGATTGTGGTAGAGTTCCAGAACAATAGCCCAGGTGAGTGGATTAGGTTGGCACAGCATGGCTTGACTGTGCATTAAGATGTGAGCAGGGACTCTTAGGTGTGCATATTGTACAGGTGCATTACGGATGAGTTGATGTCAAATTTGAGTTCAGTGAAAGTACCATAATTCAGCACTTTTGACACCAGAAAAGATGTTTTAAACTTTTTTAGGTTTCCTTTAGCATTTTGGCACTTCAGGCAATTGATAAAAAAAAATGCCTACCCCTTACAATGTTGCAATGGATAGTTCTGTGATGACATCTACTCTTCCCCAAACAAATCCTGCCCTCTTCCCCCTACCCCCATTCCCAAAGACATCATTTTATCAAAAGAAAAATACTGGCCCTTGGCACTATACCAGGAGTCAACCTTTACGGAACCACCCTCCCTAACCTAGTCTTTCAGCCTCCCAAACTTTCATATTTAAGAGGTCCCCCTCCTCCTAAACCATAATCCTTAATTAGGACACAGTTGCAGATAAATATGAGCTAACGTAGCCCAGTGACCCCTCTCCCAACAGCACATCTGCTCTGCAGAACTCTAAAATATGAATAGAGTTAGCAGACCTGCTATTTGAAAGGAGGGAGTGGAGCAATTGCATCATTAGTGATGATAGGCTGATTCGCTGAATGATCCATTTGCACTCTAGTTTAAGACTGCAACTCATTGTTCTATTTAAAATGGTGGCAAAAGTATTTTCCTGTTAGGCAACATAGGGAAGCAAGTTGGGACCACCATTGAAATGAGTCTCTGTGCTTCACTTAGGTTCCCAGGTGCAAGCAGTTCTAAGGGAAAGCACAGGCATGTGAAAGTGGGCAGAACAGTCATTAGGTAACCACGACCTGCAACAAAGTTTTCCTGCAAATAGCTGACATAAGCAAATGGGGCTATGGAGTAGTGATCCACTGGATACCATGGAGAGAACACATACTGGGAGTGGGTGGAGGGCCACTTGTCCAACACAGAAGACTAGTGAGAAACAAGAAAACACCATTACAGCCAACAAGCAAGCCTTAGTTTATGAGTCAGGTTGGAAGTGAAAGAGGTGTAATACATCATACCATAACCTCTGAGCATGGCATCACACATGATCATGGCCCTATGCTATGCCCAGATGTCTTTGGTGGTCTCAGTGTACATGTTTGCATTTAAAATCCTGTTTGAGGCCACAGACATCTTGCAATCATTATGCTTACTGTTACGTAGTCACTAAGAAACTCCACCAGTGAGTAAGAGTTCCCTTTTGCAGTTCTGGTTTGGGTGTAAATGGAGCCTTTTGTGCCCTGATTTTGCACCACCAAAAACTGCAACTAAGTATCTAGCTCCATAAATCTCAAGCAGTCTTCTGTTTGTGACATCAGAATCCCTTCTACACCATCAGGTTATTGTACAGTGGTGCTCAGTGTCAAGTTAGTCCTTGTCTAGCCCCGAGAGTTGACTAGACATAATGATAGGAAACACATAGCAATTAGCGATAATGGCTCTCTCCAATTTTGCCCATTCATTTATGAAGGTGCTAATTGACATGACTAGGCATGAAGTAACCTGACAGTAAAATACCACTGTATTATGAGCAAAAGGCAATGGGCCTTATTCACAAAAAGCCCTTAGGTTGCTGCAAGGTGCAGTGATCTAGGGCTGTAGCAAACCTGGGAGTGCCAGGAACATTGTGCCCAATTCTCAATCAGGTAGGGTCCCAGTGGCAAAGTCTTGTGGCTAGTGGCAACTGTAGCAGTGAGCTGAACAGAGGGTGCACCTGGGCTGGGTGCTGCAAGATGTGGGTGACCATGTGACAAAGTCCCCAGACAATCCTGGGTAGACTAGCGGTCCCCCTTCCCTTATGTAACCATGAAAAAGGGTGCAGTATATGACCCTGATGGTCTAATGGACCCAGGACCTGATGCCCCATGATTTATTACTGTATACAAACTCCCTTGTGATCGATCACCCCCCCAATCCCTGATCCCCGTTAAGCCATAGTATGTTATGTTTGGTGAAATTATGGACCACCCTCCACACTGGCAGGCAGTGTCTGCCTACCCTGCTTCCCTGATACCCAGAATGGGCTGGTGACTGACACGGCCCACCACTTACCATCACAGCCAGCTGACAACTGAGCTCTGAAGGAGCATGTACTGTATACAGTATGTGCTCAGAGATTGACGGCTGTCACTGCGCACATACTGTACACAGTATGCACTCTGTCAGAGCTCAGTCAGTGTTGACCTGGCCCTAAAATGCATGAAAATGCATCATCTTGAATCAGGTGAGCATGTAGACAGACTCTTGGCCCTCAGGCTTAGGTGGAAGGACTCCTTAAGGACAATACCTAGTCTCTAGCCTAACTAGGGGTACAGGATACTTACCCTTTAGTATGACATTGTGGAAGCATTCCACTCTTTTTACAGTTTGTTATATAGCTCTGACACCACTCCACAGGCTCTTCAAGAGCAAACAGATGATTACCTAGACCTGCTGCACTTTCCACAGCTCACTGCACAACAACAAGACCTTCCAATGGTGCCCATCACTATTTCAGAGGTATGTTGGGCAGTCAAATACCTGCTGAAAGATAAGGCCCCTGTACCAGATGGCTTTATTAGTAACTTTTATGTTGCTTGCATTGATATTCTAGCCCCCTTCTTAGCCCATCTCTTCAACTATTTGCTTTCTCATGGCCTTTCTGATTTTTCTTTTGCCCAGACCTGATTACCCTTATTCATAAACTGGTAAGCCAGAATTGTTGCCTATAAGTCACTGCTCTATTTCTTTTCTAAATTCCGATTTTAATATCCTGTCCAAATTATAGGCCAACACATTCTTCAGGTTTGGAGTGGTCTCATTAGTGCAGTGCAGGTTGGTTTTGTAGCTGGTCAAACCTTCAGCGATCACCTTTAAAAACTGCTGTATCTGATTTCCACATCTGGGGAGAGCTGGACCCTGGCAGCCCTGGTCTCCCAAGATGCAGAAAAAGCATTTGATTGGGTATCCTGGGCCTTTTTATTTGCTATTCTTCAATAATTTGTTTTTTCTTCAATCTTTTGTGATTGGTTGAAGGTCTTATATTGCCATCCATCTTCCAGGATCAGATGTAACCGAGTTCTGTTTGCACCCTTCCTGCTTCAGTGGGGGACCAGGCAGGATTGTCCCCTCTCCCCTTTTTTGTTTAATTTATATCTGGAGCCCCTACTTTATAACATTCAACAAAACCCTGCTATTAAATGAATACTGGTGGGTGGCTCAGGTATTACTTACTTACTTGGTATGAAAGAACAGAAGAAGGCCAGAACCCATCAAGGCTGTTCCCCACACTATGTGGGACATTATTAATCTATCATCCCTCAACCAAACATATAATTTGTTCTTAAAGACAGTGGCACTAGTTGCCTCTACCAATTCTTGTGGCAAGGTGTTCCATATAATGGATGCTCTTATTGGAAAAAAGTTTCCCCTTTTGCTGGTTTTATAAGTTTTTACTTCAAGCTGTTTATTATGCAGTCTCAGAACATGTCTCCTTTTGGAGAGTGTTAGACCACATTTTTCCATTAGATCTGGTGAATTTATTAAATTAAAAACCATAAGCATATCACCTCTTAATCTTCTAGTTTGAAGAGAGAAGAGACCAGTAGCTTTTAATCTCTTCTGATTATCCAAGTTTGTTAATCTTGGAGTCATTCTAGTTACTCTCCTTTGAACCTGTTCAAGAATTGCTATGTCTTTTTTTTGGTTTGAATTCTAGAAAGGGGAGCCATAGTCTAGATACGGTCTAATGTATGCCCAATACAATGGAATAAGGCATTGTTCAGTTCAATTAACAAAAGTGCATTTTATTTTCCTCAAAAGTCTGTTGGTCATGCAAGCAGTTCTAACACAATGATCATTTGATGTAAGTTTATTATTAACATACATCCCTAAATTGTTTTCACAATTTGATGAGTGAAGTGGTAGTCTGTTTATATAATATATCATTTTTGGATTATTTACACCAAAATACACTACTAAACATCTGTCTTGATTAAACTGCATATGGTTTCCATTTGCCCAAAGTGTTAATTTTTCCAAATCCTTCTTTAATGCAGAAATATTTTCTCGATTATTAACCTTGCCCTCCTATTTAGTATCATCTGCCAATTTAACCATGAAGTTATTTGGCCCTGTTTGTAAATCACTGATAAAGAGATTAAACAATGTTGGTCCCAAGACTGACCCCTGTGGTACACCACTTGTCACACTACCCAAATCAGACAAAATATCATTAATTCTGACTCTCTGAGAATGATTTGTCAACCAGTTTAAAGTCCAGATGACAATATCAGGTGACAAACCTAGATTTTGCTATTTAGTAATGAGTTTTTCATGTGAGACTTTATCAAAAGCTCTACTAAAGTCTAAAAGAATTCCATCAGTAGGGATACCCACATCTAGTAGAGTACTCATATCATTGTAAAAAGATATCAGATTGGTGGTGCAGGAATACTTGGGAGTAAACCCATGCTGATTTGAATCATAAATTCCTAATTTTTTACAATCTTGATCTATTAGAGACTTCATTACTCATTCCATTAATTTACCAGCCACTGAGGTCAGGCTAATTGGATGATAATTTTGCACAGAACCTCTATTGCCTTTTTTAAATATGGGAGTAACTATTGCTGAACGCCAATCATTTGGTACAATGCTTTCTTGTAAAGATTTGTTGAAGATAATTGACAAAGGTATAGAAATATTTATAGAGGTTTCAATCAGAAACCATGGATGAATACTGTCTGGGCCCAGACTAGTATTTTTTTTTTAGTTTTTTGATAGCCTGTATAATGTCAGTTGGATAGAACCTATGATAATCTACGTAGTGAACTTTAAATGGACTAATAGGTGAATTTTGAGAGAAGACAGAACAAAAGTACTTATTAAAGAGATCCGAGGTTTCTATATCAGATAGAGAAGAGCAATTGGTTATAATGGGACCAATGGTCCTTGATACACCTTTTTTACTATTTATATAGGAGATAAAAGATTTGTGACCTTCTTTTGTGTGAGCTAGTTTAAATTCTAGCTTATTTTTTGGCAATTTAATAGAATTTTTTATGTTTTTCACAGATAGTCTATATTTATGTAATAGAGTAGTTTTAAATGGAACAGAACTATCCTTGTTTCCTAAAAAGTTTAATTTTTATTTTAATCTGATTTTTAATTGTGTTGTTGAACAAAGGGGGAAATTTTCCTTTATTATTAAATTTCCTCTTGGATGGAATAAAGGTATTTTCCAAATAATGTACAATGTTTTTAAAAAAGTCCCAAGCTTGTTGTGTTGTACAATTAAGAATATTAAATTCCCAGTTTATGTTTTGAAAGTATTCATTGGTTTTAGAAAAATATGCTTTATAATTTTTTGTACAGTATAACTTCCTTTATGTAGTTTTAAACTGTTTAATTTCAAAAAGAATAGATGAATGATCACTGATCCCAAGTGGATCCCAAATTTGTAAATTTTTAATTTATTGCTCTATGTTAGTAAATAATAGATCCAAAATATTAGGACCTCGAGTGGGTTCAGTAACAAGTTGTTGTAATCCAGTACTAACTACCACATCTATTAGTCCTTTCTCAGCATAGGACTGTCCTGAGAATGAGTCCCAGTTAATATGAGGGAGGTAAAAGTCACCAAATATTACAGGAGCTTGAGATTCTGAAAAATGTGTAATTTTTTTAAGCATATCAGTTGTGTAATCTGAATTTCCAGATGGAAGTCAATAGATGTTACCAATAGTTATATAGGACTGCTCCTTCAATAAACATAGAAACATAGAAACATGGACTTTGATGGCAGATAAGGACCACTAGGCCCATCTAGTCTGCCCATTTCCCTACCTACAGGATAGGCCGCAGATCCTAGTTAACCAACAGCCTATTTCTTCCTACCCCCCACAAGAATTGCCTAATGTCTGTCCCATGCATTCTTGAATTCTCCCACAGTTTTAGACCCCACAACCTCCTCAGGAAGGCTGTTCCATGCATCCACTACCCTCTCTGTGAAATAATACTTCCTCACATGCCCTAGACTGCCCTCCTTCTATCTTTAAAATGGTGTCCCTTGTTCTTGCAAGTCTCTTTTTCTGAAGATTCTACCCTCTTGGACTTTGTTGATTCCACTGAGGTACTTAAAAGTTTTTATCACGTCCCCGCTTTCCTTCTTTCCTCAAGGGTATACATATTAAGCTCCTTTAGTCTCTCCTCATACAGCTTCTCTTGCAGACCCTGCACCATTTTGGTGCCCTCCTCTGGACTGCCTCTATCCTGTCTATGTCCTTGCGGAGATGGGGTCTCCAGAACTGGACACAGTACTCCAGATGGGGTCTCACCAACTGTCTGTACAGAGGGATAACAACTTCCTGTTTTCTGCTGCTGATGCCTCTCCCTATACATCCCAGTATACCCCCAGCCCTCCCTACTGCCTTCTCACATTGCTTGCTAACCTTAAGGTCATCTGATATGATTACCCCCCGGTCCCTTTCCTTTTTGTTGTTGTTACTACCTCCCACCCATTGTGTATTCTTCCCCTGGGTTCTTGTTTCCCAGGTGCATTATTTTGCACTTCTTTGCATTGAATCCTAGCTGCCATACTTCTGACCATTCCTCTAACCTTGCTAAGTCCCTTTTCATCCTTTCCACACCTTCTTGTGTATCAACCCTGTTGCAGATCTTTGTGTCATCTGCAAAAAGGCATACTTTTCCTTCCAGACCCTCTGCAATGTCACTGATGAAGACATTAAAAGAACTGGACCCAATACTGAACCCTGCAGTACCCCACTAGTAACCCCTTTCTTCAAGTGGACTCCATTTACAATTACCTTCTGTGTCCTGTTGTCCAGCCAATGTTTTACCAGGCTACCACCTGGGTCCCACTCCAGGCTGGTTAATTTGACTATTAATCTTTTGTGTGGGACTGTATCAAATGCCTTGCTAAAGTCTAGGTGAGCCATGTCCACAGCCCTCCCTGGTCTACTACTTTGGTCACCCAGTCAAAAATCTATTAGATTCATCTGACATGACCTTCCCGCTGTGAACCCATGCTGCCTTGGGTCCTGTGCTCCACTGGCCTCTAGGTACTCAACTATTCTTTCCTTCAAGTGACTCCATCACTTTCCTACACAGAGTCAGACTGACAGGTCTGTAGTTTCCTGCCTCTGTCTTGGTCCCACTTTTGTGAAGGGGAATCACATCCGCCTTCCTCCAGTCCTCGGATACCACACCTTCCTCCCATGATTTATTAAAAAGAGTAGCTAGTGGTTTCACTAGTTCCTCCCTTAATTCTTTTAGAATTCTGGGGTGAATTCCATCAGGACCCATTGCTTTGTCCACCTTCAGTTTTAGGAGTTCTTGCAGAACCCTTTCTTCTGTGAAAGGACTGGGATCAACCCCCTATCAAGAGTGCTTCTGTTAATTGGATTAGGCACTTCCCCCTCCTCTTTTGTGAATACTGAGCAGAAATATTCATTCAGTATTCCTGCTTTTTCACTGTCCTTCTGCCCACCCGTTCATTCTATTCAGCCTCACTATCCCTCCCTTTATCTTTCCTCGCTGATGTACCTATAAAAGGTTTTATTCCCCCTTCTTAACTGAGTTGGCTATCTTTTCCTCAGTTTGGGCCTTTGCTATTCTGACTTCCCTCCCTGCTTCCTTCTGCCTTAACTGGTACAGCTCTCTGTCCTGCTCCTTCTGTGTTTCCTTATATGTTCTGGAATGCTATCTTTTTCTTCCTGACTTTCACAGCCACCTCTTTTGAGATCCATAGTGGCTTTTTCTTTCATTTTGATTTGATTACTTGCTTCACACAAAGGCTTGTTGCCTCTGTGATGGCAGTTTTGATAATTCCCCATTGTTGCTCCACACCTCCTTCTAGCCTGTTTGCTAGTGCTTTTCTGAGGCACTCTCCCATCTTGCCAAAGTCAGCCCTCCTAAAGTCCAGTACCCTCACTTTTGTATGGCTTGACTCTGTAGCTGAGTTGCGTGAACCACACTGTTTGATGGTCCTTGTCCTAGATGGCAACCCACTTCTAGATCTGAGATCCTCTCACTGCCCCCCGTTTAGAGTATGAGGTCTAAGATTGCTCCCTCACAGTGGGTTCTGAAACTAACTGTCTAATGCCTGCCACCTGTAGGGCATCAAGAATGGCCCTGCTCTTGGATGTGGCTGCAGCAAATGTGCTCCAGTTAGCATCTGGCATATTCAGGTCTCCCATCAACAGTATCTCCCTTTCTCTGCCATTCTAGAATGCCTTCTATCATATCCTTGTCCATTCCTTCCCCTGACATGGGGTCTGTACACAACCCTGTGCAGATTGTGGTACCCTTTCCAGTCTCAAGGTGACCCACAGTGCCTTCTCTCCTCCTGTTTACTCTTTTGTTCAGTTGCTTTTATCCCTTCCTTTACCTAGAGAGCTACTCCTCCCCTCTTCTCCCTGCCTGTCTCTCCTGTAGGTTATGTACCCTGGTATGTTAACATCCAGTCATGGTTCTTTGTACCATGTTTCTGTGACTCTTTCTGATACCCAGGCATCCCTCTTCCATTAAGGCCATCAGCTTAGGGAGCTTGTTGCCCAGACTGTGAGGCATTGGTACTCATTACCCTCCATTTCCTGATGGCCTTACTCCCTTTTCCCCATCCCTGTCCTTCTTGCCTTTGTCACTTTCTCCATTTACCCTGCCCTTCTCCCTATCGACACCTCTATGTTGGTGTTTGCACACTACTACCATGATTTATTTTGGGGGCTAAGTTTTCCTGCTCCTTTCTAGTGCCTCCCCTTGGCTAGTTTAAAAGCTTTGCCAATGAAGCATTTAAACCTATCACTAGGATCCTGGTTCCCTCCCGGACCAGATGCAGCCCATCATGCCAGTATAGGCTTGCATCACTCAGAGTGGACCCCAGTCCCCAATGAGCCAAATCCCTGAGCTCCACACCAGTTTTCAACCACTGATTGAATCCCATGATGCGGAACACCCTAGCCTCTCCTATGCCATAGATGGATAGCACCTCCGAGAAGGTTACCGTGCATGCTACTTGACTAAGACCCCTTCCCAATTCCTCAAACTCTTCCTGCACTTCTCTAATCCCTTTCTTAGCCAGGTCATTTGTTCCTAGGTGGACAATGACATCCAGCTCCCTCCCCTGTGCAGCTGCTCCAGCAATCCTAAGGATTCACTCCCTGTCCCTTCAAGCCATGGCACCAGGCAGGCTGCTTACCCCCTCTCCCTTCCTCCCCAGTCCTACCTTCCTAACAATGGAGTCCCCAATAGGGTTGTTTCCTTCCCCTGCAGGGTCCCCTGCCACCCTCCTGGGTCTCCTTGTGGAGGTTCCCAACATCCTCCTTGGTCTCACTGTGGGTGCCTCCATAGAGGAACCGCACTTTGCCAGAATGGCATAGGGAATTGTGGAGGGTACAACTGGAGGGATGCACCTCTGTTCCACCACCCTCACCCTCCCTGAGCCCACTGTGGTCCAACCGCTCCTCTTTCTTGGCAACCTCTGAGGCAACGGCAGTGGCACTGGTGGTCCCTGGATGGAAGAGGAGGTCCCACAAATCCTGGCCAACTCAGCCTGGAGATGAGCAACCTCCTCCCTCAGCCCAGAGAGGTGCCTGCAGATGGGACAACACCGCATCCTCCAGAACATCTCCTGAAAGACTGCTGCTCCACAGCCACTGCACTGCACCACTCAATCATGTCTTATTTCTGGCCCCTTAACTGTTTGCAATCCTTACTCTTTCTCTGTTTTTCTCTCTCTCCTTACTTTCTGCCTGTGTGCCCTTTAAGCTCCTGATTGTCCTGTTCTGAGACAAGAATATCCTATATTTCTCAGTAGACCACTTACTTGCTCAGAGGCAGACCTCCAGCAGCTAGAGGGGGCCAGAGAGTTACTCTTGCCCTTCTTGGATGGTGGGTCCTTGATGGTTCTGTGATCACTCACTTCCTGCCCCTAAACAGGAAGTTACTGTTGTCAGTCAAATCCTGTGCCTATAAAAATAGAATTAGCTTTGGGTGGGGGAGTGGAGGAGGAAGGAGGAGGCAATATAGTCCCAGCAGAAGTTCAGTCACACAGCAGTCCTTTCTCCTGGTGTCTTCTGCCAAGCTATTAGCAGAATCTTTCTAAGGCAGTCTTTAAATGTAGCTTCCTTCTAGCTAAGCCACTCCCCCTACTTACCAGATCTTTCTACAAGTAATTTAAACCTCACAGCAGTTAAGTCCTTTCAGTCACCTGAGATTTACAACTAGGTAACTCTTCAGATACCCATTCAGTTCAGTTAACCCAAACACACACTTTTTTTGTTTTGTTTTGTATGTTAGTTTTCTTTACCCTAAATTAAATGTCCAAGTACAAAAGTTCTTCTACTTTAGTCCCAGCAGAGAAGTTCAAGTCACACAGCAGTCCTTTCTCCTGGTGTCTTCTGCCAAGCTATTAGCAGAATCTTTCTAAGGCAGTCTTTAAATGTAGCTTCCTTCTAGCTTAGCCACTCCCCCTACTTACCAGATCTTTCTACAAGTAATTTAAACCTCACAGCAGTTAAGTCCTTTCAGTCACCTGAGATATATTTAAACCCATATACTTTACAAAGGAAAGGGAGAACACACTTCAAAAGAAGGAATATCATTTCATATGTACATACAAACTCCACCACCTTGCTTATCTAATCTGTTTTTATGATATAATTTATAATCTTGAATTTCTCTGGACCAAATTGAGGATGTGTCCCACTAAGCTTCAATTACTCCCACCACACTTATATTTAAAGTTTTACATTTGGCTTTGAGTTCTGCTAATTAGAGTTGGTTTAAAGATCTTGCATTCAAAGCTAGGAATTTACATTTAGTTGTAATAATATTTTGGTAAGTATTCAGAGACTTGGGAATATACCCATTCTCCCCAATTGTTTTTAGTTTAAACAATGATTTATGATTTTAGTGATATTTTTCCCTATAAGTGTACTACCCCTACAACTGAGATATAAACTGTCCCAGTAAAACAAGGAAGAACGATCTGAAAATGATTCCCAGTGGGTAATACAGGGTATATCCTGCTTAAAACACCACTTTCTTAGCCATTCATTTAGGGCTTTGATTTTCTGCATCATGGTAGATGTTGCTCTCGGGACAGGTAGAATTTCAGATATACATACACAGCATCCTCTATCAAGTAACAGGTTACATAACGCCACATAGTCCTGTAGTAACTGATTAAATGGGGTGTTGTTTATATCATTTACACCGGCATGTATGATAACCAGTGGATTTTCCCCCACATTTTGTAAAATTTTAGGCATCATGGAGGTAATGTCAGATACCCTGGCCCCACGGAAGCTAGAACAAGTGCGGTTGCTCTTGTCACTATTGCATACCACCCTGTCACTGTGCCTAATGATTGAATCTCCCAGGACTAACATTTGTTTTGTGACAGTAGGGGTATAAGAATCAGAAACAGGTGATTGTTTAACACAATCTGGAGTGATTAACTTAATAGGTAATGATTTTGTAGCTCGAGATTTACTAGAACATAAGTAGGTATAAGGTATAAGATATCTGTGTACGTGAATGACCTTCTTTTACATCTTATCCATCTTTAGAGGACCCCCTTACATCTATCCCTCCAGCACTAGAGGAGATTCAAAGATTCTCACAGCTGGCAGGATACAAATTGAATTTAGACAAAACAAAAGTACTTCACTTAAATACCTTAGTACCCAAGCAACAGATCATTCATTTGGGCCCTACGTGGGAACATAAAGTCATTACGTTGTTAGGGATTCGGGTTACCCATTCTCTTTCTGATTTGTTTAAAGAAAATTTGCTTCCCCTCTGTCAGGAGATTAAAACTGATCTTCAGCAGTGGATGGACCCACCTCTCTCCCTTTGGGGGTGAGTTAGTGTCATAAAGATGAACATCTTGCCATGGATGTTGTACCCTCTCGGTATACTGGGCTTATTCTTCCTAAATTGTAGTTCATTCACCTCCAGAGCCTAATCACAGAATTTCTGTGGAAGAAAGGTGCACCATGCTGTGCTTATTATAAGCATACAATTTCCAAGGAGAAAGGTGGCCTACGGTTACCCAGCTTCTTTTTATATTATTGCACCTTGCACAGCTGCAAACTATTTCAATGGTGCCACCTCCTCGATATCCCCACGGACCCAGTCTATTGCCCTCTCTGGCTTTCCTTAGAGAGTCAGTTGTGTAAGAAATATGAGCTACATCATCATAGCCTCCTGTATTTGACAGCAGCCCGCTTACCTCAGCAGCTGCTTAAAACTCCTCTAATGTTGTCCCTCAAAGCCCTCCAGGAAATTGCTATCTATCTGAAATTGGATTGGTGTAAAGACCTGACACAACCTGTCCTTGGCAATCTGAACCTACTAACTGCCAACCACTCAATCCCACTCAATTTTTGCCAATTCCTTTGAGGGGCTTTCTTAGCTTCGCAGGTGGAGGAGGGCAAACTTCTTTAAGCCAGTGTACTACAAGAGTGCCTCTCTATTCCACAATATCACCCCTCCAAGCACCTACAGATTACCAGGGCTGTGGCTTCTTATTTACTGTAGGTCTAGGTCCATGGTCCACACAACCTAATTCTAGTTTCCATGACTTCTTATGTCTGGCAGAATAGCCCCACTCTGTATAGTTTCTTTCAGAAGTTAGACCCTGGAAGCCCAACTGGAAAATGTTATTATTGGCAGCAGGCCTTAGACCTTAACTCGTAGGTAAAGGACTGGCAGGCAATATGGAGGAGCTTATTTAAATTTGTTAAACAGGATCGTTATCGTATATTGTAATTTTGCATCATGCACAACATATAATATTATACTCCCCTTAGACTGTACAGAATGGGTAGGATTGCCTTTGCAACCTGCTCCCACTGTGGCCTTACTCAGGGTCATTTTAGGCACATTATTTGTGATTATATCAAAGTGACACCTTTCTGGAATGCCATTCAGAGCTCCTTAGACTCCCTTTTGGGGCTGGACTCTTTCTTCACACCACAGATCTGTTTGGTTGGATACCATACAGAGGAGTCGTTCGGTCATCGTATCTACATAGGGCCTATATATCTCCGATTTTTTTATAGCCAAGATGGTCATGTTGAATGATTGGCTGGATGAATCCACACCCTCTTTCCAGGAGTAGAATCAATAAATTTTACAGGCCTTGGAAACAAAAAACATATCACCTCCTGTCAGGATAGGTATACCAGTTTCTGGTTGAGTTGGGAGCCGCTACTTGCTTTTTCTTTTTTTAAACAACTTTTTATTGTTTTTTTATGCATATAAAAACAACTGATAATTCACATAACAAATTCAGTTTATGCAATGACTCCCCCATCATACAATAATTATACAATACATATCATCTTTTAGAATCTGCTTCCCATAATGATTCATATAGATTCTGCCATAGCCCTAAAACTACTGTTAATAAATAAATCCTCAGTAATCAACATATCCTGATGTCTGGTCTCTGTGAGCCCAACTCAGCATAAAACCTACCAATCCCAAATTATCTATATCTATATCTACATCCCCTAAAACCCTCCTTCAGCAATAGCTTTTGTAATAGGTTGCCATGTTTTCCATTACCTTTTTATATGTTTTAATGTATAATAATATCCTTTTTCTAAATTAATAGTGTCTAGAAATAAATTCCTCCAAAGTTGTATATTGGGTATTTTTGAGTCATTTCGCATTTTGGTAATATATCTTTTAGCAGTCATGAATGCTATATGTTAAACCTCCTTTATATCTGCCGGTATAACTTGCATTGTTATTATATTTAATAAACATAATTTTGGTTTGAAGACCAAAGATATACCGAGTGCACTATTCAGAATTTTAATAATATCCATCTTTAATTTTTATATATGTTGACATAAGACCACTACATGGGCTGCATTAGCAATACCCTCACAACCTCTATTACATACTGGTGAAATAGTAGAATTAAACTTATTCAGGAGGATCACTTGATGCAGAGTGCTGAGTAGAAGCTCCTCCATTAAACTCCTGCCTCCCGATTATTAAATCATCTTTTTTAGACGTTTAATTTTTTTCTACTTCCTCTGCTTTCAAATTCTTCTTCTGTTTAAACATCTGGTGAGCCTGTTTTGTGTGCAAGATTAGTGGATGGAGGCTTATATGAAGAAAGCCCTGCAGAAACACCCCCCCGCTACCCCTGAAAAGGCCCCAAAGAAATCCCAGGCCTCGAGTGGGCCAGATAAGCCTGATCCTATGAGTCAAGCTGGGGACAAGAACCTTTAATGCTTAATAGGTTCTTAGAAGAGTTTAAACGTTTTCATGAAGAGATGAAAGAAATGGCAATCGACCTATAAACTCTCTCTAGAAAACTGGATGAATTCCTGTTAACAGTTTCTGATAATACAGCTCGAATAGTCTCAATGGAGGGGAAGCTGGAGAGTCTGGATCCTGAATTGGTGTCTACACGACAGAAGTTGTCTTGTCTTGAGGCTAAACTCAAAGATTTGGAGGGCCGTAGCTGCAGAAATAATGTTGTGATACTAGAGCTACCAGAGGGAGAAGAGGGCCAACATGCTATAGCATTTACACAGAAGCTGGTGGAATGGGTTGCTGGCCCCTCTCCCTACGGCCCAGTATACATTATAGAGCTAGCTTATAGGTCTCTGTGACCAAAGTCTTCTCCGGATGCTCTGCCCTGTCCTATTATTTGCCGCTTTTTGAATTTCCTGAAAAAAGCAGCATTTCTTGCAGAAAGTGAGAGCTTTACAAGATGTTCGTTGGGAGAATACAAAGCTGAGAATTGCACAAGATTTTCCTGGATCGGTTCGTCTGAAACGGAAAGTGTTTCATCCCATCATATCTAAGATCATTGCAGCAGGTTTGAAATTTAGGATGGGATACCCGGCCAGGTTACAAGTCTCTGTAAACGGATCCTGGTTTAATTATGATGATCCTGAAATGGCCTTGTCAAGCCTTAAATCCATGCTACCAGACTTGTTCCGTGAGCCCTGAGAGGTCTTGTTCGTGTGTTAAGGAGCTGCTTGGAGTTGCCTATTGGGACTGTTGTTTTTCTCCTTCTCGGAGGAGATAATTTTTGCGAGCTGTATTTGGATGTTATCATTTTCTCATCTGGACTGGGCTGTTTTGCGCATGACCTACCTGCTAACAACTTCTCAAGCCCTAGCTTCCTAATGTTAACTTCTGCTCAGGGCAAAGACTTTTCGGGTCTCAGGGTTGGCCTAATTAGGAATATAGCTTTGGATTCCACTGTGTTTGGCTTTATGGGTTGCATACAGTGGGAAAATTCGGTTGTTGATTCTGGGACTGGTGTTCACATTACAGATTGCTGGAAATTAGAGTGGTCTTGGGCTTTCTCTGCTATTCATATTTACCCTGTCAGGATCGGGTGGTGGTCACAAGAGGGCATGTCATGCATAAGTAATGTACAGCCATGTGGGTCTTAATTCGAGAATGATCTCTCCCAGTCTTTTTACTTTTTCAATTTTTTCAAGGGGAATTCTCGGAATTAAGAGCTGGTATTCTCAGGGACAACTTGTTTTTTCAGTTTTCTTTCTCTAGGGTTCTCGGTTTCAATGTTTTTCTCGATCTCTGCTCTCAGTTTGAGGATAGGGCTATTCCCCTTCATTAGTTTCTCGATCTGGTTCTGGTTTTGGTAAAGATCTTTCTTGGGGCAAGGTAACCCTTAATTTTCACTCAGGTTTTTGAGGTCACCTGGCATTTTTAAGAGTTTGGCAGCTCACTCTACTTTCCCTTCCATTATTAGGTTAATATACGTGTGTCTGCATGCATTGGAAGCCCAGGAATGCTCTCTTGTTGTTTGGGGTTAGCTAATACCTTTTGCAATTTAAACATTTACCTCGGGATATAAGTTGGACTGTCATTGGCAGAGGTGCATTATCGGGTGGTAGTAGATGGAGGAAAAGACCCAGTACTGTGCTAAACATTGCTTGTGGCAGTGTGGGAGTTGGGTGGGGGGAGGGGGGCTTGGGGCTTTGTTATGGGGAATGGGGATAGTTGGGGGAAGGGAATGGCTTAATTGTGGCGGGGCTGGGGCAGAGGGAGGACTTTACAGCAGCAACTCTTGGAGTATGGTTGCATGTATTATGTTTCCTGAGTGCAGGGCTGAACTTATTAAGTCCAATAACTATTATTAGTTGGCCAAGGAGGTGACTTTCACTACTTGGAATGTTAAGGGGATCAGGAAAAAACCCAAACAATATCAGATTCTCAAACATTTAAGCTTACTACGTTCTCAGATAACTTTCCTACAGAAATCCTATTTATTAGAAGCTGAAGCTTTACAGTTAAGGAGGCAACAGGTGGGGCTGGTTTATGATGCTCAGGGTTCTACTAATAGTTGTGGGGTCATGCTTATTATCAATAGGGGTATTCCCTTTGTCTCTACACAGGTCATTAAAGACCCTGAGGGCAGGTTTATCTTAGTTAAAGGCACTCTCTGGTCAGTTCCACTTTTACTGGGTAGCATATATGGCCCTAATATGGATGATCCAGGGTTTTTTTTATGAGGCTCATAAATATTATCCTGCCAATGCTTCCCATTAGGATTATTTTGGGAGGCGACTTTAATCAAGTCGTAGACTCTAATCTCAGGTCAGGTAGTGGACCTGGAGTGGTCTCTCCAGGGAAGAGGGCTTTTAGGGACTTAGTGGATCAGTGAGGGTTCTGTGATATCTGGCGTGTTTTATATCCTGATTCTAGGGAGTTCACTTTCAGGTCAATGGCACATGGCTCGCAGTCCCGCATTGATTATATTCTTATTTCTCAGGCTATCCTACCGGGGGTTAAGACTTCCTCGATTCAACCTGGCCCTGTCTCTGATCATTCACTGGTGTTATGCAAATTGGCATTCCTTAATTTACTGAATAGGGAAACTAGATGGAAACTTAATGATCAACTTCTTAAAGATTCCAAGTATTGCAAACTCATAAGGGAGCAAATTGAGTTCTTTTTTCTTATCCAACCATTTAGACAGTGTAAAACTGGATATTTTGTGGGGGTCCTTTAAGGCTTACATGATAGCGATCCTCATTAGTATGGCGGTGAGTAGGAAAAGGGCAAAGGAGAAGGAACTATTATCATTATTGTCCCAAATTTGGTCACTCGAAATTAATACTTTGGTTAGTGCCCCAGAAGAAGATAAGAGGAAGCTTTTAGTGCTGAGAGACAGATATCTAGAGTTAGTTCGGGAAAAAGCAGAATTAACTATTATTCATGCAGAGCTAGTTACACGGATCAGGGAGAGAAGGTGGGGTGCTTATTAGCACTGCATATTAAGCAACAAGAATCTGTGAGATTTATCCCTCCAATTAGGGCAGTAGCTGATGGGTCTCTGAAAATATCTCCTACCGAGATAGTACAAGAATTTGCCGTATACTATGAAACACTATACAGTGACATGGAGTATCCTCCCTGTCCTGGAAGTATGGAGAATTATCTGAGGGATTCCCATTTAACCTCCCTTTCTGAACAACACAAGGGTTTTTTGGTCACCCCTATATCACAGGAGGAAATTGCTGAGGTTATTAGTGGATTACCCTCAGATAAAGTCCCAGGCCCTGATGGATTCTCCTCCCTATTTTATAAAGTGATTCGAGATCTTCTACTACCAGTACTTAATCACCTATTCCAATATATTTTGACCAGGGCAGAGGTAGACCCTCATTTCTTTGAGGCCTTGATAGTACTTCTCCCTAAACCAGATAAGGACCTTGAGCGTGTTCAAAGCTACAGACCTATATCTCTCTTCTAAACCAAGATATAAAAATTATTTCGAAGATTCCAGCCAATAGGTTAACTGTAGTTCTTCCCGAGTTAATAGGTACGAACCAGGTAGGATTTATGAAAGGGCGTTCATCATCTGATCATTTGCGTACCTTATGTCATGGCTTCTCGGCTACCAGGGATGCTGAGTTTCCTGCAGGTCTGGTTTCCCTGGATGCTGAGAAGGCATTTGATCATGTGAATTGGGATTTTTTTGTTCATAGTTTTGGAAGCTTTTCAATTCCCTCCTGTATTTATATTCTGGATTGCTGCATTATATAAAACCCCTACAGCAAGGATTTCTGGGAACGGGGCTTTCTCCAAATCCTTTCCACTCCATTCAGGGACTAGACAGGGTTGTCCCTTATCTCCTCTGTTATTTAATTTATATCTGGAACCTCTCATCCAAAATATTCTTAATAATGCCTCTATACAAGGCATTTGGGTTGGGCATCATGAAATTAAAGTCACAGCATATGCAGATGACTTGTCGATACATTTATCCCATCCAGTATCTTCTGTACCAGCTTTATTGAATGAAATAGCAAGATTTAGTGACCTGTCCAATTACAAACTGAATTACAGTAAATCCTCATTTTTTTCCATTAAACCACAAGGTATTCAAGAATGACATTAGTCCCTTAGGTATATGCTGGACTCCCAGGTCACTTAAATACTTGGGCATTAAACTATCCCATAACCCCCAACATGGTTTAAGGAAAATCTTGAATCCCTCTCACAGCTAATAATCCATGACCTTGATAGGTGGTCCAAAATTCCCATATCATTATGGGGCCAGATCAACATAATTAAGATGAATATATTCCCTATAATTTTTTACCCTTTATCTCTTCTCAATACCTTTATCCCATTACTCTGGTTTAAAAAGTTACATGACATATTTTCTAGATTAATTTGGGCTGACAAATATCCTCATTTGACCTATCATAAACTGGCAGCTGCAAAACTTGAGTGGGGTTTGCAGATTCCCCATCTGGCTATATACTATTGGGCCAGTCATTTAGCAAAATGTTTGAGATGGATATCTCCCGGCCTGGAAAAAGAACAGCCCGTTTGGCTTAGGATCGAATTGGATGTAATTAGGTCTAAGAATCTGGACCCCTAACCTTATTTTATCTTAAAATCTCTCAGGGTCATATGGTTAAGGAATGCCCTACAGTAGTTACTTCGCTAAGGGTATATGCACAATTATGTTCATTTTTGCATTATACCCCTCAGTTGGACTTAGCTCAGTCTATTTGGAATTCCCCATCTTTCACTATTAACAAGAAGCAGATTTCTCATAAATGGCTGTCCCAATTGGGAGATGGGAAACTACTCTCTTTAGTGGATGAAGGGGGGTCAATGGCTGTCCATAGAAGATATTATTAAGAAATGTCTTATTCCTGTTCCCTCTCATTTCAAAGTTATGCAGTTAAGGCACTTATTCACAATAGTTTTTGGTAATACCCCCCCCCAGACTACCCCAGCCCTGATATCTGAGGTTTCCTCACTTATTGGATCTTCAGGTGTTGTTTCTAAATTATATTAAGTTTTGTTATGGAGATTCTTTCAGACACCCAAGATTCTGTGACTCTATTCTCCCTCAGTATCATCTGGATTGGCAATCCCTGTGGAGATCCTGTCATAAATATGTTTCTCAAGACAGATTGCATCTCATGCAATATCATATATTACATAACATGTATTGCACTCCGGTTAAACTAAAGAAATGGGGTCTCTTGAACTCCAATATATGTATTAAGTGTTTAAGGGAAGAAAGAACACTTCTTCACATGTTCTGGTCCTGTCCCAAAATTTCCCTTTTATGGGATTCAATCAAGACATCCCTGGGTCCTTTACTGGGCCTTCAGGAGCATTTTACACCTGATATATGCCTTATAGGTGACCTGTCTTCTATGAGAGTTAAAGTAAGAAAATTTCATATTTCTACGATTGCCTTATCTGTCAAGAAACTCATTTTACATCACTGGAAAGACAAGTCCACCCCAACCTTTCAAGAATGGGTGAATGAAATTCTTGCCAACCTCCGAACAGAGAAAGCGATTGCCAGCCTTCACAACAGATTGGCAGCATATACCAAATATGGAATACCCTTCACTCCCTAATTTTATTGGCTCAGTCGTAATCATATCACACTCTAAAATGCCCTGCAGGTTCTTAGGGAAAGAGCTCAGTACTTGGGGGATTCATGGATTAGTTGCTGCTGTAAGGGGAGGGAGGGGAGGGATGGGAGGGTTGGGCAGTTATGTCTTCATAAATGGTTGTATTGCACTTCATTCTCAATGTAACTGCCTTTTATTATGGAAAATGTATTAATAAAGTTTGAATTGAAGAATTCAACTTATTCAATACCTAAGGAGAGTAATAAATCCTTTGGATTGTAAAGAATTGTATCTGATTTGTTCTATTAAGACACCTATTCCAGGTTGTACACACTTCATTCAGTTGCAAAGTTGTAATATTGATATTCAAATCCTTCTCCCACTTTGGTTTTAGAGACAGTGTTGTATCTGCTTGTTTACTCATAACTATTGATTAGACTTTATATCAATTTTTTCCTATTGTTGACTGATATTAATACTTCCGAGACTTCATTTTTCAGCCAGATCCTCCATTTGTTATGTAGTGCCGAGAGACTGGATCTTGTTTGTAAAAAGATATAAAATATATTTTTATGTACCCCAAATCTTCCTTTATTTATTGAAAATAGTTCAGCTCTGAGTTAATATATAGATCCCCTAAAGTTAGTGTTTCCGTATCTTGCCATTTTTTAATACCAGGGTATTAAAATAAGCATAGCAATTATTCTGATATAAAGGTGATGTTTTGTATAACTTATTTTTTGCTCGACATGTATGTATTTATTTATTTATTTGCTTTTGATAACTGAGTGAGTGCACTAGTTATAGAAATGCCTATTTTCTGGCATGACCCAGGAGAGAGACAGTTTGAAATACAAATGAGCATACATGTGATGCAGCACATGAGATAGGTAACACAGTGAGGATGGAAAAAAATCAACATTCAACTAATAAAATAAAACAACTGACTCAAAGAATAATCACACCTGAATGGTTGAGACAAAATTACAGAATGAAGCAAAACAGGAATAACATTTAGTTCAAGTCGCAACAAGAGTCAAAACAGAATGTGAAACAGGCATTGCAAAAAAGGTTTTACACAAAGCAAAATACAATAAATGCCAAATCTGTGGATGAAATGAGAGAGGGCTAAGAAGAGAGAGTGGGGGAGGGGAAAACAGGTGAAGGATGAGAGAAGAAGACATGTGAGAATGTTGTTTAGAGAGGCAGGGAAGTTGAGTACAAGAGGTAGGTTATCTACTGAAGAGAGGGGGTAGGGAGAAGAAAATGGTCTATGGTGGATGAAAGCAGGTGCATGGGCTAGTTGTACGCAGATGGTCCCGGTGAAGTGTTTTAAAACTAGCATGGGTAGGTGCTCCATGAACAGTTGGAGGTATCGAGTTCCAGTATTTTCAGGCCATATATGTGAAAGCACGTGTACTCATGCTAGTTTTACATCTGGGAATGTGGAAAGGGGCTAGGTCAGCAGATCGGAGCCCATAGGAGAGAGGTTGGGAGTGGAGCAGACAGGCAAGTGATGATGGGATGCCAGATCTGACAATGTTATCAATAAGTGAACCAAAGGACTGGAGTCGATGGGCAGAGGGGCTACGCCAGTTTAAGTCAGAATAGAGTTGGCAATGGTGTTTGTAACCTGGGATGCAGAGGCATAATGGCAGATATTGTTATAGGTGGTGTCCCATTTGTGAAGGGAGGATTTTGAGGCAGATAGGTACGTGACTGACCCATATGCCAAGGCTGGGAGCAGAAAACCTTGAGCCACAGCTAGTCTAGCCGATGGGGTAAAGGCATAGCTAGTGCAGTAGGCACCTCCTAATTTGGCGTTGACAGATTTACAGGTGTTAGTTATGTGTAGGTCAAAATCAAGGGATTCATCCAGAGTAATGCCCAAATATTTGATGGATCTAGTGCTTATCAGTGAAGAGCTGTGTGCACAAGTGATTTTGAGGGCATCTGGGTTTATTTTAAGTCTGGCAGGTGAGCCAAAGAGCAAAGAATGTGTCTTACTAATATTAAGAACGAATTTGTTCTCTGTTAGCCAAGACTGAATAGTTGAGAAGTCTGAGGCAAGAGATTGGTTTAGGTTGACTATATTTCTTGCGCTGTGATAGATGACTAGGTCATCTGCATAATGCAAATATGAACAGGTGGGAGCAAGCAACAGGATGTCATTAATGAAGATAGAGAAAAGCAATGGGCCAAGTATGGAGACCTGGGGCACTCGAACATGAATTGATGAAAGGTCAGATATAGCTGAGTTGAAAACTACAGCCTGCTTCCTTTCGGAAAGATAGCTTTTGAATCAGGCCACTACATCAGTAGAGAAACCTAGGGAGTGCAGTTTGGCAAGAAGAAGGGTATGGTTAACCAGGTCAAATGCCTTCATTAAGTCAATGAAGACAGCACCTGTCAGGAGGCCAGAGTCCATAGAAGCAAAGATGTCATTTGTGAGTTTGAGGAGGGTGGAGGAAGTGCTATGTCCCTTTCGGAATCCATGCTGGGAGCTAGATAGAAGGTTATACTTCTGCAGATAATCTAGGGTTTGGATGGCCACTAGTTTTTCCAGAATTTTGCTAAGCAGAGAGAGGATTGCAATAGGACAGTAGTTCATGTTTACTTTAGGATCACCCTTTTTAGGAATGGGTGTGATCTTAGCTATTTTCCAGATATTGGGGACTGAACCGTGACATAGAGCTAGGTTAAAGATTTTGGTTAGGGGAGAGGCTATGAGCGGGGCAGCGATTTTTAGAAGCCTGGGTTCCAGTCCATCAGACCCTGAACTGGTACTGTTCAGAGCTGAGAGGAGCAGTTTCAGCTCTTCAGTTCTTGTAATACTCCGGAACCTGAAATGAGGATGCGTGAGTAGAGGTTGTTCATCACCGTGGGGAAAAGTAAAGTGTGCACTGGGGAAAGAGGCTTGGTAGCTGGTAAGGTCAGAGAAATGGTGGTTAAATGAGTTTGCTATAATAACTGGATTATTGCAATGTGTACTGTTTATCAGCGTGGCACTTGTATGGGCTGCTTGATTAGCTCCAAGGAGGGTTTTTATTGTTGCCTAGAATTTCTTAGAGTCCCCCACTGCTTTAGTTAGCAGATCTTTACAGAAAGAGCTTTGGCTAATCAAATTTGCTTTTTACATGTATATCTCTGGCCTCGGTAGTTGTTATAATCGGCCAGGAGCCCAGTGGTTTTGAAATGATGCCACATTTTGTCCCTGGCCCTAATCCGTGTGAGTATCCCAAATTTGTTTATTACTTTTTTTTTAGATAGCAGATGTAAGAGAGGTGTAGGTGATGGATTTTGAAATTCAAAATATGCCCATGGAGGTACTTCCTTTGACCATAATTCTTTAAGTGGTTCAATCATTGGTACCCATTGATAGTATTGGAGATTAGGAAGTTTATGGCCTAATTGAGAGTAGTTTAATGTAAACTTTTGTTTTTTTACTCTCGGTCTCCCCTTTTTCCAAAGGAAGTTGTTGATTATTTGATCAATTGTATTAAAAAATAATGAGAAAACATCAATGGTATAGCCTGAAATGCATACAATAGTCTTAGTAGCAAATTCATTTTAATAAGCTGAACATGTCCCACTAATGATAATGGAAGCTCTTCCCATTTTTTAAGTCCCTCTGCAATTCCTGTATCAAGGGGTGTAAGTTAACCTCAATAAGTTTATTCCATTTGTTTATCTGAATACCCAGATATGTCAAGCTATCTGTTTTAATTGTAGTGGGGAAATTTATATTAATATTTCTCTTTTCAGGATGAGGAAATAGTGCTTCAGATTTATCTCAACTGACTGCGTAGCCTGAATGTTTGCCATAATTTTTAATAATTTGCATGATACAATGTAATTTCTTTCTTGGATTTTTAAGATATAGCAGAATGTCATCCACAAAGATATTTTTAAAATACTTTGAACTGGTGTACCAGAACCCAGGAACATCTTTATTTGCCTTGATGGCATTAGCTAGTGGTTCAGTCACCAACGTGAACAATAATGGTGACAGGGTGCAACCCTGTCTTGTGCCCCAATATAAGAGGAATGCAGAGGAAGTCACACCATTAGTTATGACCTTGGCTTTAGGTGAAGAATACATTGCTTTTATCCAGTTTTAGTATCAGGGCCCTATTTAAGCCTTTTCTAAAACATTGAATAAATAGCACCACTCTACCTTATCAAAGGCTTTTTCTGCATCTAGGGATACCACCATTATTGCATTAACATCTTTATCATTATATAACACATTCAATGCATTTTTTGATGAAGCCCTTCTGATCAACTGCCACCAAACCTGGTTGAATACCCTCCAGTCTCGCCGCCAAAATGTTTGCAATTTTGCAATCTGTATTTAATAGCGGGATCAGGTGATAAGATTTACACAGCATTTTGTCCTTACCCTTTTTGGAAATAATGAGAATTAGTGCCTTATCAAAGGAAGAAGGTAGTCCTCCTTGAGATGCATTAAAGAGTTCTGTCAACTTGAGGATAGAAAGCTTTCTGAAGGTTTTATAAGAAGTCTGTTCCTATACTATCTAATCTTGCTGATTTCCCTGGTTTTAGTTCCAGAATTGTCCTTTCTACTTCTTCTATTGTAATTCCTACCACTAAATGTTTTTGTTGTGCTTCATTAACATATGGTATGTCAAGAAAATTGTTAATTTCATCTGTTTTATTTTGTGATTTGTTTAAATCTTGATAATAATTGACACATTCTGAATGAATTTCCAGCTCCGTTTCTATCACTTGATCATTAATTTTTATTTCTGTAATATGTCTTTATGTCTTCTCTTTCTGGATCATATATGCCAATAATGTACCTCCTCTATTTATACTAACAATATGTTTTGATCTTGACATTAACATCAGTCTTCCAGCTTTTTTGTTATGTATTTGGCAACTACTTGCTTTGATTTGTATCTCAACTGGTCCTTAGACTAGAGCAGGTTGGATTGGTAGTTGTCATTATTTTGATTACACCCTGCTGGGCCTGACAATTAATGTTTATGTATGGTAAGGGGGAGGTATTTGGGGGGGTATATTTTGTGTTTATTTAGTAAGTTGGTTGGAGCATTGTTGTTTGTGTTGAATTTGTTCTTATCCTTGTTTTTTGCTTGTCTCTCTTTGGAAAATCATTAAAGTATTTTAAATTGAAAAAAGAATCTATGAAATTACTACAACTTGAAGCTCACACTGACTACGGCAGTCTGTGTACCAACCGTCTCAGTGAACTGCTCTGTAAGTGGCACCACCATGTTTTTTAACAGCTCTTTTTGCTCCAATCAGGTGGTGAGGAGCACAGTGCTGATGAATATTCATTATAGAACATGCACAGTAACTTTTAGAATGTACAAAACAAGCTTTAGGCAGCTGCTGATTTTTATATATAATAAGGCCAAGCCATACAGTATAAATATGCCTGTAATAGTCATATAATAAAGGAAATAAATACAGAAGATTTATGCAATATAAATAAGGAAATAAATATAGGAGATTTATGAAATATGAGCAGGACGGTTTCTAAGAATAAAGTTGTCCACAATTTCCCCTGAGGAATCTGTCAAGATTGATGGTTAGCTGCCCATATATCATTTATATGTAATTTGGTGTTGTAGCATCAGAACAGTCTCTAATTTTATTTGCCTGTTTTAGGAGGAGGCATGCCACATGGTAGATACTATAGGGATGCAGCAACAACTAATCACATAAAAGAATACACTTCTAAAGTGCATTTGTCCTGTAAAAAAGCATGCTTGTGTCTTCTCACTTTCCTATGCCATACTGGTTCATATTTCACTCCTTTATTTGTTACCACTACAAATTCATAGTGAGGTACAGCAACTGCACTATGTTGTAAATGTGCAATAACTTGTTTTGCTTTTATGGTTAATACATTTTCTGTGATTCAGGGTAAAAACCAACTTGATCAAAGCTGCAAATGTGAGAAACAAAGACATAACATGTCTCCACTATCACTGTTGCAATGAAGATTCATGTTGGAGAATCATAGCTTTCACCAACTTTGAATATACTGCCTAACAAAGCAAATTCTGCAATGGCAGATAATAACTGCAAATGATGTTTAGTACTTGAGAAAGTAATTTTTCATTCCAGCCTGATACTCAGTACTTACTGTAAAACACAAGTCTCAAATTTGCAGTAACAGTAACTTACCTGTGTGTTGAATACTTAATGATCTAATTAGAATATCCATCTCATTAACAGCTATATGGCTTTGTTTCTTACAGCAAGCCCATCACATCCATATGGAATCACACTCCTTAATTGTGATGGCCACTCAATGACTATTGGCTGGAAGTTGCCAAGATTCAGTGGTGGATCTGACATTACTGCATACTTCATGGACAAACGTCTGAAAGATGAGCTATCATGGGATGAAGTAAATGTCAGCCCCATCAAAAAAAAGAATTTACAAGGTAGGTATTAAAACAGCCTGGGAACTGTGACCTTGGGCTTGGTTTGAAAGAAAGACAATCATATTAAAAGAGATTATTGGCATCAATGCTGCTGCTTGCCTTGTTCTTCTTTCATTTTAATTTTTAGAACATGCAAGTCTTCTAAAAAAATGTATAAATAATGAAATACAATTTAAATTTGTTTTCTGTATCATTTCACATGACTAATTAATCTTTTGTATAACTTAGTGGATGGATAAGAAAAGAGACTTAAGTCTAGGTTAAAGGAAATGTGAAGTTTATATTCAAAATGTCCACCATCTTACATGGAAAGGCATGATCCAGTCTCACAACATTCTGATTTCAAACAGCTCCACTAGCTGGCTACAAGGGCAGCTCAGTAGCTTCACCTGTAAGAATCTGTGCTATAGAGAACCAGAGTCATTCCATATTGTACTCTGTCTTATTTAGAATAAAGTTTGTTTACTGGTATGACAAGCAATAGATCACCTCTTATTCAAGGGTTTGTGTAAATTATCGGCATCTGTACATGATCTGGGCAGGACAGAAAAAACAAAACACATATGATTCCCAAGAGAGAGTTTTACCATGTGAGTAAATGAGCAACTTAAGTTACTCAGCAAATAGAAGCCTATGTCATACTGAGTTGTTACAGGAGTGGTTGGGTACTACACTGAATGATTCAGTTATTGATCTAGAAAGAATCTTCAGTAATTTGTCAGGTGAATACTTCATTGCTAATCACTCGTCACCTGTGTCATAAAGGAAGAAGATTACTTGACCTGGATTTTTTTTTCAATTGTTTAACCAGGTGAGACACACTAAGCTGAAAGCTTGTTTACAGGTGCAGCCTGGGAGCACAGGGAAGTTAAGTGACTTGCTCAGGGTCACACAGTATGGAAGTGGGGGCTATGGGATTCAAACCCAGGTCTCCAGATTTGCAGCTCAGAGACTTAAACCATTTTGCTATACTGAGACAAGCTTAAAGTAAAATTTTCCATGCTCCTTAGAAATGGTACATTGTTTGTGTGATGACTGGGTTGACAATTGTGATAAATTATTTTTCACTGCTTATTGTAGATTGCTGAACTGTAACTACTTAGCTATATTAATTTGTGACCTATGTCATACTAGGGGTAGAGAATTAAAACCCAAGAAATAGCAAACCTTCTGCCAAAATGGCAAATAGAAGCATCCTGTCATTTGGAACTTTTTCTGTCTGGGATAAAACAATGATTTTCAGTGAGGTGATCAGTATTGGAATTGCACCTGGACACTGGAGGATGGCTAATGCAATACCGTTTTGTAAGAGTTAAGATAGAAGCAAACTAGGACACTATAGGTCTATGATCCTAATGTTCATCACTGGAACCCAGATGGAATTAATACTTAGTGGAAAAAAAAATGTAGAATTTCCTAGCTGACCAGAATCTTGCAGACATAGTGCAACATGGGTTCACAATTGATGAGTCACGTGTAACTAATATGATTAATTATTTAGCACCAAAATACAAATGGTGGATAAAAGCCTATCAGAAAACATTTATTATCTGGATTTTCATAAAACCTTTGACTCGGCCCCCCCAGAGAAGGTTTATATTAAAAACAAAGCAAATGTAGTTTAGGAAGAAGATTACAACTTACATAAGCAGATAACTTACAGGTAGTGCTGCAAAAATAGCTCTGAAGGGAAGGGAGAAGCCAGAGAAGGTGATGGAGGCAGCAAGGTCAGCTCCCAGGGTGGGGGCTGACCAAACAAGCAGACAAGAAAGACCATCAGGTCTATTCTGCTGGTATGTTAGTATGTTAGTAATGGCAAACCCTAAGAAGTCAAGATAGTCACTAGCAGTATCCTACACATCAGTGCTTAGCCTTCTTTTGTTTAACTTGTTTAAATGATGGGGTTAAAGACTATGGGCTTCAACTTGAAATTGGTGGTGTTGTTTCTGGTGGTGGAGGGAATTCAAAAAGAATATACTGAAGTCATCCTTTATTGAGAGGCTGGTAGATAGCTGAAACAAGCTACCTTAACAGCTAATAAATGCAAACTCTATCTCAAGTTTTAAGAATAAATGGGACCGGCACAGACGGGTCTTCAAGAACAAAGGCAATCCCCAGTGAGCTACAATTCAGAGAGCTTGCAAGACTAGGTCACAATTTACTACAGCACGTGATAGACTAGATGGATAAAGATCCTTATCTGTCCTCAACTGTTTATAACTTATCTACAGTATGTTTACCTGTTAGGATTTCTCAAAAGGAAGGCCACAAATTGTTTACCTTTCTATCTAGATGAGATCCTCAACCTGGCTTGCAGTGTCCTGATTTGGTTATATTTACAGACCTCTAAATATTGAACACAACCATGTAAACACTCCAACTCGTTTCTGGACACCCCATCCTCATCTATTTTCACTTCTTATTCTGCAATGGTGAATAAACAAACTATTTGTTCTGTTAGCCCATATTCTGACAAATGCACTTAAATATTACGCTTTGTTTTGTATAGGTTGAGAACCTCAATGAAGGCTCTTCTTATCAGTTCAAAATTTGTGCCAGCAACATAGCTGGGATAGGGCTGCCATCAGATCCCAGTGAATACTTCAAATGTGAAGCATGGACCATGTCAGAACCAGGTAAGCCATCTGGTAATATAATGCATATCAATGTTGTATAACATATGGCCCAACAACAGAAATTATTTGTGTATGAAACATGTACAGGATTCCCATGGCTCAGCAGTCTGTTAATTTACACTGAAATTTGTTTAGATATATTTATATGTGCAGCTGTAATTTTTTATTGCTATACAAGTGTCTTCTTATGGACTCTTTAGGTGGGAGAACAAAGCTTAGCTGATCTGACATCCTTAGGACTTGCAAGAGAATATATGTGTCAGCGTGGCTCAGTTGGTAGCACATCTGCCTCTGGACCAGAAGGTTGTGGGTTCTTGTCCCACACCAGAATTGGACTTGCATCTAAAAATTGCTGCCATCTGAGTGCAGTATTGGGGGGTGCTCTACTGCTGGGGTGTGCCGTCCTTCAGATAAGATGTTAAACTGAGGTCCCTTCTGCCCATCCTGATGTTGTCCTGGTGGGTATCCAGGTGGAAGTAAAAGAACCCAGGGCACTCTTTGCAAAGAGTAGGGAACATTCCCTGTGTCCTAGCCAACATTCCCCTTCCCATAAACTGGTTCATGCAATTACCCAGGCTGTGTGTGGGTGATGATGTGCGATATGGCCGCCACCACACATTCAGTCACTTCACTACCAGTCTAGCATTGCTTGTAAAAGTGCTTTGGGATACTGTGTATGAAAAGCGCTATATAAATGCTGATTCTTCTTCTTCTATATAAGTAGAGATATGCTCATCCTATATATAAACATATTATGCATTTTATTGCATGATTTGTAAGGGGAATTTCATGATAAATAATAATGCTCATTCTAAAGAAAAAAGGAGGAATACACCACATGAGCAGAATGATGTATTCTAATTTATCTGAGATCTTCATAATTTTGCAGCTACCTGCATGACAGCCACTCGTAGTAAAACAAAATGTTTATAAACAAGTCATACTGATAGGCCAAAAAAAAGATTCTAGGATTTTATAATTTTTAAATACTGGTAACTTTCATACATCATTTTCAGAATTTCATAGGTAGCGAAAAACTCTAATTCATTTTAATTACCTTGCAGTCTTATTTAATAGGCTCCTAAAGTATAATTGTGAATTAAAGCATCACCGATCACAGTAGTATTTAATTGTGACCGTGTACAGACTTTTCACTCCCAGACATAATGTCATAGACAATTCGCGACTGTCAAAACATCGTGGGGACAAAATGTTTCCGTTACTAATGTCACACAGCACAAAATGGAGTGGACTAATGGTCAATGAGTGACTGAGAAAGTGCTTCAATGTAAGATGTTATTTTTATTAAAATGTATGCATATTTGTAGTATGAATAGACACAACCAAATCCCTATTCTGGATGAAAAAAAGGTGAATGTCAGGTTTACAGTATCCGATTAAAAATTCCTGCCATAATCTTCTGAAGGCAAGTGCAAGACCACTTTCGAAAATGATGTCCACACACCATGCGGATACTACCTCCACTCCACTGTATACTATGGTGCTAGATCTTGCTGGGGGATGGAACAGGGGCTGCACTAGATGTGTGGAGCCTAGGAAGGAAATAAATAACAGATGTGGGTGAGTGTAATATGAACAGTTGAGGCAGTCAGCAAGCAAGCAAGCACCAATCAAAAATAAAAGCCTGCAAAAAACACTGGATAACTACAACAATCTGGCTCTGCAGTGTGTGAGCATTTTTGGCATAGCTGAGCAACTGGTATTGTGCAGTGTGCGTTGAATATACATTTTGAAAATGTCGCTGTTAACTCACTGCGGTGTCTACTTTCTGCCTGCAAACAATTTGGCTTGTGACAAATGCAATATCGCTGAATTGACCACAACAAACTGTCTGTGGCGAATTAAACCATGACTAATTGTCCGTATCCAAATTGTGACTTATAGTCACTACTATCCTTTTATTGTAGTCTATAATAAAGCTAGCAAGAACCACTTATGCTTGTTATTTGAAATTGTTAGACTTGTTAACATGTAGGATGATATTTAATGCAAAGTACTTTGACCATTTTCTTGCTTTAACTCATGATGAAAATGTTTAAGACCGTAAAAAGTACTCTGCATTTTATACTGCTGCAGCAAATGAACAGAAAATTGATGGGTCAGATTTTCTATGTGAATGTTTAATGCATGTATGGAGTAGTGAAGAGTGTCAGTCAACTGTCAAGATGATTTGCAGAACTGTCTCTATTTAAGAGATTTTCCCTTTATAGTTGTTCATACCAGGAAAGAATTACTGCAAGTAGTTGAACTGATCAAAGACTGAAGTCATATTTAAAACAATTATTAGCATTTCAAGTTGGTGAAAGCAATTATGCAATCTGATAAAATTATACAACTAGGCATAGCAACTTTACCAAAAGACTGTGTACTCCTACTCACCCACACGCTCTTTGGAGAGCAGTATGAATCCCACTCCCTCTCTAGTAACAACATAGTACCCTACCAAAAACTTGGTAAGCAGGGTGTTACGAGGTGGTGGAGGCAGGCCTGTGACATTGTTTGGGAGCATGTTTTGAACTGGTAAAAGTCGAGCCACTCCACAATCCAGCAGCTAGAGCAAAAGACTGTGGGCCTGATTCTCAAGACTCTGTACAAGCCTTGCCAAAGATAACTTGCACCAATTGCTGGTGCACCAGTGACCCTGTGCCTGATTCTCTATTGGGCAATTTCCTGGAGGCAAAGTCCCACAGCTTGTGGCAACAGTGGCCATGCACCAAACAACACAACTGGATGGGTTGCTGCAATCTGCTGGGTGGCCATGTGCCACTCTAAGATGTCCACGGTTGCTGGCACTCCCTGCCCTGATCCCCATCTTACAAATAATAATCCTGTCCCTGGTGGTCTAGTGGACCCCCTCCCCATGCCCATCCTCTTTTCAGTTATAGTAATCACATCCCTGCTGATCTAGCAGACCTCTAGCCCCAATCTTCCTGAATAATAAGAGATTATTTCTCTGGTGGTCTAGAGGACCCCCAATCCTATCCCAATCAGCCTATTACAGAGGCATGGTAGCTCTCCTATTGTTAGGGTTGAGCAGGCACTGTTGATGTTAAACACCAAATTTTGCACATTAATAACTTTGCAACCATTCAACAGATTTGCATGACATTTGGAATATATGGTGTCATGTGGTAGAGCACTTGATTTGCCAAGTTTTGTTTGATTGAATTTGCAGATTATGTACAGCGAATCATCACAAAATGCATTTTTTTGTTAATTTTTTCCAATTTTTCACTGTTTGTTCCTCCTCATGCTGCTACCACACTATGTGGAATTTTGGTCTGAAATTTAAAGGTTAGAAAGACATTGTCCAAAGGAATAATCCATCATTGGTTTGATGAAATAATGTTAATTGATTTCAAAGTTAATAAATTGTAAACATTCAGGCTCTGAGCAAGCTCATTTTAGTCTTTGGGAGAGATGCACAGTTTCAATCAAGGATTCCTGGCTGCTAGTGGCTCATGAACAAGAATTGCAAAAAAGGGATTCAGAAATCTCACAAAATCTGTTTTCACAAGAAATATCCCTGTTTGTCAGCCACCATTTTGTTTTCTCACTTAGGGAGTAGAGGAATCAAAATGTTGTAACTTTTCCTCAGACATCTTTTGTTAAAACCAAGGCATGGGTTTTGGTGTTGGGGGGGGGGCGTCCTCTACCCACCCATGCCTTTTTTTTGTAACTTGTTAAAAAAATGTTTTTTTTAAAGTTTAAAATCCTTTTTTGCAGTCCTTTTTCACCAGCTGATCTCTTTTCACAAGATCAGCTGGCAAAAAGGGATTGTGAAAAGGGATTTAAAAGATGCAGAATTCTGCACCAAACTGCCATTTTTCGATGCAGAATTCTGCATTGAAGTGGTTCTTTGGCTTTGCAACACTGGGGTGCCAATCCCCAATTTAGCATTATGAAGGCCCCCCCAAAGCACTTTAGAACATGGGGGAGCCCAATCCCAATGTCCTGAAAGCAGTCCCCCAATGTTGTTTTATTATTAAAACCTGAAAAAAGAAAATGGTCCCTCATCATGGGACACTGCGGAACCCATTCCCAGTGTCCCAATACATGTATACCCCCAGTAATGTGGGACACTGTGGAGTCCAATCACTAGTGTTCCCAAGCCCCCCACACACAAGCACTGTGGGATACTGGGGAGCTCACTCCCAGTGTCCTATAATCAGTCCCCATTAATTTTTTATATATATAATTAAAACCAGGGAAAAAAATGGTCGCTTATTGAGGGACACTGGGAAGCCCACCCCCAGTGTTCCCAAACATAATCTCTCTCTGCAAAAAAGAAAATGATCCTCAACATCTTTTTTTTAATAACTCTGTAAAGAAGAAAATGGTCCCTTGTTGTCTCCCCATCCCCTTTACCGATCCTGACCCTCCCTCTGTGCACCCACATCTCTGCACCCCACCTTACCCCATACTTACCCTCTGAGGTCAGTGGCTGTGACCTTCTGTGGACCAGGGCACTTCTGCACTCTTCAAAGCTGAACCACAAACTAAGGAATCAAGGTAAGCACTGTAAAATGGCTGTCAATGGGGTTTTCAACTTATGTTGATATGTCATCCATTTGTAAGAATTTTGACCTCAAATTTTCAACATGGGGTTCTTGGGGTCCCACCTCATGAACACTGGCACTGTCATTTTGTTACTCAGTCCCAAAAGGTGATTTTTCGGTCACTGCATGGAATCATCTTTTGGGACTGATGAACAAAATGGCAGTTCCAGTGTTCATGAGGGGAGATCCCAAAAATCCCATGTTGAAAATCCTGGTGCAAAAAATCCAACAAATTATTGTGTTATGAGTGTGTGTTTGCAGTTTCTATGCACACTTGTAACTTCACCAATTTTTAATATATTCACTCCAGATTTTCAACATTGCAATTTTGTCACACCTCCTAAAGAACAGTACAGCTGCCATTTTTCACATCCTGCCTGAAATGTGTTTTTGCACCTGTGGAACAGAATGGCATGGTTACTGTGCAAAATCAACCTTTGGGATGGAATAACTAAATCACAGTGCCACTGTTCATGAGGCGAGGTCTCAAAAGGGCAATGTTGAACATTTGATGCAAAAATGCCCAAAAATGCCAGACTTATGCATGATCATTGAAATTTTTCTATGCACTTGGGTAACTTTGACGATTTTTAGTATGTTCACTTTAGATATTCAACATTGCCAGTTTTTCACACCACCTTATTAACAGTACAGATGTCATTTCTCACAACCTGCCTGAAATGTGTTTATACAGCACTGGCACAGAATAGAGCAGTTGCTGCAAGAAATAACCTTTCAGGACAAAATAATGAAATGACAGTGTCGGTGTTCATGAGGTGGGGTCCAAAAAAGGCCATGATGAAAATTTGGTGCAAAAATATCTTAAAAATGAATTAGTTACACACGGTCATTGGAATTTTTCTATGTATGCATGTAACTTTGAGAATTTATCAAATTTTACTCCAAATTTTCAGCATTGCCACTTTTTCACATCACATCATGAATAGAGATGGGCAAGTGGCCCCAATTCACTCCGAAAAGTGATTCATGGAGTGAAGGCGAATTTGAGGAGTACTTCACGTTATAATGGGTAATGCGAAGTCCATTGAAAACAATGACTTCACATTACTCTGTCTTCCCAAACCACTACTCCACCAATTCTTAAGGCAAAGTACATTGAAAACAATGTACTTCACCTCACTTCGCCTTGTTTTTAAGCTCCAAAGGTGAATTTTGCAGTGATTCATGGGATTTCAGGTCACATGGGCTCTAGATTGCTCTGCACAGTCTCAGTTTGGGGCAGTGTATATAGGAAGCTGTAGGAGATAACGTGCTCTGAGAGCTCTCTGTGATTCAAACCTTCTAAAAGCTGTTAGAAAAAGCCTTTTTGAGTCTTTTTTTTGCTGAAGCTTTAGTTCATCGATTGTAGGAAACCCTCCTGTGCTCATATCATCAAGCGTTTATTGTTTGTGTGTGGATTTTGAAAGTTAATGTACAACATTCAGTCTATGTACTGAGAGACAGTGGAAGTTTGCTTTGGGGGAGGGGCGTATCAGTGGCGTAGGTAGATTAACTTTAAGAAACATAGAAACATAGAATTTGATGTCAGATAAGGACGGCTTGGCCCACCCAGTCTGCCCATTTCCCTACCCACTGAATAAGCTGCAGATCCTAGTTAACCAGAAGCCTACTTCTTCCTACCCCCCCAGAATTGCCTTATGACTATCCCATGCATGCTTGAATTCCACCACTGATTTTGACTCCACAACCTCCTCCGGAAGGCCGTTCCATGCATCCACAACCCTCTCTGTGAAAAAATACTTCCTTAAATTACCTCTGAGCCGCCCCCCCCATCTTCAAATTGTGCCCTCTTGTTTTTGCACACCTCTTTTTTTTTTTTTTTTTTTTTGTATGTTTTGGGGATATTTTTCTTGTATAACTGTGTCAATGTACACACAGTAATATTTTCAATAATGCTTGCCATTGTTTTGCTGATTGTTGTGGTGCAGCAGTACATAATTTTAGTTTGTTTAAAATATGTGGTTACATTACTGAAGTTTTCAATTTGCTACACATTATTTAGTGTGTGTGAGTATATGTGTGAGACGTGTCATCAAATCAGACACCTTTTTATTGTGCCACATAATAATTTAAGCAATGTGAACCTGCTATTCACTGCGCCTGTGTGATATTTGTACTTCTTTGAGGTATCTTTACTGTTACTAGTACTAGTGACTGTTACTGCAGCAGTGCAGACACTGCACCCCCCCCCGGCTCGCCCCAACTGGCCCAAGTATTGTTTTCCATGTTTGAATTTCTGATGGTGAGCACTGGTTAGGTGTTGTGCCTTTGCATCCGCATCTCTTCGGTGCACAGTGCAATCTTAATCTGTCTGTGCATTTGCATCTCTTTAGGACCCAATCTCCATCTGTAACTTAAGTCACAGTTGTCTCTTTGGCTTCCCTTCAGAGTACTGGACAGGGGTGGTGCATAATTCTGCATGAACATTGTACTCTTTAATATGCATTTTTAAGTCAGGACCATCATCACGAGTCACTCTTGATACAAATCACGTTCTTCATCGTCAGTCACAAATGCAGTCACAAATCACTATTCACTTTCATGATCACGAATCACATTCATTCATTTTTTTTTCTAGTTACTTGGATGTGTTATAAGCCAGTTTTATAGCATCACTTTAGGCTTCACAACCCTGCCATTGTGCTCATTAATGAGCATTTTAAAGTCAGGGAGTTTGTGCTACAGCTCATTGGGGGAAGTACAGCCATAGGCATTTGCGTTCCCCTCCCAATTCAGTTCCATATTTTTTATCTAAAACCATCAACACTGAATCATGTTCTTCATCATCACGGTCACAAATGCTGTCACAAATCATGATTTACAATCACGTCATGAATCACAACACTAATTTTTTGATTAGTTACTTGGATGTGTTGTAAGCATGTTTTGTAGTATCTCTCCAGGCTTCACCACCCCACCATTGTACTCATTAATGATCGTTTTTAAGTCGGGAGATTGTGCTACAGCTCATTGGGGAAGCACAACCATAGGCATTCACGTTCCCAATACAGTTTTCATATTGGTTATCTCACACCGTCGACACTGAATCACGTTCTTCATCATCACGGTCACAAATGCAGTCACAAATCACAATTTACGATCACATCATGAATCACAACATTCATTTTTTTTACTAGTTATGTGGCTGTATTGTAAACATGTTTTATAGTATCTCTCCTGGCTTCACCACTCTACCATTGTACTTAATAATCATTTGGAAGTCTGGGAGTTTTGTGCTACATCCCATTGGGGAAGTACAGCCATAGGCATTCATGTTCCTTCCCATATAGCATGTGAGTTACAGTACTGTAAGTAGTGGTGGGCGAAGTGGGCCCCAATTTGCTCTGTGAAGTGATTCACTGAGTAACGAGGAATCCACGGAGAACTCCACAATGTGAAGCAGAGTACTTTGCTTCATAATGAGGAATGTGAAGTCCATTGAAACCAATGACTTTGCGTTATTCCGCCTTCAACAAACCACTTTTCCACCAATTTTAAGGTGAAGTAAATTGAAATTAATGTAATTCGCCTCACTTCGATCTGTAATTGAGCTTCAAATAAAATTCTGCACTTATTCATGGATTGCAGGTCACATGGGATCTAGATTCTTCAGCACAGCCTCAGTTCTGGCCTGGGTAGTGTGTGTGCAATAGTAGCTGGAGACAGTTTGCTCTCAGAGCTCTGCAATTCAGAACCTCTAAAAGCTGTTTAAAATGTCTTTTTGAGTAATATTTTTTGCTCAAAATTTAGTACATCGATTGTAGGAAAACCCTTCTGTGCTCATATCATTGAGTGTTTATTGTTGTGTGTGGATTTTGAAAATTAATTTAGAACAGTCAGTCTGTACTGTGAAGTGTGCTTTGGGGAGGGGCGTATTTGTGGTGTAGGTAGATTAACTGGGAGAAAAAGGCAGTCTTTCTGTTTTGGTTATATTTTTCTTGTATAACTGTGTTAATGTACACACAGTAATATTTTCAGTAATTATTGACATCTTTTTGCTGATTATTGTGATGCAGCAGTGTACAAGTTGTCTGTTTAAAGCATTTGGTTATATTACTAAGGATTTTCAATTTACTATGCATTATTTGAGTATGCGTGTGAGTGTGTGTGTGATGCATGCCATTAAATCAGACACCTTTTATTGTGCTACAGAGTAATTGCAGTAGTGTGAACCTGCAATCCACTGCACCTGCATGAATGTTTTATACTGCTTTGTGGTATCTTTACTGGTAGTGGATTGTTATTGCCGTGCACTAATCCTCCAACTGGCAAAATGTATTCCTTTCCAGATCTGGATTTGTGCTTGTGAACACTGGTTAGGTGGTGTTGTGCCTTGTCGTATGCATCCCTTGAGTGTGTAGCGCAATCTTAATCTGTCTGTGTGTTTGCATGGCACCATTAATTCTGGGAGACTGCATTTCTTGTTATGCTTTCATTTCACTTTGTCAGCACTGGGGAATTTTCTGGACACACTACAGTAGCATTTTGGGGATGCACGTTAATTTTGGTGACTCTGTGTGTGACCTGACCACTGCGGGCATGACTGAGTGTGCCATTAATTCTGGGAGACTTTGCATTTCTTGTTACACTTTCATTTCACTTCATCAGCACTGGGGAGATTTCTGGAAACAAGACAGTAGCACTTTGGGGATGCACATTCATTGTGGTCACTGTGTGGGTGGGATGCTGCCAATATTGTTGTCACTCCGCCAATGCAAAGTAATAGCAACAAGGTGAAGTGAGCCTTTCCTGTGGGGCACTCTGCGTAGCAAAATGCCAACTCGAAGTGGCCAGTTCGTGTGCACTTTGCCAGTGGATTATAAATTTGCTGCATCTCTACCCATGAACAGTACAGCTGTCATTTTTTAGATCCTGCAAAAAAGCTTTTTAAGCACCTGTGGTGCAGAATAGCTTTACAGTTGCACAGAATTGCATTTTGAGTAGGATATGAACATTTTCTGTACTGGGTACATATGGTGAGGTGATAAGAAAGTTATGTTGAGCATTTGGGATGAAAATTATTTAAGATGGCACAGTTTTGACTATTTGTTGCAATTTCACTACAGCTGTTCATAACTTAATGTGTGAAAGAGCAGTGGCCAGAGATCCCTGTGTTTCCACAGCTAGATACATATATGCATCTGTGGAGGGATGGGGACCCTGCACTCCCAAAGTAAAATAAAGATATTATAATACTATCTCAAGAAGTAAGGAAATAACTTGAAAAAAATGTTTGTTAATGCATCAGTTAGTTTTGAAGTGACAAAAGTAGGGAAATGAGACATTAGTGTTGAGCCCCTAACGCCCCCACCACCCAACCCCACCAGCCCACCTCACACCCACCCTCCAGAGACCAACGTGCATTGGGGTGTGCCTTGGGGTCATTGGCCTTAACTCTCACCCTATTCTCCTATACTGTACCATATCAATTTTCTTACACATGGAATAGGGTGAGAGCTAGGGCTGATGACCCCAAGGCACATCCCAATGTGTGTTGGTCTGTGGAAGGTGGGTGTGGGGTGGGCTGATGGGGTTGGGTGTGAGTGGGGTCCTAGGGGCTCAATCCTAACATTTTGTTTCCCTACTTTCATCACTTGAAGCCTAACTGATGCATTAACAGTTTTTTTTGCAATATATATTGTATAGGGAGCTCTTATTATTAACTGAAATCAAGCAGATTACAACCTTGTTATGCCATCGTTATGACATCACTCAGTTGTTAATCCTTCTTGAATATGTCATATCAATAGTATAACAAAACAGAATGCTCACAACAATCAATGTTCCATAAAGTAAAGTGAATCAATCCACAATTACACAATCTCGGTAGCCCATACACTACAAAATATAATAAATGGTCTTTGGTTAACAACCTTGCTGAAAACAATTCTCAGGGTTACCATTACATCTGTAAACCTCTCAAGCTGCACTCTCAAGGTTTACAATAACATCATGGCAACCTCTCAAGGTGTTTACAGCATTGTTATTTGCCAAAGACCATACATTATCATATATATATATATATATATATATATATATATATAGTGAAGCCTGCCAGGTTGAAGCAGAGTGTCACAGGTTTATTGCATGACAAAAGGAATTAACTCCCATTGAAACTGAATTGTTTGCTACAGTAACTTTACTGCAGAATTCTGCTTTGCTGTATCCTGGTGGGCTTCACTAGATATAGATATATAGATGTGTGTATATATATACATATATCTATATCTATAGATATCTATATATACATATATCTATATCTATAGATATCTGTCTATATCTATATCTATATCTGTCTATATCTATATCTATATCTATATCCCAAGTGGTCTAGTGGAGCCCCCATCCCAAATCAGCCCATATAATATATATATTTTCCCTGGTGGTCTAGTGAACCCCCTCCCTATACTGAATCAGCCCATATAATATACAAATATATTATAGAGCCATGGTAGCTCCCCTATATTAGGGTTCAATGGCCAGTTCTATGCTAAACCCCACATTTTGAACTTTAATATCTTCACAACCATTTGACCGATTCATGTAAACATTTTCATACACCTTTGGGGAAAAAGATCTCATGATGTGGCAAATCTCATTAAGTGTGGGTATGGAGATACAGATGGTCAAAGAATGTGAAAATTTCTACTTTTGGTGAAATTCTTTGTCATGCCCTAGATAGCTTCTGCCAGAGGACAGACAGATCTCCAGGAGGAAGGAGCTACTGGTATAACTAAAACTTCTCTACTGGGACTAAGAACTATATTTCTTGTACTGGGACCTTTGATTAAGGGTAAAAAACGAACAAAAAAAAAGGAGTTGGTGTGTTTGTCAGAGGTAGTTGGAGTAAATTGTTATCTGTTATCTGTGTACTTATCTAGGTGCTTGTCACAGGTGTCAGAAGGGAATTGTCATCTGTAAAATTAGCGAAGTGTAGAAATATTTGCAAAGTAGGGAGAGTGGCTTAGCTAGAAGGAGCCAGGTTAAGACCAGATATAAATACTGCCCTAGATAGCTTCTGCCAGAGGACAGACAGAACTCCAGGAGGAAGGAGCTACTGGTATGACTAAAAATTCTCTAGTGGGACTAAGAACTAGATCTCTTGTACTGGGACCTTCAATTAAGGGTAAAAAACAAACAAAAAAAGGAGTTGGTATACTTGTCAGAGGTAGTTGAAGTAAATGATCTGTTATCTATGTTATCTGTGTACTTATCTAGGTGGTTGTCACTGGTGTCAGAAAGGAATTGTTATCTGTGAAATTAACTAAGTGTAGAAAGATTTGTAAAGTAGGGGGAGTGGCTTAGCTAGAAGAAGCCAGGTTAAGACTAGATATAAATACTGCCCTAGATAGTGTCTGCCAGAGGACAGATAGAACTCCAGGATGAAGGAGCTACTGTTGTAACTAAAACCTCTCTACTGGGACTATATTGCCCTTCTTCCCTCCCTCCACCCCCACCCTAAACCAGTTCTACTTTTAGAGGCACAGGATTTAACTGACAACAGGAACTTCCTGTTTAGGAGCATGAAGTGAGTGATCACAGAGCCACCAAAGACTCACCATCCTAAAAGGGCAAGAGTAGCTCTCCATCCCCCCAGCTGATGGATGTCTGACTCTGAGCAAGTAAGGAGACTACTGAGAAGTATAGGAACTTCTTGTCTCAGAACAGGAAGATCAGGAGATAAAAGGGTGCTGAGGCAGTAAGTAAGTAGGGAAGAAAAAAAAGAAATAAACAAACAGAGGAAAGAATATGTATTCCAAATGACAGTTAGGGGGCCAGAAAAAAAGACATGATGGGAGTGGGGCAGTGCAGTGGCTGTGGAGCAGCAGTCTTCTGAGAGATGTTTTGGAGGATGCAGAGTTGTCCCATCTGCAGACACACCACTGGGCTGAGGGAGGAGGTTGCTCATCTCCAGGCTGAGTTGGCTAGGATTTGTAGGACCTCCTCTCCCACCCAGGGACCACCAGGGTCACTACCGTTGCCTCAGAGATTGCCAAGAAAGAGGAGTGGTTGGACCACAGTGGGCTCAGGGAGGGAGAGAGTGGTGGAACAGAGGCTCATCCCTCCAGTTGTACCTCTCCACAATTTCTATGCTGTTCTGGAAAAGTGTGGTTCCTCTATGGAGGCACCCACAGTGGAGACCAAGGAGGATGCTTGGAACCTCCACAAAGGAGACCCAAAGGAGGGTGGAATGGGATCCCACAGGGGAAGGAAACAACTCCTGGTGGGGGACTCCATTGTTAGGAAGGTAGAACTGGGGGAGGAAGGGGAGAGGGAGGTAAGGTGCCTGCCTGGCGCCATGGCTTGGAGAGACAGGGAGTGAATCCTCAGGATCACAGGAGTGGCTGCACAGGGGAGGGAGCTGGATGTCATTGTCCACCTAGGGACAAATGACCTGGCTAAGAAAGGGATCAGAGTAGTGCAAGAAGCATTTGTGGAGATGGGGAGGGGCCTTAGACAAATAGCACATATGGTAACCTTCTCAGAGGTGCTGCATGTCTATGGCATGGGTGAGGCTAGGGTGCTCCACACCATGGGATTCAATCCATGGTTGAAAAACTGGTGCAGAGCTCAGGGACTTGGCTTCATTGGAGACTGGGGGTCCACCTGGAGGGATGCAGGCCTATACTGGCATGATGGTCTACATCTGTCCAGGAGGGGAACCAGGATCCTAGGTAATAGGTTTAAATACTTCATTGATTAGTATTTAAACTAGCCAAGGGGGGAGGCACTGGAAAGGAGCAGGGAAATCCTAATCCCCCCAAAATATCAGGGTACTAAGTGAGGTAGACACCAACATGGAGATGTCAATAGGGAGAAGCGCAGGGGTAAATGGAGAAAGTGACAAATGCAATAAGGACAGTGATGGGGCAAAAAGGGGTAAGGCCATCAAGAAATGGAGGGTAATGAGAACCAACACCCATAGTCTGGGCAACAAGCTCCCTGAACTGGTGACCTTGATGGAAGAGGGATGCCTGGATATTGTAGCAGTCACAGAAACATGGTACACAGACAACCATGACTGGGATGTTAACATACCAGGGTACACAACCTACAGGAGAGACAAGGAGGGCAGAAGGGGGGGAATAGCTCTCTATGTAAGGGAAGGGATAAAAGCAACTGAACAAAAGAGTAAACAGAGAGGAGAGGAGGCACTGTGGGTCACCTTAGAGACTGGAAATGGCACCACAATCCACACAGGGGTTGTATATAGACCCCCACGTCAAGTGGAGAGAATGGACAAGGATATGATAGAAGGCATACTTAGGATGGCAGAGAAAGGGGAGATACTGTTGATGAGGGACCTTAACATGCCAGATGTTAACTGGAGCACCTTTGCGGCAGCCACATCCAAAAGCTGGGCCAATCTTGATGCCCTTCAGGTGGCAAGCCTCAAACAGCTAGTTTTGGAACCAACTCATGAGGGAGCAATCTTAGACCTCTTACTTTCAAATGGGGACAGTGAGAGGATCTCAGATCTAGAAGTGGGTAGCCATTTGGGAACAAGTGACCATCAAACAGTGTGGTTCATGATAAACTCTGGGGTTCTGGACTTCAGGAGGGCTGGCTTTGGCAAGATGGGAGAGTGCCTTAGAAAAGCACTAGCAAACAGGCTAGAAGGAGGGGTGGAGCAAAAATGGGCAAATATCAAAACTGCCATCACAGAGGCAACAAGCCTTTGTGTGAAGCAAATAAACAAATCAAAATGAAAGAAAAAGCCACTATGGTTCTCAAAAGAGGTGGCAGTGAAGGTTAGGGAGAAAAAGATAGCATTTAGGAAGTATAAGGAAACCCAGAAGGAGCAGCACAGAGAACTCTACTAGTTAAGGCAGAAGGAAGCAGGGACGGTAGTCAGAATAGCAAAGGAACAAACTTAGGAAAAGATAGCTAACTCGGTTAAGAAGGGGGATAAAACCCTTTATAGGTATATCAGAGAGTGTAGAAAGACAAAGGGAGGGATAGTGAAGCTGAATAGAATGGATGGTGGGTGGGCAGAGAGTGACAGTGATAAAGCAGGGATGCTGAATGAATACTTCTGTTCAGTATTCACAAAAGAGGAAGTGAGGGAGGTGCCTAATCCAGTTAACAGAAGCACTCTGGAGAGGGGGGTTGATCCCAGTTCTTTCACAGAAGAAAGGGTTCTGAAAGAACTCCTGAAACTGAAGGTGGACAAAGCAATGGGGCCAGATGGAATTCACCCCAGAATTCTAAAAGAATTAAGCAGAGAACTAGTGACACCGCTGGCTACGCTTTTTAACAAATCATGGGAGGATGGTGTGGTACCTGAGGACTGGAAGAAGGTGGATATGATTCCCCTTCACAAAAGTAGGACCAAGACTGAGGCAGGAAACTACAGACCTGTCAGTTTGACCTCTGTGGTAGGGAAAGTGATGGAATCACTTCTGAAGGAAAGAATTGTTGAGTACCTAAAGGCCAGTGGGGCACAGGACCCAAGGCAGCATGGGTTCACAGTGGGAAGGTCATGTCAGATGAATCTAATTGATTTCTTTGACTGGGTGACCAAAGTAGTGGACCAGGGAGGGGCTGTGGACATGGCCTTCCTAGACTTTAGCAAGGCATTTGACACAGTCCCACACAAAAGATTAGTAGTCAAATTAACCAGCCTGGGAGTGGGTCCCAAGGTGGTAGCTTGGTAAAACATTGGTTGAACAACAGGACACAGAATGTAATTGTGAATGGAGTCCACTCTGAAGAGAGGGGGGTTACTAGTGGGGTACCGCAGGGTTCTGTACTGGGTCCAGTCCTTTTTAATATCTTTATAAGTGACATTGCAGAGGGACTGGAAGGAAAAGTATGCCTCTTTGCAGATGACACAAAGATCTGCAACAGGGTTGATACACATGGAGGTGTGGAAAGGGTGAGAAGGGACTTGGCAAGGTTGGAGGAATGGTCAGAAGTATGGCAGCTTGGATTCAATGCAAAGAAGTGCAAGGTAATGCACCTGGAAAACAAAAACCAAGGGGAAGATTACACAGTGGGGGGGAAGGTAGTAACAACAACAAAAATGGAAAGAGACCTAGGGGTAATCATATCAGATGATCTTAAGGTTGGCAAGCAATGCGAGAAGGCAGTAGGGAGGGCTGGGTGGATACTGGGATGTATAGGGAGAGGTATCACCAGCAGAAAACAGGAAGTTGTTATCCCCCTGTACAAACAGTTGGTGAGACCCCTTCTGGAGTACTGCATCCTGTTCTGGAGACCCCGTCTCCGCAAGGACATACACAGGATGGAGGCAGTTCAGAGAAGGGCAACTAAAATGGTGCAGGGTCTGCAAGAGAAGCCATATGAGGAGAGACTAAAGGAGCTTAATATGTATACCCTTGAGGAAAGGAGGGAGAGGGTGGACAAGATAGAAATGTTTAAGTACCTCAGTGGAATCAACTAAGTCCAAGAGGGTAGCATCTTTCAGAAAAAGAGATGTGCATGAACAAGGGGACACAATTTGAAGATAGAGGGGGGATGGCTCAGGGGCAATGTGAGGAAGTATTTTTTCACAGAGAGGGTGGTGGATGCATGGAACAGCCTTCCTGAGGAGGTTGTGGGGTCTAAAACTGTGGGAGAATTCACAAATGCATGGGACAGACATAAGGCAATTTTTGTGGGGGGTAGGAAGAAATAGGCTGTTGGTTAAATAGGATCTGCAGTTTATCCTCTAGGTAGGGAAGTGGGCCAAGCGGTCCTTATCTGCCATCAAAGTCTATGTTTCTATGCCACTGGTCAAGAATGGTGTGCCATTTTTGTTTTAATATTTTAGGGTATACAGGTCTTGGGTCACAGATGTGCCTTGTTAAGTTTTGGTGAAAAAATACGAATCGTTTCCAATGTTATTAAATGTTAAAGTTTCCAATTATTTTCAATGGGAGCAGTTAGATGTCCCTCTCAAAAAAGGATCATTTGTTGCAAATGGGTAATCCTTTGCCTCAAATGGGTAATCCTTTGTTGCAAATGGGAAATCCTTATTTGTACTGCTGCCATCTTATTTTCTGTTAGTGGGGGAAATAAAGTTAAACTGCCAAAAAAATATAGGGCTTTGGTAAAACACCAACAGTTGTGTTTTCCTAATCGAGGCCAGTAACATCTGAACCTAGGGTCAGTTTTTCATTTGTTGTTGAGAGATGTTTTTTTTTTTTAAAGTCCGGAAATCCTTTGCCATAAATTGTGGAAAACCTAAGCCATGAAAGAAGATCCTTTTTAGTAACTGAGAAAAGGATTTTCTTTTTCCACAAATTGCAGAAAAGGACATGCAGAAAAGGATTCTTCTTTGCAATTTACAAAACATTTTTTATGTGACCTGGTTATTTGTTGCTGTGCCATCCTTTTAAAAATGTATCCCTGGTAGTCCAGTCCAGTCGATCATCACCCTCCCATTATGCCACTATGCCAACACATACAGTATTTCCTGATACTCTAGTGGTTCATCTCCCTCCCTCATCACACATCACCCTGTCAGTGACATATTCCCTGGTAGTCTAGTGGTCCCACCCCCTTCCCAAGCACTGATCATGTTCCTGTTATCCCAACACACAGTGTACTACCAGGTAGTCTAGTGGTCTCTCCTCCCTTCCCAATCACACATCACCCTCTCATTCCCATATTCCATGGTAGTCTAGTGGACCAACCTCCTTCCTGATTGCAGATCACCCTCCTCTTATGTTGACACACACTACCTGGTAGTCTAGTGGTCCCTCCCCCTCCCTGATCATAAATCACCTTCAGGTATTTTGTGGTCCAAAGTTTCCTGGTAGTCTAGTGTCCCTCCCTGTCCCCGATCCCTGTCCTGCGAAATTCAGAAACAACCTAACCCTGGTGGTCTAGCGAACACTGGAAGCACTGGTATTGGTAGACTGACTGGAGTGCTTTTCTTTAATTCCTTTCTTTTTGACACACAGCTGCTAATTTAAATACCTGTAAGTGCCATCCACCTGTTTTCAGCTGTCCTGAACAGCATGAGGCAGCAGCTGTATGCTCTATAAGAGGTACAGTAAATGCTGCTCAATGATTAGTGGAGGCAGTTCCACCACTTTATAATGTACTAGACACTTTCCAATCTGTCCACCAAATCATCACTTGTGGGTATAAGATACCTGTCAAATATGGACACTGGATTACATGAGCATTCTGTCATTATTACATGCTTGATGCCTTTTTCTTGGCTTGGAACCATAATAATAGTATTTTCAAATGTATTTTTCAAGTTATGATTTTCCGTGGTTTGTTCTATGATTAAGAAAACATTCATCTTTACAGCATCGGAAGTCACAGTTTGTTCCAGTCTGTCATGAGCTATATCAATATCTTCTTCAGCAGTTTCTAGTAATACTAGCAGAGCAACCTTTGGTGTTTTTTAACCCATTTCTTCTGGAGGTTAGCATGGTATACCTTGGTAGGATTTTTCCAACCAAAGGTCTCAGTCTCATAGTTAACTGTAACAGTATGTGTAATCACTTTATAATGCCGCTGCCACTTCATTAACAGTTTGTTTTCTGTAGTGGGTAACAGTAACAAGACTTTTTCACCTGGTTCAAACACGTTTTGTTTTACCCCATGGTCATAATGCACATTCTGCTGTTTTTGGACTTTGTCCTGATTGCTGTTGGCAATTTCAGCATATTCTGCCAATTTCTTTCTCAGTGCACACACATACGAAGTAATAGACTCTTTATGAGTGGGGTTATCTTCCTCTGTTTCTTTTACTACATCTGATGGCCCTCTAGGTTTTTTACCATCCCTAATTTCAAAGGTTGGAAAACCTGTTGATGTTTGTACCACTTCCTTGTAAGCAAAAAAGCAGGTATGGTGAATATTGGTCCCAATCTTTCCCTTCGCCTTTCACAAATATTTTAACATGCATTTTAGGTTTGATTTAAATGCTCAACAAGACTGTCTGTCTAAGGGTGATTAAGGAGGTTCCTGTAGCAATGAGCCTTAGTAGTCGGTAGAGCTCTGTCAGCAATGCAGCATCAAAATTACTATCCTTATCAGTAATAATTTCTATAGGTATGCCCACCCTGCTGAAAATGTTGGCAAGTTCTGCTGCTACTTTTAGGGATGTGACAGTATGAATTAGAATTGTCTCTGGGTATTGTGTAGCATAGTCACCTACCACCAGAATGAATTGATTACCCTTTTTTCCTTTGTCTAAGGGACCAACCACATCCATTGCAATTCTCTCAAAAGGCTCTCTATCTCTCTATCAAGGGTAGGTGCAACAAGGGCACCTTGTCTTTTTTAGTCACTGGGGCTACTTTCAAACATTCAGCACAAGAACTGCAATAGGTGGCAACATCCTCATGAATTACAGGACAGCAAAATCTGTACAACTGTTTGGCAAGGACACAGTCCACCCCAAGTAACTGGCAATAGGACTATCATGTGCTATCTATAACAACTTAGTTCTATGCTTCTTTGGTATGACCAGTTGTTCTATATGTTCATTCATCTGAGGATTAAAACAAACTGTACAGCTTCCTATTATATTTTTTTAAATAATGGTTCACTTTGTTTTTATTTCACCTCCTGTTGCTTAAAATAACCTTGGAGAGAAACATCATTAGTTTGCTCAGAAACAAAGTCATACAAGCAATAACACATGACAAGGTGTGGGCTATCGCTGGATAAGAGCATGCCCAGGGGTATACTAAGGCATGAGGTGTATGTGATGAGTGACTTGTGCCTCTGGGTGTGCTCTTATCAGTCAATAACCTACACATCGTAGTGTGTTATTGTGCTTATAAAATGGGTTTCCAAGTAACTGTGTAACAAGAAAAGAAAAAGAGGGAAAACATTGTAATAGTTATTTTTTTCTTTAATACATGAAGTAGTAAAATAGGCCCTCTGCTTAGGCAGTTTTCTATTGTGTTATGTTGAGTACATGTCCCCCCCCCCCCACCACCACCACACACATAGAGATATTGGTCAGGTTGTTCTCTCTGTGTTTATGCACTTTTAATTTTCCATTATGCTGCCCCTCTCCACATAGTGTTAATGTGTCACTGTCCTCACTGTTTCTACACCCCTATTCCCGTTTCCAACTACTGTTAATAGCAGTGAGCGTGTCAGTGTTGGCCACTGTATGGAATCATTTTTTTTAAACATTTCCTTTACTGTGTGGTGGTGTCCTGTTTAAAAGTATATCCTGTGGTACAAAGATTGAGAAAAACACTGCAGGGGATGGGGAAACTACACTGGAGGCAGCATGAAGAGAAACGGAAATCGTCATGAACGCTTTCCATTTCAGTGGCCACAGTAGTTACGATTTTTTTTGAATGATACAAAAAAATACCACTCTTGATGAATATATTGGATTTTTGGGGGCATACTGAGAGAGTCAGTCAGTGTTACTTGTTGACTGCAGATACAGTGGTACGGCATTTTGCGTTGTTGCTGGTGTCCTATGCCATCTTCTGAAAAGAGATTCTACCACCAGTAGGTTAGTAATTTTGTTCTTTTTGTGAGGTCACAAAGGGGAGAAAAGTGTTGGTTGGCGCAGATACTCACTGATAAGGAAACTGCTGAAAGGTCCTTTCAGTCAATCAAATTATAGCATTTTCTTTACCCATTTTATAAAATCAGTTATCAGTTCAATTTCAGCATTTTCATACATCAACCACTTATGTCCATCAGGATTTTGTTGCCACTAATTTTTTAGGCATTGTCTTCCTTTCCTGGACTTTTGGATCTTGCAGTTGGTTTCAAATAAGTCCAAATCCAAGTCACCACAAGGAAGAGAGTCTCCAGCATCTGAGATTTTCTTTGTCTGTGCTCTAGTTATCACAGCTGCTTAAAAAGTAGGTTGTACTCTCTCTGTGATTAACTTAGCATATCAGGAAAGTTATTTCCAATAATCACAGGTACAGGTAACTTTGTTACTACCCCCACTTTCATTTGCTGCATTACCCATTAATGTTCAGAGTCACTTGGCCGGTGGGATAGTATTAATTGTCCCCGTGGATGCAGATGACCCAAGTACCTGGTCTTTTTGCACAGTCTTTTCCCAGAACTTCAACATGCACAAGGATTGCAGTGTCAGTGGCTCATTAGGTAATACACTCGCCTCTGAGGCTGGGAGATCAGAGTGCTGTGGGTTCAGTTCCCACATCTGGCACGTGGGTTAATATCCCAGTACTGACACTGTAGTGCAGCATGAGAGGGGTGCTGCACTTCTGAGGTGCCATCTTTCAGAGGAGATGTTAAACCGAGGTCCTATCTGCCTGGATTGGTGGTTGTTCAGGTGGATGTTAAAGATCCCATGGCACTTATCGAAAAGAGTAGGGGAATTTCCCCAGTGTCCTGGCCAAATTTCCCTCATTCACTAAAAATACCACCAACAGCTTAATCTGATTCAAGGTCAGTTGTCATTCATCTGTATCTCCCTCCCTCCGGGTCATGCCTGAAAATAGGCAAGATTTGTCTAGTGCACTTACCCGGTCAACAAAAAATAAATAAATAAATCTGTCTGGTTCCTGACTCTTTAAGTCCCTTCGTGGTCTTACCTCCTACCTTGGCACCTGTTAAATACTTGCCCCAATCTGCAAATGGAAAATTTACTCCACTGTTACCCTTCTTGTTTTTATGGCAATTTCTTTCACACTGCGTATCTGATCTGGAGTTAAATTAGGCAAAAGAGAGTCTTTCCATTCCTCTACTGTTACTTCACTGCTGAGTGTCTGTATGGACATTTCATAGTCCTCAGCCAAAGAACAGCCTTTTCTCCACTTTCTGGCCAGTGTTCATTTACCCAAAGCTGCATGTCTGCCGGAAGGATGTTGATGAATTGCACTATTGCAAATATGTAATTGATCTGTGGGACTGTTTTGCCCTCTGGTTGGAGCCATTTAATGAAAAGTTCTATGAGTCAGGTGAAAGCTTCTCAAGAATTATCGACTGAGTGGTACTTCAGGGAGCACACATCTCTGCCTGTAGGTCTCTCCTGATATGCTATATCATTTAAGGAGTTCTCTTTTCACAAGGTCATAGTTTTCTGACTGTGCAGTGTCCATACTGCTTTATGCAAGTTTGGGCTTTACTTGTCAGTGAGGTACCAGCCTGACTGCCTATTGCTGTTTTGGCCATTTACAGACTACAGTGACCCTTTCAAAAGTTGTCAGGTATGCTTTGATATTATCCATGAGCTATATCTTTGTAAGTAAAATGTCCTTTAAGTTGTTTGTATTTTGTTCATCTGGTAGACCTATATCAGATTTTCCAGTTTTGATAACCTGCAAGGCATCCAGCCATTGTAGATCCTGTCACTGCACCTCTTCTCTTCTGTTTCTCCAGGTGATGCATCTCTTCTCTGTGTCTCTAGATGCTGTATCCCTTTTTCTCTTTGTTTATCAGTTTGTCTTTGTTATATAACCCAACATTTGAAGAAGGCAGACATGCTGTCAGGTTCAGACCCTGGCTGCTGTTCTTTTAATCACTGATACCAGATGTGCAGCCTCAGTTTGGACTTTTGCCTCTGCTTCAAGTTTGGCTGCCATTCTGCTTGTAATCACTCTTGTGCTTTCTGTTACAGGAGCCATACCTTTCTTCTATGTTTCCCCAGTACCAGATCTAGTACCCATGCACAGAACTCCTTATATTTTCTGAAGCTCACCTATTTGGCCCTTACCATGTCCACCATGTCTATCAAGAACCATAGTGGTTTCCTCTTTCTCTTGCCTTTGTTTACCATCTTGACACATTGGTTTGTCACCTCTTCCATGGTTGTTTTCAGGTGTTCCCACTGCTCTTCGACCCCCCTCCTATTTCCCTCATTGCCATGGTTTCCTTGATACACCTCCCCATTTTAGCAAAATCTCCCCTTCTAAAATCTAAGACCTTTGCCTTTGTGTGGCTAGCCTGTGTCTCTGTCCCCATGCTAAACCACACTGTGTGGTGATTGAAAGAACTCAATTAATCTTCCACCTAGGTGTCTGTGATTCTGTCTCCATTGGTCAGTACAAGGGCCAGAATTTCCCTGTCCCTGGTGGGATCAATCACTAGCTGTCTGAGGCCTGCCCCCTTTAGAGGATCCAGGATGCCATGGCTACCAGATGAAGCAGCTGCTGGGATGGTCCAATCTACGTCTGGGATATTGATGTCACCCAGTGGTAATACCACATCCTTTGTTGCCATTTCATGAATTTGATCCACTAGATCCCAATCCCCCTCCTTTCCCTACACTGGAGGTTGGTAGATCACCCCTGTGCAGATTGCTTTGCCATTGCCAGACTCAAGGGTGACTCGCAGTGCTTTGGCCTCCGCCTCTCTACCCTGCACATCTGCTGCTTTTATGCCTTCTTTTACATACAGGGCCACTCCCCCCCCCCTTTTTTCCTCCCCCTTGTCTCCTGTCTAGAGCATAACCCGGAACATTTGTGTCCCGGTCATGATTTGCAGAGTACCGGATCTCTATTATTGCTGTTATGTCTAGGTCTGCCTCTAAAAACAAGGCCTCCAGGTCAGAGATTTTATTTAACAGGCCACAAGTATTTGTAACCATGGATTTTCATATTTTGCTGCCTGTACACCCTCCAGTCCTGTGTTTATCCTCCTGCCACCTTCACCCCACCCCATATTCCTTTTTATGCTGCCTTTCTCCCCTGCTTTTCCCTTTGTACCTGATACTTGTGCCCCTGTCCACATCCCAAATTCATGTTCCTCATTTCTGTCTATTCTAGCTTGAAGGGTGGGTTACTTGGGCTTCCCTGCTCCTGCTGACCTCCCCCAGATAATTTAAATGCTCAGCCAGGATGCATGTAAACTGTTCACTGAGGACTGCTGTCCCTCTCTTGGAAGGATGCAGTCCACCCCACTTGAGCAGGGCTGCATTGTTCCAGGAGGTCCCCCAGTCCCCAATGAAGCCATATCCCTTCTCTGCACCAGCCCTTCAACCACTTGTTGAAGCTTCTGATATGGAGATTCCTATCCTTTCTCATTCTGTGGACTGAGAGCACATCTGAAAAAGCCACAGAGCCTGCTATCTGCTCCAGGTGCCTTCCAACTCCCTGAAGCCCTCCTGCATCTGCCATATGCTTGCCCTGCACTTGAATAGGTCATTAATTTCCAAGTGGGCAATGACCTCTAGCCCCTCTCTGTTTGCCACTGCTTTAGCAATCCCCAGGATCCATTCCCCCTCTTTCTGAGCAGTACCTCCTGGTAAGCACTTAACATTCCTCTCCTCCCTGCCACCTGTGTCCTGAACCATCCCACAGACAATTGAGTCCCCCAGCAGGATGACTTCTTCCCTTGTGGTCCTCTTCCTCCGGCCCTGGGTCTCCCTCCTGGAGTACCCTCACTTCCACCCTAGTTACAGCCTTGTGTTCCCTTATCAGACTCTCCCACTCCTTCAGAACATCATACAAGTTCTTAAGTGGGACCGGATGAGAGATGCTTCTCTGACCAGCCTCCCTGAGCCCGCCGTAGTCCATCCCACCCTCTCCCGGGCAGCTGTTGTGGCAGTAGCTGGGGACATGGTGGACTCTGGTGGGGGAGAACAAGGCAGCAACTCAGTACCCAGAAAGTTCTCCAGAAGACTACTGCCCCATATCCAGTACACTGCACCACTCCCTGCATCTTCCTGTTTTGGTTTATTCCTTTCCATTTTAGCAAAGCGAAGCAAAATAAAGTAAAGCAAAACAAACTTTATTTTTTATAGTGCCTTTCTTAAACTAAGACACTTTACAAATAGTCCCTGTTAAAGTGCTGTTTCCCTGTAAATAGAAGCAGTGCATTCTGTAACTGAATGTCTAATAACGGTCCCTGCTACAGTGCTACCCCCTGCAAATACAAACGCTGCCTTCTGTAACCAAACCTCCAGTCTCTAAAAAGATTGAGAATCACAAAAAAAAGCCCACAGTTATCCTCAAGTTACCAGATGTAACACCTGAGAACCCCCTCAATAACCCTCAGAGAAACTTGCCAAGGAACACACAGTATGTTTCTCGCAGGCCCTCCATTGAACCCTCTGCTGTGCATCTGCTTGGCATCTCAAGTGTGGCAAATGTGGTGAGCAACTGGGTGATAAACTGTGTTGTGAATAGAAACAGCTAAGACTGAACAGCAAGTGCAAATGAAGCTCTTGATGTAGGAGAGAGGGAGAGAAAGAGAGAGAGACAGTGCTACAGTGTACAGAATTGTGGGTGGGAGAGCTAAAGGCAGAAAATTGCTGCTATTGCTAGTAGGTGAGAAGCTGTTTCTGAAGGAAGCTGTCAGTAAGACAGTCAGCTTAAGTATGAGAAAACATAAGTCTGCATAGTACTGCCAAGAAACTGCTGTAAAGACAGTGGCAGTGGCTCAGTAGGTATCACACTCACCTCTGAGGCTGGGAGATGAGAGGGCTGTGGGTTCAGTTCCTACATCTGGCACTTGGGTTAATATCCTAGTACTGACACTGTAGTGTAGCATGAGAGGGGTACTACACTTCTGAGGTGCCATCTTTGGATGCAACGTTAAACTGATGTCCCATCTGCCTGGATTGGTGGTAGTTCAGGTGGATGTTAAAGATCCCATGGCACTTACTGAAAAAGAGTAGGGGAATTTTTTATTGCAGAGAAATAACATCACAAGAAAACACAAAGGCACTCAAAAAAGTAAACAGTGTAACAACAAAAGAAATGTGTATCCAGAAAAACAATCAAAGAAAGAAAAAATATTCAAAATAAATGATCCACATGTTTCCAAAATACATCAAATGTCCTTCTATCCATCTTTAGAAATTCAGAAGTTTTAAGTTTTTGTATTGCTTTTTCAATTTGTAAAATAATAACAGAGTTTAATAGAACATGTTGTAAATAAAAATGACACCGATCTTGCCAAAGATGATATTTTATACAGGCGAAGATCACATTCAAAGTACTAGGGTGATATCTCCTTAAAAAAAACAATTAATCTCCTAAAATTAAAGATCCATAAGTAATAGACCTCCAATTCCTTTTACTCCATAAATCAAGCCAAAAAAGCATCAGTCTTAAACACTCCCTTTCCTCCACCACCTTATGTTTCCAATTTCCATGGACCCCTAATCTCCCATAACAACAAAGCCAAGAGACATCCCACATATGAACAGAAACTCTAGGGTCTCTTAAAAGTTTAAGTGCAAACTATAATCTAGAGGGATAACACTTCGGGAAATCTACATGAACCCAAAAAATTAATTTCCATGATCCTACAATAGATCTGCTTCCTATTCACTAAAAAAGCCCCCGCTTTTGTAATTGCCCAAGTTTTACTTTTCTAAAACCAGGGACTGCAAAATCAGGAAGGTTAAGGCCCTTAATTCCCTTAACTCCCTGATCTCCCCAATATTGAAAAAAGGAGCTAAACAGCTCATCTGTCCAATCAACCCATAAATCCTCAGCATCACTTGGACCATTATGCAAGATAGAACTGAAAAAAAGGAATAATAAAATACCACTGGGTTTATTATGCCAAGCCCCCCAACCCTAATTGGAAAATAAGTAAAATCTATCTTATTGGGATTTAATCTGTTACCCCATAGCATTTGAAAAAAAAAACTTAATAGTTGAGTTTCAAATTTCAAAGGTAAGGGAAAAACATAACTAATATATAAAAAAAATAGGAAGAAAAAGTTTTTTAATAGTAGAAACCCTTTTTTTTTTGAGAATCCAAGATTTCCAAATCTGTACCTTTCTTTCCCCTAACACTGATTTCTCCTCCCAATTCAAAGAGGGAACATCACAAGACCCAAAATAAACCCCTAAAATCTTAATATAAGAATGCGCTATATGCACAGAGCCAAGCATTTGTATCGAATCTCCTAAACCCAGTTGTAAACCCAGACATTTTTCATAATTAAGACAAACCCCTGAGAATCTGGAAAATTCCTCAAAAAGTTGCAATGCCCTAATTCCTTAAACTGAAACTTGTGCTGTAAGGCAAATATCATCTGCATAAGCAGAAATTTTTTGAGGGGTAATATCCACAGCTGGAGAAATACCATGAACAAAGTCATCACTTAAAATCCATCTAATCAAGGGGTCCAAAACAATAGTAAAAAGTAGAGGGCTCAGAAGGCATCCCTGACAAACCTTCATTCTAAATCAATACTTGACCCCACCAAACCATTAACTATGGGGGAAAAAGAGACACCCTTATACAAAGAGGTAATCCATGCCAGCATTTGACCAGGTAATCCATAATACTTTAAAACAGTAAACAAAAAATCATGAGAAACAGTATCAGAGGTCTTCGACTGATCCAGGGCCAAAAGAAACCCAGACAATTTATTTTGTTTATCAAATTCTGTCAGAACCCATAACAATAGCAAATTTTGTTTAATATTCCTCCCTTGAACAGAGCAAGTTTGTGCAGGATGCATCAACACAGATGCCACCCTTTGCAATCTACTACATAAAATGGAGGAAAAGATCTTATAATCTATATTTAGAAGACTGATAGGCCTCCAATCATGTGAATCACATTGATCCCCAGATTTATAAATAAAAACTACCAATGCTTAAACAAAATTCCACATAAACCTCTCTTCTGTCTCAAACAAAGAATGGAATACATGTGGTAATATAACACTTAATTCATCTATATATTGCTTATAAAACTCCTATGATAAACCATCTACCCCAGGAGAAACTCCTGGTTTTAATTTAGTGATTACCTCCCTAAACTCTTGGGCAGAAATAGGTTTTTCCAGCTCAGCAATTAAAGAAGAATCTAACTGAGGAATGGAATAAGGGACATTCTGACCCCATAAATGCAAAAAAACAGGTTCTGTGCCCAAAAACTGAAATAAATGGGAATGTATAACATCCAAAATGTCCACATCTGAAGTTTTCAAACATCCAGTATTATCATATAAACCCGCCATAACTTTATGAAACACTGTGTCCTTACATGCCGCATATGGATCAGAATATAGTTGTTTAGTCATACCATATTGAAATTCTGCATTCTGGATAGTTGCTGTAGTAGAATGGTAAGAAAACATATTTGATTTAATCTCATCTAGTTGAGTTTTAATTCTACAGTCCAAAACATTGGGTAGGGACATTAGTTTGTAAAACTGATCCCTAAATTGCAAATATCGCAAATAATCCCTAGTACCCATAAATTTACCAAAATCAATAAAAAACTTTTTAAAGTCATCTTTAGTATCCATTCACCAACGCATCTAATCCTCATAAAATTCAGCCACAGATTGCCTATAAAAAATATGTCAGCCAATTTCAATCTTGTCTCTGGTTGTTGTAATAAACAAACGTTCAGCTTCCATCTCCGAGTAACAACAGGGAATCTGACAGGAATATTTCGAAAATAAATATCACATAACAGCAAAACATGATCAGTGAATTCAGAAAAGAAAAGTTGAAACTTTTGAGGATATAAAAACTGGGATACAAAAATAAAATCTATACATATAGATAAAGCACTTCTGTAGTATGTGGCTCCTTTATCCTGGTGCAAAAATCTATAAGCATCTTTGAGGTCTGTAAGCAATAAAGAATCTCTAAGGGCATGAGAATCACAATACATTTTTATTTGAATATTATCTTTGATTTTTAGGTCTAAGCGACAGTTCATATCCCCTCCCCTAAAGCACATGTCTCTCAGTAAAAAGGAAAGGCTTAATAATATTAAACAGATCCACCCTGGCTGCTTTACTTTGTGGGGCATAAGTGTTGATCAGGTGCAAAGTAAAACCATACTAGCAACAATCTACCAAAAAGGCACATCCAGGGACAATATCTAAAAGTTGCTGCACTTTAGCATTAGATGTATAAAACAAAATCCCTAGACCATCTGCAGCATCCTCTTCAAATGTCCAGAAAGAAACCCCCCAGGGTCACATTCGCTTACTGTAAGAAATATCTTGCAGAGAATGAAGCCTAGTTTCCTGTAAAAAGAGAATATCAGTTTTCAAATCCTTACAAAAGGATAAAACTGCAGCTCTTTTCTTAATGTTCTGACTACTCCGAACATTAAGGGATGCTATACATAAGGAGGCCATGGAAAAACAGAGAGAAAATTATTCTTTATCCATTTTCCTTTTTTTATCCAATTTCTTTTTAACTCCCCTACCAGACAGAGTGGTGTCATCATCACACTCCATTTCCGAGACTACCTCAGACCTGGAAGAAACATCAGATTCAGATCCCATATCTCCATCCTGTAGTAACTGATAGGTATTCTGAAGTGGGACCTGTACAGATTAGGCCTTACATTTACTGACAGACCTAGTCACCCTCTTAGGGAGCTGAAAATCAGTTTTTGGGGGAGGCATAGGTTTCTATAGATCAAGTACTACAGGAGAAGACTGGGAGGGGATGGGTTCCTCAGGCATATGAGAAAAAGGAGCACCAGTATCTTGAAAAGGGTCCTAAGCAGTGTGAGTAGGACCAGGGGCAGAAGCATCAGTCTAGCTAGCTGGCCTAGCTTGGGGTTTCTCCTCAATTGAGGAAGGTGGTCCTTGTGGCCTACATCTATCTTGGGTCTGGTTAATAAAGGTAACTTTATCTGGGCCTCCAGTTCTATTGTGACCTGCCCAGGGGCACTGATGATATGTATGACCCTGTTCTTCACACAGATTACAGCGGAAAGTATTTCTGCAAACATCACTGTCATGATCATAGTCACCACACAGGGCAGAGTGTACCCTATCACAGGTACTACTAAGGTGCCTACCACTACCACACTTATAACAGGCCTTCGGTTGTCCCAGGTAAAAACACACACCCCTATCTTTACCAAAAAAAAAGCTGTTTTGTATATGGCGAACTTTATTTTTGACCATCTGTAACTTAACTTTGAACCTCTAATTTCCAGTCTAAATTCCCTCAGCATCCATGATGGCCTCAGGAGGGCCCAACACATCACACTTTTTACCCAGCCAGAAAAGAATATCCCCCATATTAACACCCTCATTCCTGAACATAATATTAACAGTTTTAAAGAGGGTTTTGGTTAATAGAATTGTCCAAAAAGGTGTCCATGAAGCAGTCATTTTGAGAGATTCATACTTCCTCCAAAAAAGCATCTAACCCCATAAAGGTTTTAAAGCTTATATCAAAATAATCTTTGCCTCTAATATTTATCAGAGCAAAGATATCTACAGCATGAAAATGCATAGAATGAATCAATAAAGTCCTGGCCACATAAGTCCTGTCCGGATGGAGAAATAACTGAAGAAGTACCTGAGAAATCCTCCCAATTCGAGTCTGGGAGACATCGTCCATCCACCCAGCCTTCAGAAGAGCCAAATCCTTAGACCAATCCTTTCCTGTAAAGGGAGCGTCTTGCCTTGAGACAACAGATGAATTCCGCATCCCAGCGGGTAGCTTCTCTGACACGTCAGAAACAGACGCAATACCCTCGTTCCTGTCAGTCGCTTGCTGACTCACATGAAGCCTATCAGTACTGTCAGGTCAACAGATGGCTCTGTCAAGCAGGGAAACAGTCTCGGGAAAGCAAGTTGTGTCAGAAGACACAGTAGAAACCTGGGGCGGCAATTGTGGGGCCGAGAAACTCGCCGTCTCTGTTACCTCAATGTCATGTGGTACATTAATCGAAACTGTAGAAATCTCCTTCGAAACATCTGAAATTAGCTCAGAATCCCAATGCAAAGCCACAGCTGTGGTCGGGGATAAAACCACCGGCTGCTCAAAATCTACAACCTCCTCATCAGCCATCCTGAGGCATACTGCCGTCCTCTCCTAGAACAGCATCTCCCCTTACCAATGAGTAGGGGAATTTCCCCACTGTCTTGGCCAAATTTCCCTCATTCACTAAAAATACCACCAACAGCTTAATCTGGTTCAAGGTTAGTTGGCATTCATTTGTATCCTCCTCCCCCGGGTCGTACCTGAAAAAAAGCAGGATTTGTCTAGTGCACTTACCCAGTCAACAAAAACTAAATAAATAAATAAATAAAGACAGAGAGCATTGGGAGCTCAGAAATCAAGACAGAGAGCATTGGGGGCTCAGGGATCAGGAAGTACAGTATGTGTGACTTGCTGACTGTATTATTTACAGCACTTAACGCCTACTCAGAGGCCCATTATCAAGTAATCTGATAGTGTGAGTAGAACAGAATTGTCCCAATAATCCAGCATCCATCCTCATCCATATTAAACAAACAGGGATGCCTTTGAAATTAATAACCAGTCAGTGCCCAGTGTGACATACCAATAAAGCAGGCATCCCAATTATCTGCATCCCAATTAAATGGCTTCTACTGTACTTGCTCTCGTTCTCTTACTCTCTCTCAAATTAAATCTACTACTGGCCATGCTGCCCTCTTATTCCATTTCCAAAAACTATGGGCCTCTCGCCCCCTTCCATTTGCAATGTTCCTTTTCCTACTCTGAAATCTCTCCTTTGTGAATTCTCTATTCACTCCTGCAGTTGCTTCTGATATTGGGATGCTCTCCTTTTCACCTGACTCCCTTCCAACACTAACACCAGCACTGCCACACTCCCTTTTATCAGTTGTTTCTCCCTATTCCTTATTTTGTTGTGCTGCTTACTTGTTTAAAGTTATTTTGTCCATTCCCCAATTTACTGTACGGTACTTTACTATTTAGTAGTTTATTCTTTAAGCATTCTTGACATTTTTTATTTTGATGCATGGCATCAAATGGTGGCAGGGGATGTTGAATCCACCCCTGGCCCTGCCTCCACTTCCCTATCCTGCCTCCCCAAAGGACTGAGAATCACCCACCTCAATATTTGGAGCCTATAAACTTTTACTCCTGAAACTTTCCCTCCCTTTCTTCCACCCTATTTTCTTGGTGGAAGTCTACTGTTGCCCTGGCATCACCTCCTCCTCTTTATGTGATTTACTCACCACCATCGCCAACCATTCCTTTCCTAGAAAATTACTCATCCTAGGGGATTTTAATTTAAATTGGCTTTCTTCTACCCACTCCAAGATCCATTATGATACCACTTCTCTAAATCTCTCTCAGTGGATCACTGACCCCACCCATCTCAACCACAAAACTCGCAATCACAGCTTGTTAGGCTGGGTCTTCACATCTCATCCACACCACATTATGGAAGCTGGTATACTCCTGAACATCCTTAGTGACCACCACATGGTTTACTGCATTTGCAAAATCCAGTGCCCCAAAGTCCCACCCAAACTCCTTATGATCCGATCCTTTAGGCACAAGGGTACAGTGTGCACATATATGGAATACAAACAAACTGAAAAAATAAAGAAAGATCTTGGCAAAGGTAAGAACCTACCTAAGGTCTCTTATAGAGTTTTAAGAGTTCACTTTGGAAACCTGGCTTGGTGCATCTGGTGAAAAATTGTTCTACGGTCCTGAAGAGGGTACATATCTGAGCCTATAATTGGGTATGCTAGCATAAGGTTCACAGTTTGAATCCCCCCAGAACATGAGGCTAAAAGGTGATATGGACTCAAAAGCAGACAGGAGGGTTACCCTGTCTGTTACACGTTTACACTATTGAGCTCTGAGGTTGGCACTGTGGGAGCAGAGGGCTTGACCTACGGAGTGCGTTTGTAACACCCTGGTCACCACCATCAGTATGTTTCTACCAGAACTTTTTTGACACCTGTTCAGGACCCCATTCTTTGTAAAGTAAAAGGGTCTAGTACTATCCAGTCTTTCAACATCAGTAGGCACATCATCAACCATTTTTACAAATGCAATTAATTCTACATACTCAGGTGTCATTCATTTGGAAGGTACTCCACATTTGAAAGTCAGTTTTAGTTTTGGTCATTAAACACTCAGGCCCCTCTGGTCTTAGAAGGACCACTGCTTCTTCATACCTGCATCTGTTGAACTTTCAGGACTCTTCTGGAAGCTGGCACCTAAGTCCTTAAAATGTTCACATAGCCAACTTGGCTATCTCTCTCACTATTCAGGCTCTATCAGTTCAGGCAATTGCACCTGTGCTCTCTGAATCTCCTAAAACTCCAGCAACTCCACTGTGTACACAATAAGGTATGAAGGGCTGTGTGTAAAACATATTTTACAGCTCGGCCAAGAGCATAGTAAGGCATGAGGCTGAAGGCTTAGTGGCTTCAGCTGCTGGACGTGCTGTAAAATATGTTTTACACACATCCCTGAGAGTCTTATTGCGCTTACACAATTGGCTTTTTTTTTTTTTTACTTTTTACTATTTTGGAAAAGCATGTTTATATGTAGACACAATAGATTTACTTGTGTGCATTAGTGATAAAATAGTCCTTCTGCCCAGTGCAAGTGATGTCATTGTACCATTGCCTACTTTCTTCCTGTTTTTTTCTCTTGTTTCTCTATTTGATATGGAATGCTTATCATGGAATGTTTACCACAGAATACATGGATTCAAAATTCTGCTCAGTTCCACTGGCAGAATGTTTCTCTCCTAACATACTGTACACAGAGACAGCAAAGGCCTTTGTTACAGCCAGAGACTCAATTATCTCACTGTTAGGGGAAGAAGAGAGTTCCCTGATGAGCAGGAAAAGCTAGAAGGGGGAATTTTCACTGTTGGCAAAGAAACAGCTGTAGTGAAAACTATAAACAATACTTATTGTTTCTCATTTGTTTATGTATGTAAGGAGAGTGTGATAATCAGGGAAACAACATTTAATTATTTATTTTTTTAAAGGATACCTAAACAAGCAGTTTTTTTAAAAACTGCAAACTCCAAAATCTGGCTTCATTGTGAGGTAAAGAAAAGGCTACTGTTGACATTCATACTAAAACTGCATTTATGTAAATAACATACAAGAAGTTAAACAGCTTTTGAAAAATGTAAACATCAGCCTTTCACTTATAAAAAAACAGACTTGTCTTCTCCCTAAGATGTCTGCCAACTGTGTTAAGTGATGAGTCATGATGACATCATAGGAGTAAGAGCTAGAGACCAATATAGATTCATATAGTCTAACTAGTTCTTCATTCCCTCTTTGTTTTGAATTGTTTTCCCAGAATGATCAACATCATGTGTTAGCATGTAAATTATTTTTATCAGTACACATGTTAGGCTATGATTTCGTTTATTTTATTTACTTTAACTTGCTGAAAATGTTTTGCAATCTAGCTGACTTTCTCTTTGGCAAACTGCAGAACAGTACAACACTTCAATACCTGATGATCTAGTGGTTACATGATGCCCTGAATTTTGTTTTTGTTAACCAGGAGAGACACACTGTGCTGAAACCTTGTTTACAGATGTGACCTGGCAGCACAAGGAAGTTAAGTGACTTGCTCAGGGTCACACAGCAAAGTACTGGTCTGGTCCAATTCCAAAGCTCATACATTCTTGTTAAGCCACCAAAAAAGCTTCTCTTGTATTTTTTTTCCAAGTGAACCCCTCTACACCTAGTCTGGCTTCTGTTGAACACTCCACCATCCATAGCGAGTCCTTAGTACTGCCTGGGGCTGCATATGAGCTTGCGGTCTCATGAAGAGAATTATCACACCTCAGACTGTAATCATATAGAAACATGGAAGTTGACAGCAGATAAGGACTGCAAGGCCCATCCAGTCTGCCTCATCAATACGGATCATCTGCTGGCACTATTAAAAAATACTCCCAAATGCACACTTAAGTCAACTTTTTCAATGTTTGACTTCTGCTCCCATAGTAAACATTGAGTGAATCACCACTAATCTGTGCAGTGAAGGCAGTACAGTATGTACAGTTCCCGTGTTGTGTTTTTGTCTCGCATTATTAACCAACAACTGGGTCTTCATGGAAGACCAAGCAGTAAGCCTCGAAACTCACCAGAAAAACTGTTCATGCCCTCATAAGGGCTGTACTTACTGTACTATGGATAACAATATTATTAGCAGGAGAGGCATACTAGTGCCTTGAGTGAATCCACCAGAGTTCCAGTGTCAGTCTACTCCTTTACCTGTGATCTACAGAACACCGCAGGACAGTTCCCTGCAAATCTTCTCCAGTACTTTTTAGTGCCCTACTCCACAAAGCAAGCTGGTTGGCTACCACCCTTCTAAATCTTGAATGATCTATACACAGCTCCCTCAACACTGTCCTAACAAACGTCAACATCCCCCCCACCTGACGGTAATCTCCCTATACTGAATTCAAGTAACACTTTAAGTGCAGCCCTGCCACTGAGTATTTGTCATCGCTGGCTGCTTTCATTCACAGTCAGGTAGTGATCATGGTGCTGGCAGCCCTACATTTCAGATCTCACAATTGATCTGCTAAACATTCCTCTTCCTGTCTTCCCCTAACCTGAATATAGCTATACCCTGCTGGAATGGTTTCTTCCATCCCTCTCTGGCATTCATTCTTCTCTTCTGCTCACCACACCAAAAATTGGTGTGCTTACTACCCTTCTCCATCATGAATATGGTTAGTACAGTCGCCCATGTCATTTTTACATATTAATAATAAACACAATCTTCTGGTAAGCCAGGCTGATAGCAGCAGGGCACAAGAGGAAACATAGGCATTCCTACCCATGTAAGATCTAATCCACCTATGATTTGTCACTATTAAATGACATGCATAATGATGTGCACACCCCATCATTTAACAGTGCTTAATCCAAGGTAGCCTAGATCTTTTAAGGTTAGCAAAGCCTATAATTCCCCTTGTCCCCTGCTACTATCAGCCTAACTTACCAGAAAGATTTGTTTATTTTTGATATGTCAAACAACCTGGGGACTGTACTACCTACAGTCATGATGCACAAGAGTGATGAGTTCATCAGGTTTTGGTGCGGGGAGAAGTAGTGAGAATGACTACCAGAGGGGGACTGAGAAGGCCACTCCTGCAAGGTACTGCTATATTTAGGGAAGGGGGAAGACAGAAGGGTAGAAATATGAGCAGATCACTGCGAGAAATAAGACGTGGGGGCTGCCAGCACCATGATCACTACCTGACCCTATTGTCCTGACCAACATTCCCTTTCCTATAAAACCAGTTCATGCAATTGTCCAAGACTGTGTGTGGGTATTAATGTGTGAACTGGCTGCCACTACACATTCAGTCACCTCACTACCAGTCTAGCATTGCTTGTAAAGCACTTTGGGATACAATGTGTATGAAAGCACTATTTAAATACTGATTTTTCTTATTATTATTTCCCATGGATAGAGAAGACAAGACATGCATATTTTTTATTTCCAAGAAAGTATGAATGCTGGCGTTGGACTACAGAAGAACTGTGCTACAAACAAGTGGTGGATCTATGGGGTGGTGTAGGGTGTGGCTGTAACCCCCCCATTGTAAAGTACTCACTTGCTGCTGCTTCATTTCACTTAGTTGAAGAAGTCTGATTTATTGATTATACAAACGTTTACATTCAAAAATATGGATTACATTTGTAGTTTCAGTCAAAAACATACTAGAAAAGCATAATAGCAGAAAATATAAAGGTTTCATAAAAATGTTAAAAAGTGTATATCACGTATGCACACACTCACAGCACCCCCTTGTAGCAGCCTGGATCCACCATAACCATTAAACCATCAGGTTATTCAAGATGTGTACAGCACTGTGGTTTGCCAGAGAGAAAGTCTGTGGATTAAAACACAATTTCAGCATGTTAAAGTACACAAAATGAACAGAACCATAGCCTCACATGTGTATTGATCTAAATACTGCATATGGTTTAGACCAATTTGGTGAAACAATTCTATACAAAGGGAAAAAAGAACTAGTTAGCACTATAGAGAGCCATTTAACTCTCTGACTTTGGCTCAGATGATGTCATCACTTAACACATTTGGCGGCCATTTTAAGGAGCAGGTAAGGCAGTTTTTTTGAAATTGGAAGGCTGATTTTGTATTTTTCAAATGCTTTGGAACCACATTTAGGTAACTTTTATAAATGTAGTTTTAGCATTAACGAATTCAGAAACCTTTCCTTTAGTCCTGTTTAAGGTCAGATTTTTGAATAGTTTGTTGTCAAAATGTTGTTTAAGTATCCTTTAATGTAGTTTTATTTTTAGGGCCCAGTTGAAGGTTTTTTATAGTGTAAAGGTAGCAGCCATGTTTATGCTGGATGATCAGTTCTGGCTGTAGGGGGCTAACTGAAATGCATGTGTTTCAAATTCCCACTGATCTGGATTCCAGACTCTTCACTGCTGAGCAGTCTTTTTTTTTTTTTTTAACCATGTATAAATCATATTTTACACATAAATAAGAGCCAATCAGATTACATTATTTTACACCGCCGTTTTAAAATTCCAAAACAGTACACCGATCTGCAGGGAACACACCACAGGATTGTTTATCTGGGACATTGTCATCATTCTCCTAAGCAGAATTAGATGGTACTGTTTCTTCTCCATCAGCCTCGTGCTTCCCAAGCAATGCTTGGTTAGCGGTCACAGCTTCCATCTGCTCCAGTGTCTGGATTAGTTTCTGTGCCACAGAACACTGTTCCTCAGCTTCCAGGCACTTTTCATTCAGCCACTGAACTATCTTTGAGATACTCATCAGCATTTCTCTCCCAGACAGTGCCTCTTCTGGGTCAGTCTGCTATTTCGATGTTGCCAACTCCACCAGGGACTTCACCTTCTCTTGCACAGTCATCACAGGATCAGTCATTTTATCAGCAAACTGTTATGATTTTTAGCTCTAGTGGCTTCCTCCACATCTCTCTTCCTTCAGTACTAGCACATCTAGTACCTGACAAGTCACACTTCCCCTGTCAAAGTGTGTTCTGGCATCCCACTTCAAACACTATATGTCATGGGGTTCAGTTATGGAAGACAGCAGGAGTCATAAAATATGGTGCAAAGCAATCTGAAGTATTGTTTTATTGCCAGTAATGTACAGGTAATATTTTCAGATGCAGGCATTTTTCAGGAAACTATAACAAAAATAAATCAATAAATAGAATGGTCTGGGAGCTTAGCTAGGAGACTTCTTACTACAGCACTGCTTGTAGACCTTATAATGCCCTCAAGAGATCAGGAACTGACCCTATCACGTGGTATGGCCATCCCTGCCAATATCCCCTGGGTTTCTCCAAGTTTCCCTACAGTCCTAGTATCCGCACACTTGGGACTCTGCAGTTTCTTACCCATCTGAGTCCTCTCCCTTGGATAATTCTGGGTGAGCAGCCTCTAGCAACCACGTAGTCCATAGCTGACCTTTGGAGGTCCAGGGGCAATCCCAGGCCACAGTGATTCCTCCTTCCTTTAAGACTTTACAGGACTTTCAGTCTGAGCTCCACCTTAAGCTTGCCTCACCTTTTTCCCATGGGTAACCAGGAACTCAGTAACCCAGCAGTGATATATCTCTACCACCATGGCTGGCTGCTACTCTGGTTCTACACTACTTCTCCCTGAGGCTTCTCTCTGCTCCTCTGCCCAAAGCAGACTGACAGTAGGTTACCTGAGCAGCACTTATATACTGCTTGGGTGTCATGTGATTTGTCAATCATATTCTATTAAACAGACAGACAGATGAATACTAAGTTTACACTTCACACAGCTGCAGTCATCTCAAGAAGACATACAGTATACTTTATATAGGGCAATTGTTACACAATGCTAAACCCCTTCCATAATCATAAACAGAAGAACATACAAAGAAATATCCTTTTCAGAAAGTTCCTCCCTCTAGAATAGTCACTTCATGTCAGGACAAGACCCAAGTCTTCCCTATATACTAATGTAATTATGGGCCAGCCCTTCCCTAAGGGATCTACTACTGAATCTCGACACTCAGCCTCCCAAACTCCATAAGCCTGAGTTTAGGAGACCGACTGTTGTAAGACCAACAAGGTGATGGTGCAATGCTGGGAGCTAGTGCCCCACACCCCCTGTAACTAAAATAACCAACACCAAGGGGGAGTGGACCTTGGAGTAGGTTAAAACAGTTTACGGGGGGGCAAAAGAGCACAGTGCAAAAGATTAGACCTGGAAATAGAACCTGGATCTGAGCACACTGATGGTCAAGCTGCTAGTGGCTTAGCCCTCCATTCCACAGGAGCAGCTTGGCCAACCATTGGAATTTTACCCTTCTTGTAGTGCACAGCTAGAGGCAGGGTAGTGGTTCATCACATCTGCTACCTTACCCTGCCTGCACCAGCTTCCGTCTGTTGGGCAGGTATGTGTTGGGCAGCCAAACTCAGATCCTGAATGTTGGGATCCCAACTTTCGACTTTTTGTCATACTCCCTTCCCTAGGAGAACACCTCTATGATATGGCTGCAGTTAAGATGCAGAAGTAGCAGCAACACAGACCCAGTAGCTTCTGACCTCCCACCTTCCTGATACAAACTCCATTTAAAAAGCAGATAGTCGTCTAGAGAAAAAACAACCAGTTTTATCTGTTATCCTGTGTGTAGTTCTATAGTTTTTACACATCTCCTTTTCTAAAGCTATCAAATACATTTTATTTCACAGGAAGACAGCCTCAGCTGTCTCCCAAAATCAACAGCAAACTATTTAGCACAGGTATATTTGCCAGGATTTACTACTAAAAACATTATTTTATATTTGTACTGAGGATGGGGGGAGGGCTGCATCCTCTCATTAGTAACTAAACTGCCAAGCTCACACTCAGAGTTTCTGCAGCAGCAAGAACTTTATGCAGTCATTAGCTGGCAGGTTACCATTCTTTGGCGGTTTCTTTTCCTCTTGTTTAAAAACAAAGCCCTCATGTAATTATTGTTTTGGTGGTCTCTGCAGACCAACATGTCTGTTACTTTCTGGTGATAGAGATGCACTGAAATTTTATTTCACTGGTGAAATTCCAACGAAACCTGGAATTTCATCCCATAAAATATTTCACAAAATTCATGCATTTTGCCAGTGCAAAATGTAGAGTTTTGTGCATAGTTAAAAAAAAGTGTCCCCCCTTCCCACTTTGGGCTTCTTAAAGGGTGATCACCCTAACTGAAATGCTTGTACTAGTTGGCAGCTCTAGCATGAAGTGCAAAGGTTTTTGTAAGGTACTTTGGTTTAGATGCAGAAAAAAGTACCACATTGAGATTTTTGCTAGATTAATTAGCTATTCTGCACCAGTCAGATTACAGGATTTTTGGATTCCAGTTTGTAAACATTTGTAACCACTAAATAACTTTATAAAATGTTGTACTGAAGTGGGTTGCCAGGGCCTGATTTTCAGAGAGCTGGGAGTGGGCAAGGGGTGCGCAACTTACCTGTGTGGACCCGGAGATACTGAAAAAGGACCCGCACTGACGGCATACTCAGAATTTATTTTCAGTGGTTTATTCATAGGGTATGTTAAGCATCCTCACTCTGTACCCATGCTAGGGCTTCTAATTTTACCAGCTCTAGAATGAATGTTGGAAAAAATGTGGTGTGTTTTTGTTGAACCAGACTTGTCTACCCTCATGTTTTCTGTATTGTTTCTCACCACATGTGTGTTTTGATTTGCCCCTCAATGAATAGTACATATATGTATTAAAATATACATTAACATGTTGAAATAGTTTCCTTATGATAGATAATTCTTGTTTAAAATATCAGTTTGAGCTTTCACTCAGTACTGTGCCATTAATAAATTTAATAACTAGCACTAGTGGTGATTGGTTTACACTGTAACTGTTTACATGTATAGGCCCATTAATAACATGTGGTTTAAATACTGACCAACAGAGGGGGGTGACCACCTTGACAAAGTATCCTTGAGCCAGTGCAAAACAATGGGCTTGAATAGGTTCATTTCCTGACTGCACACTGCTAGTTTTTCTAGCTGTTTGGTTTGTCTGCTTTCATCTTTGGATAAATAAATATTTGTCTGCAAACACACAGACTGCATCTTGCATTTTGTACATCTAAGTGTTGGATCCTTTCCAGCCAAGTTCCTGTGTAATATAAACAAACAGAAGAGAGAGAAATAAATTATTGCCTTAGCTGGGATTTGAACCCAGGCCACCAAGAATATAACTCTAGCTGTGCTACCAGCTGATCCACCAAGGCAACTGGAAACATTGGGCAACTAAAAGCACCTTAACCTTTCTCTAATATATAACCTGGTGCTGCACAGATAATTCAATTTTCATGCACAAGGTTGCAATATGCACATATACAGAATCTAAACAAACAGATGAGAGAAACAAATAAGTGTCTTACTTGTGATTTGAACCCAGGACACAGAACTACATTCTAACTGTGCTACCAGCTGAACTGCCAAGTTAAGTGTAAACCTGGGTCTCCCAGAATCACTTCAGTTTCTCAGTTTTTTAATGAACAGTCTGGTGCTGTTTTTATAATTATGTTTTCATTCATGAGGGTGCAGTGTGCACATATATGGAATACAAACAAACTGAAAAAATAAAGAAAGAAGTGTCTTATCCGGCATTTGAACTCAAGCCACCTAGAGTACCACTGATGTGCTTCCAGCTGTGTCACCAAGGCAAATGGAAACCCAGGTCACCCAGAAGCAGTTCACTCTTTCTCTAATGCACAACCTGATGCTGCACAGATAATTACATTGGTATGCACATATGTAAAGAAAGAAAGAAAGAAAGTAAGAACCTTAGCTAGGATTTGAACCCAGGTCACCTGGAATGCCATTCTGCTACTACCAGTTGATCCACCGAGGCAACTGGAAACCTGGAACTCCCAGAAGCAGCATACATTTTCTGTAATGCACCACCTTTTGCTGCCCAGATAATTACATTTTCATATTAAAGGGTGAGATGTGCACATACATGAAATCCAAACAAACAGAAGAGGGAAAGATATAAGTGCATTAGCTGGGATTTGAACCCATGCCAACTTGACCACCTTGACATAGTGCCCAGCAGCTGAAGGTGCAAAACGCTGGGCTCCAATGGGTTAATTTCTTGACTTCACCCTGCTAATGTTTGTAGCTGTTTGATTTGTGTGCTCACATGTTTGGATAAATAACTATGTGTCTTCAAACAAACAGATTGCATCTTGCATTTTGTGCAGCTTAATGCTGAGTCCTTTCCAATCAAGTATTTTTGTAATATATCATTTGATTTGGGCCTAACACAGTTAATCAAAGAACTTGACTTGTATCAGTATCAAAACACCAAGTGACACTTCCCAGCTTGATTTGATTTTTACCAGCTAGTCACCAAACTATAGGTAGCTGGAGTTCTGGCTCACCTTTTCAGTGACCATAACATGGTGAATAGTATCAGAAGTAGGGAAAATATTAGAAGGCCTCCAAAATTATCCAATATGTTTCATATATGGATTTTGAATAGTTTTTTATTGCTTTTATAATGAGGTCTGGAGGATATTTGTTGGGATAGACTCAAACATCAAGCTTATAACTGATTTAGATGTTGCTTGGAAATATTTTGTTGAGGAAATAAAAAGTGTTTACAATATTCATTTGCCCTACAACTGAGGAAAGTAACAAAAAAATGACACTGCAACTTGGAGTTCTCTATTCTTGGCTAAACTGAGAGAAACTAAGAAAAAAATTATGGAGGGAGGTAAAGGGTAAAGGGCTAATTGGAAACTGGGAACAAATACTTTAGATAAGCGAGAAATAACTGTGTCCCTGAAGTGAGACAAGCCTAACTAAATCTCTTCAGGAAGAAGGTGACCGAAGAGACATTTAACCCTGAAATGTTTTGCAACACAATAATATATTTCAGTGGGAAAACAAACTATTAAATTTAATATAAACATCAACGATGTTGAGGAAAAACCTCTGGAGGAAGAAAATGGCTCATGAGGTAAACTTTTTTGTTAACTCTGGGAATTTCTTTAGAGATGCAGTTCCAAGCAATGTAGTTAAAGGGAATATTGTTGACTGTATCTCTGGGACTTCTGAATTTTCAGAAGCTGCTGTGCATCAGGGTTTAGAGTTTCTACTAAGCTTCAAAGAAAATAAGAGCAGGGGCCCACATGGTTTTTCCCCTTGTATCTTGAATGATTTCAGCATACCAAATTTTAGAACCATTGGCATACAGTACCTGTCTAATTGGTCATTGAGATCCAGATATCTATCTGAGGGTTGGTAGCAGGCTAAAGTGCTTCCCATTTTACAAGTGGGTAGTCTGGACTTAATGATCAGTTACCAGCCAATCTCTCTTCTCCTGATACTTTCAATTGGTTCCACCTTTGGAACATGTCAGCGTTATGGCGACAAGCTATTAGGGTGCCAATTGAGAATGTTGCCAACAACTGTTTTTGTGAGGGCTGCACCCCCTGCATTCTCCTTGTGGGGAGCTGCACCCCACCCCCAACTATAGATACCAACTCCAGTGTGGGTGGACCTCAGGGCGGGGATGGTAAATCCCAATGTTAGCACCCTAATGGTTCAGTGCAATAATGCCAGTGCTCTGACTGTATATAGTGCTTTCAAAACAACTAGATAGACTGGTAACAAAGCAGTTGCAGATCTGTATGAAGAAAGCAGGCCTTCAGGACCCTTACCAATCAGGGTACAGAAAAAAATCTCAGCACCTTCTCCTCCATGTCAAAGGTTTTGAATAACATCAACAAAGCTATGGACTTTGGACAGTACACCAGGGCCATCTTTGTTGACCTATTCAAGGCCTTTGACACAGTGAACCAGGTATTCTAATTAGGAAATTAGAAGCAGTGGGACTGGGAAGGGGAGCCATTAGATGTTTTACATCATATCTTAACAATATGGACAGTGTACACCTACAAAAGGGCATGTTGTACTGTATTTTAAAATTCTGTGATGTGTCCACAGGGATAAGTCTTGGGTCCCATAATATTCACAGTATACCTAAGGGACTTAATGAGAGTACTGGGGACCTAAACTATCATCAACTATATGGTGATGATACAGTCATATATGCCTCTGGGGACTCTATCTTAGAAGTACAGGTAGGCCTTCAAAATTGGTTTCTTCTCTCTTCCATCCTTCTTCACAGACTCTAAATTGAAATTAAATGTGGCCCACAAAAAACATATTCTGTTTGGATCACCTAACATTTAAAAAAATGTTTTTCTATTCTCCACTCCAAATTTGTGCAGCAGATGGGCATATACTTGAACAAGCAGACATGTACAAATACCTGGGCTGTGGGAAGGAACCCTGTGGCACAGGGAACATCCACATTGAGAATCTGATAAAAAACTGGGACTAGTGTGAGTCTGCCCTTCATATACAGTAGTAGCCACAGACATTGGCAGTTAATTCCAGATATTTCACAAAATTTCTGAAGAGTTTTTCTCTGCTGCCACTACTGTGGAAATGCAGAAAGCAGGTGATTTCTCTAGAAATATCACAGACATTTCGGGAAATAGCTGGCAATGTCTGTGGCTGCTATTGTACTGGGACCACCTGCTCTTAGTTTTGAGGCAAACTATCGTGCAGATTATGCTGCTTGTTATGGCTGTGAGTGGAGCCTACTACCATCGTGCTTTAGCTAGGAAAATGGCATACTGTGGAACACATTTTTGGACTTTTCAGTGTATCTTTCTATAAGTGCAAATCACTATGGTAGTTAAAGAAATTCTCCCTTCTTTCTGTTTAGAATGATGGACACAGAACTCCAAGCTGCTTTTCTCTGAGACCAAATGTGCAAACATTCGAAACAAATCTAAATATCTTTAATAGTATTCAATGTGCACAAAAACAACCAGCGTGAAAGTTATTCAGGACAAAAATAATTTTTTTCACATGAGGGTAGTCGCTAATCTGAATTCTTTATATTTTGTAAAATATAGCCTTCCAAGCAACCTCATTTTTTTTCTTTCTGAGTGAACACAGTAGGAGTCATGCCAAACAAATGTAAATATCTCTGAAAGGATACAAGTTACCAATACACAACCAACATGAAAGTTGTTCAGGACAAAACAACCTTTCAAATAAGTGCAGTCACTAATTTGAATTCACTAGATTTGTTTAAATATAGCTATCCAAAAGGTGAACATTGTGAAGAAAAATGAAAATTCAGGTAATTAGATGACCATAGTTAATAAAATGTAATTAGTGCAGCTTAATGAATAGGCTCATTAAAAGGTATGTTTTGTCCTGAACAACTTTCTTACTTGTTTGTTATGTAGATCTCATATACTTTTTAGAGATAGTTGCATTTGTTTGGCATAACTCCAATTGCACTTCTAAAAAGACTCATTCTTGTAAACCACTATGCCAGTTAAAGGGACACTGTCAATCTTTTTACCATCATATTATTTCTAGGCAAAACCCCACATTTTATCATTGCTTACCTTCTCTAAAATTAACTGATTTTGCTGATTGTTTTATCTGACACCTTGCTTAGTAGAACTGAAATGCACGGTAATATATAGTTATACCCAACTTTGTTTTGCTTAAAATCCTTGAACTGCTCTTACTTCATACTTCCTGAATATCAAAAACATCCTCAAACTGTGCAATCACTCTTGATACAATAGCCTCCTCCACTCCCTCTGCATAATGAGTGGCTAGACTATGTTGGGGGTGTTCCTATGTCCAGAAAAGATGCAGTGGGAGTTGGTCAAGAAATATAAACAAACATGATTTTGTCTAGTAACACCAATATGGTGGACAGTCATTTTTTCACTTTTTAAAAGAAAGGATGAATCAGAGTCAAACTACCAGCTGCCTCAGTAGTCTCTACAAAATGTAAACAGTCACAGAATATGTTTTTTAAACTGGGGACACTTAAAGGTCTAAGTGGGTTGACATTGTCCCTTAAGTGAACTACTACACCACCTTGTTTATCTCTTGTCATGTCTAATTTTACAGCAGATCCTGACTGCAGACCAAATAGGGGGAGGGAGGAAGCAAGACAGAGAAGAAAACAATGCACAGACACAGAAAACACAAATTGCACATACCCTAATAATGTTTGGCTGTAAGGTCAATACCCTCTGTGATAACCCATACCCCAGTGCATTTACTCTGATGTTCTTTTGTAGTTCTCGACACACAGAGAAGGAAGACCTGGTGCATAAACAAGGCTGTCTATGGAACTTTTAGACGTCTATGCTGCAGCACTGATTTTTCTTTTATTATGTCCATTTTGGCAACTTCTATTATTAAAACACATTAAATATATATTTTACTAAATTTTGACAATGGGATAACTCTTGATTGACTCCCAAATAAGTTTTAAGCCATTTCCTATATAGGAGGTCAAGACCTGTGCAAAAGATCAAGTGCCATTTTTTTATACTTTTTTAAAAAATTTCCTAAGTAAAAGTGTGGAGAAATACAAAAGTATGCACAACCAACCCTACTGATTACCGAAGATTGAGCAAAAATAATTTTTTATAAATTATGTTGTTTCCAAGTGTTTATGTAGCCCCCCTTTTTTTCAGGCTTACTTTTTTCCTGCTGTGGCCTCAGTTGACTTTCTTCCTCCTCTCCTCCTCTGGCCGACGTCCACCTGCACCGATCTCAGACCACCACCTTGTACTTCTCACAGCTTACCTCCCATGGCATGGATTTGAGAGACCCTCTAATCTCTAACCAAGCACAGATCTGGATCAGGTGGTGGTGCCTGAGAAATGGCGCATGCCGGTGGATGTCCATCAAGCCGCACAACCTGGAGCCACAGTTTTTCTGCTTTTCTCCGCTTGCAGGAGCACGGCAAGCAATGACACCTATGACAGTGTTTGCACATGCTCCTGTGTGTGCCCATGTCAAGTGTCTGCCACGTCCCCCTTCCCCATTCATGCGGCTCAATGCTGTCAACCTCCATCTGCTAGGGGTCAGGCACACACTGGCCACTGCACTCCCCCCTCCCCGGAGATGAAGACCAGTCTGCTGATGCTCAATCCATTTCCTCCCTACTGACCCACGGCAACCCATTCTTGTTCCTGAACATGGGTCGCTGGAACGGAGCAAGGTGTGGTGTCCAGTACCTCAACCCTCAGTGCCACCAGGCTGGCTATTCACCTTTTTTTTTTTTGCTAGCTACACAATTGGCATTTGTTTGATTGGTTTCTGCACTTACCTTCCACAGAAATAAGCCAATTGATTTCTAACTACTACCCTTGTATGTAGAAAGCCAAAAAGAATAATATAAAAAATATTGTTTTGTTTTTCTTTAGAATGGTTATGTAAATAGTGTTGAATCAACTGTGCTGAGGTTCACACTATGGTCTCTTGTTGACAAAGCTGGAAAGGGTTGACAGTGATGGAGGGTGCTGGCTGTGGAAGCAAAGAAAGGAAGAGTTGGGGAGGGGCAGGTTTTAGGGTCTGTTTCAGGAGGAAGGGGAAGGAGGTATTTTCTAAGTTTCTATGCTTGAAGAAGCTGCCTGCAATTCTGCCTTACCATCGTGCTGCCACAGTGCTCCAGCATAGTTTCCAGTGATTCTGTTTATGCAGCCATTCCTGTCCAATGACCACATAAACATACCCACTTCCTGGTGCACTACTTTTCCTTTCTGCAACTGCAGAAGTGATGGCCACTGTGTGCAATGTGGTGGTACTGACTTTCACTGCACATACATGACAATCGTGCATACATAGTTATGTCAACACTGCTATGTTGTGCACAGCTGACTCAGGCACACTGCACGTGTGTGAGCATCACACATTTGCAGTACTGTAATCACTGCAGTATTACTTACAGCTGACTCTGGTGCAGCAAAAGCACTCTATATTCTTTCAATGCTCTTGCCACTTATAAAGCTTTCCACAGCCATATCGGCTCTGACCAGAGTTTGTCTGTTATGCAGACATAATCTACAATCGTTTCGTCAGTTGATCAACTTCAGAGTTAAAATGTGTGCTAAACCACTGAGCCAGATGCACACTAGACTGATCTAAAAGCACTCAGCATTGTGAACTTCATAGAAAGCTTGGGTGGTATCACTTGCAAAATGCAAAAACCTACACAAAATAATTTTTGCAGCAAAAAGTACACATGGCTCAGTACTGGACTACCTGAACGAACTGTTAGATCAAAAATGCAGCACTGGGAAGTACAAACTTCTACAATTTATAGGTCCCTAGGATAAACACCAGAAGAGCTACTAATGTAAGTATTTTATTCCACTCTATGGAATTCACTACCTGACAAGATTTGCATTATTGGGAGAAAGAGTCCCCCAATAAAATACTAAAAAACTTGATATACAGACAAGTCTGTCACACAGATAGTTGCTGCCCAGCAACAAGTTGCATAACTGGATCGTTAGCAAGTCTGGTACAATAATAAAGCTGCTTTTAAATTTATTATTTTTTACACTGTATACTTATTTATTGATTTTATATTTTTTTATAAATTAGTATGCAACTCTGATAAACTGTGTTTGTGCAGTAGGAACACCACTGTAAATGAACATGTCTCAGTGATCAACTGTGTAACAAAACTGAATTGAAAAACAAATTGAATTGGGGATATCTGGGACACTCCTTGAGCAATGTAGGGAGAGATACTGTATCCAAAGACCATCTATAATTCTGAACTGTATGGGGGGCACTCCAGGGAATAGGAATGCTCTTGTTTTGCTGTAGGACTTGAAACTAATGAATTAATAAAATAAGTTAAAAAAAAAAGATTATGGTAATACATGTGCTGAGGGATTACATGGAGAGAAAGAGAGAGAGAGAGAGAGAGAGAGAAAGAAAGAAAGAAAATGGGACATAAATGGACAATGAAGTAATGATTTAGAAAAATATTCAAAAACATCATCTCTACTGAATCTCTTAATAGTTGAACCAATCCATTTCATAAACTCTCGGAAAAGTTGGTATGAAGAAGAAAAATGAATAAATGGCAACTGAGTTGGTGGGCTACAGAATTCAATTGATCAATGATCTTCTATTCCCATTGTTGTATGTACTGGTACACTATGATTGTGAAAACCTTTTGGTACTGTGGCATTTAGGGAAACTCTTCAAGTACTACAAATGAGACCATGTCACTTTCAGAAAGTTTGCATTCTGTAAGCCTTTTGCAGTATATGGCCAAAAATTTGCACTAGGGAACAACAACAGTTGTGATAAATGAACCTCTATCTCCTCTGTCTAGTAGTCTGTTAAAAAAGCTATCAGTCATACAGTACATTGGAAGCTTAGTTTTTAAATATTCCACCGACCCATTTAGATCAACCGTCTTAACATTCTTACCTAAATGTAAAAAACAATATTCATTTTAGATGATTTATTTTGTAATTAAAAAAAAATTAGTGAACATAATACATGAATTACATAACTGCAAGTCAAACATGTTGATTTGTTGAAATGATCCAGGTCCCTGCTATGATCTGACATTCCTTGAAGTGAGGAACACATCCTTGGTAATTCTATGGAAACCTCCTGTCTATGCTGGCAGCAGCCCTGTCTCTGGGTACTATGTGGATTATCAAGAAATAGACTCCGAAGAGTGGGTTACAGTGAATCAAAAACCCAGTGAGAAGCATTACCTGAAGGTAAGGATTCATTTGCTGAGATATTCTCTCTAATATCTGTCACAGACTTGTAAGATATCTAGTTATGGATTTTACTTTATTGTGGTACCTCAGTACTAAATCTGCATTATTAAAGACTGAGAAATTACAGCAACGGTGAGTAATTCATCAAATTTCTGGGGGTGAACAGAAAAATTCTTTGTAAACATTTTCCATATAATGGATGACACTTGTGAATGTCAATTGTTTAGGAATCTTTATCTTTTAAAATGGTCAGACAGTGGCTTGCATTTATCCTATAAAAACAAGTATTAATTCTTGTTTACTCCAGTATGGAAATAATTCATGTGATGTGTGTTTTTGTAGGACTTGATGAGAATATAAAAAGTTTATTAGTAGATTTTTAAGCGTTAAGTCATGTTCATCTTGGGTTACTAACCATCAGTTTCATAGTATTGTGATGATGGAAAGAATGTATGGTCATCTTACACATATACATAGATGTTAACAGACAGAAATGACTCATGCTGGTTCATCCAGTCTGCCCAATTCCTACCTACAGTTTTATCAGTCTAGTAATGTATGGGCCTCTAGCAGATCAATCATCCCATAATTCTGCTTGAAAGCCACTTAACCTTGTCTGCCCCTATTGTCACATAGCAATGACTGTACCCACTTTATATATAAACTCACATCCCAGCTTAACAGCTAGATCATTACTCCTCCCCAACTCATGTTGTGTAACCCTCAATGCCATTCTACCTGAGAAATGTGCCTAGTACTGCACTGAAAGCCTGAAGAGTGTTTGTTCCTACATCCCAACAGGGTCGGATGTTAACTACCAACTGTGTGAATTAATGCTTTGTAATGTTTTTCCTTATTAACCCCTCCAGACTGATGGTGTGCACTGTAGCTCTGCTTGCAGTCACCAGTTCTAACTAATGTATATACCCCCGCCCCATCTACCCTCTTTAGTATCTGGAAAACCAAGATTATGTCCCCTCTCAGCCTTCTCTTTTCTATGCTAAATAATTTTAGTATGACCAATCTCTTGTCATTGCTTTTGCCTCAATCCACAAATCACTTTGGTGACCTAATCCTCAGCCAGTGCAGAACACAGAACCTGGGTCACATGACAAGACTTCTGAAGACCCATTAGCAACCTGGCCACTGTGGTCTGCACCAGCTGCAGGCACTGGAGAACCTATTCACTGACCCTGAGCCAAAGATCGTTGCAGTAGTCAAGTCTAGATATCACAAAAGCATGTACCAATGAGAGCAGGTCATCATGCAGAATCAAGGCTTTGAGCCAGGCAACATTCCTCAGGTGCTTAAAAAACCACTAAGGATGACGAACGATGCCTGAGTCTCAAGTGTCAGTCCATCATCAAGGATGATATCCAGATTTTTCACCTTGGTAGATGCAGCCAAAGGAATAGGGCCAAGGAATAATGCAGTTCCCATCCTGGCAGCACCCACATCCTGACACCAACTGGGCTCAGTCACTAGCACCTCTGTATTGTTGGGGCTATGTCTTAGCCTGCTCAAAGACATCCAAACCTGGATCTTGGCCAGATACTTTTCAAACACCTCCTTGGCATCTCTTGTCCCAGGTGCAAATGACATGTACAGCTGGTTGTCATCTGCATAACTGTGAAAACCCAAGCTGTATCATCTAATGATCTCACCCAGGGGAAGCATTTACACTCTGATCACCATAGATAACAGGATCGAACCCTGGTGAACTCCATGTAGTAGGGGCTTCAGACATAAAGAAAAACTCCCCATCACTAACATTTGCATCCTGCCTGTTAGAAAGGACTCAAACCAGTTGATTACTGTACAGAGCTCACTTAGGTGGTCCAGCAACACTATTATGGCCACAGTGTAAAATGCTGAGGGGAGATTGAGGAGAATAAGTATTGCCCAGTACCCACTATCTCTCACCCTGAGGAGATCATTTTGCACTCTGACTAGCACTGTTCTAGTGCTATGCCTGGATCTAAACCAAGACTGGAAGGGTTTATAGAAGGTTGTAACAGTACGGTAGTTACTAAGGAATGTACTGCTTCTGTGGCATTGTTTGCACTCTTAATTCCTAACTAACATGTATTTGCAAAGTATAATAAGTAAGCAGCAACTGAAAAAGCTTATGAAGAAGGTTGTAACTACTATACACTTACATTGAATGTCAATGCTGTAGTTCTGATTAATATTTTCCTTTAGAAATCATTCCCCTCATGCATTTACTGCTTAAAACATGCAATCTAATATTGTTAATTGTTGTACAACTATATTGTTTACTTATACAATACAAACAATTTACATAATTCCTTATTGGCTTGTAACAGTGCTGTAGTTACTAAGAAATGGGCTGCATCTGTGGCATTGACCCACACCTCTTCTACACCCACACTCCTAGCCTGCTACTGCCTAGGTGGGTGCCTGAGGGAGGAACATGACTACATACCTTGCTTTATCACTGATCTGCTGTTTGGAGTGGTGGTGGGTGGCACTGGATACACAAACAGGGAACCTTCCTTAGCCATTACAAGCCCTTCCCACTGACTGAATAGTGTGGCTACCATAGCATCATCCTTCACATCAAGCTATCCCAGCCTTCGGACTATACCATGAGGGCTGGAGGTAAGGCAATAAACATAAGCAGACCTGTATGTCCCCTTAGTGGAAAACAGCAGTAATGGGAAGACCACCCACAACCCATAATTCCCCTATCCACATAGAGTTTAGGATCCAGTCTGTTCCTGGTCAATCCATCTGACTGGAAAGCTGCTACTGATCACTAGACCTGGGAATGCACATTTTGCACATTCCCTGTCACCTATGTGAACAGGATATAATATAAGATTGCATGTTTAGTAAGCAGTAAGTTCATGCGGGACTGATTTTTGAATGAAAATGCACATCACAGGAACAGTACTGTCATATGGAAAATGTAAATGTGTGCAACTGCAAATACGTGTTACCTAGGCATTAATTGTGAATACAGTACCATTATTTCTTAGCCACAATATTGTTATAGATCAAATTCGTAATTATGCAAATTAAATATTTTTGTGTACAGTTACATATCAATTCATAATATTAGATTGCATGTTTACTAACCTGTAAGCTCATGAAAAACTGGAATATAGATATGGACCATCATCTAAAGCATTGTCAGTCAATGCATTTAACTGTACTAGAATGAAGTTGCATTGTACTCACGTTTTAGTTACCATTCTGATTACACTTTAACATTTTTTCTGTGTGATTGCCTTTTAAATAAATATCAGATAGACACAGACAGTTGAAGCAGTGCACAGAACCTGCATTTATATGTAGTTACACTTGTAAAAACAGATTTAATAATGCCAAAAGTAGTAACATAGTAGTTACCATGGCAAAAAGGGCTTTGGAAATAGGGACAGGTTAATTTAAAAAAATACTGATCATCTCAACATTGTGGGTTGAAAGGCATGTTCTTCTGTTGGTGACACTGTTGCTTGCAGCACTGAAACTTCTCTCTAATTATATACTTGCAAGTGAGCAACTGAGGTGTTCAGTAGCTACCTGTGCGAAAGAAAGACAAATGGTCTTTCTTTTCATACCAGTACAATGATCTTGTACAATTTTGTCTGCTGGTATCTCAGGCACCACTTTGTCAGCAAGTGACTTGCCATGCTTTTTCATCAAGTCATAGTCACTTGTTTTCATAGTCATTTGTCATCAATGGATGACTTCCTGGGAGGGATGCAGTAGCTGTAGCAGTAGTAGCAGGTTGTCTTGGATACAAATATGAGTGAGTCATTTGATGTTCAGTAGCACCAGTGGATTGGGATCCTCCTTCTTTCCTCTCCTCTCCTCCACCTTCCCTGTCAGTGTGATTGAAAGGAATGGTGATGTGTGTTGTTCTTCTTTTCTCTTTGTGTTCCTGATCTTGTTTTATGCAATTCATACAAAGAACAGATGAATAAGCTAGGCTTTATAGTACTGCTGATTCTCATCACATTGTTCTGCATCAAAGAATGTCTCAAATGTGTCTTTGAACAGAGGGTCCAATAGAGAGGCCATGATGTAGTTATCTGTACACTTTTTTGAAATGCATGTGCCATTCCAGAAATGTGATCTTGTCATTTCTACTAGATTGAGGGTAGTGATATTCTTTTGTTCTTTCATATTGAGTTTTCATGTGAAGCTGCATGTTAATGAGGGCAATGATGGGGAATATCTTGCTTAGACCAGCTGAATCAGCACAAACTGACATTGTGGCTTCCTCAAAGGACTTCATCACAGTGCAGTAGATCTCCATCAGGTACCCCTGTTTTGGGCTGATGTTTACCTCTACATTGCCAACACCATGTTCAACAGCATACTGGTGGATAGTCTTCTGTTGTTCTAACAGTCATTGCATTATGTAATTGATGAAATTCCATCTTGTTGCCACATCTTGTTTCAGGTGGCAGAGGAGAAGGCGGTTACACTGCTGAATACTTAATAACAGCTTCCAATCCTTTACAGAGTAGCTAAAAAGACCACACTTTTTTTTTTGGGGGGGGGGGCAGACCTACACATCTGCACAGTGATGCCTTCTTCATTTAGGAACCCCTGAACTGCCAGATTTGTAAAGTGAGAAAAACATGGAAAATGCATATAATCCCCAGCCTTAACTGCTCTTAGAATGTCGTTTGCACTATCTGAAACTAAAGAACCTGGTGTTAGCAAGTATGCTGTCAGCCACGAAGCAATTTTCTGTTGAAGGAAGTGTAACAAGTTTTCTGCACAATGGTCATTGCCAAAATCAGCTATGCATAAAGCTGCCAGCTTGTGGAGGCTGGGGACCTTGGTAACTTTTGACTACTGCTGTTGACGCTGCTGGCACTTACCCCAGAGGAGAAGGAGGATGAAGAGGAAGAGCAACAAAGAGGGGAAAATGACCCACTGGGCAGTCACTGCCATGTACTCAGTAGTCTGACTGCTGTTCCATGTGTCAGTGGTGATGTGAATGGCTGGAACAAATTATGATTTTGGGGCATGTGACACAGTATTGTAGACACTGTGATACATATCAAGAAGAGCCACTGGGGAAATGTGGATATGGCTGGGCACTTAATATCTTGGCACTGCAACTTGAATTAGTGTTAGAAAACCTGCATTGCTCAAAAAAAAAAAAAGAATAGCAGCAAGTCAGTGGATAGCATTTCCACAACTGTTCTTGTTAACCTTTTTGCCTCTGGTCTGTTGGCTTTATATTTCTGGCCCATTTCTAGGCACTCAACCAGTAAGAGTTGAGTTTTATTCCCTGTACATGGCATTTGGCTCCTATTTTTCCACCCCGGAAGTGGAAGTGGTGGGGATTTGTGGCCCCTCAGATTTTTGAGAGTCTGGAGGCTAAATAACTGATGAATGGAAGCTGGAGTTGTGCACTGGCTACCACTTGAAATCCTTTCTTCCTCTTCCTCTCAGCCTGGTCTGATATTCTCTCCCCATCCATCATCATTATCATTATCAGCTTCACTGCCTGGTGGTGCTGCTGCAGATGCAGTTATTTGGCATGCCTTCTTATACTGAGATCTGTGGGACTTCTGGAAATGCCTTTTCTTGGTAGATGTTCCCAGCCTCATTCCCTCCTTACCCTGGTTTAGCCTGTCATTACATAAAAGACACACTACATGTGTCCACAATCCTTTGTTCCCTCAAAAGAAATCCCACACCACCAATGTCACCAGTTTGGTCTCACCTCCTGGCACTCTCGGCTGTTGCCTAATGGGTGGCCTACTCTAGGCTGCTTCCACATCCTTGCCCCTCTCCTCTTCTCCACCAGTTCTTCAGGGTCAGGGAATTATTCTCTTCCTACATCACATGTCCTGGGACACCAGTTTTTCCTGTGTCTTCTTTATCTGATGTCATTTTAGGTGTTTGTTGTATTTCCCATTATTGTGTGTCAGTTTTTGTTTTACCACCACTTTTGATCTTTTTTGATCTCTTATGTGCACCTACCTCAAGTCAAACTCCCACCTAGTCCATCTTGTCCTCCACCCCAAATCTACTGCTACTGCACTTCCCCAAGCTACACCAACACAGTTTGCTCCTCCTCCTCACCTTTGTCACTACCTGACACACTCCTTTTTTATTTCTTTTCCCTACAATGATTGCTCATGTTGCAATCCATGTGGTGCCACTGCGAGTGGCACCTTATAATATGTTTTATACTTTATGGACTGTTTAACGACTACTGTCATCTTCCTCATCACTTGTTGTTCCCACTGTGGTGGAGATTCTATAACTAAGCCTGTTCTGCTTTGGTTTTTCTTTGATGTGACTTTATGATCCCATGGCACCATCTCCTGGTCCTTTCCATTTCTTCATTTCCTATTGTTGGATATGGGAGTTAACCACTTGGCTAATGAATGATTAATAGTAAGACTATTTATTGAATTTATTATTTTTTTATGTTATTATTTTTTATATTTTTGTGTGTTTTTTTAAACTGAATAAACTTTATTTGGAACACCAAGAGAAGGAACAATATTCCAAGAAAGTTATCAAACCTTGCCTGCAATAACCAAGAATGGCTAAATCAGAAATAAAACCAGCTGGTGTACAATTTTAGGTATAATTTACACACCTCCCCCCACATCCCTCAATCCCCTCTGCTGCCCCCTCCACACCACCAGAGGGCACCCAGGATAATTCAGCAAAAAGACAGAATGATTTGGGATGCCAAGGAAGGAAGACACCTGTATATTAATAGGAATGTTCGGATTGTCAATAGAACCTGCAGTGGCTCCCAAATATGTTGGAAATGGGACAGTTGGGCAGTCATACTGGCAATAAGACTCTCAGCTTACAGGGAAAATAATATCTCCCTATGCCACACAAGATATTGAGGTATCTCCTGGTCAAGCCATTGTTGGAGGATAACTTTCTTTGCACATATGGAAATCAAGGCCACATGTGGTCTCTGATTCCCAACCAGGGTGTTGTTATAGTCTCCCAAAATGCATATTTCAGGGAGGAAAGCACTGGACAACCCCAGGAGGGGGTCTAGTTGGTTTCAAATCAAATTCCAAAAAGGGGCCACTCTCTTGCAGGACCACAGAATATGAAGTAGATTGCCAGGTTATTTACCACACCTGGAACAAAGAGCAAGAGGGAGTCCACACATTCAATACAGTTGAGAAGGGGTGTAGTACAGATTATGGATAATATTAAACTGTAAAATGGTACCTATCCCATTTAATAAATCTATAAAGGTGTTTCCAGGTGGTGGTCCAGTCCCTGGCAGTGTCAGATGATAGCAGAGAGTGGTCCCAGCATTAAAACCTTGGCCCTTCATTGGTAGCCACAAAATCCTGTTGCACCCGGAAATACTATGACATTTGGTGTAAAACAGGAGCTTGATGAATGAGAGGGAGAACTGAAGTACCTAGTAGACTAAGCCATGGACCACTAACAAAATGTTGCAGAAACATGTGGGATAGTTGGAAGCAATGGAAACACAAGGAGGTGGGCCAGTGATATTTGACAGGGGCATCATGGAAATATAAGAGTTTTTGATTAGAGGCAAGATCACCAACTGATTTTACCCCCATGCTAGGCCAAAACATCTTAGAGAGGTACTGTCCAGCTATACAAAAATTAGGGTTATCTAACAATGGTTGGGATATGTCTTTGTATGGACAAATTTTTTAAAAAGAGCTAAGTTGCAGGCGAATCTGGAGGGAAGCTTCCAGAGGGGAATCCCATAGAGTTGGGGGAAGTTTATTCCTCTGGATATAGAGGAGGGACTTGATATCCAAACCATTATCCACACACAGGGTGTGTTCAATGTCCACCCACTGTGGGATATAAGGCTTGGTTGAGTTGCCCCCTGATGTTCCCACCCAGTAGGAAAGCTGAACGAGATGTAAGGCCAAGTAATAAAAGAAAAAGTTAGGGGCCTATAGTTCCTCATCCTAATTAGTGATTTTTATTTATTTATTTATTTTAGTTGTTTCATTTTTATTTAATTTTTATGTTTGCTTGCATGCATGTGCAAGAAACATAGTGCCATCATCCGAGTTTTTGGAGGTGTGGCAGCCCTCTTCCAATTCAGTCAGTGTGTTTGCAGGCGCGGCCGCAGTTCTCCAATGCCTGCTGGAGCTGTCTATGACAGCAGTCCAAAATGCAGTGGCATACAGTTGAAAGATGGAGCTACGATTCAGTGAGCAGCGATAAGATATTGACTGCTCATACGTGCTCCCACTACACACACACACACACACACACACACACATATATATGCATGCATACTGCATGCTCGCCGCCCGCACTGTATAGCCGACGGGGTGCCCAATTGCCCGTAGGCTGTGCTGTGCCCCCCTCAGAGTTGTACATGCCACATTGGGTGCCCACCCCAGAGTGGCTACACATGCATAGCCAACGGGGGTGGCCAATCCCCTGTCAGCTCCACTGTTCCCCCCCAGAGTACAGGGTGCCACACTAGGAGCCCACTCTAGTGTGGCAAACATCCCGCGTCATCTCCTCCTTTGTTAAAAAAACCAAAAATACCTGCAACAGAAAAACAGTTCCTCGCTGTCTCTGCCCCCACCCACTGCACACACTGCCTCCCCACACCCCCCACCCCATACTTACCTCCGGACTCTGGCATGATGATCTTCGGTGGACCGGGAACATGTCTGCACTCTTCAAAGCCGACCGTGAACTGAGGAAATGCCGGTAAGCTGTATAATGTAATGAATAGGGTTTTTTCAACTTTGCTGCATATCTCAGGCATTTTTTGGAATTTTGGCACCAAATTTTCAACATGGGGTTTTTGGGACCCCTCCTCATGAATTCTGTCACTGTCATGGCATTAATCTGGCCTGAAGGGTGATTTCGCAGTCACTGCACAAAATCACCTTTCAGGACTGATTAACGAAATGACAGTGGCAGTGTTCATAAGGTGGGATCTCAAAAAGCCTATGTTGAAAATTTGGTGAAAAAAGTCCTAAAAATGACTGTTTTACAAGGGTGCATTGCGCTGTTCCTACGCACACTCGTAGGTTCATGAATTTTCAATATTTTCACTCTGGATTTTCAACATTGCCATTTGACCACACTTCCTTATGAGTAGTACAGCTGTCATTTTTCACATCTCACCCAAAATGTGTTTCCGCGCATGTAGCGCACAATGGCAAAATCAGTGTGCAAAATCAATGTTCGGGACACATTAAGAAAATCACAGTGACACTGTACATGAGCAAAGGTGTTAAAATGGCTATGTTAAAAATTTAGTTAAAAAATTCCCAAAAATGACTATTTTACGAGCATGCATTGCGCTGTTCCTACGCACGCTCGTAAGTTTGCGAATTTTCAATATTTTCACTCCAGATTTTCAATATTGCCATTTAACCACACCACCTTATGAGCAGTACAGCTGTCCTTTCTCATTTCTCACCCAAAATGTGTTTCTGCGCATGCACAATGGAGCAGTCGGTGTGCAAACTCAATGTATGGGACACATTAAGAAAATCACAGTGACACTGTTCATGAGCAGAACTGTTAAAATGGCTATGTTAAAAATTTGGTGAAAAAATTCCAAAAAATGACTGTGTTACGAGTGAGCATTGCGCAGTTTCCACGCACCCGTGTAAGTTCATGAATTTGTAATATTTTCAGTCCACATTTTCACCAGTGGCATTTTTCCACACTTCCTTATGAACAGTACAGACGTCATTTTTCACAACATGGCTGAAATGTGTTTTCACACCTTCAGCACAGAAATGCGTGGTCGCTGTGGGAAATCATTGTTCTGGACAGATAAAGAAATTTACAGTGACACTGTTCATGACCAGAGGTCCCAAAATGCCTGTGTTGACAATCTGCTGTAAACAATTCCCAAACTAATTACATTACGGGTGCACATTGCAGTTTCTACACACGCTCGTAACTTCACCAGTTTTTTTAATATTTTCACTGCAGATTTTCAACATTGCCATTTTTTACACCTCCTCATGAACAGTCAGCTGTCATTTTTCACATCCTGTTTGGAATGTGTTTTTGCATCTGTGGTGACAAATGCCGTAGTCGCTGTACAAAAGCAGCTTTCGGCTAACAAACTGATATTGCCACTGTTCATGAGGTAGGGGTCACAAAAAACCCATGTTGAAAATCTGGAGTGAAAATACCAATGAATGCATGAAGCATTAGGGTTTCCCACCATAACACCCCACCCTGTAGAGAATAACAGGCATCAGGGCTATGACTTGGGATTGTCACCTGCAATGCTCATACCATTCCACCCCCACCCACACCCTGCAGCCACTGAGAGGCATCGAGGTGTGCCTTGGACTCTTCGGCCCCAAAGTTCACCCCATTCTCCTATACTGCACCCATCTCACAATATTTCCTGATGGAATGGGGTTCGCATAAGGGCCAAAGACCCCAAGGCACACCGTGACACTTGTCGCGTGTCTGACGGTAGGGTGGTGAAATGGCGTGGCCATTATGCCTGATGACCCAAAGGCACACCCCAATGCCTGCCACTATCTGCAGGGTGGTGATGGGGTTGGCTTCAGTTCAATACTTCACTGCCATTCCTGTTATGCAGCTCTGCAACTCCTACACTACCAATGCCAATGCCAATGCCAGCAGGCAAACATTCGGCATTGACAAATGCTTGTTATTTTTATATTATCAATGGGATTCCACCAAGGACTCCTAGAGGTCTGGCATGTGGACACACACACACACACACTCCTTCAGGTCTCAGGACTCTGGAGGAGGAGGAGGAGGAGGAAAGAACATCTGAACTTGATGGCATGTGGAGATTTTATACTTTTTTTTTTTTTTTTTTTACTTTTCATGGGATACCGCCAAGGTGCTGACTACCAGAGGCTGGGCACCAGCATGCTGCCACTTGGCATATACAGTACTTACTGCAATGGCCAATGCCTAAATCACGCAGCAACAGCACAGCTCAGGACAGCATACACAAACTGCTTCAGGAATCAGGAGGAGGAGGAAGGAACTTCTACAACTGGAGGGAATGTTGAGAATTTGTTTTATTTTATTTTTTTATAGGATGCCACCAAGGTGCCAGCCTCCAGGGGTCAGGCACTGGCATACTGCCAGCTGGCAAACACTTGCTGTCCACCGTCCACATCATACTGCAACAGTACACCTCAGGATGACACACATACACAGGCTGCTTCATGACTCAGGAGAAAAGAACCAGAGCAACTTGGAGGAATGGGAAGACTAAGAGTTTTAATTTGAAGACAATCGCAAAAAAAAAAAAAAAAGAAAATGTTTCCATGGGATGCCACCAAGGTGCCAAATACCAGGGGCTACGTACCAGAATGCTACCAGATGACACACACTTACTGCCCTGCCCACTGCCCAGATCACACTGCAGAGGGCTGCTTCAGGACTCAGGAGGAGGAAAAAGAAACTGCTGCAAACAAGCCTGCAACATGGGCATATGTAAAGAGTCTGAAATTGCCAAAAGAAACAAACACAAAGTCATCAAGAGGAATGAAGATTTTTTTTTTTATGGGATGCCAGTCAGGTGCCAGTTCCCAGTAGTCAGGCACTGCCCTGCTGCCAGCTGGCGCACACTTATTGCCCAGTAAAACTTGTAAATGAAAGTAACCCCCCCCCCCCAAATAAAAATCACATCTCAGTCTTCTGCCAGGGGCTTAAGTCAATTTTGTTTGTATTCATAATGCCTTGTGAAAATGTTAGTTCTACAATAAAAAAAAAGTGAGCTGCACTTTTGAGATTAGACAACAAGTGAGCACTGGTCAACTGACACCTCCTTCCCCATCTGCCTACTGCCAAGCCAGAAGCACACTCCTCTTCTTCCAGAGTATAGTCACTCCTGTCTCAGGCAGGCCCTAGTCCCAGATGCCTGATGCAACACTGCTACTTAGCCTGGCTTTTGATTTGTTTTCTTCTTTTTCAGCCTAAATGTCTGTCCTTCAGCAGCCCTGCTGCTGCATGACTACTGTAGATTAAACTTTTGAAAATCTTCTTTTGCTTTTCGAAGAATTTCCTAGCTATTCTTCTAAAACTGAATCACAGCCCTGCTTGAGCTACCAAACAGACTATTGACAAGCAGGTGAGTGAGCTTTTATGCTGGCTCATGTCACTGAGCTGAGTCCAGCTCCAAAATGAGGCCATGACTCATACTGTACCACAGTTAACTGATTCAGGTGTGCACTGTGGTTCACAGTTCAACTGGTTCATCTGGTTTGCACTAATCAAAGCAGGACAAACCAGTGAAACTAAAAGTCCACCCATTTCCCTTAAAAGTTCACCACAGTCCTAAAGAATTGAACAAATAAAATTTGAGGTGTTCGATTCTTTTGTAGAACTGAACATGCAGCCCTACTAATATTAGTAGTACCCTACCAGGGGCACTTGCTAAACACTGAAGCAACATATTCATTAGTCAGCTTAGCCTGATGACTTTGGCTTTCTCTCAGGTTGTTTCATTCTACCCCTGGTTTCAAGGGTCAGATACCTTCCATCAACTTCCTTTTCTTATTGCGTATTGTGTACTGCAACAAGGTTTTTGTATTGTCTGCAGCCCCTTGCAATGGAAATTACCCCATCTTCACTGCTGAGAACAAGGTTCTACATAAAGAATACATTTATTTATTTCTCATATTACACTACCTTTGAGCCAGATGCTCTTTTACAAAGGTTCCATGTCATTCAAAAGGCAAACACAGTTACATAGTAAGTTACAAAAAAACTGGTAAAGTTAACAGTGCATGATAGACAAAATAAAGTGCACACTTAAGGAGAATACAAAAAAACAATGCAGCCAGGCAAAGACTATGTCATGATAGAGGGAGGAGGTAGAATAGGAATGGGGGGGTATGTGAAGGGGGAATAAGACAGACAAAATAGGGAACCTTAGATCACTGGGAATGGGGATGGGGGGATAGATGTCCAAGGGGGATCAGTTTTACGATAAATGGGAGGGAGTAGCTTAGGTCAGACAATCACACCTGCACTGAGTGCGAGGTGCTGGTGAACTTTGTTCCTAAAAGGGCCAATCTTGGACTGGTCATGGAGTGATGGTTGAAGGTACATGAAAGGTAATTGTGAATTACAAGGCTATAGTCCAATAATGGAATGCTGGCAACATCATAAACTTCAAGAGGGAGTGGAGTGGTTTTAAATGTCATTTGAAGTACAAGATGGAACTATACACCTTAAGATTTACAGATAAATTATGTTATTACTTTGTATAAGGGTCAACACAGTTTGTAGGGTTTGAGACTTATAGATACATTAATTTGGTTGCTTGGTTGCAGTCTGTGACTCAAGCATTACTTACCTCAGAATCCTTCAGAGTGAGTGAAATATTTCAGACAGTTTGATAGACATAGGCATTCTAAAAAGATAATACTGTATTTGCCACTTCTGAAATCCAAAATTGTGAATTATGGGATTTCTGATGTTACAGCTGAGAAGTACTACAAAAACTGAATATCTATGAATTGCAAGAGCTATGCATGTAGAATACACATTCATCTGGTATTAGCATGTAAAATATTTATTTGTATTCATAATTTGATGCTTAACAGATTTAGGTAGACAACTTTAAAAACTAAAGTTCAAATAATGATTTGTCTTCATGTATTTTCTATTTATTGGTTTATGCTTGCAGGTCACTGGGTTGGAAGAAAGAAAAACATACGTTTTCCGAGTCCGTGCTGTTAATGCTGCAGGGGTGGGCAAGGCTTCTGATGCCTCTGAACCTGTATTTGTTCAGGCTAGGAAAGGTAAGGAATATTTCTTTAAAAATAGATGCACACCCCAGAGGTTGTAGTTACTTACTTTTGTCCTTTCAGTCATTCAGTGTGGGTCAGGATGGGGCGGAGGGGGTTGTAAGTTTTAAATGACCCTTTAAGGCTGGTATAAGAGGGGTCATGCTAGTGAAGGTGAATTATCTAAAAAAAATATTTCTGGCACTGTGCTACTTTATTTTCTAGTGTGGCGTGATTAGGAAGAGAGGCACTACAGCACTTTATCTGGGAGAAGCCTACAAGGTCAGGAAAGAGGAGAGGCATTACACTGTACCTGGGCTGGTCTATAAAGTTGGAGAAACAGAGATGTGATACTCCCTATCTGAAGAAGCCATACAGACACAGGGGGGACTGATCAGGCAAGAGGTAGGAAGGGGAAGAGTGGTGGACTGCATGGGGTGCAGTACAGCATTATTGCTAGGCACACTGTAGGAGGCTGGGGGATGTGTGGTTTGCAGGAGGCTGGGGTCTACGATGGCTGAAGTGAAGTTGCTTTTGTGTTCTTTACTTGAGAAAGGCAGATTTTGCACTCATGGGGCCATATTAGGGAAATGACTGACAACTCAGGGGAACAAAGGTGCAGAAGATAGGTGGTCCTTGATATAGGAGGTGGTCCTGCCTTAAACTGAAGGGAAAAAAAGATAAGGAAAGAAAGCCATTGCGGATTGTAGAGGAGTTGGATACAGGAGTAAGAGAAAAAGGCATCATACAGGAAATTCAAAGAGACCCAAAGGGAAGAAGGGAGGGCTGAATACTTAGGGGAGCTGAGGTCAACTAACAGAGTGGTATGGCAGTCCAAGGTGGGGACAGAACTGCAGATAGCTGAGGGCGGTCAAAGAAGGAGATAAGAACTTTTTCTGATACATCCATGGGAAAGGATCAGGTCTTTTAGTCTCTTTGTAGCATTTCCCCCTCACCACCCACCCCTTGAGTTGCCCCCTTTACCTTTGCCCTCTCCTAACCTCTGCTCCCTTTTCTGCCTTCCTGACACCTCCACTCCATCACACTATCCCCCTCCACTCTCTCTTTCTTTCCTCATGACGCAGGCATACCTTGTACAATGCCTTAGCACACCTAGTTACTGTGTTTGTGGTGCTCTGCCAACTACTGTATTTGTTGTACACTGTTCTTATACATAGCACCTGTATTTCTGTGCACTATTATTGTGTCTTGTTTGTCTTAATGTTTTTGACGTGTAACCTTTCAACGAGCATCCACTTACAGGTGTCATCCTAGATTACAATAAATAAAAATAAATAAAATAAAACAAAAGATCAACAACAGAGTGCATAGGGAAGCTGGAAATGGGGACATACTGTAAACATAGATAAAGCTGAAATATTAAATGAGTACTTCTTTTTGTGTCTTCATGAAGGAGAAGGATGGACAAATTCCATAGGGAAGGGGAAGATAGGGATGGGGTGGCGAAGATGAGGGAGGAAGCAATTATGGATGACAGGTTTCTCAAAGAGCTCAGGGCCCTACAGGTGGACAAGTCCTTAGGGGTGGATGGCATGCACATCAGGGTATTCAGGAAGCTGGCAACAGTTCTTGTAGTGCCCTGGACTGGCCTTTTCAACTACTCTGAACATAGGCATGGTGCTACATGAATGGAGGGCATCTATTGTGGTACCCCTGCATAAGTGTGGTTTTAGAGATGTCCAGGGAACTATAGACCATTCAGCTTGACATCAATTGTTGGCAAGCTCATGGAAACCATCCTAAAGAAAAGGTTGGTGGAGCTTCTTGAGGCAAACACACTCCAGAATAGCAGGCAGCATGGGTTTATCGAAGGGAGGTCATGCCAAATAAAACTGATATTTTTTTTTGATTAGGTCATTAAGACATTGGACAGTGTCCTGGAAACAGAGACATACTGTGCCTGAACTTCAGCAAGATCCTTTGCCCAGTCCACCACAAGAGGTTGATCAAAAAGCTGGTAGGCATGATGACAGGAAAGAAACTGACCAGATGGGTGGCAAACTAGCTAGGGATGAGAACACAGTGGGTGGTGGTGAGAGGAGCACTCAGGGATGAGGGAAGTTACTGGTCAGATGTCACAGGGGCAAGGTCTTGCTCTGGTCCTGTTCAGAGTGTTTATTTGTGACTCCGGGGACAGCATCAAAGGTAAGATATACCTTTTTGCAAATGACACCAAGCTCTGTGGCTGGGTGAACACTGAGCAAGACATCAGGGACTTGAGTGAGGGCCTTGTGAGGGTGAAAAGGTGGTTTGGAGTCTGACAACCAGGATTCAATGCAAATAAGTGCAAGGTAATGCACATAGGGTGCAAGAACTCTAGAGCCAAGTACAGATATAGGATGTCATGGTCACGGTATGGGAGGAGAAGTATCAAAAAATAGAGGTCACAAACAACCGGAAACCTTCAACATAATGCAGGAAGGTGGTGGTAAAGGGGAACAGGGTCCTGGATTGCATATCAAGTGGGTGCACCAGCAGATGTAAGGAGGTAATTCTGCCCCTATACAGATCCATGGTGCGACCACACCTGGAGTACTGTCTGCAGTACTGGAGCCCTTATTTCAAGGACACAAATCAGCAGGAGGCAGTGAAGAAGAGGTCTAGAAATATGATGGAAAAGCAGTAGGATGTCCTGTATGAACACAGACTAGTAAACCTGAGCATGTACTCATTGGTAGAGAAAAGAGAGAGAAGTGGGACATGATATGGACACAGCTACAGATTAGTGGGAAAAGGTACAGTAAGGAGGCCAGAAGACATTTCTTCACAGAGAAGCCATTGCGGAGAGGAATGCACCACCAGAAGAGGTAGTCAATCACAAATTAGTTGGGTTATTAAAGGGAGTGGTATAAAGTCAAGAAGAAGTTAACATGATATTGGAGGAGGTGGAGCAACATGTAGAAAACAGGTATGACCTGAACAACAAGCAGAATTAGTTGGTTTTTGGGGCCTTCTTCTGCTGGCATTTTCATATGTTCAATGTTTATAGTTGTACAGGATTGTAAATCATTGGTTTATTGGAAGGTAGGGAAGGAAGAAAGTGTAAGAGATGAGCAGGAGAGGTGATCATAGGACACGACCTCGCCTATTGGGGAGGGTTAGAGCTTTTAAAGTTTTTTTTTTAATTTCTCAGTTTTCATACAGCAAGAAGTGAACAGTTCTATCTATTCTAACCTAAGTATCAGGCACTGAACTGATCAGATTGTGGCCTATTCATAAAGGGCAAGTGCTACATGCGGAATGAATGTAAATGTAGGAGCACAGCTGCATGTCACACAGAGGTAATGAAATATGCAGCATGCACAACACAGCCCAATACACCCCCTGGAGGCTGGGGCGGAGACAATGTAGGTGCACAGCTACTTGCAGCGGCATGCTGGAGCCAGTGCAAGATGATGGGAATGCCCCTTGACCACACCATAACAGGAGATGCGGAACAGCCACACACCAGTGATACACACAGTGCGGAAGAGGCATGTCCATGGAAAAGGGCAGCAGCACCCGCGGGCAAGAGGAATGTGCCGGGACGGCTACAACATGCCCAACTGGCAATAATGGTGGATGCAGTGGGAGGCAGCAGCAGTCCCCAAACTTTACAGGGGCAATGGTGGCCTTCCTCATAACTGATTATGATGTGCTGTTCGGTTGGCAGTCACTGAGTACCCCAGCTGAGACCAAAGCCTGAATATGGATGGACCTGCAGGAGACAATAAATGCAGCAGGACCAGAGGCATGAACACTCATGACAATCAGGCACAAGTGGTGTAACCTCTGGTCCCAGGTAATCAGGTGGGTGAGTAGGGCACTCCAGTCGCAGGGTGCCACAGGTGGCAGATCGCCACCCCCAGACCCTCACCTGATGCCCATAGAGCAGCAGGTTGTGGACACCATCAGTGACATCCTTACTGATGGGGAGCCCAATGGGGTGGACTGCATGCCAGGTAGGTGCAAAGCATGGGTGCACAAGGCACAGCCACATCCACAGAACCAAGTAACGGAAGCAGTCATCAGCCACCTGTTATTTACCTCCCACAGTGCCTGACTATGACAATTCTGGAGAGAGACCATCCGGCATGGAAGAAGAAAGAGGTGTCATAGGCCCACTGAGAGCAGGCTGTGAAGGTGGGTACTGCCAGGACCATAGCACACGCAGCCGCACACGCTATGCACACAGGTACGCTAACTGATGTCACCCCCTTTACACACACACAGGGTTGCAGCAGCACAGAACACCGTCCACACAGGAGGAGGACAGCCAGCAGTCTGCAATGCTCATGGACCACCACGGTGAAGACATGGACCAGACCCAAGAGTGGCAGTGGCTGGAGGAGGAGAGAGGACCCGGCATGGGTGGAAGCATGGAGGCTACCATCGACATGGAGGAGCAGGGGTGCAGCACACCAGCAGAACAGCCAGCACCAGGGTGGGGGCTCAGCAGTGAGGACAACACTCTCCCCCAGAGGACAGTAGTGCCACTACTGTGGGAACATCGGTACCGGCCATACCACCTGACACACAGGACCAGGGCCTCCGAGGTCCACCCAAAGGTGCCACAGACTGGGCACCCATGGCTTTCTCCTAGCCAGCTACTACCCTGACTTCCACAAGCTGGAGCATGACCAACTGCAGGCAACAAGGAAGTGTACAGAGGCCAAGCACTACCTCACAGAGGTCATGGTGGGGGCCGTGCATGCACAGGAGAGGCTTGCAGAGGGCATCACTGAGGGCATGAGGGTGCAAGAGCACATGGCAGAGGCAGTGGCCACTGGTGTATGTGCCCAGGAATGCCTGGCTGATGAGATGGATGCAGGTGGAAGGGCACAGGAGCAGATGGCTGATGCCCTCCTGGCCATTGCCGCCCACCTTGCTACCCAATAGGGATGGCCTGCCAAGCTCACTGAGGCTGCACCCATGGCATCAGGAAATGCATTGGACCCCACAATCATGGGACCACAGGAGCAATCCGAAAGTGCCACACAGTGCCCCCAACCCATGGTGGGGTCAAGCACTATGACCTGGCAGTAGCCCCGTTTACAGGTGACACAGGGCATCGCACACACTGTGGACCCTGTACACTGAACAGCTGTGGGAGGAGGGTGCATGGATGCAGTGGACAACAGCAGAGACCTGTGACCCATTGAAATGCTGCCCTTGATGACATGCACAAGCCATAATGGATGACCCACCCCACCCATACCCCACTTGCACAGCAACACACTCCTTCGCAACAGCACACCCCATGGTCTGTAATGACACCTCATGGACAGGCACCATCTGGGGAAGGCACCAGGTGAGCATGCAACAGGCCCATGCTGTGCAACGCACCAGCACACACACACCCACAACCCCTCCATTAAGCATGCACATGGCGGTGTGCGATGCCAGTGATGGTTTTCCTTCAGCATGGCCCACAGCATGGTAACAGGACGTGTTGCACATGATGGCCACTGGTGTAGTGTGCACACCTGTGACACCATGGCTGCAGCAACACCACAGCAAGTACTCTACACACATGCTGGCTTAGTCATGCACTCTCATCATCACCAGCATGCACACCAACCTACCTGCCAAATGTGCCATGGTCCATGTGATGGCGCACTGCCCTCGCTGCCATGCATCCCACTGCATGGTTGTCCATAGGCAGAGCCCTGGTGCCCTCCTCAGGTGGTGCCGGTATATGGGGTGGCTGTGGTGGTTCATTGCCACCCTCCTCTGGGTGTCCGCTCTGTGGCACAGGCAACATGCAGCACATGCAGATGTTGTGCAGCATAACATAGGTGGTGAGCACTCTGCACGCCATGCCCGATGAAAGCATCATTGTGCTATCAGTGTGGTCCAGGCATCAGAAGTGCATCTTAAGTAGCCCTGTCATGCATTCCATGATGCCACACACTCTTGTGTGCACTGCATTGCATGCAACCTCCACTTGGTGCTGTGGTGCCAGGTATGGTGTCAGTAGTAGGGGGTAGCCACTGTCACCTGTGGAAGTAGAGTGGATAGGACTGGTTAGCAATGCTGGGGCATACATGTGGATGATGTATACAGATGTTGAAATGGGGCCTCACCCAATAGCCAGTCATAGCCCTCTGGCTGCCTTTCCATATGGCACCTCAGGGTGCTGTTGTCATACATGTAGGAGTTGTGGCATGACCCCAGGTACCATGCCAGGATGTCGATCAGTATGAAAATTTAATCACAGATGACCTGGCAGTTGATGCTGTAGAATCCCTTATGGTTTCTGTAAGCATCTTTGTTGACAGGTGGGGCCAGGATAGGCACATGACTGCAGTCAATCAAACCCATCATGTTCGGCATGACATACATTTCCAGGAATGCACCCCTGACAGCCCTGAGGTCTGCAGCATCCATGGGGAACATGATATGCCCCTCCCAGTGCCTCACCAGGGCATCAGTCACCTGGTGAAGTGCCCGTGATATGGACACCTGACTCACCCCTGTCACGTTGCCCATCACCCACTGAAATGTGCCTATGGCATAGTACTGCAGGGCACACAGCACTTTGGTCTCCACTGACATGTCCAAGCAGCTCGGTGTGGCTAGCCTGATTGCCTAGAGTGCCATGATAGACCTAGTACCACTGTAGGATGCCTGTGGGGTGCAGCATCTGGATGATGAGGCATGGCCTGAATGCCTGGAGATGACGTTGTGCTCTGGCACCCTGCTCTGCCTCTGCCTCCTCAAGGAGGACCACATGTAATAGTGCCCCTGGGCACATCGCACTGCACCTGTGTGTTCTGCTAGTTGCCTTCACTCCATGGCATTGCATGTCCACACGTGTGAGCTGTGCATGGCATGTGACTTGTCATATGAGCCCTTATGAGTGTTTCATGCACTCATGGTGGGGACGTGCCCACCATGGAATGCCATAAGTACTGTGGTGACAATGGCAGTGGCAGCACCACCCATGGCATAGTGGGATGTCCGTGGCAGGCTCACCCTGCCCCAACAGCAGTACCGGGTGGCAGAAGCCAACTATCAGGATGGGATTCTGGCCAGTGAGATCTGGGAGGTCACATAGCGATAACAGGTGGGTGGTTACACCTGTGGCTGAGTGAACTGTGCTTGGCAGGCAAGCTGGGCTCTGTGCCATGGGCATGTCTGCTAATCACCGTCCCCATTATGTTGTGCAGGAGATCTGACATCAGAAGGTGATGCTGGTCCTGGAACATTGGGAGGTGGGTGGGACCGGCCCATGTCATGACCATGGTGTGGCGTATGGCACAGAACTTGCCGTGGTGGCTGGATCTGTGGAGCAGCACAAAGGACTAAATGTATCAGTATGTATAGGGGGACCTGTGGGCCATCCATGCCCCCTCTAAGGTAGGAGGCCCATGGCCATGTGTGGGTGGGTGGCTGGCTATGCCATGGCAGGGTTGTTGCAATATGCCGTGGCACAGATCTCGGTTCCCTCTGTCTGCTCTTTTCATTACAGTGTTATCATGGCCCTATCAGGTGGCAGGTATTAGAGGAGAGGGCGTTCATGGACACCCCTACCCAGAGCTGACATCATCCACCAGCCAGGACTTGCCCTTGGAGGAGGAATCCAATTGAAGTAGAGCATCCATCCATGTTCCTCCCCCCAGAAATGTTGACCTTGTGCTGTTGTTGCTCCCATTTGTTCTGTGTTGTGTGTTGCAGTAAAGGCAATTTGCTTCATCTCTATCTCAGTTTCTGGTTCCTCGCCCTAACATGGTGTGCACAGGCAGCTGTGTGAATGCGTGTGTGTGTGTGTGTGTGTGTGTGTGTGTGTGTGTGTGTGTGTGTATGCATCTTTGTTCACCACATATCCATTACAGGGCCATCTGATGTACCTGAGTATGTGCTGCCTGCAAGTTGGCATGCGTGCCATGCTGGTGGTGCCAGTTTGGGCTTTGTTGTTGCATGTGTGATGGTGGCACATGGAGGGTGCCCATCACATGGGCTAGCACAGTCGGCATGCATTGTGTTGGTGTGTACATAGAAACATAGAAACATAGAATTTGACGGCAGATAAGGACCGCTTGGCCCACCCAGTCTGACCATTTCCCTACCTAATGGATAAGCAGCAGATCCTAGTTAACCAGCAGCCTACTTCTTCCTACCTGAACCCCCTAGAATTGCCTTATGACTGTCACATGCATGCTTAAATTCCACCACTGTTTTTGACCACAAGGCCGTTCCATGCATCCATAACCCTCTCTGTGAAAAAATACTTCCTTAAATTACCTCTGAGCCGCCCCCCTCTATCTTTAAATTGTACCCCCTTGTTCTTGCACACCTCTTTTTTTAGAAAGATGCTACAATCTTGGACTTTGTTGATTCCCTTGAGGTACATGAAATTTTCTATCATGTCCCCCCCCCCTCCTTTCCTCGAGGCTATACATAATAAGCTCCTTAAGTCTCTCTTCATATGTCTTCTGGTGCAGATCCTGCACCATTTTAGTTGCCCTCCTTTGGACAGCTTCTAACCTGTCTATGTTTTTGCGGAGATTGGGTCTCCAGAACTGCACGCAGTACTCCAGATGGGGTCTGACCAGCTGTTTGTATAAAGGGATAATAACTTCCTGTTTTCTACTGGTGATGCCTCTCCCTATGCATCCCAGTATCCCCCCAGCCCTCCTTGATGCCCTCTCACATTGCTTGTCCACCTTCAGGTCATCTGGTATGACTACCCCCAGGTCCCTTTCTATTTTTGTTGTTGTTAGTATCTCACCCCCCATTGTGTACTCTTCCCCTGGGTTTTTGTTTCCCAGGTGCATTACCTGCACTTCTAGCATTGCATCTAAGCTGCCATACATTTGACCATTCCTCTAACCTTGCCAAGTCCCTTCTCATCCTTTCCACCCCACCTTGTGCATCAACTCTGTTGCAAATCTTTGTGTCATCTGCAAAGAGACATACTTTTTCTTCCAGTCCCTCTGCAATGTCACTTATAAAGACATTGAAGGGGACTGGTCCTAATACTGAACCCTGCGGTACCCCACTAGTAACCCCCCTTTCTTCAGAATGGACTCCATTTACTATTACTCTCTGTGTCCTGTTCTCCAGCCAATTCTTTACCCAGGCTATCATCTTGGGACCCACTCCCAGGCTGGCTAACTTGTATATTAATATTTTGTGTGGGACTGTGTCAAATGCCTTGCTAAAGTCTAGGGAGGCCATGTCCACAGTCCTTCCCTGATCTACTACTTTGGTCACCCAGTCAAAGAAATCTATCAGATTCATCTGGTATGACCTTCCCATTGTGAATCCATGCTGCCTTGGGTCCTGTGCCCCTCTGACCTCTAGATACTTGACAATTCTTTCTTTCAGAAGTTATTCCATCATTTTCCCTATCACTGAGGTTAAACTAACAGGTCTGTAGTTTCCTGTTGCTGCCTTGCTCCCACTTTTGTGAAGGGGAATCACATTTGCCCTCCTCCAGTCCTCAGGTACCAACCCATCCTCCCATGATTTGTTAAAGAGGGTAGTCAGTGGTGTCACTAGTTCTACCCTTAGTTCTTTTAGAATTCTGGGATGAATCCCATCAGGCCCCATTGCTTTGTCCACCTTCAGTTTTAAAAGTTCTTTCAGAACCCTTTCTTCTGTAAATGGGCTGGTATCAACTTCTATATCCAGAGTGTTTCTGCTGCTTGTTTTAGGTACCTCCCCCTCTTCATTTGTAAATACTGAGCAAAAGTATTTGTTTAGTATCTCTGCCTTTTCACAGTCACCCTCTGCCCACCTCCTCCCTTTATTAAGCCTCACTATCCCTCCCTTGGTCTTCCTTTGCTCCTGATGTACCTATAAAAGGTTTTATCCTCTTCTTAACTGAGTTGGCTATCTTTTCCTCGGTTTGGGCCTTTGCTGTTCGGACTGCCTTCCCAGCTTCCTTTTGCTTTAACTGATACAGTTCTCTGTCCTGCTCCTTCTGTGATTCCTAGTACTTCCTGAATGCTTTCTTTTTCTCTTGAACCTTCACTGCCACTTCCTCTGAGAACCATAGTGGTTTCTTACATCGTATCGTTTCATTTTGTTTATTTGCTTCACACAAAGGCTTGTTACCTCTGTGATGGCAGTTTTTATTATTCCCCATTGTTCTTCCACCCCTCCTTCCTGCCCATTTGCTAGTGCATTCCTTAGGCACTTACCCATTTTGGCAAAGTCAGCCCTCCTAAAGTCCAGTACTTTTGCCTTTGTATGGCTTGACTCTGTTGCTGTGTTTATTGTGAACCATATTGTTCGATGGTCGCTAGTTCCCAGATGGCTACCCACTTCTACATCTGTGATCCTCTTTCCATCTCCATTTGAGAGAACCAGGTCTAAGATTGCTCCCTCTCGAGTGGGCTCCAATACAAGTTGTCTAAGTCATGCCCCCCCGTAGGGCATCTAGAATAACCCCACTCTTCAAAGTGGCTGCTGCAACTGCACTTCAGTTAACATCTGGCATATTCAGATCACCCATCAGCAATATCTCCCCTTTTCTGCCATTCTAAGTATACTTTCTATCATTTCCTTGTCCATTTCCTCCCCCTGAGAAGGGGGTCTGTATACAACCCCTGTGCGGATTGTGGTGCCATTGCCTGTCTCCAAATTTACACACAGTGCTTCTTCTCCTCCCTGTTTACCCTTTTGTTTTGTTGCTTTGATTCCTTCCCTTATGTAAAGAGCTACTCCTCCTCCTCTTTTATCCTCCCTTTCCCTCCTGTAGATAGTGTATTCTGGTATGTTTACATCCCAGTCATGGTTTTGTGTACCATGTTTCTGTGACTGCCACGATATCCAGATGTTCCTCCTCCATCAAGGCCACTAATTCAGGAAGCTTGTTACTCAGACTACGGGCATTGGTACTCATTGCTCTCCATTTTGATGGTTTACCTTCTGTTGCAGCATCCTCCACTGACCTTTCTACCTCGGTCTTTTCTCATTTAGTACCCTGTTTTTGTAGGGAGAGGCTGGGATTTTCCTGCTACTTATCAGTGCCTCCCCCCTTGACTAGTTTAAAAGCTTGCCAATGAAGCATTTAAACCAATTGCTCAAAAGACTTGTTCCCTTCCTGGACAGATGCAGACCATCCTGCCAGTATAGGCTGGTGTTCCTCCAGGTGGAACCCCATTCCCCGATGAAGCCAAACCCCTGTACTCCATACCATTTTTTCAACCATTCATTAAACTACATGGTGCAAAGTACCCTTGCCTTACCCATGCCATTGACAGGCAGCACCTCTGAGAAGGATACTGTGTGTGCTACTTGTCTTAGGCCCCTCCCCAACTCTACAAAGTCCTCCTGCACTGCTCTAATCTCAAGATGAGCCAAGTCATTTGTCCCTAGGTGGACAATGATGTCCAGCTCAGAATCTCGTGCAGCTGTTCTCGTGATTCTGAGGATGTGCTTCCTGCCCCTCCAAGCCATGGCACCAGGCAGGCACCTTACTTCAGTTTTCCCTGCTCCCCCCAATTCTATCCCCTAATAACTGAGTCCCCCACCAGGAGCTGCTTCCTTTCCCTGTGGTGTCCTCTGCCTCCTTCCTGTGGGCCTCCCTTGTGACAGTTGTCCTAAGCCTCCTTAGTCTCCTCTGTGGGTGCATCCATAGGGGAGCTATGCTCCCCCAGAATGGTGTATGGATCGTGGAGTGGAACAACTGACTGGGTGTGCCTCTGTTCCACCATTCTCACCCTCTCTGAGCCCACTGTGTTCCAACTGCTGTGCTTTCTTTGCAACCTCTGAGGTAGTGGTGATGGCTCTGGTGCTCCCTGGATGGGGGAGGTTCCCTTCCTACTGTCCAGTGTGGCCTGGGAGAAGGTTCCCTTACTACTGTCCAGTGTGGCCTGAAGACGGGCAACTTCCTCCCTCAGGGCAGAGAGTTGTCTGCAAATAGGACAGCATCTCAGCCTCCAGAAAGTCTCCCAGAAGACTGCTGTCCCACAGCCATTACATTGCACTACTCCCCACATGTTTATCTACTTTTTTTTGTGTGTGTGTGTGTGTGTGTGTGTGTGATTGGTTTGTTTATATATATATATATATATATATATATGTATATATTATACAATGTGTATGCTTATATTGTCAGTGCAGTGTGCTAGAGGGGATATGACAGTGATATGCACCTTGCACATGGCTGGAATGTGCATCTGCCTGTGCCTAGCACCCTGTGGCCCACTTTGCTGGGCACTCACAACTATGTGTGCACCACTTAGGCTCCTTATGGCTGCTTTCAGAATGCATAAGGTGTATGCAGGGAAACAACATGCCTTTCTGACATATCCTGCATTGTGTATGCATGTACACTGTCCCATGTGTACTGTTTCTGTGAGAATGCCCTTCCAAAGCCTCATATCCACCTTGGCACACATGATCGCATGATAGCACTGCACACGGCACTACGCGCAGTTGGTGAATACTGCACGGAGGTGGCTTCCTAGTTTTTTGCATGTCTCTACCTCAGCGTGGGACTTACGCATGGTGCGTAATCTGCATGAATAGGGCCCTATATCTGGAAAGTAGTTTGTTACATACACACCTCTACCAAAGGGTTCAGTCATAAGTCTAAAGGAACCCATCAGGCAGAGTTACATTCTTGCAGATCCCTGAACAAACTTTGCCAAAAAACTAGAGGAACCATAGGAGAAGGCATTAAATCTTGATGGGTTGTTCAGTCTTCTCCTATTTTAAATGCCTTCCATGTTACTATGAAGCTATTACCAATTGATTTGAATGACCATTTCTTCTTACTTTAGTCTTTACCACTGTCAGAAATCAGGGTCCATATTTTTAAAAACTGGTCTAAACTTTGTGTTACCTTTCTAGTGCAATTTTATAACTTTTGACAGAAAGATAGACTTTATGTAGCCTTACCTTTTTGGTACTGTTGCCAGAATGCGTGACACTTTGACTCCTGCTTGAATCAAAAAAGTGATGCAATTTTTTTTTGTTGTTGCTTTAAAGCAGGTACAAGTGTTGCTCAAGTGTCAAAATATTTTAAAATAGCACTGACATATGTTGACACATTTATTTTGATGCAAGTGTACTCAAAATTGGGAATTGTGCATATGTTGAGATTTATAAGAGTGAAACACAGTATCTTCTGCACCTGATATTCTTTTTTGTTGATGTGGCTGATTTTGCACATTAACTGTTTTAATCAGATACTGTTGCACAAGAGATAATATATTATGTTATTGCATGCATTTTAGCAGAAAGTTGCAATGTGGTTGACTTACCATTAAATCCTATCAGTAGCATGTGAAAAGAGCAAATAAATTTAAGCAAGTCAGTTTGAGAGAAGACAAACAAGTGAATGTGAAATGCATTATGTGTTCTTTACAGCACATTGTAAGGTTGTCTATTTATGTTTGGCATGTGATACTTATACTTATACTTATATTATGTAGTATATGGGTATTCCTTGGTTGGGCCAGTTCCAAGCTGGCCATCTGGTGTAGTGGTGAGAGTCATTGCCTTTGTAGCTAGCAGACCCGAATTCGGGCTGGCTTGGGATATACTTTTTATGTTTTTGTTTTGATCTTTTTTTTTTTTTTTTTTTGAGTTGCCTTCGTTGAGCAACCATTTCCATTCTCCCCCTGGCAACTTCTGTTCCCTAAGTAGCCCCCCTCTGAGTTTTCCCTACTCCTCAGTGTCCACCCCTGATGATGATTATTTTAGAGATGGGGGTGTGGGGGGTGAAGCATTAAAAGTTGCTACATGTAGTAACCCCCCCCTTAGGAGAAGTGGACTCCCTTTTGTGTTTCTGCATTGCACTGTAGTTGCACATCACTATTTTGTCTATTGGCAATGTGCAGTTACTGTTTTTGTCTTTGCTCATCTTAAGTCGCTCATATCACATAAAACCATATTCTCTAGAGTTGCGTGAAACATATACATATTTTTTGCATGTGAAATTCTCATAAAATTTACATTTTGTTTTGCTTCTAGTCCACCCTATTACAAGAGCCATTTAAAACAAGCTATCCAGAAGTACTGGGATATTCTGTTAACATTTATTTGAACAAATAATCAACATCAGAAGAGTATTTTTTTTTTTTTTTTTTTTTTTTTTGAGGGGGTAGCTTATTGTCCTAGATAGTCTGTTCTAAGGAGTCTGACTTCCCATTTTCCTGTGTAGTTCATTTGATTTTGTCAGCTCATTGTTTTGCATGTAGATTGTCCAATAACTATTTTTAACAAACCATTATACTTTGGGGGAAGGGCATGGCTTTTCTTATACTAAATTAAAATTGGTTTGGGACAACTGAATCTATAAAATATAAGGGTGATAGTGGTGGTGATGGTGGTGTGGGGGGGGATTTTCAAAGCCTATGTCAAGATGCAATTTTCTATTGTACAGCTTTGGACATTAGTCAAGTTGTCGCTATGAACAATGTTTAATTCTAGGGAATAACTAACTCCACATTTCAAAACTCTGAGTTATGTCCAGTTTACAAAAGATCAGCTATGAATATACCTGGACACAATTTTCAGACCAAATGTAATTTGGTCTGTCATTACCTCTCTGTATGGCATTTATTATATCCTAAACTGGATGTAATATATTATAAAACAGTAAGAAATACTGTAGATAAGTCCAGCTTTTCAAAATATTTCCATCACGATATAACATGGTCCAAACTTATCCAGGCAGTCTTGAAAATTAGGATTTATATCCTTTTTATGACTTATGAAACTCCCACCTTAGGAACTAGGCATTACATACATTTTATGACTTTTGAGAATATCATCCAACATAACTGAACATTTTGCTCACTTTATGACTTTTGAAAATACCTCCTAGCTTATTGATCTATAAGTTTGGGTAAAAAGGCACACAATGCAAATGTCTGATTTCAACATTTCAGCCTTGGATGGGGAAGGGGCACAAGGGGATGGGGATATAATACAGGTAGAATTATAAACATCCCTACTGCATTTGCTAAAGAAGGTGACAATGCTCTCATTTTACAATACTTACTAGACACTGGCTTTTAAATTGAACAGCATTAAGACTGGATTTTCAAAGCCTATGACTAGAAGTTTTCTGTAGTACAACATTGGACATAAGCACAATTTCTCCTATGTCCAGTTCTCAAAGCTAGGACACAGCTATGTCCATAATTCAAAATTCTGACTTTGTTATGCCCAGTTTGCAAAGTTTGGGTAGATATGTTCCCAGTCAAAATTTTTAGAATGAGTGTAACCTGGTCTAGTGTCAGTGGCTCAGCAGATAGCACACTTGTCTCTGATGCCTGTAGATCAGAAGGCTGTGGGTCCTAGCCCCACATCAGGCACTTGAGTTAATATCCCAATACTGACACTGCAGTGCAGTATGGGGGGGGGTGCACTTCTGAGGAGCCACTTTCAGATGAGATATTAAACCGAGGTTCAATCTGCATATTCAGGTGGTAGTTCAGATGGATGTTAAAGACCCCATGGCACTTCTCGAAAAGAGTAGGGGAATTATTTATTATGAAAGCAATAATATCACAAAAGAAAATCATAGTGAAATTGCAACACAATCAATAAACAACAGAAATACATAGCATATCGACATCAGAATTGGAGAAATACAAAAGGAAAACAAGAAAAGGGAAAAACAAATCTTATCTTAACAAAAACACCAATGCAAAAAATTAAAAGAAATGAATCAGTAAACCAGAAAAGGAACAAAATAAACATTTCCATTTAAACACATGGAATATTTCTCCAGTAAGAAAGAAAAAGGTCTGAGTCCAAAACAGCCCTTTCTTTGTCTTTTTGGAGTCATAAGGCATTCCTAATCTGCAGGATCAATAGCAATATATAGGTGTGAACATGCTGCAATGAAAAATGACAATGAGATTGCCATAAATAAAACTTGATACATGGAAATATAACATTCAGAGTACTACAGTGTTATTGAGCAGTGAATCTAGAATAGTCACCTAAAATAAGTGCTTCATAAGTAACATTAAACACAGGTTTCCATTTCCAGCGATCAGTTAATTCATGTCAAAATACAAAAATAAATGGCACAATAGATAAAAATGTTCCATAGTTTCCACAACCCCCTCACATTCAGGCCAGATACATTGCCGTTCAGCAATCAACTTATGCTTAAGGTTTCCCTTTACTCCAAGCTTACCGTGATAACTCAGCCACAAGACATCCCACATAGAAACAGGAATCCTCTTGTCAGTAAGCAATATAAGAGCCAATCCCAGCTTTGTACGTAAGCATTTCAGAAAATCCACCTGCACTGAAAAATTATGCACCATAATTTCTTTATATAGGGATTTCCTATTTAGTGTAAGTAATATCTATTTCGTTATATGCCAGGGATTACATTTTTTCAAAGCTGGGATGGCAAAATCAGGGAGCAAAAGAGAAGGGGTCAACCGAGGAAAACCCGTACCCCATGTCCGAGAAAATTCTTTCAAGAAACGGGGAGTCCAATCAAACCAAAGGTGCCTATTCCCTGAACAAAAATTAAAAAATAAGAAAAAGGAAAAATAAAAAACTATGGGGTGAATTATACCCAGACCCAATTGTGAGAAAGGCAAATATGTAAAATCTCTCTTAATGGGGTTCAACTGGCTTCCCCCAACCATTTGAAAAAAATAACTTAAAAGTCTCCTTTCCAAATTTAAAGGGACAGGAAATATAGCACTAATATAAAGAAATATGAGCAACAAAAACTTCTTTACAATCAAAACTCTCTTTTTTTTTTGAGAAAGACCAGGGCTTCCACTGTTGCACCTTTCTCTTTCTCTTTCCAATTTCAAGTTTATCAATCCAATTCAGGGCAGCTAAATCCCCATTACCGAAATGATAATCTAATGGTAGTGTCAGAAATCATGATCTGGCCAATATTGGAAACATAAGGTCCAGCGCCTATATAGACCCCCATGCTTGTAGAAAAATTCACTTCCACCCCAGAAATACCTGCATAACAGTTCAAAACAGTCATACACTGCAAAACAGAATCAGCAGTTTGAACGGTAAGACAAATATATTGAACGTCTTGTAGTTCAAGTGTTAAAGGATTCTCTATGTCATTGGGAATTAAGCAACAGTTAATAGTTAGCAAAGATTTCTAGGGGCCTTTTGATAACCTAATTGGGTTCTCAGTCAGAGGTAAGCACCTCTGGGGTTTTAATTTGGCTGCTAGGTTATTTAACAGCAGAAGGTAGTTTTGTTTATTGAGCATTGCTTGTTTGTTTATATAATCTAATTATGTTTGTTTAAGTTCCATACTGTTTGTTTGCAAATAAGCTTATTATCATGGCAGAAGGCAGTGTTTTCACTATTATGACTACAACTGGACTCACTGACATAAAATGCATAGCATGCAACATGTATACATTACTGACTGGTGATTCTTTTGACCTACCCTATACATGTAGCAAATGTCTAGAAATTGTAGAATTACATAACATGATTGGGCAATTTAATCAATGACTTATTGCACTGGAAAATAGCCAATCTGATATGCACAACTGTTTTAAGGCAACTACTTTACAATCAAATCAAGAAATTGGACATGGTTCCAAAGACCATACTGATGCTACACCAAGCACTTTCTATGCCCCTGAGGTTTCTATCCCAACAGCTATCAATAGTTCCCAGCAACAAAATGAAGGTGTTAGAAAAAGAGTAAGGGAAGGTGATTTTATTGATGATAATCAATATGTTGAAGACATCTGGTTTACCACACACACTACTAGAGTAGCAAAAAAGCGGAGAAAGACCCAACACTTCAGTATTGAGGAATTCAATAGATTTGACCCCTTATCTTCCCCTGCCTTGAATGCTGAAGTTGTGATTTATGATGCCACTATTGGTTTAACTGATTACTGTACTCTAGATATACCACCAGTAAATCACTTACATACTATTGATACCCCACTCATAGATTTATCTACTGATCTTACAACTTCTCCCTTGTTTGGTATACAATGTGATTCTATTATCCCCTTGCAACAACAAATTTATGTATTGGATGATTCATGAACAAAACATTTGGATAGGACTATATGCAACTCTGAGAAAACTAACAGAACCAGCTCTAGTTTTAGTGATTCTAAAATTTCTGATCTCACAATAATGTTGTCTGAGATTATGAAGGACTGTGGCAATAACCCCATTGTACTTATACACGTTGGTGCCAAAAACATCTATAGGGATTCTGTCCAATCAATTAAAGAAGATTATGTCGCTTTAACTAATAAATTGGTGGATATGGGTTGCAAAATCTGCATTTCCAAAATTGTGCCTATCCCACATTTCTCAACATTTCTTAATAATAAAATTAAAGTTGTTAACGAATGGTTGAGAAAATGGTGCTTTCAGCAAAACTTGATTTGTCTAACACATTGAGAGGAATTTGATCATCATCCAGAATTGTACTGTTTTGATGGTTTACATTTAAGCAGACGGGGTAATGCTGTTCTGGGAAAGCAATTCTTGACATCTATTAACCGTCTTTTAAACTAAAACTAGGGGTGAGATGGTGGACAGGTCACCATCTCTAAAATCTTCAGTCAGCAGTTCTATGACATGTCAAGAATTACATTTCCTATGCTTTAATGCTAGATGTCTTACCCAAAAATTGGATGAACTAAAATGCAGAATTTATAAAGAGGATGTTGATATCATTTCAATTAGTGAAACATGGGGAGATGACAAATCTTCTTGGGAAACCATCATACCCAGTTTCACTTCCTATACTCTTAATAGACAAAACAAGAAGGGTGGTGGAGTGGCATTATTTGTAAAAAAAAGAAAAAAAATAATCTTAACTCTATTGATATTACAAAGAATATTAAAAAACATAACAAACAAACAGAGACAATTTGGGTTAAGTTAAATCTTTCTACATCAGATGTTCTTGTTCTGGGTTCTTGCTACCACCCTCCTAACTCTTCAGTTGATATTTTAGATGCAATTCTATCTGAATTTGAACAAGCAAAAGCGATAGGTAAAATTGTAGTTTCTGGTGACTTTAATATTGGTAGAATTGATTGGAGGAATTTATGTACAAACTTCAGTCAAGGGAACAAGTTATTATATACATGCACTCAGTTGGGACTTCAGCAGAACATGCTTATCCCTACTAGAGGAAATAATATTTTTGATTTGGTTCTTTGCGATGATGACCTAATAGTAGATAACATCTTAGTCAGTGAGCCAATTGGGAATAGCGACCATAACACTATTACACATTTAATATCCTAAAACTTGTATTTATAACCCCAATCGTACTAAAATATACTGTATATGTATGACAAAGCTGATTTAGGCACAATGAAACATATTATTGGAAATATTAACTGGGACACCTCATTGACTTCTACTCCAGAACTTTATTGGGAAAAGTTTAAAAATATAATTTGTCAACTTAAGGAACTATATATTCCATCTAAAATTAAAAATGAGACTCAAAATAAAGTTCCTAAATGGTTGAACCAGTCCATTAAAAAATGTATTAGACTAAAACGTAAGAAGTACATTACATATCAAATAACCAAATCTTCCTCAAATTGGACCTCCTATAAACAGATACAAAGAAAATGTAAAATTATGATTAAAAGGACTAAATCAAATTGGGAGCAAAAATTAGCATCCATTGCTAATAAATTGAATAGCAAACACTTTTTCTCTTATATTAATTCTTTGAGAAACCTACATGTCAAGTTGGTCCAATACCTGACAATGACATTTTGATACATGATCCCAAAAAAATGGCCCATCTGTTTAATTATAATTTTTGTAAAAGGTTTTCTGGTACTTCTAAACCAACAAATGAAATTGTTTTGTTAGATACTACTAACGTTTCACCAGTTAAATTTTCTACTGACATTATCAAGGATAAAATATTGACACTAAAAGGTAAATATAGCCCTGGTCCAGATAACATAGCTGGACATTTATTATTTTTATTAGTCAATGTTATTACTGTTCCTTTAAAATTGATGTTTGATTACTTTCTGCCCACAAATTTTGTACCACAAGATTGGAGAGAGGCTTATGTCATCCCTATTCATAAAAAAGACCAAAAAACAACTGGGAAAATTACAGGCCTATAAGTTTAACTTCTTCTATTTGCAAATTATTAGAAGGACTAATTAAAGACACAATATCCTCTGTCCATGTTGAACAACATGGTTTCAAAAAAGGCAGAAGCTGTTTGACTAATGTAATATGTTTCTATGAACAAATCAGCTCATTACTTGATAAAAATGTGCCATGTGATATCATTTATAATGATTTTAGTAAAGCGTTTGACATCATGCCACATTGGGCACAAATTACCAAACTTCATAAATTAAAAATAAACAGTATTATAGTTAATTGGATAATTAACTGGCTTCAAAATTGCTCTCAGCAAGTTTCTATTAATGGGAGCATAGCAGCCAGGGGAACAGTGACAAGCGGGGTGCCACAGGGTTCAGTTTTGGGCCCATGTCTGTTTCAGGTATTTATTGCTGACCTTACCTCAGGTTGTTCATCATTTACCATTAAATATGCAGATGATGCAAAAATAGGTGGCCCTTGTGCCTCTGATTACCAGGCTAACACTATCCAAAAAGACCTTGATCATATTACTACATGGGTTAAGAACTGGGGCATGACTCTGAACATCTCAAAATGCAAGGTAATGCATTTGGGTTTAAGTAATTCACAACCCCCCTACTACTTGGATGGTATACTACTCAATACAACATCAGATGAAAGAGATTTGGGCATTATTATCTCAGACAACTTATCCTATAATAAACACGTACATAATATTATTAATAAATCCAATAAAGTGGTATGGTCCATTCTGCATAACATCAGATCGAGGAAGCATAAAGTGTTGCTGCCTTTATATTGAGCATACGTAAGACCACATTTGGAATATGCTTCCCAACTTTGGTGTCCATACAAAAAATCTGAAGGCCTTTTAATGGAAACAGTTCAGAGAAAATTCACTAAAAAAGTTTCTGGGTTATATGATGTCTCTTATGAGGGTAGGCTAGATATTCTTAAACTCATGCCACTATCCACACGTCAGCTTTGCGGTGATCTTATATTATTATATGACATAATTCAAGACCCTTCTCTTTTGTGTGAACTTGGTCTGGAATTTAAAAACTGTTATCACAATACTAGGGGGCATCCTTTATAATTAGTCAGAAAACCTTTTTTGAGGTCAAGTCGTAAATATTTTTTCACTATTAGAGTTGTTGGTCCATGGAATAGATTACCGCTTAATGTCATCATTAGTGAAACTAAAAGCATTTTTTAAAATAGACTAGATAGCCTTATAAGTAATGGTTATAACCTTTCCTACTATATAATGGATTAGCATAGGAGCATTATGGGATTCTGCCTTCTTGCTCTTGTACTTACCTTAGTATGAACCTTAGTATGAAATATCATCCACATAAACCGGAATTTTTTGTGGTAGCAAATCTAAAGCTGGAGAAAGGCCCCAGATCCCACTATCTTGGATTATCATTCATACCACCGGATCCAAAATGAAAGTATACAGCAACGGGCTTAAAGGACAACCCTGCCATTCCCCCCCTATAACTACCAACCCCATTCCCCACTAGGCCATTAACAATCGGACATAACAAAGCATCTTGATACAAAAAACAAATCCAGTTCCAAAAAGTCCCAGGAATCCCATATTTTCACAATACTAAGTGTAAAAAAGCATGAGAGACCTTATCAAAAGCCTTAGTCTGATGCAATGCAATCAAATATCCCAAAAGTCATTTTTCAGTACCAGAAGCACAAACATCCCATAAAAAAGCAAGATTATGCTGTATAGATCTATTGGAAATCGAACAGGTCTGTACAGAGTGAATGATGGTAGTGGCAATAGCCTAGAGTCTACAGCACAGAATGGAGGCCAGAATTTTATAATCAATGTTTAAAAGACTGATAGGCCTCCAATTCTCTACGTGATGTTGGGACCCTTTTTTATATGAAAAGACAACCAATGCAATATTAAACTTAGGAAAAGACCATCCAGTCCATAACATTTCATTACAGAGCTCACACAAAACAGGACTAAGAAACTCAGAAAAGTATTTATAAAATTCATTGGTAATACCATCCTTACCAGGAGAAACCCCTAATTTCAACCGAGCAATTGCCTGTGCCACTTCAATGAGCAGGATAGGATGCTCCAAAGCAGAAACTTGGTCACATGTAATCTCAGGAGGAGAAAAATGAAAACCTTGTCCAAGTGTAAAGGGGAAAGAAAAGGATCCCCATGTTGTTTATGCAAAAAGTGCTCTATAATACGTAACATTACAACGTCCGAATGTTTCAAAACTCCATCAGAATCAAATAACCCATCCATTAACTTACACTCCACAGACTTTTTGCAGGCAGAAAAAGGGTCAGCAAAAGGAGTTTTCTGCAGACCAAACCGCAAATCCGCCTGCAAAGAATTCGCCCTATTATACTGGTATTGTCTAATTTTAGCCTTTTAATTTATTTGTTGCTGAATCCGGACATGACATGATAAAGGGCAATGACATAAGTCAGTAATATTGATTTTGAAACCCCAAATACTTAAGGTAATCAGTATGCCCATGTTTTACCCAGGTGAATAAAAAACTGTCTGTGGTCAAATTTAGTATCCACCCACCAGGAACCCCAGTCATCACACATATCCAATACAGATGATCTGGAGTGTAACACATATGAACATTGATTCTTCACAGCAGCAAGTTCTAATAAAGAAGAATTCAACTTCTATTAGTTAACTACAGATGGAAACTGGGGAGGGATAGCAGATAAAGCCACCATACAAATATAAAGTCATATGATCGGAAAGTTCACAAGGCCTCAAATCAAAAGTAATAGGTAACAGGTATTTGGATAAAAAAAAACAATCTGGGAAGAAAACACACTTCTTCTATAGGTGATGCCAGCATCCCTGAAAAGCAGGCGATAGGCATCAGTCAGGGTTGCAGTCTGAGTAGTATCTTGCAAAGCATGGGAATCACAATATGTTTTTTGTTGAATGTTATCCTTAATTTTGACATCCAGACTACAGCTAAAGTCTCCTCCCCAAATAACATTCAATTTCATAAACAAAATAGGCTTAACTAAATTAAATAAATCAATACAGGCTGTCTTAGTCTGAGGAGCATAAGTATTAGTAAGACGCAACGAATATCCCTGGTAGATGCAATCCAGGAGCAACACCCTCCCAGGTAGCAAGTCTACCAAAGGTAGATCCTGAACTCATGAGTGGGTGAAAAAGAATCCCCACCCTGTCTGCCACATCCTCCCCAAAAGACCAGAAGGTAGGACCTCCCACCCATTATTTTTTTGCCAAGGAGACGTCTTGCAAGGAATTAAACCTAGTCTCCTACAAAAAAACAATATCTGCACTCAAATGCCTGCAATATTGCAGACAAGCTAATCTCTTCTTAAAATGCTTCATACTGCAGGTATTGAGGGAGACTAAGTTCAAAGTTGCCATAAAAAAAAAAAATCAAGTTTTATCTTTTTTTTTCCCCCCAGATTTTTCTTTGGAACTGTAGTAGCCAAAACCCCAATCCTCCTCTAACTCCATATCTGAGTGAACACCAGATTTAGTAGACATATCTGATTCAGATTCCCCATCCTGGTCTTGCAACACTTGAAACAGACTTTGTAACAGAGGTACAACAGAGGGAGTAGCATTTTTACTAGTCACCCTGGTAACTCGTCTGGGGTGTGGGATCTGAAAATCAGATTTAGGGGGAGGCATAGGCTCCAGCACTACAGAATCAGTGATATCAGCAACAGTAGAGAGATCCTGTACCTCTGCAGGTGGCCCAACCCCTGAAGGCTGAGAGGTAGTCGGACAAACCTCAGGCCAAACATCAGGAGCAGGACAAGCTCCGGAGTCAGAGGGTGGCATGTCCCATGTCTCAGTATGAGGCCTGTGAGCAGTTTGGGCCCTATCAATAAGGTCATCCTTATTGACACCTCCCTGTCCATTTTGCCCAGCCCAGGGACACTGATGGTAGGTCGTGCCCAAGTTCAACACAGAAATTACATTTAAACACATTACGACAGACTCCACTATCGTGATTGAAATCTCCACACAATGCACATTTAATCTTGTTGCAGACACTACTAAGATGTCAGCAACTACTACATTATAACAGACCCTATGCTGTCCAGGGTAAAAACAGCCTCCTGATCTTTGTCAGAAAAAACTATTGGGAATGTGCACAACATCATTCTCAATAATATGTAACAACACTTAAACTTCAAGCTGCCCATCCAAATCCTCATCATCAATAACAGCTACAGGTGGGCCTAGTACAAGACATTTGTGTTCAAGCCAAAGTGAATATCCCCACATTCACCCCTTCATTTCAAAACATGATGTGGACTGCTTTAAATAGGGGTTTAGTAAGGAAATTGTTAAAAAGGAACCCGTAGAGGAGAGGAATTACAAGAGTCATATAGTTACCAAAATCTATCTAACCCTGCAAAAGTCAGAAAACTAATGTCAAAAGTGTCCTCCCCATGAACATTAATTAAGGCATAAAAATCAGAAGCAGTGAAATGCTTAGACTTCTTCAGGAGCTTGCGAGCAACAAAAGTTCGATCTGGATGTTCGAGCAAGCCACCTCAATACTGCAGCTGAACCGCATTACGTCGAGGGGCCTGTTCCAACCTATTGTTACAAAAAACAATCTGAAAAATGGAGTCCTCATTGTCCAGAAGCTCCCCTAGGGGAAAGGGGGGTGAACCAGCCAGAGGAACAGTGGAATCAGTATTTGGGTCAGGGCCAAGATCTTCCGAAGCCCCCTCCTGGCATGCATTCATCCCCGGAATAGTATGTACAAATGTTTGACCTGAATTATGTTCAGCAGCAATCATGTCCAATGATCCAGCTTGCGATGGTGAAAACTATTCCCAGTTAGAGTCAGGCATCCACTTACCATCAACACACATCCAGCCGGCATCAAGCAGCGCTTGCTCCTTCGACCAGCAGCCGTCAGTGTTAGTCGCGATTTGCTTCCACGTTCCATCCAGCACTATGTCATCACCAGGAATCCAACCTGTACTGACACTGTCTGGAACAGGCTGTGCAACTGCAATTGAGCACTGGATAGCAGTAGAAACATCCGTTTTGCAGAAATCAGTAGTTTGCACAACAACCTGAGAAAAGGTAAGAGGTACGCCGTCCTCCATCACTCCCATCGCATGGACCTCACCATGCAATTCACTGCTTGACTTGGATTGAAGTCCTGCCTCCACAGAGTGCAAAGCCCCCCTCACAGAAGTCCCATAGGCTGCTCCACAGCAGCAACGTCCATCTCCACCAAAGCCTGACTAACATCTGCCATTCAGCTGAGGAATTTTTATTATTATTGGACTTCATTACAAAAAAATGACAATATAAACATTAATATACATATATAGAAACCATCAGTCATATTTCATATATCCATCAACTTAATATCCTATATATTCATTATACAACAAAGCTTAAGCTTCAATGCAGTCAACCCAAACAATTCAACCAGAGATGCTGTGATTTCCCTAACAGGAATCTATTCATATCTACATTGTGTACACTCTGTAAGGAAAACTTAATATTATTCAAAAGCTCCTGATAAGTAGCAATCCTTTATTGTATTACTAACATACACCTTGATTGCCATAAATAAAATCTAACTAAAGCAAAGGTTATATATAAAGTATCCCTATGATATTTACTAAATCTATTCTCCTCTTGCCCATACATAATCTCTGAATATGTAGGTGTTGCCAATTAGTCATCTAACCAAATTTGTGCCAAGTATGCCCAAAAGGACTTAGCGTAGGGACATTCCAGAAAGAGGTGTTCCTCTGTTTCCAAGGTTAAATTACATGTTTCTCTAGGACAGTATCTTTCTGATAACTGTTTGTGTTTGCTGTTACCCTTGACGCCCAGTCTACCATAATTACTGAGCCATATGCAGTCCCATATAAATGCTGGCATCCTAAGATTACAAAGCTGTTGCAGAACATATGTTTGTTTGTTAGCTGAACACCCTGGGAATTCTACCACTGATGTTTTCTTAGTTCGTAGTATAGTCTTATATATCCCCTTCCTATCCATAGTCATCAATTGTGCTGGGGTAACCTTCCATTTACTAACCTGCTTAATACATTCTTTCCCAAACTCTGGCACCTTAAGAGGAATAGATCTTGACTTTGTGTACTCCCATGCCACCCTACAAGGATTTAACCATTCCTGAATTAAGGGAGCCCACACTTTCATGCTAGGGCATAAGGCTGGGTGCAAATTATAATTCAAAAATAAACTATGAAAGAAGGTGATAGGATGAACCATCCCTACACCACCTTCCTTGATTGACAAATATGTGAGCTCCCTCTTAATTGGATTCAGTTGAGAGCCCCAAAAGGCCTGGAAAAATAACCCATATAAGCTGGTAAAGATAGACTGGGGGGAATATAACTAACATATAAAAACGGAGGAATCAATAGGGTTTTTATTAAAAGTACCCTCTTCTATTTGGATATTTGCTGCCCTTTCCAACTATTAAACTAAATTAGTTGCATGTTCACCCTTCCTTGACCAGTTTAATTGTGACATATTCACTGGTCCAAATAGAGCTCCTAATATAAGAATGGGATCTGATGAGATATTAATCCCGGCCCATATGCCTGACTCCAGTATAGGGGTATTACCTAAAATAACTCCCTTACTCTTCCCAAAATTTATTTTGGACCCAGACAGATGAGAAAACTGTATTAACATAGCTGTTAATTGCATTTCTGATGATGTGCTAGAAAGCATTAAAACCACATCATCTGCATAGGCCAAAATCTTCACCTGTAAAGAATCAACAAGTGTAATACCCACCAAATCAGTATGATTCCATATTAGTCTAATTAAAATATCCATCCTGAAGGCATACAAAAGAGGACTAAGTTGGCATCCTTGCTTAACACCCCGACGGAATTTGACTTTCCTTCCAAACCAGCCATTTACGTTTGGCCAGAGGAAGGATGTCACATACATCCCTCTTATCCAGTTTACAAAGGTGGCTGGTATCCCAAATCCCAATAGTGTGGAAAACAAAAAATGACAGGAATGCCTATCAAAGGCTTTCTCTTGGTCCAGGCTTAAGACATAATCATTTCCCTTACCAATTCCCCTTGATAAAGGCTTCTCGTAAAACTATCAAGTTATCCTGTTGTTTCCTATTCTGTATAGCACAAGTTTGAAAGGTGCTAAGCAGAAAAGGGGCTACTTTACTTAACCTTGCCAATAATATTTTATTCAGAATCTTCAAGTCCGAGTTCAACAAGCTGAGAGGCCTCCAATTTCCAATGTCCTCCCTTGTACCTTTCTTATGAATTAACACTAAAATGGCGTACATCATAGATGCCAAGTACGTGGATGTCTGTAGAATGTGATTATATAAGATCACAAGTGCAGGGGAAAGGGTATTCATGAATGTCCTATAAAACCCTGTTCCAAGCCCATCAGATCCTGGGACTGTGTCAATGGATAGTTGTAAAATAGCAGCCTTAACTTCCTCTACCATAACCTCTATAACTAGTTCCTGGGCATCATTATCCTGGAGTCTGGGTAACCCCAGAAAAGCTAACAGTCCTTGTACATCTGTTTCCGGGGGGGGGGGTACCAAAGGTTTGAGTCACCTGTTCTTCCACTACTCCTAGTAACCCTAAAGGGGAGGTAACCACTCCTCCTGAAGAGGAAGAGAGTTGTGTTATAACTCTACTTTCAACCCTTTTCTTATTCTCCTTAAAAGGATCCAAACCACTTTTTACCATTTGCGTGCCAAATCTAAGTTTTTGCTGTAGGGACTTTGCCCTGTCATACTGTACTGCTGCCATTTGGGTTTTTAAATTATTAACCAGTGCACTCAGGTCCTGCCCTGTGGTATCCATCAGGGAAATGACCCTCTGCAGCTGTTGTCTAAGTTGTAGGTAAGTAAGATATTCAAAGGTGGATTTAGCTCGTGCCCTTTGTTGAAAAAAGGAACACCATGCTATCTTTGAGACTTCCCACCAATCCACCAGTTCAGAATAGCATTCCACTACTGATAACCGTGTCACCCACTCTTTCCCATGCCTTCTGTACCCAGGGGTCAGTTAGTACTGATTCATTCAGTTTCCAGTACTGTTTCTTGCATTGTGGAGAATGCCCTGGTTGTGCACATATTTTGATAATCATGTGATCAGAAAGCTCACAAGCTAAAGTGTGTGCTTCTTGAACCATTAATCCTGATGAGAGAAAAACAAAATCTATTCTTGTTCTTAATATCCCTTTATGGAAGGTAAAGCCACCCTTAGGGTGCACTTTCCTATAGGCATCAATAAGCCCTGCTTGATTTAAAATATTGTTCAGTGCATTAGTATCAGAAAAGACTTTCCCTGTTTGTAAACCCCCACCTGCCCTAGATAGGCCATAGTTAAAATCCCCCAGACAGTATACCATCCTAGAGGTATGCAAGAAAGGCTATACTTCTTTAAATAAGGCAACTCTTCAGGCCTTTGTCTGTGGGGCATATATAGCTATAGTCATGTACCTACAGAGCCCATCATACACATCCAGCATCAAGGCTCTGCCAGCTGGATGTCCACTAACTGTGACACTTTAAGCCTGTAATTAGAAAATAAAATACCCACCGGTCTCATGCCTCTGTTTCTGAAGACCAAAAGGATGGTCCTAAAGACCAGGATTTGGAGGCCTGCCGTAACTGATAATTGGTTTTCAGATGGGTGTCCACCACACAAATAATATTACTCTGCAACTGTTTGAGAGAGAACATAGCCCCCACACATTTCTTCTCACTTTTTATACTATTAATGTTAATAGTGCATATAGTGAGGTTATTCATCAGGAAGGGTTATTGAAGTTATGAAAAACTAAGGGGTCTTAGATGTCCTACATTGTCAAGTCCATTTTGCAATGGATCCCTGCCCACTACCGTGTGTGTCTGATGTAACAGAGCAGAAGTCATTCTCTTCTTCTTCTGAGTCCCTATCTGCTCCTTCTCTGGGTAAGGTGGCATATCTGTTCCCTGTTTTTCAGGAGCTGGCTCCCTGGCCTATCTTGGGTACAGTTTGTTTAGATTTAAGGGTCCCTAACCTCCCAGCTCCAGGTCTTTTCTTTAAGGAGATTGTTTGAAACTCCCCTTCCTTGTCCACGTGGGGGGGAAGGAGGCATAACCCTTTTCTCCACATCCATGCCATTCTGTGAGTTTTCTGCAATAGGTCCAGGGGGCTCTATAGTGACCTGTTTGACTTCAGAGTTTTGTGTTTCTCCCACCACCTCCACACCCACTGGTTGTGCACCACCCACTGGGGCCTGATTAGACTGTGTGTCAGTGTTCTGAAAGTCCTGAGCAGCTACCCATTTGGCTTGCTGGTGTTGGGCCCCACTGATTATGCCTTCCTGAGATGGACAGTCTTCCCTGTTGTGAGATGCCCAGGGACAATGCCCGTATGCGTGTTCTGTCTGCTCACATAAGTTACATTTAAAGAGGTTCAGACATGCAGAGGAAGCATGCCCAAACCCCAAACAATGGCTACAATGTGGTGAGTCACAAGCTGAACTAGAATGTGCTCTTGAACCACACTTAAAACATGAACGAGGCTGACCATTATAAAAAAATCTACCCTCGGTCCTTTCCCAAAATAAAAAGGAGCCAGGTAGGTGCATAGGCCCTGCATCTGAGGATCGCAACTTAATTTTTATGTGCCAGCCCCATCCCAGATCTGCTCGCTATCCAACGTAGGCACAGGTTTACCTAATATGTCACAGCGTTGTTGCAACCAAAATAAAATATCTTCTACGTGGACCCCTTCATTTTTAAACATCACAGTAATTGTTTTGACCTGTGGCCTGTCAATGCTATAGCATGAAAGGGAATCCCAAACAGGGGTGTTCCTTAATGTCTGATACTGGGCCCAAAACCTCTCTAAGTTAGCAACACTCTTGAAACTTATGTCATAGTTCCCATTGCCTAAACTAATTAGGGCAAAAATCTCTGATGAAAAATAATGCATAGATGTTTTTAATAAGTTCCTAGCTATGTATACCCTGTTAGGAGGCTCCTCTAGCCTCCCCCCTTGTACAGAAGCCTGACTGCATTGAGCCGGGGGGTCTGGCTCTCCCCTGGTAGCAAAGAGGTCAGACATTTTGTTAACAGGCTCTGAAACTGCAGTATCTACTGTTTTATCCCCCCTCCACTTGATCTAGATTCACATTTCCTATAGGTGCACTTACATCAATCCCCCCCCCCACAGGAAGGTTATTATCTAAAACATTCCCAACCACCAGTACAGGTATTACAGTATCATTAACAATTTCCCCAATCAAAACAGAGTCATTTGTAACATTACCCCGGGTTGAGGTGGAGCTCAGATGTAATGCATCGTTGTTGGCCACAGAATTCAATAAGTCCTGGTAGGAAGAATCCTTAGGGTCAGGCTACCATTCCCCTGAGGGGTCCTACTCCCAGCTTGCCTGCTCCAGGGCGATTTTATGGGACCAGTCAATTGATTAAAGTTTGGTTTCCATAATATCCCCCCAGTCCTTGCGGAGAGGTATGTCCTTAAATTAAAAAGTTTGCTCCCGAACTGCTCTGCTGCTGTTGAAATGCACCTTTCCCCAACCTTTGTGTAGTGCTGCTCCTGTGCAAATATTAGATCCAAGCCCCAAACACTGCTTCTGAGGTTTAAACTGTGTTACATGTTTTCCCAAACTTTGTGGCTTTGGGCACACAGATGGTGCTCTGTTTAAACTGCCCATCTCCAGTTGAACATTTCCCTCAGTTTCTGTGTCAAGCCTTGTTTCTTTTGAACACCCCTGCATTCCTGAGGAGTGAGTCATTTTATCAGATGCTGTCCCTCCTGCATTGATAGTGTCATTCTCAGCCTTACTAGTACTTAGAGACTGCTGCAAAGAAGAGAGCGCTGCATCCAGCTCTTGCAGCAGCTGCAAGTGCTTTGCTTTTTCTGCATGCAAATACTCCAACTTTGTTTGAACCACAATGGGTTCCTCAACATTACAAACTTCTAAAACCACAGCACCAACCTTGCTTTTTCCGACTACTGTTCCTTGCAGGTCAGTCACAACTTCCATAGCAACCAACTCGTTTTCCATCTTAGGACTGGCTGTTTGAGGTAACAAAATCAGTTCATCCTGCAAACTTTCATCTGAGACTTGCACAGAGTTCTCTTGGCCCACCTTCTACTGCAGCATCTCCCCTGCCACATCAGCATTTCCTCCTCCACCTCCTCCTCTGTCCAGCTCCCAACTGGGTCCCTCCACTCTGATCCCAGGAAGTCAAGCCCCCTGCTGGAAGAGTAGGGGAATTTCCCCGGTGCTCTGGCCAAATATCCCCCCATTCACTAAAATACCATCAACAGCCTAATCTGGTTCAAAGTCAGTTGGCATTCATCTGTATCCCACTCCCCCAGGTCATGCCTGAAAATAGGCAGAATTTGTCTAGTGCACTTACCCAGTCAACAAACACTAAATAAATAAATATCATTTACATCTATGTCCAACATTTTTGTATTCAAAATGCTAACAAATTCTGAAAATAGGTTCAACTTTTGAAAATAGACCAATGTATCCCAATATTATGACTTTTGAAAATCCCACACAACATTAATTGTGCCCATTTCATAACTTTCACAACTCTCAACCTACATGTTTATATGCACAGTTCTGTAATCTCATAAATGCCATCTTGAGTTCTTTGGGTAAAAAAAATGATGACTCAAAGCTGATCAGTTTTCATGAGAGGTAGCTATGTGCAGAATTTTCAAATTCTGGCAAAAGAAAATTTCATGGAATTAGCAAAATTCTGCTAAAATTCTGTTAAATTTTGTTGGTTGCAGAATGGTGGAATTCTGCAGTGGAATAATGCAGAATGAGTTTTCCACTACATTTACACATAATTTAATTCTGTGGGCAGCATTTTTGAAATGCTAAGAATGCCACAAGTGCAATAAACATCTGGTGCATGGGTCTTGTGGCATTTTCCTGACTGGCATCAGGATTTTCTATACCGAGTGCTGATTGCCACAAGGTAGGTCAACTTTTTGTGGTCTAACTTTTGGAAGCCCTGAGGGCCAGTTTTACGTAGCTTGCACCACATATTTGGTGCAAGCTGCTGTAAAAGGTGAAAACTGTTGCAACTGTGTCTGAGATTGCAGAATCATGCACAGTTGGGGAAAAGAGGTTTGGTGTACCACCAGAACCTAAAACTGATGGAGTAGGGCTTGATGCAAAACCTATGCCACCCTTCAAAAATCTGGCTCTGTGGATCTCTATATTTTCTGTGGAAATGGTTGTGGACTGATTTTCTGTGGAAAAATGTTTTTTTTCTGCAGAATATAATTCCACGGAGCACAGCAGACAGAATGCTGCAGAAGGACCAGCAAACTTATGGCAGACATTCCACTGGCAGAGTGATTATTCTGTACTAATTCTACTGTCAGAATTCTGCATTCCACACAGCACTAATGAGGGGCCATTTCATGGTAGTATCTAAAATCTTTAGAAATAAACAATCCTGACTCACTAAGAATGATGTCATGATTTATAAAATCTTCATTGGGACTGCAATACCATAAATAGCTAAGCATAAAGAAATTATGGTAACATGTTGAACAAAACACTATTTCCAGTTTCTTGCCCATAAATTGTAATAATCTGCCATTTTTATATTTTGTAGGAGTTTTGCATAAAAGGGAGTAATATTTACACTGGTAATGCATTCACTGTCACTATATTAATTAAGTTTATTATTTTAGGAACGAAGGAAATAACTGCAGGAGTTGATGAAGAGGGCAACATTTTCTTGGCCCATGAATGCCATGAGTTGACAGATGCCTCTAGTTTTGTTTGGAGCAAATCCTATGAAGAAATTACTGACTTTAGCAGGGTTAGCATTGAAACAGTGGGACAAGTGTAAGTTTTGTTTCACTTTCCAAAATAAATCCTTCAAATATCTTAAAAACAATAACATGTTCATTAATTACATGGGAACCTCTTTTAGCCATTCTCTTTTTTTCTCTTTCTCTTTTAAGCTCTAAGCTGTTCTTTAAGGATCCAGATAAGAATGATTTGGGAAACTACTCTGTGATTGTTACAGACACCGATGGCATCTCTTCAAGTTATTCACTGGAAGCAGAAGGTAGGCATGCAGTGTCTTTTATCACAATTGTATGTGATGCTGAAAAATCTGAGCATGGAATATTAGGAAGGCTAACATTCTGAAGAAAGACTGCACAAGCCAAATTTTCACCCTCTTCCCTGCCTTCTGTCATTCATCCAAAATAAGTTCAGGTATAGCTGTTTTAAAACATGCAGTGTGAATAAGGATTAATTCCTGCTACTATTATGGGTAACTTTAATGATCTGAGACCTACCCTTTTCCTTATACCAAAAAGTATTTCAGCTAGACTGTCAGCAAGTTAGTAATATTCACTGGTGGCTAGACTTATTCAGGAAGAAGTTAATATGTGACTATTTATTTAAAAAAATTGCATCCAGCTAGTGGTGTTACAGTACCATAGAATAGCATGTTGTCATTTTCTTTGCATTACTTGGTACTACAGGGGACAAAAGTGCTTTATTAGTATGAAATACAGTGGCATACACAAGCATTTGTTCCCAAATTATATGCAAGTTGTTCCCAAATGATATGCAAACTCAAGTTATATACATTCAAGTTTGTGGTACTAGAAGAGAGCTAATACTCATAAAGCAAGAAGGAGATGATAGTCACTGATGTTGATGGTTGACCCTATGTATGCATAATTGTTACTGATAGTTAAAAGGGAGAGGAATTTGGGCATTCTCTAAAGAACATTAAATATAAACTTGGTGAATGGGAGTGGGGAATTGGATGTCATCTACATATATCTTTGAGCTGCTTAAGCAGCAGCCTTTAGAATTTAAGAAGTTTAAGTCTTTGTCTAATGTGGGGCTGTGAGCTGATTCATTTTGCAGTGCTTCAGAAGTAGAAGGCACATTTGTTGAAATATTTTTGTCATTGGTCTCTATCAAGCCTACTGTACTGCTTGAACTTAGAAAATGTGTGTGTGTGTGGGGGGGGTTATGGACAGAGGTGAAAAGGGATGTATGATATGTGGGAGCTGATGAGTAAATATGCTTATGAAACAGTATGTGCTAGAGGTAGTCCATGCAAGCAGTATGGTTTAGAAACATAGAAACATAGAATTTGACAGCAGATAAGGACCGCTTGGCCCACCTAGTCTGTCCATTTCCCTACCTGATGGATACATAGATACATAGACAGTGTCGGCAGATAAGGGCCTATGGCCCACCCAGTCTGCCCATTTGAGCTTGTAAGTTCAGTTTGTTTTCATAGAAGTCTGTAAGCTGCAGATCCTAGTTAACCAACAGCTTACTTCCTTCTACCCCCACTAGAATTGCCTTATGTCTGTCCCATGCATTCTTGAATTCCTCCACTGTTCTTGACTCCATGACCTCCACTGGAAGGCTGTTCCATATATCCACAACCCTCTCTGTGAAAAAATACTTCCTTACATTACCTCTGAGCCATCCCCCCTCTATCTTCAAATTGTGCCCCCTTGGTCTTGCACATCTCTTTTTCTGAAAGATGCTACCCTCTTGGACTTTGTTGATTCCCTTGAGGTACTTGAAAGTTTCTATCATGTCCCCCCTCTCCCTCCTTTCCGCAAGGGTATACATATTAACCTTCTTTAGTCTCCCTTCATACGTCTTCTGGTGCAGACCCTGCACCATTTTGGTTGCCCTCCTCTGGACAGCCTCCACACTGTCTATGTCTTTGTGGAGATGGGGTCTCCAGAACTACATGCAGTACCCCAGATGGAGTCTCACCAACTGTCCATACAGAGGGTTAACTACTTCTTGTTTTCTACTGTTGATGCCTCTCCCTATGCATCTCAGTATCCTCATAGCTCTCCTTACTGTCTTCTCACATTGCTTTCCCACATTAAGGTCATCTGATATAATTACCCCAAGGTCCCTTTCCATTTTTGTTGTTGTTAGTATTTCACTCCCCCCCCCCATTGTGTACTCTTCCCCTGGGTTTTTGTTTCCCAGGTGCATTACCTTGCACTTATTTGCAATGAATATGAGCTGCCATACATTTGAGCATTCCTCCAACCTTGTCAAGTCCCTTCTCATCCTTTCCACCCCAACTTGTGTATCAACCCTGTTGCAGATCTTTGTGTCATCTGCAAAGAGACATACTTTTCCTTCCAGTTCCTCTGAATGTCACTTATAAAGACATTAAAGAGGACCGGTCCCAGTACTGAACCCTGCGGTACCCCACTAGTAACCCTCCTTTCTTCACTGTGGACTCCATTTACTATTCCCCTTTGCAACATGTTGTCCAGATATTTTTTTATCCAGGCTACCACCTTGGGACCCACTCCAAGGCTGGCTAACGTGTATATCAATCTTTTGTGTGGGACTGTGTCAAATGCCTAGCTAAAATCTAGGTAGACCATGTCCACAGCCCCTCCCTGGTCTACTACTTTGGTCATCCAGTCAAAGAAACCTATTATATTCATCTGACATGACCTTTCCACTGTGAATCCATGCTGCCTTGGGTCCTGTGCCCCACTGGCCTCTTGGTGCTCAACAGTTCTTTCCTTCAAAAGTGATTCCATCATTTTTCCCCACCACTAAGGTCAAACTAACTAGTCTATAGTTTCCTGCCTCTGCCCTGTTCCCACTTTTGTGAAGTGGAATTACATCTGCCCTCCTCCAGTCCTCAGGTACCACCTCATCCTCCCATGATTTGTTAAAGAGAGTAGTCAGTGGTGTCCCTAGTTCCACCCTTAGTTCTTTTAGAATTCTTGGGTGAATCCCATCAGGCCCCATTGCTTTGTCCACCTTCAGTTTTAAGAGTTCTTTCCTTGGTCGTTGGTGTTAGCTGTACAGTACAGCAGGCAGTGATACTTTCCTGATTTGCTCTAAAGAGTAAAACTACAGAGCCTGTTGCACAGGATTTCCAGTTGGAGCACTGCAGCTCTAGAGTCTGAGCAACCCAACACATTTAAATAGTTCAATATGTGGAGTGGGAATCACATCATTACCAGCATTCACATGAGACACTTAAGGCAAGTCAAGTTTCCTTGTGTTTTGACTGGACTTGGGGTAGGGGAGTTTGAGGCTGGTTATCCATGTAATAGTGAGGGTAGCAGGTTGGAATGAGATAGCAAACTAGATTCTAGAGCTTTACTAAGTTCTGCATATCTGGGGGCAGGAGACTGATATTGAGCTGAATATTTCAGTGTCTCTAATAGGATTCTACTATTTCCTTTTTCCTGGTAAGTTTAAGTTCAGTGCAAAATTCTTCCAGTACAGCTTCCACATGTCAGTCACTGTGTACTTAGTTGAATGATAGTGTCATGCACTTATAACCCTTGTCCAAAAGGATTGGTTAAGTGCTGGCAAGGTGTGCATTTTCAGGAGCATAAAGAGTCCACCATTTGGGTCCAGGGCTTATAGGTGTAAGTTTGTTTCCAATGGGGTAGCACCTCTGCTACTTCATAGGCATACTGTGAGGCACTGCCCCTAATTAAATGTACAGTATGTACTGTACAATGGTGGTTGGTGTTGACTATACTCAAAGAGTGTGTGATTGTGCAGTAAAGCCTAGTGATTAGAGTAATGAGCTGTGAATGAGCTTGGTACATTGAGCAGACCTAGGTTTAATTCCCACAACTTCCACTTGCATTCTGTGTGACCCTGAACAAGTCACGTAACCTCCCCAGTGCTCCCACATCACCCGTAAAAATAGGCATTGTGCCTAGTGGGCCTTATCTAGTTACCAAAAGAATACATAAATAAGTAAAACTTATTTTTTGTAACCTGCACATTTAAGTCAACTTACATGCAGATTGGTTAGGTACTTCTCATACCTGCAGTGACTGACTTCAAACTTCAGTTAGCAACAGTTCTCCAGTTTATCTTTTAATATTAACCACATCCCTCAGCATCATTAATGCACTACCCATCACATTAGATAAAACAGGGAACACCAGACTAGGCTGAAGTAAATAAAAAATATATCTTTAATTGCAATATGTGTACACGTGCCTTGAAATAAGACCCTCATCAGATGATAACACAGTCTCAGTTATGGCATTTTTGGCTACCCTTTCTCTATAGGGTAGCAAATACTTTGCTTTGGACTTGGAGGATCACCACTGTCTGTAAGGGGTTACAATCTGCAGCCTTGATCTTGATCTCCTGAAGCTTGCAGTGGGATTTAGGAAAACAAATTCACACAAGGAATCTCTCTACCACTCATCTAAATTTTGATGTAACACACTACCCTCTCCAAAGGGAACCAGAGAAAGTATTAGTTCTGGAGGTTTGGGGGCACCTATGTCATCACATGACCAATTCCTTTCTGAAGCTTTAAAGAGGAACTCAGGGCAAAAGTACTACATTGCAGAATTAGAATAAGCATACCCCCATAAATTTCATACAAAAAATAAGCTTTCTGTTTTACTTCATTTTAAAATTATGAGTTAATTTGTAATCCTGAATTCACTACCTGTTCAAAAAAGCCAGTTTCAGTGAAGAGCCACTGATGATACCATATCCTGAACTGGCAGTCTATTCATCCCTGTCAGCAACCTTATAGGATCTGTTTCTCCAAAGTGTGTGAAACTGCTGCTATAGTAATCATTAAAAGAAACTGACATAGGGTTGGCTGCAGTGCTCGCATTTCCAAAATATTCACATGCATGGTATTGTACTTTAGAATACTTCACAAGGTGGTTTTGTAATGTAGCACTGTACTAAGGTACAGAATGTCAAGGTGGTGCACAATTTTAAAATGTTGGGTGAAATGCAATCTCAGAATGTGGCAGGGCTATCTCAGAATGTGGTGGGACACTCATACTTGGAATGTGTCAGGGGCACACATTGAGGAATTTGCTGTGAACTGGCAGTTTCAGAATATAGTGGTGATGCATGCTGTTGGAATGTGACAGGACACAACATATTATTCTGAAATTGCTTGCCCCTCCCACATTCCAGAATTGTGCTCACCCACCTAATATCAAAATTGTGCATCACATCCCCACCACATTCCAACACTGAGCATCACAGCCACATTTTAAAATTATGCATCCGCATCATATTCTGAAATTGACATCCCTACCACATTCTGCAATGGTGCATTCCCACCAAATTCCCAAACTGCACATCCCTGCCACATTCTGAAGTTGTATTTCAGTGCCATATTCCAAAATTGTGCACCACTGCCACATTCCAATATTGTCTGTTACTGCCACATTCTGAACTTGAGTGTTATCACCACATTCTGAAATCATGCATCACTGCCACATTCCAAAATTGAGCATCACCATCACATTCTGAAATTGAGTGTCACCAGCATATTCTGAAATTGAGCATCATCACCAGATTCCAAAACTGTTTGTCTCCACAATATTCTGAAATTGATCATCACCACTACATTCCAAAACTGCGCCAGCACCACATTCTGAAACTGTGCATCACTGCCACATTCTAAAACTGTGTCACCAACACATTCTGAAACTGTGTGTCACTGCTACATTCTGAAACTGTGCACCACAGCCACATTCCAAAACTGTGTGTCACGGTCACATTCCAAAACTGTGCACCACTGCCACATTCTAAAACTGTGAGTCACTGCCATATTCTGAACCTGTGTCACTGCCACATTTTGATACTGTGTGTCACTGCCTCATTCAGAACCTATGCATTACCTCCACATTCCAAAACTGTGTGTTGCCTCCACATTCAGATCCTGTGCCTCAATGCCACATTCATAAATTGTCCATCACCACCAAATTCTGAACCTGTGCATCACTGCCACATTCTGAACCTGTGCATCACCTCCACATTCTGAACCTGTGCATCACCACATTCTGAACCCATGTGTCACCACCACATTCTGAACCTGTGCATCACTGCTGCATTCTAAACCTGTGTGTCACCAGCACATTCTGAAACTGTGAGTCACTGCCATATTTTGAATCTGTGTCACTGCCATATTCTGATGCTGTGTCACTGCCACATTTGGAACCTATGCATTAATGCCACATTCTGAAATTATATGTCACCACCACATTCTGAACCTGTGCATTGATGCCACATTCTGAACCTGTGCGGCACTGCCACATTCTGAACCTGGGCATCACGGCCACATTCTGAAGCCATGCGCCTTCACCACATTCTGAACCCATGTATCACTACCACAATCTGAAATTGTGCATCACCATCACATGCAGAACCTGTGCTTCACCATCCCATTCTGAAATTGTGCATCACTGCTGCATTATGAAATTGTGCGTCACTGCTGCATTCTGAAATTGTGCATCACCACCACATTCCAAAATGATGTGTCCCAGCCACTTTCTGAGATTGTGTAATTGCTGCATTCCACAATTGCAACCTGTTAACATTTCAAAATATCATACCTGCAGTATTCTAAAAAGTGCACACAACTTTGTCATTCTAATGCCATGTTTGCTGCTACATTCCAACTCCCCCATTGCATTCTGAAGTACTGTACCTTCCATCTACACATTATGGAAGTGCATGTGCTAACCCACCCAGTATCAGTTTTCCTTTTCAGTTGTTTACTACAACTGTAGTTTTAAGTAACATAGGAGAAATGAGTCATATAAGGTAGCTTGCAGGGGGGAATAGGTTGTGATTTCAGGTTATGACATCATCAGTAGCTCTTCTCTGAAACTGGCTTTTTTGAACAGGCAGTGAATTAAGGGTTACAAAATGACTTGTAACTTTTAAACAAAGTAACTTAGAGATCTTATTTTTGGCATGAGGCTGATTGACGATAAGCTGATCCAAGTTCTAAATTTATTGATGCCAAAAATGTTGGACTGAGTTCCTCTTTAAATCACAGAAATGCCAGTTAAAGGTGGAAACTTGTTTCCTACGTGGAATGCCTTCCAGTGGGCACTAATAGCATACGATACTTACCCACATTCCAAGTTCACAGTGTAATCATCTCCAGGTTGTTTAATTCCTGTAGTAATGGTCCTTCCTAGGCAGTTGATCATATAGTCAAACATTAGAGCTCAGGCAGTAACAAGCTCTGGTGGATAACAACTCACAATTCTAAAATAGAAACATTGGTGCAGCCCAAGTACATACTGATGCCAGATTTTTGTGCTAGGGGACAGCATATACTTTAAATAGTGTATGGTAGAACACTGTTGAGCATGGAAATCCATGATCCCAACAGCGTTGTTGTGCTGCACTAGCTACGTCATCGTAGCTGTTATGCTGCACTAGCTACATAGCTAGTGCAGCATAACACCTAGAATGTGTGTGTGCATGCATGGAAGCTGGGTGCACATGCACGATCGGCAGACCAGCGATGTGCTAAGAATGGCCGTGGTGGTGAAACAGGCTGGAGGAACCAAAAATCACACAAGAATGTGAAGGAAAGTAAGTGCAGTATTGTTATGAGTGACCATACATTATAAAAGACTGTATATGATCGCTCATATACAACAAGGGTATTTTTCAACTCTCAAGGTTTCCATGGCAATGAGACCTCTCGAGCTCTGCTCTTAAGGTCTCCAGTTATCATGGAAACCTCTCGAGTGAAAAATACCCTTGTTGCGTATGAGCGATCATACACAATCTTCTATTTTCTGCCTCATCAAAAGAACTAACTGATGCCTCCAACCCTTGCTTTAATGGTTTTCAGGATCAAAGGTGATGGTATAAGCATATAGATGAATCTCTTGAAGAGGAACCTTCCTTAAAGGCACTTAACTGCACCAGTGGTGATTTTTTTCAGTGATGAATGGTTCCAGAGACTTATGCCACATCCAAATTTAGGACACACTATGCTACCATCTGAGCCTGGCACATCCAACAGGTCAGTTGCAGATGATGTCATTGGCTGGAATATGCCCCATATTCTCTAGATTGATGATCTCTTCTTCAATATAGTAGGCAGTATTGTGCAGTGGTTTAAGGCTGTGAGCTGCAAACCTGAAGACCTGGGTTTGAATCCCACAGCCCCCACTTGCATATTGTGTAACCCTGAGCAAGTCACTTAACTTCAATGTGCTCCCAGGTCACACCTGTAAACAAGCTTCAGCTTAGTGTGTCTCTCTTGGTTAAAAGAAAAAATGAAACTAAGAACTCCAATGCTATTCTTTCCAAGGGCTTTTTTATCCCTGGAGAATGTGCCATTTCAGGACCATGCTCTGAAATAGGAAAAAATATATGCTAGTAATGGCCCCACATTTGAGGAATGTTGCACAGTGTAGATTACATTCCAGTACACTGCAATTGAACCCATATCCTTCAACATAAAATGCCATGGCAGTAAGAGAGTACAACCAATGGCTAAAACAAGTCTATGCCAACCTGGGCAACTCCCAGAATTCATAAGCCAACTATTTCCTAATTTCCATCACAAACATGGCTGCAGCCTTTACTCATATACTGTATAATAAACTTCAACTAGGCCCTAAAAATAAAAGTCCATTGAATTAAATAAAGTAAATAAATAATTTAGTGTTAGTTACACTCTTGAGTCCCCCTGACACACACACACAAATTTAAAAAATCGAGTACTATTCAGGGTTTCCATTGCTGGTGTGTCTTTGATAACCATGAAAAATCTCCTTCCTATCACTACAGTATCATTTTGCCAGAGAGCTCCCTGTTCCTTACCTGGCAACAGATACAATGGAGGTTCTAGCTCCACTGTAGGCCTATGTGTGTCTTTGTTTGAATGTATGCCTGTTGAACTCTAAAGAATTTTGAATTCATGTATTCCATGTTACCATTCTGTGTGTGTGTGTGTGTGGGGGGGGGGCATTCTACTACTGTAATAATGCAGAGCTTTGAATTCTTCTATTCCATGGTAAACAATCATATAGTGTATTGAGTGTGAAGAAAGACTGATGACTGACAAGTGAAAAACGTCTATGGAAAGGGACTATTTTACATTATTTAGCAACATGTTAGTATATTTTGTGTGACTTTGAAAACTTTTTGAATGTTCTGTTTATTTGAAGTTGCCTATGGGCCAATTTTATATAAGCAATAAGACATGGCTGGGTGTTGATAGTACTGAGATACCCACGCACCCAGAGGCAGAAGGCACTCCTTTGGTTGTGCAGGTATCTCAGTACTACCAACACCCAGCCATGTCTAATTGCTTACACATCTCATTTATCAAACCCAGTGGCATATGAGGTGCTGCATGTAGTATAGTAGTGAGACTGGCAAATCTGGTCACATGATCCTATAAAGCTAACCTCTCTTGCCCTAGAGGTCAGTAAGCAGATAGACGTCCCTCAGTCAGTGAAGAAAATTTACCTTTCTTGTACAAGTTATTGTAGAGTGGAAAAGTTCTTCTCTGTGGTAGACTGAAACCCTCCTTTGGCCAGTCTACAATGTTAGCTTTGGTAGAATTTTGACTTTGGCAGCCCTAGCTGTGAGTAAACTACCATGTCTGAAAGTCAGTTTTGTTCATTGTGTACAACTGTGATGCAATTTGAAGCAATTTTAATAAAGGAAAGAAAACTAACATTGTGTTTTTACTTTAGAACTGGAGCGTTTGAGGGCTCTGAGCCATGAAATAAGGAACCCAAGTAAGTAAAATTCATTAATGCAGTATACTTTTTTAAAGAAAATTATTGCTTTGCTGCGATTTCTAGAGTTCTTCCTAGACCTCCACCTAGATGTGGATTGCTGTATCTCCTCACAAATATTCACGGGGCATGCTGATTTCTGCTCTGATTCATTGGAATAATCCTTGCATGGTCTATGTACTGTAGCAGTATTTATCTATATAAGCTGTATTATCTGCAAACTTGTGGTACTAATCACAATGATAATGAATCCTGGTGGGACAATATGCCATTTGAAAGACATCTAGTCAATTGAGACATGCAAGGATTTGATTAGGTTTTGTTTCACAGTCGGTGGTTACATTAGGATGTAATCCACCATCAGAAATCAGAAGGGACAGGACTTTTAAAAGGGTTAGATGCAGAAATAAATGCATTTTGCCGTGTTTGTGTCCCTAGAATGCATCTGAGCAGCCCTGCTGCTTTTTTATAAGATGCAACTGTTTGGGATGAAAATGTAATCATTTATATAACAAAAAAAAAATGACTACTATAAGATACATCTGGGCTGCAAACTACACCACAACCAAATAAACAGAAATCACAATACTAGTATATATGGTTCCAATTAAATGCTTTATGTGCTCAAGCATACAAAAAGAACTCACAAGACAACTGTGAAACAGCCTTAACAGATTTGCCCCTAGAAAGCAGCAGTAGGCAGATCTCAGTCAAACATTTATAAAATCCTTCCAGCATGTATTATCTGAATGAGAGTAAAAGTTTAGTTCCATATGTTAAATGTAGATGGTCTTTAAAAGGATTGGCAACAATATTGCTGGTCATGTTATAACAGAATAAAGGTAATTTGAAAACCCTGATATATTCATTTCAGTTCAAACAACATGAGCAATTCAGGTAACTCTAGTAGTAGCAATCAAGTTGTCCACATATTTTCATATATTGTATGATATTTCTAAAGGAAATCCCTCTGGTTGACCTACAGTAGTACAGAAGGCAGACAGAAAATTAATCTAGAGATATTACAGACATTTTTGGAACTATCCTGACATGTCAGTGGCTGGAACTGTACAGTACACCAGAAAAATATATTTAATGTCAAATATCTAAAGAAGCTTGGTATGGCTTCTATGGTTTTTAACAATGCACTTGATGATCTCCATGAACCATTCTGAACACCTGCTCCCAGGTAACAGTACTCTCAGGTTGTACCATTACCAGCAGTGTTCTTTGATCCTAACCTACAACAGCACAGCTCCTTCATGATTTTATCCTGTAGCAGTTGTTTGCATTTTCCTGGCTTCCCCGGACTACAGTGTAGTCATCAGCTGTGTGCACAACTGGTGCATGAGACAGTTTAATATAATAACTTTTCATGAAGTTATGTCAATTAGACTTTATCATATGCTTTACAACGTACCCTTGAAACAACAATATAACGTGATATACTATATCTTGTTATGCACTGTTGCTTAATACGCAAAATTATTGTGTGGTTAAAGGTAATCAGCTTCACCTCATGCTTCATAACGCACCTAAAATATCTATATATTTCAATGAGACTGGACAATGTGTTAGGTGTTATTGCTGAGTTATATGCAAGTAAAATCTATGTTTCTTTTTTGAAGAACATTTCAAACCATGAAAATATCAGTTATATAGTAATGTTTAACAAAATACCTAGTTAATAGCCTGTTTGCCTTGTCAGGATATTTATTTCTTTAAAACCTTTATTAAAATCCAGAACAACATTTCTGCCTCTTAGTTTGGGATACTGCTGTAGCCCAGTGTTCAGTTTAATTATATATTAAACAATTTCCCTACCACCTCCTAAGCTGCTCCATTCTGCTCTGTCTCAGTTCTCCCCATTACAATTTTTTCCATCATTTAAAGATCAGCTGACAACTTAAGGAGAACTTTAACAAAACATCACATCTAGATAAAGTTCAACTTGTATTTCACATTACTTCTTTATTCCTCCTCCCCATTGTTCATTGCTGAGGTCATTTGCATGAAAACAGGATTTTTGTTTCTGAAGAGTTTGTCTATTTCTGTTGTTGTTTCCTTACCTGAGGTCATAATGCACTGCTTGTGACATCAGTTACTCTCTTGGCAACAGATTGTGATATCACAACAAAGCATTATGACTCAAAGTAGGAAGCAAGCTGTAGAGGCAGATTAAATTTAAAGTAATTTTAAGGGATAACAATTGTGTGTTCATGCACATTTCCTCAATAATAAATAATGGAGAGGAGAAATCTAGAATATATATGGAATGCAGGCAGAATGTTTCCTACTTATTGTGTGTTTCAATGTTTTCTGTCAGGCATCAATAGCTCTTTAAACTCTTATGGACTGCTACTAAGAGCTCCTTTACAAGCTGCAATGTGTGAAATCCTTTCAGTGACACACAGCACTCACTCCTAGCCACTGACATTTAACCCTCACTAAGCTTTAAGCAGGTAGTAATGCCACTTCTCAGACTCACATGTCCACAAGACCACTGACTTGATAAAATTAACTCTAGCAAAAGCCAATATGGCTGCAAAATAATGGTATTGTGTGGAGTGAGAAATGTGTAAACTAGCAATTTTTGCACTAACCACTGAGCCACCTAAATGCACTTTCTAATTGTTGTGATTCACACTAATACATATACACATATATGCATATATATTCCAGTATAACATAACAGTGCATTGTCTACACACATTTATACAAATTAAAAAAAGTCATAGGTTGGTGGTAGGGAGGGAGGTTGCCACTAGACACCTCATTTAAAATAGCAATGACACGCATAAGGCTGAAACTGATCTAAATAGTGGGAGAATGTAGACTAACAATTTTTAAACTAACTACTGAGCCACCTAATTGAACTTTCTAGTTGTTGTGACACATACACACTGACTAATACGTATACACATATATGCATATATATTCCAGTATAGCATAGCAATGTACTGTCCACACATACAGAGCATTGCCACACACAGCACACACACTAACACACACACACTGCGTTATATGGTATTTATTTACTTATACATCTAACCCTAGCTTTTACTGTATTTATGATAAGCACTGTGTTTTGCAATAACTCATTGTACTAATCTACAGAATGATTGGGTATCTAAGGTAGAGGACCAGGGAGGTGCAGTGAATGTGGCCTATCTGGACTTATTGGTGGACATTTCAGAGGGTCTAGAGGAGAAGTTATGCCTCTTTACAGATGATACAAAGGTATGCAATAGGGTGTACATGCCGGGGGGGGGGGATTGAAAGAATGAGGGCAGACAATAAAAAACTTAAGAAATGGTCTGAAGAATGGCAGCTGGGATTCAATTCAAAGAAGTGCAGAATCAGTGAGGTGTGATAATAAAATAAGTTTTGTGTAGACAGTCTTGATAGTAGTATGACAGAAATACATAGCAGAGTTGTAGTTTGATAATAAAATAAGTTTTATGTAGAAAGAGTCTTGATGGTAGTATGACAGAAATACAAAGCAGAGCTGTAGTTTGATGGTATTAATGGGAGAGAGAAAACCATATAGATCAGACATTAAGTGCCAGATTAACACAACTTTGCCAAGGCTCAAACCCAGGCAAACTGAGTTTATTTATTTATTTATTTATTTATTATTTATTAAATTTTGATGACCAGGTAGGCCCACTGAGCCCCGAAGGTCCCTATTTCAGGGGCGACCCAGAATTACATTACAGTATGAGATACACAGACACAAAAGGTTACAGAGAAAGTACAGATGATGAACAGGTTACAGTAAATAGCAATTTCTCTGAGTCAATTAGACATTCCAGCAGTGATACTGTGAGGCAAGATTGAACCTTATAGTCTATTTGGGTAACATGCAACTGGTGGAGAGCAAGGTGAGCATAGGAGAGGTTGGTATTGGTTGGGGTGGTTGGCCTGGAGTTGGTATTCATAAAGCCCAGTTTGTCCCTGCAAACTGTTTGCACCAGGGCAATGTTGGGAGGGGTCCACAATGTAAATGAGGAGGAAGGGACCTGCCCATCCCCATAATGAAATTCACGGTTTTTGCTCCATGCAAGGGCCTTTTGTGAAGGCCCTTGCATGGAGAAATTACCGCTGACAAAAACCTGGTGTTAATCCATGCAACCCTAGGGGTTGGCAAAGGTTCTGTGGCTCCCGCCCCTCCCTGTCCTTAAATTGCCACCCCCAAATAAGTGGTAGTCAAGTGGTGCTCTCCCCTCTCCCTGATCACTGACGCAACAGGAAAAGGAAGATTTTCATAGTGTAGTGGTCCCTCCCCCCTTCCCTGTCACCAACTGCCATCCCCATATGCTGTAATATTTTACATAATATAGTGGTGGACTCCCCCATCCTGATTGCAGACCCCATATGTTATAATATTTTTCCATAGTGTAGTGGTACCCTCCATCGCCCTGATCACCAAGCCAATATGTTATAATATTTTTCTATAGTGTAGTGGTGCCCTCCCACCTCCTGCCTCCCTGGTCACCGATCATTGTTCCCAAATGCAGAAACCTCCATTCCCAGGTAGTCTAGGGTCCCTCTTCCCATCCCGTCTAAGTCGATTCAACCACTCCCCCATCACAACCATGATTATGACTGCATGGTTTTCACACCACTGCGACTGTTTAACTGAGCCCTCATTGAGCATGTTCTGTATACAGCTACTGACCAATCACAGTCAGTACAGTAGACAGTATGTGCTCCATGAGTGCTCATTCAGTGGTCAGCCACAGTGGTGTGAAGTGGGCTATGCTGGTTGCTGATTATGGATTGGGATGGGGGTAGTGTGGTGGTGGGTCACACTGGACATGATGGGGGGAGGGACCCTAGACTACCAAGGAATGGAGATTTCTGCATTTGGAGATGGCAATTGGTGACCAGGGTGGGGACAACTATATTATGGAAAAATATTATAACTTATTGGGTCAGTGATTGGGGCAGGGGAGGGCACCACTACACTATGGCAAAATATTATAACATATCAGGTCTGCAATCAGGGTTGAGGAGGGCACCATTACACTGTGGAAAACTATTATAGCATATCATGTTGGCAATTGGTGCAGAGGAGGGCACCACTACACTATGGAAAAAATATTATAATATATTGGGTCAGAGATCGGGGAGGCGGAGGGTACCACTGGACTACCAAGGAGTCTATTCTTTAATTTACAGACTGTGATCGGAGGATTGGGGGGCACTAGACCACCAGGGAATGTGGCAGTATGGGGTAAGGGCTGGTGAGGGGGCCATGCTAAGGCACAGGTGAGCTATGCACATGGGCCCATAATGGGCATGCTAATAGCCAATAGTGTCCTGCATGCCCAATTGGCTCATTTGCCTAGCTACTTTAGTGAATTGGGACTTAGCATGTGTGCACTATTGTTGCCGGCCCATTCTCTTGGTTGGCTGTGGGGGCAGTGCTACTGGAGTTCCTGGTGCTTTTCCTGGGTTAGCACTACCCCGTCTACCCCTATTCACAGTCTGATAATGCAGCATGCTTTTCCGATTGTGAATAGCAGAATTGCCCACAGCACAACTGTAGGATGCAGCACAAACATTTGTGTAGCACTTTGCCTTTTTTTACTAAATCCTGACTAAGTTTTCAGTACAACACAAAGTTATAGACAGAACATTTTTAAATAGTGCAAGCCTGAATATTCACAAATAATTTTGACAAATGAACACATAGTTATAGACATAAACATGTTTACACAGTGCCAGCATTTAAAATCCAATTGTAGCGTGTCTTTTAGTTTCTCTAGTCTTTAAAGTAAGACTTCAACATTGGATGTTTTATGACCTTGTACATCTGCATAGCATTCCTTTAGTGACTTTTGACCTTAACACTGCTACATCTTATCTGTAGTGCTGTGCTTCGCAGCTAATTATTTCTCCAAAACTGTGGCATTCATCTATAGATTTAAACTGTTTTTTTTTGTTTTGTTTTTTGAGAAGGCCTGCAATGAAATCATCTATTTTGCACATCTCAGTGCAACACTGGTAAAAGGAAAACTTAGAAAGAGAGGGAGATATCAATCTCAATTACAGTTGACAGGCTGATTAAGGTGCCATGTTTATGAACTATAAAACTTTCTTGAAAGAGAACTCTACCCACACTGAAGAAAATAGTTCTTTCAAGACTGCTCAGCTGAAATGAACACAGCAGACTGCTTGTTTCACTTAGTGCAGTGATTCTACAAAACCTCTACTTTTGTCTAGTTCATTGGGTATCTGGAGAGCTCCCCTTTTCTACTGTCATAGCAAGACATCTACAGGGCTACACCCACTGCAGCCTTAAAACTGGCACTTGAAAATGAAAATTTGTAGTCCCCCATTTTATTTATGTTTGCAAATTATATAGAAACTTTGGATTGTGTCTTTCTTTTTTTGTAATTCTAAAGGAGCCATTATAAAATAGCAGTATACAAAATCACACATATCATCTTAATACAAAGCATTGAGGGGTACATATGCAAATCACCATGAACATTTAGGCTGGTTCTGCTTTAAGCATGGATGCATGGTGCCAATGGACCTCTTACACAATTTGTAATAGGTGATAACTGAAGACACAGGCACATGTTTTTCTCTCCACAGGACTCATCAGTGTGGCTCATCTGTATTTCACCCCCACTGAAAATGAATCAGCCCTAATGTCGTTATGCAGGTTTTGGTCATGGTGGGCTCAAAATGTGAATGCAAGCTAAAAAAACAAAGAACCTTCACAGAAAAGCATTGAGGCAAGGGCAACCCAAAAATGGCATTGGCAACAAGGCTAAGTTTCAAAGAAATACAGAATCACATACCACCACAGTGCAAAGCATCATGATATATAATGTGCATTATATACATTATGGATATCATTACTACTTTCATCTGGAAGTACTTAGCATTGCAGACATCTGCTTTGTGGCACTAGTGTGATAGAACATTTACATGTTGGGACACTTGGGTAGTTCTAAATAAAAGATTTTAGCCCTTACTTCCTGATAGTCATCTTCCACTTATTCTCTAGCTAATGTGCCAGGTCAGACAGTTCTCACCAAGCCCCAAAAATACAGGGCAAGACACAGTTCTTTAATATTGCCCTTAAGTTAGGGCTACTATGCCTGATCTCAGTTTACTGTGCAGACAACAATAAAGGGAATATTTCTACCAGTTTTCCTACAACTCACACTACCCACATTGTCTCAGAAGTAAAACATGGCATGTGTCCCTCTGAATGCCTATGGTGGCTGAGCAAGGGAGTCTGGTTGTTGTAGGTTGGGAAAGGTATTGTTTTTGAGTGAATGTGCAGGGTGGTATAGCCAGAGAAAGGGAGGACTGATGGTTGGCTGGGTAAACAATCTATCCATTATCAGTAAAATTACAGGAACAGTAAATTTCAAATAAAGATAACTGCAAAAAGAAAACAGAGAACAAAATGTAGCAATTTAATTATGTTTGTAACATGGACTGCAGAATTCACTATAATCCTAGCATTTCTCATTATCACATGGCCATTCATTAATTCTCAGTACATTCACATTTTTTCAACAACATAACAATCCAACTAGCAACAAGTAGACTACACAAAAATAAAACCTTTCTTTATAAAAAAAAATCTATTTTATGAGTACAATAACCCACTTCAGGATGTGCATTTCTTGAGAATTAATGGACTCATGGGTGCATTGATAGGCACTCAGCTGTTGGCCTTGTGCCTTCCTATCTATCTGTGGCATGCATTAATTCTTTAGAAATACATGTCCTGTTGTGGGTTATTGCTTACTGCAGGTATGCCCACATTTTTCTGAAATGTGTGGATAACAGAAAATGGTGGGATTTTTAAAAATTAAAATTATTTTATGATTTATTAATACTGTATACTGTAGCTGGTAAGGGGAGAAAGGTTGGCACCTACACATATATCACGAGTTGGTCGGGTCAAGCTAAAATTATGGGTGTCAGTCAGCCTCAATCAGAGATCTGGATTTTCTCAACCTCTATTATAAGGCTTGATATCAACTGTGCTAATTATTTTTTTCTTGTGAAAACTCACCATCTGAAGTTATCTTAGTATTGAGAGCATTTCTTCAGAAAGCGTCATGTGCTGCAATCTAGCCTGTTTCAAAGAAGTTTGTGATGCACTCACTCTAGTGGTGGGAGACTGACCAGCAGGGTATCACAGGGCTCAGTACTGGGACCAGTCTTCTTCAATGTCTTCTTAAGTGTCATTGCTGAAAAACTGGAAGGGAAGGTATTATTTTTGCAGATGACTGCAAAATCTGTAATAGGGAGGGTTCTAAGGAGGAGGTGGAAAAATACATAGGATCTTGGGAAACTCAAGGAGTGTTCAATAGAATGGCAGTTGAGGTTCAATGCCAAAATGTGTAAAACATGTACTTGGGGCATAGAAACCCAGGAACTGAGTATAGGTTCAGGGGAGGTAGTGACCAGTCATTAAGCAGGAGAGTGAACTTGGGGTTATAATATCTGATGACATCAAAGTGGTAGACCAATGTGACAAAGCAGTGGGTAGGGCCAATGGGATGCTGGTATGCAGAGGGTGAGGTATCTCCTGTAGTAGGAGAGAGGTATTGTTTGCCACTTTGTCACTCACTGGTGAGACCCCACTTTGAGTATTGTGTTCAGTTCTGAAGGCTGCACCTCAGAAAGGACATAAACAGGATGGAGGAAGCCCAGAAGAGGACAACTAAAATGGTGCAAGGGTTACACCAAAAGCCATGCAAGGAGAGACTGTGAGATCTCAAAATGTACACCTTGTTAGAGAGAAGAGCAAGAAGCAACATGATTGAGACCTATATGTACCTCACAAGTGTGCAAGAGAGGAGTCTCTTTTAAATGAGAAAGGGCACCAGGGAAAGAGGTCATGCAGTGAATCAGGGGAGAGTTTAAGATATATTTGAGGAAGTACAATACTATTTCACTGAAAAAGTTGTAGATACCTGGAACAGACTGCCAACAGAGGTGGTAGAGGCAAAAACAATAAGGGGCTTCAAGCATGTATGGGATAGACATAGGAGAATATTATTTAATAACAGGTAGGGAGAAGGGAGGCTCACCAAAGGCCAGTTAGGGTCTTTGGAGATAGACTTGACTGGGACCATTGGGGCAGGCTGTCTGAGTCAATTGGTCCTTTTCTGCTGACAAATTCTACATTTCTTTTACTGTCCACTGTTCTAGCAGTACCATGGACAAATTCCCTACTGTAGTGTTTAAAATTATATGACTAGAGATATTTGAATTTAATCTGTTGCACCTTTTCCTTTTCTATAGCAATCCCTCTGAAATCAGACTTATCTTATGAGATTTTCGAGAAAGGCCAAATTCGTTTCTGGCTCCAGGCTGAGAAGTTGTCACCAGCAGCAGAATATCATTTCGTTATTAATGACAAAGAAATTAAAGATAGTGAGGTATTTTATTCTGTAATAATTTTAAGGTTGCACTGTTATTATGTAACTGTTTTACACCCTTGGCATGGTTAATATTACCAGATAAATCCATCACAGATAACGTTCATTTTAAAAACTGACTGTTTGTGATTATTCCTGATCTTGTTTTTTATTATTATTAGTAGTAGAATTATTATTATTAGAAACTGAGGTAGTCTTCCCAGGTGTTTCATTCTTCACATAATATGTATTTCATTTTCATGAGACAGGTGTCCCACTGACAAAACATTAGTAGGCCATCATGATGTTACCAAAAGGACCACTAAGCTATATTTCCTAATAACAAAATGTCAGCTTCAAAATGCTAAGAATTTGCTCCACATTGACAACTGTTTCATAATAATATTGCTCTGCTGTGAAGACTACTCTTATATTTGTAAGAGTGGTCTCAAACACATTCTTAGGTTATGAGAGCCACAAGCCAAAAGTAGTAGAAACTGGAGGTGTATTAAATGAGGACTCATAAGCAGGCTCAGAGGTGTTCTTTTAACCCTCCTTTACATTATATGTTCTGCTACATTTGGACTATTGTTCTCAAATCTGATGCCCCTACCATCAAGGAGATAGAACAAAAAATGTTAAAAATCCAAAAAAAGTTTATTAGAGCAATGTTCCATGGCAAAATATATATATACTAGGAGAGACTTACCAAACTGAACTTATTTAATCTTGAAGATGTCAAAGAGGAGACCACCTGATGACATAAATTAACAAATGACACATCACTCTTTAATAAACCTTCAAACCAAACATAAGTATTCCTAGTGGACACTGCTATTAACTGCAGTGTATACCTTTTTAAGTCTGACATAAGAAAATTATTTTGTATAAAAAGAATTACTAACTTCTTGAATGAACTTACTGACCATGTGGTCAAAGCAACATCTTTAACCCAATTAACATTGAGATTTGATACCTAAATGACTGAAAAAGTGTCTACAGTGATTTCCACTGAAACAGTGTTGGGTGGTGTTAGTATGTATTTTATTCATGCTCTTAGGAGTTTAACTCTATTTTCTGTATTAAATGTTATGCCCTACAGTGTGAACTCAGTGGTGCCAGACCTTCTGGGGAAAAATGTAAGACAGTTTGCTAGTCTGTAGCCTGCCATAGCAGCTACAACCAGTTCTGGTCAGCATTTCACTCAAAATAATATCACAACACAATTAATAATGGTGCAAAAAAATGTTTGGTTACTTGGTGAGCAACAAAGAGCAATAGAACAGTGCATAACAAGTGTGGAAGACTTTTAAACAATTCAGTCTCTTTTTAAGTCTCATCCGACTTTTCTTCACTCAGTCACAGCAGAGCGATAGTGCAAAACAGCTTCTGGGCTCAATTGTCTAATCCAACCTTTCACTGCTGTTGTTAAATGGTCTGTATGCTTTTTCTATTTACTGCCCAACTTGAGACACGCTGAAAATACAAAAAGCACACAGACCATTTAACAGTAGCAGCTAAAGGTTGGATTATAATTGTTTCATTACATTTTTACTTATCTTGCCCTTCTCCTCTTTAGCTTCCCCCTTGTTCTATCCTTTACATGTTGAAAAAGCTTACCCTTGTTCAGGCTGCACATTGCCTTCACCATTTTAAATACTGCTAACATGTTTTCCCGTACTTGTTACTTTTCCAATGTGAACACTTCTGAGTGCTATTTATCTTCCTATCTCATCATTACTATTTCTAGTATAATTTATATGGTCCTATGCTGTGTCCTCTCTACCCCTGCAATATTGTTCTGTACTGTGATAATAAAACTGCAAGTAGTATCCCAAATGCTAACCTCACTGATGCCATTTTCAGTGATAACATTACTTATTTTTATAGATACAATTAAATGAACTGCACCAGCAAAGTTGCTGCATTGTGGGGGACTTTACATTACATGTAGTAGAGCATCCTTCCCTAACTTCACCAAAACTTTGTGCAACAAAGTTCTGTTTTTTTTAAATGCCTTTGTTAGCTGGCTCAGGGGTATGGAGGATTGAGGCATCCATGCCTTAACTCCTGCCATGATGGTGACGGGATTGAGTGTCCCTAGGACAGCTCTCCTCCTCCTCCAGGGAGGGGGGATGCAGCAGTTGGCATTAGCCTGGCCCCTGGTGGAGGCTTTTGGCTGGCATACAGATGCTGCTAAGACCAAGGGGCAGATGCCAGGCATGCAGCATATGATAGTATGCACAGCACCACCATTAGGGTCCCTGCACATCCCCCTCCGCAGGGAGAAAACAAGAAAAACTGCCTGTGGTTTGATGATGGTGGACACCCACAGGCCCCACCCCTGACCAGTCAGACCAGCAGAACTGAATCCTGCATGTGATGGGGTGAGCGCTCCCCCCACTGACCCCACTAGGGGAGATAAGCCCTGGGGGAAAAATGATGGTGCTGGCAGACATCAGGGGATGGGGCTGGAGTGCCTGCCCAATTGAGGGCTGCCAGGGGAAAGAAAAATGAGTAAAAAAAAAAGTGTCTTTCTTTGTTATGTTTAAGCCACTCCCACCAACTGTGTCAAATGGTCCTGTCTGAAACCACTGAGTTCTTCAGAAATGAAGTACCACATTGCTGCCACCCTCTACAGTAGCACTCCCTCCATCCATGTACACAGTCCTGGAGAAAATGACTCTAATAAAAAAGCTATGTAAATATCATCTCTTCCCCCCCACTTAGAAACATAGAAACATTGACTTTGATGGCAGATAAGGACCGCTAGGCCCATCTAGTCTGCCCATTTCCCTACCTACAGGATAGGCCGCAGATCCTAGTTAACCAACAGCCTATTTCTTCCTACCCCACAAGAATTGCCTTATGTCTGTCCCATGCATTCTTGAATTCTCCCACAGTTTTAGACCCCACAACCTCCTCAGGAAGGCTGTTCCATGCATCCACTACCCTCTCTGTGAAATAATAGCTTCCCTCACATTGCCCCTGAACCGCCCTCCTTCTATCTTTAAATTGTGTCCCTTGTTCTTGCAAGTCTCTTTCTGAAAAATGCTACCCTCTTGGACTTGTTGATTCCACTGAGGTACTTAAAAGTTTCTATCATGTCCCCCCTCTCCCTTCTTTCCTCAAGGGTATACATATTAAGCTCCTTTAGTCTCTTCTCATACGGCTTCTCTTGCAGACCCTGCACCATTTTAGTTGCCCTCCTCTGGACTGCCTCTATCCTGTCTATGTCCTTTTGGAGATGGGGTCTCCAGAACTGGACACAGTACTCCAGATGGGGTCTCACCAACTGTCTGTACAGAGGGATAACAACTTCCTGTTTTCTGCTGCTGATGCCTCTCCCTATACATCCCAGTATACCCCCAGCCCTCCGTACTGCCTTCTCACATTGCTTGCTAACCTTAAGGTCATCTGATATGATTACCCCCAGGTCCCTTTCCTTTTCTGTTGTTGTTACTACCTCCCCACCCATTGTGTATTCTTCCCCTGGGTTCTTGTTTCCCAGGTGCATTATTTTGCACTTCTTTGCATTGAATCCTAGCTGCCATACTTCTGACAAATTTGGAGCTGAGGGAAGAAGGGAGGGAGGATGCTAAAAGGTGATGTAGCTTCACCACATCATAGAAAATGCTCATCATGCACCCCCTACCCCATGCCTGTCTCCCCAAATAAGTAATCACCTCAAACCCTACACCATGCCCCACCCTCTAGCATGCAACTTCCCACCGTTCCCACTCCAAATTTTAAGGATATGTCACCACTTTCTGAGATCTAAAAAAAAGACATCTGTACAGTATTTCAGTGAAGGCTGTCTTCACCAAGTGTCCCGCAATAGAGCAAATTAATAAGTAATGATGCTCTCATCTATAGTAACACATGACTGTCTGCTTGTCAGTCATTCAGGTGTTACTATAGGTAAGGACATCATTCTTCATTTTGTTACATGAAACTGAGTGAAGAGAGAACATTGCACCAAAGCATGATGATTTTCTGCCTTTACATGTCAGAAAGCAGCATCATATCCTTTAAATTTGGAGCTGAGGGAAGAAGGGAGGGAGGATGCTAAAGGTGATGTAGCTTCAGGGGTTTTCTGGGATTGCTGACTCGGGGATTGGGCACTGGCTGAGGCTGATGGGTGGTGTGTATTTTATTTGATGAATTATGGGTGAGGGACATGGAATATCTACATATCTTATAGTACACTTTGTCAGTACTGTTGGGGTGGAGTGCTAGAGGCTAATGAGATAGGGTTACTTCATTTCAAAAGGTATGGGTGGTGGTAAAGAACCATTTTCACAGTGGGTAAGGTTGGCTTAAATATTGGAAAAACTTTTTTTTCTTAAACAACACATTGAGTACTTTTCACTGTAAAGTGCTACTTTTCCCATCATAACTATGCACTGTGGTACTTCTTTGGCACTTTCACTGGCACATTTCGACTACACATACTTTTTGTCCAATGAGGATGAAAACTTTGCAGTGTGAAAACTAGAGGAAGTGTAGCCACAGATAAAATGAAGTCAAGGACAATTTTTAAACCACTTCAAATTTCCCCTTGCCAAACTCTACTTATTTTCTCAACACCATCTTTTTACTTTTTGTTCAGAAAAGAATGGAGCCAAACTTGTTTCCAGCCATTTCACATTGATGGGGATACGTTAGCACATACACTGTACCTCTCAAGTTCTCAGCATAAAGCCATATCACTGCCCTTCAAAATTTTGAGCAAATGGCCAGAATGTGTAGCACTTTCTTATTTTCATGAATAAAATGTTGAAGAATATTGGCCCTCATATGTTTATATCAAGTTTGGTCAGTGTTTTAATAGACTGTGTTCAGAAATAGTTCTAACATTCTGAGAAGCATTAGTAAACCTTCATGGAGCAAGGCTATGTTTGAATGTAAAATTCATAGCACTATGCCAAATTCAGAGCAGTTGAAAGACATACTTTTGTATCCAATTTATTATCACCCAAATATCTTTCATGGTTTGCATCTACTAACCACCTTTCTTTTATTTTATATTTTAGACCCTATTTTTGCACATATCTGCAATACCATCCCCTTTTCCAGATTACATTTCAGCTGTCACATATTTGTCAAATTTCTCAGTATATCAAGGCTCCTTTGCAGCATGTGACTTTTCCTTCAGAGTCCACTACTCTTGGCATCTTGGTGTGAACTGCACATTTACTAATGCCACCTATGACTCCTTGACCCAGGTTGTTTATAAAGTTGTTGAACAAGAGTGGTCTCTTTAGCAACCCCTGTTGTAGTCAGCTAGTTGATTCCCTCTGTGCAGGGGCACTCTCTTGTACCATGACCTGCTGTGTCCTATGCTTGTCCAGCATCTAATTGATCTTCTATTGTGCCCTATCCCATGCTTAATTACTTTGTATATTAATTTCTTATTGGATAAGGCATCCACAGTCTTGCTTTGGTCCAAATATGATCCTATTGTCTAAAATATTTATATTCACCATCAAAAATAATTTTCCTTTTCTTGGGATATTATCATCTAATGGTGGTTTTCATAACAAGCATATTACACTAGAAAATGTGGTTATCATTCTGGTTTACAGCCTGTGTTTCTAGGGATCTCCACATAGTATACATTACACCAGAACAGCATTGGAGGTGTGCCATTCTAATACATAATATGTGTATATTCCTATGGCTTGTTCAATTAGTGTTTTCAAAGGGTTGCCAATGAGAAAGGTAAAAACAACTCTGCAGTTTAAGGAAACTTTTTATTTAATGGGTGGTGTTTTCCATGATTTCTTTACCATTTGTTTTCTTAAAACAACTACACAATCCTAAATTTAATACATTCCAAAAATAGATTAGGCTTTGAAGTTTTCCAGCAATACAAATTTTTTTTCTACCACAGTAGTTTAGCTAATACTATGAAACTGACTACTAAAACTGATTGAAAATTCCCTTACCACACTGTTGTCTATCTTTACAGAGTCACAGAATTAAGTGTAATGTGGCAGATGGTATTATTGAAATGTGGATGGATAGATTTACAATTGAAAATGAAGGCACCTACACTGTACAGATTCAGGATGGAAAAGCCAAGAACCAGTCTAGTCTGGTTCTTATTGGAGATGGTAAGTATGAGAAAACAGTCAGCCAAAATAAATTAATTAGTTGTTACTTCAAATAATCAATTTTCTTTAGGAACTGAGCATTTTTAAATTGTTATTACAAATGTTAGCTGACAGGCAGTTAAAAATGATAACTGGCAGATCATCAGCTTTGTGTCTTTGTACCTCTGGGTGAATGTGTGGGTGCATGCACATGAGTGAGTTTGTGCATATGATGAAAAGTGTGGATTTCAGACTGAAATGCATAACTTTGACAACTGTATCTGGAATTGGATACAAGTTATGATTATAAGTTACTCTTTCTAATGCCCATAATAATCAATCAACCCTGTTGATACTAGACTGTAAGACAATGTAATATCTTTCTACAGCCCTGCAGTGTCCTGTTAGTCTTGTCAGTGTGAATCCTGGTGACTTAAGCCTCATTCATACTGCAGGTATTAGGATCACAGCCACCCCCACTGTATCCACAGCTGTATCTAATAATGCTGCTGACCAGCGTTCACATGATACACCTATGCACTGTTGCAGGCTTGCTTCTTGCATTGTCACTGTCTTCCCCAAATTGCAGGCTGGCTATTCAGCTGGCATCATTATGAATGGTGCCAGGTGTTCAGACGTCTGTGCAAAATGGTGCAAAACACCTGCACCACTATGCGATCCCAAGAAAAGAGAGATTGCGGTCACAACAAACCCCTACTTGAAAACGGCAAAAGGGCAGATTCAGACATTCACAGCCACAATGATCGCACTGCTGTGCACTACCAAAAATGGCCCAGAATTTGTCATGGGAACAAGCCTATAGAATGGCATGAAAATAAAAAGGTGGTATATATTGTGAAGAGCTGTGAAGAGCGCCACTTGACCTTATGTATCAGGAATTGTTCGTGCTAAAAGATGTTAGATTTTTTATCAATTTGTCATTTCCTCACTATGAAATGCACTCTGAGCTGCTTTAGCCCATTTCCTGGTATATCCTAGAAGCTGGGTTATAGGGATCTGTTGCTTTTTTAATTAACTGGTGATATTAACAAGGACACCGTGGAAAGCTCCATGATAACCAAACATCATACACACAAACAAGTTCCATGGGATCAATATTTTCAGTCTGGAAAGCCACCAGAGATGGGCAGAAGGGACTTCAGTTTAACTTTTTATATACAAGACAGCACATCAACTGTGCAGAACTCCATTACTGCCACACTACAGTTTCAATACTTGGTGCTAGTCCATTTTCTTGGTATAGGACTAGAACCCATACCCTTCTGGTTTTCAAGACATAGAAGTGAGCGTACAACATTTTAAGCCACTGACACAACAAAATGGTGAAATGTACTGTCTGAAATAATGTAGGGAACTCTTCAAATTAACAAAACCACATTTGTTTTGCACACAGTACTGTTTAAACTTAAGAATTTTGTCAGAAAACATAGCAAATGAGTGAGCAATGAACTACTTGGATGTCTTTGAATGTATAACATTGTTTGGTGTTCTGTGTCCCAATATGGATATTTATGTAAGGATGAACCTGTATTTCAGCTGTCTGTTTGTTTAGCATTCAAAAATATAGCTGTTTATCCATTTTGTATCTTTTGCTGACTGTAAAAAAATGTTATTAGCATGCTGCACTGCTATTTGCAAAAGGAATGTTAATGTATGTAACACTACAACTCATGACTCCAGTACCCTGAGATTGTGAGTGAACTGGGGTTATTGGGGGATGATTGGGGAGGAACCGGGTCAAGCAACCCAAAATAATATCTTCAGGGAATAAGGAATCTGGTTGCTGCCACTGTATGCCCACCAGCTGGGTGTTCTCAGGTGCTGGAGCAGGCAGAGACAGCACATTGGATGGGGGTGCTCTCTGAATGTATACCCTTGCACAAGCTACGCTTGGTATCTGGACATGGACAGGGTCGGAACAGGATAAAAGCTAATAGTATCTCAGGTGAAGCATAGTCTCAAATTGCTCAAGCTGCTCACTTTTCCCTCACAACAGAGTAGTTGGTAAGGCGTCTGAGCAATTCTCGACCATCCCAATTCAGGGGAAAGGTAAGGTAAGAAACAAAGCTGGATTGTTTGGGTCTGGGAGATAGAACAGTGAGGATGGAAGCAACTATTAGGTGAAGCGGATAAATAGAGAATACAAAAAGTATATTTTGTAATGAGTAGTGCCATGGCCATTATTTTGAACAGAAAAATAGTCACAGTATTTACCCCTTTAGTGTAAACAGGTTTGGTGAAATTCAGCAGCTCCATGCTTAGTTAATGCACCTCAGTTGCTGGTGTTGAAAACTACAATGTTTTATAAAATGACTTGCAAAAAAAGAAGCAGTGCTGTTGGTTACAACTGGAGACATGATCATGCATTGATTGTATGTAAGGGCTTCTACTTTTTGAAAAAGCAAAATTATCCCCCCTCCCCCCCACAAAACCAACACCTCCAGTCTCACTCATTTTCACCACTAAGTGTATCATATTGTCTCCATTGCCATTGGTTATATCAGAGGAGTACTTAAAATGTTAAGTGGAAAAGATTTACTTAATATAATATTAAGGGTATAAGCAGCTATATGGTTCACTTCCATGAATGCTTTGTCTTGCAGACAAATGGCTATAAGGCATCACAGACTTGGGTGGGAACAAAACTGGGGAAGGTGATTCACATAACAAATGTTGTGGTTTAGTGTACATTTCAAATATTCAGCAGTTACCATGATTTTAATTAATGGGATAATGCAATTAAATTACAAATTGTATTTTGTTTAATTTAAGCATTCAAAGCTGCCTTGGCGGAGGCTGAATTTCAGAGACGGGAGTATCTCAGAAAACAAGGTATGTCCGTTATGCACCTGAATAATCATTTCTATAACTACTGATTAAGGTCGAATACATCCATTAACCATTCATTACCAGAAATTCTCTGTTACACACACTTGTGTGCAATGGAGAATTGACTCGCTCATGCATACAACACCAAGTGAGAGATATAAAAGCTGCAGGCAAAACTATTTTTTGTGTTTGACTGGCTCTACAGTATATATCTCCCTGAGGGAGTAATGAAAATAAAATCATGCCTACCGAAGTTAGAGGAGTGGTCAAGAATTTGGAAACACAGTTTAATGCCAAGAAGTGCAAGGTCATGCACCTAGGCAGAGGAGACCTGGCATTCAAATACTATCTGAGAGGGAAGAAGCTAGCTGACACAAAACAAGAATGAGACCTGGATGTCATTATCTCAGAGGATTTAAAGGTGGCTAGACAATGTGAAAAGGTGGTACTGAAGGCTAGTGGTATGCTGGGTTGCATTGGAAGAGGAATCACAAGTTGTAGAAGGAAGGTGCTGCTGCCACTGTACTAGTCACTTGTTTGACCATACCTGAAGTACTGTATACAGTTCTAGAGGCTGCATCTCAGAAGGGACATAGACAGGTGAAAGACAGTACAGAGAAACACAACTAAAATGATATAGGAGCTACATCGGATGACATACTGTATGAGGAAAGGCTGAAGGAATTAAATATGTACTCCCTGGAGCAGAGGAGGGAAAGGGGAGACATGATGGAGACTTTCAAGTACATCAGCGACATAAACAAAATGTGGGTGCCGGACTTGTTTGAGGTAAAAGAGCATGCTAGAACAAGGCTGAAGAGTGGGAGATTCAGGGGAAATGTGAGGAAGGTCTTCTTTACAAAAATGATGGATATGCCTGGAATGGTATGCCCCTTGAGGTCATGGGGGCTAATACAGTCACTGAATTCACAAATGCATGGGACAGGCACAGAGGCTTCACCATACAGGGAGTCAAATAAGGGAGGTGGTAAAATTAGAACTAATATAAAAAATGGGCAGACTAGATGGATCTCGTGGTCCCCATCTGCCATGACTTTCTATGTTTCTATTTCTAAAGAGTGGCCAACCCTTAAAATTCACTTTTTTACACACTGTCTGTTTGCAATACCTAAATAAACCACTTGACCTTTAGTCTCATGGTTTATGCAGTATCACACACCTTGCATGTGTAAAAGAATTTCATTACACACTGTCTCACATACATTATCATTGATTTTGAGATATGCACCTATATACTTTTCATAATCTGTGCAAACTTAGCATGCAATCTGGACCAGGTTGTCAATTTTCTCAGTCCTCCATACCTGTAAGGGCACTTCAGTGGCTGCCACCACTCAGAAGTATTTTTCTTACCTGGCAACTTTCCCTGTCTGAGTCCCACCAGAGTCACTACTCACACTGTACAGGACACCTTTGTCTACGGACAAATGGCCTTTCCCCGGTCACTCACTCTTGAGGTAACACTTTATTATATATTGTATCTGTAGCCCATTTCCCATCCTTCAGAGATGAATCATGGATTTGTCAATATCACCAGTTAGGAATTCCCCCAAAATATTCAGTCACAGAGGCGTGAAATATATAACATTAATATTTACTACTTCACAATATCTACTCTTAGCAAAGTAGAAACACTTCTACCACCATACTGCTCAACATTTTGTCAGCCAAATGTGTGACAAGATGTGTGACAAAGGGGTTAAATATGTGATATACCCAAAAGATCAGGACACTGCAAGCTCAGAACATTGTGTGTATCAGTGGGATACTGTTTATAGTGTTTGCTAATTGTTGAGCATCATAAATTATTATGAATGTCTGTTGTAAACTCTCAATCATTAAGGTGGAATATTGCCTTCTGCAAGTGAGACAGATGGTTTCTGAGAGGTAAAATGAGCAATGTACCTCATAATGTGTGACAGTTGAGAGGTATGAATCAGTGAAATGGTTCAATAGCTATCTTGACTACAGGTCCCAATGTGTAAAAATATCAGGCATGGTCTCCAACACTAAACAGGTTTGCTCCGGTGTCCCCCAAGGCTCCAACCTGGGCCCATTGCTGTTCAGCCTGTTCCTCAACTCCCTCCCCAACTCCACCTCTCAGCAAGTCATACTCTATGCAGATGACACGGTGATTCTTGCCTCTCATCATGACCCAAGCCACCTGCAAGAAACCCTTCAACACGGCTTCACCTCTGTTGAAAGCTGGTTCAAGGAACATAAGGTAATCCTTAACCAGAAAAAAACGAAGACCATGATTTTCACCAGCCACCTAAACAAGCACAAACACCACCAACTCTCCTTAAACACCTGCCTCGGGGACTCCCTGGAGCAGGTTGACTCCTTCAGATACCTAGGAATCACCTTAGACCCACACCTGTCCTTTGGAACCCATATAACAAATGTCGCTAAAACTGTGAATACTAGACTGGGCTTATTCTACCGGCTTCGTTGGCACCTGACTAAAGAGGCCCTCTTTGCTGTAGTTCAAAGCTCCACCATCTCCCAGATTGACTGTGGTCTTGTCATCTATGGCACTGCCACTACCACTGCACTCAGAAGGATTACTACCACCCTAAACAAGGCCTATCGACTCATCACTGGGGCAGAATGGCTCACACACACCTGTGACCTCTACTCACAAGCTAACTGGCTTAAACTTGATAATAGAATTCAGTACCAAACCTGCGTGGTTGCTAAGAAAATACAGTTGGGAATTGCTCCTCCAAGGGTCTGTTCACTCCTTCAAATGAAAACCAGCTCCAGAATTACCAGGGGATCAAAGCCACAACTTTTCCGTATCCCTCACTGCTGCACAGCCATTGGCCAGCGTTCATTTGTCTACAGGGCACCCACTTGGTTTAACGGTCTTGCCAATGATACTATCAATACCACTGAGCTAGGGGCCTTCAAATCCAGGCTCTGAAACACCCTGGTCGCTTCCAGCATCTGCGACTGTCATGGATAATGTCTGTGCAACCCCACTCTGCTACCGCTCCTCCTACTGTATATCTAGCTCCTTGCATAATGCACTTGCCCTAGTTTGGCCTCTGCCCCACACACTCTACAGCACCTGACAATGCCACTTTCCTGGCTAATTCACCCCACCCCCCTCCTTATCCTTACCAACCCCCACCTCTCCTCTCTTCTCATTTTCTTACTTCCCTCCTTGTCCCTCCCATTTTTTTCTACCACCCCTCCCCCTATTATCCTCTTCCTTTCCACTTTATCCTCTCCCTGTCTGTTCGAAATTAATTTGATATCCTTTACCCTTATTTGTGTAGCAATTTTGTCTATTGTCATGTTATACCTATGTCTTGACTTGGAACCTTTGTAAAAGAGCCCTGGGACTCAAAGGTAATTGTAATCCTATAATTTAAATAAATAAAATAAAATAAATGTTTACAATGCAGAATAGGTTTAGTGAATCAGGGCAGACTCTAACCTTAGATGGTAACTGCTCAGAGTCCCAACCAAACTGCTTTGCCAGGGTCTGACCTCCACCTCAAAACCTTCATTTGACAGTTCCAAATGAAACATTATCAAATATTTCACTGTAACATCGTGTATTTTACAAGTTCTTTATCTCACGATATTCCCCACCTCCTGGGAGAGGTGGACTAAACTGGAATCTTGCATTTTTGTGGACTGAAAACCCCTCTCATTGTTCTGAGACCTGTCTACCCCAGCAGGGCTGGCTACATGTCCAGGGCATAAAAGACCATTACCCCATTGAAACTCCCTCATTAGCTGACAGGGGGTCTCATTGTTACAAGACAAAGGGATTATATTACACCTCAGGGACAGCTGTTGTCTCTGCCAACAGTTTCAATCTCATCTTCCCAATTTATTTCTGCCCACACAACAGACAGAGTTAATTCAAAAGGAAAACAAATAGAAGCAAATTACAAAATGATTGTTACAATTCCATATATGTGATATATAGTCTATTGACTTGGTTTCCAAAAGTCTTGATACAGGACTTTTTTTTTTGCTGCAGCTGTGCCACTACAAGTATGTCCAAATGTCTGTGTGTGATTTTGAACCATTTTTATGTAATTGCCACACTTTTTTGAAAAATAAAATGGAAGCATGCATGATTCTTTTGATACATGTGTCATTTTTTGGTACACAGCATGCCATAATTGTTACATAAAGCGTGGCATCTTTTTGTGGTATAACCATCATGTTACATGTAGCACAACTGCACTAGTAATATGATGCAACATGCTACATAGCTAGTCCTACCTATCTGTCTGTCTATCTATCTGTCTGTCTAGTATCTGTTTATCTATCTGTCTAGTGTCTGTCTATCTATTTTATAAGCATGGAAAAGAGGGAGACAGGAATGGAGGGGACCAGAAGGATGGCTCCTCAAATAAATGTATTCACTGGGGAAAAAGGGGAAGCCAAGTACAGGTAGAAAGGTAGAAAGCTGGTTTGCATGCCAGGGATGACAGCACAGAGGGTGTGCCCAAACACTGTGGAGCTGGTGAGGGGAGTTGGGGGAGCAATCATAGTTAACACCTAGGTACCAACAACCTAGTCAGGGAGGAGATGGGGGGGTACAGGAAATATTCAGGGTGATAGGGAGGACCTATAGAGAGCTAGCCAGATGACTGACATTCTTGGAAGTGTTGCTTGTGCCAAGAGCCATCATATTCTAGATGAAAGGGATAAAGGAGTTCAATGACTGACTAAGGGAGTGGTGCAAGGAGGAAGGGTATGACTGTATAGAGGGATGGGGAGACCTGGTCAGATAAAACACTTTTTGCACCAGACAGATTGCACCTCTATAGTTGGGAGTTGAGGGTCTTCAGAGACAAACTGGAGGTACATAAACCAAAACTTAATTTAAAAGTCTGGAGAGGAGGCAAGCAGGTATGCAGGCCCTAGACTCCAAAAAGAGTAAGTCAGCAGACCTCTCCAAATACCAGTAGGGGGGACAGGAGAGAGGAGGTGGCGGGGAAGCAAATGTGTTATCAGTGAGGGGGGACAGGTAACAGGGAGAAATAAAAAGGCAAATGGGAGGGAAGGGAAGGGGGCTCAGATTCTAGGTGGAAGTGGTGTTTCTGAGTTCATGAAGCATTGGAAACAGAAAAGTAGAATTTGATGTCAGATAAGGGCCACTTGGCCCACCTAGTCTTCTCATTTTCCCTTCCTACTGTAACACTGCAGACCCTACTTGATGTCCAGCATTACCTCACACATTTCCTCTATGGAGGAGATTCTGTCAAAGACCTACTATTACTCTTATGTAACAAACTTGTTCTTTGAGGACATCCCCAAAGAGCCACAAACTGAACAACTACAAAGCAGTACAGTGCCTGCACACAGGCGGAAAGGAACAGCTGAAAACAATCCTCAAAATTTAGTAGGCCTGGAAGCACAATCAGGCTCAAACCAGCCCTTCTATGAGAGACAAGATGTAGACTGAAATGCTAAGTGAACAGGACAACATGCATGCATTGTTGGCAGAGAGGGTACTGGACATTGCGGCATTCATCGAGACATTGACCACACCTAACCTTGACTTGGACCTCCCAATCCATAGGTAAAAATTGTACAGGTGGGACAGGGAAATAGGAAAAGGGAGAGTTGCAGTTTATATCATAGAAGGTATAACTTGTGTGAGGGAGGAGGCAGAAGTGGTGAGGATGGAAGCAATGTGGATTCAGTTACTGTCTAATAGAGGGAGGAAGGTGAGTTTTGGGTTATTTACAGATCACCTAACCAGGTGGAGGAAAGAAATATGGAACTAAACTCACAAATATTGACTGCTACAGGAAAGGGAGAGGTGGTAACAGAGGGAGACTTCAACCTGCCCAAGGCGGGTTGGGACAGCACCACCCACAATCTGCACCAGGAATCAGGTGACCCAAGACATGCTGTAAAGTGGGATCCTGAGTATGGGTTTCACAGACCCCATCAGGAAAGGGCAATCCGTGATTTGTGCTAATGAACGAGGACCACATCCAGGATATAAAGGTTGAGGAGCCCCTGCATGGGAGTGACCATTATACAGTGTGGTTCCAATTGGTGACTATCTCACAGTGTGGTTCCCATTGGACATGGGTAGGGAAGAGGTCCCTAGTAAGACTAAAATCCTGAATTTTATAAAATCCAGCAAGCTGAAAGATGGGCAAGCTGCTAAGAAGTCACCTAGCAAGCATCCAAGGGGAGATGGGGGAGCAAAAGTGGTCTGTATCAAGAAGATGAGAGTGCATTAGGTTCAAAGGGAAGAACTTGAGGGCCAAAGCACCAAGCTGGTTTAGAAATGAGGCTTCCCAGGCATTAAGGGACAAGATGTCAGCCTACAAGAAATTCAAGAGGGCCCAGAAGGAGGAAGAGAGGGATGACTACATGAAGATGGCTAGCACAGCAGGTAGACTAGTTTTTTGTGCTGAATCTCAAATGGAACTGCAGTTCATTGAGGGAATTAAAAAGTGGGAAAATGTCTTTTTCACTATATTAGGGCAAGAAAGATTGGATTGTTAGGTTCAGGAAAGGGGATGGGTGGGTGGAGAAGAATGGAGACAAAGCAAAGGCACTGAACGAGTGCTTCTGTTCCATCTTCACTGAATATAGATATGAAACAGTGCAACCTGTGGAAGGAAAGGGGGTTGGGGACGGGGGAGTAGGAGACACGGATGTTTTGGTAGAGATGCATAGGTTAAGGACAGGGTTGCTAGCACTGAGGGTAGATAAATCCCCAGGCACAGACAGCATACACCCAAAGATGCTGAGGGAGTTGGTGGAGGAGCATAGAGATCCTTGCCTGGCATGTTCAATGGTTCACTGGAATTGTGCATGATACCGCAGGACTGGAGAACAGCATATGTAGTGCCCCTCTGTAAGAATGGACCCCAGGACTACACAGGGGTTCATAGACCAGTCAATCTGAACTCAATTAAGTGCAAACTCATGGAAACTATAATTAAGGAAAGGTTAATAGAGTATCAAGATGAGATTGGTCTTTAGTGTGAGAGGCAACATGGGTTTATGGGAGGGAGGGAGGTTGTGTCAAACAAATCTAAATTACTTCTTTGACTTTGTCACTAAAACAGTGGACAGGGGACAAGTGGTTGACATCCCATTACTAGGACTTCAGAAAGGCCTTTGATTCTGTACCTCACAAGAGATGGATCAGTAGTTAGCTGATCTAGAGATTGGTCAGAAGATGACCAGGTGGGTAGAACTGGCTGAGAGGCAGGACACAGAGCATGCTAGTGGGAGGTAAGCCATCCAGCCCCACGGAGGTCACCAGTGAAGTCCCACAGTGCTTGGTGTGCAGATCGGTAGAAACAATGAAACAGAGAATTTAATGGCAGATAAAGACTGCATAGTCTATACTGTCTGTCCTTTCCTCCCTACCTACACTATTACCACAGAGCATGCCTGATCTTCAGATCTTTCTCCACCCCTTCCTTTCCACTATAATTCCCTTGTGTTTATCCCATGCTTTCATTGAACATTACCACTGTTTACACCCCCACCACCTCTGCTGGATGGCTGTTCCAGGAATCCACCACACTTTTTGTGAAGAACTACTTCCTCACAACTTTCTTGAATGTTGTTTCTGTTCAGTGCCTTCACCTATGATATTGGGGATGGCATTAAAGGTAAAATGTGCCTTTTCACGCATGACCCCAAGCTCTGTGGGAGGGCATAGGTGCTGGAACTAGGGTGCTGGGGGGGTGGCACCACCCCCTTGCTTGAAGTACAATTCCCTATGGATTCCTACGCAGTTTTGTTCAATGGCTTTCAGCACCCCCACTATAAAAATTGTTCCAGTGCCTTCTATGTCTGTCAAGAAAGTAATTCTACATCATTGGAAAGATTGTGATGACATTGCTTATTCTGAATGGCTCAATGAGCTACTGGCCAATCTGAGGACAGAGAAAGCGATTGCCAGCCTTAATAATGGACCTGAGAGATATGTGAAAATCTGGGAATCTTTACATACATTGTATTCTCTTTAAAATACCTATCTTGTATATTCCTTGTTTTTTGATTCACTTGTTTACTTTGATACCAACTGTGTTGTATTCGGGAGGTGGGGGGTTTAAGTGAGATTGTTTTGGGGGGAAAGAGGGGGAGGAGGGAGGGACTGAGAATGGTTCTATTGTATTGCATACTTTTTGACAAATGTACATTGTTTTGCTGGATCCTTTCTCAATATTATTATTGTTAAAAATCTAATAAACTTTAATTTGAAAACAAATTGTTCCAGTGCCACTGTGGGAGGGTGGACACAGCGGAAGGGATACAAGACCTAAAGGAGAATCTGGAAAAGCTAGAGAGGTGGTCCAGGATTTGTCAGTTTTGCTTTAATGCAAAAATGAAAAAGGGAAAGTTATGCATACTGGACCCTAAATCCTGAGGACTGAGTTCAGCCTCGGATGAGTCAGGTATCTGCTTCAGAGGAAGAGAAGGACCTGAGAGTGATCATCACTAGTGACCTAAAACACTCAATGCAGTGTAGGAAAGCAGGAACAAAGACAAATAAAATGTTGGGTTGCTTTGCCAGAGGGATCATCAGCAGGTGACCGGAGGTAATACTGCCCTTGTACAGGTCATTAGTGAGGCCGCATCTGGAGTGCAGTCTACAGTACTGATACCCATACCTCCAAAATTACATAAAACCACTGGAGACAGTCCAAAAGAGGGCAGAAAAGATGATCATGGGCCAGCAAAGTAGGATATATGAGGAGAGAGAGGTTGGATGCATAGAACATGTACTCCTGGGGGGGCATGATTGAGAACTTCGAAGTATTTGAAAGGAATAAATAGGGTGGACGAGGAGATTGTTTTCAAGCTTAGTGGGAACCTAAACATGAAGGACACAGTCTCAAGTTAGAGTGGGTGGAGGTTTAGGAGAAAGGTTATGAGGCACTTCTTCATGGAGAGGGTGGTAGCAAGTTGGGATTTTTTTCTGGAAGAGGTGGTTTCATTTAAATCAGAAGGCAACTTTAAGAAAGCTAGTGTGCAGTTAATGGGAAAATATGGATCTAGGGAGGGATAGACAAAGGGAAAGGGCAGATTAGGGAGGGGAAACGAGTCAGTCACTTATGCTGAGGACCCTGCAATAGTAGCAAACTAAATAGACCAAATGCACTTTACTCTGCTGGCTTTGTCACTTTCTTTCTTTCTTTCTTTCTTTCTTTCTTTCTTTCTTTCTTTCTTTTCTTTCTTTCTTTCTTTCTTTCTTTCTTTCTTTTTCCATATCTTAAACTCTAGCATACAACTTAGAAACCATTTGATTTAATTATGATGACATGATATACCACTGTCATAGGGCAACTGTCATTTCAGCATCAATGATCTCTGAACTTTGCCATCTTAAGTAGCCAATAATATTTGAGAATTAGGTCTACTGGCCTGGATTTCCAGAAGAGTTGCACATGATGAGCCACAATTTGTGTCAGTATTGTGACACAAGTAGAAGCTGTGTCTGCATCAGAATGTGAATAAAAGATGGTTGTTTCACTACCTGATGCATCTGTGATTTCTTCACTATTCAGCCACCATTTGTGATGACACCCACATTTATCAGAAAAATGCTGTACACCAATTTTCAATACTTATGTAAATTATTTGTGTTACAATAATGATGCAGATGCTGGTCCACTAAAAGGGTAGTCTTGAGTCATGTGGCAGGTATAAAAGCAGCAAAGTATGCCCCCTGAATAGAAGAGATTACATGCGAACATACATTCAAATGTGAAAGGCCAGCAGAAGGCCCAAAGGTCTGCGGAGTCTGCTTGATGCAAAGCTTACTGTATGTGCAAATTCTCCACCCCCTCACTTGTCACTCTAACCTTCCCCTTAAACCTATCACACCCTCTTTTAAGTCCCCCTACTGTACTGTGATTCACTACCCCCGGGGCAGTGTATTCCATCCCACCAACACCTTCTAGTTGAAAAGTGCCTTTTGACCTCCTTCCTGTACCCCTCTGCCAATTTGTACTTGTGCCCTCTGGTGTTTCTGTTCTTAGTTTTACAAAAAAAGATCCCATATGTCTATCCTGTTAATGCCTTTAAGGTATCTGAAGGTCTTGATTATGTCCCCCTCTCTCTTCTCCTCCAGTGGTACATGATAAGGCTCACGCCTCTGTTCATGCGTGATATCCTGCTACACCTGAATCATCTTGGTAGCCCTCCACTGTACTGCCTCCACCCTGTGTATGTTTTTCTTTAGGTAGAGTTTCCAACACTGCACACAGTACTACAGATGTGGACACACCATGGACCAGTACAGGAGCAGAATGTCCTTTTCTCTTGCTGGAGAACTCTCTTGATATGCAATCCAGCATCCTGTTCTCCTTCCCCAATGCCTTTTGAACTGCACTGATGGTTTCAGGTTGCTTGTAATTGTTATCCTCAGGTCTTTCCCTTCCTCCTCTGACACTGTGACCTTCACCCCCCCCCCCAAGAATGTATTCAGCCCTGTGGTTGTTATGCCCTATGTGCATTACTTTGCACTTTTTAACCCTGAACTCTAATTGCCAAATTCCAGACCACCTTTTGAAATGTGCTAGGTCCTCATTACACCCTCCTCAGTGTCCATCATCCCACAGAGCTTGGTATAATCTGCAAAAGGACATATCTTGCCATTGATGCCATCCTCAATGCTGCTGATGAACACTTTGAACAGGACTGAACCCAGTACTGATCCCTGTGGGAACCCACTAATGTCTCTCATTCCAGAGTGCTCCCCTCTACCATCACTTGCAGTGTTCTACCCCCAAAACAGTTTGCCATCCATCAGGTTAGGTTTTCTCATGCCTTTATCCACCAGTTTTTGATTAGCCTGTTGTGGGGGATTAAGTAAATGGCCTAGCTGACATCAAGGTATTGCATGTCAACAGCTTGACCCTTGTATACTCCCCTAGTGACCCAATCAAAGCACTTTGTCAATTTTGTTTGCCCAGCTCTGTTTTTGTTTCCTTCCTCAACCCCACTACCCCAATTTCTATTTTCCCCTGTGCTATTAGCCCATCTTTTTCCTTAGTGAATACTAAGCAGAAGTATTAATTCAGTATCTCTGCAATCTCCCTGTTTTTCTCCATTCACGTGGTCCCTCTTCTCAGTGCCACTATTTTCCACTTTTTTTTTGTTCTTTTCTCCTTGACATATCAGGAGAAGGTCTTGTAACCCTTTTTGAGCCCATCAGCCATTCTTAGCTCTGTCTCTGCCTTGACTTGCTGACCTGTTCAACCCTGCAAGTTGATTTCATATTCAGGGCAGTCGAATTTACCCTGCAAGTTGGTTTCAGCAGCTCTGCATGTTCTGCCCTCTCCTTTTCCTTCTGTGTCATCTTGTATTTCCAGTAAGAAGCCCTTTTCTCCCTCATGGCTCTGACCACCTCTTGCATAAACCACAGTGGCTTCCTGCTTTTTTACCTTTTATTGTCCTACTTAAGACATCTGTGGTGACTGCCTGGACTCCTCCCTAATTACTGCCCATCTATCCTCCACATCCACATCCTCCTTTAGTTCTCTCAGTCTTTCTCCTAGCATCATTCCCATGCACAACAAATCTGCCCTTTTGATGTCAAGAGGTTGTGTTTTAATGTATATCACTTGATGTCCCATGTCCATTAGAAACCAGACTGGTGGTTAGATTCTCCCAGGGGCTCAGCGACCCTTATGCTTATGATGTGATCACTATTCATCTCAATTAGGTGCAGGATGGCACAATTCCTTGTTGGCCTCATGACACCCCTGTGTCAGAAAACCATCCTGGAATGCATCTAGGATCTCTCGGATCCTGCAACTTCTGGCTTGTAGGATGCTTCAATACACATGAGGCATGTTAAAATCTCCCACTATAACTGATGCGGCCCCCTCCTCAGGCTTACTGATCTCATCCTCCAGCTCCCTGTCTATGTTTCTTTCAGACCTTGTGATCAGTACACAACTTTTACCCTTATTTTCTTTCCAACCCCCAACTGCAGCTGTATCCAGAGTGTCTCTGTACCCTCACCCATGTCCTTGTTTTTGAACTTTATCCCCCTCTCTAACATAGATTCCCACTGCACCACAACTATCCTTTTTTCTGTCCTTATAGAGGGTATGACCTGAACAGACAGATCCCATTTCAGGTTCAAGCTTGCCCAGGTGTCAGTGACTGCCCCTAGATCTGCTCTACCGTCTGTTGCCATGGCCTGCAGGCTGTGCATTTTGTTTCCAAACTTCTGTCATTATAGATATCACTCATGTTCCCACTCCCCTCTTCATTCCTGGCCCCACTTCTTCATCTGGTTGCCCTACAAGCTTGCCATCCTCCTTGTCTTTTTTCTCCCTCTTCCTTCCTGTTCCTTCTCCACCATATTCACTGTTTCCCACTTACCCCTCCACCCTTTCCATTTCCCTTTCTACTTATTTTCCACTTCACTTGTGGGGGGTGCTTTCTTCCTCCTCCTATTGAGAACCCTGGTTCTGCACTTCAAGGTAGCCCTCCACCCTGCTCAGTTTAAATTCAGACTGTCCCTGATGTACTCCCTAAATCTGTCACATAGTACCGTGGTTCACCCTTGCTGAGATGTAACCAATATGATGAGTACAGGGATATCTCATCAAGGACTATTCCTCAGTCCCACACACAACCAAAGTCATTCTCTTTGTACCAGTCCCTTAGTCACTAGTTGTACTTGGATATCTGGAGGTTCCTAGCTGAGCTGGCCCCGGGTACTAGTAGCATTTCCAAAAATGCCACTGATTTTGACACCTTACTAACTTTCCTCCCAAGCTCCCTAAATCTATTCTGTACCTTCTGTACCTCATACCTTGCTAGGTCATTTGTTCCCAGGTAGTGTATGACATCAGGTTTCCACCTACTCCCTGAAAAAGCATATGCATAATAGGGATAATCCACTCTACTGTCAAACCCGAGCGGCACTCAACCCTAATTCTATTTGATCTCCCCCTTCCCTGTGGCCATCTAACTCCATTTAAAGTTGAGTCCCTTATCACCAGAATTCTGCTTATTTTTGTTGGTTTTTGTGCAGCCCCACTGGATACCCTCATCTTTATATCCTTTACCCATATCTACTACAATTCATTCCTTCCAATCCACCATTCTCCTGTCATCTCCGCCCTTACTCAGTCCCTGCTCCTGCTGTTCCCCACTCCCCATACTAATCCTCTTGTACTCAATTTCTCCTACCCCCTTTCCGTCCATCTTTTACTACTTTGATTTTTCTCTCTGTTGGCGAGAAACTCATTGTACCTTTTTAGCTTCCACTCCCTATACTCCCCCTCATTTCACCTCTGCACCCATTTTTTGGCTCAATTTTTGTCTAACCTCATGGTCTTTCTAATGCCCCCTCTGTCTTTTTCCACTGTGACCCCATCCATGCTAGCCTGTATACATTCCTCTTGGGGGTCAAGTAACAAGTATCTATTTTGTAAAGGCACTCCACTGGGGTGTCTGTTTCCATCATTGCTCTGCTTCAACCCACCTCATTTACCAACTGTTCTCAAGTCTCCCTCATTTGCCCAGTACTTTCTCTTGGCAGGTGCAGCCACATTCCTTGAACCCATTGACCCCCTATCTGACTATCCCCACTCCCACCTAGGCCCCTCTCTCCCTTTTCTGGTCTCCTTATCCCTATCATCTGGTTCCCTTGTGGATAGTTTAGTCCCCTACCCCTGTATCTGATGCTGCCATAGAGTCCTATCCAAGTCCTTCTACTAAGTTATCAATAACCTGTTTAGTTCTAACCTAAGCATCTCCACCTCAGCCCTCATAGCCCCCAGCCTTATGCACACCATGCAACCCTTAGGCTCACAGAGTGTGCCTTGGAAAACTGCAGTCCCACATCCCCTGCAGCTCACAACTCTACCCCTTTCTGCCTCTTGCCAGATCATTTTCCTGCTTCTTGCCTGATAGTTTTCTTGTCCTTATATGACCAGCCTAGATAGGGAGTACTTTAAATCATGCCATAATAGTTCATTTCTCCTCTTAACCTGCCCCCTGGACCTATTCCAGATAGAGAGTAGATTAGGTGCCTCCAACCTGCCTCTTCCAGCCTACCCCAGATAGGGAACAGCTCACCCTTTCCCCAAACTTTCCCATGTGGGCCTAGCCATGATACAGAGTAGATTAAAGTATTTGAATCCTGCCCATAACCAGTCTCTACAGGCCTACCCCAGATAGGGAGTAGTTAAATCCTAGCTCCATTTCTGCCTGTTCTGGCCTACCCTGTCACCTGTAATTACCCTCCACATCCCCACTCCAATACTCTAGTACCCCCTGATAGTTTCTTAGGTTCCCTTACATCCCCACCTACTGTACCTGGTCACTGTTGGGCAGATTCTCTTGCTACCTGTGTCCTACCCTGAGGAAACTCCTGCAGATGATGTCCTCTTGTTCTACTGTACTCGCACTCTGGGGGCTTTCACGCTCACTCATCACAGTGATTGGAGATATGATAGAGATACCAAGTGAAAATAGATAGTTTCATTACAACTTAATACAGACAGAAAGCTTAACACAAAGAACACTACACAAAACAACACCACACTCAACATGCCATGCACATCCACTGGTTGTTGTAAATGTTTATGGGTCAGTTACTGTATATACATACCTGAGCTATGTTATGTGATGTTCTGGTGTTCCATCTTCCAAGTGGTTGCTTCCATCAGTTGAGCACAGCATACCTGCTACTGTAGTTCCATCCTCAGCCTGCAAATCTCCCTTACTACTGCCTTATTTTATACTATCAGAGCTTGGAGAAGGCTAAGCTTCTGTGTCTTACACTTCAATTTCAATGGGGGTAGACAGCGGTGCCTCCAGTGTGTCCTGCATTGTCCATCACTTACATGATATGCCTGGTTAAGGTATGTATGTGGCATAGATGTATGCTGAGGGTGCGGATATCACCATGTGGTGCTATCTGATAAGTTTGGACAATATGTGACCTGGCAAGTGTTTCTGCCATGATCCCAGGGCTCACATGTGCTAGTTCCACAGGATTGTGGGCACTTCATGCAGGCTAATATCATGACCTATGTCTTAGAAACATATAAACATCAAAACTGAGGGCTGATAAGGACCACTGGGCCCACCCAGTCTGCCCAATTCCCCTACCTCCTGCTGAAACTACAGACCCTTCTTGATCGCTGGCTTTATTCTCTTTCCTGTTGCTAGGGTTCCCCTATGCCTATCCCATGCATTTTTTTAATTCCTCTACTGAGTTAGCCCCCACCATCTCCACTGGGAGTCTGTTCATGCATCCACCACCCTTTCCATGAAGAAATACTTCCTCACATTACCCCTTAGTCTACCAAATCTAGCCTCATGCCTTGACCCCTTGTTCTAGAACATCTCTTTTTCTGAAGAATACTACCCTCCTGTACCTTATTTATGCCTTTTAGATATTTAAAGGTTTCTATCATATCCCCCCCCCTCCTCCGGGGGTATACATATTGAGGTCCTTCAGTGTCTCTTCATATGACTTTTGGTGCAGGCCCTGAACCATTTTTGTTAGCCTTATCTGAATTACCTCTTCGCTGTCTATGTGTTTACAGAGATGCGGCCTCCAGAACTGGGCACAGTACTCTAGATGGGGTATCACCAATGATTTGTACAGTGGCATCACCACCTCCTTTCTTCTGCTGGTTACACCTCTCCCTATGCACCTCAGCACCCCACTGGCTCTCCCCACAGCTTTGGCACATTGTTTGGCAACCTTTAGGTCATCTGTTATGATTATCAACATATCCCTTTCCTGTTTGGTAGCTGTCTGAATCCCCCTGCATCATGTAAGCCTCCCCTTGACTCCTCTGCCCCAAATGCATGTTTTTGCACATCTTTGTATCGAGGTGTACTGACAGCATGTTGACACTGCCACAGCAAAGATCATCACAGTGACAGAATTTGATGAAAAACGTTGGGTCACTGTGATGGTCCCTGCTGGTACTGGTACTGCATCTCCCAGTGTTTCACCCCCTCCTTAAGACAACTCTGACTCAGAGTTGTATATCTAAAGACCAGGGAGTGTGGGATGTTCGGTGGGTGCAGCCCCCTGAAGAAAACACACTGACATCCCCAACAGGACAATGTCAACACTCAGCATTGTGTCTGTCGCTGTTGGGGATGTCAGTGAGAAAGGTGCTGCTTTGACATAGGTAAACCTTGTATTGAATCTTAGCTGCTGCACTCTTGAGCATTCCTCTAGTTTACCTAGGTACCTCCTCATTTTTTCCATCCCTCCTGGAGTGTCTACCCTGTTGCACAACTTCATGTCATCTGCAAAGAGGCATACCTTTCCTTCCAGCTCCTTTATAATATCACTTATGAAGATGTTAAACAGGACTAGCCCAGAACTAATCCCTGTGTCACCCTCCTTTCTCTGGATTGAGCTCCATTTACTACAATCCTCTGCTTTCTATCCTTCAACCTATTTCTAACCCAGTTTACCACCTTGGTACCCATTCCCAGGCTGCTTAACTTGTTTACAAGCCTCTTATGTGGAACAGTGTCTTGACACATATGTCCTGGGAATGATCTGTGTTTCATCTGACTCCTCCTCCCCAGCTCCTCATTCTAATACAGCTGCAGTTTTCATACATGTGGTGTGTGTGTACGTGTGTGTGTATGTGTGTGTGCGAGCGCGCACATGCGCACTTCTCTGTCATCCTCATCCTCCTCATTATTAACCCCATATCTGTGCATTATCAATTCCATATGTATGCAGTATCTGTGTGTCATCCTTATCCACCACATCATCATGTAACTGCTGATACTGTATACTTGGCATCACTATTAAATACCAACATTTAAAATCCTGACACCCACGAGTCTGAGACTGACATCCTGACATGGATCTTACATGCCAGATTAATATCCCAACCACAAAAAGCCCGACAGTGGAATTTGCCATTACATGTAGTTGGTTATAAGAATTTTGGTGTGTGTGTGAGGTGAAGCCCCCTCGACACGGGGTGCGGGGAGTATAGCCCCACTCCAGACCACAAACCAGGCAGAAGTCCAATGTCTGGCTTTCCATTGTCAGGATGTTAATCTGTTGGGTAAGAGCCGCGTCAAGATGTTGGTCTCAGGCTCATGAGTGCAAGGATTGTAAATGTCAGTATTTCATACTAGAGCCCTATATCTGCATCACCAATACTACATGTGTAATACATTAACATATATGGGAAACTCTCATCACCATTGCACATACATAAGACAGTACCAATACAGGACCACACAGGGCAACACACATATCTATGACACGTACACATACAGTACACCATTGCCAAGATATATAAAGGTCCTGGTTTGGGCCTTCTAAATGTTTGCTTCAGGCACAAATTAATGCCTGGAGCAAACCATAGGTATATTGGAAGATATTTTGGCACTTTGTGAGCACTAAAGGCATATTCTCAAATACCAGCCAGACACGATCCCAATTGTGCTTACAACTCTCAGCCCCCTACTAGCAACAGGAGGTATATGACCAACAGGGTGCTATGGAGATTGTGGGAGCAATCTGCCTGTTAGGGATCACTAATGGCAATTGTTTCATTTGAGCAACGTACCATTTTGGTACCCTAACATGCAAACGTCCTCCAACGTAACACAGCACCAAGGTGTTGGTGAGCTCTTTCTGGCATTGTTTTTTTACAGATGTTGACTAGCTTTTTGTCTGTACTTTTCTGTATTACACCAGGGCACCAGTAATGAGCTTCCCTGCAGCTGTCTTGGGAGTTCTGAAGATCCTTGTGGTCATAATACTGTAACTATGTTACGTTATCTATTGGAATGTAATCTTCAGGATATGTCTAGGAAAAATGGCTGCTCCGCTATCTAATAACAATTGTGAGAGCCACTAGTATTTATTTTGATTGCTACTTGCTGCAGAAACAGTCTAGGTCATGTTTGATATGGCCTCCTTCACCATCTGCTCAGTCAAAGAAATGAGCCAGTGATCCTCTGTAAAGTATGCCATGGAGTTATATAAAAAAATGTTTTGCTTTTTTTTGTAGATGTCTGGTGTATATTGTAGTGTATATATGTATTAATTTTAATATAATTGACATTTTCCTTACATATTGTATATTGCCTGATATAGAAAAGTCTATTAATGTTATGTATTAAATTTAAATTGCTCTTTTCTTTGCAGTAGTTGTTCCAACAGTGCCACAATATTTTTCAACTGTATGCGTTAATAAAGAATTTGAAAGGGAATTATATTGCCTAGTGTTCTTACCTGGTGAACAAAAACAAAATAACTGAATAACTAACTAAAAAACAAAGATGATATACCTGCATGAAAGAACTACTCAAAAAGAAGACATCTAATCAAAGGCTAAAGAGATGGATTACTACTGTATGTGAAACTACATCAATCAATTAATCAGTCAATCATCTTTATTTTACCAGGCTAGACACCATTGAGAATAGCTCATTTACAAGGTGGACCAGGGATGATCACAAGATAATACATATAATACAAGTACATGGAAATAACAGATAAAAACACATTCAGAAAAAGGAAGATATATACAAGTAAAGTGATCATTGGCAAGCACAAATGGAGTAACAATAGATACAAATAATTTCCATTGACATTGACATATACCTGAGCATGCCAGTTGGCAATGATAGGTGATACAAGGAGTTAACAAGGCTGTAGTTAGTAGAGAAACACATTTCGTGCATAATAAGTAAAGGTAAACAGCAGGGAAGGGAGGTGGAGGGGATGCTATCGAGTAGAACGAGAGCTGGGGGTGGGGCCTAGGTAGACAGGGTAAGGGGGATGGAAAGAAATCCTGGTCTTTAGAAAGAAAAAAGTTCACACAGCAAGTATGAATCCAAGAGATGTACAGGATCTTGGAGTAACACAATAATACCTTTATCAAAAATGTTGTAGTCACAGTTTTATTGACTAATTCAAATCCTTCTGTCTCTTTCTCCTACATGGAATATTACAGTTATCAATTTTCTGGTGCAAAGTTTGATTTTTATCTGTATTTTATTTATAGGTCCACATTTTCTGGAGTACCTGCACTGGCTAGTTACAGAGGATTGCAATATTATGTTTGAATGCAAGGTAACAATAGCATATGTTTTACAGTGTTTTTTTATTGTTTTTTTTGTTTTGTTTTGTGAATGAGTTTTCTTTGTACCTATTTTAATTTCTTATGCAACTATTCTTATTCCTATTCTAGTTCTACAGTCCATATACACATGCATCAGCTAGTCTATTTTTGCTTAAGGTGTATTTGTGTGTACTGTCTGGATTTTTATCTTTTGCTTTTATGAGTGGGGGGTATCTCTATATTACTTAAATTATTTAACATGGTAGTCAAAATGATATGTGTGTGTGTGTGTGTGTGTGTTTATCTTGAAATGAACTGCTGTAAAAATAAATTGGGTTAATAAATCTTGTTATTTTCAAATAATATTTATTTTCATTCATAACATGTTATTTCCACTTAAAATCTAGAAATACAGTAGAATGCAGAACACAATGGGTCAAATACAGAGTTTACAGTGGAAATAAGAGAAAGTTTTAAGCCAGAACTCTAATAAAAACATTAAAAATAGTGTGTACAGTATATATCAAGTATATACTCTGTTACAGTTGAATAACACATTTATCTACACTAACGAGTAATAAGGTCTTCATAACTAACTTGTTGCTCCCCATTTGTAAGTTATATGTCTTATCGCTCACTAGTGAAGACGAACATATTATTCTATGGCAACCCATTATACAGCCTCTATATATTAAGTGTTGGCAGGCATCAGCAAGAGGAAGCAATGAAGTAAGGGACTCTGCAGGTTGACTAAGGCAAATCACCTGTTCACTACTTAAGCAATATACTATGACAGAGAGTGGGTATATTGGTGGATTTACCATGCCTGGTGTGGTTTGGTCACGAGGCACAGCCGAGTGACTTAACCACACCAGAAGTGGTAAATCCACCCATATACCCACTCTCTATCATGGTATATTGCCATTATACAATGTTCAACTTGTTTTTTTGTTTTTATAGTTATATAAAACTTTTACAGTGGGTATACTGCAGGATTTATCACGGTCATGTGATGTGTTTTGATCAATGAGGTTACAGGATTTTCATACCCCATTGTATAATATGTAACAATCACTGCTGGGAAGGGTGCAAAGTCAAACATAGGCTGAAACTGGGAAGAGAAGCAACACCCTATCTACGCTAAGAGGATAAACAGAATTAAACAAGGCATAGGGAAACACAAACAGAAACAAACAAAAAAGTGGAAAACTAGAAACTCCCTGAAAGGGTTAATGGTACAAAAGTATTTCCAGGTAACACAGGGATAACAGAAATTGAGAATGTTGGGAGTGGAGCAGTGCACTTGCTGTAGGGCAGAATTTTTCAGCAAGACCTTCTAAAGACTGCAGTTCTGCCCCATCTGTAAACAAAATCTGAAAGGATATGTGTGTGAATACTAGAGGTCTATGAAATCAGATTTCTGACCTAGAGGCCATCATGGCAGAGGCCATGACTTGGATATGACCATACCAGGCTATTCTCTGTTCAGGAAGGACCAGGTGGGAAGGAAAAGAGGAGTTGTGGCACTTTATGTGAAGGAAACATAAAAGCAATGGTAATGTAGAGAAAAAAAGGGAAAAGCAGAAGTACTATGGGTTACCCTGGAGACAGGGAAAGGAGCCACTATTTGCACTGGAGTGATCAACAGACCTCCAGAACAGAGGAAGGAGTTAGATAAGGTACTGGTGGAAGCCATTGTCAAGATGGCAGGAAAGGGAGAGGTGGTGCTGGTGAGTGCCTTCAACCTGCTGGATGCAGATTGCAGCATACCAGCAGTAGCATCAGCTAGAAGTAGGGACATACTGGACTCTCTGCAGGGGAAGTTCTTAAGACAACTAGGCAGTTAACTTACTCATGATGCGGCAATACTGGACCTGGTACTCAGTAACAGGACAGTGTTGAAGATATCAAGGTGGGAGACCACCTGGGGACCACTGATCACCATATGGTGTAGTTCAATATAAGGACGTCTGCAGAATTGAACCACACAGGCAAGGCTCCTGGACTTCAGGAGGACAGATTTTATAAAGATGGGTGAATGCCTTAGGGGTGACCTAGCAGGGGGTGGCCGAGGTGGGTTGAAGTAACAGTGGACAAAGCTAAAAGAGAGCATAGTAAAGGCAACAAACCTCTGTGTCATCAAGTGAGCAAAAGCAAGAGGAATAAGAGACTGCTGTAGTTCTTGAACCCAGTAATTGAAAGGTAAAGACTAAAAGTTAGCATTCAGAAGGTATAAGGAGACGTAGAGGGAGGTGTATTAGGAGAATTGGAAGGAAGCAGGGACAGCAGTAATGAGTGCAAAGGCACAAACTGAAGAGAGAATAACTCAGGAGATAACAAAAGGGGATAAGACATTTTTTAGGTATTTAAGTGAAAAGAGGAAGACCAGGGGTGGGAGTTTAAGGTTAAAAAGAGAAGGGGGACTGTGAAGAAGGGAGAAGAAAAAAACAGATTTCCTAAGCACAAACTTTTGTTCATTGTTCACAGAGGAAGGAGAAGGGGAAGGGCTACAAACAAGAAAAAGAAGCTTTGGAGTGAGGGAGGTGGACACTAGTCCATTTTCAGAGGAGCGAGTCCTAAAGTGGCTCACTAATCGGAAGGTGGAGAAAGCAATGAGGCTAGACAGGGTGCATCCAAAGATAATGAAAGAGCTCATGGAGGTACTGACCACACCTCTAACATTCCCATTTAGCAACTCACTGGAAACAGGAGTGGTTCTACAGGAGTGGATGAGGGAAGATGTAGTCACACTACACAAAAGTGGTGGCAGGGAGAAGGCTGACAATTATAGGCCTGTCCGTCTGACATTAGTGGTGGAAAGTTAATGGAATCACTGCTGAAAGAAAGGATTGTGCATCATGGCACATCTTGAGTGCAGTGGGTTACAAGACCCGAGGCAGCTTGGGATCACAGGGGGGGAAGTCATGTCAAACAAATCTGATAGATTTCTTTAACTGGGTGACAAAAGAATTAGATCAGCCTGGAGTGGAGGACACTGTTCAACACAGGACACTAGTAAGCAAACTTTGTAGTTTAGGAGTGGGTCCAAAGGTGGTAAACTAGATAAGAAATTGGTTAGGGGACATATGAAAGACAGTGGTAATAAATGGAGTTCACTCTGAGGAAGGGAAGTTGACCAGCAGTGTGTCTCAGGGACCACTGCTGGGACCAGTCATCTTTAATGTCTTTATAACTGACATTGCATAGAAGCTGGAAGGGAAGGTCTGCCTCTTTGCAAATGACACCAAAATCTGCAATATGACTGACACTCCAACAGGAGTGGAAAGGATGAGCAGAGACCTCTGAAAACTAGAAAAGTGATCAAGGGTATGACAGCTGGGTTTCAAAAGTGCAGATTAATGCACTTAGGTCACATAATTCTACCCAGGGATGGAAAACAAAATAGGTGGTGTGGTATTGACAACTACCAGGCAGTAAAGAGACTTGTGAGTAATCATATCTGATGACCTAACGGTGGACAGGCAGTGCAACAAGGCATTCAGGAGGGCTAGTGGGATACTGGGGTACATGGCGGGGTATCACCAGCAGAAAGAAGTAGGTGGGGTTGTCTCTTTATAGGTCACTGGTAATATCCCACATAGAGTTCTGACTTTAATTCTGGACACCACATCTCCAAAAGAACATTGACAGAGTGGAGGACAACTAAAATGGTGCACTGTCTGCATCAAAAGCCCCAGGACGAGAGACTAAAGGACCTCAGTATGTACACCCTGGAAGAGAAGAGGAAGAGGGGGATATGATAGAGACCTTTAAATATCCCATGGAGGTAAATAAGGTACAGGACAGAAGTATTTTTTTCAGAAAATGGTGCGTAAGAACAAGGGGAAATGCTGTGAAGCTGGAGGTGGTGGATTCATGAGAGAAGTGAGGAAGTACTTCTTCAAAGTGTGAGTGGTGGATTCCTGGAACAGCCTTCCAGTGGAAGTGGCAGTGGTGAAAATGGTTGTGGGATTCAAGAATGCACGGGATAAGCACAAGGGAATCATAGTGGGGAGGGAGAAAGAGCTGTAGATCAAGTACAATCTGGGGTAATAATGTAGGTAGGGAAACATGTTAGGACTAGGTAGACCAATCAGTCATTTTCTGCCATCAAATGCTATGTTTCTATAAGTGATGCAGGAGGACTACTATGGTTAGGGTCACAAATGCTGTTCTATGTTAAACCCTAATTTGTTCATTTTTATACTGCTGCATTCCTTGAATGTAATAACTTTAATGCCATGTGCACATCAATCCCAGGACCTCTGGATCCTATTAATTTTGATAATAGTTCATTGGGTTGTTTTTAAGTTCTGGAATGTCGAACATGACAAAAATGTGTTTTTAATAAATCTTGGATGCTCATTGATAAAAAAAAAACAGCCAACGGTTCAAATCTGAAAATGTTACATTAAGGTTTGACTCAAGGGTGTAACTTTACTATTTGGTTTGCCTAAGATATATATAGTTATTAATTATTAGCAAAAATCATTAAAACTTTGGACATGCATAGTTCAGTTTTGTGAAAATGTTTCATAAGTTTATTTTTTTTGTCAAAAAAAATGTGCATAGCTTTCATAGCAGTCAGTTGCATCCTTTTCATGGAAATTGCCTATTTGCATGACTCATAGCACTCCTGCAAATGGTGATATTCAATTGGCCTAGAAAATATATTTTTGAGGGATTTACAACAAAACTCTCAAGTGGTCGTGATGAGGGGGATTCCAAGTTAAGACATGACCCAAGTTTGTACAAAACATCTTAATTTGGCTCAGTTATAGCGATTTTAATTATTTTATTTCTTGTTTTGAGAACAGATCAGGATCACTGGGAACTGGCTGGGAGAAGGAGGATTGATCATCTGAGGATGGCTTTATTCCTTTGTTGAGGGGAGGGCACAGTGAGCCACTACTTGCCTGCACTCAGTGGAGGCTGGGTAGCACAGTATCGAAGGACACTTCTAAGAGGGCCAGGGGGAGGCACTTGAGTACTTACAGTGTCTTCACACATGGGTGGGTACACATTCCCCAAATTGGATACTGGGGCAAAAATCAAGGAGGAAAAGCCCCCTGAGCACCAAGATGCTGACCAGCAACCCCACATGCCCTGTGCCACTGCTCATAGAACCCACTCACCCACTGAGGTAAGTGAGTTGGTGGAGTGAGGCCCAGGATGGGAGGTGAAAGATTGGGCTAGTGGTTGCTGTTGGAAGGAGAGGACACTCGGGGGGGGGGGTGGATGGAGAATAAGCAAATAATAGAAAAAAAACTACTCATAAGTTGCCCAAACTAGACATAGAAACAGACTTTGATGGCAGATAAGGACAGCTTAACCCACCCAGTCTGCCTGTTTCCTTACCTATTGGATAAGATGCAGATCCTAGTTAACCAACAGCCTTCTTCTTCCTAATCTCCACCAGAATTACCATATGTCTGTCCCATGCATTCTTGAATTCCTGTACTGTTTTTGATCCCACAACCAACTCAGGAAGACCGTTGTATGTGTCCTTCACCCTCTCCGTGAAAAAATACTTCCTCACATTGTCCCTGAGCCATCCCCCCTCTATCTTCAAATTGTGCCCCCCATTCTTGTACATCTCTTTTTCTGAAAGATGCTACCCTCTTGGACTTTGTTGATTCCCTTGAGGTACTTGAAAGTTTCTATCATGTCTGCCCTCTTCCTTCTTTCCTCCAGGGTATACATATTAAGCTCCTTTAGTCTGGGATTCTGGAACACAGATTGCGTCAGTGCCTGACACAGCTATGTTCAAGCCCACTTGCACCAGTGTTGCGTCCAACAACCCGGGGAGTCAGGTCGCAAGTGGGCTTGCACCATGGTGGGGCTGCCACATCCCCTTAAATGGGATTCCAGAAGCCCCACCAAGGACATAGGAGGGGATGCCAGTTAGACCAGAGAAGAGAGGTGGTCTAACTGGCTTGCACTGCTGGAGTGCAGTTGGACAGGGGCCTGTAGAGACCCACCAGGCTATGTGGTGGGGGGGGGCATAGATGGGGAATGGCAACCCATCCTCAGAAGGCTACAAGATGGTGACATCACAAATATGCATTCCACATAGTGGGCACATTGATGACCAGATCTTAGGGCTCCATAACCATCAGTCACACCATCCCCTGTAGTGTCCCAGATCCATCGGTGGTCCAGTGGCCCCCCATCCCTGATTCCCCTCGGGATACCTGGCACATGCCCCTGAGCCTCACCCCTGGCCACCATGCCCTGGTAACCATATACACCACGTTATACTCCCTGGTGGTCTAGTGACCCCTCCTCCCTCCCCAACCCGACAGGCAATGGTTGCCCCCCTTGCTACCCCCAAATCCCCAATAAGCATTGATGGTTGGCACAGCCCTCCTCACATCACCATGACCAGCTACACAATGTGACCTCACAGGTCGTTTATGTGTACTGTACACTTACATGATCTCTGAGATGTACACATACTCGGTCTGTGAGATTGCTTTTTGTGGCTGGCCATGGTGGTGTTGGGAGGGCTGTGCCAGCTGCCAATGAGGGTTGGGGATTAAGGAGAAACAGGGGGGCACCCACTGCCTGTCGGGGTGTGGAGGGGGGCAACTAGACTGCCAGGGAGTAGGGTCTGCAGTGTCCTTGGCCTCATTGCCTTCCCAGGGGATCGGTGATGGGTGGTGGTGGAGGGACACATCTGGACTGGGGTGACACTGCTGCCACTGGACTGGGGGATTCTGACCATTCACCCACGGGTTGCAGTGGCATGGCACAGTGCCTGTCAATCAGGGGCAGCACATGGGTGCCCCTGGCAATTGTGGGACAGTGCCCTTTGGAGGCCACATAACTCATACCACATTCCTGTGATGGCTGCCCCTTACCTGCCTGTGGTCAGGGCTTCCTGCCCCTTCTGATACCTGGGGTGTCCACCTATGCAGCTGTAACCAGATTCATCTGTGGACTTGCGAAAGGACCCCCAGTTGCACACCTCTGTCTACCGCAGGCTGGATTTTGTGGCTATTCCAGATGGCTTGGCACAGGTTTCCAACCTTCTGGAATAGCGTTTTTTGCATGTGCCACAACTGTGTTTTGCACAGCACTCTTTTATGCTGCATTATGCACCCAACTTCTGGAATTGGGCACGTGGTCTCCAGAACTGGGCACAGTACTCTAGGTGGAGTTTCACCAGTAATCTCTACAGTGGTAGCACTTCCTCTGTCCTTCTTCTTGTGATACCCTCCCTATGCACCACATCATCCCACTCACCTGATCTTACTGGCCTTGTCATACTGTCTCATCACTTTGAGGTCTTCAGATATGATTACTTCCAGGTCCCTTTCCTGTTTGGTGACTGTCAATACCTATTCCCCCATTTTATCATCTGTCTCAGTGTTTATGTAACCTATGTGCATGATTTTGCACTTTCTGAATTGAAGCACAGCTACCATGCATTGACCACTCCTTGAATTTTCTCAGGTCACTGCATATTCTTTCCACTCCTCTGCAGTGTCTACCCTATTGCAGATTTTGGTGTCATCTGCAAAGAGTTATACCTTCCCTTCCAGCCTGTCTACAATGTGACATACAAAGACAATAAGGAGGACTGGTCCCAGAGGTGAGCCCTGAGGCACCCTGCTGGTCACTCTCCCTTCCCAGATTGAAGTCTGTTTACCACTACCCTCTGTAGACTATCCATTAACCAATTACTTATCCAGTTCACAGCAATAGGACCCACCCATAAACTGCCCAGTGTCCTTATGTATCTTCTGTGTGGTATGATGTTGAACACCTTACTAAAATCTAAGTAGACCACATCCACTGTCCTACCCTGACCAATTTCCCTGGTCACCCAGTTGAAGAAATCTATCAGATTTGTCTGACATTACCCCTCCCCCCATGTATCTTTTCTGCCTCAGGTTTTATAACTCAGTGGATTCAAGATACTTCACAACCCTTTCCTTTAACAGTGACTCTATTCATTTCCCCAACAATGATGTCAGACAGACACACATTTAGTCGTCAGCCTCCTCTCTGCTTATGCTTTAGTGAAGCAGGACTACATCTGCTCTCCCCCAGTCTTATAGAACCACTCCTGTTTCCAGTGAAAAATTGAAAGGGACTGTCAGAGGTGCAACCATTACCTCCCTGAGCTCCTTCAATACCTTTGGGTGTACCCCATCTGGCCCCATAGCTTTGTCCAGTTCAAGAATTGTGACTCCCTTCAGCACTCTCTTCTCTGTAAATGAACTTGGGTCTACCTTCCTCCCACCTGTGCTACTGCTGTTTTTATGTGGCCCTTAAACTTCACTTTCTTCTGTGAAGACTTAGCAGAAGTATTTGTACAGGGTATCTTTTTCCTGAGCTTCCTCTGCACAGTCTCCCCTTCCCCTCTTAACCATTCTATCCCTTCCCTCATCCTAGTCTTTTCACTTATGTACATAATAAAGATCTTGACCCCTTTAGTTACACCTTGGGCTGTTATTTCCTCAGCTGGCATTTTTCAGCCCTCACTGCTTTACCTGCTTCCTTCTGCTTCTCCTGTTACACCTCCCTACCCTCTTCCCGCTGTCTCTTTATACCTCTTGAAAGTTATCTTTTTAGCCTTCACCTTTCCAGACACTTTCTTTGAAAACCATAGCTGCCTTTGTTTTCTCCTTTTTGCTCAATTAATTTGTGTAGAGGTTTGTTGCCTTTGCTGTACCTTCCTTTAATTTAGTCCACTGTTTCTCCTTCCCACCCAGGTTATCACCCCCCCAATAGGTCATGATCACCCAATATTTGTTAATCTGCCCTAAGGAAGTTAAGGAGCCTTGCCCTTGTATGGTTTCCTTCCACTGCCATCCTTATGTTGAACCACACTGTACAGTGATTACTGGTCCCCAGGTGGCCTCCTACCTTGATGTCTGCAATACTGTTCCTGTTTGTCAGCACCAGGTCCAGTACTAACCATTCATGAGTGGGCTTTCTGACTAGCTGCCTGAGAAGCACCCCCCTGCAGGAAGCTTAGGATGTCCCTTCTTCAAGCTGAAGATGCAGCTTGGAGGATTCAATCTACATCCAGCAGATTGAAGTCCCCACCAATATCCCTGATCCTTTTCTGTCATTGTGCTAATGGCTTCCACCGGTGCATTCTCCAGATTCTGACCCTCTGTTGGAGGTCTGTAGATCACATCAGTTTGAACAGTGGCTCCAGTTCTTGTTTCCATGATGAAACACAGTACATCGAACCCCTCATTCCCTCCCCCAGATTCCCTGTGTCTTTGTTGCTTTGATATCCTCCCTTACATACAGCAGCTTCCAACCTCCCTTGCTTCTCAAACTCTCTTTCCTGACCTTTGTATAGTTCTTGTCTAGCCATGTCCCAGTCATTGTTTTCTATTATACACAGAACACTCAGTAGTGGTCACAATATCCAAGTCTGCTTCCACAATGATGACCTCTAGGTCTGGAATTCTATTTCCTAGACTTCTTGCATTTGTACACATGGTCTTCCACACTTTCTTTTCGCTCTGCACCCTACCTCCTCTTGTCTTTTTTGTAGAATTGTCAGCAATTTTTTGGCTTACAGAGCCTGTGCAAACAATAAGTCATTATTAACATCAAAACAAATTCACATTTCTTCATCAAATCGACAAAGAACCAATTCCTCCATAATATCCAACAAACCTTTAAGTTTTGTAACAAAACTTTCTGCCTTTTTTTCTCTATTTTTAAGCAGAAAATTGTTCTCCAAATTGGCAAAATTCATAAATACATCACTCTGTAACAAGTGCTATGTGAAAAAAAATCTTCTACTGGCAGAATTTGTGCAAAAGTTGGACTTTCGCTTATGCAGAAGTTCAGAAATCATTTTGCCAGCTTTCATGGAAATTCCAACTTAGAATAGTGGAATAAACATAAGAAGTGTGGATTATTGCATTAAATTGCAGAAAAAAATATCCTCAGAACTGATCACTGTGAGTGGTCAGTTCTGCAGAATTTTTTTTTCCACAGTTTAATACTGTGCATTAATCCATAATTCATTCATTGCACTGTTCAGTGAGTTCTACCTCACTGGGTCCCTGCTTTCAAATGGGAAATGATTCTATGATGTTCACACCTGAAGAATAAATCAAGTAAATAATAAACAATTAACTCTCTGGGCTCGATTCTTGAACATGCAGCAATGCCATAAGCCCCGGCTGCACCCACAGAAGGCACACATGGCTTGCAACATTCCTTGGCCAGCAATCGAGATTCTTGATCCCATGCATCATATGCCACAAGTTAGACCATCTTTTTGCTAGTCTAACTTTGTGGTAATAATGGGACCTTTTTACAGGGTTTGCTCCAAATATTAGGCATAAGCCACTGTAAAGGGGGTTGTGTCGCAAATGCATGAAACCCTTGTGAATCAGACACAAGGTGCGACAGTGTGTTCAGTGCAGCACTGGGTTTGATGCAGGGCTTGTGCAAGCCATGCATCAACCTTTAAGAACTGAGTCATGTGTGTCATATGTCTCATTTATGGGATAAATGCTTAAATGTATATAGTAGTGTTATGCTCTTTCCAATTTTTGAAAGGAATATCAGCTTAAATGTCTTTTTTTGTTTCAGCAGTCATCACGTGTAAAGTTTTGTTTTGCTCAAGTCATTGACTCCTTCCTAATTTAGCAAGCAATCAGCTGTAACGTGTACACTGCTGGACACATCAGTTGTTTCAAAAGTTGGTCAGATGGCACACTCAGTCTCATTAAATACCTGATTGATAAAATCACCTGATCATTTTGGCACCTGGCTCAACCACCCCTTTCCTCCTTTCTAGGACACCCTAGGGATCAAGTGAAAACATTTGTCTTTCAGTACTGAGTTTTATTTCCTGGTGTCCAGTGGATTCTCCCCCTACCCTCTTGCTCTAGTTACACAAATTAAACTGATGTAAACCCCCACCCATGTCCGAAACTTACCTCCTACCCCTGCATAGAGCTCAGTGCCAGCATCAGTCTTCACCTTCAGGCTCCTTCTTTCGTGGCTGGAGCTGCCAATATTCTTTGCTGTCCTGGCCCTTTACTGGACTTGTAAAAGAGCACAGTAACAGTTGGAGGTGCCTTAATCTGCTTGCTTCAGCATGCCTAACAAGCCCCCAATGGACAGTCAGCAGCAGGGTAGGGAGTGTAATGCAGCAAAAATTATTAGTCTTCATCAGCAAAGTGGCTGGTGAGTCACTTACAATTCTTGCCGCTCCACCCCCAAGAGCAAGACAGCAGTGGGGCAAAAGCACATATATAGAGCTGCAAATGTTTTCACTATGCCAGTGGAGCTCCATCATGTGTGGCCGGTGAATTGCTCTAATTCTTCACTCCCCCAACCCGAAACAGTCAAGAAAGGGGCATCAAACAAGCAGCAGTATGAACAGTAATATCATCTTCTACTAATAAATCTTTCCTCTGGACTGTGGAGGCTATAAACGTAACTCCTAGTTGTTTCTGTGAATTGTAGACATGTAATATAAAAAATCTACTGACCAAGTGAGAGCCTCCCAAACCATGTGTTGGATCAAAAACAAATAGAATTATAGCATAATCACATGATTTTAGCCACATTTCTGAGTAACACTAATACTGACTGATACATGTAAAAAAACATTGTAAATAGAAGCTAACACACACCAGTCTAATTCAGCATTAGACACATCAGCCTAACTAGCTCTGTATTATATAGGTGGTGTCACGTGAGGCTGCAGAGCCTAACTAGCTCTGTATTATATAGGTGGTGTCACGTGAGGCTGCAGAACCAATCAGCCCACTTTTCCACCTGCAGGTTATACCCGCTGAACACTAGGGGGATCCTGCCTGCTAACACCTATTCCCCTACATTTTACATCTTAAAGCAATATGTATCTCATAGGTCTCTGTATACTCACATTTCCCTCACTCTCCTATCTCCCCCCAGCACCCTTACCGAAAACCTCACTGTCACCCCTGCTTACACACATCTGCCAGCACCAGAGCCACCCTTATATCATTCCCCCACCGCTCCTAGCCCTCCCATCTCCCTTCCGCTCGCCACTAGTTCATCTCACACATTGGACCACCCTATCCCCCCACCCCACCCTCCACCAGTGCCCATCCCCCCAGTACACAACTGTCGGTGGTTTCCCTCTGTCCTAGCCCTACCCCTCCTTAACTCACTACCCATCCCCTACACTGCCCCCCCAAGATTCTCACACCAGCCCAGGTACCCCTACCACTACCACCGTAGTCCTTTCCTCCGACTCGTCATCCTACTTCTCCTGCTCTCTGGAAATGTCCACCCTAACCCCGGAGCAGGACCATCAGCATCGCCCCCTGCAGTTCATGGAATCTGCATAGCCTCCATGAATATCCGTAGTCTCCCAAAGAAGACCGCTGCACTCCAGTGTTGGATCTCTCAACACAAGCCCAACATTCTTGCATTAGTGGAGACCTGGCTCTCTCAATCTACCCCAGACTCTGCTGTCTCCCTCCCTGGCTTCACCCTCTTCAGAGAAGATCGGGTGGGTAAGCGTGTGAGGCCTACGCGCAGTCTACCTAAATAACTCCCTCGCTGGTCGCACGCCTTCCGACCCCAAGCTCGGCCACGGGGAGGCACAAGCCATCACATTAAAATCACCCCGACCCAGGCCGTGGCCTCTGTACCTCTACCGCCTATAACCCTTTCAATGGTACAAAAATCTAGCGGTCCGCCTTCCTCACCAATTATCTCTCCACCCTGCCACACAAGGCTGATCAGCTTGTCCTTGGAGACCTCAACATCAATTGGCTTGGCTCCACCTCAATGCAAATTAAGGACAATTTCTCTGCCCTTGACCTATCCCAATTTGTGAATTGGCCCACTAGATTTAACCAATCAAGTGGGACCAGCTCCCTACTAGACATTGTGCTCTCAAACAGCCCGCATAAAGTAAAGGCAGTTAGCGTCCTAGCCGACGCCCTTAGTGACCACTCACCTATTCTCTGCCTCTGATCCTCCCCCACACGTACTCCTGCAAACAAAGCAACCCCCCATCGACGCTTCCGCCCCAGGGGCCTTAACAAGCTAAAGCAGTACCTTGCCCTGGTCGACTGGTCCCCAATCTCCCTGGCAACAGACATGGATACTGCCCTAGCCTTCCTCACTAATACCTTCTGTAAGGCCTGTGACATCTTTGCCCCTGTCACCAACACACACCCCAAGAGACACACCGCTGCCTGGATTTCCCCCTCCCTGATCTAACAACTAAAGCAGCGTGATAACCTATGGCACATTGCTGGCGAGACCGGCAGGTCAGCTGACAGGCAAGCCTACAATGCAGCTCGCAACCAGTGTACCTGGGCCATAAGACAAGCCAAAGCCAACTATTATCAAACCACCTTAACCTCCTCCTGGGGCTCTGCCCGAGCCTTCTGGGACAACATTAAGGAGTTAAACCGGAAAACCCGCTCCGCTCCTCCCTCTCAGATGGTTATTAATGGCGCAATTAATACTGACCCATCTTGTGTTGCTGACTGCCTCAACACAACTTTCTCAGACCTTAGTGCAGTCCTTCCTACTACCTTCTTTGACCCCGTCCCTATAACCAACCTCCCAGCTGTGTCACGCCCCCCTTTTCTCTTCAAGGCTATCTCCCCCAAGATGCTAAACCACTCCTCCTAAAAACCCTCACCTCCCACAACCCGAGCAGTGACCCCCTTGACTCCAGGATACTCCACCTGACACTAGATGTCATGCTAGCCCCCCTCACTGACCTAATTAATCACTCTCTGTGCCTTGGCCAGTTCCCGAGTGCATGGAAACAGGCCAAAATCACCCCTATCCATAAAAATGGAGACCGCACACTACCCAACAACTATAGACCTATCTCCATCCTCCCCCCCTCTCTAAAACTCTTGAGAAAATAGTGTCCACTCAACTCGTGGATTACCTATCCAACTACAACATACTTTGCCCAGAGCAGCACCGCTTCCACTCTGGTCACAGCACCACCACAGCCCTACTGGAATTTTCCCACCAAATACGCTCTGCACTAGATACAGGGGAGATTGCTGGGGCAGTGTTCATAGACCTATCTAAGGCCTTCGACACTGTGAGTCACCCATTAATGCTTGACACCCTCCACCAGTTGGGTCTCTCATCTGGCCCTCTGGCCTGGTTCTCCAGTTACCTCCGGAACAGATCCCAACGGGTTAAATTAAATGGAACCCTATCTACTGCACTGCCTATACGCTCCAGGGTCCCACAAGGCTCTATCCTGGGCCCCACATTATTCAGTCTCTTTTAAACACCCTTCCCAGCTCCTGTACAGGCAAAATGCTTCTTTATGCTGACGATGCAGTCCCTAGTTGCCTCGCACCCAACCCACTCACCCTCCAGAGCTCCCTGCACTCACCTTCAGCCAAGCTGAAAATGGTTCTCGACCATCGCCTGGTTCTGAATCTCAAAAGACAAAATCAATGATCTTTGCACACAGACAGAGTAGCTCCAAAATGCTCCCCTTTGCATCATTCCCAGCACCCTTCACCCCTCGAGCAGGTATCAGCACACAAATACCTGGGCATCACCTTTGACTCGGCTCTCTCTACCATGCCCATGTCAGTGCGTTGTCCTCTGCCATGAATGCCGGATTGGACTCCTATACTCACACAAAGACTGCCTCCCCGAGGTCGCCTTATGGCTGGCTATCTCTTCCTCCATCCTGTCTCTGGTAGACTACGGACTCCCCATCTACGCAGCCGCTGACCCTACTGGCCTCACTAAAATACAGACCTCCATCAACAAAGCCTGCAGGCTCCTAACCGGTGCCCCCCAGCAGAACTCACACATGACAGCTCTACTCCACTTCAAACATACTCAGCTTTGAAGAACGTCTGCAATACCACACCCGTATACTGGCAAAAAAGGCTCTACTTGGGTTTTGCCCCACAGGAGTTGCTACACTGCTTCTACGGGCCTCCCACTGGGTCACAACCCATAATACCAACAAAGCCACCTTCCAGGTGCCCAGAGCCAGGACCTCACTTGCACAAAGGTCCTTCCACCACAGAGCACCATCCTGTTACAATTCCCTCCCCATGCACATCACAAACATCCCCAAAACTGGCCCCTTCAAAACCACCCTACGCAACCACCTCACGAGTACTCATAGCTGTAGTTGCCTGTCCTAGGGCTACCGAGGGTGCCCTCAAATCCAACATGTCCCTGTTTGATCTAATCCTTCTCATGAGCTCTTCTACAACTTGGATATATTCAGTTACTCTTGAAATGCCTGTTATTTAAATATGCCATCTGTGTTTCACCTGTGCTGTTCCCATTGTCTTGCTTCACAATTATGTTGTCTCCCCTTCCTTGTGATGAGGTGCCTTTGTAAATGAGTCTCTGACTCAAAGGTTTGTAAATCTGATATATGAATAAATAAATAAATAAATAACTGCTGTTCTCTTCATCGTCACTATTTTGACTGATCTGGCTTATCTGTGATCTAGATACAGGCTTATATATTTAAGACTGTATTATCTGCCCAGACTGGCTGCTCTCTGCCATGGAATACATACAGCTCTTTGGCATGCAACTCCTGAAAAGTCCAGTTCATCATCAGAGTCCCCATATACTGTATATCCATGCTAAAGTCTGTATCCATGGCACCATTAGTTTAAATGTTGAGATGAGGATTTATTGATGTCAGCGCTTCTTTGGTTTCACACATTTACACACTGACAGATCTGTGGTTGTCACAGATACAGTTGTAAAACATAGGGATCAACATAAATGAAAAAGATGCATAAAGTGTTTGAAATCAATTTTGTTTTAATAAATAGAATGTAGAAGGAATACTGAAACAAGCTGTTAACATTAAATGCAGCAATTTTATTTCTTATCTCATTTAACCTACTACTACACTAAAATCCCTTGTCATGTTCATTTTTAATAAGCACTAATTGCTAACGATCGCTACTAATTCTAAAGTCTGGGTCTGAGACCAAACAATGGAAAAAAACACAAAAGAGAGGTGCAAATATCATCAGTCTTTTTAAGCAAAGTGGCTGGCAAGTCACTTAAACTTCTGCAGGAGAAATAGAAAACATAAAATTAATCAATAATTAGCTTGCTGTGCCTTTGTAAATGCCCCTATATTATGCCATACTAATACATGATACTTGACAGACTGCTAAAAACTCTAAAAATAGGGCAGAAAGCACATTAAGCCACATACCATATATTTGGACAGATGAAAACAAAAATAAAAACCCACAGTGATGTCTAGCAAACAGCAGGGATACACTAATTATAACAGGTGTATCTAGGTTACTGAGGATGCAAAACTGTCCAAAAAGCCAGAGGGAAAGGGGAAGGTGAAGGCAGAGGTGGTGGGATAGAATTGAAAACTAGGTGACTACATATATAGCCCTTGATTTATGAAAGTTCATTAATGCAGAATAATGCTGATAATTCATAAATTACTCACATACAGGGTGCAAGAACAAAAACCGGGAGATAACTGGTGTTGGGGGGACCAAGTGCAGAACTGTATAGATCAGCTTGCCAACTGCACCCAAATAAAAGCCCCATTTGAAAGGCTCTTTTTAATGATTGTATGTTTTAAGTGCATCACTTTCAGACAGAAGTTCTGCAACAGAATTGATCACTGAACTGCTGAATAATTACGTGTACTGCAGAATAATAATTCATTAAACTGCGGAATAAAATTTCTCAGAAATGTCATTTCACAGTTCATGTGTATCATTCCAAAGTTCAGTCAAAAATTCTGCAGAACAATGCAATAGTCTGCCAAACACTTTCAGAAGATTCCAGTTTCACCAATGGTGGAAGTTCAAAACATTTTGCAAAATTTATGAAAATTTGTGAGAATTCTGTGAAAGCAGAATTTACCATTTTTGGCCAACTCTCTCTATAACTCAGAAATGGACAGAGTTCTATAAAACTTTTTTCGTTTGAAGACCGAAGGACTGAGATGAATACTACCAAATGTTACAGTCCTATGGTCTTAGCAACATTTCTAACATTGAAAACAATGGTTTAAATAGAAAATGTCATTAAAACCTTGATATGGGGGATTTTTATTTATTTATTTATTTCAAAAGTTTCTCCATGAAAGAAATAAAGAGTTGATAGCAGCTTATTTCCAGATGCATCCTAGGGGTGAGAAACAAGGAAGATTGTCAAGAGGAGAAAAAAATAAATACTAGCATTGCAAATATAATAGTAATACACAGCAAAGCAATATATTAAATGAGTATAATTATCAGCATTGTAAGACAATTCGATATAACAGGCACATGTAGTAGGTAAAATTAAATTTTGATATGTAGGGGAAATTACTCATGCAGGTATAACAGGGGAGCAGGAGAGCAACATTCGCAGGTAATATGAGTGGGGGAAAGTCAAGAGGTGGAGGGTCTTGGACAGTTGCAGTTGAGAGTAGAAAAGAAAGGCAGAGGAGACTTAAGAGAGAAAGCAGAAAAGGCAGAATGGATTGACAGGGGAAGGGTGCAACAGAGTTTAGGAAAATATTATGAGAAGGCAGCTCGACCAACAATAGATTTCCTAGATGGAATAGAAAGTGACTAGGAAACATTGCTGCAGAGATGGTGGAGGAAGCGGGGGGAGAGTAGGGTAGTAAGATAGAAGGAAACCAAACCAGAACTTTAATACAAAGGATGAACAATGGGAAAGGTGCCTGGCATCAAGAGAGAGGAATGACAGGGCAGATTAAAGTGAGCAGTGGTGGACAGTCTAAAGTGAGCAGTGGTGGACAGTCTAAGGCAAAACATGAAAAAAAACTGAAAGGGGGTTCAGTCTGGTAAAGGAGTATTTGGGAGCTCCACTGTAAACTATGTCACCATAGTAAAAAAACAGAGAGAGTCATCTTTAAAAGAATCTCTCAGCAGGCAGGACGTGGGATACTTGCTTTATTGGTGTACAGTGCACCACGCTTGGGGTGGAGCATTTGGTGTATAGTATCAATGTGCACTGATACATTAAGATGTCAGTCTAGCTAGACCCCAAGGTACTTGAGGAGCATACATCCTGAATTTCCTGAATTGTAGCATCATCAAGGCAGTGGAATGAAGAGAGGGAGGTGAGTCTGGTAATACTCAATCTGGTTCCAAAAGTCATGAAAACAGGTTTTTGTTTTGTATTGAGAGACAACTGCTTAGTTCAGAACCTATGCTGAATATTCTCAAAATCCAGCTGTAGCTGGGAAATAAGGTCATAGGAAGAGGAAAAAATTACAAAAAAAATACTGTATCATTAGCAAACATATGAATGGATGCAGAGCAACAGACAGAGAAGAGGTAATTCAAGAAAATGGAGAAGAGAATAGGGCCCAGAGCTTACCCTTGAGGGATGCCCAACCAAATGGGGAGTAGGGAGGAAATATAGCTTCCAGTCTGGACAGCTTGAGACCGTCTTTTAAGGTAGGATTAAAACCAACTAACTGAGGAGTCAGAGAGGCCCACTGCTTTATGCTTCTTGAAAAGGAGGGGGTGTGCCACAGTGTCAAAAGCTTTAGCGAGAGCAACACATGTCATGGAGGTAATTAGTTCTTGATACATTCTTTAGATCAGAGAGTCAGTGTGCTAGAGGAGGGAAGTGGAAGTGCAGCGGGATTTCCTAAAACCAGACTGGAAAGGGATGAAGAAGGAGAAAGCAACAAAGAAGGAAGATATCTGAGAAAGAACAAGATGTTCCTGTAACTTAGTTAAGGATGGAAGGGGAGCTATATGATCAAACTTACTAGGAGAAGAGAGATCATTACCTTCAAGGAGAGGGATAACTGTAGGCTGCTTCCAAGCTTTAGGGATGGTGGCAAGGAAAAATAGAGGTTGAAGAGTAGGGTAATAGGCAGAGCAATGATAGTAGCTGCTAGAAGAAAAATCTTAGGAATGAGACCACCATGGCTACCTTCCTTCTGAGGATTAAGGACAAGAAGGGCCCTGTGGGTAGGATAGGGAGTGTTGGGAAATAATGAAAAAGATAGACTTCAGGAAGGCAGAGGGAGAAAAGAGAAGGGTGAGGGTGAGGAAGGGATGAGAGAGAGAGAGAGAGAGAGAGAGCACAGATGGTGATTTAGGAGTTAAAGGAACAGGCAACAGAAGAAGGGTCCAAGATGAGGGAGTCAACAACCTTGAGAACAGAGGATGGAGACTGGGTCAGAAGGAAGAAAAGAGATTGGTTAACCTTCCAATACTTGGTAGCACATGAGGTGGGCGCCTGAATTAAGGCACCATCCTAAACTGCAACGCAATGTGGGCAAAAGCATGAATGGCGAGGGGGGAGGGGGGCAACTGAATGTGGTGGGATGGGCAACCGTAGTGACAGGATGTCGCTGTATGTACATGCTAGTGGGGGGAGCGAGCATGGTCTGGGAGGTGGTGGAGTGGATGTAGGGGGTGGCGCTGTGGTCAGTTGCAGAGCTGCACTGTGGAATTGAAGGTTGGCCTCTGCTTGCAGTGCTGGGGATCCAGGTTTGGGTGTGGGTCCAGGCACTTCTGTTGTTTTGTTGTGCTGGCCCAAAACTTGCCTCGTTTTTTTGCTTTCACCCACCCCCCGACATGTACCCACCTGGAGTTGAGAATCCTTAAGCGGAGGGGTGCAGCTCCCCACAGAAAAAAATGCATTAAGTCCCCAGCATCATTCTTCCATGAGCCGAGGATGTCAGAGTGGTGAAATTGTTTTCGCCGCCATGACGTCACATGCAAGTCACTGTTAGGTACTCGCCATTATCACATAGAACTCAAAACTTGGAAGGGTGATTAATGTTCTGGAGTGTGTATTGAAAATACTCAGAATGCAAGTTTGATGGTTTTGGAACAGACATTGTGAAGGTGTAAATAATTGGCCAAAGCAGCCAGGGAGCCAGTGATCTTATAGGATTGTCAGCAAAATTTCTATGTTGAAGAACACAAAGCAGACGAATTAGGGAAATGAAAAACATTAGGGTTTGGAGTCTTGGTGAATTGGTGGTGTAGTGTTTCTTGTGGTTGTAAACTCTAATACCCACCCCTACCCTAAGCCAACAAACATGTTATCCCCTGGCCCATGTAGTTGCACAAGATTCTCCATGCACAGTGCTGGACAGGATTGTGGGGCAAGTGTGTGACATTAGTGCATCTGTAGGTGTCCATCAGATACCTAGGATATGTGTGTCCCTGCCTTACACAACACATAAAGGGTGCATAGGCCTGGGATACTCTTAATGCACAGAGCCCATAGTGTGTATATATCTATATGGGTGCAATAAGAATATCCTAAAGTCATAGTCTTCTCCCTCTTTTCTGAAGGGTTTGCAGCTGTCATACACTATCAGCTGAGTGTATGCAGTGCGAGGGGGGTATATTGATGTGCACACTCTGGACATGCAAAACATTTGCACTAAAAATATATTAATTTTGTGTTATACAATATACGTTATGTATAAAGTGTTACATCTTTTATGAATTGCTTTTACCATGGTACATGGAGAAAATCAGGACGCTGTCATGGTAAAAATATCAAAAGTCATGGAAATCATAAAACAAGTCACCAAAAGTCGTATATGTTTTTGTTAACTAAATTACCTCTATTGTTAACATGTTTTTGTATCAGTACAATAGCAAATATGTAACTATTTTAAAATGCACATTCATGACAGATGTACACTCCTGTCATATGATTGTTTTCCTTTTTAGTTGTTTAAGTGTGTTGTGAAGTATTTATTTAACTATTTTTGTGAATTACATATTTAGAATATAGATACATAGATACATAGACAGTGTCGGCAGATAAGGGCCTATGGCCCACCCAGTCTGCCCATTTGAGCTTGTAAGTTCAGTTTGTTTTCCTAGAAGTCTGTTTCCCCTTACCCCTGACCTCTAGAATTCCTTTATGTCTATCCCATGCATTCTTAAATCCCGTGATTGTTTCAGCCCTCACCACTTCCTCTGGCAGGGTGTTCCACTTGTCCACCACCTGTTCTGTGAAGAAATTCTTTCTCATGTTTCCTCTGAATCATTCTTCCTCCAACTTCGTCCCATGCCCTCTAGTCCTGGAACATCTTTTTCACTTATAAATAGTGTTTTCCTGCACCCTGTTCCTCCCTGTAAGATACTTGCATGTCTCTATCATATCCCTCTCTCCTCCTCTCCTCCAGGGAGTACATGTTCAGTTCCTTCAACCTGTCTTCATAGGACTTGTGATGCAATCCATGCACCATCTTTGTTGCCCTCCTCTGAACCTTCTCTACCTATGTCCTTACGTAGGTATGGTCTCCAGAACTGTACACTGTACTCCAGGTGGGGCCTCACTAGTGTCTTGTATGCGGAATTATGACCTCCCTTTTCCTGCTGGTGATGCCCTGCCTATACATCCCAGCATCCTATTTGCTTTACCTGCTGCCTTGTCACACTGTTTCCTACCTTGAGGTCATCAGAGATGACAACCCCAAGATCCCTTTCCTGCTTGGTGCATGCTATATCCTCACCCTCCAACTGATATATTGTGCCAGGGTTTTTGTGCCCCATATGCATTATTTGCACTTCTTTGCATTGAATTTCAACTGCCAAACCCTGACCATTCTTCAAGTTTCTGCAGGTCACTTCTCATTCTGTCTACACCCTCTGGTGTGTCTATTCTGTTACAGAGCTTTGTGTCATCAGCGAACAGTGAAATTTTGCCTTCTAGATCCCAAGAATGTCACTGATGAAGATGTTGAATAGACCGGTCCCAGCACTGATCCCTGTGGTACCCCACTGGTCACTCTTCCCTCTGTGGAGTGACAGCCATTTACCACCACCCTCTGTGTCCTGCCACCCAGCCAGTTACCTACCCACCACACTACTGTCCTGCCCACACCCATATTCCCAGTTTGTGTAATAGTCTTCTATGTGGCACAGTGTCAAAGGCCTTGCTGAAGTCCAGATAGGCCATGTCCACTGCCCTCCCTGATCCACCTCCCTAGTCATCCAGTCAAAAATTCAAGCGAGGTTGGTCTGACATGACCTCCCCTGGTGAAACCATGCTGCCTTGGGTCCTGTAGTCCATTGACAACAAGATGTTCCACCAATCTCTCCTTCAGTAGTGCTTCCATGATCTTCCCCACTACCGAGGTGAGGCTGACTGGTCTGTAGTTCCCTGCTTCCTTTTGTTCCCACTTTTGTATAAGGGGACTACATCTGCTGTCCTCCAGTCTTTGGGTACATCCCTGTTTCCAGTGATCAGCTAAACAGGATAGCCAGAGGTTCAGCCACAACCTCTCTTAGTTCTTTAAGGACCTGGGTGCACCCCATCTGGCCCCATTGCTTTATCAACTCTTATTACTTCCAGTTCCTTCAGGACCCTTTCTCATGTAAAGGGACTTGTGTCCATTTCTGCACCATTCTCACCCTTGTACTCCTTCAGACCCATTACCCCCCTCTTCCTCAGTAAAGACTGAGCAGAAATACCTGCTCAATATGTCAGCTTTACTGTTGTCATCCTCCACGCGGCTCCCATCCTCCCCTTCAGTCTCACTATCCCTCCCTTTGTCTTTCTTTTTTCACTTATGTACCTGTAAAGGTTTTGTCCCTTACCCACTGATTTTGCAATGTGTTCTTCTGTCTGAGCTTTGGCTTCCCTTACTGACTTCCCTGCCTCCCTTTGCTTCTCCTGGTACTTCTCCCTATCCCTTCTGCCTGTGTCTTTTTATTGCCTGAATGCAATCTTTTGGCTTTCACTTTCTTTGCTACCTCTTTGGAAAACCATAATGGTCTCCTCTTCCTTTTCCTCTTGCTAACCTGCTTAATGCATAATTCTGTTGTTCTTATAATCCCCATTTTAAATACTGCCCACTGTTCCTCAACCCCTGATTCCTGTCCCATTCCCCTTAATGCCTCTTTCAAGTATCTCCCCATTTTCCCAAAGTCTGCCCCCCTAAAATCCAGGATACGTGTTTTTGTGTGGTTTGGTTCTGCTCTTTCTGTGATTTCAAACCACAATGACCGGTGGTCACTGTTACCCAGGTGCTCCCCCACTGTTACCCCCATCACACTGTCCCTGTTTGTGAGCACAAGGTCCAGTATTGCCTTCTGCCGAGTTGGTTCCATGACCAGTTGCTTGAGGAAGGCACCCTGAAGGAGTCCAGGATAAATCTGCTCTAGTTGATGCTGCTGCTGGGATGCTCCAGTCCACATCTGGAATATTGAAGTCTCCAACCAGTACTACCTCACCTTGTCTGCCATCCTTTGGATGGCTAGCATCAGCTCCCTATCTGTTTCTTTCTCCTGGGCTGGTGGTCTATAGACCACACCTGTGCGGATGGCTGTCCCCATTTTCCTTTCCAGCTTAACCCACAGTATCTCTCCCCCATTTTGTTCCTCCTGGATCTCTGTGACCCTTATGTCATTTTCACATACAGTGCCACTCCTCCACCCTTCCTGCCTGCTCTGTCTCTTCTGAATATGTTGTAGCCAGGTATGGCCATCTCCCAGTCATGGTTATCATTACACCAGGTTTCAATGATGGCCACAATGTCCAGGTCTGACTGTACCATGACAGCCTCCAGATCTTCCATCTTGTTGCTAAGGCTCCTGGCATTTGCACACATGGCTTTCCATGATTTGACCTCCCTAGACTGCTTCCCTGTTCTATTCCAGCCCCTTCCTTGGTTGTCATTTATCCCTGGTTCTCCTTGCTGTCTGCCCTTCTGCTGAATTTTGCCCCTTTTCTGCTTATCCACCTCTTGGGCACTAATCTCCATCTTTTGCACCTGCTTTGCAGAGATAGCCACTCCTCTGGTTCACTGGTTCCACTGCTAGCTGTGGGGGTGAGCAAGTAGGTACCCTCCTTGCTGGCCTGCCACCCTTTGCTAGTTTAAATGCTTGTCAATGTAGCATTTAAACTTATCATTGAGTGCTTGGATTCCCTCCAGGATGGATGCAGGCCATCAGGCTTGAACAAACCTCCATCCCTCCAGGTGGGTCCAGTCACCAATGAATCAAACCCTTCCTCACAGCACCAGTTCTTCAACCATGAGTTAAAGTTCGTGGTGCATGCACTTATGCTCTCCCTTGCCTCTCACAGGTAGTACTTCTGAGAAAGTGACAGAAGTAGCTACTTGCTTGAGACCCTCCCAGTTTCCTAAACTCTTCCTGAACTTCCTTTGGCTCACCATTTGCCAAGTCATTAGTACCTAGGTGGATAATGACATCCAGCTCACCCTCCCGTCTTGCCTTCCCAGTGATCCCCAGTATCTTCCTTCCATCCCTCCATGCCATGGCACCTGGTAGGCACCTCACCTCCCTGTTCCCCCCTCCTGTGTTCCTAGCTGGATCCCTCTTATGATGGAGTCCCCCACCAGGATTCGCTTCCTCCTCCTCTGGGGTCCACTGCTTTCCCCGCTGAGGTCACCTCCTTGGCTAACCTCCACATCCTTTCCTTCCACTTCTCTGGGTACCTCTATTTGGTTGTCCTCGTTTGCCAGTGTGGCATAGGAGTTCTTGAGTGGAATATATCAGACTTTTGACTGCTTTATGCATGTAAAAATGCTGCTTTGTTAACCCCCTGAGACACTATTGGAAACTACAGTACCTGCATTCAGAAGTTAATGCTGTATTCTCAGACAGTCCCATTCTAGAGCATTCTGAAATCAGTACAGCGACATGGGTTAAACCTTTGAAAATGTTACATTTTCACATACTCCACTGTATATCTCATCAACCATTTGTCAGATCGTGCTGCAATTTGCAGGGATTGTAGATTCTGAAAGGATTTATAAACTGTCCTGAAATCCAGCCTGATCTGCTATTTAGTTCCTATGATATGGAATTCAGGATCAAGATTTTGCATGGAAATGGTCAGTGAGACCTAACAATGGTGGCACAAACACATGCCCATAAGTAAACAAAGAGTTTTTAAGTAACTTATTTGTCTTCTTACTATATGTCAGCAGCTAGGATAAGGTGGTATATGCATTTAAATTGTTGACTGATGGAATGTGTGGTTATGTCATCATTTAGCTGTGTCATTGATTTACTTACTGTGAAAATTGGTGTTGTATATACTGTATGTAATTCTTTTCTCATTTGTATAGGTGGCTAATACCAAAAAAGAAACCATCTTTAAGTGGTACAAAGATGATGTTGAAATTGAACCTGATGAGCGCCCCAATCTGCAAACTGGAGTGTGCCAACTGCTTGTTACAGAGGTACCATTTACTGAATTAAAAGTGCAAACATCCTTCAGTATCCAATAGATTTGTTTAATTTGATTTTACCATAATTTTGACCAGACAGTAACACACTCATACTGTAATATAGTTCTGATTTTAATCCTGATAGGATTAAGGCAGTGTTAAGACAATAAAAGTGATAAAATTATCACAGATATTTTGAAACTTGTAATTAGTGGTTTTGCTAAGCCCACATCTTCCTTCTGACTCTTCATCTTGAGTCCTGTCTGTAACCCAGAAACCTAATTTAGTAATGATAACATTACTACTATATTTTAAACCTAAAATTATAACATGTGGTATTTTGTGGTCCAATTTACCACTGCTTTGTTCTATTTTTATATTCCCTTCATTTTCTTTTAGTCCCTGCACATCCGGCAGGGTTGTAAAATATTTATTTAGAATATTAGCTGATTCTAATTGATTTCCCAAAACTCCATTTTGTTCTATCTGTATTTGTGATTGCCTATTTACAGGCAATTCTAGGGATTTTAAAAAAGAACAATATTTACTTGAGCCTTCAGTTTCTTCACATTTTTAATGAAAAATTGCTGTTTTGCCATTTTTATTTTTCCTTTAAGGTGTTTCTGGCAATTTTAAATGCTTCCCAATCTGTTTGTTTCATTGTTTTATTAGCTTTTTCCACAACCTATTCTTTATGCAGATTTTTTTAATTTTTTCTGTCACCCAAGGTACATGTATTTTCCTTTGTTTAATCTTTTCTAGTGGAGCAACTTCATTGCATACACTAAGGAATAGGCTATTAAATTCCCTGAAGGCAAATTCCACAGTGGGTATAAGAAATATTCTTGACTATTTTACCTGCCTAAGTTTAAATAAAAAAACATCAGTACTGTATAATTTGAAATTTCTTACACATTTAATGTTATCTGTTAACTTCGCTTTTATTTTTCCTTCCAGCTTCAACTCACATCCTATTGTACTGTGTTCTCCTAATACCAGCTGATTTATTTGTATACCTTCTGTTTCAATATTGTGGGAAATAAAAAACAAATCTGGAATAGTCCCTGGACTTTTCAATGCACTTTTCCCTGTCGAGTAATTTATTAATTGGGTCAGATCTAGTTGTTTGAGACTCCTTTCCAGTGCTTTCCTCTAGGGTGTCCCCATGCAGCATTGAAATGTCTGACTACTGTTAATTTTTTTCCCATTGAATGATTCATAATAATATGGGCCAATATCTATGATGCATTACAGCATTTACATGCTGATTCAGTATGCATGATTATAAGGGCATGGAGGAGGGACATACATAGTCCTATAGAGGAAAAGGAACAGACAAAGTATTTACATCTACAGTCTACAGTAGCCTTTCATAGTTGGAAGTTTTCATGGAAATTTGCTATCAGATATTTTTGGGTTCCTAGAATACAACATAATTATCTTGCAGGCAGAGGTTCTGACTGCTGGAGAACTTGTGGGCACTCTGCTGCCACAGATGTCCATGTGTTCTGGGACAGCCCATGACACTTGCTTTTTTTACAAATTTGAACTCAGCTTTTATGGACATTTTGGAATGCAGAAACTATTAACAGCACATACCTATATGTCTCTGTTCCCCTGTTATGGGTACCCCTGAACTCACCTCCCACCAGAAAATGACTAAATATATGTTTAATTAGCAGTGAAAAAAAGCAATTAGAAAGCACTGGCACATCCTATTTGTCTACTATCTCCTCTGACAAGATATAATAGTAGATGTTCATTAAATGGAAAAGATCATAGCACGGTGTAACCAATATGTAGAAAAATTCAGAATTTTCTGGTGATACTGGGTCATATACATAATGAATCATTGAAGGGATTTTATCCAATGAGAGGAATTAGGTTGAAGTAGCAGAAGGAATATGTCTTTGTATTATTATAACGTATATAAGTTAACAGTCCAACAGCCTTTAGTATATGATAATGTATGGAATTCCCTGGTTATTGTTACCTTGATTATAATTCATGTCTTCAAACTTGTAAAAATGATACTGTTAAATACTGATGTAATTATCATATTATATATGTCAAGATGATTGTGCTGTATCCATATATGATATCCTATATAAAATTTATAATAAAAATAAAGTAAAAAATACTTTAAAAGAAAATAATTGCTACCCCACCCTCTACAGTATGTCATACACATACATCTCCCCTCCCAAGATACCACACAGTTTTAAAGTATATCTACCCCATCTGTACACCACAGTGCCTTCACTTCCCTCTGACCACCCATGATCAAGACAAAGCCTTTCTAGATTGCAAAAGTTTTCTTCCCCCTTCTACAAAATCAGTTTCTCCTACCTCCTCCTATCTCACCAAATCATAATTAAATCCTTACACTTCTCTACCATTTTACAAATAAACTACCCCTAAGCCCCCAAACAGCAATAGCAGCAGTGGAGTAAAACTGTTCCCACTAAAAAAGGAAAGCTTCCAGCGAACATTCCATAATCCAAAAGGTGTCTTACTGTGAACAGTGGTAAAGAGTCTGAGCAGAAGCCAACAGGTAGCCCACCTGTATGACCAATGCAGAAAGAACAGGCTTTACACTCATGGAATGAACATGTATAAAAATGCACCCACACACTGAGTTAAATGCTAAAAATCTGCTTTATTTGAGGATTCTTGTGTGTGAAACCACAGACCAAGTTGAGGACCAGTCCTGCCCTGACACTTTGAGATAAATATTCTTCATCAGTGGGTGCCCACTGACAAAGAGAGTTTGTCTTGAAGCACCGGGGTAGGAGTGGTCCTAAGCTTGGTCTGTGGTTTCACCAATGAGAATCCTCAAATAAAGATAATTTTTAGCATTTATTTCAGAGTGTGAGTTCATCTTTATACCTGTTCAATCCATGAGTGCAAAGCCTGTTCTTTCTAAAGTGAGTGTTTTCATTCTTATGTGTGAGTGACATATATAGTCTAGTAGTAACACTTGATTGCCTGGCTATATGCCAGTCAGGAATCCTGATTAGAATATACATTATTCACCATTCATTCATTCATTGGAAGGAAGTTGGTAGGGTATGGTTTTCCTTTTTCAGGCTTAGCACTGCAACTGGGATTTGGAGGCTTCGGGGAAGAGAGGGATTTATTTGCAAGAGGGTGGTGAAGGATGAGGGGTTTCTGCCATGGTTTAGTGGGACAAGATGGGGAGGCAGAAAGGCATTTAATTTTGTGGGTGATGGAAAGGATTACATAACATTACTATAAAACTTTGTTGGATTAATGTGCAAGGGAGGTAGGGGCTCAGGAGGGATGGATGGGGGATATGTTTTAAAAGTGAGTGGCACCATAGGAGGGTATAAGTAATAGATAATCCACTCTAGGGTACGTGGTCGCGCTTTGATATACGCATGAGGCTGCACGACCGCACATCCCAGAGTGGATTATCTATCTTATAAAATGAAATAAATATTTTTGTGGGAGAGCAAAAAAGTAGTCCCCGTCTGGCATAAGAATTAAAAAAAGGAAAAAGAGGTTTATATTTCTTTTTATTTTCATTTACTATTCCTAGAATAAAGTCGTTGTCTTTATAGGGAGGAGAAAGAGTGGGGTGTGTGCTGTTTATGATACTGTACTTGCAATATGACATCTGCAAAATCATGATCTGCAAGCTTAGTGATATTTAGACACCACCACAGATTGATTCTCCAAGGAACAATTGGATATTTTTAAACACATGAATTTTGGTCACATCCATTTTGGTTGACTTGATTGTGAATGAACTCTTGGTGTTGATGGGATATGCATACTTTTATGTTGTTTTTACTGTGGATCTGCAGTGAGGTTCAGCATTGCCAACAACCTTCAGAAGCCAGTTTAGTAGCATTGAGCATGTTCAAGATCTTTGATTAACAACATGAATCATGGTACATTCCTTTCTAATCTGTTTTGTTCTCAGTTTTCCAAAAAAGACCAGGGTGTCTATAAAGCAACAGTGACTGATGAGAGGGGTCAAGATGTGAGTACTCTTGAAGTATCTGGCAAAGGTAAATGAAGTTCTTTTTAAGTTAAGGTTATGATTTCTGGAATTCTAACACTTTTATGTTTAGCCATAAATAAATGGTTATGCCATTTCTCTTAGGGGTGTAAGAATCCCTTACCCCAAATATTTAGCCAAATATTCAGTTTGGGTCCCCAAATACTTGGGTATTTAATAATTTTTAGTATTATCTTAATTAAGAAAACAAAAGAAATGAAACAGTCCCATCCTCCTCCCAAGCCCAGATCCATTAAAATACATAAACCATCCCCCATCCAACCACTCCAGTTAGAGCCCTAATCTTACCCTTCTGCCCCCTCATAATCCATATTTTGATAATAAAAATATTTTAATTAAAAGTGCAAAGATGGACGATGCACATAACTCACCTGCCTCCACAACTGGCCAATAACTTTCAGCATTTTATGGTGCCCCACAACAATACTACCCCATCCCACAATGGCAGCAGTACCCTCAACCCTGCAACCAATTCCAGTCCCTATTAGAGGGAAGAAAGGTGACTGACAGCCTGCCTTCCTCCATGGCTGGCTGACTTCTTCAGAAAGAAAGTGATTCTGTGCTTGCTCATGCACTTTCTCACATAGAAAAATCAGTTGATCCCATGATAAGCTGGTTTTAATATGCAAGCACATTTATTTAGAAGTCACCTGGCTGTGGAGGAGGGCAGGCTGTGTCACCCTTTTTTCCTGTCACAGTGATCAGAACTAGTTGCAGGTTGTGGAGTGCATGGGGGGGTAAGGTAGCTATTTTGTTTGTGTTGTAAAGCACTGAAAGCGGCTAGCCATGAGGGTGGGCAGGTGGTGCCGGTCACCCATCATTGGGCTTTTAATTAAAAATGCATTTTTATTATCTTAATATGGGTGTCTGTGTGGGGAGGTAGTTGGGGCAGCAACGGACAGTGGGAGAAGTAAGTAACTTATATATTTTAAGTGATCTGGTCTAGGGAGGTGAGTGGAATGCTGTTTCATTTTGTTTGTTTTGTTTTTAAGACAGCATTTTCCAAATAGGGAATGAATAATGCTACTATTTGTTATTCAAATCTGAGTAACAAATAGTGCACAATCAACACTATTGGTTACTTGTATGTCACTAGTTTCTACTGGTGATGGAGGAAGCTATAGAAGATAAAAGGTGATTTTATTTAAATCTAACGACAATCATTATATTGCTCAAGTAATTTAATGTGATGAACACTGATCTTATTTTGTTTATACAAGTTTAAATTGTATTTTACATAATGTTTGGGTACTGCAATGATGTTTTAAAGAACATGTTAGCCTTTTTAGTTTAAATTGAATATTGTCATTAAATTCTACATTACGTTGCCTTTCAGTATACGACAATATAATCCTGGAACTCAGCCGTGTTAGTGGTAAGTGGACTATTCTTATTCATGTGATATTACCTATTATTTTGACATATTTTTGTATGTTGAATACTCTAAAATTAAGACAAATACTATTAGAAACATTTGCTTTTGTATGTCTACAAAATTTAGATAATTTGAGTTCCTTAAGCCCATGAGTCCTACTTTGCATTTAGTACATGCATAGAATTACACAGACCTGATAATGGCTTGTAAATATAAAAACTGTAGCTTAGAAACATTTAAATTTATAGTCTGCTCAGAGAAACCAGTTAATAGATGTGGTCCTCCCAAACTAGATGGAACATCCTGTGCATGCCTCATTAATAGGATGTAGCCCATCATTCTGGAGGCTGAAGCACTGCCCCATCTACACACACCTATGTGGGTTTAGGGAGGAGGTCACTGAACTATGGGATGAGTTGGCTAGGACTTGGAGGACCTCTGCATCTAGTCATGAGCCACTGTTACCTAAAAGGATGCCAGGGACTGGCTGGACTATGGTGAGCTCTGGAGGGGTGAGAGTGGGTCAGAGGTAGATTCTTCAGCTGGTACTACTACTACTTAATTCCTATACAACTCAGGTAGGGCAGGATGACACCCATGGTGGTCACCAGGGAGGATGTGGGGGGGTCCTCCATAAAGAAGACCCAAAGGGGGTGGTAATAGACCTCAGAGGAACAGGAAGCAATTTCTGGTAGGGGACTCAATTGTGAAATGTATAGATTTTGGGAATATGAAAGGTGGGAGAGGGAGGTTAGCAGCCTACAAACCTGCGCAGCCCAGAAGGATGGGAAGTGAATCCTGAGTATCTCCAATATAGCAGGATGGGAGGATAAGCTGGATTTCATTGTCTACCTGGGGAAAAATTACTTGCCCAAGAACAGGGCTGGGATAGTGCAGAGGGTCTTTAGGGAGCTGGGGAAGGGTCTTAGACAGGTAGTGTTCTCAGGAGCTTTCACTGAGTTGCTGCTGGTCTATGACAAGGTGAAGGAGTGGGATCCCTGCACTGAAAGCATCAAGTCATTGTTGAAGGAATGGTGCAGAGAGGAAGGGTTTGGCTACATTAGAGACCGGGGACACACCGGGAGGTATAAAGGTCTATAAAGGGGTCATAGTCTGCATCCATCCAGGAGGACAACTGCAGTCCTAAATGAATGCTTTAAATATTACTTTGATGAACATTTCAACTAGCCCAGAGGATTGTGGAAGAAATAGGGGAGAAAGAAACTATCTCATCCCCACAGGCTGAAGGAGAGTGTATGGAGAACCCAAGGGAAGAAGACTACCCCATGGTGCAAATTAATAAAGAAAGCATGGTGATTATAACAGGAGCATTGAATAGAGGCAGGAGGAGGGAGGGAGGGCTAAAAGATAAAAGGGGGTAACAAATAGAGTGGTAAAAAATATGGAACGCCATGTGTGTGAATGCTAGAAGTCTATGAAATAAGATTCTGGACCTAGAGATCATCATGGGATATGCCTGTTTGGATAGTGAAGCCATTATCTAGTCATACTGCATTAAAAACCATGACTGGGACATGGCCGTACCAGGTTATACTCTGTTCAGGAATAACAGGGTGGAGAAGAAAGGAGGGGGTGTGGTACTTTATGTGAGTGAAAGCACAAAAGAGATGGAGATACAAGAAATACAGGGGGCAGAAGTGATGCGGATCACTCTGGAGACAGGTTCACTATTCAAAGTGGTGTGATATGCAGAACTCCAGCAGAGGGTGAGGAGTTAGATAAGGTACTGGTGGAAGCCACTGGCAAGACGGCAGAAACATGGGAGGTGCTGCTGGTGGGGGACTTCAACCTGCCAGCTGTAGACTGGAGCCTCCCAGCTGGTTTGGCAAGAAGCAGGGACGTACTAGACTCACTGCAGGTGGGCATTCCTCAGGGAACTAGTCAGCCAACCCACTGATGATGGGGTGATCCTGGACTTGGTGCCAAGTAACAGGGATAGTGTTGCAAACATCAAAATGGGAGGTGATCTGGGGACCAGTGATCACTAAACTGTGTGGTTCGGTATACTGTAAGCACAGCTGCAGAAGAGAACCATAGAAGGATGAGGGTTCTGGACTTCAGGAAGGCAGGTTTTATAAAGATGGGTGAATACTTCAGGGATGACCTGATGGGGAGGATGCCCGGTGTGGAGTGGAGGAAAAGTGGGTGAATCTAAAAGGGGGACATGGTGAAGGCAACAAATCTTTGTGTCAAGCAAGTGAGCAAAATCAAGAGGAGAAAGAGGCCATTATGGTTCTTGAAAGAGGTGACTTAAAGGGTAAAGGCTAAAAGGGTAGCATTTAGAAGGTATAAGGAGATGCAGAAGGAGTAAGATGTGAAGGTGTATCAGGGAAACAGAGGGAAGCAGAGAATGCAATATGGAGTGTGAAGCGCAAACCAAAAAGTAAATAGCCCAGGTGATAATGAAAGGGGGCAAGACATTTTTTAGGTATATAAGTTAAAGGAAGAAGACTAGAGTAGGGGATTGTAAAGTTAAAAGGAGAAGTGGGGTATAGTACAGATGATGACCAGGAAATGGCAGACATCCTTAATGAATACTTTTGGTCAGTGTTCACAGAGGGAGGAGAAAGGGAGGATTCAAACAAAGTAACATGAGCTTTGGAGGGAGGGAGGTGGCACTAGTCTTTTTTTAGGGAAGAGAGTCATGAAGGGACTCACTAGTGAGAAAGTGGACAAAGCCAATAGGCCAGACTGGGTGCATCCAAGGATATTGAGGGAGCGTAGCGTGGTACTGGCTGCACTTCTGACAGTTCCATTTAACAGCTTAGAGGAAATGGAAGTGGTTCCAGGGTAGTGGTGGAGGAGAGAAGTAGTCTCACTTCACAAAAGTGGTAGCATGGAGGAAGCTGGCAAATATAGGCCAGTCAGTCTGATGGTGGTGAGAAAGTAAATGGAATCACTGCTGAAGAAAGGACTGTGAAATATTTTGGATCCATGGGTTTGCAAGCCCCAAGGCAGAATGGGTGACAAAGGAATTAGATCAGGGTGGAGCAGTGGGCATGGCCTACATAGATTTCAGTAAGGCTTTAAACACCATTCTACATAGGAGACTAGCAAACAAGCAGGGGAGTTTAGGAGTGGGTCCAAAGGTGGTAAACTGGGTAAGAAATTGGTTCGGGGATAACAGGGTGGAGGTAAACAGTGTTCACTCCAAGGAAGGGAGGGTGACTGGGAAGGGGGGCTTCCTCAGGGATCCTTGCTGGGACTGGACTTCTTTAATGTCCATAAGTGACACTGCAGAAGAGTTGGATGGGAAGGTCTTCCTCACTGTGGACTGAGGTTGTTGTTCTTGATGCACCTTTTATGGCGGTCTGACTGATTTTAACAATTAAAGCTGCTTTACTTTGGAAGAAGTCTGAGTTGTGCAGATATTTTCTGTGATGTTTGACTTCATGTTATATCCTGCACACTCCTTGCCCTGTGGAGCTGTTTTGCTGTGCCATCCCACTGTGGACAGCAGCAACATCTGCAATATGGTGGACGTTCTGGGAGATGTAAAAAGGATGGACAGAGACTTGAGAAAACCTGAGGAGTGATCAAGGGTATGGAAGCTGGGTTTCAATGCAAAAAGTGCAAAATAATGCACTTATACCACAGAAGCTCAGGAGTACAAAATTAGAGGGAGCAGTATTGACAACTACCGAACAAGAAAGAGATCTTTTGGTATTCATATCTGATAACCAAAAGGTGGCCAGGCAGTGACACAGGGCAGTTGGGAGGGCTAATTGGGATGCTGGGGTGCATAGGGAATGGAAACACCAGAAAAAAGAGGAAGGTGGTGTTGTACTGTATAGATCACTGGTAAGACCCCGTCTAGAGTGCTGTGTCTGGTTCTGGAGACCACATCTCCAGAAGGACATAGATATAGTGGAGGTGGTCCAGAGGAGGACAACTGAAATGTTGCAGGGTCTGCATCAAAAGCCATACAAGAAGAAACTAAAAAACCTAAATATGTACTCCCTAGAAGGAGAGGGGTATGATGTAGACCTTTACATACCTCATGGGGTAAATAAGGTAAAGGAGGGAAGAATTTTTCAGAAAAAAAATGTACTCAGGAATGGGGGGAATGCTATGAAGTTGGAGTTGGTATACTCAAGAGAGATGTCAAGAAGTAATTCTTCACAGAAAGAGTGGATGATTAGTAGAGCAGCCTTCCAGTGGACATGATTGGGGTAAAAACTCGTGCAATTTAAGAATGCACAGTTAGGCATATGGGAATCTTAGTGGAAAGGAAGTGGCAGGGAGAAAGAGCCAGAGATTGAGGAGGGTCTGAGGTGATACTGTAGGTAGGGAAAAATTGGCAGACTGAGTAGGCAAAGCAGTCCTTATTTTCTGGCAAATTCTATGTTTCTGTGTTATGCTCCTTATGCCATAGCCACCATCTGCCCCATGAATCTGTTCCATCTAGACTTGAATCTGGCTACAGATTTTATAGTTATCAAACCAATGGGCAACCTGCTCCGTTTGTCTGCCACCTGTTCCACGAAGAAGTACTTCCTCACATTCCATCTGACACTGCACCCATCAACATGTAATTGTGCCCTCTGGCATATGACTTTTCATTTCTTTTGAGAAGCTCTCAGAAGTCTTTTCTGTTGATCCCATGCATAAATGTAAAGATTACTGTTATACACCCCCCCCCCCATTCTCTTCTGGGCTCTAGGGAATACATTTTCAGAGTTTTCAACCTCCCTCATACAATTTTCCCTGTTGACTGACCATATATAATTTTCTCCATGCTCCTTTGGAATGTCTTTAACCTGCCCTAGGACTACTCTGAATTGTGGACCCAGATCTGAACACGATACTCCAGGTGTGACCTCAGAAGGTACCTATAGACAGGAAGGATCACTTCCCTTTTCTGACTCATTAAGATTCAACCTATACACCCCAGAATTGTATTTACTTTGCCATGAGCCTTCCTGCACTATGAAGCTGACTTCAGTGTGCCACTGATGACAACCTAATCTCTTTCTCCTCAGATATCCAGTAATCCATAGTAGGATTCCTTTCCCCTATACTAATTGCCTTGTTCTTCTTGGCATTGGACTTCAACTGCTAGATCATGCTTGTAATATTCTCCCTTGATTTTGCATGTTGACAATCCCTGCCATAACCTCCACTCTCCCACAGAGTTTAGTGTCATCTGGAAAGAGACACACCTTTCCCTTACCCCTTCCCCAGTATCAGTGATGTACCTAATAAAGAGTGGTGGTCCCAGTAGTAACCCCTAAGGAACCCTTGGGACTTATCTGAATTTAGAGAACTCCCCATTTGGGACCAACCTCTGAGTGCTAGCAGCCACTTACCTTTGCATTTGTCAGGTCTCTCCTTCCAAAATATCCCACCTTCTAAAATTAGTCTCTCATGTGGCACAGAGTCAAAGGTTTTGCTAAACATACATACAGCACAGAGGATATGAACTGCCTGACACATTGCCTACTATCTTTATTATGGAATTGAAGAAGATGATCAGGTTAGTCTGACATGACCCGTGTTACATAAATCCATGGTGCATTTTCTCCTGTAACCCCTGTTTTTCCAAGAGCTCTACTACCTTTTCTTTTATAGCAATAGACTCCAAGCACTTAAGCAGAATGGAAGGTAGACAAACTAGTGAATGTTTGTCATGGTTGTTTCTATATCCAGTCTTGTGCAGTGGCACCATGTTTGTCAACCACTTGACTGCTTGCCTGATCTCTGTTCTCTGTGATCACATTAATATATTGGCCAGTGGTTTTGCCAGGGCCAGCCCATTTTCCTTAAGAACTCTGGGGTGCATAACATTATGGCCTAGTGATTTCATTACCCTCAAATCCTTTAGCTCCTAAGGAAGCCTTTTCATGGAAACATAGACTCTGTAGACAGAAGAAGACCTTGGTCTATTACATCTGCCCTGTTTTACCCTATCCTACTCTGAGACCTAGTTTCTTATTACAGTTATTGTCCTCATCTACACTGTTGCTGCCTGCTTTACTGCTTTTGCCTGTGTAGCCTTTAAACCTTTTACTTATTCCCGAATGTTTTTGAAACTGTTAAAACCATTACTGGTTCTTGTACCCATCATCTCTGTTAGTAGGCTGCTCCACACCCCATCAACTCTCTCGGTAAAATAAAACATTCTCATTTCTCTCCCAGAATCTCCAACCTGCCAGCTTCCACTCATGAACCTTTGTTCTTTGATTCACCAATCATGCTAAATATTTCCCCACAATCTACTTTGTTCATTCTTTTCAGGAACTTGAAAGTCTGTGTCATATCTCTTCTCTTCCTTCTGGTCTTCGGCGAGTACATGTTCTGGATCTTAAGTCAGTCCTCATAGGATCTGCCCTGCTGGTCCTAAATCACTTTGGTTACCCTGTACTGTACCATCTCTAGCCTGTCTTTTCTTTTTCTTAGGTAGGGTTTACAGAACTGTGCACAGTATTCCAGATGTGACCTCATCAGTGATCTATAGAGAGGCAGTATCATCTCCTTACTCCTGCTCTCAAGCCACATCCCAGTACACCAACATCCAGATTACTTTGCTGTAGGTTTTGTTACATTGGCTAGATTATTTTATGGAATTGCATATAATTACTCCCAGGTTCTTATCCTCAGTAATAGTCTCCAACTTAACCCCTTTCCTCCAGTATTCCTTTTAGGGGTTATTATTCCCTATGTGCAGCGCCTTTTCACTTTTTGGTATTTAATTTCAACCGGCAAACTTTGGACCACCTCTAATATTTACAGGTCCTTATGCATCTCCATAACCTCTTTTTTGCAGTTTACCCTGACACATTTCATCATGATATCCCCGATCTTCAATCCTTGTCCCTGGGTTCTGTTGAACTGCACCTCACTTTCTGGCAGCACATCCTCCAGGCTCCTTTGTGAAGACTGAACCAAAACAAAAAAAATAATTTTGGATGTAGTGTTCCCTACATCATCCTGAACATCTACCCCCTATTTTTCATTCCTTCAGTGTCCTCTCTAGTCTTCCTTTTCCCATTACATACTGTAGAATAGACTAATCACACATAAATTATATTTAGTGCTGGTGCAGCTGTGTCATGTTTGTGGTCTTTCAATATCCGCGATGTTCCAACTTGTGGTCTTCAGTTTGCATTGTATTGCCAATGTACATTTTTTGCTGTAGGCCTTTTTTCTGCATTACAACTGATCACACATTTTTGCTCATGCTGTATTGGCATGAACCCATGACATTACATTTCTGGAGGTTTGAATGAATAGTTGATGTAGCGTTGGGATAGCCCTAACAATGACATCTTGTCTCAAAGCATTGGTGTGCAACTGCTGTTTCTCTGCCTCAGCAAGCAGTGCTGAAGTTAGCGCAAACTAATGTTGCATTGCTTGATCACTTAAAATCCCAATGAATGTAATGCTGCAAGTTAAACAAGGATCAGTGGACTTTTTACTCCTAACACTGCATTTCCCTACACACACATATAGTACATTTCCAGCACTTCTGAGATGCATGTGGGCCAATACCTGGGGTTAAGCATATACAGCAATGTGCCTATTACGTAGATCATTGGCTGGCACTCCACTATCCGCTGAAATAACACAAAATGAATTACATTGCATCTAGAGATGTTACAAAGTTTTATTTTGCTGGCAAAGTTCCAGTGAGGTTGCAAAATTCACCTTCACAAATTATTTCATGAAGTTCCCACTTCGCAACTTCTCCTAACCTCACCTCTAAAGGTGGCAAAGTTAGGTGAAGTTTGGTCAAATTAGACAAAGTTGGGTGAACTGAAGTCAATTCACCAAGAAAAAGGGCAACTTTGCCTTGCAAAAACTTCATGAAGTCAACACTTTGCGCATGTCACCAACTTCTAAAACTAATTTGTGAAGTGAATTTTATCCACTTTGCCCACCTCTAATTGCATCTAGTGTTTTACTATTATAATGTTTTCTTCTCTTCTGAATTCTCTCTCCATTTCTTTTCTTGATTCAGCAGGCCTTCTACTTTTAATCTGCAATCATGCTCCCAGTTTCATTACATAGCAGTATTTTAAAGCTTCTAATTCATCAGTCTTCCTGAAGCCTAAATATGCTTTATTATTTGTAATTTCACTGTGGCCCAAAATAACCAATTTCACTTGTGCCAGCATGCAAAAAATAAGAACAGAAACAGCAAAGAAAACCAATTGTCCCACAGTGTTTGTGGTGCATGGGCAGGGGCAATTTGAGTGTTGACACTTGTAGGATCCCTGAGCATGGGAGGAAATGCTCTAGTTAGAAATAAATAAGGTAAACATATTAAAACTGAGGCAATTGCAAGAAAAAGTTTGATTGCCTTGTAGGGGCTCATTTCCGTGCACAATTTGCAGGCGAGTGCCGGAAACATGACACAAGCCCCTGGGATTTTGAAAATCCATCCCCTTAGCTTTTGATTTTGTAACATGCAGTGCCATGCAAGTGAACAACACACTTTTATCACAGTTTCTTCTTGTGGTATCTTTCAAGATAATGCTGGAGCACAATGTTATCCAATGACAATTACTCCAATTTTTAACAAGGTAAGGCATGACATCTGTTTTACACAGAAACATAGAAAATGTCTGCAGAAAAAGATCTCTGGTCAAACCTGTCTGCCCTGTTTCACCTTATTACAGTGTGCTTCATCCTTGTGGGCAGTACTATACAGTTGCAACAACAGACATGACTGATAGTTTCAGAATTTCATGGTATTTCTAAAGAGATTCTAACTAGTGGTCCTACAGCAGTACTGCAGGCAGACTGGGAATATCTACAGAGATGTCAGTGAATATTGGGAAATATCTGACCATGTCAATTGCTGCAGCTGATGCTCTGTATATCAGTTTTTGAATGCAAGATGAAAAGACAGAGAACCTCATCACTGAAGCACTGAGGAAAAGTTACCCAAAAAGGTCATTAGCAACAAAGCCAGGTTTCAAAGAAATACAAAATTACACATGCATCTATAATGCAAAGCATTATGGGACATATATGCAAATCACTGTGAACATGTTGGCTGATTCTGCCTGAAGCAGGAATTGATGGTGCCAAAGGGCCTGTAACATAATTTACAAAGGCCGAGAAGAGAAGACACAGACTCATGCTTTGTCCTACTCCAGACTCATCAGAGTGTCTCATCTGTATCTCACCCCAAGGGAAAAACAAACCAGCTCTTATGTGTCTTTATGGGTTGGGGTCATAGTGGGTTTGAATGTTTTGAAACTATAGACTTATATTTTCTCATGGCAACGTAAATACAATTCTAGGGTGTATAGGTTGGATCCTAACCAGTCAGAAAAGGGAAGTGATCCTTCCTCTCTATAGGTGCCTTGTGATTCCACACCTCGAGTATCATGTTCAGTTCTGGGTCTAGAAATGTAGTTTGTAAACATACAATCTGATGGCAGAAAAATGGCCAGTGACCCATCCAGTGTGCCTGCTCTACCTGATTATTCTATGATGGCCCTGGTGATCATCAGTCTCCCTTACTCTTTGACCCCTAATGCCCTAACTATGGCCTTGTGTATGTCCCACTCTTGTTTGAATACATCCACTGTTTCAGATGATATTACTTTCTCTTGCACTCTGTTCCACTTGTTAACTCCTCTTTCAGTGAAAAAGTGCTTGCTGACATCCTTCTTGAATCTTTTGCCATCCCGTTAAATTGATTTCCCTCACATGTGTGTGTTTGTGCTTAAGAATAATAGTTCTTTGTGTGACATCCTGTATACCCCATGTAGGTATTTATATTTGTCTGGCATGTCCCTCTCTCCCTCCCAGTCTAAAGGGTGTACATGTTGAGGTCTTATACTTTGTACTCATATGTCTTCTGTCCCATCCCCTGGAGCAGTTTGGTCAAACTTCTCTGTACTGCCTCTACCATTGCATAGTCTTTTCACCTGCACATACTACATAACTTTGCACAGTATTCCAGATGTGGGCTCACCAGGGATCTCTACATGAGAAGGATTACATCTCTGTTTCTTTTGTTGATTCCCCTTTATATGCTAATCAGCATCCCGCTCATCTTTCCCACTCTTTTCTTTCACTGTGTAGTAGATTTAAACTGTCAGATATTATCACTCCCTTACCCTTTTCTTCTGCTGTTCTTTCTACTAATACTACCCCATTATACATTGTGTTCTTGAGTTCTTGTTTATGATGTACATCACCATGCATTTTTTTAATTAAATTCTGTTACCAAATCTTGGACCTTCTATCCAGTCCTTTCAGACCCTTCCTCGGGGCTCCAATCACATCCTAGGTGTCCACACTTCGGCACATGCTTGTATCATCCATTAAGAGACAGATTATGACCTGAACACCCACTCCTATGTAACAAAGGAATGTATCAGAGATGATGGACCCAAGATCGAGTCATGCTGTACCCCATTCATTACCACTTTGACATCCGAGACCTCTCCATTTACCACAACTGTCTGCCTCCTCCCTCTCATTCAGCTTTCCACCTGTGTTACTATCCTCTCTTCTACCCCATAGATCCCAAAGTTTCATGACTACAGTCTTGTGTACAACTGAATCAAAGGCCTCTCTGAAGTTCAGGTACATTAGGTCAACTGTCTACCTTTGTCAGCTGCTTTAGTCACCAAATCGACCACTCAGTTAGGTTTGCCTGACATGGCCTCCCTCATGTCACCCTGTGCTGCTTGTGATAATGTTGCCTGTTTACCTCAAGAAAGTTTAGCAGTTTCTTTCTTAGTATGGCATCTAGAACTTTCCTTGACAGGCTGACTGGTTTAGAGTTAACTGGTTCATCCTTCCTGCCACATTTGTGCAGGGAACCATAATGGCAGTCTTCAAATCTCTAGGGACTACCACTGTGTTTGGTGAGCTGTTAAACATTTTATCCACATGTGCTGCTACCTAGCACTGGGCAAAAATTAGCAAATTGCAATTTTGTGGAATTCTGTGAAATTTTGTGAAATTCCTCAAAATGTTGTGGAATTTTCTGAAATTCATTAATTGGTCATAACTGAGTCTGTGTTATGGTTAGAGATCAGAAAGTTGGAATGCATATTGCTTGCAAGAGGTCCTAAATGGATGCAATGGTTCATGACATTTGGTTGAGGAATGGGAAGTTACAGGGTATCAAAGTCTGGAAATGTATTATTTATGTGAACATTTCTGAAAATATTTCTATGCTTGCATCTTAGCCAATTTTGAAGCTAGATAACTGAAAATTTATATGCCAACCTTCTTGGAAGGGTCACAGACACACCCAAATAGGGATGTAACTGGTAGTATAAGTTGTAAGTTACAGGAGTTCAAAGTTTCAAAATGTGTTTTTGAATTGTGTGAAATGTTCAAAAATGTGGTTGTTTATAGCTGCTAATGCAGGTATGCACTCAAGAATGGGCATGCATACCAGCGTAAATGTGTCCTACAATCTAATTAATCGTAGTTTAGTGGTTGACTTTTACTGTGGATACTTTAGAAATTACTAATAGGCAAAATTTGCTCAAAAAATCATAGGCAGATATGGGGTAATGCCAATGGAATTCCACTTGTGGAATTTAACTTTTATAAGTACTTATCACCACTGAATCACCTTAGCTACACTAGCATCTCGGCCATGCAATACTCCTCCAACATTCCTATGACAATGATGACTAGCTTCATGCTCCATCATGACTGAAGATATCCAGATACTTCTGGCACAATGGCCTAAGTCACAACTATCATACTAACATACTAGTCACCAGCAGATTAGGACTTATGGTCTATTAAGTCTGCCTGAGCCTCAGACCCCAGGGTGGGTACAGACACCATCCCCCCCTGCTGTACCCCTGTGTCTTCTGAACTCTCTCTCCACCTCTAGGTACAAGCCAACCTCTTATTCATCCCTTTCCTGTACCTGTCCCACCCTCTTTTGATCCCCCTACTGTAGCAGCCTGAACCAGCTCCCCAGGCAGTGCATTTCACGGTTCCACTACTCTCTCAGTGGAAAAAAAACCCTCCTCTTTCCCCACTCATCCTTCCTCCCTCGAGCTTCCAGCTATGCATCTGGTGTTTCCACCCTCCTTCAGCCTAAAAATCCCCTCCTGATTTACCATATTTATTCCCTTAAGGAATTTGAAAACCTCAATCATATACCCCCGGTCCCTCTTCTCCTCCAATGGAAACCATCCTAGCTCTCCTAGTCTCTCCTTATACGTCATCCCCCCATGACCCTGGATCATTTTGATTGCTCTCCTCTGTACCCTCTTCAGAAGCTGTATGTCCCTTCTCAAATGCAGCCTCCAGTGCTAGACACAGTACTCAAGGAATGGTCTGACCAGGCCATTGTACAGTGGCAGAATCACGTCCCTGCTCCTCGAGGTAATCCCCTGTGCAATGCATCCCAACATCCTGTTTGCCTTTAATGCCACCTCCCTGCACTGCTCAGAATTGTTCATGTTTGCATCCACCAAGACCCCTTGGTCTTTTTCTCCTGCTGTGGCCTTCAACTCATCCCATCCCAGGTGTATTCATATCTGGGGGTTCCCTGCCCAAGGTGCAAAACCTTGCACTTGGAGGAATTACATTTTATTATCCAGGTACTGGCCCACCTGTCCAGGGTCTCCAAGTCCCTTTGCAGGGCCAACCTCTCATCTCCTCTTCCACCACTATGCCCAGCTTGGAGTCATCCGAGAAGAGACTCATTTTGCTCCAGATACCCTCCCTGATATCACAGATGTAGGAATTAAACAGGATCAGCCCCAGGACCAAGCCCTGTGGCACCCCACTAATAACCTCCCTAGGATTCGGGACCTCTCCTCCAACCACAACTCTCTGGGTGTGCCCCATCAGCCAGTTTCCAATCCATCTGACCATCAATGGGCCTACCCCCATCCCCCTTAGTTTCCCCAGTAGTCTGATGTGAGGGACCAAGTCAAACACCTTGCTGAAGACCAAGAACAGTACATCCACAGGTCTTCCCTTGTCTAGTTCCAATGTTACCCACTCATAGAACTCAACAAGGCTAGTTTGACATGATCTACCAGGCACAAACCCATGTTAATGACTATCCAGAAATTCCGTATACCCTCCAAGAACCCCCCCCCAATCAAACTTGCAATGCTTGGCATAACATGGTGTCACTGTTTTCAAATAGTAAAACTATACGTTGTTATCTACAGGATTGTTAAATAGTCAGCAGGTAGCATTGTACAGAAATTATGCTGCCTGTGCATGTGCTTCCACAAGTTATTAAGTTAATGAGTTCTACTGGTTGTCTGGCATATTGCAAGGATTCAGGCTCATGTACAGTGACATCCATGACAATTCTTCATTGCTCATCACTTAAGATAGTGACTTGACACTTGGCACCATTATACCTTTACTATGGGGCCTGCTATGAATACTACCTTACTGCCACATTACCTAGCCTTTACCTTCCTGTACAGTGGCAACCCAAGAATATGACTGGTCAAAATGTATGGACACAGCTTTGACAAAAGTGTCACAACATTCCACAGTTTCACAAAGCTCATGAAATTAAACTTCAATTACTGTTGTTATTTTGGAATCTATGGTTGCTTATAACTTGGCCAGACTTTGGGCAATATGTTAGAGAGTTAACACACACATCCTCTTTTAAATAGTGGTTTCTGTCATGGCTGGCAGCTCATCTCTTAGGGATATACCCTGTTCACAAGGATATACCCTGATCAGGCTGAACCCAGCCATCATTCAGTTGGCTACTGGGATTTTGTTCAACATTTTTTTCCATCACATCTCCACTGGTAAGGGTGGTGCTTCTGTTTGCCTTGCATAGCCACAGCTTTTCCTGCAGCAGGAACAAGCTCCCTGGCCTAGATGCAGGGGTCACTATATTGGTGGAATCACCACTAAACCTCACTGACTGAGATGCACTACTGAGTGGCAGCCATTGCATGCCACCAGATGTGACTTTTTGGGCTTGCTTCCGAACTGAGGTTGTCAGCATGCCAGTGCAGTGCTCTGCTGCTGGGCCATGGGGGTGGCCTCAAAGCCTAATACTAGGGTCAATGAACATCACAAAATTGGTGCTATTCTGTAATCTAAATTTAAAGTCACAGAGGCTTAAAATTCTGCAGTTAGCATAATTTCAATATCATTTTACAATTCCCAAATATTTAGAGACGGATATCCCAGTTACCTTTAAGGATTTCGATCTGAAAGTTGGTCTACTTCTGTATGGACATAGGTAAAGTCATTGTTCCAACATTGATGAAATTTGCATTAATTCTTTTTAAACTAGATGGAAATATCTGAAATCACAATTGTGGTAAAATTCCACAACATTTTCATGCAAATTTCATGATACTTCATTTAAGCAAACCAGAATATTGCCAGAAATTCACTGGCTAAAGATAAATTCTGCCCAGCCCTACTGCTATTACCTATGCCATTTCTTAAAGCATTCTTTAATTTATCTCATTTGACTTCATTGATTTATCTACTGATAATGCCCTGACACATCCTGCATCACCTTCCTCTGTGAATTGAGGGTCACTGTTAGTGTTCCCTCATCTTTCCTTTTCATTCCAACTCAATAAACCTCTAGTGGACCTTCCCTCTCTTTGGTGAATACCAAAAAAAAAAAACAGTATTGATTCAGTATTTCAGCCTTTACACTATCCCCTTACTCCCGTGCACCCCTATTTTCAGCCTCACTATACCCACCATTACTTTATAATCTTCCAACTGTATCAGAACTCCTTGTGCCCCTGCTTTGTACTCTCTGGTATTCTCAGCTCCATCCTGAACATTGCATTTTTTTCAACATCTCACTGGTCTCCCTAGTTGTCCTGAGATGTGACTCTCTGTCGTCCTCTGTTTGGCTTCCCTTGTATTTTCTAAATGCCTTTCTGTTCCCTTTTACCACTTCACTTACCTCTGATATGAATTACATTGGTTCTCTGATCCACAAAAAAAACAAGCATTTATTTTGCAAGTCCATGCAAATAGTGTAAAAGTAAGGTGCAAACACAATTTAAGGTCATTATGCATCATCAGAACGGACATTTCACTCCAGAATGTAATAGCTTGGTATGAGTTACAGTATGTGCCCCTCCAGCTTTCCTGTGCTATTATGAATGGCATTTAAAGGGGCACAGCCACAAAGGTTTCTTGCTTTGGAAAGAGGTGCCATCTTGATATCTAAAATACATAGGTGCAAAAGTTAGAAAGGGATAATGCACACAGAAAGGTTGGGCGCTTACCTCTGAGAAAGATCTTAGTCTGACAGTTCAAGATAAAGGCTGTCAAACAAGCGGTGAATACACTCCTTATTTTTTGTTCACCTGATTCCTACCTCCCTTGTTCAGAAGGCCCCATAGTACAGCACATGCATGCCTTCTAGCTGTGTATGTGTCTCATGTTCTCTATGTCATAAACATTTTTAGGTCATGTCTTTGCAATGCCAGCCTTGCAAAGAATATTGAAATATTTTAGCTTAATAAATAATGGTCATTATTATGATTATTGCAGTTGTTATTTGCCTGTTTTTAAAGAACTGCTTTGACGAAGATGTAGCTTTAAATATTCCACTGCAGTTCTGACAATCACAAGGTCAAATAAAAAAGCATTAAATTGTAGATGACTTTATTATCTTCCTTTTATCCCACATTCTAGCCTTTTGTGGGACTGCACTAAATCATGTACATTAATATATATTATAGTGGTGCGGTAGCGCCACTATAGTTAGGGTTGAGCAGACACTTTAATGTTAAACCTCAAATTTTGCACTTTAATAACTTTGCAGCTGTTCACCAGATTTGCATACCATTTTGTATGCACTGTTTCCCTGGGGTAGATCTCTTGAAGTGATAAGTTTCAATCCAATCAGATTTGTGGATTTTTGATATCCAAATAGTGAGAAAATCTGAAAATTCACTGCTTTTTGCAGTTTTTTTTTTTTGCATCATGCTGCGTGCAGACACCATTGAATTTTGGTCTGAAATTTTTTATGGTAGAAAGAGGTTGGATCACAGAACAGGCCAGTGTTTATTTGGTGAAAAAAATATTAATGCATTCTGAATGAATAGCATTTTTTAGTTCCAATTATTTTCAATAAGATTTTCATTTTTCAGTATAGCTGCACGGTATGGACAATGATCTTCGTTCGTGAGTAGGCATTCCTTGTTTGCCAGAGGCCAATCCTTGTTCAGCAGAAAAAATTCCTTGTTCATGTGCCACCATCTTGTTTTTTTCATTTTGCCCCTTAAAAACTGTCATAACTCTGCCCAGGGATGTCTAAGACATCTACTGTAGCTATGTTTCTTTCTCATCGGGAGTTGATGAGCTATTCTTTGTGGTTTCCCACATTTGTTTGTTCCTATTTTTTATGTTTTTTAACATTTTAAATCCTTGTTCACCACTCACTGACTTCCTTGTTTGTGAGCCCTTATTTGTCATGTCAAACAAGGAAATCAGTTCACGAACGAGGATTTCCCTTTTTCACAACCAGATGACCAAAACTACAATCCTTGCTTGTGAACCAATCTCCTTGTTTGCCACGATGAACAAGGACTCGCGAACAAGGAATTTTCTCATGAACAAGGATGCTAGTTTCGGCCATCTGGTCATAAAAAAGAAAGGGAATCCTTGCTCGTGAGCCTATTTTCTTGTTTGCCAGTGATGAACAAGGACTTGCAAGCAAGGTATTATCTTGCAAACAAGGATGCTAATTTTGGCCATCTGGTCATGAAAAAGGGAATCCTTACTTGTGAATTGATTTCTGAACAAGGACTCATGAACAAGGAATTCAGCTGGCAAATAAGGATTTCATTTTTGACTATGTGGTCAGGGAGAAAGGATTTAGATGCATTAAGTAGAGTCATTTGGTCAGGAAAAGGATACTTTTTCATCAGCGGTAATCTTTTTCACCAGTATAGCATAGGATTGGTGAAAAAGGATTTTTTTGTGATGAAAAAGTACAGTTTTATTTTTTTTTAAGGTAAGTGTTCTATGTATTGCAATGGGGGACTGAACTTTTTTATGTATAATTTTGACCTAAAATTTTTGATATGGTGCTTTGAGGACCCCACCTAATGAACAATGATGGCAATGGAGTAGTGAGAGCTGCTTAGATACTGCCTGTGCCCCCTTCCACACACACACTATAGCATAACTCCAAGTTTTCTGTAACGGATACATATGCTGGGGTAATAAGATGGCTATGCTGATAATTTGGTTACTCATCTACAGAGGGATAGGTGCACAGGATCCAAAGGACTCGGCACTCTCAAAGTAAAATAAGCAAAATCATACAGCATGGGAGTACAGGGCCTGCTTCCACTGTAACATAATGACAATTTTAGAGGGTGGGAGTGTATGACCTGAAGGGCTCTGCGCTCCCACAGGCAAATAAGGATACAAGTAAACTATCTAAAAAAGTAAGGAAATTCATTGCAAAAAGCTTTGTTAATGCATCAGTTAGGGTTGTTACTGAAACAACAAAAGTAGGGAAACATGACATTAAGGTTTCCAACCCTTATGCCCCACCCCCTCCCTGCAGACACTGACAGGCATCAGAGGTGTGTTTTGGGGTCGTCAGCCCTAACACTCACACCCTTTCCATAAGTAGAAGAAGAAGAATCAGCATTTATATAGCGCTTTTCATCCACAGTACCCCAAAGCACTTTACAAGCAATGCTAGACTGGTAGTGAAGTGACTGAATGTGTGGAGGCCATATCGCACATCATCACCCACACACAGCCTGGATAATTGCATGAACTGTTTTTTTATGGGAAGGGGAATGTTGGCCAGGGCACCAGGAATGCTCCCTGCTCTTTATGAATAGTGTCCTAGGTTCTTTTACTTCCACCTGGACACCCACCAGGACAACACCAGGATGGGCAGAAGAGACCTCAGTTTAACATCTCATTCGAAGGACGGCACACCCTAGCAATACAGCACCCCCCAATACTGCACTCAGATGCCAGTGATTTTTAGGTGCAAGTCCAATCCCGGTGTGGGACGAGAACCCACGACCTTCTGGTCCAGAGGCGGATGTGCTACCAACTGAGCCACGCTGACACCTCGTAAATTAGCTGAGATGGGTACAGTATAGGAAAATTGGGTTAGCATTAGGGCTGATGAACCCAAGACACCCCCCGATGCCTGTCGGTGTCTGCAGGGTGTGGTGTTAGGGTTGGAAACCCTAATGACATATTTCCCAACTTTCGTCACTTTAGTAACAACCCTAACTGATCCGTTAACAAAGTTTTTTGCATTGAATATATATATATATATATATATATATATATATATATATATATATATATCTATATATATATATATATATATATATATTCATCATGATTCTGTCAGTTCTATCAAAATATCCACTGAAATGTTTGCAGGTAAAAAATGACCACTAATATTTCTCCTCTAACTAAAGTTGGTGGACACCAGAACATTTGCAACTATTTTAAAACTATACCCCAGTAGTGTGACTGACAAGTTGGAGCATGGGGGTGTGATTCAAAGTGGTGAATTTGTTTAGAAACTGGTTAACATATAGAAGACAGAGGGTAGTGGTAAATGGCACATACTTGAATAATGAAGGACTGACCAGCTGGGTACCACAGGGCTCAGTACTCGGACCGGTCCTCTTCAGTGTCTTAATAAGTAACATTCCTAAGGAACTGGAAGGAAAAGTATGCCTTTTTGCAGATGATACCAAAATCTTCCATAGGATGGACACTTAGCAGGGGATGGAGAGAATGAGCATGGATCTGGGGAAACCTGAGGAATGGTCTATGGCAGTTGAAGATCAATGTCAAAATGCGCAAAATCATGCAACTAAGGCATAGGAACTCAGACGCTGAGTACAAGCTGAGGGAGGTATATTGACAGTAACTAAACAGGAAAGGGACCTTGGGGTTATATCTGATTACCTTAAAATGGCAGGGCAGTGTGGCAAAGCAGTGGCTAGAGCTACAGGGATGCTGGAATGCATAAGGAAGGGTATATCAAGCAGTAGGAGAAAGGTAGTGTTGCCACTGTATCACTTGCTGGTGAAACCCCACCTGAAGTACTGTGTTGAGTTTTGGACACCACACCTCAGAAATTACATAGACAGGGCAAGCATATAAAAGATAGAATTTGACAGCAAACAAACACTGCCTGGCCTACCTAGTCTGACCATTTCCCTATCTACTGTATAAATTCATGATACTACTTGATCTGCAGCCTACCTCCTCCTTCCCGCTCTAGTGTTGTCTTCTGCCTGTCCCATACATTCTTGAATTAGCCTACAGTTGGTGCCCCAGCATCTTCAGGGAGGCTGTTCCATGCATACACCACCCTTTCTGTGAAAAAATACTTCCTCACCTTGCCCCTGAGTCTTTCCCGCTCCAGCCTCATATTGTGACCCCTTGTTCCTGCACATCTTCTGTTCTGAATGATGCTGCCCTCTTGAAATCTATTAATCCCCTTGAGGCATTTGAATGTCTCTATCATATCCCCCCTTCCTCCTTTCCTCCAGTGTATACATATTGAGTTCCCTCAATCTCTCCTTGTTTGTTTTCTGGTGTAGCCCCTGCACCATTTTCATTGCCCTTCTCTGGACAGCCTCTACCCTGTCAATATCCTTTTGGAGATGAGGTCTCCCGAACTGCACACAATACTCCAAATGAGACCTCACCAACTGCCTATACAGCGGCATCACCACCTCCTGTTTTCTACTGGTGATACCACTCCCTAAGCATCCCAGCATCCCCCCTGGCTTTCCTCACTGCCTTCTCACATTGTTTGGCTACTTTTAGATCATCTGTTATGACTTCCTAAAGGTCCCTTTCCAGTTTGGCTGTTTTTAGTACTCCCCCCCCCCCATCGTGTATTCCTCTCCTGGGATTTTGTTCCCAAGTGCAAGCTTTTGCACTTCTTGGCAGTGAATCTGAGCTGCCACACTCTTGACCAATCCTCCAACTTAGCAAAGTCTCTCCTCATCTTCTTCATCACCTCCATTGAGTGTCAACCCTATTGCAGACCTTTGTGTCATCTGCAAAGAGGCATACCTTTCTTTTGAGTCCCTCTGCAATATTGCTAATAAAGACATTAAAGAGGACTGGCCCCAGTACTGAACAATGTGGCAACCCACTGGTTACTCCCCCTTCCTTCAGATTGAACCCCATTTACCACCACCCTCTGTGTCCTGTTGCTAAGCCAATTTCTGACCCAGTTTACCCCCTTGTGACTCACTACCAGACTACCCAACGTGTTTACTGACCACTTGTGATGGACTTTGTCAAATGCCTTGCTAAAATCCAGGTAGGCCATGTCCACCGGCCCTCCCTGATCTACTGCCCTTGTCATCCTGTCAAAAAAAATCTATCAGATTTGTTTGACAAGACCTTTTTGTTGTGAATCCATGTTGCCTAGGGTCCTGTGCCTGACTGGCTTCTAGATATTCCACAATCCTTTCCTTTAACAGGGATTCCATCATCTTTGCCAAAAATGAGATCAAAATGACCAGTTTATAGTTTCCCGCTTCTACCTTGCTTCTACTTTTTTGAAGGGATATCACGTTCGCCCTCCTCCAGCCCTCTGGTACTACTCCCTCCTCCAACAGTTTGTTGAATAGAGCTGTCAGTGGTCTGAGAAGCACCTCTCTGATTTCTGTTAGCATTCTGGAATGTATCCCATCTGGCCCCATTGTCTTTTCTACCTTCAGTTTCAAGAGTTCCTTTAGGACTCTCTCTTCTGTGAATGGTCTGGTGTCCACCCCTCTTCCCTGTGTATGTCTGCCAGATAATTCCAGTCCCTCTCCCTCTCCTTCTTTCATGAATACTGAGTAAAAGTATTTGTTCAGTATCTCAGTTTTTTCTAAGACCCCCTCAGCCCTCCCCCCCCCTTTACTTAGCCTCTCTATCCCTCTCTTGGCCTTTCTTCCTTCCCTTATGTACCTGAAGAAGGTTTTGTCCCTCTCCTTCACTGTCTGGCCTATCCTTTCCTCTGTTTGTGCCTTTGCATGTATGACTGCTTTTCCCGGCTCCCACCCCTTAGTCTGATACAGTTCCCTGTCTTCCTCCCTCTTCGTTTCCTTGTATTTCCTGAATGCCAGTTTTTTCTCTCTAACTGTCCCTGTCACTTCCTTTGAAAACCATAATGGTTTTCTTTGTCTTCTTGCTTTGTTAACTTGCTTCATACAATGTGTAGAAGCAGTCCAAAGGAGGGCAACTAAATGGTGCTGAGGTGCACAAGAATCCTTGTGATGAAAGACTGACTGCTCTCAATGTGTCCACCCGGAAAGAGATGAGGGTGAGATGTGACATGATAGAGACCTGCAAGTACTTCTTGGTGGTGAACAGGATGCAGGAGGGAAGTCTTTTTCATATGAGAAGGGGCAACAGGACCAGGAAGCATGCAGTGAAGCTGGAGGAGGGGGTCAAGAGGGATGTAAGGAAATATTTCTTCACTGAAAGAGTGGTAGATGCCTGCAACAGACTGCCAGAGGATGTGGTTGAGGCAAAAACAGTGGTGGGTTTCAAGCATGTGTGGGATAGACACAGGGGTGTATTTTAAGCAGGCATAGAGGAGGGAGGGTTCACCAGAGATCAGCTAGGGTCTATGAAAACAGATTAGGCAGGTAATATCTGAGTAGACTGGATGGGCCAAGTGGTCCTTTTCTGCCAACAAATTCTACGATTCAACGAACAGCCAATGGTTCCTAAATTCTCAATCCCTGTTTTAGTCTGTTTTGGTTATTAACACTGTAGTCAACTAAATTTCCCAGCTTCTGTTTGTACTGTATATGAAATTTGGTTCTTAATGATACTTTTTTGAAAACAGACAGGTATGATTTCAAACTTAAGGATGGCTTTAATTTTAAAAAGGGAAAATACTATAATGGCATAAATTCATTTAAAAGGTACCTAAACAGGTAGTTTTTTAAAACTGCAAACTCCAAAATCTGGCTCCATACAAGGCAAAGTAAAGGCTGCTCTTTATAGTTATGCTAATACTGCAACTACGTAAATAACATAAATGCAGTTTCATAGTTTTTGAAAAATGCAAACATCAGCCTTTCACTTTCAAAAAACAGCCTTGGTTTCTCCCTAAGATGTCTGCCAAGTGTGTTAAGTGATGAGTCATGATGACATCATCAGAGCCAGAGCCAGAGATCCATATATTTCTGTAGTGCAACTAGTTCTTCTTTCCCTCTTTATTTTGAATTGTTGTACCAGAATGATCAACACCATGTATTAACTTGTGGATTATTTTGATAAGTGCACATGTTAGGCTATGATTTTGTTCATTTTGTTCACTTTAACTTGCACAAAATGTTTTGCAATCCAGCTGACTTTTTCTTTGGCAAACTGCATTACAGTACAACACTCCAAATACCTGCTGATCTAATTGTTATATGATGGGCTGAATTTTGTTTTTTGTTAACCAGGAGAGAGACACTAAACTGAAACCTTGTTTACAGGTGTGGCCTGGGAGCACAAGGAAGTTTAGTGACTTGCTTAGAGTCACACAGCAAAGTACCGGTCTTGTTCAGTTCCAAAGCCCATGCTCTCTTGTTAATCCACAAATAAGGTTTTCTTTTTCCATGTGAACCCCCTGCACCTAGCCTGCCTTCTGTTGAACACTCCACCATCCATACCCTGTCCGTAGTACTGCCTGCAGTCTCATGAAGAGAATTATCACACCTCATATTGTAATCTTGTACCTCAGAGAGTTGTGCACACCTATACTGATACGCATCATCAGCTGGCACTGTTAAACAATGTCTCCCAAATCACTCTCCAGTCCATATTCTCAGTGTTTGATTTCTGCTCCCTAAGTAAACATAGAAGGGATTGCCACCCTTCTGCACAGTGAAGGTAGTATGAACAGTTCCCTGTTGTGTTTTTTCCCCACCTCATTAACCAACAACTAGGTCTTCCTGGAGGGCCAAGCAATAAGCATCATGACCCATGAGAAACACTGCTGTTCATGCCCTCATATGGGCTGCACTTATAGTGGATAACAATATTATTAGCAGGAAAGACATACTAATACTTTGAGCGAATCCATCTGACTTCCAGTGTCAGTCTACTCCTTTACCTGTGATCTGCAGAACCCCGCAGGACAATTCCCGGCAATTCTTCTCCAGTACTTTTCTGTCCTTTACTCCACAATGTGAGTTGGCTGGTTATCATCCTTCCAAATCTTGAATGAGATATACACAACTCCCTCAATACTGTCCTAACAAACGTCAACCCCCCCCCCCTCACCTGAGGGTAATCTCCCTACACTGAATTCAAGTAACAGTTTAGGTGCAGCCCTGCCACTCTGAGTATTTGTCATGGCTGGCTACTCTCACCCACAGTCAGGTAGTGATCACGATGCTGGCAGACTCACATTTCGGATCTCAGATTGATCTGCTTAGCGTCCTCCTTCCTGTCTTCAACTAACCAGAATATAGCTGTACCCTGCTGAAACAGCCTCTTCTGTCTTTCTCTGGCATTCATTCTTCTCACTTGCTCTCCACTTCAAAAACTGGTGAGTTCACTACCCTTCCGCATCATGAATGTGTTCAGCGCAGTCTCCCGTGTTATATTTACATATTAATTATAAACATGATCTTCTGGTAAGCCAGGCTGATAGCAGCATGACACAAGTGGAAAAATAGACTTTCCTACCCATATAAGATCTAAGCCACCTATGATTAGGCACTTGTTATATGGCGTGCATAATGATGTACACACCCATCATTTAATAGTACCTAATCAAAGGCAGCCTAGATCCTTTAAGGTTAGGAAAGCCCATCATTCCCCTTGTTCCCTGCTGCTATGAGCCTGACTTGCTGAAAAGATATGTTTATATTTGATATGTCAAAATAAAATGGGTACTGTACTACTTGCATTCATGATGCAGAAGGGTGATGAGCTCACCAGTTTTCTGTGTGAGGAGGAATAGTGAAGAATGAATACCAGAAGGGACTGAGAGGCCACTCTTGCAGGTACTGCTATATTCAGGAAGGGGAGACAGAAGGAGAGAAATATTAGCAGATTACTGTGAGAAATAAGATGGCTGCCAACACCTTTGATCACTACCTGACCCCGTTGTTCTGGCCATCATTCCCCTTCCCATAAAACCAGTTCATGCAATTGTCCAAGGCTGTGTGTGGATATTATTGTATGAAATGCCTGCCATTACATGTTCAGTCACTTCATTACCAGTCTAGTATTGCTTGTAAAGCACTTTGGGATACAATGTATATGAAAACCACTATATAAATGATGATTCTTCTTCTTCTTCTTATTATTATTATTATTATTTCCCATGGGAAAAGAAGACAAGACAAGCATATTTTTGAGTTTTGAGAAAGTATGAACTGTAGCATTGGACTGCACAAGAAGTTTGCTACAAAAAAGTGGTGGCTATAGGGGGTGGTGAAGGGTGTGGCTGCACCCCCCCCCCACACACACACATATAGTAACCTGTTTGCTTGCTGCTGCTGTATTTCACTTTGTTGAAGAAGTCTGATTTATTGACTGTACAAATATTTACATTCAGACTATGGATTACATTTGTAGGTTCTGTCAAAAACGTGCTAGAAAAGAATAATAGCAGAAAATATAAAGGTTTAATAAAAATGTTAAAAAGTGCATATTAAGCATGCACACCACCCCCACACTCCCATTGTAGCATCCTGGATCCACCATAACCATTAGACCACCAGGTTTTCCAAGATTCGTACTGAACTGTGGTTTGCCACAGAAAAAGTTGGTTGGATTAAAACACATTTTCAGCATGTTAAAGTAAACAAAATGAACAGAACCATAGCCTAACATGTGCATTATACAAGATAATGCACATGGTTTTGACCATTTGGGTGAAACAGTTCTATACAAAGGGACAAAAGAACTAGTTAGCACTATAGAGAGCCATATACCGTATATATCTCTCTGACCTTGGCTCCAATGATGTCATCACATTACTCATTTGGCGGCCATTTTAGGAAGCAGGTAAAACAGTTTTTTGAAATTGGAAGGCTGATTTTACAATTTTCAAATGTTCTGGAACAACATTTAGGTAAATTGTGTAAATGTAGTTGTAGCATTAATGAATACAGCAGCCTTTCCTTTAGTCACCTACAGAGTCAGTTTTTGAATAGTTTGTTGTCAAAATGTTTTTTAAGTATCCTTTAAATTTCATTTTCAGAAACAAAAGGTTTTCATATTACTTCTATTGTGTGCTTTTTTGATAGGATCATCTGCTTCTGAGTTGAAGATCCATTGTACCCCAGAGGGAATAAGACTTCAGTGCTTCTTGAAATATTTTATAGATGACATGAAAGTTGCCTGGTATCACAAGTAGGTAGAATCATTTGGAGATTGCAACGGAGGAAGGATATAACATTTTGCCTTTTTAATAAAAAATATATATATAAAATATTTCTTTTTTCTGTCTTTCAAGAGAGTCCAAGATTTCTTCCTCAGAGAAGATGAGGATTGGAGGGACATCAGATCAAGCTTGGATGCAGATTTGTGAGCCCACTGATAAGGACAAAGGAAAATATACTTTTGAGATTTTTGATGCCAAACAGTCATATAAACGCATCATTGATCTATCTGGACAAGGTAACCTTTTGATGACCTGACCAGTCTAATGATTTTGGAAAGATTAAAGGTTTATTTAATAGTGTAAAGTAAATAGCAACTTTTGCAAGCTGACTCACTGCCTAAGGCTGGTTGAGTCTAGGAACTGTCATAGAGAAAATGTGCTTTAAGTCTAGGGAAGGAAAGTTGCAATTGCCTGTTCTTAATGTGCCCCTTGTGGCAGTTGATGAATTAACACTGACAATGACTGAGAGCTACGTTAGTGTGTGTTCTTCTGTCTAAAAGGCCAGCCATTTCTCTTTACTTACTACCTTGTGAATTGAGACAGGACATAAACAAAATTTGGGGACAAATGACTGAAATCAGAGACACATCCCACAAAATGGAAACATCAACTCAAGAATCCTGCTTTGTATTGCCTTAGTGTAAAAATCATTTTGGTCTTACTATAAAAATCATTTTTGAAATCAGAACTAGACTGTAGTATTGATGTCTGTAAAACTGCTATGCTTCAACAGCAACTGACATGTTCCAGGCAGTCAACTTATACTAAGGAGTTGCCTGCCCAAGGAAATAATTGAGCCTAATTTTGAATTTTTTGGTTAAGTAATAAAAGAGCTACTTGCAGTTATATGTCCAGCTTGTAACTTGCAAGTATGAGTTGAGTGGCTATCAAGTACTGCAGCCCAACCCTAAAAATTGCATTTTGATGATGTGACATAGGGGATGGGGCTGCAGACATGTTATATAATGAAACAATAGAATTGGGGTAGGGAAATCTTCTGAACATGCATATAGTTTAGCCCCATGCATGTATGACTGGTTGCAATGAAACTATGGGCTCTATTCAATAAAGTATGGGTTGTACATGTCATTTGCACATACTTAACCCGCATAGCTCTGCACCCCAGGACAGGTGCACACTGGCTAGTATTCACCATTGTCAGCCACCTGTTCACACACCACCCTCACGTAGCTGCATGGGGATGGAGCACAGCTATTCAGGAGTGAATCATGTGGTATGTAGGCAGGCATCCAATCGAATGCCTGTCCGGGGTCACAAAGTGAATCCCTGGCTGCATGTGTGCAGGGGATCCTGGGAAGGCATAGACCATGGTGAGCTGTCACTGACAGGAGAATGCCCAAATGACTTCCCCCAGCCCTTCCTGGCAGTGAAGTGGGCTGGGGCAGCAGTGTGGAGGGAGTTTGCATTGCCACTATGGCAGGCAGGTATCCACTGGGGGGCAGGTAAACATTATGGCAGGATCCCCCTCACACAACTTGTGCACCCCATGCCCAGCATTCTGCATCTTAATGAATGGCTGGAATGTAGGCACACCCTGTGGCATGCCCCTGAACTGCACATGGCATGTAGCTGCATGGTTGACTGGGGGATCATGTGTGCAAGGGTCTTGCACACCTGCTGTGAATGATGTTGTGGGTCTGCTGGACTATCACTGAGCCGCATTCCAACTTAGGGTTGCCTATGTGCCTCAGATATGTGACGCATAGGCAATCTGCATATTTGTGAATAGATCCTTACGTATATGTTTAGAAGACCCTCATCCCTCAATTCCATTGTTTCAATATATAGCATACCTGCAGCCCTGCCCCCTACTTCATGTCATCAAAATGCTATTTTTAGGGGTGGAACTGCAGCTCAACTCATACTCAGATGTTGCGAGCTGAGCATATAACTGTAAGTAGCACTTTCATTACTTAAGAAAAATTTCAAAACTAGACTTAATCACCTCCTCAGGCTGGCAACTCCATAGTATGAGTTGTTTGCCCTAGACTAGTGTCAGCTGCCATTTCAAGTACCAACTCTTCAGTGATAGAAGTGCCATGTTCGGGATGAATAGGGGACATTTTTGAGGCAAAATCAATGATGTCCTGGAAAATTAGGAACAGTTAATAGGAATGGGACTTGGCATGACTTGAGTATTCTTTTTGGTAGAGGAGGGAAGGAGGGAGTTCATATGAGAGAACAGGCAGAGCACCAGGAGGAAGGAGCTGCTGGTATATCAAAACTTCGCTACTGGGACTAAGAACTAGAACTCTTGTACTGGGACCTGCAATTTGGGGTGAAAAAAAAAGTTAGTGCATTTGTCAGATTTAGCTGAAGTGAATTGTTATCTGTGTATCTGTTATCTGTGTAGTTATCTAGGTGCTTGTCACAGGTGGCTGAAGGGAATTGTTATCTGTGAAATTAACTAAGTGTAGAAAGATTTGCATACTAGGGGGAGTGGCTTAGCTAGAAGGAGCCAGGTTAAAACCAGATTTAAACACTGCCCTAGATAGCTTCTGCCAGAGCACCAGGAGGAATGAGCTGCAGGTATAATTAAACTTCTCTACTGGGACTATATTGCCCTCCTTCCCTCCCCTCCCCTCCACCTCCACCTCCCCCCCACCCTAAGGCAGTTCTTCTTTTATAGGCACAGGATTTGACTGACAGCTGGAACTTCCTATTTGGGAGCAGGAAGTGAGTGATCACAGAGCCACCAAAGACTCACCATCCTAGAAGGGCAAGAATAGCTCTCCGCCCCCCAGCTCTGGAGGTCTGACTCTGAGCAAGTAAGGAGACTACTAAGAAATATAGGAACTTCTTGTCTCAGAACAGGAAGATCAGGAGCTAAAAGGGCACAGAGGCAGTAAGTATGTAGGGAGAGAAAAAATAAATAAATAAACTAACAGAGGAAAGAGTAAGTATTCCAAACAACAGTTAGGGGGCCAGAAATAAGACATGATGGGAGTGGTGCAGTGCAGTGGCTGTGGAGCAGCATTCTTCCAGGAGACGTTCTGGAGGATGCAGTCTTGTCCCATCTGCAGGCACCTCTCTGGGCAGAGGGAGGAAATTAATCATCTCCAGGCTGAGTTGGCCAGGATTTGTGGGACTGCCTCTCCCACCCAGGGACCACCATTGTCACTGCCGTTGCCTTAGTGGTTGCCAAAAAAGAGGAGAGGTTGGACCACAGTGGGCTCAGGGAGGATGAGAGTGGTGGAACAGAGGCGCATCCCTCCAGTTGTACCTCTCCACAATTTCTATGCCATTCTGGAAAAGTATGGTTCCTCTATGGAGGCAATCACAGTGGAGACCAAGGAGGATGCTGGGAACCTCCACAAAGGAGACCCAGAGGAGGGTGGCATGGGACCCCACAGGGGAAGTAAACAACTCCTGGTGGGGGACTCCATTGTTAGGAAGGTAGAACTGAGGGAAGAAGGGGAGAAGGAGGTATGGTGCCTGCCTGGCACCATGGCTTGGAGGGACAGGGAACGAATCCTCAGAATTGCAGGAACAGCTACACAGGGGAGGGAGCTGGATGTCATTGTCCATCTAGGGATAAATGACCTGGCTAAGAAAGGGATCAGAGCAGTGCAAGAAGCATTTGTGGAGATGGGGAGGGGCCTTAGAAAAACAGCACGCACAGTAACCTTCTCAGAGGTGCTGCCTGTCTATGGCACGGGTGAGGCTAGAGTGCTCCACACCATGGGATTCAATCAGTGGTTGAAAAGCTGGTGCAGAGCTCAGGGATTTGGCTTCATTGGGGACTGGGGGTCCACCTAGAGGGATATAGGCCTATATCAGCATGATGGTTTGCATCTGTCCAGGAAGGGAACCAGGATCCTAGGTGATACATGTAAATGCTTCATTGGCAAGCATTTAAACTAGCCAAGGGGGGGGGAGGCACTGGAGAGGAGCAGAGAAATCCTAGCCCCACCTCAAAAAATCAGGATACTAAGTGAGGTAGATACCACCATAGAGATGTTAACAGGGAGAAGTGCAGGGGTAAATGGAGAAAGTGACAAATGCAATAAGGACAGCGATGGGGCAAAAAGGGGTAAGGCCATCAAGAAATGGAGGGTAATGAGTACCAACACCCATAGTCTGGGCAACAAGCTCCCTGAATTTGTGGCCTTAATGGAAGAGGGATGCCTGGATAATGTAGCAGTCACAGAAACATGGTACACAGAGAACCATGACTGGGATGTTAATATACCAGGGTACACAACCTACAGGAGAGGTAGGGAGGGGAGAAGAGGGGGCAGAGTAGCTCTCTATGTAAGGGAAGGGATAAAAGCAACTGAACAAAAGAGTAAGCAGGGAGGAGATGAGGCACTGTGGGTCACCTTAGAGACTGGAAATGACACCACAATCTGCACAGTGGTTGTATACAGACCCCATGTCAGGGGGAGGGAATGGACAAGAATATGATAGAAGGCATACTTAGAATGGCAGAGAAAGGGGAGATACTGTTGATGGGAGACCTTAATATGCCAGATGTTAACTTGAGCACCTTTGCTGCAGCCACATCCAAAAGCAGGGCCATTTTCGATGCCCTTCAGGTGGCATGCCTCAGACAGCTAGTTTTGGAACCTACTCATGAGGGAGCAATCTTAGACCTTGTACTCTCAAATGGGGACAGTGAGAGGATCTCAGATCTAGAAGTGGGTAGCCATTTGGGAACAAGTGACCACCAAACAGTGTGGTTCACAATAAACTCAGCTACAGAGTCAAGCCATACAAAAGTGAGGGTTCTGGAATTCAGGAGGGCTGACTTTGGCAAGATGGGAGAGTGCCTTAGAAAAGCACTAGCAAACAGGCTAGAAGGAGGGGTGGAGCAACAATGGGGAAATATCAAAACTGCCATCACAGAGGCAATAAGCTTTTGTGTGAAGAAAATAAACAAATAAAAACAACACAAAAAGCCACTATGGTTCTCAAAAGAGGTGGCAGTGAAGGTTAGGGAGAAAAAGATAGCATTTAGGAAGTATAAGAAAACACAGAAGGAGCAGGACAGAGAACTGTACCAATTAAGGCAGAATGAAGCAGGGAGGGTAGTCAGAATAGCAAAGGCCCAAACTGAGGAAAAGATAGCCAACTCAGTTAAGAAGGAGGATAAAACCTTTTATAGGTATATCAGGGAGTGTAGAAAAGACAAAGGGAGGGATAGTGAGGCTGAATAGAATGGATGGTGGGTGGGCAGAGTGGGACAATGAAAAAGCATGGATACTGAAAGAATACTTCTGTTCAGTATTCAGAAAAGAGGAGGTAGAAGAGGTGCCTAATCCAATTAACATAAACGCTCTGGAAAGTGGGGTCGATCCCAGTCCTTTCACAGAAGAAAGATTTCTGAAAGAACTCCTAAAACTGAAGGTGGACAAAGCAATGGGACCAGATGGAATTCACCCCAGAATTCTAAAATAATTAAGCAGAGAACTAGTGACATCACTGACTACCCTTTTTAACAAGTCATGGGAGGATGGTGTGGTACCTGAGGACTGGAGGAAGGCAGATGTGATTCCCTTTCACAAAAGTGGGACAAAGACAGAGGCAGGAAACTACAGACCTGTCAGTTTGACCTCTGTGGTAGGGAAAGTGATGGAATCACTTCTGAATGAAAGAATTGTTGAGTACCTAGAGACCAGTGGGGCAGAGGACACAAGGCAGCATGGGTTCACAGTGGGAAGGTCATTTCAGATGAATCTAATTTAGGATGCACTGTCCATGCCTCTGAGCCATGGACCAAGTCCACATTTTCCATCCTATTGTATTAAAATCAGCTCTGTATGCATAATCTCTGCAATGTATCATTGCAGAGGCTTCAGGCAGTGAAATTATCAAATGCAGTCTCTCACTGACTTCTGACACTGGTACCTGTACAGTACTTGTGCGTGCTGTCATAGAAACAACAGTGAAGCATTGTCTCAATGCACTTTGTGACCATTTCATAAAGCCATACATAACTCTGCACTGGATAATAGGTAGTGATGGGATTTTGAGAGGCCCGTCAAAAGGTGTACAGGCCTTGACACATCTACATTCATCACCTTAATGCCTGCAGAGTGTGGGCATGACCCAATCCGTGTATCTAAACATGCAGTCAGGAAAGAGTTATGCAAAGGGAGATGCAGGCATAATGTGGAAATCATCATCATTATAAGATGGTTGCTGTGGAACTGACCTAAAGAGTATGGTGACAACAAAAAGTGAGAATGTATTCCATACTTCATAGGACAGCCAACTCAGGCTGTTTTGGTGCCATAATGCCCTTCCCAACCTGTTGTCCCCTACCCACTGATATGGCATGAAGTGTAGGGTGGCTGCATTTTTTTTCAAAATAAACATTACAAATTTGCTTAAAGGGAATATGGTAGTTCAGGTAGAATGGTATATCCCACTGTATTTTTTTACACACAAACAAAGTTCGGACAGCACCTGGGATGCCGTGTCTTGCTTGCAAGAAGGTAAAGACAGTTTTGTAAAAATAAAGCCAGCACTGGGTACTTACTGGGAACATCAGTGGGTAAATGAAGTGTCCTGTTTCTTCAAAAGTAAAATGCTTAATTTTATTCAACGTGCCACACAATGTGCAAACAGCTCAACTCCAGCAAACCTCCTCTCTCATCTCTGATGGTGAATCAGGTTTCCTAATGTGTTTCACGCCCCCTGGTGCTTAATCATAGGATAACAGGTTCCTGGTACCATACCAATAAATACTATGTCCTTTAAAGAGACAGTGTACTAAACCACAAAGTGCAATGTGCATATTTTAAAAGGTTAAAAACATTAGTTTTGCACTTTTGCAAGTATTGTAATTTATTGCCTTCTTGATTAAATAGATGATGAATCATTATGTATAGCAAAAGTGCAAAATCAATGTTTTTAACCTTTTAAATTATGCACATTGCACTTTGAGGTTTAGTACACTGTCTCTTTAAAGGGCATATTATTTATTGGCATGGTACCAGGAACCTGTTATACTATAACTAAGCGCCAGGGGCATGCAATGTCTTAGGAAACCTGGTTCATCATCAGAGTTGGGGGGGGTATGCTGGAGTTGAGCTGTTTGTACATTGTGTGGCACTGGAATGTACCACATTTTACTTTGAAATCTGACCTATGCAATTCATTTACTCACTGAGGTTCCAGTAAGTAGCTGGTGCTGGCTTTATTTTTATAAAACTGTCTATATCCAACTATTCCCTGCCCTACAAGTGGCAGGGAATCTACTCTCTACTCAACCTGGGTATCTAATTTTATGTCTGCTGTCTGGCCCACTTTTGTTCCCCAATATTTTCCCATTTGGCTAATCATGGAGGCCAGGGGCTAAGGATGCTGCTGTGTGCAGGAGTAGATCAGATATACAGTAATATGATCCAGCTCTGTGCTAATTGCCCATATGCCTGTCTCACTTGTATCAGACCCTTAATTTTCATAAAAGTACTGTACAAAACTATGCAATAAATGTTATCTGCATAAGGATCCACTGACAAATTGTTCACAATGTTACTGTATCAATGTTTGGAGCATCTAGGGTAATGCAATAGTAGGGCTGCATACAGAACTGACATCAAACACCAAGCAGACTCAAAACAAATGGTGGAAATCAACAGAATGAGAATAGGAGATGACGAAATATGAACTGAGAATTCTATCATTCTTTTTATATCTAAAAAGCTGATTTCCTATCTATAGTCATGCAGCAAAAAAGGACACTACGGTATTTGTGAAATGCAAATATGCTAGAAGGTTACAAAAACAGCAGTTTTTAGAACGTTATTATTATTGCATCAGAACTGAGTGAAGAATTGCTCCTCAGACATGCATTGCATTCTTATTTGATACAGAAACAGTTTAATTTATAGGTACGTCAGGTTTGTTACTCTGTTATTGATGTATATCTTTTAAAACAATATAACAGTTCCTCATTACTGTGCACCTTCACACAGTTCATAAGTATACTCCAAATATAAAATATTGTGGTGAACAGGAAGTGGAAAATCCAGCAGCCAGATGGCTAGTTGTTACCAGAGTACAGTTATTCCTCATTATAATCAATGTCATTTTAATAATCTCCTGCTTCTATTGAACACGGAGCTTGGATTCCTTTAATTCCCAGGCAACTCAATTAGTACCTATTAGTGTTAAGAGTCAGAATATTTGTGTGCTCACAGAACTATCCAAAATGCAACTAAAAATGCCAGCCTTACAATACTAGCACTATTGTTGGTTCCAAAAAGTGAAAGGTACTAGATGTGCATGCCAAATTGGCTGCCTCAAGGCAGGTGAGGGAGTCGGAAAGTTAGCTGTTGAATACTCACTGGCTACATTGACCTTCTGAATTGTAAGAAAGCAAGAGAATTTGCTGTGTTCTAGAGGTGTGTGAAAAAAACTTCCAAAGGGGGAATTCAAGCAAAAGTCTGACTTTCATGTCCACAAATGTTCAGAAATCCATTTCTGAACATTTGCGGAACTTCTGCTTGCAATCACTGCCTGGCCCAAGTGCCCAAAAAAAGCTCTGGTGGCTAGCAGACCTTCCCCACCCAATCACCTGTTGAACCTGTAATTAGCAAAGCCCTGGTGGTTAGCGGTCCCACCTCCCACCCGATCACCTGCCTAACAAAAGCCCTGGTGGCTAGTGGTCCCTCCCACCACCCGGTCACCTGCCCGATGTGTCCAGTAGCCAGTAACCCCCCCATCCCTATCTCCACTCTGTATAGTATTTTAAACTTTTTTTCCCTGATCATCTCGTGATTTGAACCCCCCTTCCCATCCCCAATCCCCAGTGCCTGAATTAATATATTATTGTACAATAATATGCTCATTCATTGATAGCTTAGAGGAAGGGCTGGCCATGGCAGAGAGAGAAGATGGCTGTGCCATTTGCCTGCTGGGGTTCAGGATGGGGGTAGGACTGGGGTGGTGGGTCACTACCTGCTGGGGTGGGGGTTGGGGGCTCTATACCTTCAGGGAATAACATATTAATTTTATTAATTTAGGTACTTGGGATCAGGGATGGGGAAGGGGTTCAAATCATTAGACCACCAGGGAAAAAAAGTTTAAAATACTATACAGGATGGAGATAGGGATGGGGGGTTATGGCTACTGGACACATGGGATGAGTGACTGGGTGGGGATGAGGGACCACTAGCCACCTGGGCTTTTGTTGGGTGGGTGATTGGGTGGGGGGACGGATAGCTAGCCACCAGAGGTATTTTTATTTTGGGTCAGGCAGGTGATCAGGTGTGGGGAGGGACCGCTAGCCACCAGGAATTTTGTAATTACAGGTTGGGCAGGTGATTGGGTGGGGAGAGGGACCACTAGCCACCAGGGAATTATTAGTTTTATTCTAGGCAGGGCTTGGTGGGACACTGTACTTCAGGAGCAGTGGTTTTTTTTGTTACCATTCCACCTATATCTGAGCGGAACAGGGCAACATTTTGCCCGAAACATCTGAAAGTTTTTCGATCCACCACAGGAAGATGGTTCAGAAACTTCTGTGAAAGTTACCAGATTTTCACAGAAGTTTCACTAAGGTGGAAATACCCACTTTCACACACCTCTGCTGTGTTCATTTGCACATCAGTTCTGTGAAAGTAAGGCACGCAGAGAAAAAAAGCTGAACATAGAAGCTGATGGCAGATAAAGACCGCAAGGCCCATCCAATCTGCCCATTATTTTCTACCTTATGAATGTGCCATAGGCCTTTACTCTGTTAATGGCCTATCTATTCATGCTCATCTGTATTGCTCCCTTAAGCCTATAGATAAGTCGGTAATTCTGACATTATGAGACTGGTTTGTGTTTGGTTTAATAGTCAACAAATTGATGGTGTGCTACTGTCAAGGGTGATTTTAAAAGAAAAAAGATTAATAACTAGCTCATGGGTGATAAGTGTTATTTTAAATCCTACCTTGCCAACTTTGGAGTTTTCAGTATCAAAATGGAATTCACCATCTCAAAACTGCTGGTGAACAGAGATCCGCTGATGATTCTAACATAGCCCACAGTGTGCTTCACAATGAGCACAACCATGGAGATAAGCCATACAAAAACAAGGATACTGGACTTTAGAAGGGCTGACTTTGGCAAAATGAGTGAACACCTGAAGAATGCACTAGCAAATGGCCAAATAGGAGGGGTGGAAGAACAATGGAGAAAAATCAAAACTGCCATCATAGAGGCAACAAGTCTTTGTGTAAAACAAATAAAGAAAACAAAGCAGAGTAAAAACCACTATGGTTCTCAAAGAGGTGGCAGGAAGGTTAAGGAGAAAAGGCTGCATTCAAAAAGTATAAGGAATCACAGAGGGAGCACGACAAGGAACTGTATCAATTAAAGCAGAAAGACGTAGGAAAGGCAGTCAGAATAGCAAAGGCACAAACCGAGGAAAAAATAGCCAACTCGGTCAAAAAGGGGGATAAAACCTTTTATAGGTACATTAGGGAGCATAGAAAGGTTAAGGGAGGGATAGTGAAGATTAATAAAGGAGAGGGGAGGTGGGCAGAGGGAGACAGTGAAAAGGCAGAGATACTGAATGAATACTTTTGCTCAGTATTCACAAAAGAAGATGAGGAGCAGTTACCTAAACCAGACAATAGAAGCACTCTGGGTAGGAGGGTTGATACCAGTCCATTCACAGAAGAAAGAGTCCTGAAAGAACTCCTAAAACTCAAGGTGGACAAAGCAATGGGGCCTGACGGGATTCACCCCAGAATCCTAAAAGAACTAAGGGGGGACCTAGTGACACCACTGACCACACTTTTTAATAAATCATGGCAGGATGGGGTGGTACCTGAGGACTGGAGGAGGGCAGATGTGATTCCCCTTTACAAAAGTGGGAGCAAGGCAGAAGCAGGAAACTACAGACCTGTAAGTTTGACCTCAGTGGTAGGGAAAATGATGGAATCACTTCTGAAAGAAAGAATTGTTGAGCACCTAGAGGCCAGCGGGGCATAGGACCCAAAGCAACATGGATTTACAGCAGGAAGGTCATGTCAGACTAATCTAATTGATTTCTTTGACTGGGTGACCAAAGTAATAGACCAGGGAGGGGCTGTGGATATGGTCTACCTAGACTTTAGTAAGGCATTTGACACAGTCCTGCACAAAGATTAATAATCAAGTTATCCAGCCTGGGAGTGGGTCCCAGGGTGGTAGCCTAGGTAGTGAACTGGCTGCACAACAGGACACAAAAGGTAATAGTGAATGGAACACATTCCGAAGAAAGGGGTTACTAGTGGAGTACCCAGGGCTCAGTACTAGGTCCAATCCTCTTTAACATCTTTATAAGTGACATTGCAGAGGGTCTGGAGGAAAAGTATGCCTCTTTGCAGATGACACAAGATCTATAACAAGTTGATACAGAAGAGGGGTAGAAAAGATGAGAAGGGACTTGGCAAGGTTGGAGGAATGGTCAGACATGGCAACTTAGATTCAATGCAAAGAAGTACAAAGTAATGCACCTGGGAAACAAAAATCCAGGAGAAGAGTACACAATAGCAGGGGGAGTACTAACAACAACAAAAATGGAAAGGGACCTGGGAGTAGTCATATCAGATGACCTAAAGGTGGGTAAGCAATGTGAGAAGACAGTAAGGAGAGCCAGGGGGATACTGGGATGCATAGGAAGGGGCATCACAAGTAGAAAAAGGGAAGTGATTATCCCTCTATACAGACAGTTGGTGAGACCCCATCTGGAGTACTGTGTGCAGTTTTGGAGACCTCATTTATGCAAGGACATAGACAGGATGGAAGCAGTCCAGAGGAGGGCAACTAAAATGGTGCAGGGTCTACATCAGAAACCATATGAAGAGAGACTGAGAGAGCTTAATATGTATACCCTTGATGAAAGGAGGGACAGGGGGGACATGATCGAAACATTCAAGTACCTCAAGGGAATCAACAAGGTCCAGGAGGGTAGCATCTTTCAGAAAAAGAGATGTGTAAGAACAAGGGGGCACAGTTTAAAGATAGAGGGGGGACGGCTCAGGGGTAATGTGAGGAAATTCTTTTCACAGAGAGTGGTGGATACATGGAACAGCCTTCCTGAGGAGGTCGTTGGGTCTAAAATAGTGGGGGAATTCAAACATGCATGGGACAGACACAAAGCAATTATAGTGTGGGGTTGCAGGAAGCAGGCTGTTGGTTAACTAGAATCTGCAGCTTATCCAGTAGGTAGGGAAATGGGCAGACTGGGTCGGCCAAGTGGTCCTTTTCTGCCATCAAAGTCTATGTTTCTATGTTTCTATGTTTCATTCTGAGACTCATTGAGATCTTGGAAGGTAGTGATTATGAACCTGCATAACTCTATAAAACAGATGAGACCAAACTGTTTTACAAATGATAGCTATCAGAGATGGTGGCAAATTATTTTTTATAAATGATAGGTATTCTAAATCACTAATGTAAATTCAATCATTCAGCATGCAGAGCTACTGTACTTCTTATTTGCGTACACTGAGGGTGTGGGCTGTGGCCAGCAGGGCTGTCATGTGGGAGCTCTAGTAGGAAGAGCACCACTTTAATACCACTGGGGAGGATGGCACAATAACATTTGAAAAGACAAAGGTAATTATAAATCACTGGCACTAAACGTGACTGATTTATAAATTAATAGGGCCTCTAAAGGATGTCTCTTATGGTATAAGAGAATCCTCTTCTAAGGATAGAAGCCAAAGGGTGGAAGCTAGGGGAAAATTCTCTGAAGTGAGGCCTAGGCTGTGACCATGGGGTTCCATAGGACTTGGTGTTTGGCCTGGTGTTAGTTACCATCTTCATAAGCAACATCACAGATGGGATCAAGGGGAAAATGTGCCTGTTTGTGGAAGACATCATGTTCTCTGGGAGGGTAGACACAGAGGAGGGAAGACAGGAACCCAGGGAGGACTTGGCAAGGCTAGAAAGGTGGTCTGGTATTTGGCAGCTGGGGTTCCAAGCTAAAAAGTGCTTGGCTATGCACTTGAGGTGAAGAATCCAAAGACCAAATACTGGTTGGGCAGACTGCAGGTAAGCAGGTCATAAGAAGAAAATGACTTGGGAGTAATAATTGCAAGTAACCTGAAACACTCTTCACACTGCAAGAGAGCAGCAGCCAAAGCAATTGGGATGCTGGGCTACATAGCCAGGAGAAGTACCACCAGGAAGGCAAAGGTCATTCTGCCACTGCACAGGTCACTGGTACAACCACACCAGGAGTAGATTGTGCAGTTTTGGTGACCACATCTTAAAAAAATGTCAACCTGCAGGAGACAGTCCAAAGAGGGGCAACCAAGTTGATCCAGGGCCAGCAGGGCAACACCTATGATGAGAGGCTCAGGGTGCTCAATATGTTCTCTCTTGATGAAAGAAGTGAGAGGGGAGACATGATTGAGAGTATCAGATACCTTAAGGGTAAGCACTGAGGGTCTCTTCAGCTTTAGTGGCAACAAGGCCACTGATGGAACAGCATAAAGCTGGTGTGGGGAAGATTAAGTAATAGTAGTAGTAACAGTTTTATTCTGTAATTACACAATTTCTTAAAAGGATAGCCCAACTGAGCCAAGGGCTCATTTACAGTAAGGTCTCAAGATACAAAGGTTTCACATTTTAAAAATATTATATACAGACATACAAATAGAAAAAGTAGTACAAAGTCAAGTCCAATAATGACACAATAATTTAGACAGCTTAACCACAACAAGCTTTTGGTAGTTCAACAGTATTTATAGTCCACGTTTTGATGGAACTCCAGGATATGGTTCCTGTTTGCAATCTCAACTGACCTGATAAGTCGTTCCATAATTTAGGACCCATACAAATGAAATTTAAATTGCCCTTCACAGTTTTCATCTCTGGAACTGTAAATTCAATAGCCCGTGCAGCACATAATCCCTTTTTTCACATTTCTCACACTTACCAACTCGTAACAAATAGACAGGCATTTTTTATAACATTTATTAATTTGATTGATATGAAGATTTTGATGCTCTGTCAATTCAATCCAATCCAAAGCTCTATAAAGTGCCAATGGTGCTTGCCCCATGGAGCTTCTAGGATATCCAGTTTACGCAGCACAATCCCCAGATACACCCCCATATACAACGTCCCCATAATCAAAAATGGGAATTACCATAGAGTTCACTATTTTTAATCTAGTATGTAAAGAGATGCAATTTTTATGTTTATACGGGGCTCCTAATTTCTTATTTAACTTCCTAATTAAGGAATCTATTTGCATATCCCATTTACATTTGGAATCAATCCAGATCCCCAAATATTTGTAAGAATCAACAACGGTTGATCTATGATTTTGTATGTTTTTCTGTTCACCATTTGTTTATTTATGCTTTGTAACTTTCCTTGAATCTGATTGACAGACCTACCTTCAATATACAGTACTGTATCATCAGCATACAAATGATGCTGGACATCCCTTAATAAATGTCTGACATCATTTGTATATCAATTGAACAATAAAGATCCTAACACAGACCTATGGGGCACTCCAGTGTTAATAGTCCAGAATTTAGACCTACAGTTATTATTTAAGATCACTCATTGTTGTCTTCCTGTCAGAAAGCCACTGAACCATTTTAAAGTCCCACAACTGAGGCCAACAGATCTTAGTTTGTAAATTAGCATATCATGATTCAATGTATCAAATGCTTTAGACACATCAATAAATACTGCCCCAACAATGAGGCCTTTATCCATGGTCATCTGAATGTCTGACACTACTTTATCCAGTGATGTAGAACTGGTATGCTCACCATAAAATCCTGTTTGGTATATATTATACAATTTCTGGGCTTCTAGGTGACTTTTTAGCTGTTACACATTTTTTTTTCAAAATTCTTAGAGATTACAGAGAGCAGGGATATGGGCCTGTAATTTCCCATATCATTGTTGGTCCATTCTTGTAAATTGGAACCTCATTTGCCTGTTTCAGGACTTGAGGGTGATAACTGGATTGCATAGACAGAGTAAATATATGTGCCAATAAAAGGGCCACCACAGGTGCAGCCAATTTAAGTAAATAATAAGCAATACCATCCATACCTTGGGCCTTTTTAACATCCAACTTTAATAATTTCTGAAGCACCTGATCTATAGTTATATAGTTAAAAGAGAAACTAGACATCACTATGTCATTTTCGTAATCAATTCTGGAATCGAGCATGTTGCTCAGTATGTTCTCCTGGTAAAACTCGTAAATAAATAAATAAATTGACTGTTTCCCCAGTGATGAGGGAGCTAGGCTATTATTTATGGAAGACCCCGTATTAATATATTTTTCTTTGAACATGTCAGCCAACTTCTCAGAAATTGGGTGGGATTAACCCACAAACAAAAAAGAACTAGGTAATTCAAAAGGTTTTTTTACCCTGTGATTTTTTAACCATGTTCCAAAAATATATATACATATTTATTTTTGTATTTTCTGAGTTGAAATTTTATGAAAAAAAGTCTGACTTAGCCTTCCTTATTTTTTTAATACAGAGGTTTCAGGCATGGCTTAAAGTCCCACAACTGAGGCCACAGATCTTAGTTTGTTAATTAGCATATCATGATTCAATGTATCAAATGATTTAGACACATCTATAAATACTGCCCCAACAATGAGGCCTTTATCCATGGCCATCTGAATGTCTGACACTACTTTCTTAAGATCAGCAAATGCTCAAGAGTTTGTTGTTCCTAAATGTAATTTAGCTATAGGATGTCAATCCAACCTATTTAGGGGTCTTTCTGAATGGAATAAGATTCCATCAGAAGTAAAAATTTTATAAGGAAAAACCGTCCTGGACAGGGAATAAACAGTGGTTTAGACAGAAATTACCAAGCCTAAGACTGTGCTGCTTAAGCTGAATTTTTAATATTACATATCTCTGCCTTTTTTTATTCAGTGGGTTTATTGTATTACTAATTAAATTAATTTTATATAGTATGCATATAAAAGTGAATGCAAATTGTGGAAACTGTGCCATGTGTATTATGTCTACTTGTACTATGTATTATAGATGTTGATTATGTATAAATTATGTTGATTGTATGCTTGGGACCTCATTGTAAATGAGCGTAAGCTCAATCAATTAAATCCTGGTTTATATTTCATATGAATAAATATTTTTACTACTGCTACTACTACATATTTATTCCAGTAAACTGTCACATTTTTAATTTTTATTTTGGCTTGCTTCCATGCCGTATCTCTTGCCTTGTGATATTTTTCCAATTCTGATGTATTCCAAGGGTAATTAATATTTTTAATTTTTTTGTGTCTAATTGGGGAATGGTCATTGCATACAGTCAAAAATTCACTTTGGAAATAGTACCAGGCATTGTCTATATGAAGAATTAATGCCAGTCTGTCCCAATTTTGCATTTCTAAATCCACCATAAAAGTAGTGGTCAAATTTTTTAAAGTTCAACGACTTTTAAATTATGACTGACTTGTTTTTTATCTCAGTATCTAACACAAAAAGTAACTTGGTGATCGCTAAAAGTATCTGGTAATATGCCATGTAAAGAATAATTGTTTGGGGCTGAGGTAAATATCAGATCTGAAATAGTGTAAAGACTTGTGTCTTTTGGATTAAGTCTAATAGGAGTTTTAATCAATTGAGATAATCCTAAACTTCATAATAATTCTATTAATTTACTTGTAGAGGGTACTGTTGCCCAATCAACATTTAAGTCCCCTAAGAAAGGAGGGAGATGAGGAGGAACTTTTTCACCGAGAGGAGGATGGCCAAGTTGAATGAGCTGCCACAGTAGGTGGTATCCCTAAAGATGGTGGACAGTTTCAACAGAATTTGGGACATGGTGAGAGGAACAAATCTGGGTAGAGGGGGAGTGAGGGGCAGAGGGGGAAATGGAAGATGAGCAAAATGGAAAGTGGGGGGGCAGTTCCTTTTTTGTAAACACTTGGGGTGCTAGACAGTTGAGCAGACTAGATAGAACATAAGGCCTTTATCTGCTGCTATGTTTGTATATTCTTAGATTTGGGCAGATAAAACTTCTCAGCTTGTCTTTGCAGTCCTCTTGCCCAAACCTCAGGCTCGGAGTCTCTTATACCACACTAGACATCCCTTGGAATCCCTATTGACTTAAAGACTACATACTTGTAGCTCAAAATGAGACTCATGAGTCAGATGTCTATAAAATGTACAATGACCTGCTGATGTTGCTTGTTTGCACAAATGCTATTGAGTAGCATAAGCTGCAGACCTTGTGTATCAGTAAATACGCTACCCCCCTCAGGTGTTTCCACCATATTAATGGTAATGTCCATCTGCCCCTGTACAGTGGCAGCTTAAATACTTGGATTACCAGGAGTATTTTTAAAGAGTGGTTTAAAGAGAATTTTACACCTTCTGTTTTAATTTCTGTAGTAGTGATGGCAGAATCAAAGTCCTCTATTTGCCATTGAACCCAACTTCGAGAATCTAACTTATAAAGAAGGGGGTGTTGCCAACCTCAAAAAAAGTAGTTTTTTTTTGTTTAGTTAGTTGATTATTTATTTAACAATTGATGACTGGGACAGGCACACTGAGCCAAGGCTCATTTCCAGGTGTGACCTGGGGGAAAGGAAAAGGAGAATAAATACATTAAATACACACAGTACACAGTTAAATGCAATTACACAGCATTAACACAGTTCATAGTTGCAGTAAAGTGGAATAGATTGCATTAAGACAAGAGTATGTACAATACTATACACTGGGGTCTCTGAATTTCAGAATCTGATTGACTGACTGGCAACGTTTACCTGTGGTAATTCCTACATTATACCAATGGGTAAAAGTGCCAGCCAGCTGCATCTCCCAAATGATAAATATGACCCCCATAAAATACAAACAATTCAGCCGACATATTGATCCCTCCGCTAAAGCGCAATGCAAAAGCGGGAGATTCAAACAACCACTGTTGTTTTTACAAGTCTCACAATTAAGTGGAAACCCACCCACCTCACCTCTTTTAAAATACTCTCTTCCTTCATAACAACACTGCTGACACACAGAACTCAATAGAAAGCAGACAGCTTCTCTAAAGTCCATTCCTCCACCTTCTGCTTTGGTCAGTGCTGGCTTCCCCTCCCACCTCCGTTACACTGCCTAAGGTTCCAATTCCTAGTACACAACTTTCTGATTCCCAAACTGAAATAAAAAAAAATCCTTGGGTCCCAGTACAGTTTTATAAATACTACTGCTGACTCACAGTCCCTTGCCATATAGTCGTTCTCTCATTCCCATCTCCCAACTGCCCAGATGTACTCCACTCATCTGATCAGCTCCCCTCCAGTTCCAAAAAGGAGTACACTGTTAAAACTTGCAGCTGCACCTTTCCAGTGATTCCTTCGTTACAATAGAAAAAAGAAAAAACATTGTCTGACACACACACACACACACACACACACACACATTTTAAAGTTTCAGCAACACTGAACTGTGTAACCTCTTTCAGAAATAAAAATTAGGAATAAAACAAATCATGACTGAAAAGCTGAGCGGAGCTAATAGCATCCTCCTATGAGACTACTTTTTTTTTCTTTTTTGAGGCGTACGAATAAACTGAATAAAAATAATTTAAAATGCAAATAAAACTGTATTTCTCTTTATTTTTTTTTTTTTATACAAAACAGAATGGGACATTGTGTAATTGCAATAAATCACTCCTGGGTGTGGGTTATGCTGGGATTTACCACGGCTGACCTGGATTTGACCACTCAGCCTGCAGCCTCATGGCCAAACCATGCCAGCTATGGTAAATCCCAGCATAACCCACACTCTGTCGTGGTTTATTGCTTGAAGATCAATCAACAAAAATCAGGCAATTCAGCTACTCATACAACAGGGGGAGAAACAGAAAAGGGGGTAAGGAAATGGGAAGTAGTGAAACAGAGGGAGGAGGATGGAAAGAGGTTCCAAAGTGAAGGGAGTTGATTGGAGAAAGCTGATGGTCCAGCAGAGGAGAGGGAATGAAGAATGGTGAATGTGAGAGGATCTCAGGAGCAGAAAGAGCAGGAAGTGGAGGGAATGGAGGAGAGGAGTGATTAGAGGTAAGAGGGAAGGGACTCAAACCAGAATTTGGAATTGGAAAAGGCACAGTGGTTCTGGTGACAAGAAGGTAGAGGAAGAATGACTAAGGAGCAGTAGAGTGAACAATGTTAGGTGCAAGAAGGGGAGTTGTTAGCAAAATGACAGAAGGCATTGTAGAGAGTGTCCAATCCAGCCAAGGAGGTAGGAGACATTGTGCAAAAGACCATGTCAGCATAATCAAAGACTGGGAGCCCCATTTTGGTAGAAAGCTCATAGCATACCTGTGGAGACATACAGGCTTTATTGTGGTACAAGGCACTGAGTTTGGGGCAGAACTTGGCATGGATGTCATCAAGTGGGTGAAGATATCAAGAGTGCTGTCTAGCCACACACCAAGGTTTTCAAATGAATGAACCACTTATAGAGAGTTGTCAACCAATGTGCAGAAGATAGGCAGAGTTGGGAGTCTAGCAAATTTTTAGCTAGTGCCAAAGGTCATGGACACAGATTTTTTTATGTGTTGACACAGAGTTGGTTAGGCTGAGATTAGTGTGGGACATTGTGGAAAGCTTGCTGGAGCAGAAATTCCACAGCTGTAGTGAAGAAATATGAGGTGTAAATGACAGTGTCATCTGCATACATATGAATATAATATAAGTTAGCAGAAGCTGTGAGGAAGTCATTATGGAAGATGGAGAACAAGATGGGCCCCAGGATGGAGCCTTTTGGGACCATAACCAGGATGGGAAGTGGGTGAGACAGGATACTGCCAACCTGTACTCACTGTAGGAGGCACGTGAGGTAAGAAGGGAATTAATCTGCAGCAGGAGCTGAGAGGTCAGTAGAACTCAGCTTACCCAGGAAGAGAGGGTGGGGCACTGAGTCAAAGGCCTTCAACAAATCAATGAAAATGGCAGCTGTGATGTACCCATGAACCATCCCTGAGAAGACAGAATCAGTTACGTGCAGCAGGGAGGAGATGAAGGAGTGCTGCTTCTGGAAGCCAGACTGGAACAGGAAAGTAAATCGATGGATGATGGAAAGTCAGAGAGTCTAGTGTAGACAAGCTCCTCTTGTAGCTTGGCAAGAGTAGAGAGAAGAGAGATTGGCTGGAAGTTACCCGGGAAGGAAGGGTTCCCATATTTGTGGAGTGGAAGAACATTGGCCAACTTCCATGACTGAGGGACAGCACTGAGGGAGAAGGAGATGTTCAGGAGGCGAGTCAGTGGATATGCTATGGCAGGTGCAGGGATTTGGAGTGGTTTGGAAGCAGTCTGTCAGGACTGGGTTTATGTAGGTTGAGGGAATAAAAGGCAATAAGGGTTTCATGGGTAGTAACAGGGGAAGAGGAAGCCAGTGGAAGGGAGATGAGAGGACATGTAAGGAGGAGCTGAGGAGGCTGGAGAGTAAGTGTAACGGATAACAAGTGGTAAAGAACTCATTGAAGTAAGCAGCAACAAAAGAGGGGCAAATAAAGCATTTACAAAAAGGACCAGGGGGTGACCTTGTGGGAAGGTCAAAAAGAGTGAATTATGTTCCAGAACTTTGAGAGGGCATTAAGCTTGTTCTGAAGGCTGGCCTCAAAATACTGTGATTTCACAGCCTGGACAGCCTTAGTACAGGAATGCCTAATAGTCCTGTGTAAGAGGAGGTCAGGAAACAAGCAAGATTGTTATTATGCAGGAAATCATGAGGGAAACAATGTTACAATACTGGCACAGAATTAGTAGAATTTTAAATCATACACAGTAAATGACTTGATCTAAACTATAGCCAATGCCTGGGAGAATCAAAGTCCACAAACACTGGTGGGAAGCCCAGGGCTTGAGTTTCAATGGTATTATTCCAGAAAATACACAGAATGAGTAGCAGGAAAATTTACAAGCTCACATGCAATCAGCTGATACTAACAGTGAGGATGTAGTCATTGTTTGAGGTCTTGGGTTCATGCAAGGAACACCAACTAAGGCTGCAGAGTAGCTCCGGATGTGGCTGTCATTTGAAGAAGATTGCCCTCTCTTTGAACCCTTATTTGATGCTGAAATTGTAGCAGAAATTAAAGGTTTAAAGGTGGCATAAGGGAGATGGAAAAACCTGATTCACATGAGAAGACCAAACATCAAATTATTCCTGCAAATGAGGGAATTTCTGAGAGACAGCCATATGTCTCAACAGTTGTTAGAACTCTGACATGTAGCAAATTGCTAGTTCAGATAAATCTGGACTCCTTTTAAAAAAACATAAATTACAAAGACATTGTTTATTTAAATTACATGTTTGTTACATATAACATATAGGCTTTCTACATTTTTAGCATACTGGCCAGATTTCTGAAGGTTGACCCAGGGCTGCATCAATCCCAGCATCAAACTGTAGTGCTGATGCAGCTGTGACATTGATGATTGCCTCAGCTGCATCTGATTTTAAAATCACAGGTGCAGTTGCGACAATTGACCTGATTTACAGCAGCTTGCACTAAACCTTGGTTGCAAGCTACATATAAAAGGTCCCTAGTTTGGATGAAAGCTAGACTACAAAAAGATGGTCTAGCAAGTGCCACTTTGCCAGAAGGGATAGAATATCCTATTGCAGTACTGCAAGATAATGCACCATATCTTTGGCATACCCAGGGCTTGCGGCAATCCTAGATTTTTGAATATCTTGCCCCGTCTCCTTGCCTGATATGTGAGTTATGTGTTTAACCTTGCCCCATCTCCTTGTCTGATATGTGAGTTATGTGTTTAACCTTGCCCCATCTCCTTGCCTAATATGTGAGTTGTGTGTTTAACCTTAACCTGCCTCCTTGGCCTGTGTGGCTGGCTGGTTTTGTTTGTCTGTCAGTTGTTTAGTTTTTATTGATTTACTTGTGCTTCTGCTTGGAGTAACTATGCTGTTCCTCAACACGACATCTATGAAAGTCTCCTGGACAGTATTACTGCAAAACATCACCACCAGGTATTAGCATTCTCATCATAAATCAACTTTTTGGTAGGGGTGAGCTACCCAACAGGTGTCCAGATCAGGTAGTATAGGTATCTGCTATTTTTAGGTAGGCAGGGCAGTTTGGATAACGTGCTACCCTATCCAGCATAATAAATCTATTTTCAGATCAGGTAGCGGGCTGGGTGGTTGAGTGGGAAGCAAATCCTGCACTTATAGCATTCTCTGCCATATGTGAGTCTTGCTGATCTTATTGGATGTCCCATTTCTGACCATCCAATTCTATCACATGACCTGCAATAAACCATGCACATTGCCCGCCACCATGCTCTTCCAATAACACTGCACCTCCTGATAGGAATCAGATGAGCCATGGTGTGTGAGCGCCATAGAGAGATGGATAAGTTAGATTTTATTTGGATAGGACTCCATTCCCAGCACAGTGTGTATGTATGTATCTCTCCCTCTCTATCTCTCTCTATATACATATATATATATATATATATATATAATATATATATATATATATATACACACACACATACATATATAAATATATATATATATATATATATATATATATATATATATATATATATGTATATATATAATCATTGTGGAACTTGTGGCTTTCATTGCTTGCCTCCAGCCACCACAGTGATTGAATCTGAGCATGCAGTTCAGCACTTTTTGAGTCAAAGCAGCATGGCCACCCACACTACACGTACACTCAGGAGGACTTGTCCAATTGTCTGACTTCCACAGTTTACTACTCCATGGACTCAAATCAAAGGGGAAAGAGTTAGGGATGGGAACTGGGCTGGGGAAATAAAAGAAACAAAAACAAAGCATGTTTTTCAAGGTCACTCACTCATTAACTGCTGCCTACAGGAGGGATTTTGATTTTGTCAGAGGCGAAAGCAATGAAGTACAAGTAGTCAATCTGAACAGGCCAGGCCATGTGGGGGAGAGGAGCAGAAAACAAACAAAATGGTAATACAGAAAAAGAATCCAGGCAGCCTTGACTGTTAGTGGAGCGCAGGTAGAAGTTTATTCTTCTAAGCAGCACAGCATGGCAAGTTCAGGTTACATAAAGCAGCTAGTCCCGTCCCCCAAACAAGCTTATTTTCTGACTGCACTGTACTGCATCAGTTCTTTCAGAGCCAATGTGAACCGTGAATATCCAGCATTCCTCAAGAAAGGGAGAAATTTAAGATAAAAATATACAATATACTTTTTTTGATTCTCTTTATCTTTCTAAGGACTTGTACAAAGCATCAACCCCAGACACCTAAGGCAGGATCATTGTTTACATAATGCAGTGTTCACAGCACTCAGCATATAGGGTCATGTCAGCTTCAGCTGTTTTTTTTTTTAGTTCCCTGGCAAAAGGATTGTTTTAGAACTATATAACAATAACTTACTCTCATAAAGTGACAGCAGGACTAAAAAGGTTCAGCCTTTGCTTAATGTTTTTTAATGTTTTTCCCAACCCAACCTAATCTTGAATGGACTGCTCCTCAGGCACATTCATCTTCAACATGTTACCGCAGTGCCTGTAAATTTGTACTTTGGCATTTCTGACTTTTTTGAAGTAGCAGAAGTAAAATACATTTTCTGATGCATTCCAGTGTCCTGAGTGCCATAAATTAGCTTGCTTCTAGAAACAAGCACGGTAACAAAATGCAGGCATGTGCATTAGCACTGGCACTAGCGCACATGCCTAGAGTCATGGCTTTACATTTTAAACATAGAATTACCTCTGTTACTGCACTCCTTTTTATAAACAAGCTTCTTTATGGCACTCAGGACACTGGCAGGTATCAGAAAGCGTATTTCACTTAAACTGCTTTAAAAAAGTGAAACCTACCAAAGTACAGGTTTAGGGGTGCTTCAGTGCCATGATGAACATTAAAATGCCAAAGGAGACACACTCTCAAGTTTTGGTCAGGTCAGTGAAAACATTAACATTTTTGAAAACAAAGGTTGAATTAGCCTTTTTAGTCCAGCTGTCACTTTATGATGGTAAACTATTGCTATGTAGTGCTAAAACAATCCTTTTGCCAGGGACCTAAAAAAATCAGCTAAGCTGACAGTGTCCCTAACTGCATGACTGTTTACATTTACTGCAATCAGTAGCATTCGTCTTAGGGCCACTGTTAAAACCGTGACAGCCATTAATGTGACATAACCAGTCAGACTATGTCTCTGACATCTGTAGCACTTAGTGAATCAGCCTTTTACGGCTTTATAAGGCATTTGTCTTAGGGTCACTCTTACATGCCCCAGTATTAAAAAGGCATAGCCATTTAGACTCTTCTCAGCACTTGGTGAGAGATTGCCTTTTATGGCTGTATAAAGCATTGGTCATGGGGCCACTGTTAGACACCCTGACATTAATTAATTTGGGATAGTGAGTCAGACTGTATCTCTATAGCAATTACTGAAACAGCCTTTTGTGGCTCTGTAAGACATTTGTCTCACTCAGAACAGCTCTGTCTGTCCCACCCTCTTCACCAATACCTGCCATGAGTATAATTTTCTGAAACAGCAGCAGGGTCACTCAGAGCAGCTGTGCCTGCCCTACATGGCTCAGCAATGCCTGCCATGGGTATAATTTTTTGGAAACAGCAGCAGGCTGACTTAGAGCAGCTGCACCTCTGGTACCTGCCTGTCTCACACAGAACACTGATAGATGAATGACATTTAAAAGTGAAAGGCTCTGTTTCACTAACTACTGCAGACATTTAAGCTGGCAATGTCAATCTAATAAAGAACAGTCAGGACATATCACAGTGGCCCAATACCAGAATGCATCATACAGCCACAGCACTAAAGGCTGTATTTGGGAAACAGTGGCAGGTTTGCTCAGAGCAGCTGTGCTTAACCTAACTCAAGATAGCCTCTTCTGAGTAGTTTCTCTGTTGAGGGTCGTCAAAAACAAAGTCATTCACATTTTTTTATTGCCAGAGTAGGATAATAGGGTAGTGAAAGATCAGGGTAGTGAGTACTCTACCCTAACCAACTATTCATTTTTCATTAGGGTATTTTTAGGATAATTTATAGTAGTTTAGAGGTACCCGCACGTAATATTTATGGTAGGGTATTTCACTACACACCCATGCCTACTTTTTGGAAGCCATCACAAGCAAAACTAAGTTAAGCAACTAAGTTTCACAAGCTTTGAGTTGTTGAGTCCTGCAGTGAATCCATATTTTTGTCAGACCTGTTACTAAAGGATCTGTACTTGCCTTTGAGGTCTATTCACAACCATTTTGGAAAACAAAGGGAAGATACTGAAAAAAGGGTTCTTACATCTTGCATATGCCCCAGGCCACAGTTCATCACCTTCAAGAATTTAACACATTCTTATCTTTGTTCTACAGTAATAGTTTACTGGCCCCCAGCAGTTCATCATTTCTTGCGGATTTCACCTGCTGCTCTCCAGTACACTAGGGCTTTTGGAGGGAGCCTGCCTACCATCTTTTGTTCTCCCACACCCCTGACTCCATCCTCTCATCTTAGCTGAGCTCCGACTGCTTTTGTTCACTGGTAGCATGATACATCAATCTGGTTTGTTTGAGGGCTGACAACAGAGGATCAGTGCGATTTTCAGCTGCCACCCATCCTCCCAGCTTCACACATACCTTCACCTTTTGCTTTCCAGGACACTAGGGCTTTCAACGGAGTCTGCTTACCATCTTTTGTTCTCCCCCCCCCCCAACCAACTGACTTTCACCTGAGTGGAGCCCTGGCTGCCTTTGTTCAGTGATAGTCTGATCCACCAATTGAGTGGGTTTAAGGGCGGGACATCACCTTCTTCTCCCTTCTTCTCTGGAACAGTGCAAGTGGCCCTTCCTTGCAAAGGACTGTAGTGGTAAGGACATTGAGGAGTCTGCCTGGAGTCATGCTGAGGTCAGCCATCGGCCTCCCACTGTGCTCCCCTCACATTCCACCTTATTTCTACCTCACTGTAAACATGTACGTTACTCAGCTACCCTGCTACAAGTTGACTGTATAGCCAGTTATGGTGTGCTGCTCATGGCTCCCCTCTGCTTACCCCTTCCTGTCACAGTTCCCATTACTTGGCATACTCCAACTTGCCATTTGTCCTTCTGTGCTCATTACTGGCACTTTACAACTGTATCACTTTTACCAGTTTTACTGAACTGTTGCCTGCTGCTTGTTCAACCTTGTCCTCACTGCTCAACTGCTGCAAGTAATGTGTTGTTCTGCCCTGTAGCCTACTGCTTCATCTGTGTTGCTATCTATTTGCTTTAGATTTTTTGTTCTTTACCTTAGTTCATTCACCTCCTATGCTGTTCTGTTTAATATTGTCGCATTGCTGTTTACTAGCCTGTTTTGGTGTTTTGTACTATAGTGGTGTTCTGATTACCATTGTGCTTTGTTCAGTCACAGTAGTTTCTGTATAGCCAGTTACCTTCCTCTCCCCTTCAGTCATAATGTTCCTAGCCCTATTCTGCTTGCTCGACTTTCCCATCTCCTCCTTCCACCTCTCCTCCCTCTCTCTCCCCCCCTCCTCCTCCTTCCCCCTTATCCAACTCCATTTTGGTCATCCTCCTCTCCACCCATCCCATGCTCTGCCTTCCTTTTTCTTTTCCTTCCTTCCTAGTCACCCTGGTATCCTGCTTTTCCCCATTCTTAACCTTGAGTTCCTCCACCATGTCCTCCTTTTCCCTTGCCACCCCTCCTCACCTTGTCTCCTTCCCACTCCAAGGGTAAAAAAGCTCCACCTCATCCTTCTCCTCATTCTTCTACTCCTCCTTCTGACTGGTAATGTGGAGCCCAATCCTAGACCCCCACTCTCTCCCTTCCCCCTACACCACTTCCATGAGCCTCAGAGACTTCAGTCTAAATTCTGGGAGACTGCTACTGAAACATGACCTCCTCTCTGTTTGACTACGATTACAATCCCCTGATGTCCTATGAATTACTGAGTCCTGGCTTTCCTGCAGGATTCTCAACCATAATCTGGACAGATTACCATCTTTTCAGACAGGACAGGGGTAAACATGGAGGAGGGGTGGCCATTAACATTCACCAGAGTCTGACATGCACTGTGGCCAGCAAGGAGGCTATTCCCGCATCCCTCAAATATCTTCTAGTCAAACTCTCTCTCTCCCCTTCTCAGTAACCATTTTCATTGGAGTTCTTTACATCTCTCTTAAGACTTCTCACTCTTCCCTGGCAGATTCTTTCCACCATCACTTCTTTTTCCTCCACAGGTGAACTCATCCTCCTTGGGGACTTCAGTATCAATTGGATTTGCCCATCCTTCAGACCTACCATTCACTAAATTGAGTCACTTAATTTGACACCAGTTATTTCAAATCCCACCTGGCTCAATCCCCTCTCTGCAAACCATTCCCTCTTGGACTGAGTTATAACCCTCCACCACATTGTAACAAGTTCTTTGCCAGATGTCTTTAACAACCACTGTATGACCTTCTGCATCAGAAAAATCTGCCCCCCAGCTACCAAAATACATCTGGGCTAGGTCTCACTGGTCATTAAATATCAAGCTTCTACTGAGTGACCTTACTGCTGCCGACTGGTCTGACATCCTCACTGTCTCAGATATTGATGTTGCCCTTGTTCTTTCTTATTCCAAATTTTCTACTGTCTGGGACAGGCTTGCACCCTCAGGAAACACAGAGTAAAACATCCCACCATCCCTGGATTTCCTATGATATCACAGACTTGTGTAAGTCTGATTGGGTCCATTACAAATTATCCCTCTCCTCCCCTGACCACATCTTCTACAGGGGTCTGAGGAACAATTGCACTAAGGCTGTCCAATCAGCTAAATCACAATATTTCAAAGCCAACCTCCAGTCAAACCTAAATTCCCCCATCTAAATTTTGGAAGGTTATACACTCCCTTTTTGACCTCCCTGCCCAGTGCCCCCCCCATTCTTATGGAAAATGGTTCACCTCTATCTGACCATGCCTCTATTTCGGCTCTCTTTAACAAGTTCTTCACAATCTGTGCCCTTCTATCCTCCTCCACTACTAACTCCCCTCCCTCTATTCCTCCCATCCCCCATACCCCTCCTGTTTACCACCCCTGTCATCATCTACAAAACTTTATTTGCCCTTTCCTCCCTCAACACATCAAAGTTTAGTCCTAATGGTCTCAACCCAAGGTTACTACACCTTTCAGCTCCTGCTATTACAGCTTCCTTTACTCACCTGCTTAACCTTTCCTTCACTCTGCACTGTTACCCAGTCTTGAAAGATGGCCAAAGTTATTTTCACAAAAGGGGTTAACTCATCTTCTCCTGCAAACTATCATCCCATCTCCCTCCTCCCCTTCTCTCCCTCTCTAAACTGCAAGAGAAACTGATCCATGCCACACTCAATGTCTTCTAACCTACTGACTTTCTATCACCTTTCCAGTCTAGCTTCCAGAAGCAGTATTCCACAACTTCCTCCCTGCTGTATGTGACTGATGCCATCTTCTCTGGAATGGACCAGAGACTCTTTACCACAGCAATTTTTGTCGATCTGTCCAAAGCCTTCGACTCATGTGTTCCACCTGCTTCTCCTGGATAAGCTGAGAAATGCTGGACTCTCTGCCCCCACTGTTGCTTGGTTCAACTGTTACCTAACCGTCTGTCTACATTCGGTACAGGTTAGTTGTTCCCTGTCACCTCCCCTTCCTATCCAATCTGGGGTTCCACAAGGCTCCATCCTTGGACCTGTCCTTTTTTCAGTCTTTCTCAATGACCTCCTCTCTAGCTGTGTCAACTAACATATCCATATGTATGCAGATGATACAGTCATCTTCACCCCTGGTCCTTCCTCTGCAGCTATAGAAAACCTGCTCCAATGGGACTTCAACAACATCCTCCACTGGTTCCATTCTAACCAACTTAGAGTTAACACTAAAAAGGCAATCTCCATGAGCTTTGGCACCAATCAGAAACTAGCCAGACTCACTGTCCTCCCAGTCTTCACCACCCTGGATGCATCCACACTTGAAGTGGTTCAGTCCTTTAAGTACCTGTGGGTGTGGCTTGACAATAAGCGTGACGTCTCAGCCATCCATGCCAAGCTCTGTCCCAAGCTTGGTGCCTTCTATAAATACAAAGACTATCTATCTCCAAATGTCTGCAGGGAGCTGATTACCAAAATGGTACTCTCTGTGTTTGATTATTCAGATGTAGTCTATGGCTCTGCCCCCTCCACTTCACTCACCAAACTGGATGACATCCTCAACTCCTTCTGCCATTTTGCATCTAATTCTCCTCCACGCACAAATCATTGCTCAATTTACTCCTCCCTTTCCATCCTCCTTCTGCCATCTCATAGACAGGCCATTTGGGCTATGTTTATTTCCAAATATTGGTTCAACACCCTTCCCTCCAGTTCTCTTCGCTCCTATCCCAAATCTCCCCTGCTTCCTGATCCCTGCACTCTAGGGACCATTGCACTTTTCCATTCCTGACCCACACTCCTCTGCTGGACAATCTGCATTCTCCTATAGACTTCTCTCACTCTCTTTCTCTCTCTCTCTCTCTCTCTCTCTCTCTTGCTCGTTCTCCAAAACAAACTTCCCTCCTCCCTCCAAATCTCCCCATCCTTTAAATCCTTCAAACACCTGCTGAAACTTGAAATCCCCCACTTGCTACTGCCACCCTTCTCCCGGTTACCTTTGAAGTCTTGATTTTAACTCATACAAGTTTTTGATCAGGATTCTAAGTACTGCTAAAGTTCACTGCACTTGTTTAACTGTGGTAGATATACATTCTCTTTATTCAATTATTGTAACACATTGCTCATCTGTCTGTTCAGATGTTGTTTTGCTATTGTCTACTGCTATTTTGCTCCATCTATGCCTTTCCTGTGCAGCACCTAGAAACGAGCCTCAGCTCAATGTGTCTTTCCCGGTTACCAAATTAAAAAAATAAATAAACAACCGCAGTTCTTGCTATAGTGAACCCTCATTATAATGAACTTCTGGTATGGATCTGGAGGCATTCATTACAATGAGGGAGGACTGTACTACAACTATTCACTAACATAATATTCCAAGTAAATACAAATTAAAACATATAAAATAATGCAGTATATATGTAAATAATACATAAATTAATAACAAGCAGCAAAACAGCATCCTACCAGGAAGTCCCCCCTCTCAAATTCCCCTATAAAATATCTCTTGGACCCCGGTGGGTTAATTTGTTTAATTTCCCCTTTCAATATCCCCACATGAAATATTTCTTAGACTCTGGTGGGCTAATTTGTCCTTTGAACCATGGCTAGATGGCCAAAATCACTGCCAGTCCAGTGGATCCCCACCTGGTCCTGCTGCAGTTAAACACCTTGGTACAGTATCAGGGCACCCAATTCCCTGCCAGTTCATCAATCTCTGTAGGTGTTCCCCTCCCACTGGCCCCGTGTAAATGCAATAATACACAACAGGACATTGGTTTCTTCTAAATAAATGCACTGTGAAGCATGGGTATAGGAACCTATGTTCACATTGTGCCAGACCACACCCACTTTTACTGGATACTGAAGTGCCTTTGAATCTGCTGAAGCATTCCACAGCATTGCTTTTGAAGCTCTGCTAATGCTGTTTCAGACAATGCAAAGTTGTTTCAGCCCTGTAGCAGCCCTGCCCCTCTGGGTGTTGTTGCTAGGGCTTCCTGACACTGTGTTACTTTCCTTACCTAGAACTGTAAGTGTGGGGTGCACTGTATGGCTCCAAAGTTTTGTTCCCATCCATAGTGCAATGAAACATATATACTGTATATATATATATATATATATATATATATATATATATATATATTACAGTAGTGTACACTATTCCAAATATAGACAGCAGAAAAAGATTTATCTGAATATTTCTAGTTCTAACTTTTCTGTGCTTTCAATAGTCAATAGTTCTGAGATCACAGTGATATTACGCTTTATAAAAAGCACTGCTTGGAAGTGATGCACAGAGATAGATACTTTTAGGTTCACACTTTAGTGGGTGTTTCTGACAGCTCTTGGGAATATTCTTCTCCACATTTTGTCTCTATCTAAATCAGCACTGCAAGTACCAACTAAATTAGCTCAGTGACATTGGAGGATGTGAGCTCACTGCTGGTGAGCAGAGGGGGACCAAGAAGAGTTAGGAAAGTGAAGTGAATAATAATTTCATTCAACAAACTCAAGCCTGGAGACCCCTCACCTTCCATCAGGAGATTCCCCTGAGTCCAACTCAGACTGTAGCCTCTCTTCCTACCCTAATAGCAGGTCTCCACTCTCTATTTAACCTCTGGACCAGAATGGGGCTGTGGCTTCTCTACTCTCACTGGAGGTACATCTTACATTAAGCCCTCCTGTTGTCCCACTTTCCTCCCTGGAGGGTTGTTTGCTTCAGAAGAGGTGGTCTGAGCACTGAGGGCTGTTGAAGGACCCATTCAGAAGGCAGCAGGGCAGGCTAGGGACATGCTTTCAGTCTGAGCCCTCTTCTCGGCAATACACTAAAGTGGCAGCAGCAGTAGACAGCTACTTAGTCCAGGGCTACTACTACACAAGCAGCCATGGTGAGCGAGAATGGCACCAAACAAGCCCACTCAGCTTTTTCCTAGAATGGAGCTCCAAAACCCACTGTACTCCTCAACATGTTGCTCTCTCACAATGAGCACTATAATTTCCAGGTACAAGAGGATTTGCATTTGAATGTTCATGATTGTCACTCTTCTAAAACAGTACTATTTTTTATTTAATTCCCTTTACATTTTTTTTCTTTTATTCTCACATACGTACTTCTTCAGTGGTGCTCCTGGTTTTGTTTATGGGTGAATGAACTTTACTTATTGTGCAGCATGATTTTGTGACATAATGGCCATTGTGACAACTTTTCTATTATTTTTTTGGCTCTATTATTCCATGAAGAGTACAATATCTCCCAGCACTTCCACTATAGCCCCATTACCTAATTAGGAGATAGGCACTCCTTAAAATGCCGGGGGTTTAGTCCTGGTCTTATATATTTGTATCTGTGAACCATACTAATGACAGCAAGTGACCTACTCTGTCTGCATTAATGTTGCATTAAGCAAAATGCACTTTGGTCACATACTTTGTACCTCAACCTACAACATTTCTGTGAACAATGATGTCACCCTTCAGCCCCCGTCATTACCCATCCCTGTGATTGGGAAATATCAGATCTGGAAGGGGTGCCTGTTACAAGAGCTCACTGTGCCTGTGCCTCAACTACATGGTACTGTCTGCCCATGACAGACATCCCATGCCAGTCGCTACTACTTTAAGAAAAATGTCTGAGACAAAGGTGCCAGCTGCATGGATACTGGGCTTCTCAAGCTTATCCCCCCACCCCAAAGTCAACTTGAGAACCCCCTCAATGGTTTGTGGATCAGGCTGCAAAAGCATTGTTGCTGGGACCAGCTGATGATTAAAAGAGTATGCCTTGAGCTATGTGAGAATTGGAACCCCTGACTGACCTCCAGGAAATTCTCCTTATAAGAAATGGTGAAATCTCTCTGGAAATGCCCTGGCACTGGCTAAAGTACAGGTTTAGGAACAAAGAGACTTTAAAATCCCTCCAGAGTCACTTATTATGTGACCCTGAGCAAGTCAGGTTTTATTGATTTATCTGTCTGTCTGTCTACTATAGCTTTCTATCTATCTATCTATCTATCTATCTATCTATCTATCTATCTATCTATCATCTATCTATCTAGCTATCTATCATCTATCTATCTATTAATTTTGGAGCATTACCTTTGACCACAAGTGCTAATTAACAAAGGTTCCATATCAAATACATGTCTCAAAAAAACATTACAAATACAATGAGCAGTTCCAGAGGAAATGCAGTCAGGTCAAACTCAAGGCATTTAAGGCAGAACAATTACAAATGGTTTTGAGCCAAAAGAAATCCACACAGACTGTTAGTATAAAAAGTCACAGGTAATGTACAGAGAGAAACAATATAAAACTGTTTGATGGTTACAGATGCATTGGACTGCAAAGGCAAACTGCAAAGATCTCTTAAGTGGATCAAACTTGGAGAGATTTAGTGGTGTATGGGGCAATTTGTTTAATGAGTTAGTAGACCTGTTGGCAAATGACCACTTGCCTAGCTGAGTACGCCTGGAAGATAACCTCTCAGTATCTCAGTTTGCCCAGCTGTAAATTTGGGAAAAAGGCAGGATCACACTACAAATTAGTTATGGGGCTTGATCCTCAAATATTTTGGAATGCCACAAGCCCCTGGTATGATGAACACATTTTGCATGGGGCTTGCAGCATTCCCTGCCTGGCAATCAGGATTCTCGATCCCATGCACCACATGCTACAAGTTAGACCAGCTTTCAATGGTCTAACTTTGTGTTGGGTGTTGGTCAGGGGAACCTTTTATGGGGCTTTTGGCGCATATTTGGCACAAGCCTCAATAAAAGGGGTACTGTGTCACAAATGCAAGGGACCTCAGAGAATTGGGTGCAAGGTCTGTCTAAGTATTTGGTGCAGTGCCGGGGTTGATGCCAGCCTTGCAGCAACCTTTGAGAACTGAGCACACTGAGTCTCCACTTCACAATGCTTGTTTCACTGTCTTGCTCTCCCACTAATGAAACTTACTGCTGGCCAAGCTGCCTTCTCATTCCACTTTCCTAAACTATCAGACATTCTCCCTCTTCCATTTGCTCTACTCATTCCCTTCTCATTCTGAAATCTATCTTCCTTGAGAGAAAGAGAACAGTTGATGAAAAAAGAGTTGAAAATGAAGCCATAGAAACAGGGTCAGTGATGAGAGAGTTGCCAATCTTGAGGACAGGGAGGAAACTGGGCCGGGGGGGAAGGGAGTGGATTATTTTCCAGAACTCAGAGGGGTGGTTAGGTTTGCCCCTGAGTGTGTAGGTGAAGTAATCAGGATTAGCAAGCATGGTAACTTTGGCACAATCATTATGACTTGTCTGATAATTTTAACAGGGCAACAGAGGAGCTGATAACCTTGTAAGATCTTTATGACATGCATGAATATTCTAGTCCTTGTACACATTTTCATCAACTTCAGCTCTTGACATTATTACTAGATATCCACAAACAGTATAAACATTTCCTTTTGTGACATTCATTCAGAGAAAATTCTCAATTACTAGATTTATGTATAGCAAAGACTTGTGGACAAACAGCCCTTTTAACACAAAAAGTCCCTTTTTGACCTTATGCACCCCCACATTTCCTAGTCTTCCAGTACCCATGCTTTGCAGAATACTTTAAAGGCATTTGGTCTTAATTAACAAACTCACATAGTCTACCTAAATTCAATAACCCTCTCCAGGACATTGGTTCCTTGAGAATTAATGCACTTCTAGATGCATTAAAAGGCCCTCAGAAGTTTGTGTAATGCCTTCCAATTCACCTGGAATGTACTTCATTCTTTAGAAACCTATGACCTATCTTGATTTATTGCTTCCTTCTAAAATTGGATTTTTTATTTTATAATATGCCCATTTTTGCCAACTTTATTTGAACATTGGCATGTGTGTATTTTTATGTATAAGCATGTGTTCTTTATTTTTATCACTTTCTCATTAATCTTCTGTTTTCTGTAGCTTATGCTGATGCATACGAAGAATTCCAAAGACTGAAGTAAGTACTCACATATTTTATTCTAGTGTGATCTAACTAGCAGTAATTATTTTTTATGGCTGTAGGCTCTACCGACAGCCATCTTGCTTGCTAGAAAAATGGCATACCATGGAACACATTTTTGGACTTTTCAGTGTATTCTTCCATAAGCACAAATCACTATGACATTTATAGAAATACTCCCTTCTTTCTGTTTAGAATGTTGGACATATAACTCCAAACTGCTTTTGTCTGACAGCAAAAGTGCACAAATTCCAAACAAATCTAAATATCTTTAAAACTATTCAAGGTACACAAAAACAACCAGCATGAAAGTTGTTCAGGACAAAAAAAAAACTTTCACATGAGGGTAGTCACTGTTCTGAATTATTTCATAGTTTGTAAAATATGGTCTTCCAAACAATCTCATTTTTTTTCTCTGACTGAACACAGTAGGAGTCATGCCAAACAAATGTAAATATCTCAGAAAGTATTCAAGTTACCAATACACGTCCAACATGGAAGTTGTTCTTTTTGTCCTGAACAACTTTCATACAAATTGTTTATGTGCAACTCGTACACTTTTAGAGATATTTACATGTGTTTGTCATAACTCCTATTGCATTTCTAAAAAGCTTTATTTTTGCAAACCACTAAACCATTTAAGTGAAATACTAGACCACCTTGTTTATCTCTTGTCATACCTAATTTAACAGCTGATCCTGACACTGACCATATGGGGGAAGAAGAAAGACAGAAAAGAAAACAGTGCCCACACACAGAATAAAGACCTGGTGCACAAACAAGGCTGTCTGTGAAACTTTTAAGCATAGGCTACAGCACTGAGTTTTCTTTTATTATGTCCTCTTTGACAACTTCTATCATTAAAACACATTAAATGTGTAGTTTACTAAATCTTGACCTTGGGATAACAATTGAATGACTCCCAAATAAGTTTTAAGCCATTTCCTTTATGGGAGGTCAAGACCTGTGCAGAAGGTTAAGTGTCATTTTTTTCATATTTTTTTTTTTACAAATTTCCAAAGTAAAAGTACGGAGAAATACAAAAGTATGCACAAGTAACCCTACTGATCACCTAAGATTGAGCAAAATCAAATTTATATAATTTATGTTGTTTCCAAGTGTTAATGTATCTCCCTTTTTTTGCTAGCTGCACAATTGCTGCTTGTTTGATTGGTTCCTGCATTGACCTTCCACAGAAATCGGCTAATTGATTTCTAACTAGTACCCCTGTATTTTGAAAGCCAAAAAGAATAATGTAAAACACGTTTTTTTTCCTTTAGAATGGCTATGTAAATAGTGTTCACCAGTGCTGAGGTTCTCACTATGGCCTCTTGTTCACAAAGGGTGAGGGGCAGGTTTTAGGGTCTGTTTCAGGAGGGAGGGGGCATTTTCTATGTTTCTGTGCTTGAAGAAGCTGCCTGCTATTCTGCCTTACCATTGGTCAAATAATGTGATGATGATGAGACATGCAGAGTGCTGCCTCTTAATTAATAGCAGATCCTGACCGTTATTTTAGTTACAACAGCACTGTACTGTACCTACTAGCACTTTTTTTATCATATAATATTTTATTGAGAGATTTTGAGTATTTTGTACAGTAAAAAGTAAGCAGTACAGCCAACTGATTACTCAGTATGATGTATCGCCAAAAGGTACAATAGCAATAGAAGTTATCCTTCATTGGACAAATTGTCTCACTAAAAGTCATATATGACAGAATATCCATATCATCCATAGTGCAATTATATTAAGGATATAGTGCTTTCTAGGAGAGCAGTACAAAGAAAGTAAGAGAGCCATAAGTAAAGGCAAATGCTTATATCTTGTGACAAGTACATAGTTTCTCATGACATACTCTATAGATTAAGTAAGAGGATTGCAAGCAGCCCATTAAATAGGAGGATTGGAGGGTGGCTCCAGGATTTTATAGAAAAGGGAGCAAAGATATGGTTCCCATTTCTGATAGCAATGGCAAAGATTACCCCTATGAAGGTGAGAAAGCCTTTTGAAAAGAGAGAGCTTGGCCAAAGCTTTACATACTGGCACTTTAATGGAATTCTTTACTGTTTAACATGAAGAAAATAAAACAACTTAAAACAAAATGATCTGCTTATTGGGGTCACATTAAATCTTTTTTTTGGATGGGATCATGTTCTATCTTTATAGAAAAAAAGTAACAGATTAATTTAGTAATTATTAGTCAGCAATAGCATATGAGATCTATTTGTGAAGCTGACACTGACCAGATAGGGGGAAGAAGCAAGACAGAGAAGAAAAGAGTGCTCACACACAAGGAAGACCTGGGGCACAAACAAGGCTATCTGTGAAACGTTTAGGCATCTATGCTGCAGCACTCATTTTTCTTTTATTATGTCTTCTTTGGCAGTTTCTATTGTTAAACCACTTTAAATGTATAGTTTACTAAATCTTGACCTTGGAATAACTCCCAAATACATCTTAAGCCATTCCCTTTATGGGAGGTCAAGACCTGTGCAAAAGGCCAAACGTTATTTTTTTTTTTATTTCCAAAATAAAAGTGTGGAGAAATTCCAAAGTATGTACAACTAATCTCCTTTGTATTTTGAACTTGAAGAGAAGTTAATATTTGTGCAAAATCAAACCCAAAGTTATACAGTTTTGTTCTAAAGTTATTTTATTCTAAATCTTATTGGACTATTAAATGTTATTTGTTTCTCATTTTTTTTTACAAATTTCCAAAGTAAAAGTGTAGAGTGATACAAAGTATGTACAACTAATCTCCTATGCATTTTCAGCCCAGAGAAAAGTTAATATTTGTGCAAAATCATGCCCAAAGTTTATACAGTTTTATTCTAACGTTATTTTATTCTAAATCTTATTGGACTATTGATGAACTGAACAAAGAAATGTTTAGATAAAACAAATTGATGACTCCAGGATTGGAAGGTCATTAAAATTGCAAAGGGTCAAATTATGAAACCTTAAATGAACTCATTATGTGCAATTATAATGAATTAAAGACATTTGACAGGATAGTGAAAAAAAGGTATATTTGCCATGAATATAGACCTACAATTATGCAATCATTGTGATACATATTTTTAGGATCAGAGGAATGGTGCAAGGTTGCTGAAATCATGGTGATCTCATTACTTCAATGCTTCAGTGTGCATGGCTCAAACCAAAAAAGAGCTATCTGACTCCTTGTTTTTGTGTTAAAGGGGTCAATTGTTTTACAGCAAAAACAAGGAAAAGGGTCATTTCTAAAATGTGCAGATAAGCATGGGGACCACTTTTTTCAGAGCATGCCACCACCAGCAGCTACCACTTCAAGACTGCAACTACCTCCACCTAATACAATTGGGGAAAACCATAAGTAATCTACCAGCACTGAGATCAATATGGTTAAGGCACATTTATCAGAAATTACTGCTTAGAAAAAAATTAGAAAGTGATTGTGATAACGAGCAGGTCCCAGACAAGATTTATAGTTTGTTAATAGATTCCTCCTGAATCTGATTTTTATGGCTATGTGTGCCAAGCTCCACAGATGTTGTACCATCATCAGATTTGTATAAGAGCATTGTGGAAGCACAGAACCGGACAGCTGATGTGCTGCCACAGTGCTCTGGCATAGTTTCCAGTGATTCTGTTTATGCGGCCCTTCTTGTCCATGGGCCACATAAACATACCCACTTCTTGGCACACTACTTTTCCTTTCCACAACTGCAGAAGTGACAGTTGCCATGTACTACATGGTGGGGCTGACAAACAGCGCATGCATGACTATTGTGCATAAGTAGTTATGTCACCACTGCTATGTAGAGCACGGCTGACTCCGGGGCAAACTGCACATGTGCAAGTATCAAGCATGCGTAATAGTATAATTGCTGCAGTTTTACTTATGGCTGACTCTGGTGTAGTGAGAGCACTGCATATTCTTTTCAACACTCCTGCCTTTCCTAAAAACTGTCCACAGCCATATTGACTGACCAGAGTTTGTTGAGTTTACTGTTGCCATCCAAAGCTCATGAACCAGAAACTATAGTGTTCATACATAATTGTTCTTTTAACTACTGTACTTTTTCTTTTCCAGTGCTACCTTGAATTATTTAATATGATTGGGGGGGGGGGGATTCACAAAACAATCTGAAGGTGCAACATCTTCCCTAAGTCCACAAAAGTTCTGTAGCTGCAGAAAAAAAGGTCAATTGCTCTGACTGCTATATCACTATATAGCTGGAAGAGAGGAGGGACAGGGGAGATATGATTGAGACCTTAAGTACCTGAAGGGAATAAACAAGACTAATACAGAGAGGATTTTCCCGAGGAGAAAGAGGAGAGACACAAGAGAACACCAACTGAGATTGGAGGGGGAAGATTCAGGAGAGAGGTGAGGAGACACTTTTTCACAGAAAGAGTGGTGGACAAGTGGAACTCCTTGCCAGGTCAAGTAGTGGCCTGCAAGACAGTAGACAGCTTCAAGAGGGGTTTGGATAGTGGAAGGGGTAATAGGATGGGGGGAAGGGAGGGTCAGCAGCATTATAAGGTGCTAGCTGTGCACTCGAGCAGACCCAATAGACCTTGAAGCCTGTTTCTGCTGGCATTTTCGTATGTACACAAAACTTCCACAACTGCAGAAAAAATACATTTATGGACTGTGAAGAAAAGTGCAACTGCAGAAGTTCCTTAGGGAAAAAAGTAATTGATAAGTATGGCACATCCCCTTAAAGGCTATTCTCAGCCAGTGTTTTTCCGCAGATGAGGAAACGATGTTGCACATGTGAGAGTGAGGTGCATCACTCCCTGAGCAAAATGCAGTTCCCCAACAGTTGAAATACAATTATATTGGAGGTCAGGCACAAGTAATAGCAAACTGGTGGGGTATATCAGTGGCAATTGTTACAGCAACACTAGCACACACTGTCATTGAAAGACAACAAACAACAACCACCAGACCCAGTGCAACCCATGAAAGAGCTTCACAGGCAATAGAGGCTGAACAGGCTGCAGTGAGTGCTGCTGCAGCAGGCAAAAGAAACACTCCAGGGAGAGACACTACCATAAGTTACAGACAGCCACTGTGCTGCATGGTTTTTCTGGTAGCAGTGGTGCTGCAGTGGTCCCAGTTGAGGGAATGGTTGTTGGTCTCTCTGTGGGTACTTTCAGCTACATCAACAAGACTGTCAAAGTCTGCTGCTCCATCTAATATGGATCACTATTATTGTGCTTCCTAAGCCTTTTCCACAGCTGCAGATCTGCAGTTGCAGATTTTTAGCACTTGTGGAATTTCCACAGCTGCTGAATTTCTGCAATTGCTGTTTATTTTATGGATTTTCACACATGCGCAATTTTTCTTTCAGAATATCCCTCACCAGTGTTTTCGCAGTGCTGCAGGCCTTTTTTTCCAGCAGCAGTGGGGTTTTTGGCTGTCTTTGTGAATCTAGCCCGATGCAGCACTTTTTTGTTTGTAGCACACATGGTCACATGAACATATTGTATGTGTGCAAGAAAATATTGTGTATATCATGTGTACAACTAGAGATTATTGGATGGTTGGGGCACCGATAGTGAACTGGTGTTTTAGGGAAAGTTAGTTTTGGCTTTTGTTTATTTTTATTAACTGGGAAAATTACACTGAGCAAAATGCACCTTTTTCAGGTATGACATGGTATACCATAGGTATAACATATTAAATCATTACACATACTGTATGACAATGATAACAGTAACAAACACAATACAAAATTGCAAAATATAATATACAATAAGCATTATTAAAAACAAGAACAAGTATTTAAACCAATTAGATATTCAAACAATGAATTACAAAAAAGATTGACTGAGAAATTGTACAAAGAGTAAAAGGTAAACTGTTCCATAATGAGGATGCTCAATAATTGAAAGCAGATTGGCCTATTTTAGTCTGAGGAATAGAAAAGCAGTAACTTTCTGATAAACATGAATTAAAGCTATGAACAGTAGGTTTTATCAAATCTGCCAGGCATTGTGATTGCTTTTCATGTAAAGGCTTAAGCAAGAATTTGGCAAGAACTAACATTTTCAGTAAGTCTTGTGAAAACCAGTTAAGATTTTTCAAATTGATATGGAAAGAAAAGTATTAAGAGTACTTGATCACTAACCCCAGGTTTTACTAAACTTTTAGTTTTAAACATACTGTGATGAGAAAATGCACATTATTTAATTACATCAATAAGATTCAAAACAATTTTTTGGACACAACATTCTTAAAAATTACTTCAGGTTGTACCCCATAGGAAAATTAGGAAAGCTTTTTTTTGTTATCAGCTTCTCTACCAGACAGGGCTAAAGGTGATCTAAGTAGTTCATTTTTTGAAAATGATAAGGCAAAAGCTACTTTGTAAAACTGAGATTTTTATGAATTATTCTCAGGTAGGTTGCAAATTTTTAAAAAATAGGCCATTTTTAACATGTTTTTTTTTTCTCTTTTAGGCAAGCAGCTTTTGCAGAGAAGAGTAAGTACTCTTATATAGTAACATGACAACATAATAATGTGATGAATTAAGGGATTAATAGTTTATCATGTTTGAATAGCCAGCCACACAATGACTAAACCTAATTTGAGTATGGAATAGTTACCCTAGTTCAACAACCCAATTTTAACCCCACTCATGATGGGTAACCCTCAGTGCCATTCTCCATTACAATCAATGAAGTCTTGCTTTAAAGCTTGGAGAGAGCCAGCTTCCACCATGTTTCTGGATATTTTTTTTTGTCACATATTAACCACACTCTGTTTGAAGTGATGTTTGCAAATGTTTGTCATTACTCCCTTCTTAGTTTGAGCGTGTGTCCTGTAGGTCTTCTTGCACCAATTTCTCATCATTGTCCTTGACTCCTAATCAGTAATCAACTTGGTGGCACTCTACATGACCATCTCAGTCTCTACAATATCTCTCTGTACTGCTATGACCAGACATGGATGCAGAACTCCTGATGTGGTCTAACAAAGGCCTTGTACTGGGCATGATCACCTCTCTAAACCTGTGTTTTAATCCACTCCTCCAATGCATCACATTGTGTTTTCTTTCTTGATTGTTGTGATTACACTGCCTGTATGGATCCAGCTAACTGTCCATAGTTAACCTTAGATCCTTTTTCTCAGTTATGCAGTCCACTGCTGCACCATAAAGGGTGTATGTGTGATGCTGGTTTCTTTGATGTAATATGTTAGACTTCCCCACATTAAATCTTAAGTCCCATTTCTTAGCCCATGCCCACAGCATGTACAGATCCCTTATGGTATAGTACATCCTCCTCCTGTTTTTCTGTAGTCACTTTTCTTGCCAGTTCAGTGTCATTAGCAAACATCTGCCATCTACACCAGGTCATTGATAAATCTGTTAGAGAACATTGGACCTGGCACTAATGCCAGAGGTACTCCACCCTGCATATCCCTCCACTGTGACTAGTGACCATTCACTCTCTGCTTCCTATATGTTAGAAAATGCTCTACTGTTCAGTTTTTTATATTTAACTTCTCCTGTACTGGTTCCCATACTGTATACACCAAATACTAGTTCTCATCTGATATCTCCTATACTGTGTAGCGAAATATATAATTTACAGTTTGTACATGTTTTCTTCAGACATCTTCATGAACGTTTTCCTTTTAATCTTCAGATCGCGGCAAAGTCATAGGTGGTCTGCCTGATGTAGTGACTATCATGGAAGGCAAGGTAAGGAGATGATATTATTCAAGAATGGAAAACAGGAAACTTTTGTTGTTAGAAGAGCTGCAGTTATTTTATGTGTTCATATTATTTTCTGTGGATTCAAATGGTTAGCACATAGAACAGCAACAGTACATGAAATCCATGAATCTTCACAGTTGATCTGATTACTTTATAGGCTGAGAAATATTGGTATTTGCAAACTTCTCATATGTGTTTCCTGATTTTAGCAATATAGATCATGACTTGTTTTTAGTCAGTCAGGGTATTTAGTATTTTTTATATTCTAGGTACTCTTATGGCCATTAGAGACACAGACTAGGATTTTCAAATGTCACAAAATGGATGCAATTCCTAGTTACAGTATGTTAGGTGCAACTTTCAAAAGTCATAATATGAGCCTGTTGTTAAAACTTCAACTTACCTGCACAAGTTTTAGCTGTTTTATGGTACCTCACATCCAGTTTTTGGATAATAAAATGCTAGACATAACTGTAACTGGTAGACCAGTTACACTCTGTCTGAAAACTATGTTCAGGCACATTTATATCTGAACATTGCAAGCTGGACATAACTATGTCAGAATTTTAAAAAAATGGACTTGGCTATATCCTAACTTTGAAAATTGGACAAACAGTAGGGGCAGTAGGTTTCAGTCCAAAGTTCTGCAATACGAAATTGCATCTACACATAGGTTTTTATGTTTGAACCCCGCCCCTTAGAGGAATTTTTAAAGATGCTGAAAACAGTTTTGTCAAAATGTGTTGAATTGTGTCATGTAGATAGAGCAACATACCTTAATTATACTTTCATACTAGCATCTCGATGAGATGACACATGTAGAATCTTTCGGTTGTATCATAATTGGGTCATAATTGCAGCAATATAAATGATGGAAATTTGTGACTCATGTGCATATTGTCCATTTAGCCTGGGAGTCTGTTTAGCCATATTAACTTAAGATGCAACTATCTCACTCTGAGTCTTACTCGTGTCTCCTGTCCTTGTAATCCCTTTGAGTTGTGGGGCCTAATTTGCTGCTTATATAGGTGTCATATGACACATGACTTAGATTATGTTTTAGTGGTCTAGTATTTGCTTCATAATAGTGACACAAATAGTTGCTGCAAGCACTGAAAATTACTGTAAGGAACTGTTCTGACACAAAGGTAGAAAAATACATTTTTATGACACAAAAGTGCACACAATAGTGATCAGTACTGATGCCGCTGATACTGATGCAGCCATCTTTTGATGGTTGCACAACATTCGAATGCAGATGCAGCTGTTATTTGAATAACAGTATTACCACAAATTGTGTTTGTGTCATAAGCAGCTCTTTGATAATCCAGGCCACAAGATTGGTGGGTTGGGTTACAGGAGGGATAATCTACATGTAAGCAACAACCTGTGACAGGATGTGTATTATTGGATTTTGATAAATGCTGCAGCAGTGAGTAGCTTGATGCCAAAGAACAAGTGTCCTTATACCCAAGGAAATACATGAAAATCTTTTAATGCTCACCCTTTAGTGGATGTAAAATGGATTTTGCACTAAAAAAAAATGTTTTTTGTCATATGTTCTTGTAAGATAAAAAAAGAACTCACATAGCATAAGGAACCATTTGTTTTAGATTAAAGAAAGCCATGAATTTTGTGTTTTAATATGCCATTGCTGCATAATCGAAGGTGCTTTCAGATTTTTTAGAGTGTTAACAGTGGTCTTCAAAAGATCAGTCTTTAGAGTCCTATTCTTTGGTAGAAATCTCAGAGGCACTAGGAACCTGGGGCAGCAAACCATTTGGGTAATTGAAACTGTCCAACAGTGCAGTTGCAAAGCATGTGACAATGCAAATAAGTAGCAGATTAAACCCAACCACCTCAGTACCTCTTTCCTGTTGTTAACTGCAAAGCTCAGTGGGAAAACAATGATGGTGGAGAGGGTCGAATCCTTTGTCTAGATGCAGTTTTCTATTGTAGAACTTTGGACAGAAGCAAAGTTGCCTTATACTGTCTGTCCAGTTTTTAAAGTTGGACTACATCTATGTCCAGTTTCAGACCCCTAAGTTAATTATCACCACTTTGCAAACCCCTAAGTTAATTATGACCACTTTGCAAACCCCTATGTTAATTATGACCACTTTGCAAAGTGGCCAGAATTAACTTCAGGTCTAAACATGAATGGATTACATTTTCAGACTACAGTAAGTGTAACTTGGTCTCTTATTTAAATTTATGTCTAGTATTTGTTTGTCCAGAACTGAATGTAAAGTACCATAAAACAACTAGACATTCTGCAGGTATTTCAAGCTTTTGAAAATAACCCCATGTTATGAATTTGAAAATCTCACCAGAGATAAGTAGGAGGTATGTCCATTTTAAGACTTTTGAAAATCCTACTCCACATAACTAGGAATTTTACTCATTTTATGACTTGTGAAAATCCCACCCCAAAGTTTCAGGTTCACCTGTGTAATCCTCTTTTATTTTGGTGGTGATAGCATGAAAAAGTTTAATCCACCATTTTGATTTTGTTGGTGCAGGAATAAAATTGCTTTCATTGATGTATATTTTCAATGCTTTTCTTCTTGGGGATGGAGCATAACATGACTTCATGCTCATATTGTGGTACTTTGACGTCTCAAATGAGGAAAAACTGACAACATAAGTGTGGTCAAAAAGTTCCCTTACCCACTGAAACTCTATGATCCTGTTCGACACTTTGTACCTTAGGGGTCATGCCATCATCAGACAAAGATGGAGACTTGTCATTTTTGGTGGTATCCGTCTCTTGAGTCCTCAGGAGTCAGTTAGAGAGACCCATTCAGGGCCTCACAGTTATTTTGTCTCTACTCCCTCAGGGTGTTTGTAAGGGTTTGAGTCCCTTCCCTTTCGGGGCATGGATTTTTCTTTTCTGTCAGACTCTTCAGGAAGTCATTCCAGCAGGTGGATTGACATCACCTATTAACCCTTTTTTCAGGGATCTTGGATAGTTAACCCACAGCACCATCCTCTGAGCTGCTGCTGGCTTTGATGACTACTGCACCATTCTCCAAGTTGGTGCTAACCTTAGTATTGACTTTGCCATTGGCACTGTCCCTTGGGTTGGTGCCAGTCATGGTGTCAAATATGCCAGTAGCACCACCTATATCCTTGTCAGTTTTGACATTGACAATTCTGTCAGCACCAACAACATATATTATTTTAGCAAAAACATCTCTACTGAAACTGTTGCTACCTGGTATCTCAGTGCCAAATGTGCTTAGAGAGGTAGCACTGCCCAACAATTTGACAAAACCTACATCCCTAACATCCACAGTGCAAGTTTGATTACTGTGTCTGTACTAGTGTCCCCAACACATGCTCTAACACTAGTGCAGATGTCCCTTACCATGTCTTCCACTCTTGCACTACAAGTTTTGTTGAAGAGGGTGGCATTTCTTCTACATATACTTGGCCAAGTGCCTTTTCAAGTGCATCATGAGGGTACCACCTACTCCTCTACCTTTGGTACCCCAACAGAGTCACTGTTGTTTGATTGGACTGTCACACCATCCAAACTACCACCAGGTCTAATTTTTTCCAGTGAGTGAGTGTGTACCTCATGTCCTCTGCAACTAGACACATCCCCAAGGAGACAGTGTATTCTGCTACCAGCCCACTCTAAGTCACTTGCCCTTCCACCTCCTTCAAGAAAGCCCAGTGCCAGATCTGTTTTGTGCACTTTTTTTCATTTCCAAGTGGCTACAGCTACTCTGCCATGCTGGCATATAGCTTTCAGCCACCAGACATTATGTCTGATTCCAAGATCTGTTTGCACTTTGTTGCAATTGATCAGGCAGTAGTTTGTCAGAATAGACATGAGATATGGTTAGCAGACATAACTTGATTTCTACCTTCTTTGGCATTATTGGCCTCTTCAGAGTACAATGATATGTCTTTGAAGAATTAATCACCATTAGAGAATCCCACTGTTTAGTCTTTCAGTCATAGGTGACAAGTCCTGCCAAAACCAAAACATTTGGGGACACTGGCACCAGTACCCTATGAGATAGCATGAAATAATCTGGTCATCAACATGGCATAAAGCAGCACCATGCTGAAGCACTTCATGTCCTTTTTCTCTGCCACAGGCTTTTTCTTTCCTCATCAGGGATCAGAACTTCAATTTTCTTACAAATAATATTCTACTCTAGTCCATTACATCATCATCTCTATACTTACCAATATTGTTGTTTTAGTAACAGTTTTAGTAGTTTTTATACAAAGCTTTCACACAGTCTTACCACAGTCAATGCCATTTGAAAACCATTATGTCAGATAAGGTACCTGACAAGGCAAGTTGCTCTTGCAATGATATTGCTTCTTTTATCATGACTACCAATACTAACTCAATGGCTCCAAAGGAATTTTCTGTGTGGACTCCTGACAAGGATCCTCACAAGACTAACATCATAGAAAAATGAGTATTCACTTCAGTTACTCTGGGCTTTAGATTTGTAAGCTATCAATCTCATATTTACAGTGATGAATACTCTTGAAGGAACAGATGTAGAGATATAATTGAGTGCCTTCCAGAGTACTCCTGGAAACAGGATCCTTCGAAGAGTTATTTCAAAATGTATTTTATTTAAATCTAACAGACACCAACTGGGGACTGTTTTGAATGTCTCTTATACAGTACCATCTGCAACTATTGCTGCATTTGCATCCAGAGACACTATTGGTTGAGAACAGCAGGGTTTATCTCTGATATCAAACATAAGATCATAAATGTATTTTTTCACAAGACTTATCTTTTTGGAAAACAAGTAAAGGAGTTCATTAAGGATTCCAGTGAGAAGAAAATGACCCTGAATGCTATAAAGAACATCCATACTCTTTCACAGAGAAGTAGATGACCTGGATTTTTCTACTAACAGTAGCCATTTCATGTCAAGCCCAGCAGTGAAGCTTCAGCCCATAGTCAATGCCTATGACAATCCAGCAGCAGCAACAGAAACAAAAACTGCAGCTGAAGGTGCAGACAGTGAAGACTCCCAGTGCGACATTCTGAAGGAACACTAGCCCCATGTCCACATCAGCTGCTTGAGATGGATTATTCTTTATCAGTTGGGGAGCAATTCACCTTATTCTATCAGCAGTGGTGGACCATTAGATTGGAGAGCTGGGTCTTGAAAAAATATTCAGACAGTTACATCATGGAGCTGACGAAGTAACTTTTAGATCAGCTTCTTTGAAAACTGCATCAGTTGTCAGGTACTAAGTCAAAGTCAAAGTCAACTTTATTTAAAAAGACGCCCAATCCCAAAGGCTCTGGGCGCCGCACAAAAACTATACAGTATGTCATACCGTGTGCATTACAGTTAAAATATTATACATATAACTTAAACCCCAAAAGCCTGCACAAATAAAAAGGTCTTAAGACGACTCTTAAAGGCCTCTATAGTGGGGGCCTCTCTCACTTCACTCCTTACTATGGTGGGCCTACTCTTTCTCTCTCTTTCTCTCTCTCTTTATGGAAATTGTGGGGGTTTGAAAGTACCTGAATTAGACTAGGACCAAGTTTCTACTCCAGAAATTTCTTGTTTCCATGAAGATTGGCAGTATGCACTTAATACTGGACTTAGGTTACCGAAAAGTTACACAAGGTACACAAACTTTAGAATGATGTCCCTGACACTCTTCAACCATACCTAGAATCTCTGGATTGGCTGGCATCCCTAGACAAGCAGGATGCTTACCTGCAGATTCCTATAGGGATCAATCATTACATATACATAAAACATGGACAATGTCAGCAGAAAAAGTCCGATGGTCCATCCAGTCTGCCATGGTTCCCCATCTGTCCTTGGAACCTAAATGTCATCCAAGGTTCTGACCTTCACTATCCTCTCCCCTAATCTTCTGCCTGCTACTGTTGCCCTGAGAAGACACTATAGCCTTCATTCTATCTTGACCATGCTTACAACAATTTATGGTTTTGGCTCCTAGTACCTCATCTGGCAAACTATTCCAAGCTTCCACTATCCTATCCATAAAATAATACTTCCTCATATCCCTTTTAAACCTTTCTCCAGGCAGTTTCCACTTATGATCCCATGACCTTGAGTGTTTGTGGCTATGCTAATTGACTCCTGGAAGTTCACCTTATTTATTCCATTCAGGAATTTGAAGGTCTCAGTCATATCACCTCTCTCCCATCAGGTCTCAAATGAGTGCACATTTAGTGCCTTGAGCTGTTCCTCATAAGATCTGCCCTGCTGGTCCTGTATCATCCTTTCATGCTTTGTTGCACTGCCGTTAACCTATCTTTATTTTTCCTAAGGCCAGGACCACAGAACTGGGCTCAGTATTTTCCTTTCTTCTAGTGCCAAACCCCCTCCTATACATCCTAATATCCTATTTGCCTTAGTAAAGGCCTCATTGCAATGGAATGATTGTTTGAAGGTGTTGATTATGAAGGCTCCTAGGTGTTGTTCCTCAGTTGTAGTGCTCAGCTGAACTCCACCCATCTAGTACTCCATCCTGGGATTCTTAATCCCTAAGTGCATCACCTTGCACTTTTTGGTGTTGAAGTTCAACTGCCATATCTTAGACCACCTCTCCAGTCTTTACAGATCACTTAGCATCTTGCCAATTCCCTTGTTGCTGTCTACCCTCACACAGAGCTTTGTGTCATCAACAAAGAGAGACAACCTGTCCTGGATACCTTCACTAGTGTCTATGGTGAACATTTTGAAGAAGGCTGGCCCCTGGAGAGATCCCTGTGGTGATCCACTTGTGACATTCCTCTCTTCCAATTTGACACCATTTACCATGACCCTCTGCTGCCTCCCCTCATCCAATTTTCTGCCCATCTAATTATGTCCCAGATCCTCCATATTTTTCAGCAGTTACTTATGAGGCACTGAGTTGATGGCCTTGTTGAAATCAGATTAGAGTAAAACCACAGTGTGGCCCCATCCAATGCCCTAATCACTCAGTCAAAGAAAACCTTTAGGTTCATCTGACAATACCTCCCTGCCACAAACCCATGATATTTCCAATCCTGTAGGCCATTGCTTTACAGGTAGTCCACTGTGTCCTCCTTGACTAGTGACTCTTAACAGTTTCTCTACAACTGAAGTAAGACTGATAGGTCTGTAGATCCCTGCTGGCTCCTTACCACCTCCCCCACCCTTGTGAAGAGGAACCACATCCACCAGCCCCAGCCTTTTGAAACGATCCTGTCTATAATGAGCTATTGAATAGCAATGACAGGAGTTCAGCTAGTGCAGCTGCCAGCTACCTGAGCACCCTCAGGTACATCCCATCTGGTCCCAGGGCCTTATCTATCTTAAGGGCTGCTAAACCTTTCCAGACCATTTCAATGATAAATACTGGCTGTCTCATATCTGGGACCCCTTAAGTGGCTGCCTTGATGCCCCTTTCTGGCAAAGGCTTGCTGTCTTTCCTGTTGAAGAGAGCAGAAGTTCTCATCAAGGATGGCTTTTTTTTGCCCATCCTCCTCTATACCCTACCTCCCTCTGAAAGCCTTAACAGGTCTCTCTCCTTTCCTCCTTTTTTTCCCTAAAATACCTCAGGTTCTGTGTAAAATTCAAACTTTGTCATTTCAGAATTCTGCAATCTGGTCTTGCATCAGAATTATGTGTTTTCACGAGGTGCTTCACAATACTTGTGGCACACCTCAGGAAGATGGGAATGCAGATGTTCTCCAATTTGGGTGACTGGCTTATAAAAAGTCCATCCAGGCATCATACAGAGATGGCAATGTCCTCAGCATCCCAGTTTCTCACATATATGGAAATCATATTCAGCCTCCAAAAATCACATTTAATTCCCTCCTAGAAGCTACAGTTCATAGGAGCTTTCTTTAGTTCCACACAAACGTGATTTTCTATGGAAGGACAGGGAAGAATCAATGATGCACATGGACTGCTATGTCAGGAAATGAACTCGGGCAATAGCTCACTCCATTCTGAGGATGTGGGAGACCATGACAGCAATGGCCTATACCAACCCCCTTGCATAGCTGCATATGAGAATGTCTCTGTGGATGCTAAACACACAATGGTCATAGGCATCTCAACCACTGGATTATACAGTTTGGTTGACAAAGCATCTGGCCAACACCCTCTTGTGGTGGACCTGGAAATAGAATCTTCTGCAAGGGTTTCCCTTCTGCACTCTGTAGCTGTAGGTGGCAATGACCACATATACCTCCTCAGTTAACTGGATGCTCACTTTTGAGGTCTACAGATGCAAGGGACTTTGTTGAACTCAGAACAGCATCTTCACATGAATATGTTTGAGATTAGAACTTCTCATTATGTGTTGCAGGCCATGTTGACCTGGTTTGTGGCAAGGCAGAACATTTGCAGACAGGCAACAAGTGTGTCAAGTTCTACCTTAACAAACAAGGAATGACACTCTTCACTCTCTGTGCAGAGATGCAAGAAAAATTTAGTAGAGGTGTTTATAGCATTTGATCCTTTCCCATGCTACCCATTGATTGAGGTTACAAAAGTTCCAGACCAGATGGTCCCAACTGAATAGTGGTAGACCCTCAAGTATGATCCCCATGAAGGATGTAGTCTAGTCCCTGTTTAAGGATCGGGGTAGGCCAGAAATTGACATTTTTATGTCTCACCACAATGCAAGACTGTTGTGCGGCTTCTCCAGAAATTGAGAGCATTGTGCTTTTTGTCTTGATGTGTTTTGACTGCAGTGGACAATTCACATACTCTATACCTTCCTGACACCTCTGCTCATCCAGAATATGCTCCTAAAGCTGGAAGCCCAGGGGGATGATAGTTTCATGTGGGCTAAAGCAGGTCTGGTACTGTTGCTGCACCAAATGGGGATCTAACAGCTGCCGACCTTACCCACTTAGAATGGACATCCTGAACCAGTTTAAGGGATAACTAGTGTATATGGACATATACTTCCTGCTTCTCCAGGAATGACTCCTGAGGATACAGAAGTAGTCAAATTTCATGAGTCTCGACATGTTTCCTGCTGGCAGTTCAAAATCCTTGTACTAGAAAGGACCCATTGTGCAAACTAGAAACACTTTTCCATTGGGTGACTTGAAGTCTCCAGAAAGCTTTTTAATTGACCTTTGGAACAAGTTCTAGATTATTTCCTGGCCCATTGTTTATTTATTTTTATTGGTTTTATTTTTGTTGACCAGGTAAGTGCACTAGACAAATTTTGCCTATTTTCAGGCATGACCCAGGGGAGGGGGGATATAGATGATTGCCAACTGACTTTGAACCAGATTAAGCTGTTGGTGGTATTTTTAGTGAATGAGGGTAAATTTGGCAAGGGCGCTGTGGAAATTCCCCTACTCTTTTTGAGAAGTGCCATGGGATAGTTTAACAACCACCTGAACTACCACCAGAACAGGCAGATGGGACCTCGATTTAATGTCTCATCTGAAAGATGCCACCTCAGGAGTGCAGCACTCCCCTCATGCTGCACTGCAGTGTCAGTACTGGGATATTAACCCAAGTGCCTGATAAGTCTGTCTTACAGTAATCTTCCATAAAGATCCATCGCAGCATACCACAAGTTAGTTGAGTCTCTTCCCATGGTCCTATTTACTCATGTCTGGCAGTATCAGTGCCTCAATCAGTAGCACAATCACCTCTTTGGCCAGAAACTGGATGACTGTGGGTTCTAGCCCCATACCAGGTACTTGGGGTTTAGCCATAACTGACTGTGTCCAGGTGGAAATAAATGATTCTGTGGCACTTACTGATGAAGATCAGGGGCATTTTTGTATTGAGAAGAGATATCGATCACATCATAACCTTACAATGTTTAACAAAAGCAGTCATTGGGCACTAGGCCACAGGCTGAGTGCATCCAACCACCCAAGAAGTGACAATATGCCATGATATACCACACCCTGGAGTGACTTATTGCTATTATGAACTGAGTTTCAAGTTTTTAAATAAAAAAAAATTAAAGAAACAGGTTTCAACATTTTTTTATGCATGATTTTTTGGGTGATGTAGGAGAACATTTTGAAAAAATAGTTCTTAGACAGTAGAGAGCAAGGATGCTGGTGGCACCATTACTTTTCTGAAGCCATGATGATGTAGCCCGATATCATCATGGCTTCAAAGAGTTCTCAGCCAATCAGATTCCTCTATTTACGATTCTCAGTTCATAATGTACAATTTATAACATAGTGTATTTCATCAGAGTCTGTTAATTAGTAAACTGTTACCAATCAATAATCATGTGGAACACATGATGAATTAATATGGTGTACTAGTCAGAGATATTCAATTTGCCTATGACTATGAGCTGATTGTATGTTTTTCTAATCTTTCTATTAGGGATAGTGAGTGAGTCTAAAAGCACTGGCTGCAAATTCATCATTGGGAATTTAGGCTGGAGACTTATTTGTTAGGAAGGAACCATCCTTCTAGTACTTTACAGGATATGGAGTATGGGTAGTCTTCCCATATGTTTGTGTATAATGCCAACCTGTTTTGATCAGCATACATCACTCTCTCATAACTGGCTATTTTAACCAGTTCTAGTAGCCATTCTTGAATATCATGGAATTCCTTCTCTTTTCAGTGTCTAAGAAGGATTCTTTTTGTGGTAACTAGAGCATACAGTAACCATTGCAACCCTTTAGGATAGGCACTGGCCTCATTATTATGTGTTTGAGTGAGACCCAGTATTACCATATGGGATGACAGAGTGATACTACATGACATAATGTCACCACATATACGCTGAACCTCACTCCAGAAATCTTGCAGGATTGGACAAGTCCAGAACTTTCTATGCTATTTCTCTCTATGAGGGATGGTGGCCTCTCTCTTTCCAACCTTAAACTTTTTGATTGGGTCTCCTACCTCCATGTTATTGCACATAGACACTAAGGAGCACCCTGAACATTATGTCAGGAGATACAGATGGTGCTCCTTCCAATTCCAGAGTTTATTCAATCCATGTACTACTTCGACAGGCTGCCAGGCCATAATGCGGATCTCAATCCATCACTTCAGTACCAGATATCTGCCTGGTTCCCTATTCATAAAGCATTGCACTTGGTTCCCTTCCTTAGTGTGCTATGTCCTATAGTCTTATTAGAACAGTTTCAGCCAGCCTTAACTGACCTTGCCTTTTGTTGGTAGGAGCATTCCTCACTTTATAATATTTATCAGCTTATGGTTGGAGCAATGTTTAAATCCTTCACTGATGTACAAGGGGAGTTTGCAATTCCAGCAATGCAATTTTTATAGATACTTACAACTCCAACATTATTTTAACAATCTTCCTATAGGGGTTGTCGACCTGAATCTTACCCAGCAATTTTACCTCCCTCATATCTGTAATACAATCTGGTGATATAGGACACCTGATTTCTTTTTTCTATAGTTCCTTAATAGGCACTATTGGCAACTTGACTGAGTATGTGTTACAGCACTAGTATGACGAACTTGACCAGAAAGTTACATTTAACATTTGCTTTCATCCGGCCATGTCATTTCTAAAATCACTAGTTTCACCAGTGGAGGGAATACGCATGGAAAAAACAGATCCACTTTTTTCAAGCCCTGGCAATTAGAGCTCATTTTCATTCAACCATGGACACAGCTTGCTGGAGACAGAGTAGGGACACTAATGCCCACCATACTCATATAATGTGGTCCTTCTCCACCCTACACCTATTTTTTCACTTGCTTCAGTTGGAGTTGGAAGAACCATATAGTCATCCTATCCCTCTTACTGCAGAAATATTTTTTGCTATGTAAATTTCCATGAGGCTTAAGTGATCCACATACACACACACTATCTCCTTAGTATCCAATTCTGGCAGCCTGAAAGGCTATTACCAGAGTTTAGCTAAGCACCCCAAGTTCCTATGGTGCTGAACTGGAAGTCTATCATTAAACTGATATACAGATGTGACAGCCAGGATGTAACACAGAAATGCTGCAGAATATCATAGAATGCTGCAGTTTACTGCAGGGGCCATTGTAAGTCAATAACAATTAAGCTCTTTTGTCATGCAGGATTTTGTGACATGTCATTAGTGTAAGTTACTGTGGTTCATCATGGCTGACTCCACTGTATTGGATGGAGACAATTACATGCACATTAAATAATAGAGCTGATGTCTGTTCTTCCAGATGGAATAGATTGATCCTGCAGATGATGACCAAAGACTCAGAATGTGTCCCTTTTTCTGGATGCAGCCCTCGCTTCTCAGTATAGTGGAATTTATCTCTGACAGTTTCCACTCAATTAGATTACCCATCAAAGTGGAACACCCCCAGTACCACAACTGATTCAATACTTATTTATTGCTTCCTCAACCCCCATTGTCTGGATATGTCATCAGCCAGGCCCTGTGACTCACAACGCCCTCCCCCCACACACACACAACAGGCCTATTGAATGGGTTGGATCAGGGATAATGAGACCTACTATGTATCATTACTTCTCCCCCGGGGTATCGCTAGGGGGGTGGAGGTGCTATTCTAGGTTGTTCTCCTGTAGGTCTAGCCTGTCTTATTGTACTACTGTATCTTACTATGACTTCTTACTGAACTGTATGTATTACCAACTTCTTTTACCTGTGGTTACTGCTGACTTTGAAACGTTTTTAATAATAACTATATTTACAAATAAAAAGCAAAGAGCTTATGATGGGACATTAAAAAGCATTTTTTACATGTCTGGTCCACAATCAAAGGCAACAGTCACCACCAGAGCAGAATACAGGAATACCTACTGTCAGTCTTCAGAAAGCAAGCTGAGCTCCCGTTGAAGAAAAAAAAAATACACTCTGTAGTTTAGACCCCAAGTGAAAGCTCAGAGAGGTTGTTGGGTTCTGGACTTCCCCAGAATAAGTGGGTCTGGAACAGACTTGCAGAGGCATAGGGTTCCCAGGACTGAGGCAGTCATGCTCAGATGTCTACTCAATTAGCAGGAAACAGCAGACATTTTGGGAATAAGGGTGGGTCCTAGATCTCTTGTCCTAGTTGTACTTTTATCAGCAAAAAGAATATAACTAGATTGTGGCTAGAAATTGCTACACCCACTACTGTTCAATGGAAGCAAATAGTGTTCATCATATACACCTTTGGGAAATTCACTTACACCTTATGGGGTTAATTGTCTCTCTTTCAGGAGAGATGACAGGCTTGGGAACTATAGTATATGTGTCTATGAATCTGGTCTTTGTTCCATGAAGTTTGAACTGTATAATTAATTTAGTCTCAGACTGCTAAGACAGCACAGAACTGTTGGAATACTGATTTGTGTTCCTTTCCCAGAGATGGGGAGTGAGGTAATGTTTTTTTCCCCTCACTCCCATCCATGACAGAAAAAAGAAATTCTGGCCAGAGCCAACAGGGCTGCAGCCAAGGTTGCAGAAGAGCGGCTGGAGGAGCAGAGATGTGGAACCGCTTGCAGCTGCACTGAGAATGTGCAAGCTGGCAGTCCATGCATGCATCCATTTTCTTGACACAACAGTGGTGCATCAGGAGCTCCCCCAGTATTCCCAGACCTCAAGATCACATAGTTGGGGTTTGGATACATGAAGGCTGTGGTGCAGAAGCCACAAAACTATTTGTTTAAAGAGCCCCAATGACCACTCTGGGATTGAATATATACATAATAATGAGCTGCTAATGAATAGGGTTCATTGTTATTCCTGAGCAGCTCATTATTGTGTATATATTTAGTCCCGGAGTGGTCATTGGCACTCTTTAAACAAATAGTTTTGTGGCTTCTGCACCATGGCCCTCGTGTCTCTGGACCCCAACTAAGTGATCTCATGGCTTGATGTGCTGCTATTGCAAAAACAGAAACAAACGCTCTCTGGCGATACTCATCAAACCCGTATTTCTTGTTTTCCATAAGTATCTACACTGTCACGTTTCTCATCTCACTTCCTGCTCCAATCCTGAATTATGGCAGTGAACAGCCATGAGTGTCTCTCAGTCCTTACTGTAGTGTCCTGCTGCTTCTATCACTCTCCCTCTCTCCTCATCCTCAGCGATGGTCTCATTGTTCTGATTGACAGAATCCCTGCCAAAGTAGCACTGAGGTAGTGGGCCCCATGGCATGCTGGGAGATGTAACTCCCAGAGAACCCTTCAAAAGGAGACTTGACCAGGGATATTGGGAGATGTAGACTAGTCCATATGCACTCTGGTACCTACTGGTGGCTACCGTTGACATGTTATAATGGGGAGCCTAGCATGGGTTTCAGTGTTACAGTTCACCATGCACTGCCTGTGTTTTTCTCTCTTTACTTTACATTGCAAGGGTGTGCCGAGGAGAGAGTGAAACCGCCACCTTGAAGACCTGCACAGTGACAGATTTCACCTGAAATTGTCGGGTCGCTGTGCTGGTCCCTGCAGACACAGGCAGTGCATCTCCTGATGTTTCACCCCCTCCGCGATACAACTCCAAGGCAGAGTTGTATATTTAGAGACCGGGGGCATGTAGGGGCATAGCCCCCCACATGGTGGGTTTGTGGGGTGCAGCCCCTATACAAACACTGAGACATTCCCGACAGTGCAGTGCCGACACTTGACATTGTGGCTGTTGCTGTTGGGGATATCAGCAAAGTGGTTGTCACATCCTATAGGTAAACCCATTGCAAGTACAGTACTTAGGTCGCTGAGTGCTTCACAGACCTCGGAGGTGACTGTGATGCAACTCCTAAATTGTTCTTCTGTCAGAGTGAGTCCTTTTTTGCTTGCAAGAGGTCTGCAGAGCTCTACACACTACAGCCCTTAAAAGGAGTTGCTTACTGAATTGATTTTATGTCTCCTGGATTTTATTGTATGAACCTCTGTATCCACAGTTGGGCTTTGAATGAGTCTAACTACTTTATGGTTGCCATGGCTTGCCTTCCAGTACATTTTATTATATCCAAAAATCTCCTATATAATCCTACTCACTGTGCACATATTGAAAATTAAAACTTCAGTAAAAAAACATTTATTAAAACAAAAAGAAAAGAGAGCAGACCAAGAAATTAATCCAAAGAGGGGTGCAACATCACGGAAGCTGCCTGAGGTCTGATGCAAGAGCAAGGGCTGTAAGATGATACAAGCTATCTACAGCATTCCAGTTTCATCATAAGAAAAGAAATAACCTCAATCCAGGTTTTAATGAAGGGCTATGTAATGATCTTCTATTATAGCTAAAAAACACACAATAGAAAAAAAGGGTTACTCATCCCTACCCCTCCATCTGAAATAAACCCATATGTAATATTGCTCTTGATGGGGTTTAGTCTGCTGCCACACAGAAGTCTAAAAAACACACACTATACTGCATTGTCACTAATTCTTTCATCATCATCATTTATTTATTTATTTATAAAATAGCGCTATTCCAAAACCATAGTGCTAGTACATAACCATAAAATACATAAAACAACTACACATATAAAACATCTGCAGCAGATCAAGTAAAATCAGGGAACGACAAAGTAAATGGATAAGTTTTTAATGCAGATTTAAAGCTCTCCACCATAAGGCGCTGTTGAATCCGACGAAGTAGAGAATTCCACAGGGATGGGGCTGCAAATTCAAATGCATGGGACCCAGATGACTTTAAACGAACCCTGGGCACCTCTAGCAATCCCTCATCAATGTAGTGAAGTGGCTGGGAGGGGCAATAGGGATGAAGAAGATTTTACAGATGTCAGGAGGTCTAAACCTCACTCTCAGGTTCTTGGCAATAATGGGAATGCAAGGAGTCACAGACACATTGCATAAGAGTAATAAACTTGTTTATTACTACCAAATAGGATAATCACAGTTGCCCTAAGCAGTTCTTATCAATATGAACTGGGAGCCAATGCTAATCGTTCCCTTAACCTCAAGGAATCTCTGTGTCTCTTGGAGGTCTCTGAAGAAGAAGATGTAATATCTCACATTATATACCTATGATAAATACTATGGTTACTGTAAGTTAGAAACATTTCTAGTTAACCCTATAGGTTAAATTACATGTGGATCCCCAGTCCAAGATAACATTATACAATTTTGTAGTAGTCATCACTTTGTAAGACAAAGGAGTACAGTTATACATATATCAGTGTAACAGTACAAATCACCAAAAGGTGGCAATGCCGACTCATATATCATAATCATGACAAGGACACAGATGTCCTAACATCTTGTAAGCAAGAAATACATATATGTATTGGAAAGTAAAGTGTATAACAATAATATGCATACATATCCTAAAATCTACTCTTAAATGGTAGATGCCCTTAGCCCTATATGTTAGTATAACATATGCCTAAGTGCTGGCTGTCTAGAGTGTACCTTTGGGGGTACCAATAAGGGTGAAGGGACCTCTTGTAACACAAATAACTCAGTCCCTGTCAGGGGAGAGAAAATAAAACTTACATATAAAAATATACAAATCAGAAATTATTTTATCATAAACACCCTTTGTTGTTTAGGCATAGACCATTTGGATACTTTAGCAGATGCCAGAGCAAGTTTATTCTCCCAGTTATATGCTGACATATCCATGTTCCTGAATCAGATTCCTAAGATCTTATTTTTTTTTCTTTATTGAACTGAGTTCCTTAAACTGTATCTATTACATTGGAAAATTGTTCACCAATAACCATTCCTTTACTTTTTAGAATGTTAACTTTAGGGCTCGACATCTCCGAAAAAGCTTTAAAGTGACTGATAGCTTTATTTCCAGATTGCTCATCCTTGACTAGTAGGCATCCATCATCTGCATAAGAAACTGATATATGCAAAAACTGGGTATCAGAGATACGTATAATAGTAATTTTGTTGTCTTGCTCTACAGTATGTATCTCAAGATGAGGTCCAGTAAAAAAAAAAGGTATAAAATAGGACTCATAGTGCATCCCTGTCTAACTCCTGATTTTAACACTGTCTCACTACCCCAAGGCAATTTACTATTGGTAAAGCAGTTCCTGCTTAATACATGAAACACAACCAATCCATAAATTTCTTCGGAATGCCATACCTTTCTAAAACACTCTATAAATATTTATGGTTCATCCTGCCAAAAACCTTTTTCTGGTCCAGTGCCATTAGAAGACCTTCAACATTCCCAAGTTTACCTTGATCAAGCAGTTCCCAAAGTAACACTAAGTTGTCCAGTATTTTCCCCACCCTCAATTAGACAAGTCTAAGTAAGTATTATAAGAGTGGATGCTGCAGCTGCTAGTATTTTTCCTAAAACCTTTAATAGGATTTTTGTATCTGTATTTAATAAACGTAATGGTCTTCAGAAGATCTGAGACTTACACTGGTGTCATGGCCAACATTCCCTCTGCCAATAAAAACAGGTCCATGCAACCCCCCCCCACCACCACCACCATGCACATGAAAAGAAGCTGTATTAGCTTATTGTGCCTTTACTGATCAAAACAGAAATGCAATTACAAGCAAATTACTTTTGAAGATTGCTTAGAACTATTCTACATTTGGAACTCCATATAAAGAAGTCAGTCACAAGACTGGATCTCTAGCATGTACAAGGCATTCTCATTCACACAGTCTTTTTGTCAGTGTCTATTTGTAACATTACTGTACCTGACCTAGAAAATTGTGCTTCTAGTGGCCATTATTCCTGTTCACTGAGTTTCTGTGTTACAGGCCCTAGTGATGAATGCTCCATACATAATTTTCCATAGAGATGGTGTGTTACTCCCAACTTAGCCTAAATCCCTGCTTAAGGAGGTATCAGTTTCACCTCAGTCAGTCATGGATGCTTCTGACCTTCTTCTCCAAACCAGAAAACCCAGTGGAAATGGCACTGTATATTTTTGATGTTAAAAGAATTCTCATTTTCTACCTTAATAGAGAGAAAGATTTTAGACAGGCCTCTCAGCTGTTTGTCTCTTTCAAGACTCCAGGATTCAAGATTAGTATTTAACACATGATACTAGATGGTATATAACCAAGTCAAATCTCATTTTCAATAGCTTCCTGAATAATATATCATGAAAAATATATCAGTTGTAATTACACATTAATAATTACAATAAATAAGTAAAATGCAAAACACGATAAACCTATTAAACATCAGCTATCTGAGAAAAGGAGCAACTTGCTTTGTAATAACCACAAAACCAAATACATACTGTAGATCACCATAGATTGAAAGGAGCTCTCTATTTCTAACAGTTCTTTTCAAATTTGATTAACACTTGCATTCAATGCAACAGCAAATTTGCATGGCAGCAGTTGGGGGCTCAGCCGGATCTTTTTCCTCCCAAGCAATGGCTATCTCAGAATCTTCACTCCATTGGGTTCCTATTTCAGACCTCTGTAGGGCTGCTACCTGGAGTAGTGATTACATCTTTGCAAAACACTACCCTTTGGACATTTCAATCCAGGAAACATGTAAGTTTCAGGTTAGCCATATTAGAAGACCTGCTCTTGTTGTGAGTCTTTGGTCTTCAGCCTCCCTAGTCCATGGGAGTTTATACCTTGCTACTTGACCAAAGAGTGGGATTTGATGAAGAAGTCTTATTCTTAAAAGCTAGGAATGTTACTTACCAGTAACTCTAGATCTTCAGGAATATTTTCTTCATAAAGTACCACTCACCCACCCTCCACCCCAGAACTTACTTCAGTCTAATGTTTTTTTTCTCCCCCCAGCACTTAAATATGTACAGTACATGCTGTCAAGACACATGTTGTTGTCTCTTCTTACAGGGACTGGTGGGCTATCTTATACCTTGGTTGCTTTTACCAACACCAACTTTAGAGAGATCATATTTTACTGACCTTCTAAATGAAAAGGTACTGAGATAGTTGGGGCCAGTGCCACTTTATACCCTGCAGGCATACAGACACCATGCATTAATGCTAGTCACTGTTGCAGTCAAGCCCTACAGTTCTGGTTCTCAATGAGTCCTGTCCCCTCACGCTCTAAGGACAAAAAGAGGCACTCTATGGATAAGACATTCTTGAAGATCTGGATTGATGGTAAGTAAGATTCCTATATGATAAATTATACCTGTGCAGGATAAAGAAGTTTTTGTTATCATGATTACAAGATCTGACAATGAATGTGCATCAATATCATTTCAGTGCACTGTCAGGTAACATTCATACCTCTCACCACTTATGCATTTAGCTGAGCAATATATATTTTACAACAAAATGTGCCCTTGTTCCAAAATGATTTACTTATGTTCTTCAAACTTTGAGACCTATTTCATGATATGCAAACTATTAAACATTTTAAGCATCTTGATAAAAACAGTCTCTTACACTAAACATATGGGTGCCTATGCACCAATGGGCAGAAAGTATGCACCTGAGGCACATACCCCACCTGTATAGCAACGCACCTGCAGACAGGTGTTCCCATGCTGGTATGCATTGTTACCAGCAATCTGTCTGCAGCACTGCCCCCCAACATGCAGGTTTACATGCGGCGGATGGGAGCGGAGCAGTGGACCCAGGTGGGCATCAAATCGGATGCCTGTCCCATGTCCCAAAGTGGATGCCTTACATGGTGGGGCATGGGTCTGGGTGTGTGAATAGCCACATTCACACCCAGACCCATGTGCCCGGGCTTCATCACCCAGTGCATCCTCCAGCCTGCCCATGCTGCAAAACCCCCACTCCCAAGAGCAACCCCACCCCAATACTGTATACCAGGGCTCCCCCCATGCAGCACAGACCCACCCCCATGATGGACCCCTTCATACATCTGTGCCCCGTCCCCATGCATATGTCAGCAGATACTCCCCCTACACATCAATGCTCCTGCCCCATTTTCTTTGTGGTATTGAACCCCCCTGGATATGATGGTGCCCCTACCTCATTCACTCTGAAGCTTTCATCCCCCTGACACATCTGCACCCTGTTGCCAGCTGGAATATGCCCCCCGTACCTGTCCTCCAGTGCTGCTGCATGTCATGGCCAGTGGCACAGCCCTCCACCTCCTCAGCCACCAGCTATCCAAATGATGCTGGGAGCATGCCAGCTATGTAAGCAATAATACCCGACAGGGTGGGCGGTATTGTGCTATACCGGACCGCCCAGGGGCATAATGAGGCCCGACATCTCAGGCGGAGGGCCTTATAGCCCCTTGAAGGTCCGGTATAGCACAATACCACCCACCCTGGAGGGTATTATTGTGCTTAGAAAATGGGCACTGTAAAAACTATAAGTTTAATTACAAATTGTTAAGTATAAAATTAGTTTAATATGAATGTTGTAATAAAATAGTTCCTCTGCATGGATTTGAATGCTGTTTTTTGTTGTTGTTTTTGTTTGCTGGTCATCATGGTCCCCCACACACACACAGCAGCTGCTCGTTTGCTGCTGTGATAGCTCTGATAGCTCAGTGTGTGAGAGCAGACAGTATGCTGCTTGTTATCTCTGGAGTGCCCCATCAGCGATCGCAGTAAGCTGTGTACTGCGCTTGAGAGAATATTTTCTGTGTACCCTTGGTAACAGCTCAGACTTCAACACTCCTCGTGGAAAATGTGAATGGAGTGGCAGAATGAAGTGTGGGTAGGGATTTATCCATCAGCAATTTAATTTCAAATTAAACGTTTACAACACATTCACGGTGAAAGCCACATAAATTAATGCAGTCTATCCCAACACAAAAACAGATAAAATACGGGTGACCAAACACCAACCCTTCTTTCGTAAGTGCACTCAGAAACAACTCTGAAATAACTTGCCAGTCTCTCAGTTGGTGCCTGCCCGCCGACTCAAGATCAGTCCTTCTGACCTTTTAAAAGACACTCGCTCTTGAAATTCAGAGTCTGCCTGCACCTGCAGAACACCACTCGCCTGTTCCAGACACCCGCAGCCATTGCCTGCCACAGAATACTCAGCATTTCTAGCCTGGCGTCCCCAAAGTAAGCAATAATAAAAAAAGTGTATTTTTATTTGAAAGAAGACTTTGGCTGGTGCTGGAAACATAGGGAGGGAACGACACTGAGCACATGAAATTCATTTGCGATCCCGCTACAGAAACAGAAACTGTGTCGCTTAGCAAGGGCAAAAAATGGTGGCGATTTTAAATTTCAATTATGTGGTTTTAGCCAGTTAGGAAGCAGGGTGGGCACTAGGATTATTCAGTGGGTGAAGGGGCACTATAGGCTGGTCCTTTTTTTTCCTGGGCATCTATTGAAAGTTAATGTACCCCCCTGGCAAAGGTACTAGCCAATCAGATGCCAGGAAATAAAAAGCCCATTTTCTAATATGGGCAGTACACTCCCAGCATCACTTGGATGGCCGGCCACCAAGAAGGTGTGGGGGGACTGTGCCACTGGCCATCCCATGCAGTGACACAAGAGGACAGGCATGGGGTGGGGGTTTGTGTTGCCTGTACCATAGGGGGGCACTAAACACCACTGAATGCCCAGAGGGGCAAGGGGATGGGCTGATGGTGTTGTACTGGGCAGGGGAGGGATCAACAATCCCAGGGCCAGTGCCTCTCTGTGTGGGTGGGGGTATAACTTTCAAGGGGATGTGGCACAGCTGTGTGCTAGGGTGGATGGCACTCGGCATCCAGTGGGGACAGGGGATAGGGTCCTGTTGGTGGGGGATGGGGCTATTCACCTGGACCGGGTAGTGGTCTGTATGCAAGGGGCATGTACTGGAGTTATGGTAGGGTCCCCACTGCTGTATCCTGTGCCATCCTCTGCACCCCCAGGGGCACCACTATGCATTTTAGTGAATGCCGCCCACCCAGCCCAGTGCGTTGCAGTCCACGCATCCGGGGGATCAGGTGTATCCAGGCTGCATGCTCCTTTTTGTGCATTCTATGCAGGGGGCACAATGGGTGCCAAGTGGCTACATGCTACAGATACATGGCGCATGGGCACTCTGCACATTCATGCATAGGGCCCATGGTAACCATTTCAGGACATTCACACTATTAAAAATGTAAACTATCTTGATAAAAACAGTGTTTATCATTAAACATATGGAGCCCACTATTCTTAAACTTAGAGTTCTTTCAACAGACATGTGCTATGTATTCTGGCCATTTCATCCACATTTTTAAAGCCAGTGCTACACATTTTAATATTGAGAGGTTGAGAGGTTGAGAAGTATGATGACTGGTGCAGAACAATATTTTCCGCATTTTTCCTAGTTCTGTTATAAGGCAGTGTAAGCTCCTTACACAATGCCAGAAGCCTGTGTTTTTCTCCCATTGTGAAACTCATGGGCAGAGGGAAGAGGAAGGAGGTGCTATGTGGCAGATGATAGAAATGGCCCAGGGGTGGCCACTGACTAGCTCTGACTACCTAGAAAGGGAATAGAGTTTACTTTTTTAGTTTTTTTGTTGAGTTCCAATTTATAAATAGCTGCTATCTGAAGTACTGAGAACAAAAAAGGTACATGCACACCCATACTTATTTATCTCTACTATACTATTTTTGACACAGGATCACCTCAACTGATATTCAGCATCTGTTTATAGTGGGGTGCAGCTTCTACTTAATCATAAAGCTGGCAGGTGTGAATAATAAGAAGGTTACACGAATTGCCCAGTTATGTAACACAGTGAATAAATGACTTTGGTGCGATTTGAACATGAGTCTTCTAGTTTCTAAGGTTATGCACTAGATATTAGACAATTCTGCTTCCATGGGCAGTTGGCTTGAGGAGACCACCCCAACAGAGGGTAGTTGAAGTTGTACTGTATAATTGGCTTTAAACTTTAATATCACTGTGTTTCCTACTGTACCCATTGTTTAATGAGTTGCTTTTTGTTTATCTTGTTTTTTATGATGGTCATTTAAGGGTTAGAGTAGTATGTAAATAAAACGGATGAATTTTAATATACAGAAACTGGTGAGGAATAGATTAGACAAAAATAGATTTTTGTTATTCAAACTTATTGCTATAGTATTAAGGTTTGGGAATGGGACAGCAATTCAGGAGCAATGAGGTTGCTTTGAAGTTTAACACTGCCTGTACTATACTAGTATGAACTTATTTTGTATAGTGCCTTTCTGGGACTCACAGTGCTAAATTACAACTTTAAAATGCAAGATGACAAAGAGGGACAAGTTGGGGGGGGCAAAACATCAAGCCAGCTTTATATGATGATTTAAAACAGAATGCCATAGGGCATGTGTCGCCACCATCCACCAAATTGGGTAGATGTTGTATAGGAAGAAAGCACTTAGTGTGAAAAGTCATGGTGAGATGCTGAACTAGAAGAATCAACCACAAGGAAGTTAAAGGCTGTGACAGAAGGGAATGTTAAATGCTCCACTCAATCTACCAATTAAGAAAAATTTCTTCTTTAGCTGAATGGCAGAGCTACAGGCCTTGCAAGTAATTAATTCCTGGAAAATTGTTTATTGTTCATCCCTGTTTTAATCTGGATTTACTCTATATGCATTTTTCCTTCCCCAATGCTGCATCTAGAAATGAGCCCTTCTTCAATTTTGCTTGCTAACCTACTAAAATATCTGTCACATGAATTGATAAATTAAATACTATGCATACTAGGTTGTTCTTCATTTGGATCGGAAGAACAAAAACTGTGTTATTCATGGAATGCATTCTTTAATTGCACCTTCAAAAATATTTAAAATCTAAAAAAAGAAAAACTTTCCCACTCTAACTCTGACAGCCCAGCCCAGTTTCTCAAGGCCTTCAATAGATTAGTAAATAAATCTGGCCTACTGGCAGACCCTCTTCTCACCCACTATCCTCTTTTCAATACCACCCCCTCCATAATCTAACTTCTCCAATCCCACAATGAACAGGGACAACAGTGGCAACTGGTCACTATTAATATCTTGCCTTTCCTTTGCCGCCATAATTCAGGAAGAATTGCAGTCTCTGTTATAAAATACATTACATATTTTTTTTTTTGCTAAATTTGCTGAAATCCGATAGTAGCTTAATTTAAACAGTGAATTTGTTTTCAATGGTTTCCATAACACGTGGATTAGTTTTCTGTCATTTACAGAAAACTAGTCTATTTTATGTTAACTCCAGAACACTAATGCTATTAATACACAGCTTAAATAAAAAGCCCAAAACAGCATTTGGAATTTCAGAAATTCCATGAAAACAAGTAGAATTTCTGAAATTCCACCAAAGTCTGTCAGAAGTAAAATTAAAAAATTCAGCACAGCTGTAGCCCTTTTCAGAGGGCAAACATATCACATCAGGGCATGTCAGGAGTTAGCAAGCTTGAAATCTCAATTTCCTGTGTGCATTGTAGAATATAAATCTTCTCACTTTCTTGCATGCTAACATGAAAGACTGCTAGTGTGTCAACCAGATACACAGAGAAATGTTACTTTGGGTAGGTTGTTTCTTAACATGATCATGATCTCTTCCCCAGACTCTGAGTCTAACCTCTACCGTGTTTGGCGATCCTGCTCCTGAAGTGGTCTGGTACAAGAATGACAAAGAACTTGAACTGAGTGAACATTACAAGGTTACACTGGAACAAGGAAAGTTTGCCAATCTCACCATCAACAATGTCTGCTCTGAGGACTCGGGAAGATATGGCATCAATGTCAGGAACAAGTATGGTGGCGAGACGGTGGATATCACTGTAAGTGTGTACAAACACGGTGAGGACATTCCACCAGTCAAGCCTGCCCCATCTCATAAACCTGCCTCTGTGGATCGTCCAGCGGTAGCCCCAACAGCCCCACAGTCTTCAGCACCTGTAGCCAAAAAAGAGCCACCTAAGTCTCAACCACAATCTAGGTTTGGAAAACAAAATAGGAAATAAAATATGAAAACAGAAAACATGCCTTGAAAGAGTGTAAGCATAGCATGAGCTGCAGTGAACTTCTACAAAATAAGCAGGTACCACTGATTTCAAACCATGGTGCAATCCAGACTACTGTATTTCTATGCACTGATACAGAACTGTAACCCAACTGCAATGGTTTTGTACTATAATATTTATGTTATTCAGACAAGTGCAAATAAAGTATATACAGTACTTCTTATGTTATTGAGGCTTGATGGAAATTAATGTTTACTGTAAAGTTTCTTGAGAGTTTGCAAAAGCTACAAATTTAGGTAAAAAGATAGAAGAGAAAAATGATCTGAGGATCTGAGTGCTGTAGCTGCAGTAACTACACAAGTGACAGCAGAATATTTGTATTTAATGGCACACATTAACCATTGCTGATGTTCCACAAATTTTGCTACAGTGCTCACACTGGTCTTTTGATATATGGTTGCACACTTATATTTTGTTCTTTCTGCTGTTTGCTAATAAAGTTTAAACACCACATTTTGCTTTGTTTTGCATTGTCACAAGCTAATCTGCTAATCATTCACATGTTAACAGTTGGCATCACTAGTTTTATGATATGATTACATGGTTGTACTTTGTTCTTCCTGCTGTTTGCTAATAAAGCTTCTAAGTCACCATTTGTGTTTTTATTCTGCACCTTTACTATCAACCTTGGCACATGTAAATCAATCCGGTATGTGTCCCCCCTCCAGTTCACAATGAGTGACATGGTTTTCTACTAATAACTTAACATTTCACATTATTTGTTTTGCATAGTGCATCCAACATAGTATTTTTATAACAGTACAATATTTCTCATTATAGGCAAAAAGTTTCCCTAGAAAACAATGAGCGTAAAGTTAGTTGTTTTGTGGATGTCTGAACTATAGTAGTTAAGAAAATATTTATTGCCCAGAAGAAGTGCATCAGAATGATTCAAGATAAACTAGAAATACTGATCCTTGTCCAGCATTTTCTTCAGCAAGCTCAGACTGGATCTCAGATTGCTAGAAACCACTCAATGATAACAAAACAAAAAATCATGGATTGACATGGGAAATAGATACAGGCAGTTCCTTTATTCTACACTCATGATATATATTTTTGTAAACTTCTTTGATCTGGCAATTTTTTTTCTCTTTTTTTTTCTTTTGTCCCAGCTTGGGATGGAAAGTTTGACTGCAAGAACGTTGACCATCGAAGTTTGCCACGGTTCTCTTAATGGTGGACTAATTCACATTGGTTCAGCCATTAAAATGTATTAGAATATGGGATAAAATGAAATAACATAATGCACTTGACTGATGAAGCTCCCAAAAGAGCAGAAAGATGCAGTGGGCCACATTAATGGGTATTGGTTTCAAAAAATCTGTCTGTTCAGTCAGTGCCAAGCATGGGCAATGCTAGTTGTGAAGAAGAATATGTGGCTAGCAATGCTCAGACTAAAGTAGTTGTAATTGTAATGCCAATGTATGCCCACAAAATATCAGTACCAAATCACACAGCACATGATACCAGTTCCACAAATTGTGTACCAATTGAAATAGTGCCACCCATGGACCTCCTACAAGTTATGAGTGAAAACAAGAGTGCTGCATTCCACCATGTGGGCTACTGATTCCAAAAACTGTATGCTCATTGGGGCAGTGCTACATATGGACAACCCTTCCAGTTTTGCCATGAATAAGTGTTGCACACACTGATTTCATGGGCAGTGCCCCCAACAATTTATTTATTTGCCTGTGTAGTCCTGCCAGAAATTCACAAAACACTAATATGAAGAAGACTGGGTGAGGACAACAGTGCAGCATCCCACAGTGGGGGCTATTGGTTCCAAAAATTGTGTGCCCATTGGAACAGTGCCACACATGGACAAGACATCCTGTTATGCTGTGGCTAAGTTTTGCACACACTGGTTTCATGGGCAACACTCCCCCTAAAACATATTTTTTCAGCCTGAGTAGACTTGCCACATATTCACTAAACATTAATCTGAACAAGACTGTGTAATGACAACAGAGAAGCATCCCACAGTGTGAGTGTAGGCTACTAGTTCCAAAAATAAAAAAAGAGTGGACACAGAAGCCTTCCCCATCCACCTCATCATCTGCCTCTGTCTTTAGCCCAGCTGGAAGTGTAGTAGATTCATCATCCATAAACCATGGTAAAAAAGGCTTTAGAAGAAGGAGCAGGATCATTTCTTTTTTAAAAAGTGAGCATCTGTACATTTTGCATCAAAAGCAATGATTTCCTGCTGTTGGCAATATTGCCTGCAGAACTGAAAATTCTCTTTGAGTATTTGGTTGCATGTGGCAACTGAGGTATTCAACAGATACCTGTGTCAAAGAGGGCCAAATGGTCTTTTTTTGGTAGCAGTGCAATAGAGGCTTGTCTTCTGCTAGTGGCACATTCTCATCCAGATAATATTGCACCATTTTCTTTGCTGTTATATCAGGCACCACCATGGCAGAAAGTGACTTGCCATGATTTTTCATGAAGCCATGGCCAGACAGTTGTTCCCATAGTGGTCTGTCATCGATGGATGTCTTTCATGGGGGTCCAGTAGCAACAGCAATAACAGCAGGTTGACTTGGGGACAAAAATGAGTGACTCCTGTGATGTTCAGTAGTAGTAGTAGTGAAAACTCACTGGGATCCTCCTTCTTCCCCCTCATCCATCTGGCCTGTCAGAGCAATTGCAAGGGATGATGATAAATGTTGTTCTTCTGCTCTGTTTTTGTTCATGTTCTTGTTATGTACCATATGTACAAAGACCAGATGAATAGTCAGGTATTATAGGACTGCTAATCCTTAACACATTCTTGTGCATCAAAGACTGTCTAAAATGTGTCATTGAACCAAAGGTCCAAGCGACTGGCCACAATCTAGTGATCATCTGTATTTTGTTTTGAAATGTGTGTGTCTTTCCAGGATTGTGATCTTATTTTTATTTATTTAGGAAATCGGAATTACAACCCTTTGAGTCATAGAATCATTTCCAATGGCTCTGTGTCAGAATAAATCATAGCCATTCATACAGTACATACAAAGAATAAATGTGGGTGCGAAATCATACAGAGTATAAATACAATGAGCACAGGTTAATGCCTGTACATTTGGTAGCTAAAACAGGGTAGAGCTATCAACATATTTACCTAATGAGTGGTTACAACCTATACAATTGGTAGCTAAAGCAATGCATGATATGAGTTGGTAGTAAGCCACCTCAGGGAGGCCTTGTCTTATACATAATTCAATGCATTCATAGTACAGTGCAACTATATGGTAACCAAGGGAGGTGAGGAGACTGTAGGCTAGAAATAGTGAGGGCTTTCCTTATCCTTTCAACTAGATTGAGAACAGCGGTATCCTGCTTCTCCTCATAATGAGTTTGCATACAAAGAAATTGAAGGTTAATGAAGGCAATGAGGGGGAGTACCCAGCTTAGACCAGCTGCATCAGCATTAACTAGCCTTGTGGCCTCCTAAAAGGTTCAGCACAGTGTAGAGGGTCTGTATCAGGTACCACTGATTTGGAATGATGTTTACCTCTCCCTTGCCAATACCATGCTCAAAAGCATACTGGTGGATAGCCTTCTGTTGTTCTAGTGGCCATTTCATCATGTAATATGTGGAATTCCATCTTGTTACCACATCTTGTTTCAGGTGGTGGAGGGGAAGGTGGTTCCACTGCTGAATGTTTCAAAACAGCTTTCATACCTTTACAGAAGGGTTAAAATGACCACATACATTTTTGGTCAGATGTACAGTACACATGTCTACACAGTGGTGCCTTCCTCATCTAGGTATCCCTGAACTATATAGATCAAAAGGTACAGCACTCCTCCATCAAATAAAAAGCTGCTCGCTTTCCTTCAAGTAAAGTGCAAATGTTATTAAGGTGCCAGTGGTCAAGCACACCTTAATTAGTTTCGGACATGATGTTCTTTATCAAAAGGTAACTAAATCACACAGACACACACACACACATATGCATGCATGCATGCACACACACACACCAGGCTGCTTCAAGACTCAAGAGGAGGAGGAGGAGGAGGAGAAGGAAGAAAGAACTTCAGCAACTTGAGGAAATGTATTGTTATTTTTTAAATGTTTTTTAAATAGATGCCACCAAGGTGCCAATTACTAAGGGCCAGGTACTGACATGCTGCCACTGAGATGACACACACTTTCTGCCCACTGCCAGAGGACACTGCAACAGCACATCTTAGATACCACAGACACACATCAGAGTTCAGCCACCAGCACACTTCCAGCTGGCACACGCTTACTGTCACACACACACACACACACACACACCTTTAGTATTCAGGAAGAAGGAACCACAGCAACTTGGATGAATGTGAAGACTGAGAGTTTAAATTTGAAAAGTGCCACAAAATAAAAAAAAATGATTTGTTTATAAATTGTTTTTTATGATGCCATCATGGTGCCAACTGCCAGGGAACAGGGATAGGCACTGGCATGCTGTCAGCTGGCACACACTTGCTATCCACACTGCAAAAGGCTGCCTCAGGACTCCTGAGGAGGAAGAACTGAAGTAACTGCTGTAAGCAAGCCTTCAGCTTGTAATGTACAAGTCTGAGACTGCCACAAAAAGTGATGTGAAGTCGTGAATGTGAATGAAGAATTATTTACATTTTTATGGGATGCCACCAAGGTGCCAACTATCAGTGGCCAAGCACTGTCCTGCTGCCAACTGACACACACTTATTGCCAAGTAAAACTAGTAAATAAAATTAGCTCCCCTACAAATTAATCTCATGTGTCTGCCAGGGGCTTCATTCAAGATCTGTTTGTATTTGTAATGTCCTGCTACAATTTTAGTTCTGCAATGAAAAAAAAATGTGCTGCACTGCTGAGATTAGACAACAAGTGGACACTGGCAGACTGGCACCTCATGCCCTTCTGCCCACTGCCCAGCCCCAAGCACATTCCTCCTCCTCCTCCTCCTGTGTCCAGTCACTCCCGGTTCTCCACTTTCAGGCAGGTCCCTCATCCCAGAGGCCTACTACAACACTGCAGCTCAACATGCATTTTGATTGTTCTTTTTCCTCCTAGACATACCCTTCAGCAGTCCTGCTATTGCACGATAATGTAGGTCGAACTTTTGAATATTTTTCTTGCTTTGAGGAATTTCCTAGCTAATCTAACTATAAGTGAATTATAGCCCAGCCTGAGTTACCTGACAGCTCGAAGATGAGCATGCAAGTAATCTTTCTTACTGCCTCATGTGGTCAAACTGAGTATAAGTCCAAAACTAGGTTGTGACTAACATTGTACCCTAGTTAACTTTCTCAAAAGTGAACTGTGGTTCGACTAGTTCATCTGGACCATACCATTCAAATCAGGGAAACCAGTTAAATCAAAATCTGTCTATTTCAGTTAAAAGTTTGCCACAGTCCAAAAGAATAGAACACTGCAATTTCAAGGTGATGGATTGTGTTTTAGAACCTGACCTGCAACCTATACAATAGTAAACTGTGGCTTGGGGTGAATTAAATATGTTTTCCTAGGTCTGTGGCATTTTGAATTCGTTAATAATTTACTGCAGTTATAATCCAAGTAAATTAGAAGTTTTTGAGAAAAGATTTGTTTCAGGGACATAGCTAACTCCTTAATGCTACTGTTTATTATTTGAAGCAGTAGAAGCAGTAGTGTGTGACAATATAGCCTATTCTGTTAGCAACTATTTACTGTAGAGAATAATTAACACCAAAGTGTTAATAAGCAGCAGGTTCAAACACCTGATTGGTACTATAACATCATTTGGTATGAGAGCAAAGCTTGTGTGACTCAGTAGTGCCACAACACCAAAGTGTATGAACCAGTGAGTTCTTAACACAGTGTTTTTTTTCCTTTTTTTCTTTATAGTACGAATGTTAGCATACTTTTTAAACACTTTTAAAACTGAAACCACACACAGGTCTAATAAGCCTTCAGCTCTGATTGACACAGCTGCGACTGCAGCAGAGTTCGTGCTCTAGTGATCTCTAACTCGGCAGGAAGCATGCGGATCTGAGTACAGCAATTAAGCTAAATCGTTCCAAATATTCTGAAAAATTTGCTCTCAATATCTACATAAGAAGATCATTTTCAGGTAATGGTAAAATCATGCTTTCTGTGTATTATGTGATGTTTACTGCCACCTTATCAGTCTGTGATTAGACACATTATTGTGTGACAGACTACCAAGTGCAGACATATTATCTAATACAAAATCACCACTGAACAGATAGCTGTTAAGAGGATAAGTGCAACTTATGAGTAAAGCATTTCTTGTTCTTCAATACCACACAGGAGGTCTGGGTTTGGGTTGCAATCCTAACTCCCATACCTGAACCAGTGGACTCTACAGGGGCAGCCCGCTCTGACTCCACTAGGAGAAACTGTCTTCCCCCACTGCAAAACTACCTCCTGTGTCTGGCCTGGGAGTAGACATCTATGCTTTGGGTGACCACATGATGCCCTGTCCCTCCTCCTTGCAGGTCACAGCATTACACAGGTGATCCAAGAACTGGGTGTTGGGTGATGTCTTATAGGGGCATAAAATCACTGGTCAGCTGCAACTGAGAAGATGCTGTCATGCTGCAGCATATGCTGTTGGCTCTCCTAGCATCCCTGACAACCCCCCATGTCCCACTTCTATTCGATCTTGGTACTGGAATCTTCAAGTTCTTGTGCAAAAGAATGCTAAAGGGGTAGTATGGATCAGAGTACCAAGTCTTGGTGGGAGTGTTGGGGCCATGCAATCAGAGTCTGGAGAAGAAGTCAAGAACAGATGTGCAGCAGAATGTAAGCCATGCCAACTAGAGGGATAAAGAAAGTATAAAAAGAGAACTGGTTATAAAAAGTACTCAAAAAGGTATTAAAATGTATTTTTCCAAACCCCTTTACAAATCATAAAATGTGCATTTATTTGCATAATAGTTATATGATAGGTTTATGCTGATATCTTGTTTTGATTTAAAATCATTAGACCTGATTTTTAAGAATTTGTTTGGTACTAAATTTTAGGATCAGTTTCTAGGAGGTTCTTTGTCTTTTTGTCTATAACTGGATGTGTGGTCCCTAGATTGAATCATTTTAAGTTACAACAAGTACAGTTTAGAAGTTCTGGTACTTCAAACCTGCTTTAGAAGTATTTCAAGGTGTTTTCAGTTTTTTTTTGTTTCCACTAATATATAGGTCCCTCTGGGAATGATTTAGGTATTTCAGTCGTAGCAAAGTTTTGGTAATTATTTTTAAACAGATCCCCCACTCCAGAACATGGAAGCAACTGAGCAGAACTTGGTCAGAAGTGCCCCCCTCAACCATGCTTGCGCCAGAGTAAGATCTGTGAGACACATGGGGAGCCAGACAGTTTTCAGCCAGCTATGGCCATGTTAGCAGTGTTTGGGACAGATGTTAAATTATTGAAGACAGTGTGGAGAGCAAGCTGATTAGAATATCATAACCAATTGCACAGTTGGCTGAATGGTTACTACCAGTGGTGTAGTGCAAAATTTAGAAGTGAGGGGTCTCTGGCCATGAACCACGTGCCCCCCCCCAACCAGTAGGTGGGGGACACCAGAAGATATCAGGTTGTAGATGCTTTCTGGTGTATTTGAGGGTCATTGTGACACTATTTGGCTACTTTTAAAGCTTTCCTTGGCTTGTTACAAACAAGCAATATCACTATCAAAATAACTAGTTTTTTATTTTCTTTAAAACAATAGTCAAAACTAAAACATTTTCTTAATCAGTATTAAGGAGCAGAAACTGCATATATCTCCAGTCCAGAAAATTCAGTTACGAAATGTTCACATTGGCAATTTTATTGCACATTGGATTTACACATGCTGATAAAAAAGCAAGCATTTGTCAATGCCAAATGTTTGCTTGCTGGTAATGGCATTGGTAGTGCAGGAGTTAGAGAGATGCATAATAGGAATGGTGGTGAAGTACTGAAGTAACACCGACCACCACCCCCATCCTGCAGAGACTGACAGGAGTTGGGGGTGTGCCTTTGGGTCATCAGCCATAACAGTGATGGCAATCAACCACACCCCACCCTGCAGACACTGACAGGTGTCGCAGTGTGCTTGAGGTCTTTGGCCCTTACGTTTACCCCATTTCAAAAGGAAATAAGCCGAGATGGGTGAAGTATAACAGAATGGGGTGAATTCTGGGGCTGAAGACCCCAAGGCACACCTCAATGCCTGTCAGTGGCTGGAGGGTGGTGGGTGGGGGCAGAATGGGATGAGCATTATGGTCCATAACCCCAAGTCACACGCCCAATGCCTGTCAGTCTGTGCAGAGTGGGTGTTACGGTTGGAAACCCTAATGTCTAGGGCATTTGTTGGTATTTTTGCTCCAGATTTTCAACATGGGCTTTTTGGGAGCCCACCTCATGAACAGTAGCAGTATCATTTCATTACTGATTGCCAAAAGGTGATTTAGCACAGCGAGTGTGCCATTCGGCACTACAGGTGCAAAAGTACATGTCAGGCAAGATGTGAAAAATGTCAGTTGCATTGTTCATTAGAAGATGTGAAGAAATGGCAATGTTGAAAATCTGGAGTGAAAATATTAAACAGTAGTGAAGTTACAAGTGTGTGTAGAAACTATGCAATGCACACTCACAACTCAGTCATTTTTTGAAATGTTTTCACCCAATCACACACCACTAGACATGTCACCATAATAGTAGCCACACCATCACAAACATTTGTCAGACTAACAGACTGGCTTTTGGTTACAATATTACATTGAAACAAGCCTCTGTACTACATGAAGGTAGCCAGTCCCACAGAGCTCCATTCACAACCACTAGCCTTGCCACCACACCACTAGCTGCACCAACAGTTGTCAGACTAACACACTGGCTTTTAGTTACAATATTGCATTGTGACAAGCCTTTGTACCACATCAAGGTAGCAGTCCCACAGAGGTTCATTCACACACCACTAGCCATGCCACCACACCAGTAGACACACCAACAGTTGTCAGTCTAACACACTGCCTTTTAGTTACAATATTGCATTGTGAGAAGCCTCTGTACCACATCAAGGTGGCCAGTTCCACAAAGGTCCATCCACAGACCAGTAGCCATGCCTCCACACCACTAGACACACCAGCAGTTGTCAGACTAACATACTGGCTTTTAGTTACAATATTGCATTGCAACAAGCCTTTGTACCACATAAAGGTAGTCAGTTCCACAGAGGTCCATTCAAACACCACTAGCCATGCCACCACACCACTAGCCATATCACCAACAGTTGTTAGTCTAAAAGAACTATTTTGGACCCTAAACACCTCCAAATGACAAACTTAGAAGTCTGTGGCAGGCTGGCAGCATGAACAGAACATGGCTTTGTGAACCCACATACACTTACGAGAAATCTAATTCTGGTTTTATATTAAAAAATTAACCAGTCCGAGAGCCACAAGTTTGAGCACTGAATTCAAGACTTGGCAACAATGACGAGATCCGACAGTTCTGAGGTTCAAATCCTGCAGTTTAGACCTTAAACTGAAAGGTCTAACTGTGTGATCTCCTCACTGTTGTCAAGTCTCGAATTCAGTGTTCCGACATGTAATAATATGTTATATTCAGGTCAGCAAGAAATACACACTCGGATGCCTAGATATTTTAACTTGCTTTTTAAGTGTTTTGCCCAAGGTAAGGTCGCATTCACAATCTGACATACAGCAGGAATATGTAGTAGCTCTTTGAACTTCAAAGAGAGCTGGTACATATTCCTACTCTATGTCAAACTGTGAATGTGACCTTACCTTTGGCAAAACACTGAAGTTAAACTATTTAGGCATCTGAGTGTGTATTTCTTGCATATCTGAATATAACATAATACACACACTGTAAACTTCTATCAGAATCATGACTCTAAAAATGGAGAAGCCCAAAAAATCAAAACAGCACAAATTTTCACATACCTAGCTGAGTAACCAGTAAGCCTTCCCCTCTGCTGATAGGTTGCACTTGTTGCTTCATGTCACACAGTCAGTCTTTAATAGTCCAAAAATCACTCTGTGCACACCCGACTAGATTCGGATTTAAGCACAATTCAAGACAGGGCAGGCACTATGATGATCGAGAGACAGTCCAGGGGCCTGATTCTAGTACATTTACGTCTGGCGTAACAGCAGTTGCACCAAGTAGAATGGCGCATGAAGCAAATTATGCCAGCAGTGGAGACATGCATGATTCTACGGTGTGGCCTGCGACATGGTGCAGGCCAATTGTGCCAAACAGCAGTTACACTGTCAGTTGCACCATAAACCCCTTGCGAGATGGTGCTAGGGGGTTTACGGCAGCAGCTGCACCCCATTCCAGAAGGGCAACATCAAAGTCCCCAAGGTCGGGATTCTTCAAGAACCCTGGAGGAGAACCGGCAACATAAATTACACCAGTATTTAGCTGGTGTAAATTACGGACACCCCCGGGGATCCTGTAGACCCACCTGCAGTCCAGTGGGCAAATCACAGTTGCCACCCCCCCCATGACCAGCATACCCCAGTGGGTGCCCCCTGCCCCCGACATGTCCATTATGTGCCCCTCAGGGCTGCCCACACCAACTGCCCCCAATGTTAACTGTAAGAGCCCCGCAGAATGCACCCCCTGCCCCCATCCTACAATAACTGCCCCCAGAAGTGGCTACACTATCACCCCCAAATCCCCCATTGCCAAATGCCCCACAGGTGGCACTGTCATCCCCACCCATGTTCTGACCCAGTCGCAGCTGCAAATGCGGCCTTGTCTGCATCCGTATGTTGGATTACAATCAGCTGCATAATAACAGGAGTAACAGTAATGTAGTGAACTCATGTACAACTGACATATGAGCTTATGATATCAATACATATGATGCCGTGCCTCGACCCCGACTCACAGCTGCAAATGTGGCAATTACCCTGCCCTGGTAGCCTAGTGGTCCCCCACCCAGCCATGCCAGCCCACCCAGCACCCCCTACTCGTCCCCAGCCAGTAACTGGCACAGCCCACCTCTCACCTCCACGGCCAGCTGCCAACTGGGTTCAGTAGGAGAGCATACTGAAAAGACATGCTCAGAAATTAATTTCTGCGTTTGTCTTTTCTGTATGCGCTCTAACTGGACTTAGTTGGTGGCTGGTCATGGAGGTGAGAGGTGGGCTGTGCCAGTCGCTGGATGGGGATGGGTGGGGAGTTCTGGGTGGGCTGGCATGGCTGGGTGGGGGGCCACTAGGCTACCAGGGCAGGGTAATTGCTGCATTTGTGGCTGGCAACTCGGTGGTTGGGGCACAGGTGAAGTGAAAGATTGCGCCGCCCTGCAGGTCTTCATGGAACAATGGAGTCAGGGGACAGGGCACATGGGCAACCCTTCGGGGTTTTATTTGGACACTTCGGGGGACAGGGGGTGTGGGCAGCCCTGCAGGGCACTATTTGGACACTTCGGGGAACAGGGGGTGTGGCAGCCCCACAGGGAACTATTTGGACACCTCGGGGGACGGGGGTGTGGGCAGCCCTGTGGGGCAGTGACTGTGGCTTGCTATGCAGGGGGATGCACATGTGCCCTGCATTTTGTGGCTTGCAACATGCTCACCAGGTGTGCCTGCAGTTCAAAGTACCTGGCCGCATGTTGCAAGTCGCAGGACTTGACTGCGGAGACCCTGCCCCTTCTAGAATAGGACGCAGGGTCAGTGTCACAGTTGTGAGTGGCACAAGTTGTGTTTGGTGGTGACTTGCGCAACACTTCTAGAATCAGGCCCCAGGACTCCAGACCACTGACTAGATTAGACCCCAGCATGTTGCCATCAAGAATCGCCATGCCAAAGAAAACTGCTAATGTAAAACAAAAATGCAAACAAGCATCCAGCCAGTGTGAGTGAAAGAAGTTGTTGTCCTTGGCAGGGTGCAGGAAGGGTCACGGGTCTCATCTTCTAGGATGGCTACAGTATGCTCGGAACTCTCAGTGATAAGTCTCAGCTCAGGCTCGCTTCAAGTTCACAACCAAGACTCTTGCTGATCGATGTTTATAGTGACACTTCTCTGACTGCTGTGGAACATGTGGTGCACTCCTGGGACTGGAGGAGTCAGGTTGGATTCTCCTCTTGGACTTGTTCTCCTGTTCAGTTCTTCAGGTGGCGGTGACAGTGAGAGGCTCGAGAGTCAAATCAGACAAAAAAACAGCAACAGGCAACAGCGCAGACTGAACAGCATGCTGCAGCAGCACCAGATGTGGTCAAGGCTCATGATGATGAGGACTCTGATTCCTTGGCTTCCACGGACCATGGTAGACGACGCACACAGGCAGGTTGGCTAGCAGTCCGATGAGCAAGCCACAAAGAAATCTTCTCTTTTTCAGTCCTCACTCCGTTCATTCCTTCCATTGTCCTCTCAAGTTCTCCAAGCTCCTGTTTTCTTCAACAGCAGAGTAAAATAAATGAATTGCACAGTACTGGGCCATTTAAACATGGTGCCCTATGTGGAGGAGTTCTGGGATAACAGATGGAGCAGACACCGAACTTCAGGTTCAACACACAATCTCGGTGTGATGTTTATCCAAAATACAAGAAATAAGCTTTTGCAATGCCATATTCCTTCTTCAGTATATCAGTTTGCAGCAACAGACTATGAATGTCCTTTTGTCTGCACTTAGCCAGCACTTACTGACACTGATCTCATATCCCATTACTAGTTGAGATGTAGCAACCACCCTTATGCAAGCTGTATTTGCTTGGGTAGTGGGGCCCAAAAAGAAGAAAAACAAAACAAGCTATAAACAAAGAACCTAAATGCAGAATCACTGAAAGAACAGTTAACCCAAAGGGCAATGGCAATAAATCAAGTTTCAAAGAAATACAACATCATACATACTTCCAGAATGCAATGCATCATGGGATGTAGGTAAATCATCATGGCATTTAGACTTTTTCAGTTTACATCAATTTTCATGCATTTTAAATAGCACAACTAGCTTAATTTCTATAATAGACACCTAGTACTTTTTACCATTATCAAAAACACCTAGTGCCATGGTATTTTCAACATTACAGGTTTCATAAACATAAGGTATATTATGACATAGTGCTATTACATACTAAATTCAGCAATGATAAACACAATCTTTTTTATGTACACTTTGAGGTCACCAGAATAACCTCCCGGTATGAGGACCTAAGAGGGACAAATGAAAATTAAAGAGGACACTGTAGCATAGTTAAGGGAGGGAAAGGGGTGCCCATAGGTGGCCAACCTTATGGACTAGAAATAGTAAAGGATAGATTAGGCTTAGAAATAGAAGAATTGTTGCAACAGATTCAAGAAAAGGTCAGCCCTCAAGAGTGGCAGGAGCTCCCGGTCACATATCCTCCACCTTAAGAGGGAAGCACTTATTGCAGACTGCTTACCGCCTTCCTGTCCCAGGAAGGGATGGAGCTTATTCCCATCCATCTTCTGAAACTCAATTCAGTGTCCCTATTAACAATAAACATTCTATCATAAACACAGTGGATATCATCATTCCTTACCCTGAGGCATAAACACATTTCTCAACAGATACTAACTGTACCTTCTTATCTCCTTTTAGGGAAAATCCATTATATTTCTTAACCAAAAATCGGGACGGCTGAAAAGTCCAGTACTATAGAAAGACTTTCTCTGGGGTGAGTAACTACCTGCTCCAGCCCCACCAGACAAGTCAGTTTTAAGCAGGGGCCCATTCCTAGTTTCAACCCCTCTACATAAACTTACTATGACTCTTGATTCATTTCACTTGTTACAGATACAGACACTTGAGGGTAGACACTCAATGTGTTTCCCCAGCACAGGTTCCAATCCATTTTCCACCCACTTTTCCTTTGTAGGTTTTCACTCAGAAAAGAATAAAACACATGTACCACCTCAGACTCCTTGTCTGCCCTTGGTACTTTTTTCTTTGACATCAGACCCACCCCCCTAATCAAATATGCTACACTTTTGCCTACAGAAAGGGACCATTGCAGAGCCACCTCTGGTCTTGCCTGCAACTAACTTGACCCCTCTGTCTTACACAAAGTGCCAGTGGGAATATGGAAGGAGCAATAGTAGTTTCTACTCTCCTATTTCAACCTTTTATAAGTTATGACCCCAAATCCTTGGTCATCTTATCCCCAGGCAGGACTCTACAGAAACCGACAGAACCCCAAGGAAGCTCTCATGCTGAATACCCTGCAATGTTAAACAACAGGTTCCTAAACCTTTCAACTCTGGGGTGTCTTAGTAAACATCCTTTTAATCACTGTGCTATTTCAGCCATCTGTTACCATCTAATAACTTGTAACCTATGTGAGAGTTTCCCTTTCTCCAAGGGTGACATTTTTTTAAATGATCTCTACCCTCCTTAACTTTAACATACTGTAACTGTTTGACAATATTAGTATTTTTAGCTTGCAGTATACCCCAGTCGGTACTGTTAATTAGCTGCATCAATACCGGAGAAAGTTCCTTCAGCATCATAGGCTTCTTCTTGCTTGCTTAGAGTCTTCAACTCCAGCACAATATCACTAGGCACAGTCTTACCTGGGGTCTCACATTCAAGTTCCATACTTGCATCTCCAACCTCCAAAAGGTAACATCCTGGGAACATAGGAAACAAAGGAATATCCTGCTCAGTCAGGGGGTCCTCCTCAAACTAAGCCCATGAAAAATCCTTCTCCAACTCTTTGTCCAAGCTCTCCAGCAAGAACCTCTCAAGCACCTGGCACCAGTGTTCCACCCCTCTGCGTAGTTGGTCTGTCTCCAGCCATTGCTCACTCATCCAGTGGATCATCCTCATCAGGGTCTCCACCTCCTGGGTGTTGTCTCTTGCACCTCCAGTCTGCATCAACCCCATGGTAGCTCCTCATCCTTTTGCATCTCTTCTTCATCATCAGACTAGGCCTTCCTCCAGGTTCCCAGGTCAGGTCCAGGCAGCAGCTTGTCTCCCAGTCTGTCAGCCATGGTTCTGGTAAGAACTCCACGGACCTTTTTCTCCGGGTTCTCCTCTGGCAACTCCTGATGCATCAGTCCACCTGGGATATCTGGACCATATCTACCAGAAAACGTCCCTCTTCGACCAATCCAGATGCTTCCAGCAACTTATCCTACTTTTGATACCAAGTCTGTAGAGAGGTTGTGGGATAACAGATGGACCAGACACCGAACTTCAGGTTCAACACACAATCTCTGTGTGATGTTTATTCAAAATACAAGAAATAAGCTTCTGCAATGCCATATTCCTTCTTCAGTACATCAGTTTGCAGCAACAGACAATGAATGTCCTTTCTCCGCACTTAGCCAGTACCTACTGACACTGATCTCATATCCCATTACTAGCTGAGATGTAGCGAACACCCTTATGCAAGCCATATTTGCTAGGGTAGTGGGGCCCAAAAAGAAGAAAAACAAAACAAGCTATAAACAAAGAACCTAAATGCAGAATCGCTGAAAGAACAGTTAACCCAAAGGGCATTGGCAATAAATCAGGTTTCAAAAAAATACAACATCATACATACTTCCATAATGCAATGCATCATGGGATATATGCAAATCATCATGACATTTAGACTTTTTCAGTTTACATCAATTTCCATGCATTTTAAAAAGCACAACTAGCTTAATTTCTATAATAGACACCTAGTACTTTTTACCCTTATCAAAAACACCTATTGCCATGATATTTTCAACATTACAGGTTTCATAAACATAAGGTACATTAAGACATAGTGCTATTACATACTAAATCCAACAACATAGAAACATAGAAATATAGAACTGGATGGCAGATAAGGACCGCTTGGCCCACCTAGTCTGCCCATTTTCTTACCTAATGGATAAGCTGCAGATCCTAGTTAACTAACAGCCTACTTCCTCCTACCCCCCACTAGAATTGCCTTATTTCTGTCCCATGCATTCTTGAATTCCCCCACTGTTTTTGACTCTATGACCTCCTCAGAAAGACTGTTCTATGTATCCACAACCCTCTCTGTGAAGAAATACTTCCTCACATTATCTCTGAGCTATCCCCCCTCTATCTTCAAATTGTGCCCCCTAGTTTTTGCACATCTCTTTTTCTGAAAGATGCTACCCTCTTGGACTTTGTTGATTCCCTTGAGATATTTGAAAGTTTCTATCATGTCCCCCCCCTCCCTCCTTTCCTCGAGGCTATACATCTTTAGTTCCTTTAGTCTTTCTTCATATGTATTTTGATGCAGACCCTGCATCATTTTGGTTGCCCTCCTCTGGACAGCCTCCACCCTGTCTATGTCTTTGTGGAGATGGGGTCTCCAGAACTGTACACAGTACTCCAGCTGTGGTCTTACCAACTGTCTGTACAGAGGGCCAACAACTTCCTGTTTTCTACTGGTGATGCCTCTCCCTATGCATCCCAGTGTCCCCCCTGCCCTCCTTACTGCCTTCTCACATTGCTGGCCCACATTTAGGTCATCTGATATGACTACCCCCCAGGTCCCTTTCCATTTTTGTTGTTGTCAGTATCTCACCTCCCATTGTGCACTCTTCCCCTGGGTTTTTGTTTCTCAGGTGCATTACTTTGCACTTCTTTGCATTGAATCTACGCTGCCATACATTTGACAATTCCTCCAACCTTGCCAAGTCCCTTTTCATCCTTTCCACCACAGCTTGTGTGTCAAACCTGTTGCAGATCTTTGTGTCATCTGCAAAGAGACATACTTTCCCTTCTAGTCCCTCTGCAATGTAACTTATATATATATATATATATATATATAGACATTAAAAGAACCGCCCAGTACTGAACCCTGCAGTACCCCACTTGTAACCCTCCTTTCTTCACTGTGGACTCCATTTACTATTACCCGCTGCGTCCTGTTGTCCAACCAGTGTTTTACCCAGGCTACCACCCAAGGACCCACTCCCAGGCTGGCTGATTTGTTTATTAATCTTTTGTGCAGGACTGTGTCAAATGCCTTGCTAAAGTCTAGGTAGGCCATGTCCACAGCCCCGCCCTGGTCTACTGCTTTGGTCACCCAGTCAAAGAAATCAACTAGATTTGTCTGATATGACCTTCCCACTGTGAATACATGCTGCCTTGGGTCCTGTGCCCCACTAGCCTCTAGGTACACAACAATTCTTTCCTTCAGAAGTGATTCCATCATTTTCCCTACCGCTGAGGTCAAACTGACAGGTCTGTAGTTTCCTGCCTCTGTCTTACTCCCACTTTTGTGAAGGGGAATCACATCCACCCTCCTCTAGTCCTCAGGTACCACCCCATCCTCCCATGATTTATTAAAAAGGGTAGTCAGTGGTGTTACTAGTTCTTCCCTTAGTTCTTTTAAAATTCTGGAGTGAATCCCATCAGGTCCCATTGCTTTATCCACCTTCAGTTTTAAGAGTTCTTTCAGAACCCTTTCTTCTGTGAAAGGACTAATATCAACCCCCACATCCAGAGTGCTTCTATTGACTGGATTAGGTATTTCCCCCTGCTTTTCCACTGTGAATACTGAGCAGAAGTATTTGTTCAGTATCCCTGATTTTTCACTGTCATGCTCTGCCCAACCACCTTCCTCTTTATTCAGCCTCAGTATCCCTGCCTTAGTCTTTCTTTGCTCCCTAATGTACCTATAAAAGGTTTTATCCTCCTTCTTAACATAGTTGGCTATCTTTTCCTCAGTTTGGGCCTTTGCTATTCTGACTGCCTTACCCTCTTCCTTCTGCTTTAACTGGTACAGTTCTCTGTCCTGCTCCTTCTGTGTTTCCTTGTACCTCCTGAATGCTCTATTTTTTCTCTTACCTTCCCTGCCATTTCTTTTGAGAACCGTAGTGTTTTTTTTTTCATTTTGATTTGTTTATTTGCTTCACACAAAGACTTGTTGCCTCTGTGATGGTGGTTTTGATGTTTCCCCATTGTTGCTCCAACCCAGCTTCTCGCCTGTTTGCTAGTGCTTTTCTGAGGCACTCTCCCATTTTGACAAAATCAGCCCTCCTGAAGTCCAGTACCTTAACTTTTGTGTGGCTTGACTCTACAGCTAAGTTCATAGTGAACCACACTGTTTGGTGGTCACTTGTTCCCAGATGGCTACCAACTTCAAGATCAGAGATCCTCTCCCCATTCCCATTTGAGAGTACCAGGTCTAAGATTGCTCTCCCCCAAGTGGGTTCAAAAGCTAGTTGTATGAGGCATGCCCCCTGTAGGGCATCGAGAATGGCCCTGCTCTTGGATGTGGCTGTAGCAAAGGTGCTCCAGTCAACATCTGGCATATTCAGGTCCCCCATCAGCAATATCTCCCCATTCTCTGCCATCCCATGGATGCCTTCTATCATTTCCTTGTCCATTTCCTCCCCATGAAACGGGGGTCTATATACAACCCTTGTACAGATTGTGGTGCCATTTCTAGTCTCCAGGGTGACCCACAGTGCCTCCTCTCCTCCCTGTTTACCTTTTAGTTCTGTTGCTTCTATCCCTTCCCTTACTTAGAGAGATACCCCTCCTCCTCTTCTTCCCTCCCTGTCCCTCCTGTAGATTGTGTACCCTGGTATGTTGACATCCCAGTCATGGTTCTCTATGTACCATGTTTCTGTGGCTGCCACAATATCCAGGCATCCCTCTTCCATCAAGGCCACCATTTCAGGGAGCTTTTCACCTAGACTATGGGCATTGGTACTCATTACCCTCCATTTTGTTATGGCTTTATTTCTTTTTGCCCCATCCCTGTCCCTACTGCCTTTGTCTTTTTCTCCATTTACCCCTGCCCTTCTCCCTATAGACTGCTCTATTTTGGTGTTTATCTCACTAATTACCCTGATTTTTTGGGGGGCTAGGATTTCCCTTCTCCTCTTCAGATCTGTTTTACGTACACTTGGAGGTCACCACAATAATCTCCCTGTATGAGGACCTAAGAGGGACAAATGAAAATTAAAGAGGAAACTGTAGCATAGTCAAGGGCGGGAAAGGGGTCCCCATAGGTGGCTAACCTTATGGACTAGAAATAGTAAAGGATAGATTAGGCTTAGAAATAGGAGAACTGTTGCAACAGATTTAAGAAAAGGTTGGTCCTCCAGAGTGGCAGGAGCTCCCAGTCACACCCTATACTAGCCATGCCTTGTACCTGACACCGTAGGCAATCACTAAAATACAGCACCGGTGGTGGACCTGATTGAGACATTCAGGTAACTTGCATGCCTGAATTTCTCAATCACATCACAGCTGCCCCCTGCCACTCCCCCTCCCATGTGCTGCAAAGGAACAAAGTAATGTCATGAGCAGAAAGCCTGCAGGAAAAACAAAACAAAAACAAAGGACAGACATGTATGCGGGCTGGCTGATTCACTATCTCTGCTGTTTTGGTAAGCATGACATGGCATGCTCAGCATTTCAGTGCCTATACCCTTGGACTGCAGTGCAGGCAGCAAGGTGCCGGCTGGTTGGCGGCAAAGCTCTCAGGTGACCGGTGCTCTGCTGAAGGCTCCCCTTGGCCCTTGCTAGATAGTGGCACAAAAGCTCAGCAAAGCATTACAGTCTCTCTTCCATCCAGACTGACTCAACTCCAGTGATCTGACTCCTGGCCAGTCTTGGGCTGGTGAGCCTGGTGGCAATGCTACCCGTCTGTCTGCTCCTCCTCAACTTGCTCCTCCAGGCAGTCCATAACTGGCAATGACTAGCGCTTTAGTCTATGCTGTGTCACTTGTAGCCAGGAATTTTAAATATGAACTCAAAACTGATGGCTGTTGCCTCCTTCCTGGAGGGCACTGTTTCCCTCCCCATTACACCTACTGACATCCCTGCACTTTAGGTGTTTACTCTGGAATTATGTGTTATCAACGTCTGGTATTTGCTGCATAGGAGGGACATGAAATATGCATTTTATTATCATTCCCAAGATAGTTATGTACATATTTATTTATTTTTTTTACTACTGTGCAAGACCTTCATTGGGTTGTCGATGCAAAAATATACTCTATTTGTCTTTCAAATCATGCACCCCTCATGTTACCTTTATTGACCCACACAGAACAGAGAACCACTGAGGGGTGTTTTAACCCTTCCCTCGTGCAAAACCAAGAGTTTCTCCAAACGATGAAAACTCAAATCCCACAGATACTGTCGGATGATAGTGAAGGCACTATTTTAAAGGCTATTCTCTGGGATATCTTAAAGATCATCCTCTGGGGGATCATTATCGTGCTTGCCTCATAGCAAAAAACAAAACAAAAAAACAACAACTAAGATAAGTACAGCTGTCTGAACTCAAAAGAAATAAAAGTACTTCATTTAGCACACATGAGGGTGATGCTACCTTGGGGAACCAGATTAAGGTGACTCAGCATACAGTACAGAAAGCTAATAAGAAAGTCCAGCAACCCATAGGAAGATCATACTCACTATTATAGTGATATTCAAGTTTGTTTTTTTAAAGAAAATTTCCATACGTTCCACATAAGCAGCAAATGTATCACCACAATAAAGTGCAGCCAAATAAAAACATAATTTCATGTATGCCAACACTTTCAAGGTGACACCTTGAAAAAGTGTTAACCTCTTATAAACTCGTCTTTTATTTGGCTGCACTTCATTATTGATGACCTGCTGTGGGGGCTATGTAAACTTTCCTTTTAAAAGAATAAAATACTTGAATAGCACTATAATAGTGAGTATGGTCTTTCTCTGGGTTGCCGCACTTTCTGTTTTGCTTCAGTGTTTTTTGTTTTTTTTTTGTCTGGGCGCCAGTTGTTATAGCTGATGTCTTTGCAGTTTTGCAGTTTTACCACTACAATACAGGAACCCTTAAATTATGAGGCAGAGCAGGCACTCCTATAGCTATGCCAGTCTTTTTATGAGGGTGGTGCCAGAGCAGTGAAACTTTTAGCACATTGACTATGACTTAAAAGTGGCACCATCAGCAAACTGACTGATTCAATCACAGGTGTCTCTCTTCCACTAGCCAAAAGGATATCTTGCAAAGCCTTGTGAACATTTATACCAAATTATATATGGCAGACACCTCTCCTTCTGAGCAGCTCACTGACTTATTTGATAAGATACCTCTGCTGCATCTCATACAAGATCACAAGGCAGCCCCCTGTCTCCCTATTTATTTGCACTCTACATCAAACAATTGGTGTAGTACCTCTGCCAATCCACTGCTGTCCAGGGTATTGCTATTGGTGGTCATCTACATAAAGTAGTGTGTTATCCAGATGGCCTCATTTTATACCTTACAGCTCCAAACCACTCTTTACCAACCCTGACAACTTTCCTTTCGGAAATGGAATGGCAAGTTGGCTATACAATTAACAAGGATCAAACGGAAGCGCTCTAGCTATATTACTCCTCCAACCCTAAATACACAACAGCCATATAAATGAGGTAGATCATGTATTAGTAGTGGTCTACATTGGAACCTGGACCATCACTCTCCCTGACCTTAATTATCCAACCCTGGAACAGTAAATGAAGGGATTTACAAAGATGGATGCAACTCCCTCTCACCTGATTTCAAGGGGTTGATTCCATTCGTATGACCATCCTTCCACAATTTCTGCATTTATTCCAGACATTGCATCTCCTTCTTCATAGAAATACTTCTACAAAAATGGAAAAATGACTATCCCATTTTGTTTCAAAATGGGGAAGGCCAGGTGTAGCATTTGAAAAACTACAATTAATAAGTTAATTTATTTATTTATGTCTTTAAAGACCGGGTAGGTGCAATGATCCAGAGGACCATTTTCAGTCATGACCTGGGCCACAAGGTGGCAAAAAATAGGTACAGGTACAAACAGTCAATTATAAGACATAATATATGCATGTACAACAGCTGGCAGCGAGGGTGGAGAGAGAAATAACAGTGGTAATGCAATGACAATGTGCAGGCAGTGTAAACAGGTAATGCTATATCAGTATGTACATAAGCATAGCCAAAATACAGATGGTACAAGACACAAGAAGTAATGGTATACAGGTACATGGTCCAATACAAGTACAAGTGAGAAAAGAACAGTTGCTGTTATAAAAATTCAAATAGAAAAACAATCTGGATGGGCATGGGATGGAGGCATGGGAAGGGTGGGTTAGGGAAGAATGTGAGTGAGAGAGGAACCAGGTGAGACGCACAATACAGCCAGCAGCAAGCTGGCATCAGGAAATCCCAGAGGAGTCAGGCAGTGGGCTGCACAATCCGGTGCAGTCATAAGCAGGAATTGGACACAGGGGTTGGATTAGTTAAGGGAATAAGCCTACAGGTGTCCCAGCGCAAGGCTATAAGCCTCAGGAAGGGGCGCTGAGAATGAACAGGCAAAGGGAATTACCAGCACAATAAACATCAATGATATGGCCAGCCAGGAGAAGCAGGAGGAGGGTTGGTAATCATTGAGATGGTCAAGGGGGAGGTCACTACCAGAGAAAAAAGTGGCAGCACAGAAACGGCAGGTGCCAGCTGTAGCCCAAATAGCCATAGTGGCAAGAAGCAGCAGGAAGGGAGAAAGGTAGGAAAAAACAGGGATAATGGAGAAGGGAAGTGTAGCAAAAGAAGAAACAGTAAGCAGCAAGGGGGAGGCTGGAACAAGGGTGAGGAAGGAATCTTGGGCAGGGGGACACACTTCTCAAGGATGTCGCAAGGGAACAGTTGGGGGGAGGGAGCAGGGTGGAGGGCAGTGCAATAGCTTTGCAGGAGGGAAAGGGGGGCTCAGGAAATGGCTTAGTAGAGGAAGCCGATCCAAACCTTAGTTGAAAGGGGGGTGAAGGCAGGGCACAAAGTGGGGAGGCAGTGGGGTGGACTAGGAGGGGGAATGAGGGAGGTGTCATTTTGGGGGGAAGGATAAGGTCAAGCAACAAGAGGGAGAACACGATAAGGAGAGAATCCTAATTCTGGGGGAATCTATAGTTAAGGGGTTAGATGGGAGGGGTGATGGGCTAGGAAAAGCAGTATCTGGGTGGAGTGAATGCCTGGCATGACAGCAGGCAGGGTGAGACAGCATATAGGTAGGTGTGTACTGAAGGTGGAGGGAACCACACATCAGTCTACAACTGGGAACAAACGATCTGGAAGAAAATCAAATGGAAGTGGTTCAGGACAGCTTCAGGGAAGTAGGGAGGCTATGCAGGGAGGGAGGAAGCATAGAAGCTTTCTCTGAAGTTCTGCAGTGCCACAAGCATGTACAGACAGGAAACGCAGAATCATGGACTTCAACAAGTGGCTGAGATAATGGTGCAAGTCCATGGGTTATGGCTGGGTAGGAGAGTGGAGTAGCACAAGGGTAATGAAACCAACTGGGGGGAAAATATTCTGGGCCTGGTGCTGGAGGATAGGGAACTTATCACAGATGTACGGGTGGAGGAACCACTGGCAGGTAGCAACCACCACACAGTGTGGTTCTCTATCAATTTGGGTAGGGAGATCACCACCACAAAAACTAAGGTCCTGGACTTCAGAAGGGCAGACTTTGGGAGGATGCGGCATTTACTGAGAATGCACATAGATAGCATTCACCTTGACATGGATGCAGAACAGAAGTGGGCAATCATAAAACTTGGACTGATTGAATCCACTAAAGTCTGTGTCAGGAGCCAGCAAAAGAAATTGAGGACCAAGCAACAAAGCTGGATGACTAGGGCGGTAGCGGAGAAGGTGAGGGATAAGAGAAGGCCTTTCCAGACCTACAGGAGAACATACAGGGCAGAGGACAGAGAGGATTATGTGAGAATCTCCAGGGAAGTAGGCAGAGCAGTAAGGGCTGTGTAGGCAGCCAGGCAGAGGAGATTAGCACAGGGGTTTAAAGATGGGGAAAAGGATTTCTTCAGGTATATTGGGGAAAAGAGGAAGAGCAAGGATCAAATAGTTAGGATCAGGAAAGAAATTGGGTGGGTAGATAAGGGGGCAGAGAAGGCAGAAGTACTTAATGAGTACTTCCGTTCAGTGTTCAAAAGGAAGAGGGATGGGTCAATACCTGAAGGGAAAGGCGGAATGGGAAGGGGGTGCAGACAACCATGGATGGGGTTATCACGGAGGAAAGGGTGCAGGAGGGCCTGAGGACCCTGAGGGTTGACAAGGCACCTGGGCTAGATGGGGTTCATCTCAGGGTGCTGAGTGAGCTGGCAGAGGTCCTGGCAGGGCCATTGGCAGACCTGTTCAACACCTCCCTGAATACGGGATGTGTGCCCAGAGATTGGAGGGAGGCACACGTGATACCTCTCCATAAGAGTGGGCCCAAGGACAATCCGGGGAAATACAGACTGATGAGCCTGACCGCAATTGTAGGAAAATTGATCTACAGGATGACAGGCAACATGGGATTGTCTCTGGCAGATCCTGTTAGACAAACTTGGTTGACGTTTTTAACTGGGTCACAAGAGCATTGGACAGGGGCCATGCAGTAGATGTATTCTACCTGGATTTCAGCAAGGCCTTCGATTCAGTGCCACATGGTAGGTTGACCTGCAAGTTGAGGAGACTAGGAGTTGGGTGAAAAACTAGCCAGATGGATTGAAAACTGTCTAGGGGACAGGCAGCAGAGGTTAGTGGTGGGGGGGCAAGGCAGCTGAGCCCAGAGTGGTGACAAGTAGTGTCCCACGAGGCTCAGTAGTGGAAGCAGTCCTGTTTAACATCTTTATCACAGACATAGCAGTGGGGATCAAGAATAAGATCACCCTCTTCGCTGATGACACCAAGATCTGTACTGAGGTTGATGGGGGGGGGGCGGTGGTAGATTACTTCAGAAAGATTTGACAATGCTGGAGAAGTGGTCACACACCTGGAAGCTTGGGTTCAATGGCAAGAAGTACAAAGTGATGCATTTCAGTGCCAGGAACCCAGGATACTGTTACTGGTTGGACAGTGTCCAATTATCCACATTCAACAAGGAGAAGGATCTTGGGGGTGCAGGTGACCAGGGAAATGAATCACTCAACTCAGTGTAGGAAGGCAGCAGCAAAGGCAGACAGGATGCTAGGGTGCACAGCAAGGGGGTTTACATCCAGAAGTAGGGAAGTCATATTGCCCCTGTACAGGTCCCTGGTGAGGCTGCACTTGGAGTACTGCATGCAGTTCTGGCACCCTTACTTAAAAAGGGGCATCAAACTACTGGAGGTGGTACAATGAAGAGCAACAAAGATGATCCTGGGGTTGGGGGATAGACCTTACAAGGAAAGACTAAAAGAAGTCAACATGTATACTCTGGAGGATAGAAGAGAGAGAGGGGACATGATTGAGATCTTTAAGTACCTGAAGGGAATGAACAGAGTGGGCTCCGGGAGTGGGTTCATTCTAAAGAGCGGAAGAGAAACCAGAGGGCACTCCCTGAAACTGAAGGAGGGCAGATTCAGGAGGGAAATGAGAATGCACTATTTCACTTAAAGGGTGGTGGTGGCAGGGTGAAATGCACTGCCAGAGGAACTTGTGTCTTTGCAGACAGTGGGGAGCTTCAAGAGGGGGTGGGACAGATTCACTGGGAAAGTGCATACCGGGAGGGGGCTAGGTGGGGAGGAGGTGTTGAAGTGTGGGGGGGCAGCTGCAGTCTAATGGACTGATGTGCTGCACACTCGAGCAGACTAGATAGACTAAGGCCTGTATCTGCTGGTAATTTCATATGTTCGTACAATCACAGTTCATAACATCAAAGGGGCAAGACAGGAGGAGGAAAGGGGGGTAGGGGTGGAGGCAGGAAGAAGAGAGGCAGGAAAAGGGGCAGGCTAGTGTGGTAGGATTGGGGTAATTGTCAAAAGACAAATGGGGCTAGCTCCCTAAGCTCTCCCTAACCTAATTCTATATGCCCAGCAGCTCTTTTATTTATTTATTTATTGACATATCAGAATTACAAACCTTTGAGTCAGAGACTCATTTACAAAGGCTCCATGTCACAAAACAAATTGCACAACAGAGGAGGAATGAAAAGTGAACTATACAGTACAATTGCAGAAGCAGAGAATAAAAGGTAGCAATAAAAGGGTTACATAGCAAGTATATACAGTATAATAGCAAGTACAAATTAGTTGAGGTATGTAGCATGAAAGAAAGTACAAACAACTGAAGGAAGTAATCAAAGGGTTATGCAACAAGTAGAGGGACTCGAAGAGTCAAACAGGGAACTGACAGAGGATGCATAAGGCGAACAGACTTAATGCAATAGAGCAACAAGATTGGAGAGAAAGAAGCTGCAGGAGAATATCTTTTATCGAGTCGCAGATGATGGTGGACTGAAGATGGCTCTTAAGGAGGGTTTTTTATCCACATCCTGCATTGGAAGGCATCTTCTCCTGGCCCAGCTGGGTAGATCTAGAGTTGGAGAGGCTAGACCTGTCACCAGATATTTAATTGGTTGGGACCACAGCCCCACTCTCAAGCCAGGAGACCTTGTTGGCCACCACCAGGGCCTTAATATGATTATAATGTATGGAGCAATGTTGTTGTGGATGGAAATCCATCCCTTCAACAACATTGTTATGCTGCACTAGCTACGTCATTGTAGCTGTTGTGCTCCACTAGCTATGTAGCTAGTGCAGCATAACACTTAGAAAGTGAGTGCACATGCACGATCGGGCGACTGATGATCGTCTGAGAATGGCCGCAGTGGTGAAACAGGCCAGAGGAGGTGAAAATTACCACATAAACCAGCAAGAAAGTAAGGACAGTCTTTTTATGAGTGACCATACAATATAAAAAACTGTATATGATCGATCATACACAACAAGGGTATTTTTCAACTCTAGAGGTTTCCATGGTAATGAAACCTCTCGAGCTGTGCTCTCGAGGTCTCCAATTACCATGGAAACCTCGCGAGTGAAAAATACCCTTGTTGTGTATGAGCGATCATACACAGTCCTCTATCTGGCACATTTTGTCTGGCAACAGGCCTATGCCTTAGGCTATCATTGCTTCAGTTTCCCACATAATGCATAGCCTTCTCCTCCGTAACATTGCACCATAAATTTAGGCAACTGACAAATGCTGGCTTGGCACACTCCAGTTTTGTGAGGGAGGAGAAATGTAGGCCTTTAAAACACTGAACAGAATATACCAACAAGATAATAGGGACCATTGTCGGTATCTTCATTTAAGACACAACCTTTTTACAATTATAGAATTAAACACAGATGAGTCAAAACTGCTTGGATACATCCGAGTCATTCCATCACATTGTATTTCACAAGCTATGGAATCAAACCTTGTGGGTCCAATAAGAATGCTGTGGGCAGTTTAAAATTTGCCATGAGCATGAGTGGTGGAAAACAGTGCGAGATCTCTCAGTTTGGCTGGTCCAGTCAAACTTAGAGATGTCACACGCTTTATCAGCACTCATTCTCATGGCAAATTTTAAACTGCCCACAGCATTCTTTTTAGACCCACAAGGTTTGGTTCCATTTATAAAAATACAATGTGCCATAAGATTCCAGTAACCTGCATATCTGATTTTTTTTATGTACAGTGGCAGGGCAAGGGCAGCAATATATGCTTGCAGACTCACCACTACCCACCCTTGAAGAGGCTTGCTTACTCCTCTCTTGGGCAGCTCATACAACAGCTTCCAGAGGTTGCAACTTGGTCTGCCTACAGTACAGTACTGGGCCAAGTGGTTAGCTAGCATGTCTATGACTAGACTAGAGTCTCTGTGGCTATATTTTCTTATACTGGCCTGCTTCTGCTGCTCTTCTGGAACACAAGAATTCTCAGGGCCAGGAGATAGGCTCATCCAGATTTTTTCCCCTCTGGTCAGCGTGATTTTACAGGTACAAAGTGTAGCACTCTTTAGGTAATAAGTACCTTAAAACTAAACCAGGCAGGCAGGGACAGGGAGATCCAACTCTATCCGGGGAACCTATCAATTTCTGTTAGGTTGACAGTTGAGTAAGTTACCCCTTGTGACCCCCACCCCAACTGTCTTACTTCTACGTATTAAAATTTTCAGAGAGTTTATTATAAAACTTATATGATCTCTGTGAGATTAAAGTGTAGCCAGTGGCTCTGCACTCTAATTCAAGTACCCCGAGTACCTCTTCTATGGTAAATGAAGCAGGCAGACTGTCAGCAGATGATTTGATGATCCTCAGTGACCTGTCGACTCACTCAGTTATGGATTCAGATGGGTCGGGAATGGAACTGTGATTGTCAGGACAAGAGATGGAGATTGAAGTGAGAAGGAGATTAAGAAGATTTGTCCTAGGAGGAGGACTCCTTGCGACTTCGCTCACCCTGGCTGTCTTGTCCTCCTGTGTGTCCGTCCGACTTTTCAGCTAGTCTGGCTGGCTGGCTCTATGAAAATGATGCCATGACAATGCTGCACCATGCTGTCAGCCACTGCCTACCCCTCCAATCCTTCCTAAAAATCGTGATTCACCACCAGCACCAAAGGATTAGAAGTCTGGTCATCAAAAAACAGCTTAAGGACGGGTTGATTGATCAGAATACGGTGCATGCCTGCCTGACCACCACCACTGACAACACCACAATCCAAGATGGATTACTTTGAAAAACCTGCAGATCCAATTCCATGCCTCCACGACCCTTGACCAATCAAAACAGTGAGGTTGGGTTACTGGAGCATTCAAGCATCACAGCCAATGCCTGGGTCAAGAGGGCTTGAATAAATTATTTAAATTACAGCACACATGGGGGTGCAGAAGGCCTGTCAGTCTTCTCTCCACTCAAGTCCAGTAGTCCTCAGGCTCTCATGCCTACCCCGCGGCCCGCCCCCATAATTACACTTCACTTACACCCCACCACCACCCATCCACTTTCAACCTGGAAAATTCACATTATGTTATGTTCCTCAGAGGGGGGGGAACATGAACAAAAGTAGCTATGGGGCAGGGAAAAATAACAGAAGTGCTGCACCCCCCAGAGAAATGTACACAGCTAAGTACAGTGCTCACTCCTGCCGATGTCTCTGCAGGATAGTGCCAGACCCAGTTCACACATAGTACTGATACCACCAAGCCAGTCTACTCCCCTCCCTGGATACTGCCGGACCCAATTTATCCACTGCCTGATGAAAGTGAATCAGGAGCCTTCGCACAAGGGAAGAATAACATCATGCCACAAAATACCATTTGCTGCAACAATCAGAGACTGCCCAGCACCACAGCGTCAGCTTCTCATCTGCATGCCAACTATTCAGAATGGGACAAGAGGCTGATGCTGCAATGATGAGATGCTCCTTGATTGCGACGGACAAATCATTTCAAGTTGGTGGCATGCTTGCAAACTAGTGTCACCACCAGTGTGCGCTTACATTGGTGACACACAGCCAAGCCCATAAAAGCAGTGGCAGCATTGGCTGCAACAGTACCCTCAACCCACTTCTCTCCTAAGCTGCCACAACATGTTTCTTGTACATGTGTGCAAGCAAACATAAAAATTGGGGTTGATATGTGGGTTTGGCAAGTGTATAATCTCGAGTTATGCACCTTTACACAGCAGTATGTGAACCTTTTACTCAACAATATGTTACAATATGTTCACCTTCACAGCAGTATGAAGCATCCACCAACCACATTCATGTAATTTCAAGGTATTTGCTCCAATACATGTGTAAGAAAAGTGTTGCCATTAAAATGACTGATTTTGACGAGAGTCATGCCACACAAGGGGATTTGGCTCTGAACAAAGTTTAAGCCTTGAAGTATTCATTATCTCCCCAGCCATGTAACCCAGACTGTTAACCTTTCATTTTGTATTTTATTACCTGTATCCTATATTACAAGGCCACACACCCCATTCTGAACCAGATGACCCCCCCACCCCAATCTAAAATATTTTGTAGGCTGTAGCCACTTAGAAGTAAAGTACTACACATATTTAGATGCAACAATGAATTAACACCCAAAAGAGAACGAGTACCTGATGACTGAGGCTGAGCTGATGATGATGGTCCTACTCCCTTCACTGTGTATCAAGAGGCTGAACAGTCACTGCACAACCACGAATGGTACCTAACCAGACTGATGGATGGCAGTAGGCAACGGCGCAATGAAAATGGTTGGTCAACCGAAAATTCAGTTCAGACAGAGTCGGGATAGAGATTTACTGGTGGGCGGCGGTGCTCCTCTGCTTGTTCAAGTAGTACGCTCCCCCTGTCTGGCTCAGTAGTACACACAGTCAGTGCAGGTCTCTCTCTCCTCCAAGTCAATCACTCACAGCTGATTTTAGCAAGTGGAGGCTCTAGCTTCTGCTGGTTACCGGGGCACTTGGTGGGCACCACAGTTGGCAGCCAGGGCACATACAGAAACCGGAATCACCAGCTGAGCCAATGGATAAGTTTGCGTGGCTAGTGGATTTTCCCAGTAACTAGCCCAGTACACTAGTAGTGAAAAACTTACTTTTGAGCCCTGCTACTTAATATGGATGTATTAAGAAATTGATAGCACATATTTCTGATCATACCACTTATTCGGTCAGCATTAAAAATCATAGCACTGGCCTTCAAATTTCATAGCAAATGGCCATTATGTGTTGCACATTCTTATTTTAAAGAATAATATAGTGTGCCCCATATAGTCTGTGTTAAAGAATGTTTCTTTCAAGTTAGTTAATGATATAAGATTTGTGTGTCCTGAAATAGCTGTAAGATTATTAATAACATCAATGACAAGCCCCCGACAGGAGAAGCAGGCAACCCCCCCTCAGAGCTCCACCAAGCCAGGAGAAACAAGCCCTACACCCCCCCAAGCCGCAAGAAGCAGCTCAGGGGAGGATGACCCTGCTTCTTCAGGTTTGAGTAGGAGAGGGGATAGCCCTGCTCTTCCTGTATCAGATGGAGATGGCCCTTCCTCTCCTGGCTTGGCCGGGCTGGGGGGGGGGTGACCCTACTTCTCCTGGCTCAGGGGGGTGTGTGCCTACTTTTGCTCAGCCACACTCTCCCAAGTCAGGAGATGCAGGGTCCTCCCCCCCAAGCCAGGAAAGTGGGAGAAGTAGGACCACCCCCATAGGCCAGAAAAGAAGGACCATCCTCATCCAGGTCGGACCCAGGACCCAGAGCCACAAAAAGCAGGGCCACCCCCCCAACCCAGTCAGAAGTAGCAAGACCATATCCCCCACCCCAAAGCAAGACAAAGCAGGGCCATTCCTTCCCCCACAACCATCCCTGGGCCGAGCCACCAGGCAAAGCAATGACTTTACCACTATCACCAAAAGAAGCAGGGTCATGCAGCCTACCCCTTTCCAGCACAAGTATCCACTACAACCACCACCACCACTAACACCACCACTTGTCACTCACCACTTCACGAACAGTTACTGTGGCAGGGCCAGGATACTGTATGTGTTCTCTCCTTTGAGCCCCCTCCCTCTGCCCCAGTACCCACAGTATACTGACAGTGACCAACATATACCCACTTACCTCAAGCCAGGCACTAGCTAGCACAAGCAGACTCAGGACCCTGTCTGTGTCTCAGATTTGAATTCTGCAGACAGGCAATTGGCAGGCAGATAGGCAGCAGCTTCTCCTGAGCCTCCTCTTCATCCTTGGGCTGGGTCGAGGGGGTAGGCTGGGCTGCCTCTGTGCTGCAGACAGCAGTCAGAAATGCTACAGACTAGAGATGTACAGCTAGCTACTGGTTGGCTGCTGGGCAGTAGTGGCTATTGACTGGGCTGGGCTAGGCTGCTGCTGCAGTGCTCACCTCTGTGTCTCTTGTATCCCATGTCACTACTCCAATCCCACACAGACATAACCAAGGCAATAACAATGCAGGCTATACAGGCCTGCTTTGGTATGTTGCCTGCAACTTAGGAGTTGGGACTTGTGTCTTGGAAAGGTTGCCAGGTTGGGACTCAGGAGTGAGTCATCACCACATCGTCATCGGACATAGCAGGCACAGTTTTGTTAGTGGCTGGAGAGTAGACTACAGCAAGAAAGCAATCGACCAACGACCACGTGCTGTGGCATTCTGCACTGGAGGGGGTGGGAGCAGAGGCCACCTGATGTTCATGTGAGTGTTCAATCTGTGGGACTCAGAGGGACCACCGCCCGGATTACAATAATTGTGCTGCCACTGCCTGTGGTATAAGCAAGCAGTCATGGTCCACCGGTCCAGAAAAGAATACTGTGGGTGGCAGCACAGTCGAGTGGAGGTGGCAAAAACTGTCTCAACCCTTGCCTAGGTGGCAGCACACCCAATTAGCTCCACAGGCTCGGAGTCACAGCAGTGTCAGACCATCAGCATGTTACATCTGCAGAAGTATGACCCGATTCCACAACACTACAGAAAAAGGTCACCCCAGGGTCAGGACTTCTGCAACAGCACACAGGACAGCCAGAGGGGGGAGTTGGGATTGGGACCTTGCGGCGCTGGGGAGCAGCACTGGCTGCACTAACAACTTGTGGGCAGGTGAGCAGTGGACAGGTAGGCAGCAGCTGGGGGGGGACTCTTGTGAGGCAAGAGTCATCAATCAATTCAGAAGGCAGCATGACTTGCCTTGGAGAACTACAAAACAAAAAAAGACTCCAGAGTCAGAGCACTGGAGCATGAACTGGGGCACAGCATTTTTTGACCAGGGCATGTGCCCTAGTGTGCCCCGGTGTAGTGCCGCCAAGTCTATTGCTTCCTCTACAGGCAGCTCTTCTCCATGAATCAGACCAATCACTGGTCCAGGTAGGCACCGTCCAGGCAGGCGTCCACACTATCTCACCTCGTCTCATGACTGACAAACATACTATCACAAAAACCAATTTGCCGCAACAATCAGGGGTGGTCCCACATCACAGAATTAGCTTCTGACGGCAAACTGCATATGCAAACAAGGATGGAACAAGAAGTTGACGCTGCAATGATGACGCACTCCCTGATTGCGATGGCCAAATCATTTCAAGTTGGTGGCACACTTGCAAACTAGTGTCACCACCTGCATGTGCTTGTGCTGGTGACACAGGGCCAAGCCCACAAAAGCAGTGGTGGCACTGGCCGCAACAGTGCCACACTTCCACAACCCACTTCTCTCCTAAGCTGTCACAACATGTTTCTTGCGCATGTGGGCAAGCAAACATAAAAAAGGGATCAGACCATTTTGGAGATGAAATAGGTTGCCACCATTTATTAATTTTTTGTCTGTTACTGTGTCTCACATAAAACTGTGGCTAATGGCTATCAGGTGTCAGTGTGGTTCAGTTGGTAGCACCCCTCATGCCAGATGGTTGTGGGTTCTAATCCTACACTGGAGTTCGGCTCATGCCGTAAATGTTGTGGAGTAAGATTATGAAAGGGTGAGGATCCAACAAAGAGAACTGCTAATAGATAGTTACCTGCAGTTTAGTTTTCCACTTTAGCTCCAGTTGTGTCTCCTTCCCTCTGTCTGGTGAAATGCCACCTCCACCACTCTCTAGTGCCTCCCACAATACAGCAAACCACCAGTAGCCAAAGGGAGACACTGATTTTTTAAATAAGTGTAGCACCCTTTCTGAGCCTGTCACAAAGACTGAAACCTTCCATATTTTATATCTTGAGGGAGTCATCTGGCATCCTATCAATTAAACACCTCCTGTCCAATGCTAAACTTGTGCCTAGGACATCCACTACCTTTTTACTTCCAACAAGAAAAGTTGGTTTACACAGATGTATAAAACTCTGGCCAGACAATACACTACACACAAACTCCCCATAATTAGGTTTGTCAGAGAAGAGAATCTGGAGAGAAAGTGGAGCATATACTCCCCGAGCTAGACCACAGGCCCTTCACTCTAAATGCCCCCCCAAGCTACACAAACAGGCCCTGTGCTCCAAACACCCCCCCCAAGCCAGACCAACAAGCCCACCACTCCACCCCCCAACCAAACCACAGTAGCAGGCTGTGCAGTCCTAAGACAGCTCTTCTGGCTGCTGAATTGAAGGCTGGGGTGAGGCGAGGCAAATTAGTGTCCAGATACAAACTGAGACAAGGATGATGAACAGGATGCAAACAAAATAATTATAAAAAGTGTTGCACTGCAAACTCTTAAAAGCACATGTTTCAGACAATCTTTGGACAACATATCACTTTTTAACAATCTTAATGAGTTAGATTCATACCAAGATGGTCTGGCTTTTGAAGTTAAGAGCAGGAGGTGGAGGCTTTGGAGCACCGAGACTGCTTTTCAGTCTTGGGTATTCCTCAAGCCAGATCACGAAATGTCCAAAGATAGCATACTCACCAAAAACTATACAGACTGCAGGACAAGTGAGGTAACTTTCTTTTACTGACTCGCAGAGTATTTGCTGTTCCTCAGTGTAGAATAAATGCTAACAGTAGCAATTACAGCAGTCTGCCCACCCTAAGCTCCAACCGTAGCCCAGCTCTTCAGCTGTAATGAGTCTTCATCATTTGCAGCACTTGTCAGGGACAGCCCAAGCCTGACCAGCAGATCCTATGCACCAATCCCCCTTCCCCTCAACCACCACAAGAAGCAGTACCCTTAGTCTGGAACCAGAGTGGAACATGTCAATTTGTAAGCTTCTGGTCAGAGTGGCCCCTAGCTTTAAAAACTGGTAGCCAGATCAATATTTTTTAATGTCCATCATTTTAAAAAAAATCAAAAATCACTTCCATGAGCAGGTAGCCCATTTATTGGTAACTTTTAAAATCTGATAGCCAAATCAATTTTTTAGTGGCCATTGGCTACCTGATTTGACTCACCCTGTCTGGAACACACAATGCAGTGCACTCTTCAATTAAAAACACTTCCAAGGCTATGACCCCCTACCCACAAAAAGCTCCATTTTAAGCTGAACTGTTAATCTCCACACCAACGACTGCACAAGGTCCACATGCCTTTTAACATCCCTAAACATAATTTTTAAATCTCAATCCCCACTCCCACACACAAATGTTACCCCCTTCCCCAGCTTTTGAAGTGAAGGGCCATGGTAGATGGGAGGCTTGGAGTGAAGGATTGGTTGCCCTGGCTTGGTTTCTCCTCAAGGCAGACCAACAGACCATCCACTCCAAAATAACCCCAAGCCACACTAGTAGTCATTTCCTTCCATGTACCCCCCAGCCACACCAGTAGGTCCTTCATTCCACCCCTCAAACAACCCAGAGGCTCATCCATCCAATCCCCCCCAGCCACACTGGCAGGTCAGATTCCAAAACCAGACCAGCAAGCCTTAAGTTCCAAGCCCCCACCCCCACACACACAACACCAGCGGGCACCATTACTTCCACAACTCCCAACACAACACCCCAGCCATGCCAGTAAGCCCTTCACTCACAGCTCCCCCCTCAAGACAGACCAGGAGGCACATTGCTCCACTTCTCCCACAAGTCACACCAACAGGCCAGATTCCCAAGCTGGGCCAGCTCCATTTGCTTCAAGCCTCCCCTTGTAGTCCCTTCACTCCACCTTCCCCCAACCAAGTAGGAGGTCCATCGATCCAAGCCCCCACCAAGCCACATTCAGGTTGGATCCCAAAGCTAGACCAGCAAGCCTGACTACAGTTCCAAGACTTCACAAGCACTCAATACTAATGGGCACCATTACTTCAACAGTCCCACCCCCCACAACACATACACCCAACCACACCAGAATGGCCCTCACTTCAATCCCTCTCCACCAGACAGACCAGGAGGCCCATCATTCCACTTCCACCACAAGCCACACCAATAGTGGTGGGCGAATTGGCTGAAATTCGCTCCGCGAAGTGATTTGTGGAGTAACATGGAATCCGCGAAGTGCTCCGCAATGTGAAGCAGGGTATTTCGCGTTATAATGGGGAACATAAAGTCCATTGGAAACAATAACTTCACGTTATTCTGCCTTCCCCAAACCACATCTCCACCAATTTTAAGGTGAAGTACATTGAAATCAATGTATTTCGCCTCACTTCACCTTGTTCTTGAGTTCCAAAGGTGAATTTTGCAGTGCTTTATGGGATTGCAGGTCACAGTGGCTGTAGATATTTCTGCACAGCCTCAGTTCTTTGTAGAGTGTGTGTAGTGGAAGATGGAGACAGTTTCCTCTGAGTCCTCTGTGATTCAAATCCTCTAAAATCTGTTAAAAAAGCCCTTTTGAGCTATTTTTTGTTTTGCTCACAATTTACTACATCGAGTACAGGAAACCCTCCTGTGCTCATATTATCAAGTGTTTATTGTTTGTGTGTGGATTTTGAAGATTAGTTTAGAACAGTCAGTCGTGTACTGTGAAGTGTGCTTTGGGGAGGGGCATATCTGTGGTGTAGGTAGATTAACTGGGAGAAAAAGGCAGTCTTACTGTTTTGGTTATGTTTTTATTGTATGACTGTGTTTATGTATGCACGATAATATTTTCAGTAATTCTTGACATTTTTTTGCTGATTGTTGTGGTGCAGCAATGTATAATTTCAGTTTGTTTAAAACATTTGGTTATAAAGGTTTTCAATTTGCTATGCATTACTTGAAGTGTGTGTGTGTGTGTGTGTGTGTGTGTGTGTGTGTGTGAGTGTGTGTGCGATGCGTGCCATTAAATCAGACACCTTTTATTGCGCCACAGAGTAACTGCAGCAGTGTGAACCTGCCATCCACCGCACCTGCATGAATTTTTCTTTACTGCTTTGTGGAATCTTTACTGGTAGTGTACTGTTACTGCTGTGCTCTAACCCCCAGCCTGCAAAAGGTATTCTTTTCCAGACTTGGATTTGTGACTTATGAGCACTGGATAGGTGTTGTGCCTTTGTATCTGCATCTCTTGAGTGTGCAGCTCAATCTTGATCTGTCTGTGCATTTGTAGTACACCATTAATTCTGGGAGACTTTGCATTTCTTGTTACACTCTCATTTCACTTCATCAGCACTGGGGAATTTTCTGGACACAAGACAGTAGCATTTGGGGGACGCAAATTAATTCTGGTGAATGTGTGTGACAACTGCACACATGACAGTGTTTGTGATTAATTCTGGGAGACTTTGCATTTCTTGTTATGCTCTCATTTCACTTAGTCAGCTCTGGGGGAATTATCTGGACACAAGACAGTAGCATTTTGGGGATGCACATTAATTCTGGTGACTGTATGTGATTACTTCATGCATGACATCTGAGTGCACTATTATTTTGGGAGACTTTGCATTTCTTGTGCTCTCATTGCAATTCGTTAGCACTGTGGAGTTTTCTGGACACAAGACATGAGCATTTTGGGGATGCACATTAATTTTAGTGACTGTGTATGTGAAGAACTGCCAAATATTGTTGTCACTTCACCTTACTTCTCATTAAGGCGAAATGACAATGTGAATTAACAATTACTAGGCGAAGTGAGCCTTTTGCATTGGTCACTCCACGTAGTGGAATGACAACGCAAAGTGCACACTTTGCGGGCACTTCGCCGCAGAATTTAAATTTGCTGCATCTCTACAGTACACACCAACAGGCCAGATTCTCAAGCCAGACAAGCTCCTCTAGCTTCAAGCCCCCTCCCCCCACAGGCCCATCACTCCTCCACCTTCCCATCAACCAACCAACCAGGAGGTGAATCAACCCCCCTAAAGCAGAGTTAGCTTTAGTTTTGGGGCCCCCAGTGAATTGATGGCTCTGGGGCCATAAATTTATGGAGAACCATGTTATGCCCCCGATATACACATAGTTATCAGTATTGGCTCAGTAACACCTGACAAAGTCAGAGCAAGGAAAGGCATCTTAGAAAATGTTGTTTATATAAAATATTGCACATTACTGGGAACAGAATATTGCACATTATTAATTTACATATGGGTTGCAAGAAAAGTACACCAATCCAAGGTTTATTTCTCAACAGTGTAATGCCCCATAATAGTGCACTACATTGTCAGTACTGGTTAGTAACCTAAGTTCCTGGTGTGGGACCAGAACCCCTGACTTTCCTATCTTCAAGCCCTAGAGATATGCATACCAGCAGAACCACTAACATGGTACTTTCTTTGTTGCATCAAGACTCAGTAGTCAATCATATCTTTTTTTTCTGTATCAGTAGTGAAATAAGGCTTTAATATGTTGCCCTTTTCAAACTAGGATAGTCAATCAAAACTATAAACATGTCAGGTAGCTTAGGGCTTATATTACTGTACATTATCATATTCCAAAATACAGTTTCTGTAATAACAGTGTTCAGTGATTTTTAAGGTACATAGCACAACAACAAATTCCACATGAAACAAACAACTAAGCATACCAGTTTTCTCATGAATCCAAGCACCACTCCAGTGAGAACAACTTTCTTCAAAATCAAGCCACAACAAAATTAGACATCAAGACAGGCCGGTGTAAAGATATGCAGTCTTCTTGGATCTGCAAAATTCTAAAGCTACTTCAGCACTGTAGGACTTAATATGTATAAAAGAGGCCCCATGTGTGCGTTAACTCTCTCTATTCCGGATATTGATGTGACAGCTCAGGAGCAGACTGGATGGGCATGTGGGGCAACCATGTCTGAATGTGAGGCAGCAAAGATAGAATGAGGGCAAGGGATACAGTTAATTACGACATGCCAGTTAACTAATTGCATGCTGTAGCCCTTTTATATCAGGTTAAGCAATGGATGGTTCAGACTTCAAAGGGAGCTATTAAGTGTTTTGGGGTTAACTGTCAGAAAATAGTGAGTGAAGTGTTGGGCTGCAAACTTTTTTCGTCCTGATCAGTACTGGCTGGAACAAACAGCGGTTAACTATGTGTGAATGGCTATGAAAAGTGCGGGTCCATGCCTCCTCCCAAAACAAAGCAAGGGGACAGCGCTTCCTTGAGACCACCCCGCAGGACTACACCTCTGGTTATTACCTGTAAAGCAGGTGTGTGACTAGGGATGGAGCTGACCCGTCTTAATGTATTCCAGCAGTTGTCAGGAACTGGATAAGCACATGGCTAGCTTATCTGGCAGCATTACACTTGAATGTTGACAGAGAGCAGGAAAGAAACATCTAGATGACAGAGAAATAAATGAAATCTAAAAACTGAATGTCACACTGTGAGTAGGTAGAAGTTCTTTGGGGTATATATTTTGGCAGTCCTTTAAAATATGTTGTTTAAGGTTAGTAGACAGTTTGGAGAAACTAGATAGACTACGGGGAACTGAAAAAATCCTGGTACAGACACAACACTGGTCATGAAAAAGATTACAATTTTGTCTGAATTTCAAAGTACATAAGTTGAAAGTGAATAAATCATTCTTTAGCAAAGGTTAAAAAAAATCTCACAGAGGGCAGTTTCTGGGGCCTTGCCATGTGTATTGTGTTTAACCTTTGCTTATAAACAATTTATGCTCTTTCAGCCAAATACTAAATTGCAAACTTTTTCATAGCTGGTGTTGTGTCTGGGCTGGGCTTTTTTCAGTTATCCGAGTTTATATTGGTAGGAGCAGCACTACACTCTGAGCAACAATTTATTTTCACTGGTTAGAATATTACAGTCTATTGTGTGTAGCTACCACCTATGAACAGGTGTTTGCTTGGAGGAGGAGCTTAACATGCTTTGTGCAAGCCAGTAAGGACTCACTGCCTAATCAATGAGACACTGAGTGAGCCAGTGGCAAGTAGTTTCAGTGGAGAATGGTTATGAGGCAAATTGTAATAACACTGACAGAGTGGAAGTGACTGGTAGAAGTAGACCAGGGGACTGACTGTTGTTTACAATGATTACTTAAAAAGGCAGGGATCAAGCTCACTTGGAGAACTGCCAGGTACATATGATCAAAATCCTGGCTGCACAGGGTAGTGTGGTGTACTACATCCAGTCACTGTGAGCTGCTTGCTGCTCTGGAGAAGCATGTTGCCAGTCTGAAATGGCAACTATCTGTACCATGAGAGCACATAAAACAGAGGTTGCAGCTGGGAAACTCAGGTTCTGGTTGGGCAGACTAATGTCCAGAACAGCAGCAGGGAATCACGCATGAGCTGCCAGTGCTCTGCAATAAATATACCAGCATAACTATGGAGGGCAGGGGGATACATCTGTGGCAACTGGGGAGAGGGTCAAAACTCCTAGAAAGTACATTGCTAGGCTTGAGTGGCAGATAGAGGCACCACAGGAGTGCTGGGATGTGAACTAGCAGCTGAGATGGATTGGTGCGGAGAAGGCTAGGGACTTGAGTATTAGGCCTTGGGGTGGAGGTCAGCAGTGACTGGTTCAATGTGCTTACACAACTTGGTATGATGTATGCGTGTGTGACTTAGATACATTGTGGCTGTTCACCTCTCTATCCATGGGATATACTACCCTATAGGGGTACAACATCAAGGAACCCTAGAGGAGGGTTCCCCCCATAGATGCCACAAGAATGATTCCCTTGACTGAATCTAGTGTAGGAAGAAGCCCATGGAAAAGAGAGACATGCTGCTGGAGGTGGAGGGGAGGATGGTGGGTCAACAAAGAACTGAATCCAGGAACAGTAAAGGAGGAGTGACCTTTTAAGGCCTGATAAGGGAGTGACGTTATTGCTCTGCCCATTGAACCACAGGCATAGCCTTTGCAATTCAATGTGCTTATGCAACTTGGTATGATGTATGCTTGTGTGACTTAGATACATTGTGGCTGTTCATCTCTCTATCCATGGGATATACCACCATATAGGGGTATGGCATCTAGGAACCCTAGAGGAGGGTCCCACCCCTATATGTGCTGTGGGAATGATTCCCTTGGCTAAAGGCAGCTTAGAAAGAAGCCCAAAAAGAATACCCAAAAAGAGTGTTGAGCATCAAAGAGGTGAGAAATCAGAATATGTCAATACCAGAAATTAAGGTGATAGACTTAGATAGAAAGGACAGGAGAAGAATGAGATATGATGGGGACGATGAACAACAGGCAAGCCGACAAGATGCAGAAGGGTGAACTTCTCAAGGAGGGAGGGAACAGCTGGGGCATCCATCAGACTCCATCCAACAGAGAACCTAACTATGGAACCTATGAAAGCACTAACCCTGTCTAATATTATGACCATTGGCATGGAGGAGAAGAAAAAATCCTTTGAGGAAGAAACCTTTGAGGATTCAAGGCCTAGGTCACCTTCTCTTCAGGCTGAATGATGTTTTGTTTAGTGATGGTTCAGCTACTGCAATTTAGAGTCAATATGGAGGAAAGAGGAAAAGATTCCAATTTAGATAAAGCTGTCACTCTGTCCTTCTAACAGGAATGCTGTTGAGGGTTGTGAGCAATGTCTCTGCAACTAGACGCCCAAAAGCAAAGGAGGAGAGAAAAGACCACTGAAGCACTCAGCCAGTCTACACAAGCCTATGAAACAGACCAGGTAAACCAGAGGAGGTCTTGATGGAGAAAGCATAGAGGGTGCCTTCTAACCTGCTCGGACAGCCAAAGAGGCTCTGATGATGAGAGGCCCACCCCTCACAGCTTGAAGTCATAAATTAAACATCCAGAGGTTTCACTGAAATGAGGGACAACTGAAGGTCCACTATGGGCCAGGGATAAGGACCCTAATCTGAGCTTCACATGCTCTAGGTGCAGACTTTGTAGGTGCAGAGCAAGATCATCGGCTACAGGCTAGCCCCAAGCAGTGGAACAATGGACATGGAAGGCATGTCTCCGAGTGGTGAGCAGGTTGAGTCAAGGTAGCATAAGACCCATATGAAGGGTATGCTCAATTAGGCAGTGTGAATGAGTAGACCTACTGAGAAGTTGGAATGAGCGAAGGAAATCCCAATAAGAGTCCGGAGGAGGCAGGTCACTGTAGTAACCATGGGAGTGCATGCCAACTGGGTCCACTAAGAAGCCAAGTCAAGAGTGGAGCAAACTTGATGAAAATAGGAATAAGAACTACAGGGCAAAGCCTGCAGCTGATGGAGGAGGTACAAATTACCAGTAGTAGCGAGAAAGGAGCTACAAAGTCAGAATGGATGAGTGGAGGATAGAGAGGAATATACAAGGTTCACTGATGGAGGGAAGTTTAGAAGGTTGGCATGGACTGCCAAATGGGAATGAAGGATGGAAGAGGAGAGATGAGGAGAGTCAGGCAAAGCCCACAGCCTACAATGAGTGGAGAAGTCAATGCGGGAGGACAGAATGGTCAAGTATGAATGAACAATAAATGATGATGTATGGAAAGCCTTTAAGGCTTGAACGGTTTAAAGTGAAGTAGGAAATGGACAATGTACAATGATGAAATGAAGCCTGGAAGGCTGGTACTGTGAAGGTGAGATTTGAAATGGATGATGTATGGTAATGCAATGAAGCCATGATGGCCGGTATGACTAAAGTGAAGTACGAAATGGATGATGTACAATAATGGAGGAAAGCCTTGAAGACCAATATGATTAAGGGTAGGTAAGAAGGCAAGTAGGGTATCAGAAGGATGATGTTCGATAATGATGGAGGGTTGACATGGAGTGCAGGATATATGAGTCTAGTGGTCCAGAACATAGGATTAAGGTAAGAGGAGGATACAAATAGGTATGGTGAAAGCAGGAGAGGGAAACACCCCCCAAAAGAAAGCAATAGGAAGCATGAGCAAGGAAAAAGAAATGATATGATGCCAGCAGGAAGGGAGTGGAAATGAAGGCTGACTGTGGAGACTGAGGGACACACCTGGACCAACTTCAGTGGAAGGTGGTATGGCCAGAAATGAAACTCCTTCCACTACGGGCAGGGAAGCATGGGATTATAGGAAGGATGAGTGTCAAGAATGAATGGGTCGTCGCAAGCTCCCTAACCAATGGAAGGACAGACTACCAGTTGTTAACGGTCAAGAAAGATGATACCAGTGTTCAGCAGAGGGTACCACTTTTGGCTGGGTAAAGGATTAAAAATATTTAAAAGGGCAATACCAGCAGTGGCACGTTGACGTGAAGTGAATGAATCCATGCTGAGAGGTGTGGAACACAGGTAAGAAGATTGCAAAAGTAGTAATAAATGATAACTAGGATTCAGCAGGTGATCTGAAGCATCCGAGATGGAGAGGGAAGAGATCGAAGAGGTACTGGAATGAAATTCAGGAAGTGCTATGAAGGGGAGGTGGGGAATAGAGAATTTGAACAAAATCCAAGGGAACAACCTATGGAGTCTATGGAGTACCATTGGTTTATAATATCAGGCAATTGAAGCAGAGGAGACTGAGAAAAATGAAGTGCACCCTTAAACATGTCTCAATGATTGCAGAAAAAGTGCAGACCGGACTCTGAGTGAAAAGGTTAGCACAGAAGCAAGCCAGCAAATATAGCCATGCTGCATGGTGTTAAGAATGTAAGAAACAAAAAACAGTAGCAGTTCGCTCATTGAGTCCGTACCTAAGGTGACTGTGTAGGGAGAATGGGAGGAAAAATGCTGCAAGGAATGCTAGATGAAGTTGTGGAGGAGATGAGGATTGAGGAAAAAGGAGCATTGGGGGATGATGCCACTCCCAGAAGTGCTCATACAGCTATGGAGTGGAGGATGCAAATTGGAAGGAAAGTCCAAAAGAAAACACAAATGGGACAAACAGAGCAGCTGTCCAGAACAGGGGGATGCTGAAGCAGAGGGCAAAGGCACACCTGAAGCTCTGGCGGGTCGATGGCGAGGAGGAGTGGACAGTCAGGAGGCCCAGAGGTGGAAGAGTAAAACATGAAGCAATAGGGCAGAAGCAGTGGTGAGAATGCAAAACAGCACCAGAGTGCACCAGAGAGAAGGCAGAATTGAAGCCTCAAAGGACTAAAACACAAGTGGGTCACTGGACGAGGTGATAAAATCCAGAGGTACGAGGAGGAAGGGGATGGGGGCACAGACAATGGTGAGGACAGTGTAGAGCGAGCGGAGAATAAGGAGGGATCTAGTGCTCCCCCACCCCGACAGTGGCAGACACAAGTGGGCTATGAATCAGAGGAAAGAGAAGTAGACCAAGGGAGGGATGGAAGACAGAGAAGGCAGCTGGAAGGGAAATTGAAAGATATGCTGCAACAGGGAGAAACAGCTGATGGAGCCTCTGGCTGCAACAAAGAAACAAATCCTGGAACAGTCCAGGAGGAGTGGCCTTTTAAGGCCTGATGGGGGAGTGACATTGTTGCTCTGCCCATTGAACCACAGACATAGCCTTTGCAAGTAAGGAGGAGGTTGACTGGAACTGTGATCTCTTAACAGAAGAGATGGAAATGGATCACAGTGGAAGGGAGATATCAGGCATAATGGGAAAGCACCATCACCAGTAGACACCAGCAAAATGCATTAACTTCTGGCTTGTCAGGTTGCAGAGCTAAACAGTTGACTGTGACTGCTGGGGTAGTCCAAGTTCCTGGACATCAATCCTGCCAAGGAGGAGGAAGGAAAAGGTGGGGGAGGTAGTAAGGTACAGTAGTTTTCTTTAGTGGCTTTATTGGCAGGCAGTGGATGAGGTGGAGGGGGCATTGTTGGATGAGGATGGCAGCTGGGGTAAGGTCATGTGCCTTCTTGGAGCATAGGTCAAATGAAAATTATCATGAGCCAAGCAACACAGTTGGGGGAGGAGCAGGCTATCATCCATGTCAGCACAAACCTCATAGGATGCACAAATTCAGTGGCCATTCATGGAAGATGTTACTAAATGAAGATATCTAGGATGATGTTTCGTAACTCTTACTTGTTCTCTCATCCGGGAACTAGTGAGGCATGTCAGTGGACCATTTGACAGGCTATTGCTCACCTAAAGCTCAGTGTAAGAAGGAGATTTTTTTCTCACCAACTCAAGGGTCTGCTGGGGAAAAGGACACTTGTATGCTCAGGATGGGCTGCAATTCTGCTTTGAAGAAGTGGTGTTCTTGCCAGAACAATAGATAGTGAAATCAGGGGAATTTCAACTAGAGGACAGAGGGAAGAAGCTGGTGTTGGTGATCACCAAAAGCAAGAGGCAGACATAGAGAGACAAAGAGGGAAGGACAGCAGTGTAGAACAGTGCCAGTAGAGGGCACAGCCAAGGTAAAGGAGATAAGTAAACATTTAGGGCAACTATCCTCACTTGCATGACATCCAGTATAAGAAGGGCACCCAGCAAAAAAGATGAGCTTTAGAGCTTAATGTACTACAAAGGCCATGACATAGTAGCAATCACAAAGGTGTAGTGGGGAAAGCAAATGACTGGGACTGTAGACTAGAGATATACAGACTATTTTGAAAGGATAGGCATGACAAGCCTGGATAGGTTGGCTCTCTTTACAATAAATGGAGTTATAGATAGATAAACTCACAGGCAGATAGACAAAGAAGAAGGCAGACAATACAATCAAAATATAATATAAGTACAAAATGAATAATCAAATCAACAAGATTGAATATTATAAAATGTTATAAAATACTCTATACATCAAGGGCAAAGATCATATGCTTCCAAATGTCTGTCTAAACAGCCAGGTAATTAATTTGGACTTAAAGGAGGGGGACCAAGGAGGCAGACTGAACATCCAGACTTTGGAACAGCCAAAAGACCCATATTAGAAGATGTAATTCACATATATTGGTTCGGGTTGCCAGAAGTTGTTTAAGGTACAGAGGACCAACACCATTTAGTGACTTATAGGTCAAAGAAAGGAGCCTAATGTCAATCCACCATCTAGTAGAAAGCCAGTGCAGAGAGTGTAGAACAGGCATGATACACAAACATCATTGTGGAGATAGTGAGTCTGGTTACTGCATTCTGGACAAACTGTAGGAAGTGGATCTGATTAGCCAGAAGGCCTCGGTAGAGTGTTTTACAGTAGTCGTGGTGACTTGTGACAAAAGTATGCACCAAAGCAAAAAGATAATTTGGGTCTAGGAAGGGGCGCAACCTAGTGATGTTCTTCAAAACAGATTAGTCACTTCGGACTCCAGACAACACCTGGGATACCAATGATAGCTCAGAAACAGGAATAGTGACCCCTAGGTTGTTCATCACTTACCTAGCCTGAAGCCTTTTACCTCCTAAGTAGGGAGGCCCAGTCTCTCCATTATGTATGCCCTCAGTGGATCTGATCCCACTAGTAGCAGCTTGGTTCTGCTGGAATTTAGTTTCAACTCACTATCAGCCATCCACAAACAGATCTTAGATAATGCACACACAGGCACAGCTGTTGGTGAGCCCTGTCTGAATTTAAACAAAAGATATAGCTTGATGTCACTCGCATAACAATGGAAGCCCAAGACATACTTCTAGATCAATTCTCCTAGCAAAAGCAAAAACAGTTCAAATAATACCAGAGACACCAAAAGAACTATAAAATCTGTCACAGTTCATGCTTGCAGGGGAAGACTGAAAATTACCTAACAGCAGAGACTGACAGGGACTGTTGAGGAGTGACTGAACCCCAGCAAACATGGCCCTTGTTGTCCCAACAATCCTCCTCAGACATTCAAATAGTTACATATGACCCACAGTGTGAAATGCCAAGAATATGTCCAAGAGGACCAGAAAGAAACCTTTCCAGATCCCTGGCCAGGAACATGCTTTAACCCACCTTAATACCTATCCCAGTTTCTGACTTCCTACCATGACCCCCCCCCCCGGCAGGGTTCTCAACATCCTGAAGGGGGAAATCAGGAAATGGCTACCCCTTCTCCTCATATTCAGTTTCTTGTCTCTCCCCCCTCTCTTCTCCTCCTGCCCTTCTGGGTCACCAGTGTGCACAGCCTAATCCCATCCTTTGTACTCCAACAGCACTTGCGTACTACCTTGAGCCTACTCCTGGTACACTCTTGCACTATAAATGGTTCTATCGCATTATTTCTGTTTTGTATGTTCATATGTTCTTTTGTATGATTTTGGACATGTAATTTACCCAATGTTCCACTACTGTTTGTTGTACAATACCTTGTGTTCCAACTGTTGCACAATCTTACAATGTTGTATTGTTTGTACTACCCACATACTATTGTAACTGATCATCCTTCACAACCCTATGTAATCCCTCCCCCCCAGGTCACACTATGAGATGAGCAACTTGTTGTTCAGTGTGCCCTTCTGGTGAAACATTTCAATAAATAAATAAAAAATTAATAAAATACCATTCAAAACCCTTACCAGGGCAGTCTTTGTGCTATGCTGATAGCAAAATCCTAACTGGAATAGCTCATAGATGGAGCACTACTCAAGGTGATCTGTTAGCTATGCCACTGCCACTTTCTCTATAACTTGTCCCAGGAGTTCAGCATTAGAGCTAGATCTATCAATTGTATGGTCATGAAGATGTAAAGATGTCTTCTTAAGGTGGGGATGCTCCACAACCACTTTCAAAGCTGTTGGAAATGTTCCCTCTCCAAAGAGGCATTGGCAACTCTGATGAGCACTGGACCAAGCACTAATGCTTCTTTCTTCATTAGAGTGGCAGGAGTAGGATCTGATGGACAGTGGCTTAGGCCCAGGACCAGGAGTACCTGGAAGATCTCCATAGTGTCTGTCAGGTGAAAGCTGTCCTAGGCAGGCTGAGTTTCTGTTGCTTCAGGTGCATGACCACTGAAATTTAGAAACTTCTCTGTGGAGGACAAGGAGGGCTTCAGGGGGACAAACTGTCACAGAGTCCATCTGGGTCAAGCTAGGAAAAAAGGAGCATAAAAGAGTCACCCTTGGGGTGTGCACAAATAGCTCAGCAAATGATGGTGCCTGGGTGGACAATAGGGCTGTGTGAATGCCTTTACCCGAATATTCAGCCCAACAGTCTGTATTTGGGAGTCAAATATTTGGGCATTCAATAACTGAGCATTCACTGTAAGAAAAAGCCATCCCCCCACTTTCTCAGCACCCTATCTCCCATCCCTGAATATTTAAATAAATACTCACTCTCCCAACCCTTGTAGCATCCAATCTCCCAAATCCCAAACCCAGGAACATTTAAATTGGGGGGAAAAATTTCTTCCTGCACCCTTGTATATGTCCTCATTTGTACTTCATCAGCCCAACTAGGAATATGTGTTATCCCCTTCCCACCATCCACCCTCATCACTCACATTTTAATTATTTAGGTTTCATAGTGGACAACCAGTTCAACCAGCCCAGTTCCATGGCCAGTTGCTGTCTAATCAATGAAAGTGCTCACTTGCACTAAGTACAGTATATATTTATTTATTATTTTAGTTTTTGGTTACTAGGAAAGAGGTGACAGACAATATTGTCTATGTCCTGCCTTGTTCTGAAGGGAGTATCTAGAAACAAAACAACTGCAATTAAAACAGATTAAGCTGCTGGTGGTATTTTTAGTGAATAGTGACTATATAACCAGCTGATCAACCTATACCAGGTAAATAAATGTCACCCCACCCTCTAGGCAGCATCCAGATCTCGCCATCCTCCCCACAACACCTGCATTTTAGCCACTTAGGTCCCATGGTGAGCAACTAACAATATCAAATCAAATCAAATCAGTCTTTATTTATATGAGGCGCCTTTATAAAACCAAGGCGACTGTACAATATAAAATAAAACAATAAATAGTTAAAACTACATTAAATTTAAACTAAACAACAATATTCAAAAATCATTATAAGCTTTACTAAAAAGATATGTTTTTAAATCTCCTTTAAAACTTTGGACAGTCGGGCAGTCTTGCATCTGACGAGGTAGAGAATTCCACAGGGTTGGGGCCATGAAACTAAAAGATCAGGCCCCTGAGGTTTTTAAATGAACCATGGGAATCTCTAGCAATCCCTCATCAGTGGATCAGAGAGAGCGGGGGGGGCAGTAGGGACAAAGGAGATCTTTCAGGTAAGCAGGTCCCTGATTGTGTAGGGCCTTATAGGTCAGCAAACTGACCTTGAGGTGATTCGCCTGCAAACTGTCAGCCAGTGCAGTCCGTGGAGCACAGGCGTTATATGAATGGACCTAGAAGAACCAGTCAACAGCCTGGCTGCCACATTCTGCACTAGCTGCAGGTGGAAAATCTCAACCCCCGTTAGCCCAAGGTAAAGGGCATTGCAGTAGTCAAGGCGGGAGGTAATGAAAGCGTGGACCAAAGTAGGGAGATCATCTGGAGGAACCAGATGCTTCACCCAGGCAATGTTCCTCAGATGGTAAAAAGAGGTTTTGACAACTGCTGACACCTGAGATTTAAATGTCAAACAGTCATCAAACACAATGCCCAGGTTCCGCACCCGGTCTGAGGTAGTCAGCTGGACACCCCCAAGCCATAGATCCGAAGGCGATCCAGCCAACAAACCTGCCTCCCACGACCCTGGTCCACAACCAACACCTCAGTTTTGTCCGGGCTCAACCGCAGCCAACTCCCATTCATCCAGTCCTGGATTTCAGCAAGACAGTTGTTAAAGACCGAAAAGGCAGCATCTTGGCCGGGCACAAAGGACATGTACAGCTGAGTATCATCTGCATAGCAGTGAAAACCTAGACTGTACTGCCTAATAATCGCACCTAACGGCAGCGTGTACACTGCAAACAACATGGGCACCAAAATGGAACCCTGCAGTACCCCACAGGATAGGGAGAATGATGCAGAGGAAAAAATCCCAGACACCACCCTCTGAGTCCTATCCTCGAGGTAGGATTGAAACCAACTGAAGACTGTACCAGACAGTCCACAGATAGATTGCAAATGTTCCAATAGCACACCATGGTCCACAGTGTCAAATGCTGCAGAGAGATCAAGAAGGACCAAGATGGAATGAGTCCTTCAATCTCACGCTATTAGGAGATCATTTAGTACCCACACCAGAGCTGTCTCGGTACTATGCCTTTTCCTAAATCCAGACTGGAGAGAATCATAGACATTGTGGCTGGTCAAATGTTCATCCAACTGCGATGCGACCACCTTCTCAATAACTTTACCCGAAAAGGGTAAGTTAGAGACAGGCCTGTAGTTTGCCAGACAGTCTGGGTCCAAGGAGGACTTCTTAAGAAGAGGCTGAACCAAAGCCTCCTTTAGAGGATTTGGAAAAATTCCCCTCTCCAAGGACATCCAGATTATCTCACCAAGGACGGGACCAATTTTATCCACACAACCCATTAAGAGATGTGTGGGGCCCGGATCCAAACCACAGTTGGTCGGACACAGTGATTGGATGTTCATCACAATGTCACTGATTGCAGGGAGGCTGAAGTCAGACCACACAAACTGGGTGTCCGACATCTCCTGCCGACCATCACAACTCCCATCGGAGAGGGTCAAATGGATATCAGATCTGATTGTGTCAACCTTATCTGAAAAGAACAGAGCAAACTCCTCACACCGTTCTTGAGAAAAAGCTCTTCTGGGCTGAAGACAGATTGGATTGCACAATCTGTCCACAGTCCAGAAGAGCTGAGCTGGTCTATTCTATGCAGCAGCAATCTCTCTGGACAGGAATTCTGACTTCTTATGAGAGATTGTGGTTTGATAGACCACATAGTGGTCCATCAAACTAAGTTTGTCACAATCCAGACCTGACCTCCACCAGCACCTCTCCAACCTTCGTCCAACTCTCCTCAACTCCCTCAGAGTCTCATCAAACCAAGGAGACCTGGGGCGAAGAGTGAGAGGACGAACACGAACAGGAGCAATGGAATCCAGGTCCCCTACCACCACCTTATTCTAGGCAAGTACCAGCTCTCCTGGATCCATGCAATCTCTCGGTAAGTCCAATAGGTCCAGCACCACCATCAGGTCATCCGGGGAAACACCCCTTAAAGGGCTATACCGGACCATTTCCATAGGGGCCGACCTACTAAGAGTGGCCTCAAAACTGAACCCAATGGAGTGATGGTCCGACCATCCGACTGGTTCCACCATCAAGTCGGATATCTCCATCCCCAGAAGGAACACTAAATCCAATGAATGACCACCAATATGGGTCAAGGAGGAAATAACCTGTGTGAAGCCCAGTGAAATCATTAACTGGAGGAAATCTTGACCAAGACTTGCTCTCCTCCACAACTAGCCACCATTTAATGAAAGAAAGTGTTAGAATGCCTGCTCAAAGTATAGCAAAACCATTGGATAAGGTCTTTTTACTATAATGCAAGTGCTTTCATTCATTAGATGGCTTCAAACTGTGGAGGCAGGGAGGTTGTCCACCATGGGACCTAAATGGTTAAATTGTGCATACTTGTTGAGGGAAGGTGGGATCTGGGTGCTGCCTAGAGGGTGGGGAGAAGGAGGTGATATGCATACTTAGCCCTAGTTAATCAGTAAACATTTGTTTTTGCCCATTTTTTTCATAATAAAATATACATGGTATCCAGACAATGACAACAGGAGTTTTACTTGATTACTTACTTAGAAAATTAAAAATCTGGAAATGCAGTGATGAGCAGTTAAAAACTTTTCAGTTTCATTTTGTAATCATGTATTTCTTATTAGTAAATGTTTAGTTTAATTCAACGTAATCTTATTATGGTGTGTCTGGTGATGTCTAACCCAGGGCTTTCTTTAGATTTCAAACAGTTATAATACCAGTGCTCCCCCCTCTCCCACCAAAGTTGCGTTTAAGCCTAAAATTCATGCAAGTCAGTTCAGCTTTCCTACTTGTTTTTTACATCTGTTTAACATGTTAGAGGGGTTCTTGGTCTCATAATTCTGTCAAATTTTAATCAGCCTGACCAACAACGACAAGGTGACCCACTCATTGGTCAGGAGAAAGTTAAATATTTTTAATTTTACCATGCCATTATGAGATGAGGTCCCCTGATTTCTCTCTGTCTTGAGGAGGAAACCACAGTCTGGCTTCATTTCTTAGTGTGCTTTATGCTCTGGACAATAAGAGGCTCGTCGATGATCATTGGGGAGCTCACTATTTAGGACAAGGCCAGAATTCTCCTACTTGCAATTCAATATTGAAAGTTAACCAAGCTCAACCCTGGCTAATACATAATGAATTGTTGTCACATTTATAATGCATACTATTTTTTTTTTTTTTTTAGTGTTTACAGGGGTGTACCTGCTGTATGACCAAACAAAAGCAGTTGTAATAACAGTGCCCCTCATCCCATAAAAGCTGCTTTAAAGCCTGCAATTCATGCAACTCAATTCAGTTTTCTTACTTGTTTTTTACATAATTGTAACACGTTGTAGGGGTTCTTGGTCTCATCATTTTGTTGAATTATGCTCAACCTGACCACCAATGACAAGGTGACCCACTGTCCAGTTATGAAAATCTTCATATTTTAAATTTTACCATGCCATTATGAGTTGAGGTCTTCCTGCTTTCTCTAGCTCTTCTGGGGAAACCATTGTCTGGCTTGGTTTCTTATATACTGTAGTGTGCTCTATAATCTGGCCAGTAAGACGCTCATGGGGGAGCTCACTAACTAGGAGCATGCCATGATTCTCATATTTGCAATTCAATATTAAAAGTTAAGCAAGCTCAACCCTGACCAATACATTATTGATTTATGTATGTAAGTATTTATTTATTTAAACCTTTAACAAGGAAAGACATGCTGAGCTGAGAACAATTCATTTCCAAATGTGTCCTGGGGGAAAGTGGAAAAGGAAATAGCAAAACAGTAAACTGATGAAAAGAAGTCGTCAATTACAGTAATATAGTTAATACATGAAGCATAAATATAAATAATTAGAAGCAAATTAATTGAGAAATGCAAGTAGAAAATAAAACACTCTCATTTGTATAGAGACAGGGACTAAGAAGAGGAGAGGGTCATAGACAATTGCAGATAGGAGAACAAAAGCCATAAAGAAGAGACTTTAGGGAGAAAGGAGAAGAGGCAGAACAAATAGAAAGGGGGGGAGGGAGGACAAAAGTTCAGGAAATCGATAAGAAAAAGCAAATTGTCCAACAGTAGATGTTCTAGTAGGAATAGAAAGAGATGGGAAAATAGTATTGCAGAGAACGTAGCTGAAGAATGAGGAGAGGATAGAGGGGGATTACAGATAGGAGGGAAGGGAGCTGAACCAGAATTTGGGTATAAAAGATGCACAGTGGGAAAGGTACCTAGCATCAAGAGAAGGTAAAGAAAGTGATGAGTAAAGAGAACAATAGTGAGTACATGGGAATAATCTAAAGCAAAATGACAGAAAGAATGGAAAAGAGGTTCCAGTCTGGAAAGGGAAGATTTAGGAGCATCACTGTAGACTAAGTCACCATAGTCAAAGACAATGAGAATCATTTTTACAACAATTTCTCAGTCAGTAGGAAGCAGAATATTTGCTTTATTGCTATACAATGCTCCAAGCATGGGATGTAGCTTATGGTGAATAGCATCAATATGCACTGAGAAATCAAGATGCTGTTCAAGGCAGACCCTGAGGTGCTTAAAGGAGGAAACATCTTCTATCTTAATCCCATCAAGGGTATTAAATAATGGAAGAAAAGTAAGTCTGGCAAGCCTCTGATGGGTGCCAAAAGTCAAGGAGACTGTTTCTTTGGCAAATGAGGGACAACAGGTTAGGCTTGAACCAACGCTGAATGCTGTCAAAATCTAACTGCAGCCAGGAGGTTTGGTCATGGGAAGAGGAGCCAGAAGCAAAAAAAAACTGTGTCATCACCATACATATGAATGAACACAGAGGAATAGACAGTGGGGAGGTCATTTAAGAAAATGGAAAAGAGAATACTACCCAGGAGAGACCACTGCAGGACACCTGAGCTAATGGGAAGTGGAGATGAACTGGATTTTCCTATCCAGACAGCTTGAGACCTCTTGAGAATGTAAGAACTAATCCAGTTGACTGAAAAGTCAGAGAGGTCTCCTGCTTTAAGTTTGTTCAGAAGGAGGGGATGTGCCACAGTGTCAAAAACTTTTGCAAGATCAACAGACATGGTGGAAGTAATCAATCCTTGATCCATATCTGTGAGTATGGAGTCAGTGAGATGAAGCAGAGAGGTAGGAGTGGAATTTCCTAATGCCAGATTAGAAAGTTTGGATTAGAGCTCACTAATTAAGAGAAGGCCACAATTCTCCTACTTCCAGTTCAATACTTAAAGTTAAGCAAGCTCAACCCTGATGAATACATAAAGATTTTTTTCACATTTATAATTCATCTTAAATTATTTATTGTTTACAGGGTGCACCTGTTGTATGACCAAGCAAGAATAAACAGTTATAATACCAGTGCCACTGCCCCCCACCAAAAGCTGCTTTAAAGCCTGCAGTTCATGCAAATCAGTTGAATTTTCCAACTTGTTTTTCTGCATCATTTTAACATGTTAGAGGGTTTTTTCATCTCATCATTGAGCTGCATTATGATTAGCTTGACCACCAATGGCAACGTGATCTTTCATCGATCAGGAAAAAGCTCAATATTTTTAATTTTGCTATGCTATTATAAGCTGAGGTCTCCCTGCTTTCTCTCTGTCTTATGGGGAAACCACTCTTTGGCTTTATTTCTTATGCAGTGTGCTCTATGATCTGGCCAACAAGAGGCTCATACTGTAGGTGATCACTGGAGAGCTTTCTAAGCAGGAAAAGGTAACAGTTCTCCTGCTTGCAATTCAATATTTAAAGTTAAACAAGATCAACCCTGGGCAATACATAAATATTTTTATCACATTTGTAATTCATCTTAAAGTTTTTTACTGTTTGCAAGGGAGCACCTTGTGTGTGATCAAGCAAAACCAAACAGTTGATGAGGAGACCAGGAATCCCATTAATATGTTAAAATGATGCTGGTCACACACTAAGTACACTCCTATAAGCACTAAAACATTAAAGACGCATTATAAATGTGATACAAATCTTTGTGTATTTGCCAGGGCTGAGCTTACATAACTTTTAGTAGTGAATTGCAAGTAAGAAAATTGTGGTCTTCTCCTAATTAGTGAGCTCCCAAAAGATCACCTGTGAGCCTTTTATTGGCCAGAGCATGGAGCACACTATATAGGAAATGATGCCAGAGAGAGGTGTCCCCACAAGACAGAGAGAAAGCAGGGGGAACCCAGTTCATAATGGCATGGTAAACTTTAAAATATGAAGCCTTTTACTGACCAATGAGTGGGACATCTTGGTGTTGGTGGTCAGTCTGATCATAATTTCACCAAATGTTGAGATCAAGAATCGATTATCAAAATGATGTAAAAAACAAGTAAGAAGATGGAATTGATTTGCATGAATTGCTGGCTTTAAAGCAGTCTCTGGGGGGAGCATTGGTATTAAAACTGTTTTCTTTTGCTTGGTCACACACCAGGTGCACCCTGTAAACACTAAAAAATGTAAGATGCATTTTAAATGTGATAAAAATCTTTATGTATTGGCCAGCATTGAGCTTGCTTAACATTTAACTTTGATAGATTAGTAACCACCTCAGGTCATAGGGACAAGACTAATACTTCTGGGTCATGTTGGGGTATTTAGGAGTAATACCTGTTCTAACAGATGTGTTACAGTTAGGCTATAAGCATGGCAGAGTTCAGTGAAGGACTGTGGTGGCACTTGGGGATGGTTTGAGATTCATTGGTGGCACACTGAATTGCTTAAAGGTTTTTTACTGATTCGACTTGTGATATAGTGGGGGGGCATAATTTATGGAGTTTGGTTGTTGCTACTGGTAGGTGGTTGGTGTGGTGGGTGATGTTTCATGCTTTGGAATCAAGTGAATGGAGCAGGATGAGTTAAGCATACAGTCGGGGAAGGGGTTGAGTCAGTTGGCTGGGATTATGGATTTTCCATTTTACCAGATCTGGGGCTGCTAAGTGGACTTTTTGGACTACTTCAGTGCAGACATCATCACTGGTCCACCTCCAGGGATCCCAGAGACCAGCAGTCATGAAAATGTAGGTAAGGGGACAGGGGTAGTTTTACTAGGTGGACAAAGGTCTTAAGATGGACAATCTCTGAATTAGATTCCGATTCTGCATCCTACAAATGTTTTTTGAAATTTTTTTTTTTTGTCCCTCAGATCCAAAATTTCATATTCTGAAAATCAGCTGTGAATCTGAGGTAATAGATTATGTATTTAATGATTCTGAGCAACCCTAGATATGATCTCTGTTTTCTTCATACTCAAGGGTATCAACATGACTGAAGAGATATTTTCAAAGTATTCTTCCCTTACAGAGAATGGGACACATCATAAAACTCAGAGTTGGTACATTCAGGGATAAGGAAAGGATACACCTTTTCTCCCATAGGGAAGTAAATCTATGGGGCAGCCTAATAGTTGGGACTGTGGACATGAAGACAATACATGCCATCAAGGTAAGTTTGGACAAATAGGTACTTACTACAGGAATAAATGGATATATTTTCTTTTATTTTGTAAACTTGCAGGCCACCAGGACAGACACACACAGATCTGTATCATGGTATGATACAGTGTCTGTAATTTTACTTTTTATATTATCATCAGTTATTCATTCTCTGATACCTTACATTCCTAGACTCCCTGGTCCAACCTTCAAGTACAGTCATTTTATGTGAAGTTTGTGTCTCATAGCATTCATCTGGTACTTTTGGTTAACCTCTTGTAGGTGATCAGGGTTCAGCTGATCAGTCTGTGAGGTGGTGGGGGGCTGAAAACACATACAAGCCCATGCTGCCTCCAAGATGTTACTCCTGCTCAGAAACATCAATAGCCAGAAGAGGACTGCCACAGCCTGCACCAGGGAGACAGCCTGTGTTTGATTTTGCACAGTGATCCTGCACTAAGAAATCCCTCCTGTGTGAACTGATATCTCCTTGCAGCTGATGGGGGGGGGGCTTAGCAGGAAGCCAGTAGCTGTGAGACTAAGCGAGGGTGCAGGGCTGCCATCACATAAAAGCCTACGCTGTCCTATAGTGCGAATGCTGTGGCGTAAGCGTGAGTTTCCCGAAAATAAATCAGCTGCTTCTCCTCTGATTGACACTGCAGAAGCATTGTGAATACTGTAGATGTATAAGTAGCAACTGGTGACTCCTTAATCCATTCTGGTGGAAGAACTGTTTATGGCTGAGTCTTCTGTTGTCATTCCCCAACCAGCAAGTAGAACTGATGAACTGTAAATGCCAACACTGAAAAGAAACACAGTGTATGATCACATTAATTGAACTTGAGGAAGTCACGTATTTCTAGTATTGGGTTAGCAAACTGGAATTGATAATTTTAAGCACAGTTTATAATATGAACCAGCTTGCCTTTTCCCTCCAGGGTAAATGTTTTATACCTAAATGGATATATGATTTCTTTTAGATCATGTGTGCCCTAGAGTTTAGAAGTTTTTAAATGCAAAGCTGTTTTTTGCTAGCTTTTAAATATTTCATGTAAAATAGTTGCTGGGACAAGCTTCTTTTGCACACTATTTTAATTGTTTTATAACTGTATAACTGGTGACATGAAGGGCTCGATTTTTTTAAATGAAAACTGTGATACAAGGTGCTTGTGCCACATGAGCGTGACGCAAGTGGTACCTTGTATCAAAGTTTTCAGCTGTCACAATTTACGAACACAGGCTGCTTTGAAATTGTGATGCTGTGCGCCAAAGCCTCCTATGTCACCCTTACTGTAGATGAATCCCTGCGCCAGATTGCAAGGGTGTTACACTATGGTAGGGCTACCCCATCCCCTTTTGGAGGGACCTGCAGGGAGGGGACCAGGGCAGAAGGAGCATGATGTGCCCTAGTGAGTGTAGGGGTTATGTCCGCAAAACCAGGGTGATGAGGTGGCACATCATGTAGTTATCATGCACACTTCCAGTGAGCAGATCGGTTAGTGTAGGGGGGGTCAGTAGGGATGGATGGTGACCCAGTCCAGCTGGACACAGCCCTGGCATCTGTCCCATAAGTGCAACAGTCCTCAGCACTGTAGGTGGACAGCAGCCTGCCTCCACATGGGGGCCTCAGTACCAGAGGACTGTTGCAGTCCCTGAGGAACATTCCCCTCCATCACTTGCTTCCTGCAACCTGTGGCCACTCCTGCACTCCAGTAGTGTTGGGGACTGGTGCAACTATCAGGAAGGTGCCAGGGCTGTGTTCAGCTGGGCCAGCTCATGGTCCATCCCGGCCAGCCCCCCTCTACCCCAGCCGATCATCTCACTGGAAGTGCACTTGGCATCCCTGCCAGGTGCCACCTCAGTACCCTAACATTTCTGCCATGCCCTCATATGCCCTAGGGTGCCCCATGCTCCTTCAGTACCTTATCACCTCCTTGTTAACATATTCCCTCCCCACCTTCATGGCCCCTTTCAGGTTGCACCGAGTGGTGACAGAACCCTCTTCAAAACCCTGCAGGTGCACCACATTTGGCATAACCCTGTGGCTGCAGCAACTCTTGGGTCTTTGGTGCAGGGACCCCCATTTTTATAAAATGAGGTGCAGTATCCCTGATGCACCTGGAGTTTGCTGCAGCCATAGAGCCCCACAAATTGCAGTGATCTAACAGTCCTCTAAAAGTTGAGCCAAAAGTCTGCTGTGTACATTAGTTTCAATGTGCTTAGTGGAATTTGTTAGTAATTTGATTTGGCCTATTAAATGGGAGGGGAGTTTTAAGGAGGTGTTACATTGGGAGATGATGGATTGAGGAAATTAGATTAAAAAACTGGGCCTTTTGCTAATTATTTCAATATGGAAGAGGATGAAGGTTTCCACTTTAGCACATCAGATTTTTGGGGTAAACAAAGACTGATAAACTTGAAGTAATTTATTTAATTGTCTAGAACTTGAAAATGAGCAAGCACCATCCTTTATTGGAGAGAAATTGGGAAAAGTAAGTTGAGCTGGGAATAAATGTGCAAAGTAGGTTTGAAATGTACTTCCAGTTTCTCAGCATCACTCCCAGTCTTAAATTGCCCCACAGAAGTACTCACAACCATATTTATGTGACAGCAGTTGATGTTTATTACAAAATAATTAACTGGTTAAGGTACAAATTCCTTTACCCAGTGCACCAAACTACCTCAACACTTCGGCAAAAGTCTTCCTCAGGGGAATGAACCTTACAGGATACGTCTCCATTTTTATAGGCTGCCAAGTTATTACATCACCCTTGTAATTGACACACAGTCTAAATCACATAATACAAAGCCATTGTCATTACAAATAGATTTATCCTTAAAGTAGAAAAAACTCATGTGGAAACAAGATGAAAACAATTCAAGAGTTATAGGAGTCATTATTATAGGGATAAAGGTATCCCTGAAGACTAAGAACAGATCCTTGACATCAAAGTAAAGGAGTGACCAATTATAGGAAAAACGGTAACACAGCAGATTGTATTAGACAATGCTACAGTAACTATTAAAGTCAGATCTTCATAGAGTAAGTAATACTGGAGCATTTGAAAAACAAACAAACTGGAAAGATAGAACCTTAAGAGTTTTCATAAGATGTGATCACATTCATTACACTGTTGTCCTAGAAATCAACCATCAATAAATTATACATTGAATGGTTCATTCACAGTTAAATGATGACTCACTATACTTTCCAAATGAAGTTAAGATAGATGTACAGCAAAGTTTAAAGAGTTCCTGAGTATGAAGAAAATATTCAGTTCTCATTGCTAGCCATTTTTTCCCAAATACAGAGATATAAAGTTGAAAAAGGTCCCTATAAAAGCAAAAAGACAACAAATTGTTATAGTAGAAATACAAGCAGTGTTTAACTATGAAAACAGAAATAGAAAATTTAGCCCCTTTGGAAAAGGTTGGGGGGCGGTGAGGGAAGAAAAAGGTGGGAAAAAGGGGAAGAAGGGGGTGTGGTGATGTTTGGAGTAAACAAAGACTTATGGACTTCAAGTAATTAATTTAATTGTCTAGAACTTGAAAATGAGCAAGCACCATCCTGTATTGGGGGAGAAATGGGGAAAGTATGTTGAGCTGAGAAACAATTTGCAGAGTAGGTTTGAAATGTATTGTCAAGCTACAGCATATTTTTAGTATATTTGTATGTGGAGATATTAATCCCAGAACTGGACCAGAAGTGACAAAACTGGATTTTACAGGAGGTATATCTTTCCTATATGCTAATGTGAGGAGCCTATTAACAAAATTAGAAATATTCAGAACTTTTGCAGTGGATCATTCACCAAGTGTTATGGTGCTAAAGGAATCTTGGTTAAATGAAAAATAGGTGATGACTTGTTTGGAATAGAAGGCTATCATTTTAAAAGACAAGACAGGAATAACGTGGGGTAAGATTATTATGTATTGTGAAAATAAATGTGTCTATTAAAAATCTGGACTTAAAATTTGCTATTGATGTTTGTGAAGGGTTAGTAATAGAATTAGAGTTAAAAGGGGGAAACCAATCATTTTGTTTGCTTGTTATAGACCACCCAAGTTGTCCCCAACTAAAATAACTGAACTGTTCAATATTTTGCACCCTTATGCTATATCTCATGAATAATCGACCATGCTGACTTCATTTATAGTCAGTGTACTGCCTCCTGTCTTGGTAAACTGGACAAGCTGTATCACAGAACTCTGAGATTCATAACTGGCCTTCCCCTCTCCACTCACCACTGGTCCTTATATGCAGCTGTAGGGTGGACATCTCTTCAGCATAGATGGAACAGAAATGCTGCTATCTGGACGTTCAGAGCTATTACCAACAAACTTCCCCAATACATTGCTGACTGTCTGCCTCTAAGCTTCATAGGCAACTATGCTTTGAGAAGTTCCTCTCTGATTTCATTGAAAGTGCCCAGGGCAAACACATGGTTCGGGAGAGCAGCCATAGGCTTTGTACTGCCTTCACTCTGAAACAAATTACAGAAATCACTGAAAATGAGCACCCCCATTAGTCTTGCCGTCTTCAAGACCTTGTATGCCAAAACTGCTAAGGAGCTATGCAACTGCTTCCCTCACTCCTAGATGACCTCTTGCCTATATATGCTACCCCTCAGAGACATTGTAAGATGTTTTGAGCTGAGGTTTCACTGCAATGCTGATGATACCCAGCTCTACCTGTCTTTTGCACCTGACCAGGCTAGTGCTATCTCGGTGCTGAATAACTGCCTCGCTGATATCCAAGACTGGATGAATACCAGTGGTTTGAAGTTGAATCTGGGAAAGACTGAGGTTATGGTGGTGGACCCCGGTCGCAGGGTCGAGGGTTTAGGGGTGGGGTCTCCCTCTGGATTAATTCTAGGGGTAGACCAGATCCCTAAATCTGAATGGGTGCGTAACCTGGGTGTGGAACTTGACACTGGTCTGACCTTTCGTCATCATGTGTCTGCAGTTGTCAGGACTTCATTTTTTCATCTTAGAAACATCACCAGGATTAGGCACCTGGTTCCACCTTGGGACTTGCCGGTTTTGGTCCACGCCTTTGTGACATCTCGTCTTGATTACTGTAACTCCCTGTACCTAGGGCTTGCTGAGGTTGATATCTGCCACTTGCAGCTAGTGCAGAATGCAGCAGCATGTTTGTTGACTGGGGCTTCAAGAAGGTCTCATATTACCCCAGTGCTGCGCACTCTGGACTGGCTGCCAATACAGTGGCGGATCACCTTTAAAGTGGGTCTTTTGACCTACAAAGTCCTACATGATCTTGGTCCTGACTACTTGAAAGAGCTTTCTGGTGCCCTACACCCCTCTGAGAAAGCTCTGCTCGGCTGACGAGGGGTTGCTGGAGATTCCAAGGGTAAATTTGATGTCCTCTGGAGCCCGTGCCTTTGGTTTCATGGCTCCTTCCCTCTGGAATTCTCTGCCCCGTCAGCTCCGAGAGATCACAATGGTGGAAAGTTTTAAAAGGGCCCTAAAGTTCATTTTATGGAATAAGGCATTTCCTGCCATACCGTAATTGGTTTTTTGCTGTGTTGTTTTATTGTATGCATTGATTATGCTGGTGTTTTCATGTTTTACATACAGCACCTTGAAAATTTGAAAGGCGTTTAAATAAATGTTATTATTATTATTATTGTTTGCCTGCCCACTGCATCACCATTTAACCCTCCCCTTCATCTGTTTTACTAAAATTATTCATTTGCACAGCTTTCCTCACCCTCCTACCCCCAACCTCCTCCAGATGTGTCCCTATCCTGTTATTTTAACACTCCTTTTAGAACAACTGCCCCCATACCTTATCCAACTTTGTCAGCTTTTTAACCCCACACCCTTCAAGCCCATCGTCTCGGTCTTACGCTTGCTAAAATATTCTGATAATGTGACTGACTTATGTACATTGCTCCTATTACTTGCTTCTTTTTCTCTCTAAATATTAAGCCGTTACCTGACCATACTTACCTTGGCACTGTATGTACTCTCCCTTCTTAGTGTTATGTATAACTATGCCTATTTATTGCCTGTACATAAATGTATTGTATTGTTCTTTGACCTTGTGTGATGCAGGACCACCTTGTAAATGAGCTTGCTTAGTGGTGTTCACCTGGATAAATAAAGACTTGATTGATTGATTGGTTGATTGATTGACTGGATGATCTCAGAAAAATCTATACACCTGTGGAATGTAGCTCTAGCCTTGGAACTTGAACAGTTAATTGCCAAGCCAACATTTATTATAGGTAAGTATCCTGCAATGGTGTCAATGTTAGATATAATCTTCACAAATTCCCCACAATGTTTTATGAAATCTGGCATTATGGCAAATTTTGCCAGTGATCATCATACTACCTTCTTTATAAGAGGAAAGTTAAAAATTCAAGGATTTCCTGAGTTTGTACTGTTTAGATCATCCAAGTTACTTGACTATTTCAAACTGATGGAGGACCTAGAAAACATTAATTGGGACAGGTTATACCTAATTCCAGACATAAATGATGCATGGAATAATATTTTGGCTGAACTATATATAATCTATGATAAATATTTCCCCTTAAAATCAAAGAAAGCTAAAAAAGATTCAGCATTGTGGTTTAGTAGTAAGTAAGTAGTAAAATAGTTTATTCTGTATTTACAGAAAAGGATAGCCCAATTGAGCCAAGGCTCATTTATAATGGCCCCAAGTGCAAAAAAAGACAGTTTCACTTCTTAAAATGCAAATTAGGAACATACAAAGTGATACAAAAGCAACACAATGAGTTACATCATAACTTTCATCCTCACCTAATGAAATTGAAAAGAAACAAAAATAAGTATCGGGGAAAGGCTTGATAAGCAGCTAAATCTGAAGACTGGCAAATGTATAGAATAGCAAGAACTAGATTTGTAAGAGAGATTAGGTCTGCAAAAGAGAAGTACTTCAAGATCAAGGTGAATAAGTTGGCAGGTGAAACTGAAATATTTGGGGAAACTAAAAGTTTAAATGGAAAGGAAACAAATAGAGAGACTTAATAAATCATGGGAGGATGGTGTGGTACCTGAAGACTGGAGGAGGGTAGATGTGATTCCACTTCACAAAAGTGGGAGCAAGACAGAGGCAGAAAACTACAGACCTGTCAGTTTGATTTCAGTGGTAGGGAAAATGATGGAATCACTTCTGAAAGAAAGAATTGTTGAGTACCTAGAGGCCAGTGGGGCACAGGACCCAAGGCAGCATGGATCCACAGTGGGAAGATCATGTCAGATGAATCTAATTGATTTCTTTGACTGGGTGACCAAAGTAGTAGACCAGGGAGGGGCTGTGGACATGGCCTACCTAGACTTTAGCAAGGCATTTGACACTGTCCAACACAAAAGATTAATAGTCAAATTAACCAGCCTGGGAGTGGGTCCCAGGGTGGTAGCCTGGGTCAAACATTGGCTGGACAATAGGACACAGACGGTAATAGTAAAAGGATTCCACTCTGAAGAAAGGGTGGCTACTAGTGGGGTACTGCAGAGTTCAGTACTGGGTCCAGTACTTTTTAATCTCTATATAAGTGGCATTGCAGATGGACTGGAAGGAAAAGCATGCCTCTTTGCAGATGACACAAAGATCTGCAACAGGGTTGATAAGCCAGGTGGGGTGGAAACAATGAAAAGGGACTTGGCAAGGTTGGTGGAATGGTCAAATGTATGGCAGTTTAGATTCAAGCCAAAGAAGTGTAAAGTAATGCACATGGGAAATGAAAACCTATGTAAGGAGTACACAATGGGGGGTGAGATACTGACAACTACAAAAATGGAAATGGACCTGGCGGTAGTCATATCAGATGACCTAAAGGTGGGTCAGCAATGTGAGAAGGCAATAAGGAGGGCTGGGTAATACTGGGATGCAGAGGAAGAGGTATCACCAGTAGAAAACAGGAAGTTGTTGGCCCTCTGTACAGACAATTGGTAAGACCACATCTGAGTACTGTGTACAGTTCTGGAGACCCCATTTCTGCAAAGACATAGAAAGGGTGGAGGCTGTCCAGAGGAGGGCAATAAAAATGTTTCAGGGTCTGCACCAGAAGACATATGAAGAAAGACTAAAGGAGCTTAAGATGTATAGCCTCAAGAAAGGAGTGAGAGGGGGGGCATGATAGAAACTTTCAAAGACCTCAAGGGAATGAACAAAGTCCATGAGGGTAGCATCTTTTAGAAAAAGAGATGTACAAGAACAGGGGGGCACAATTTAAAGATAGAGGGGGGGACAGCTCAGAGGAAATGTGAGGACGTATTTCTTCACAGAGAGGGTTGTAGATTCATGGAATGGCCTTCCTGAGGAGGTCGTAGAGTAAAAACCAGTGGGGGAAGTCAAGAATGCATGGGACAGACATAATTCAATTCTAGTGGGGGGTAGGAGGACGTAGGCTGTTGGTTAACTAGGATCTTCAGCATATCCATTAGGTAGGGAAATAGGCAGACTAGGTGGGCCAAGCGTCCCTTATCTGCCATCAAATTCTGTTTTTATATGTTTCTATGTTTCATATCAGTACCAGAAGATGGCAAAAGGTTTATTAGAAAGGCTGAGTTATCAGATACATTGAATATATCTTTTTTTTATAGATGTCAGAAAATTTGGAAATGAGCGAAACATAGGTGACAGTGGGCACATAAAGGAGCAAGTCCAAGAGAATAGTAAACATTCTGTATTTCAAGAGCTTACTGAAGAAGAGGTTAGAGATCAACTTCTTGAATTAAAAGTGGAAAACATGGAATAGATCATTTACGCCAAAATTTCTGAGGTTTTCAGTTATACAGCTTTTTGAACAATTGGTCTACCTGCTCAACTGGTCCCTGAGGGAGGGATTGGCTCTGCAGCAGTGGAAAAGGGTCGGGGTTGTCCCTATTTTTAGACAAGGAAGCTCTGATGATGACAAATTACAGATGAATTTCCTTACTTTCAGTGGTAGCAAAATTTTAGAAAGATTTGTGCCTGGACAGTTGCTGGTATATGTGGAGGACAAGGGCTCTTTGATACATACCAATCAAGTTTGAAAAAAAAAAACATAATACAATTCCCTCTGTGTTGATGGTCTTGAATGATGTCAACAAAGCAATGGCACTAGGTAAAGTAACCATTGCCATCTTTGTTGACCTTTCAAAGACCTTTGACATGGTGGACCACACAATGATGATAAATAAATTGGAAGGAATTGGGCCGAGTGCTGGGGCCTTGGGGTGGTTTAGAAATTATCTTACAGGAAGGGAATAGAGCACAGCAGCAAATGGAAAGCAAGCAGGGGATCTGTTTATAGATAGAGGAGTCCCACAGGTGTCCATTTTGAGACCCCTACTCTTTATTCTTTATTTAACAGATTTGGAAGAGTATACTGGAGGTGTAGACTACCAGCTTTATACAGGTGATACAGTGGTCTATGCCTCCAATGACTCTGTATAGGGAGTCCAATCACATCTAGAAAGGGCCTTTGAAGGCCAACAGTCCTTTTTTAAAATGTTGCATTAATTTTTTTTTTCTGAAATAAATGTCATGTTATTTGGGACAGTTAGTAAATTAAGTGTTCCTAGTATAGATGTGCCAAGGTTTTAATTTGTCATCGAAGTTACCATGAAGTGGTCAGAATTTGCATTCACAGAGTTTTATGATGTTTTCCATGCCTTAAGCAATCTCAGCTACACCTGAATCAGAAAGTTGCCTTCCTACCATGACCCACCCTGGCAGGGTTCTCAACATCCTGAAGGGGGAAATCAGGAAATGACTACCCCTTCATCTCATATTCAGTTCTTGCCTCTCCCCCGTCTCTTCTCCACTTGCCCTTCTGGGTCACCAGTGTGCACAACCTAACCCCATCCTTTTTACTCCAACAGCACTTGCGTACTACCTCGAGTCTGCTCCTGGTAACACTCATGCACTATAAATGGTTCTATAGGTTTTGTACATTCATATGTTCTTTTGTATGATTTTACATAGAAACATAGAAACATAGACTTTGATGGCAGATAAGGACCGCTTGGCCAATCTAGTCTGCCCATTTCCCTACCTACAGGATAGGCCGCAGATCCTAGTTAACCAACAGCCTATTTCTTCCTACCCCCCCACAAGAATTGCCTTATGTCTGTCCCATGAATTCTTGAATTGTCCCACAGTTTTAGACCCCACAACCTCCTCAGGAAGGCTGTCCCATGCATCCACTACCCTCTCTGTGAAATAATACTTCCTCACATTGCCCCTGAACCCCCCCCATCTTTAAATTGTGTCCCCTTGTTCTTGCACGTCTCTTTTTCTGAAAGATGCTACCCTCTTGGACTTTGTTGATTCCACTGAGGTACTTAAAAGTTTCTATCATGTCTTTGGACATGTATTGTAATTTACCCAATGTTCCTCTACTGTTTATTGTACAATACCTTGTGTTCCAACTGTTGCACAATCTTACAATGTTGTATTGTTTGTACTACCCACATACTATTGTAACTGATCATCCCTCACAACCCTATGTAACCCTGAGGTCGAACCGAGAGACGAGCAACTTGTTGTTCAGTGTGCCCTCCTGGTGAAACATTTCAATAAATAAATAAATAAAATGCACAGTGTGGAATTTTGCTAATGAAGTGTAGAATTTAAATCACAAATAGCAGAATTTCACCCAGAAATGGCAAAATTTCACCGCTCGTGGGTGAATTTCCGCCATTCACAGATGAAATTCTGCCATTTGCAGGTGAAATGTCACACTTCACAGGCAAAACTTTGCACTTCACAGATTGACGCACACTCTACAGATTGTACTAAATTTGCGGATTAATTCACAGAGTGAATTTTACCAACTTTGTCTCTCTCTAGTTCCTAGTAATACAGAACTGATTATATGTGCATCAGATGGAGATAAAATAGAGCAGGTGAATTGATATAAATACCTGGGATTTCAGATGGACCCTTCAGGACTGGGTAACTTACATGTAAACGACCTGAAAAATAAAGCTGGGAAATATATAAGGGTATTTTACAGACATAAAGGATGTAGTGACATGAGAAACAAGGTTAAAATTAATTCAAATGCAAATGTTTCCAATCTTAGATTATGCAGACATCATATATGAAAGCAGTACACAGGACAGATTGTCTTAGCTGGATGTCCTATACAGAAGGATGGCAAGGCTTGAAAATAACAGTTCACATGACATGAATAGGTGTCAACCATTTTAGTCAATTTGGTTGGATGTCATTACAGGAGAGACATAGGTTACATAAGATACAATTTGTTTTAAAGAGCATCCAGGGAGAAGACCCAGAATATGTGTTAGATCATCTTATTTAAAGAAAAACAAGGGTATTTAAGGAATTTAGGCCTTGTAGAATTGGTGGCACAAAAAAATGTTTTTTTAGGGCCACCTATTATTATAGTAATATGGTTTCTGTGGAGTAGAATTCCTTATTAGCTAGCTTCTGTTCCAAGAGATTAAAAAAAATTGTCAGCTTTTCGGTCTATTAAAAATTGGTTTCTGTCAACCCCACAATCCTGTGACAAATGCAGAGTAAATAAGTTAAAAAATCTACAACTGAATATAACTATTGGATTCTTGTGAACTATTACTTCATTGTGAAGCTGGTTTGAGAGTGTGTTATGATGTAATGTTCATCCTTTTATTTTTTCCATAATTTTATTTATCCGTATTATCAATAATTCTGTAACATTTTTTTTTATAATTCTTTTATTGCTGTTTGACATCTTTGTAAATAAGCAATGCTCAATGACTTTATTCAGATAAACTGAACTGAACTGAAGTGAACACATGCTCCATCAATGGAGGTCATCATAGACCAGTTATCTAGGACATCCTTCAGTGGGAAGCATGACATGCACACCACCCTTTCTCTTTTCAGATGTGGAGGGTTCCTTTATACATTTGGAAGGATCTTCCCCCAAGGTATCTACCTTCTGGGCTGGGGTAGTATATATCAACTAAAATTAATTTAAGCTAAGTAAGGGGGGAGGGGAAAGGTTGGGTGATAAAGTCACCAGGCTAGGGAGTCCAAAAGGCCTCCTCCAAACCAATCAGGATAAAAGGAGGGAAATCCAGAAAGGGGTGGTTGTAGAGGAAACAGAAATGGCAAGGGGGGGTGGGGTCACCCTGGAGGGTGGTTTCCTTAAATGCAAGGAGCCTGGGAAGCAATAGAGTTGCATGCATTGATGTCAGAAGGAGAGGTGGACATAGCAGCCATCACTAAGACATGGGCCACCCAATATCAGGACTCAGACCTTGTGTTCCCTGGGTACAGGCTGTACCAAAGGGACAGAGAAAAGAGCAAGGGGGAGGAGTGGATATTTATCCAAGGCATCAGAGATTATGAAACAGGGAGGAGGAGGAGGTGAGGGCTGATGTCTTGTGGGTACAGCTCCAACACTCAAAAGGGAAGAACGTTAAATTGGGAATAGTGTACACGCCATCCTCTCAGAATGAGGAAATTGACAGGTAATTGGGGGAGCAAATCAGGAGGCCTAGTGTAAAGGACAACATTGTGAAAGTATGGGATTTCAATCTGCTGAGGGTTGACTGGAGCACCCCAACTACCTCTAGTGCCACGGAACAGGTGCTCCTGGTGGCCTTCCAGGAAAGCTTTCTGACACAAAGGGTAATTGAGCCAACCAGTGAAGGAAACTTACTGGACCTTGTTTTTATGGACAGGGAGCACGTCCAGGACATAAGTGTAGGGGACTCCCTGGCAGGAAGTAATCACTGCATAGCGTGGTTCTTCCTCAATCTAGGTAAGGAGGCAGCTAAAGCAAAGACAAAGGTGGTAGACGTCAAAAGAGCAGACTTTGGTAAAATGGGAGACATACTAGAATGGCATCTTACCAATATCCACCCAGACATGGATGCTGGCCAGAAATGGTACATCATCAAGCTGGATGAGGCAGAGACCACTAACACATGTACAAAGTTACAAAGTAAGAAAGCCAGGACAAAAAATATAAGCAGGTTATGCAAGAAGGTAGTAGAGAAAGTGAGGGGAAAAAAGGGCTGCCTTTAGCAGGTATAAGAGTTCCAAACGAGGGAAGGACAGGGAGGAGTACTCTAGGAAATCCAGAGAGGTGAGTAGAGTAGTCAGGGCTACCAAGGCTTCAAGGGAGCAAAGGCTGGCACAGGGGATCAGAGAAGGGGAAAAGGATTTCTTCAGGTGCATAAGGGAGAAAAGAAGCTATAAAGATGAGATAGTCAGGATCAAGAAGGATGGGGGTTGGGTATAAAAGTGGGGGAATAGGCAAAGGCACTCAATGAATACTTCTGTTCAGTGTTTATCGGGGGGAAGGATGTGTCTATGCCACAGGGGACAGGTGGGGTGGACATGGGGAAGCTGTGGTAACAGATGGTGAAGTCCCAGTGAGCAGGGTATTCGAGGCCATTAGGTTCCTGCAGTTGGATAAGGCACTAGGGACAGACAGGGTGCATCCAAGGATCCAGAGTAAGTTGGCAGAGGTCCTGGTGGGAACTCTGGCAGGCCTGTTCAACACCTCTCTGGGGAGTGGGTGTGTCCCCCAGGACTGGAGGAGGGCACATGTGGTTCCCTTCCATAAGAGTGGGCCCAAGGATGACTGGGGTAACTTCAGACCTGTCAACCTTACCTCCATTGTGGGGACGTTAATGGAGACCATTTTTAAAGAGAGACTGGCATTCTTTCTTGAAGTGAATGGTCTTCAGGATGAAAGGAAACATGGATTTGTCACAGGTAGATCCTGCCAGACCACGTGGTTGACATTTTTTGATTGGGTGACAAATGCACTCGATAAGGGCTATGGAGTGGATGTCCTGTATCTGGACTTCAGCAAGGCATTCAACTCAGTCCTACATGAAAGGATAATGATTAGTAAACTGAAAAACCTAGGAGCCAGGGAGGAACTGGTAGGATAGCTCAGGAGCTGGCTGCATGACAGGAAGCAGAGTGTAGTTGTAAGGGGGGGAACTCTCGACTCCCAGAGCTGTAACCAGTGGGGTCCTACAAGGCTCAGTACCAGCACCAGTGTTATTTAACATCTTCATTGGTGACATATCAGATGGGATAAAGAGTAAAATCAGCCTATTTGCAGATGATATAAAGATTGGTGCGGAGATGGATAGTGCAGAAGGGAGGCAACAACTCCAAGAGAATCTGGTAAAGCTTGAGTGCTGGAGCAAAAAACAAAAAGAGCTAGCCACACTCGCAAAATGTCATATAGATAATTCAATTTTTATTTTCATACCAGAATCCTCTTAGTACCCAGCATTTCACCCATAGGGCTTCCTCAGGGGAGAGGACCTGTATGTAATCAAATTCAAAAGATTATATTCATATTGTAATATTACAGCAAAAGATTATTAGGCCAGGCAAGGCAAGGCAAAGTTTACTTCTAGGGCACCCAATCCCGGAGGCTCTTGGTGTCTTACACTAAAACAAGCAAGGGAAATTACACCAGCACAGGTTTTGTTGCATAGACTAATTGTTTACAAATATGGATGTTTAACTGCTCACTTGCTGAGTTGTACAAATTCACTATGTCTTCATTTTACTAATGCCTGTATTCTTACTGTAATGTAATTTTAGAAGCCATGCCTGTATACTGTATGTAAAGTGTTCTGTTGTTGGTTTGCTGTTTCGCCACTTTGTGGCCCGGTCATGACTGAAAATGGTCCTCTGAATCAGAGCACTTACCTGATTACCAAAACCATAAATAAATACATAAATAAATAAAAGACAAGAAGCATCTTAAAAACAATGGATAAAATACAGCAATAAATAAAATAAATAACAGTACAGCAACATATCTCATTGAGGCACATTCTTAAGAACCAGATCAGATCTCCTGATCTAGGAAGGTCAAAGAAAATAAATGGACTTTGAGACCTCACTTGAAGGTCTCGACCAATGGGGCCTCCCTGATAGATGGTGGCAATGCGTTCCACAGGACTGGGATGGTGACACTGAATGCCCTGTCACCAGCAGTTCCAGGTCTAGTCCTGGGAACTTCAAGGAAGGCCCTTGATGAGGAGCAAAGGAAATGGACTGAGGAGGCCAGTGTCAGAAGAACAGTCAGATAGCCAGGGCCTAGTCCACATAGGGCCTTATAAAGTAGGTGAGTAAACACACCTTGAAGATGACCCTCCATCTGAGTGGCAGTCAGTGCAGTTCCCACAGTACTGGGGTCACATGACAGGACCTCAAAAGGCCCGTCATCAACCTGGCAGCTGCGTTCTGCACCAGCTGCAGTAGGCAGAGGGTACCTCCAGAAACCCTGATGTAGAGAGCATTGTAGTAATTGAACCTATATGTCACAAAGGCATGAACCTGCATGGGTAGGTCTTCGGGTGAAACTAGGGGTTTGATCATGACAATGTTTCTCAAGTGGTAAAAAACACTTTGGATGACAGATGACACCTGAGATTCAAATAGCCGGCCATCATCCAGGAGCACGGGTCACCAAGATCTCGCACCCTAGGTGAGGCCATTAATGGTGTAGTCCGAAGAAAAAGAACTGAGGCCACACTGGAGTCACTCCCATCACGCCTTTGGCCTACCTCAAACACTAGGACCTCCATCTTGTCGAGATTCAGTCACAACCAGCTGGAGGATATCCAGTCATTGATCTTCGCCAGGTAGGTGTAAAGCACTTTCACAGCGTTCAATGTTCCTGGGGCAAAGGACAGATACAATTGAGTATCATCTGCATAACAGTGAAAACTCACATTGTATCACCTAATGGAATCTCCCAGGGGCAGCAAATACACTGCAAACAGTTTCAGCAACAAGATCAACCCCTGAGGTACTCCATAGCGCAGGGGCCTTGGGAAGGAGGTGAAATTTCACATCATCACCCACTGTATACTGCCAAGAAGGCAGGACTCAAACCAACTGATAAAAGTGCTGGTGAGTTCACAGTACTGTCTGAGATGATCAAGAAGCATAATATGTTATACAGTGTCAAAGGTTGAAGAGAGATCAAGGAGAACAAGAACTGACCTGTCTCCTCTGTCTCTAGCCCTGAGTAGGTCATTGTGCACCCTAACCAATGCTGTTTCAGTGCTCTGCCTGGCTCTGAATCCAGACTGGAGTGACTCATAGATATCAAAGATCACAAGGTGCTCCTCAAGCTGTTGCGACACAATTTTCTCAACAACCTTTCCCTGAAACAGGAAGCTGGAGATTGGGCGATAATTCACCAAGATATCTGGGTCGAGAGATGACTTTGGCAGAAGGGGCCTCACCAGAGCCTTTTTCAAGGAATCTGGGAAAACTCCCTCTGACAGTGAGCACTGGACTATCAAGGCAAACACTGAGCCAATGAAACTGACACATCTCATCAGAAAACGTGTCGGTGCGGGGTCCAGTTCACAATATGTGTTCTTCAGCTTTGAGATGACCTCGATGACCTGAGTCACCTCCACCAGGTTAAACTCCTTCCAGACATGTGGAGTGCCTCTGCCACATGCAAGGTGACTGCTATGAGTCACAACGTGACTCACTGATTGGATCCCCTGCCAGATGGAGAACACCCTGCCAGAGAAGAACTGAGCAAACTCATCACACAAGGTGATTGAAAAGGCTTTTTTTGGCTGCAGACAGACCAGATGCAAAAGTCTGTTGATAGTCCAAAAAAGCAGAGATGGTCAGTTCTACCCTGCAGCAATCCCCCTGGATAGGAACTCTGCCTTCATATTGTTGATTGTCCCCTAGTACTCAGCACAGTGAGAATGCAGGGCCATTTTGTCCACCTCCAACTGGGTCCTCCACCAGCAATGCTCCAACTTCCTACCCCTTCATCACCTTGAGGTCCCCATATTACCAAGGATACCTCAAGTGAGAGGATTTGGGTCATACACCAACCGGTGAGAAGGCATCGAGTGCCCTGACTACCGCTCTATTATAGGTGGCAACTGCCTCGCTTGTGCCCTTCGCACATGCAACACCTACAATAGATAGATCCACAGTCACCAAAAGTCCCTCTGGGGTCAGTCCCCTCAAAAGGCAGTAGCTAACCATCTCAAAGGGTGGACACTTGGGGGGGTCTCTGGATGAGGACTTCACCGTGAGTGATCAGACCATATGACCTGATCAATCCCAGGGTCACCTACCTCAGCCACATTGAGAACATGAGGTCCAACATGTGGCTGTGGTGATGGGTTGTGGAAGTAACTGCTTGTGTCAGGCCCAGTGATGAGATCATCTGGAGGAGGCTGGAACTCAATCACAAGGATTATTCTTCATCCCAGGCATTGAATTCACCAGCACCAAACATCTGGGGGACTCCAATACCTCGCTGATGATGAAATCCACAACTTCCTGCAGGAAATCTCCTCCTGCACCCAAGTGACAGTAAATAAGGAGAATCCTGAAGCCTGCTCCAGAACCCAATGCACTGCCACACACTCAAAGGACCTGGTGGCTCCCACTGGGTGCACGGCTAAGCCCAAGTCAGATCTAAAACAGATGACCACACCTTCGCCCCAGCATTTCTGCCTCAGGTAATGCAGCGCAGAGAACCTGGTGGGGATGGCTGCCTCCAAAACCAGTCTGGGATCATCACCCAACCAGGTCTCCGTGATGCAAGCCAGATCGACTGAGGCAATCAAGTCCACCATAACTGTGGTTTTGTTCCTTATCAATCTGGCATTGCAAAGCACTGCCCAAAGGGGACTGGTTAGTGTTGTAGTCCTTCTGACTGCCTGCCCACTCAGTCTGGTGGGACCCCTGGGGATGGAAACTAAACACATCTGGCTTCTCTCTCAGTTCCATCTGAACCCAGGATGTCTCCTGCACCTGACCATCCCAATTGTACTCACCTCTGTTAAGGCCACAGCTCTCCACCACAAACAACCACCCTGAGCTCTCAAAATACAGAGCTCACGGCAGTACCTTGCCATCATAGCTTATACAGGGAGGTTGATAAAGGGCCAGAGGTCATGCTACTGGGAGCCTCAAAGCCTATAAGTGGTGGTCCCTGGCCCTTGCACATCCCAGACAAACCAAAATATGTGCCTCAAATTCTTCCTACATTTTTCACTATACTTATTACCACACTCACACAACACAGTCATCTAATACAGAACTTTTCTAATCATGCACTCCTACATACACTCACCCCACCTACACCCAAAACTTCAACCAATGCAATTATACCCAACACCCACTAAAATCAAATATATCAGCAGTCTTGTTCACAGGAAAGAAATAGAAATAGAGTGCAAAATGTTTCCAAGTGCTCCTTTACAAAGCAATGTTCCAAAGTCCACAGAAAAACTAAATGTCTAATAAGTCACCGTTCTTCACTTTACAGCACCACTCCTACCCAGAGCACAGCCATTTGCTCTCACCACACTGTACCAGTTTCTGTTCTGGAGGCAGCAACAATCTTCTCTTACTCTCAGAATAGGGAGAGAATGCTGGCTGACAGTTTAAATAACCAGAGATAAAAATAGAAGAGATTTGAACAGTCTAAGGGACTAGCCTGGGTGGACTCTCACTCAAGCCAGAGACAGTACCCACCTCAACACAATACATAACTTAACAGGAGCTGACCAACTCACCAGACCAGAAAGCAAGGAATTTCAGCCACTCCTTTCACCAGCACCCAGAGTTCCCACAACAGATGGCACTTCAGGGAAACCCCTAGTCTGGCTGGGAAAAAACATCTAAAAAGAGACTTCAACAAAGTCCCGAAGCAACAGTTCCTCAGCAATACTGTAGATCAATTTTATTCTGGCTATGTTCCAGTACCTAGTCCTGCCGCTAATCAGACCCTCCAGGCTTGGAAACCCACACCTTCTCTGTAGATTCCCCCAATTCTCAAAGCATGATAAAACAGGCAGTCCCTGGAAGTCCCACAGTGACCTGAACCTCTCAGCAGCTCAGACAACAACAGTGAAGATTGAACCAGCTGGAAAATGATTCAACAGCACCCGGTAGAAGTCTCCAAAGATGGCTCACAGTGGCTGTAGTTTTGCTCAAAAACATCCCTTCCAAAGCATTCCAACAGGTAAACTACTTTATTTCCTAACTCTGTAAAACAAGAAAGCTAACTCCTACTTCCAGCTCACTTTAAAACCCTTGCTAGCACTAACATCCTTAACCCTCATACCTCAAACCGAAGTGTTAAAACTAGTTAAAAATGTAACAAACTTCAGAAAAACGCTGCCTTGGGAATCAGCACACAAAACAAATTTGCTGTCCTGTGAATAAATGTAAAAAAAATGGTAAAGGGCAAAGGCAAGGAGGGTCAAATCCAGGCTCTGTTCAGAGCCTCTGCAAGCAGCAGCCCAGCATGGCTGCCATATTGCTTCTACAGTTTAAAGTGCAAATTCTTGTCTCTGTTCTCTTAATACCTATCTACGCATGTACACTTTATGATGTGCCATCAGTCCATATCATATCATGGGCTATGGTACTCTCCATCCTAACATCTAAACAGGATATCTAAACCATTAACACTTCACTAGTTGTATCTGAGTGTGCTCTAGATAATGGCCGAGTTCCATTTCCATGCCTTATCTCTCTCTATCTCATTCCAGCAGATACTCATGATATGAGCTTGGACTTTGTTGCAACCTCTACTCTGTTAGTTCAATAATCATTTCTCCATGATACTATTATTCACATTCTGGTTATTAGGTGTCAAAAATATTGTTAACTATTTTGTAGTCTGGTACAATCCGTTCAGAATTTCATTTCCAGAGATTAATGCACATTCCTATTGTTACAAATAAAATAACAATATATCACATCTTAAACTTTTTAGAGGAGAGCACTGGGAAAATTCGATTTTCACTTTCATGCTGAAGAATACAATTCCTATGTACATAGGTAAATCGCCCTTTCTATGCATATCAAACACAACTCTCTGACATCTTTCATTGTTTACACAAAACTTTAATGTCTATCTGTTACCTCTAGTGTTAGATTAAGAATCTTAAAACTTTGTATAGTCCTCCACTAGCATGAAATTCATATATTAACTTGTGTTGTTTTAGCTAAAGCAAAATCCATTCTCTCCCATAGCTTTCATGCTTGCTATGTAATAACTAGTTCAGTTTTCCCTACATTTCACATGCTCAGTTAAGCTTAATCATTGAATACAGCATGCTGCACATTTCAACATAGTTCCTATGAAGTTCTATCCATACACGGTCTTACAGCAGTTATTTTCATTCTAGCTACATTTAACACATAATGTTTTAGTCACGGTGAGACTTGTCTAGTGCTACATAATTATCATTTCACTCGTCACTCTGCATTTTCCAAACCATAGTTCTCTTTTACATGTAAACCACAACCAGATATTACCAGACATACCCCCTCAAATTTCAGTAAAACAGTTTCTTTTTTTCAGACTTTAGTCTCCTATTCAATTTCCTACAAGATAATGTGTTCCACTAGGTTACTAACTATTTATGTCACTTCATAGACTTGCTGTTCCACGCATACAAGGTTAGAAGAGACTCAACCATTTTTTATGTCCTTCATGTTTAGCAGTCAGGGCATATTACACTATCTACTCACCTGTGCTGCCATTTTAAGCTCCAGGCAGGAAGGGCACAGACCTGTGACCAATTGGAAGTATCCTAGAGAGAATGTGACTTGTGTCACTCTTCCCTGGTGCATCAAATCCCCAGTGTTTTGGTTGCTTAGACACTTTAAGCCACCAGATTATCCTTATTGACCTCCTTGCAATTTTTTTAATTTTTTTACTATTTTGTATGAAAGATAAAAGGTTGTTTGAGTTAGATGCATGTCTTCATTGCTAAGCACTATGTCCCTTTGTTGCAGCATGTATTTTCAGCTGTGTAGTGCTCTACACTTTCTTGTTAGTCCAGTGTGTATATATATATATATATATATATACACATTGCCCTATGTACTGTTTCCTCTTTTTATCAGTGAGAATGTCTTGTAGAACTAGAACTCTCTTAGGTTTAAAAGGTGCATATCGGTAAGTACAGCATTCTGCCCTTCCTGACCATTTTAGAGGTGTTTCTAGAGGTGCTTTTGGTGTACAAACCATACAATCTATCTGCTTAGTTTTCATATTCCTGTTTTCTGCTTATTTTGTTGTGATATTATAGACACATTCTCTTATCCTATGCAACTAATATAGTAAAACTAAAATGAAGATAATGGTACTCTTGTGGTATGAAGTGGGGCAGGGGCCCACGAGGGCAAAACCAGTGGCGAAATGACTATCTGGATGGAAATAGAAATATTTATCTTGCATGTTTACTTTTCATTTTTTCCAACATACAGACCAATTTAGATCTTCATTCAGACCCCATCTGTCTGCTATCATGTATAAGGTGCAGATCCAGTATGTCTCTCATTTCTCTAGCAGGTGATTCCAGTCCCCTCCTCTTAATGGGGGTTCCACTTTTTCAATTGCCCAGAACATGAGGTTAGAGACAGAATGTTTGGCTTCACTTAAAATGGCAGCATAGAAGAGCAGACAGCCTATATGTTCTGACTGTCAACATGAAGGAAATACAAAATGGGTGATTCTCTTCAAACCTTGTATGTGCTTAACAGCAAGTCTGTGTAATGATATACAGAAAATAGTGACCTAGTGGAATACATTATCTTGTAGGAAATCAAATAAGAGACACTAAAGTCTGAAAGAAAGAAAAGAAGATACTGTTACACTGAAATTCGAGAGAGGTATGTCTGGTAATACTTGGTAGTGGTTTACTTGTAAAAGAGAACAGTGGTTTAGAAAATACAGAGTGAAGAGTGAAATGAGAATTATGTATCACTAGACAAGTCCCATCTTGTCTAAGACATTATGTGTTAAATGTAAATGGAATGAAAATTACTGCTGAAAGACTGTGTATGGATAGACCGCCATAGTAACTGTGTTGAAACACACAGCTTGATGTATTCAATGGTTAAGCTTAACTGATCATGTGAACTGTAGTGAAAACTGAACTAGTTATTACATAGCAAGCATGAAACCTATGGGAGAGAAAGTGAATTTCACATTAGTTAAAACAACACAAGATAATATGAATTTTGCACTGGTGGAGGACTATATGAAGTTTTAAAGTAGCAGTATTTGTTAGTAACCATACACATTTTTCAAATAATAAGGTTTGCCTAGGAAAAATATCAAGATACACATTTTTTTCATTTTCTTTCATTCTTGAACCAAGATATGGGGTCTTAAAGTTTTAGACATACCCACACCCAAGCCATGCCAATGCCACACCCAACATGAAAAAAAAAGAAATAGTTTGTGCTGTTTACTGTAAGAATCATGCAGAAGAACCATCCTATTACAACTACAGCATGAATCTAGCATGTACATTCAAGAAGCAACACCAGGGGAAGAGATTTTTAAATATGGTGAATGGCAGCCATGTTTAATGACATAAGTAATTAATTACTAAATCAGCTTTAAAAAAGTTTTAAAAACATCTGAGAAAACAGAAAAATATATACTGAGCATGAATGTTAAGTTATCAGAAATACATTTTTGCTAAAAAAAATATATGATGAATTATTTCGCCAACTAACAAGTACTGCTGCTTTAAGATTCTTAATCTAACACTAGAGGGTAACAGACAGACATTAAAGTTTTGTGTAAACAATGAAAGATGCCAGAGAGGAGTTGTGTTTGATATGCATAGAAAGGGTGATGCACATATTCACATTGGAATAGTATTCTTCTCCATGGGAAAGAAATGTAAAAAGAAATCAGAAAAGCTAAATTGAAAACAGAGACATATATTGCATTGCAGGCAAAAAAAGGAAACAACAAAGTATTATTTATCTATCTAAATATATTCTATAAAAAATAGGATTGTAAGGTAGGTCCTTTAATTGTAAATGATTTGGCAATACCACAGACAACTTAAATGGCAGAAGTGCTCAATATGCATTGTTGTAAAGCCTTCAGCCAATCAGGGAATAGGGATATTGAGTTGAGTCTTATATTAAATAAAATTGAGATCACCATAGATATTATTAAAAAATAAATTAAATTAAGAAAGGCTCCTATCCTTGACTTGATGCTATTTCTGGAGATGTCATTTTATTAATGAAGGAGCACTTATGCTTACTACTTAAATTGATATTTGAAAAAAGCTTGAATTCAGGCAATGTACCATTAGATTGGAAACAAAATAATGTAGTTCCATTGTTTAAAAAAGGTGATACAAGTTCCTCTGACAAATATTGTCCCATTAGTCTCACCCCTATATTTGGAAAACTTTTGGAAAGAATAATTAAAGATGAATTAGCTCCAATTTTAGCAACAGTAGATTCCAGCCAACATGGGTTTGTAATAGGACAATCTTGAGCAACTAATCTTGTGAGTTTTTATGATGACATTAGTAATAATTTAGATTAAAAAAGTCCTGTGTGATGTTATTCTGTTGGACTTTAAAAAAAGCATTTGATTCTGCTCCACTTGGGGCAATTATCCAGAAACTACAAGCTCGCAACATTAATCCTTTGTTTACACTCTAGATAGCAGATTGGTTGTCAAACAGAAAACAGAGTTATTGTGGATTGCTATCATTTAGATTGGCAGTCAGTTGAAAGTGGCATACCTCATCATCAGTTTTGGACCCTGCTATCTTCCAAATATTTATTTATGATTTATCTATAAACACTAAAAGCAATATCTTAAAATATGCAGATGATTGTAAACTTGCAAACATTTGCAGGTCACCCTCTGATTTTGAGATTATTCAAAAGTATTTACACATTCTAGAAATGAGGTCCACTAAATGGAATCTAAAGTTTAATTCTTCTAAATGTTGTGTAATCCACTTGGGCAAAGAGAACCCAAGAAACAAATATCATTTGTATAATGAAGTATTAAGTGGTAAAGAAGAGGAGAAAGACCTTGGAATAACTATAGATTCCAACTTAGACTTTGATGTACATATTATAAATACCATCAGTAAAGCTAATAAAATTTGGTGGTCTATTAGGCATAAATATAATATCTTGTGATCCATATATCCTACTGGCCCTGTATAAAGCCTATGTCAGACCTTGTTTTGACTATGTATCCCAACTATGGAGTCCTTTTAGAAAGAAGGATACAAGTAGAATTGAAAAACTTCAGAGAAGAATCACAAAAACAATTTGTCATGATAAAACTGTGACTTACGAAGAAAGGAGTCACAAATTTAATCTAATGTCTCTAGAACAACGTAGATTAAGAGGAGATCTTTTATTTACATTGGACATCCTTCAAAACTTAGAATTAACATTAGTGTGTGGGCTTGAATTCAAACAACTATCAGTTAATACTAGAAGTCATTCGCTTCAATTGATGAGAAGTAAATCTCATACAAAGAAATGGCGTACTATTTATCTCAAAGAATAGTTAGTCCATGGAATAACCTACCTACAACTTTAATTGTCAGTAAGAGTAAAATTATATTTAAAAACAGGCTAGATCATTTTCTAAAAACAAGTAAATCCCTGACTTGCTATATGTAATTTTAATAGCATTATGGTCAGTTAGCCTTCTTGCTCTTTAATTTTCTGAGTATGATTCTGAGTAAAGTGAAAATAGCACTTTCCCAGCACTTTCTTCTACAAAGTTTAAGATGTGATACAATAGTGTTATTTTATTTGGAACAATAGGAATGTGCATTAATCTCAGGAAATGAGATTCTAAATGGAGTATACCGATACAGACTATAAAATAGGTAAAAACAATTTTGACACCTAATAACCAGAATGTGAATAATACTATCAGGGAGAAACGATAATTGAACTGACAAAGTAGAGGTTGTAACAAAGTTTTAGCTGATATCATGAGTATCTGCTAGAATGAGAGAGAGATAATGCAGGGAAAAGGAACTCAGCCATCATCTAGAGCACATTCAAATAGAACTGGTGAAATGTTAATGATTTAATAGATATGCTGTTTGGGTGTTAAGCCAGAGAGTAACATAGCCCATGATATGATATGGACTGATGGCATGTTGTAGAGTATACATGAGTAGATATGTACGAAGAGAAAAGAGACAGGAATTTGCATTTTAAAATGTATAAATGTGAATAATAATATTTTACTGTAATATTGCAATATGAATATAATTTTTTGAATATGCTTGTGCACAGAACCTCTCCCCTAATAAGCCCTATGGTAGAAACATTGAGAATAAAGAGGATTCTGGTCATAAAATAAAAATGTGATTTCATATATATATATATATATATATATATATATATAAGAATATATATACATATGAGACATTTTGTGAGCATGACTGACTTTTTTCATTTTTCGCTACAATACTTTTGCCTGCCAGCCACACAACAATACTGATTCTACATAACATTCTTGGAAAAGGTACATGCCCAGCACCCAGTAATGACAAAGCTTGATTGCTGGTCAGAAACATGGCAGCTGGGGTTCAATGCTAAGAAGTGCAATGTCATGCACATGGGATCCAGGAACCCTGGTAGTAGCTACTGGCTGAAGGGTGTGCAGTTAGACGTTTCAGAGGAAGAGAAGTGTCATAGCAATAGGCTTGAATATCCATTATGCATTATGACATTTAGCTCTACCTCAAGCCTTGCTTCTACGAATCATATATACAAAGAAAACTTGGATCACAATTTCCTTTTTCACAGTCTACTGTATAAAATGCTTTAGATAATTATGAATAACATTTCTGTCACATCCTTGGAGATATAGTAAAAGAGATTTTATTTTTCCCTGTATAATATAACTAATTGTTGCATAGATATAAAATATTGTAAACACTGTAAAAAGTCGCATATGGTATACATAAAACAACAACGATTTTAGAAAATAAAACAAGCAAAAATTTAAAAACAATGGATAAGAGAAACTATACACTCCATACTGTTTTAATATGCTTTGATTGGACAACACTATTATTCATGTATAAGCACTTGTAAGTTTTTTTTGAATTAGTGTCCTAGATTGTTTCTTTGTATAAAACATATTCAAATACCTTTTTCACATGCAAACTGTTTATATCTTTGTATAGATTTGAACTTTTCTACATAACAACATTCTAATATTTAAGAAATTATTTGTCCCATGCAACCCCCAAGCTAAGTCCAATTAGAACATTATAAAAATGATTTATAAAGTAATACTCAAGACATTAGGTAAGCTGTAGAGTCTGGACTTTCTTCTTAATTTCAGGTTGTTGGTGAGAACTGTTCTTCCCCTGGATGGCAAAAGACCTTGTAGTGGCTGGATCGTGTTGTTGTTCCTGTTTTTATTCATGCTCAAACCTTAGACACTGGTCCCATCTAGCATCAACACAGCAATGCAGACTTGTTTCTTGGCTGGTATAGACACAATCCTTTGTCCAAATTTGGCAGGAAATTCAAAACACTACTATAACAGTAAAAATGTCCATTTCACGAACAGAGATGTTTACTGCTTTATAGTTAGAGAGAAACCTGAAGCTGGTTACCAGGTGATTAGCTTTATTACCTCTTACCAGATCATCATTACTGTCCTGCTCTCACATCATTTTACAAGTTTTGCTTCGTTCTTGTAAATTAGATGGTGGTAGCTAGTCCCTCTTTCTCCGGACAGCATCATTTGCACAGTCTCTGTATCTGGGCAATGTTTTCTTTAAAACTGCTTTTCCTCCTTGTATCCACATGCAATTAGATACAGACTAGAAACATATGTTTTCACATTCAGAGTAAAATGTTAAGTATTTTGATACCAAACATCACATGGGTATCATTAATATAAAGTCCATATTTTTAACGGTACCTCTTAGACACTGTTTCCTTGCAGATTTCCTAAAAAATACTTATACTGTACCTGCTTGATATACATTTTTTTGCAGTTCGAAATGAGGTATTTTTATTCAAAATCCACCTTTAGGAAAGTGTATTTAGACCAAAATGTCTTTTAAGATAAGGAATGTTTTTGTACTCCAAGAGTACACATCCATCAAAGCTGTCAACCCTATTTACAACAAAACCTTTTAAGACTGTATATCTCAGTTCTGTATCAACTCACACATGTATAAATTATATATTTGAACTTGCCTTGAGATCATCTCTCCAGAGATATTAAACACAGATATGCCAGTTCTTAGACTTTCAGTACAGAATATTTTGGCAAAAAACGAGCTTCCTCCAGCAGCTGCAAGTATCAAACTTGGCCAGTTGATAGGCTGAAATGTTCTTGATCAGCAGATGTAATATGCTGGCAGCATCAAAAATAACTGCAGTAAAAAAAGATTTTTCTGTTCAATAGTAAAACACAAAGAATTGTGTAAGATTGCTCATACACAACAAGGGTATTTTTCACTCGAGAGGTTTCCATAGTAACTGGAGACCTAGAGAGTGCAGCTCAAGAGGTCTTGTTACCATGCAAACCTCGAGAGTTGAAAAATACCATAGTTGTGTATGAGAGATCATACACAGTCTTTTATAGTGTATCGTCACTCATACAAAGACTGTCCTTACTTTCTTGCTGGTTTATGTGGTAATTTTCTCCTCCTCCAGCCTGTTTCATCACCATGGCTATTCTCAGAGGATCGCTGGTCACCTGATCATGCATGCGCACCCACCTTCTAAGTGTTATGCTGCACTAGCTACGTAGCTAGTGCAGCACAATAGCTAAAATGATGTAGCTAGTGCAGTGTAACGTTGTTGCTGATGGAATGGATTTCCATCCACAACAGCGTTCCACCATACACTATACATTTGTTTTAAATCTGTAATAACTCTAAGAGAAGTCTCTAGTAATTAGATTCTGAATTCTATGGTATGTGGTTGTTAGGCAACTTTATTTGGTACCAGGCACAGCTAGCTCACCCATAGTCTTGAAGAGACATATTTCTTCACTGGATCAAAAAGTGAGATTTTAAACTGTGAGCTAAACTTTTTTTTTTTTTGCTTTTTGCAGAATCCATCTAAGCAAATTTTAAGCTTGGAATCAAGTTTTTTTCCTGCCCAGAAAGTTTATACAGGTAGGAGTTTAAACCAGCTGTCTTTGTATTACTTCCCATTTACATTAATTAATGATTAGACATAATAAAGAATATAAAATATTATACAATGGCAAGAACATTTCCTGGACTCTGATTGGTCAGTCTGGGGCTGGACCCATAATGTTATCCCAACATAACATCATGGGTCTAGTCTCAGCACTGTGAACCAATATAGATGACACTATGGATGCCATGCTCTCTTTTTTTGCATCTTCTCTTAAGAAACTAAAATATTTTTCCACACTAATAAAAACATTCTTTAAAATTACTTTTTTATTTTATATATAACAGTAAGCCATTGTATAATAGGAATAATGCACTCCAGGGTGTGTGTCATGCTGGGATAACGTCACTTCTGGGCTGATTAGTCACACTCAGCCTGCGGCCTCATGCCTAATCACCCCAGGTGTGACGTTATCCCAGCACGACACACACCCCGTCATGCATTATTCCTTTAGTAATTATAAAATAATGCAAAATGACAACACTATTATACATATTTTTGTGATCTAGGCTTTGTCCCCACAGAAGGAAGTGGGAATACTAGTCACAGGGGACATTAATAATTCTGCACAGTGCAGAAAGGTGGCAGCCAAAGCTAATAAGATGCTGGGGTGCATTGCCAGAGGAATCATCTCTAAGAAAGAGGAAGTTATTCTGCCACTGTACAGATCGCTGGTGAGACCACACTTGGAGTACTGTGTATAGCTCTGGTGCCCCTATTTAAAGAAGGATGTTAAACTACTGGAGGTGGTGCAGTGTAGGGAGACAAAGATGATCCTTGGAGTGGGAGACAAACCATATGAGGAAAGACTGAGGAAGCTCAATATGTATTCTCTGGAGGATAAAAGAGAGAGAGTGGAGATGACCGTGGCCTTCAAGTACTTGAAGTTCATAAATAGGTTTAGTACTGAGGGCATTTTCTGACTAAAGGGGGGGAAGAACACAAGGGTGCAAAGTCTGAAATTTGAGGGGAGAAATTCAAGAGGGAAATGAGGAGGCACTATTTCACAGAAAGGGTGGTAGCAAGCTGGAACAAGCAGTCAGAGAAGGTGACATTGCTGAAAACTGTGGGCAGTTTTAAAAGTGTGTGGGACACAGTCAATTGTAAGGTCAAAACTGAGGGGAAGCTGGGGAGGGGGGAGTCAGTGGTCTGGGGTGGTAAATCAGATGCATGGGGCAGGGGTGGGGGGCAACTGTAGTAGATTAGACTGGGAACGCTCATTCGAGCAGATTTGATAGACTGTCTGGCCTGTATCTGCTGGAATTTTTATGTTCGTATGTATGTTTGTGTCCATCTCCACAAGTTTGCCTGTGGTCAAACACCCTTTTCCATGGCCTGCAGTATTGTGGGAACTAAGCCAGGCTCAGACCAGTGTCCTGGTAAATAGATTCATTACCTTGTTGGTGATTTCTCTGCTTAGGTTTGGGGTCAACACATGGGAAAATAAGGGGCTGGGCAACTCTCTCTCCTCCATTCCTATCCATGCTGGTTGAAGGCCACAGGGCTTTTCTGCATCTGCTATGAATGCCAGATAAGCTGCTAAGAAGTAGTGTCAAACATTAGGCTGATTCAGGCCTTCCTTTCCATAGGCCTTCTGCAGTGTATCCTGCTTTATCCTGGCTTTCCCTTCCCCTTCAAAGGAAAGAATTAAGGTGACCTTTTACTGCTGTGCAAAATTTCATGGAGACCCACACTGGGAGCACCTGGAATACTGTATATAAATACACTTGGGAAGAATGCTCATCTTTTTCATGTTAACCCTGCTAACTGAGGTAAAAGGAAGGGTATTCCAACACTCATATTCCCCCCAATTGGGGTCAGTATTGGTTTATAGTTTTTGATCCAGAATTGAGTAAGCTTCCTAGGAAGTACCACACCCAGATGCTTCAACTCTGCAACAGGCTATAGTACAGCTCCTCCCCCCACAGTCAGGGTGGGTTAACACCCCACTTCCCAGGGGTAGTCACTCACACTTGGCGCAGATGATTTTTTGACTGCAAAAGGGGCCTTAGGTGGTGAAGAGTTCCATGAAGGCCAGAAAAGAAACTTCTCACTGTGAGACGTACAACAGCACATCATCTACACATAGGGAAATGACATGATGTGTCCTATTTATTGTTTCATCGCTAATGCTACTGCCAGGGTTTTCATTGTGAGCACATAAAGAAGGGGAGAGAGGAGGCAGCCCTGTCTAATCCCCCCGGTGAATAAAAGCAGCTAACTATTGGTTGCTGGTGAGTATCTGCACCTGTAGTGATCTGTACAAGACCACCACTTATAATCTTATATGGGGACCCAGACCAAAGTTTACCAGGGTTTTGACCATAAAAGGCCACTTGACCCTGTCACTGGGTTTCTCTGCATCCAGTACTGGGCTGAGAGGTCTTCCCTGCAATACACTTCAACATGGCATTTATTGACTACCTTATGTTGTTTTTGTGAGGCAAACCTTGACAAAACCTTCCTAATCTTCATGTATTAAAGATGGGATCATTTTTTCAAACCCCAGGAATCCCTCACTATTGCTCGGCAAACTGCAATCATTCCCCTGGAATGAACTGTCCCAAAGTCTAAAATTGTATGCTAATTAGGGAACTTAGAATGAAATTCAGAAATCTACTGTGGTCATGCTCTTCCTTGCCCTCTAATGGCAGATTTATTTCTGCACCTGTGTGGATACTTTGCTCTGAAGACACTCTTCACAGTGCCGACATCCTGATTGATTCCTTGTTAATTTCATTTTAGTTTCTTGTTAGTTAGATTTTTGATTACATAAAAACATACATATGAACATATGAAGGAGCCAGCAGAAGAAAGCAATTCTGTCTATCGAGTCTGCTCTCGTGGCAGAATCCCCAGTTTATACTACTGACCCTGCTCCCCCTTCCTTGGTCCCACCTTCCATGCTATCTGCCCCCCAAAGTCCCATGGTTTACCCTTGTCTATCCCAAGCCATCTTGAAACTTCTCACTGGCTTCACTGAGACCACTTCCTCTGGCAGCCCATTCCAACTGGCCACCAAACTCTCCATTAATAAATGTTTCCTAACACCCCACCTTAACCTCCCCCCTCCAGCTTTAGACTGCATCCCCTAATGGTTTGGTTGCCCCTTATCTTGAAGAGACACTCCCAAGCCACGTTATTTATTCCCTTCAAGTATTTGAAAGTCTCTATCATGTTCCTTCTGTTCCAGTTGTCTCCTCTAGGGAGTTCATCCTCAGGGCCCCCAAACTCTCATTTTGTGACATACACCACTGACCTGCGATCATTTTAGTTGGCCTCCAGACCTTCTCCAGTAGGTTGATGTCCTTCTTAAGGTATGGACAACAGAATCTTACCTCATACTCTAGATGTGGTATGACCAGCAGCCTGTACATGGGCAGTATAACCTCCTTCCACCTACTACTGATTCCCCTGGCTATACACCCTAGCATCATGTCTGCATTCACTGCTGTCTTTTTCACTGCAAGGGGTGCTTCAGGTCATTAGTTATCATCACTCCAAGATCCTTTTCCTCCTTCATTGCTGCTACCCTGACTCCCACCAAGTAGCACTTTCCGTGTGTTCTTTACTCAGCATGTATAACTTTGTATTTCTTGGTGTTGAAGCCAAGTTGACAGATCCCTGACCATCTGTCAAGTTTACTGAGGCCTTCCAGCAGGTCTTGTATCCCTTCCACCATGTACACCCTCCCAAAGAGTTTGGTGTCATCTACAAATAGGTAGATTTTGCCCTTAATGCCCTCCACAATGTCATTAATGAAGACCTTGACAATACTGGCCCCAGCACAGATCCCTACAAGATCACTCTGGTGACTTCTGTGGTGCTGGATAACTCTTCCCCTACTAACAGCCTTTGAGTCCTGTCCCTCAGCTAGCTCCATACCTACCTGGTCATTTTCTCCACAACCCCAAGATCTACCAGTTTCCTGATCAACCTCATGTGGGGTACAGAGTCAAAGGCCTTGCTGAAATCCAGGTAAAGGATGTCTACCACCTGGATCCTGTCTACTGCCCTGGTGACCCAGTCAAAGAAGTCAATCAGATTTTTTGGCCTGATATTCCTCCCACAAATCCAAGCTTTCTCTCATTCTGGACACCATTCTCCTCCATAAACCTTATCAACCTTTCATTAAGTATGGTCTCCCTGAGCTTGCACACAATTGAGGTCAGACTGATCAGCCTGCAGTTCCCTGGGTCACCCCTGGGACCTCAATTGTGGAGGGGCACTACATATGCCATTCTCCAGTTCTGCTGTGTGACAGGGAGATCCTGCCACTCTTGTGGACCAACCTTTTTCTTAAAAGCTGTTGCAACAGTTCTTCTATTTCTTAGACTAATCTATCTTTTACAATTTCTAGTGCATAAGGTTGGCCACCTATGGGTGCCTCCTCTCCTTCTTGACTATGTTATAGTGTGTCCTCTTTCATTTTCTATTTCCCTCTCAGGTCCTCATACAGGGAAGTTATTGTGGTGACCTCCAAGCTGATGTAAAACAACAGGCTGTGTTTCTTGTTGTTGGATTTAGTATGCAATAGCACTATGTCATAAAATACCTTCATGTATATGCCTTATGTGTATGAAACCTGTAAACATTGAAAATACCATGGCACTAGATGTTTTTGAGAAAGGTAAAAAGTTACTAGGGAATTGTATTATAAAAATTAAGTTACTGGGGTAGAGATATCAGAAAACCCCTGTTGTGTTATTAAAATGCATATAAATTACAGATTGTTTGAGAGGCCCTTTAGCACCATGCATTCCTGCTTTAAGCTGAACCAGCTTAAAATGTCACAGTGATTTGCATATACATCCCATGATGCTTTGCATTACTGAGGTATATGTGATGTTGTGTTTCTTTGAAACTTGCCTTTATTGGCAATGTCTTTTGGGGTAACCCTTGCTGCAGTGCTTCTGCATGAAGTTCTTTGTCTTTAACTTGTTTTTGTTACTTTTTTTTGAGCTACCCATCACCCAAACGCACAAGACCCACAGGAAAGATAGATCAGTAGATCAGTGGGTCAGTAGGTGCTGACTAAGTGCAAAGGAAAGACATGCATAGTCTGTTGATGCAAACTGATGTATTGAAGAAGGGGATATTCCAGTGCTTAAGGTCATCCCGTGTTTTAAATAAACATCACACACAGATTGTGTGTTGAACCTGAAGTTCTGTATCTAATCCATCTGTTTTCCCACAACCCCGCCATATGCAGCACCATGCTTGACTCCATGGAACTATTGAAGAGGTCTGTCAGTGACCACACAACCTCCCCGTCAGTTCTCTCAGTACCCTTGTGTGTACACCAACTGGTCCCAGTGACTTGTCCGCCTTTAGTGCTAGCAGCCCCTCCTTCACTCTGTCCTCCTTTATTACCACATCAGTGCCCCCTACTCCTCCTTCTCCTCCCTGACAGCACCTATCTCTGCTTCAGTGAGGGTATTTTTTGTTGTTTGTGCTCTATTTCTTTGGTTCCCTCACAGTTCCAGGGAACTGAGAAATTAAAAAAGCACAGTTCCCACCTTACTGGAACCACATTACATCACATAAATATTATTCAATTTTGTTTTATTTAATTTGAAGTGAATTTGCCTTATTTTGGATAGCGATGCCCATTTTTTCTTCACTGCTTGCAATTCTTGTTCACTATGTCCAGGTTCTGAGTTTAGGGACCAAGACAATATTTGTACTGGATTGGGCATATTTTATTCTATTATTCATATACATTACTTTTGCTTTTTACATTTGACTTGTGGTTCCTGTTTTCTGTGGAACCAAACTGCTAACTTATTAGAACTGCCCTTTTTTTATCCCTTTGGGTTGTCAGTGATTGGAATGTCTGATAAGCCCAAGAAAAGGACAGAACCCACAGGTCTTAAAAATTGTGCCAATTTTTTTTTAAACTCCTGGCTAAGGCAGAGTACCACAGGTTGTATTTTACCTGCCTGGGTCCTGACCACAATTTTTCAAGTTGTGAGCTCTGCATCATGTTTTGCCCATAACACTAAAAAAGAGGTCTAAAAAACTTGAACATATTATGGTTTCTCAGTCTGCCTGCTGCTCACATCCAAGCTCTGGGGAGAGTCTTGTTCCTCATAGTAAGCCGAAGTGCAAGTCTGCTAAGGGTGACAAAGAGGCCAGGTTGACTGACAGAGAGACCCCAGAGTCCTCAAAGACTAAACAGTTCACTAAGCATGCATAGGAACCAGCGTCTGCCAATAAAAAGTAGAATGAGAAGCATGTTACTGCCCCTCCTCCTGAAGAAGCAAGGATACACCAGTTGACAAATCTAAAATGCACTTTCCAGAGGACATGGCTATGACATGGTAGTTTTTCCTGGCTTTCCAGACTATGGGAGTCTTTACTGTATGTCCAAGCCAGCCTCCCCCCCCCCAGGTTTCTGTACCTGTACCTTTACCAATGCCTGTAGTGGAGAACGCTGAGCTGTTTCATAAAGAAGAGGAGGCAGAGGGTGAACCCATACAGCCTCATGGTTCACCTGTTCAGGAGTTTGGTTCCCCTCAATTTTCTCCTGAGGATTACAACTTAAACTATTATTTTGTGAGGCAGATGACATGCACTCTCAACCTCTCTCTCCACAAGAAACAGCAGAGGATGAGGATGAGGTGAAGTTTTTAGATATGATGAGCTTCATGTCCACAAAGAGTTTGTTTCTGCCTATTCACAAATCTTTTAAGAAGGCCACCTCCAAAATCCTGGTGGCCCCCACTTCTGCATCTGGCATAGAAAAAAGAGTTGAGAAGAAATACCAGCTATATAGGCAGGGTGCTGAGTACCTGTATACTCACCCTGACTACATAGGGGTGGTGCAAACTGCTTCCTGTGATAAGGCCAAGATTCCCCATTCCTCTCAACCCCCAGAAAAGGATTCAATAAAGCTGGACAGCATGGGCAGAAAGGTACTGGATATACCTCAGCTTCCCTTTTGCTGAGGTAGGCAGTTTATATGACCTACTCAGCTCAGTACCAGAAGGCACTTTGGGGCTCTGTGGTGTCTATGATCAAGAAAGCTACTATTGACCTAGCTCAGGACCTGACCAACACAGCAAAGGCTGCCATGGATTCCACCAAATATCAGTTTTACATGGCCACGGATGCCATTGACAATGCTTCCAGAGAAATGGCACATGCAGTATTCTTGAGGAGGTTTTCATGGTTTAGGACTAAAAACATCTCATAGGATGCTTAGACTAAAGCCATGGATTTCACCCTGTGAAGGAAATTCCTTGTTTGGGGACAAAACAGAGGCCTACATGATAAAGGTGGACAAGTATAAGACAACCAAAATGTAATACTGAGAAGGAGAAGGCCTTCACTTCCCATAGGCCTTACAGAAGGGAAGGGAAGGGAAGGGCAGGGGTTATTTTCCCCTGGCATATGTGACTTTTGGTTACCTCCATAGGGTTTTCTTCAGGAGAAGAGATAAGTTTGGGGTAAGCAGGATGAAGCCACCCCAACCAACAAAGTATAGGAAAAACAGAACCCCTGACATGCCAGTCCACGTTACCCAGCCATTTCCAGTGGGTGGAAGGTTGGCTCACTATTTCCCGGTGTGGAAAAACATTACCACAGACAAGTGGGACCAAGGAAATAGTGAACCATGGTCTCTCCTTGCACTTTAAAAACTTCCCAAAACTGCAGGTGCACAGGGCCTTCCCAACTCATACCCAAGCAGAAAAATTCCTGCTGGAGTTGGAGGTGAAAAAGCTGTTTCAGGCCAATGCAGCGGAAAGAATTCCCCCTTCCTAATGTGGAAAAGGGTTGCACTCAAGATACTTCCTGACCCACAAGAAAAATGTAGAGGGGTACCCCATTTTAGATCTAAGATTTCTGAACAAATACTTGAAAAAAGAAATGTTCAAGTTGGTGACATTGACCACAATGATCCCATTCCTGCAACAGGGACATTGGCTGGGGTCACTGGATTTGAAGGATGCCCACTTCCACATTCCAGTAGGACCTTCTCACAGAATGTACCTCAAGTTCAGGGTAGGGCACTGCCACTACCCGCTCATGGCCGTACCTTTCGGCCTGTCCTCAGCACCCAGGGTCTTTACAAAGTGCCATGCAGTAGTCGCAGCTTACTTGAAAAGACAAGGTGTAGTAGTCTTTCCTTATCTGGACAATTGGCTAGTCCCTGGAGGGTCATACCAGAAGGCTAAAGCCTCCCTCCTGCTCATCAAGACAACCTACAGGGTCTAGGATTTCTGGTAAATGTTCCAAAGTCCCAGACACAACTTGTTCAGGTACTGGACTTCATAGGAGCAAATCAGAACACCTGGAAGTGAAAGGCTTTTCTCCCTCAGGAGAGGGTGGCAAGCATCACAGACCTTGCAAGGTCTTTCAAGGTTGGACTGCCCAGACTAGCAAAAGTCTTCCTTCAGTTGCTGGGTCATATGGCTGTCTTAAATGCTGTGGTTCAAGGCAACAGGTTTAAAATATGGGATTTTCAGTACCAGCTAGGGTCTCACTCATCCCAAAGGTGGGAACCTCTTCCAAGACTAGTACCAGTTAGAAGGTGCCTCCTAAAGGCATTGGACAGGTGGAAGGAAGAGGGGAACCAAAGGGGAGAACTAGTGACACCACTGACTACCCTTTTTAACAAATCATGGGAGAATGGTGTTGTACCTGAGGACTGAGGAATGGAGGTGGGCAGATGTGATCCCCCTTCACAAAAGTGGGAGCAAGACAGAGGCAGAAAACTACAGACCTGTCAGTTTGACCTCAGTGATAGGGAAAATGATGGAATCACTTCTGAAGGAAATAATTGTTGTTTACCTAGAGGCCAATGGGGCACAGGACCCAAGGCAGCATGGATTCACAGTGGGAAGGTCATGTCAGATGAATTAAATCAATTTCTTTGACTGGGTGACCAAAATAGTAGACCAGGGAGGGGTTGTGGACATGGCCTACCTAGACTTTAGCAAGGCATTTGACACAGTACCGCAGAAAAGATTAATAATCAAATTAACCAGCCTGGGGGTGGGTCCCAGGGTGGTAGCCTGAGTAAAACATTAGCTGCCCAACAGGACACAGAAGGTAATTGTAAACGGAGTCCACTCTGAAGAAAGAGGGGTTACTAGTGGGGTACCGCAGGGTTCAGTACTGGGTCCAGTCCTTTTTAATGTCTTTATAAGTGACATTGCAGAGGGACTGGAAGGAAAAGTATGCCACTTTGCAGATGACACAAAGATCTGCAACAGGGGTGATACACAAGGAAGCATGAAATGGATGAAAAGGGACTTGGCAAGGTTGGAGAAGGTTCCTCAAGGGAATCAACAAAGTCCAAGATGGTAGCATCTTTCAGATAAAGAGATGTTCAAAAACAAGGGGACACAATTTGAAGAAAGAGGGGGGACAGCTCAGGGGTAATGTGAGGAAGTATTGTTTCACAGAGAGGGTGGTGGACAAATGGAATGGTCTTCCAGAGAAGGTTGTTGGGTCCAAAACAGTGGGGAAATTCAAGAATGTGTGGGACAGACATAAAGCAATTCTTGTGGGGGTAGGAAGAAATAGGCTGTTGGTTAACTGGGATCTGCAGCTTATGAAGTAGATATGGAAATGGCAGACTAGGCGTGCCAAGCTATCCTTATCTGCCATCAAAGTCTATGTTTCTATGTTTCTACGATTCTCAGAGTGGGAGTTCTCTTCATAGAAACATAAAAAAATAGAAACATAGATGTTGACGGCAGATAAGGACTACAAGACCCATCCAGTCTGACCAATTTTTCTATCTTATGAATGTGCCATAGGCCCTTACTGTGTCAATGGTCTATTTATTCATACTTATCTATATTGCTCCCTTGTGCCTATCCCAAGTCTGTTTGAAGCCCTGCTCTGTATTCATATCCACCACTTCCTGAGGTAGGCCATTCCATGCATCCACCACCCTTTCTGTGAAAAAGTACTTCCGCACATTACCCATCAATCGGCCTCCCTCTAATCTCATGTTTTGTCCTCTTGTCCTGCTATTTTTCTTATACTGAAACATGTTAGACACTTTCACCTTGCTAATGCCCTTAAGATATTTGAATGCCTCAATCATATCACCTCTCTCCCTCCTTTGCTCTAGGGTATACATATTGAGCTCTGTTAATCAGTCCTCATGTTTTCTGATGCATACCTTGCACCATTTTGGTTGCTCTTCTCTGGACTGCCTCCATTTTATTAATGTCCTTGTGCAACTGAGGCCTCCAGTATTGCATGCAGTACTCCAGATGGGGCCTAACTTGTGTCTTGTAAAGAGGGATTATTACCTCTCTCTTATGACTTGTGATACCCCTACTAACATTCCCCAACATCCCTCTAGCCTTACCTACTGCCTTTATGGTCTGCTAGGATGATTTCAGGATATCTGTGATGATGATGCCCAAGTCACTTTCTTCCCTTGTGATTGCCAGCAACTCCCCTCCCAACCTAAAGGTAGCTTTAGGGCTTTTCTTCCCTATGTGCATGATCTTGCACTTCTTCACGTTAAACCCCAGTTGCCACTTTTCAGACCATTTTGCCAGATTTTCCAGATCTCTTCTCATTCTGCCCACCACAACTGGATCATCTACTCTTTTGAAGATCTTGGTGTCATCTGCAAGCAAGCGAACCTTAACCTCCAGTTCATCTGTAATGTCACTGATGAAGATATTAAAGAGGACTGGCCCAAGGATTTATTCCTGAGGTACCCCACGTGTGACTTGCATCTCTTCTAACTGTATACCGTTTACCACAGCACTCAGTTTTCTGCCTGCCAACTAGTTTGCCACCCAGTTGACTAACTTCTGACCCACTCCTAGCCTACCCAGCTTATTAATCAATCTTCTTTGTGGAACAGTATCGAAAGCTTTGCTGAAGTCAAGGTAGGCAACATCAACTGCACCCCCTTTGTCCACCACTCTGGTTACCCAGTCAAAGAAATCTACGAGATTTGTTTCACAGGACCTTCCTGTTATAAACCCATGTTGTCTTGGATATTGTGCTCTTATGGATTCCAGGTGTTGCATTATCCTTTCCTTAAGGAGTGCCTCCATAATCTTGCCCACTACTGCGGTAAGACGGATTGGTCTGTAGTTCCCTGCCTCCTCCCTGCTGCCACTCTTGTGGAGCGGGATCACATGAGTGCTTCTCCAGTCTTCTGGGACCTCTCCTGTGCTCAGAGAATCATTAAACAGTTCTGCTAGTGGCTCTGCTATTTCCACTCTTAGCTCCTTTAGTATCCTGGAATGTATACTATCAGGTCCTATTGCCTTGTTCACCCTGAGCTTAGTGAGCTCTTGTAGGACCCTTTCTTTTGTGAAGGGACTTGTGCACATCTCTCTGCCCCCTGAGTCCATGGTGCTGAGCTGTTGGCTCTGCCCTACCTGCTCCTCAGCAAATACTGAGCAGTTGCATCTATTTAGGATAGATGCTTTTCCTTGGTCCTCCTACACACACTCCCCCTTATGCCCTTTGATCTTAGCAGTACCCCTTCTAGGCTTTCTCCGTTCACTAATGTGTCTTTAGAAAGTCTTATCCCCTTCTTTTACTGTTCATGCTAGTGTTTCCTGGGTTTAGGCTTTTGCCTGCCTTACTGCATTCCCTGCTTCCCTTAGGAAAGTTTGGTATGCCTCCCTGTCTTTCTCTGCTTTGTTCCCTTATATTTCCTGAAGGCCAGCCTTTTGGCTCTGGCCTTTTCTGCAAGTGTTTTTCAGAACCAAAGTGGTTTCCTCCTTCTTTTGCCCTTCCTTTTCTCCCTAACACAATGGAATGTTGCTTCAAGTATTGCATCCTTAATGCTTACCTGCTTTGTCTGTAGCCCATCACCTGTATTTCTTCTTGCCAGGAGTGCTTAACTCTGCTGGCCATCTTATTAAAGTCAGCTCATCTGAAGCCCCATATTTTTGCTTTGGAATGGGATTATTTGTTCTAGTGGCCACATTGAACAATACCATGTGATGGTCACTGGCTCCCAGGTGATCTTCTATCTGGAGATTTGTGATCCTTTACCAGTTAGTCAGTACTAGAGCCAGGACAGACCTGTCACTTCTGGGTCATTGTGCCAATTGCTTGAGGCCCTTCCCCTGAAGGGGAATCCACTATGTGCTTAGTTCTGGCAGATTCTCAGGCTGGTATTGACCAATCTGTATCTGGCATGTTAAAGTCTCCCACTAGCAGAACCTCCTCTTTAGCTGTCATGTTTTGTATACCTTCTAGCAGTAATGTGTCTATGTCCCACCCCTGGTCTGGAGGCCTGTAGACCACCCCAGTTAGTATGGCTATCCAATGTCCTGGTTTCCAGGGTGACCAACAGTTCTTCTGGCCCCTTATGTGTATTCTGAATTTCTGTAACTTTGATATTTTCATTGACATAAAGGGCTACTCCACACCTTTTTTTCACTTTGGTCTCATCTGAACAGTACATAGCTGGGTGCTGTAATCTCACAAGTGTGATTACTGGTGAACCGTTTCTCACTAATGGCTACTATGTCCAGTTTAGCCTCTGTTATTGTTGCCTCCAGGTCTGGAATTTTGTTTTCCAGACTGCAGGCATTTGTGTACATGATTTGCCATTGGACAGATTTCAGTGCGTTAGTTGTTGGTTGAGGCCCGGCTCTTTCCCCTGTGTGTCATATGGGAAGCTGGACCTTTATCCTCACCTGGTGATGTAAATGAACTACAAACATGCTGAATTCCTGTTTGATCACTAGTTGAGGGGGTGGGGTGCTCTTTCTGTTCAATATGCTGCACCCCTCCCCCCTTTTACTAGTTTAAATATTCTGCAAAGACATCAAACTTCTGCCCTAATTCACTGACTCCCTCCTTAGTCAGATGCAGTCCATTGAATTTAAAGAACTTTCACTTCCAAAACTGTTGCCAGTTACCTAAAAATGTGTATCCTTTTTCCTGGCACCAACCACTGAGCCACATGTTTAGCTTCCCTATCGCCCCTTCTCTGACCTTCTGCCCATCTGCCTCCCTCTCCCAGACCCAGTCCCAGACCAGCAGGACCTCAGAGAAGGAGATGCTAGATGAAGTGGATGACAGTTTGTCTCCCAGCCTAGTCAGGTGCTTCTTGATCTCCACAACTGATCATCTGACACGATCATTAGTTCCTATGTGTACCAGGACTACCGTGTTTTCTACTGCTTTCTGCAAAATTTTAGCAATGCAGTCAGTGTATTTCCATGCTGATGTACCTGGGAGTATCTTCCTCCAGCAATCACCCACAGTGGTGCTCACTACAGATGCCTCCCTCCCTCCTGGGTCGAGGCGCCCTCCTGGAGGACTTCACTGTAAGTGGAGTGTGGACCGTGCTAGCGTCCAAGGAACACGTAAACATCCTGGAGCTCAAGGCTGTGTATCTGTCAATGTAGGATTTTTCCTCCCACATCAGGGGTCAGTCAGTCCAAATCAGGACAAACACCATCACCACCATGTATTATATGAGCAAACAAGGAGGAACAAGATCTTCCAAGTTAGGCACTAAGCTGGGAAAAGATAACCACTGTGCTGGCTTTGCTATCCACGGGGCTCTGTTTGTAGCTTGATATTAACTTTAATTCTTATTCTATCTGTTTCATTTTAGTGCCATTTAGTGTTATTATAGTGCCGCTATAATGCAGCCTATTATTTTAATTCAGCATTTTAACTTTTAGTTCAGCTCCATTTATTTGTTTTTCAGTTAGGGTAGTAGTAGTAGTGGGGTATAGATTTAGTTTAGGCCATTAAGTGAGACAGCATGAGGAGCTAGCTTTTTTAATTTTAGTATTCTTGGTAAGCTGAGGTTCCCCTGGCATGCCTAAAGTCCTGAATGCAAACATGATCTAATGCTGTGAGTGATTTTACCTTTTTGTATGAGGCTAATTGTTATTGTGGAAAATCTCTGTTTGGGCATCACATCAGATCTGAACCTTGAGAATGACACAAGCTGACAGTGGAACAGCTTGGAAGGAGGAGGGCATTTGCTGGTTTGTCCAACACCCATTCTGCCCTTCTGGAGCCATTATATTTTCTTGTGGTGAAGTAACCGACTGTGGATTGATGACTGTAGCCTCTTGGTTGCTTATTCTGGGATCTGCCCAGTACAATTAGTGAGGGTGTCACTGGAGGGTGTTATTGGAGTTACTAACAGAGAGAGGTAGAAGATTTCTGGTTCAGTCAACTGGAAGGCTGTTGGAATTTTGGCTGACTGCCAGAGTTAACCAAGGAGAGGGAGTCTCAGAGCCTGCTGATAGTGAAAGAGCCAGTGGTCTCAATAAAATTAGAATTTTCCTAATGGTGTGGTGAATGACTTTCTGTGTACTGAATGTGGTAATTTTGATCGAAGAACTGACTCTTTGTCTCTTGGCTGGGACAGTTCGGGTGAGAGCAGAACATGTCTTTAAGTTTGAGAGACAATTCACTTGGTTTGGACAGTTCTGTTGTGAGCATAACATGTACTCAGGTTTGAGAGACAATTCTGTGACTAATGGAGCCTGCACGGGGGAAAGTGATAAGGAAGTCTGTCCAGTGAGAGAGGAGAGACTGCCTTGCTTAAATATCGATGGCTTACAGTATTTAATGTGAGGCTGCTGGTGGATTTTGGGACTATTTAGTGATTTATTTATTAAATTGTAATTTTTTTTTATTTATTATGCTTTTATAGTTTTGTTTTGTTTTTTTTTTTTATCAGAAAAGACACACTAAGCTGAATGCTTGTTTACAGGTGTGACCTGGGAGCACAAGGAAATTAAGTGACTTGCTCAGGGCCATGTAGTATGCAAGTGGGGATGGTGGGATTCAAACCTAGGTCTCCAGGTTGACAGCTCAGAGTCTTAAACCACTGCTCTATACTGTCTCCTTCGTGTGTATGTGTGTGTGTGTCAGACGTGGAGGGTTTATCAGTTGTGGTAATCTAAACTAGTTATAGATGGGAGGGTGGGTTTTTGGAAAGGTGGTGTTGGTGTAGTTTTAAAAAAAAATAGGTTTTATATTGGTGGATGAGACTGTGTTGCCTGCGTCAGTCCCCAGTGCTCAGTTATTTTTCATCCCTGCTTAAAGATCAAATGCACATTTTCCTTAAAAAGCTTGAATCCCCTTAAATAAAAATTACTGTGTCATGATTAGTGTTTCCTGAAAATGTAATGCAGTTTGGTTTTGCTGTTTTCTTTAAATCAGCATCTGTTAATGTGCTCTGCAGTAACTTAAAACAGTGAAGGAACAGTGAAGATGTTTCTTTCCCTGTCAGTGAGCAATGACATCATACCTATACTGCTGCTGCTTCTGCAATTAAGTCCCTAATCATCTAAATAAGCTGTTGTAGTCCCTAGTTACAGCAGTCTGTAGAGCTAGTTGTTTTCACTCAGTTTGTTATTAACCCATCTGGTCTGTGTTTAGAGAGATATGCTTAAAATCTATATTTCTGTCATGAAAAAAAGTTGATCATTTGGGGTTCAGTGCTAAATTGAAGTGGCATGAATGAATCTGTGAGAAATAATTTATGTATCATAGCTCTCAATTCTCTGTCATCACAACTCTACAAACTATTCTGGCCATACAACAGCATCAGCTTATTTAGCAATCAGGGACTTAACTGCAGAAGCAGCAGGGGGAGAACTAGTGATACCACTGACTGCCCTTTTTAACAAACCATGGGAGGATAGTGTGGTACCTGAGGACTGGAGGAAGGTGGATCTGAATCCCATTCACAAAAGTGGGAGCAAGACAGAGGCAGAAAACTACAGACCTATCAGTTTGACCTCTGTGGTAGGGAAATTGATGGAATCACTTCTGAAGGAAATAATTTTTGAGTACCTAGAGGCCAGTGGGGCACAGGCTCAAGGCAGCATTGGTTCACAGTGGGAAGGTCATGTCAGATGAATCTAATTGATTTCTTTGAGTGGGGGACCAAAGTAGTAGACCTAGGAGGGGCTGTGGACATGGCCTACCTAAATTTTAGCAAGGCATTTGACACAGTCCCACACAAAAGATTAATAATCAAATTAACCAGCCTGGGAGTGGGTCCCAGGGTGGTAGTCTGGGTAAAACATTGGCTGGACATCTGGACACAGAAGGTAATTGTAAACAGAGTCCATCCTGAAAAGAAAGGGTTACTAGTGGGGTACTGTAGGGTTCAGTACTGGGTCCAGTCCTTTTTAATGTCTTTATAAGTGACATTGCAGAGGGACTGGAAGAAAACGTATGCCTCTTTGTAGTTGACACAAAGATCTGCAACAGGGTTGATACACACGGAAGCATGGAAAGGATAAAAAGGAACATGGCAAGGTTGGAGGAATGGTCAGAAGTATGGCAGCTTGGATTCAATGTAAAGAAGTGCAAAACAATGCTCCTGGGAAACAAAAATCCAGGTGAAGATTACACAATGGGGGGGGGAGGTAGTAACAGCAACAAAAATGGAAAGGGACCTGGAGATAATCATATCAGATGATCTTAAGATTAGCAAGCAATGTGAGAAGGCAGTAGGGAGGGCTGGGGGGATACTGGGATGTATAGGGAGAGGCATTACCAGTAGAAAACAGGAAGTTGTTATCCCTCTATACAGACAATTGGTGAGACCCCATCTGGAGTACTGCGTCCAGTTCTGGAGACCCCATCTTGGCAAGGACATAGACAGGATGGAGGCAGTCCAGAGGAGGGCAACTAAAATGGTGCAGAGTCTGCAAGAGAAGCCATATGAGGAGAGACTAAAGGAGCTTAATATATATACCCTTGAGGAAAGGAGGGAGAGGAGGGGACGTGATAGAAATGTTTAAGTACCTCTGTGGAATCAACAAAGTCCAAGACTGTAGCATCTTTCAGAAAAAGAGATGGGCAAGAACAAGGGGACACAATTTAAAGATAGATGGGGGATGGCTCTGGGGCAATATGAGGAAGTATTTTTTCACAGAGAGGGTGGTGGACGCATGGAACAGCCTTTCTGAGGAGGTTGTGGGGCCTAAAACTGTGGGAGAATTCAAGAATGCATGGGACAGACATGAGACAATTCTTTTGGGGGTAGGAAGCAATAGGCTGTTGGTTAACTAGGATCTGCAGCTTATCCTGTAGGTAAGGAAATGGGCAGACTAGGTGGGCCAAGCAGTCCTTATCTGTCATCAAAGTTTAGGTTTCTATGTAGCAGGCAGGACAGGTATGATGTCACTGCTCACTGACCGGGACAGAAACATCTTTACTGTTTCTTCAGTTTTCAGTTACTGCAGAGCACATTAACAGAGGATGATTTAAAGAAAACCACAAAACCAAACAGCACAATATTTTCAGGAAACACTACTCATGACACAGGGATGTGACATCAAGTGAATTCAAGCTTTTTATGAAATAGGTGTGCATTTGATCATTAAAGTCCTGTGCACTTTTGATACCCCCCCCCCATCATCTGCTACATATTGGTAGTGCAGGGAGGTGGGACTTGTGAGGAAGGGCAGCAACAGAGCAAGGGATTTGAGGAGGACTGTTAGAGTGGTGCCAATTGGAGGGATGAGGACCAGCAGATGCCCATGGGTTATAGGAGGGCTGGAGGGAGGCCAGTCCTGTTTAGTTCCTGTACACAAGGATCCAGCCTGATTGAGTGGGCAGGCAGGTGAGGGGCCAGCTGACTCTTTCTGCCTGCTTCAGGCAGTGTTTTGTAATGCAATGTAGATAAGGAATAAGACCACGATTATGACAGACTTTATTTCTTCTGTTGATATGGCCTGCATTACCAAGACATAGCTAGGAGATAATTCTGGTCCATTTCTGGAGTCATTGGTCCCATCTGGGTTTTCAGCAGTGTACTGCTCAAGCAGAGACTGCAGGGTAGGGGGGCTGGCCATCTGTTTTAGATCTGATCTGGACCTGGTGGAACACCTGGTGAAGGATACCAAGTCATCTGAATGTGTGACTTTGTGTGTGGGTCCAGGTTCAGACTGTAGAATCCTCCTTGAAAACCATCCTCCAGGTCATGAATGGGAGTTTCTGCAGGAAATCATGACCTTCATCACCGACCTGATGTTGGAATTGCCAAGATGGCTTATTCTTGGTGATTTCAATGCTGTCAGTTCTGTCAAGATTTCCTCCAGAGAATGGAAACTCTGGGCCTTGCACAAGTTATCACTTCTGCAACCCATCAACATTGCCATACCTTGGACATGGTATTCTCCCTGGGGCTCGAAGCTGAAAATCTCGAGACTGATCCTGTCAGTTGGTTTGATTACTGCACTATCAGGTTCAGTTTCAGGGCCCCCCTTTGTAGTCCATCCCCTGTGGAGGTGGTTCAATACTGCCCTTTGAAAGAGCTCAGCCCAGAAAGACTTATAGTGATTTTGGACACCTAAGAAATGTTGTCAGCGTGCACCAGTGGTGCAGAGGCAGCAGTGGCAGCCTATAACAGGGTTGTCACTGGGGCCATTGACCTTGTAGTGCCAGTTCGTGTATGTCCCCTGGTGGTGCGTTACCACTTGCTGTGGTCTGATGGTGAGTTGAGGAATTTAAGACCAGGAGACAAAGGTAAGAGCATTGTTGGAGGAGTTCCAGGCCCTGGAAGATAAACTAGTTTTGATGTCCCATTACAAGGAATAGCAGAAGGTAATCACTCAGAAAAAGGCAGAATTTCTGTCAAGAGACACTGCTGCTGAGAAGAACTGACCAGCTCAGCTCTTTCTGATGCTAGACAGGCTTGTTTGTTCAATCTGTCTGGAGACCATGAGAGCATTTAGACCCACAAAATGTGAGGAGTTCACTCAGTTCTTCTCAGACAGAGTGTCCTCCATTAGTGACAGAGTTACTCCATTTAGGTCTGGGACAGGCTAGCAAAGGAAAACCTCTGAGTCAGGTACACAATCAGTGGTCCTGTGAAGATTTTCAGTCAGTGACAATGGAAGAGGTATGTGAGGTGATCTTGGAGCTGTGACCAAAAGTTTACATCCTGGATTCAGGACTAATGCAATTACTAGTGAGTTGTGCCAGGCATCAGGGCCTGGTGTTCATCGAGATTGTCCAGTGTTCCTTATCAAAGGAGTGTCTTCCAGTGGCACTTAAGGACAAACTGGTGAATCTTCTTCTGAAGAAATCAACTTTAGACCTGGAGGTCTTGGGGAATTACCATCCTGTTTCTAACTTTCTCTTTCTGGGAAAGGTTATTGAGAAGGTTGTTGTGCTCCAGCTTGAGGTACACTTCACAGCATTTGACATCTTTGAGCCTTTCCAGTCTGGATTTAGGTCCAGGCATAGCACTGAAATTCTACAAGTTGGGGTGCACAGTGAGCTGCCCAGGGTAAGGGATAGAGGAGAATAGTCAATGCTCATCCTCCTGGATCTCTCATCAGCATTTGATACCATTGGCGACTATGGGCTGCTTTTGAACTGGCTCAATGAGTTTGCAGGACTCACCAGCAAGGTAATCTGCTGGTTTGAGTCATATCTTAAGTATAAAACCCAGAGAGCAGTGTTATGAAGATTGTCATCACACCTGGTGGTTCTGTCCTGTGGCATACTGCATGGCTTGGTCCTGTGGCCCATGTTTTTCACAGTCTACATGCTGCCTCTTTGTAAGATCATCAGACAGTATGGGTTTTGGTTTCATTGCTGTTCAGAAAATAATCAGCTGTATATGTCTTTTCCACCTGGGAACACCAGGTGTGGTTGACATGCTTAATAAGTGACTGACCAAGATCCAAGAGTGGATGTCATTGAAATGGCTGAGGCTTATCCCAGAGAAAACTGAAGTCCTACTGATTGAGGCAGGCAGTGGTTGGGGGAAAGAGTGGCAGCTGCCAAGAGGGAGACTGGGCTTCAGCTTGGTCCTTCTGGGCTTATAGCTGCCCCAAGCTGAAAGATCTAGGACTCATTATAAATAGGGAGCTGACAATGGAGGCTTAAGTGTTGGCAGTAGTCTGGAATGACTTTTTCCATTTGAGAAATATCAGACAGATTAAGATTGTATCCCTCAGGGAGACCTGGCCACACTGGTACATATCTTTGTGGCCTCAAGGCTTGACTACTACAATGCTCTCAACCTTGGGGTCAGTGGAGGTACACTGCAACACCCACAGCTACTGCAGCAGTTTGGTTACTAAGTGGCCTTCCAAGATTGTGCCATTTGTCCGTGGTGCTTCATGCTCTGCACTGTCTGCCGATCAAAAGGCATATCTCTTTAAAATTGGATCTTTGAAATTATAGGGCCCTACATGGAATGGGCCTGAGCTACCTGGCTGAGCTCCTGTATCCTCGTATACCAATCTGCCTGCTCCTCTCTGCCAAGGAGGGCCTCTTGGTTATTCCAAGGGCAGGTTGAAGATGTCAGGGGACAGGCCATTTTAGGTTGCAGGCCTGGTCCACTGGAACTCCTTGCCCAGAGCTTTGAGGGGGTGCTTCCTTGTCAGAGGCCTTTAAAAAAGGGCTTGAAAACTTATTTATTCCAGCAGGCATTTAGGTGACTATGTAATAGCTTACATCTCTTTCTAGTAATACCTATTAATTGATTAATTTATTTATTTGTTAATATGTTTTCTTTAAAGTGTTATGGAGTAGTGCATGCAGAATATAGTTATTTTGCCCCATGTTATTGTAATGGCACCCTGAGACTCCAGGGAAGGGCACCATAGATAAATAAAGACTGCTACTACTACTACTACTACTACTACTACTACTACTACTATTCCTGCTAGCTGTGCACAGAGGCAATGAAAATCTGGAACCTGGTATATGTTCTAGAAGTGCAGCTATCCACAGTGCACCTGCCAGAGAAGGTCAATGTCCTCACAGATTCCCTGAGCAGAATCAGTCAAGAAAATCATGAATGGACTCTGAATAAGCAAGTGCATGCAGCAGTGTTCAGAAGATGGGCACACCAGAGGTAGACCTGTTTGGTTTTTGGCAAAACTACCAGCTCCTCCTGTTTTGTTGCAATCCTCCATCAGCGGGGACAATCCCAGAGGGCACTTTAGTCTTCTTTTGGACAGGGAGATTCCTTTATGCATTTCCTCCTTTTCCTCTCCTACTGAGGGTGCTGTTGAAGCTGAGAAGGGACCCTGCAACAATGATCATAATTGTTCCAGACTGGGAAAGACATACCTGGTGCTGTCTGCTTCTGACCTATCCAGTAAACCTCCAGTCACTCTACTCCTGCAGTACAATCTTTTGACTTTGCCTCAGTGCAGAATAACATTCCCAGACCCCAGTACCATGTACCTCAGAACCTGGTACTTGAAAAGCTGGAATATTCTGGTGTAATCCTCCCAAAAAAGGTATTATTTATTTATTGAATTTTGTTGACCTGGAAGGCCCACAGAGACTAGAAGTCCCTTTTCAGGGGCAACGGGGTGGGGGTGGGGGGATACAGATGGTAACCAACTGAATCTGAACCAAATTAAGCTGCTGGTAGTATTATATATATATATATATATATATATATATATATATATATATGTATGTATGTTTTAGTGAATGGGGTGGGGGGTGGTTGGCCAGGATACTGGGGAAATTCCTCTACTCTTTTCAAGAAGTGCCATGGAATCTTTAACGTCCACCTGAACAACCACCAGAACAGGCAGACAGGATCTCGGTTTAAGGTCTCGTCCTAAAGATGGCCCCATAGAACTGCAGCACCCCCCTCATGCTGCACTACAGTGCACTACGGGGGGTGGGGTTGAAATGTGTTAAATGTTTCCAGAAAGCCAGCCACCAGGAAAAAAAAACTCAGAGTGAAAATGGTTTTCCCTGTGTTGCTCTTTGAAACCACTTAATCATATTCAGGCCAGTCTGTCAAACATCTTTGATTATCTGGTACACATACAGTCCCTGGGTCTTCAGCCTTCTACTCTTATGATGCATCTTGCAGCAATCTCAGCGTATGCCTTGGCTGGCAAATATAAGTCCCTACTATTCCTGGCTATTTGCATAAGGTTCTTCAAGGGTCTGAACCACTTGAACCCCTGTTAAAGAATTCAGTCTCCCCCTGGGACTTGAACCTATGTATTACCCAGCTCATGGGGGGCCACCTTCAAACCCATGGCAACTGCTGCTCTACAGTATGTCACCTGAAAAACAGTTTAGTTTTTGTGGTAGCACTCATCTCTGCCAGAAGAGTGAGTGAACTTCAAACTCCGTGTACAGATCCTAACTGGGTATGTTCATGATAATGGTGTTTCAAACTATGACATGAAGGTCACATTTTTAAATTCAAAATATATCAAATTTTAAATGTATTTTGAGATATCATGATCAAACCAGTAAAAAGTGGCCATGTGGTAAAATAACTGCCTTAGAGATTTCCATGAACAAGACAGATCACTGTAGTGTACGTACAGTGGACACCATGGTGTATGTATAGTGGACACCAAATGGTCGTGACACATGTACAAAGGACACCAATTAGCTTCTGTAAGTTAAAACAAAAGTTACTAATAATAAGCAAACTAATACATTTAAATATGTTTTGAGATACCATGATCAAACTGGTTAAAATGGGCATGTAGTAAGGTAACTGCCATAAAGGTGCCCAGGAACAAGACTGCTCACAATGGTGTATGTACAGTGGACACCAAACATTCATGATGCATGTACAAAGGACGCCAAACTGTTGCTCTGAGTTAAAAAAGTTTACTAATAACAATCAAATTCATAAAATGGCATGACAATTCTTACAAAAAAGTAGTAGACCGTTACTAAGTACATTAAAACTCTAAGCAATAAATTTAAGTACGGAAGAAACTTTAAGCAGTAAATCTAAATACGGGAAAACTCTCAGCAATAAATCTAAGTGCAGAAACAACTGTAAGTAATAAATCTAAGTAAGGAAAAAACATTACGCAATAAATCTAAATACGGGAAAAACTGTCAGCAGTAAATCTTAGTAGAGAAAGAACTGTGAGCAGTAAATCTAAGCAAGGAAAAAACTTTAAGCAATAAATCCAATTATGGAAAGAACTGTAAGCAATAAATCTAAATTATTATATTATTTAAATCATTTTCTTTATTTTATTGCACATTTGTTTTTTAGCCCACAAAACGTAACCTTTAATGTCCAAACAATATCAAGAATGTCCATTTTCAGCCCAAGGTAGCTTGCAAACCTTAATTCCACTTTTCTTTTTAGTTTCTCATGTTTCTCATGGATTGTCTGCACTTCTTCAGATGTCAGCTTAAAAGGTGGCTTCCCACACATGGCCAGTGGTCCATGGAAAATTTGCCATCTCCTTATATTGTCATGGTAGTCATGTCGGGGCCATGTGAATACAGCACCCCCACACTGGAAGCACCACTTGTGCTCGACGGACAAATCCCTGACATCCCTCACACCAATGGCACTATACTGAAACCAGTAAAGTGCCATCATATAAGAAAGTGCTTTGCCTCCCCCCCCACAACCCCCACATTTAATTATAATCAACTTCAGGTCAGAGTTGTTCTGGGGAGGGGGCAGAACACCGAGAGAAGTTGTATCAGTGAAAACAAAATCATTACAGTGACTGTCACTGTAATGGTCTGTTTTCGGGTTTTGCTGTTGTGGTGTCACTCTGAAGGGGGCCACCTCCCCACTTTGATGCAGAAAGCTAAATTCCACTGTATTTTCAGTAATTGATTTTACTTGTTCAATGTAAAAACTGTTAGAATAATAAATTGCATAGAAGTGCTTTATGTTTATATCCAGTTGCTGACTTGTTTCTCTTCTGGACCACAAGAAGAGTCTGTGGCAGAAGGAGCATCGTTTACTGGCATGGAGATGAGCTCTGTGCTGACAGGGCACTGTCAGAAAGTACGATGTCCAGCACAGTGTTCTGTACACAGGCTTTATCCATTTTGTAGTATTTTCTGGTGTGTTGACAGTAAGTTGTTCATTGGGATGAGCGCTATCAATTTGTACAGCTGTAGTTTTATTTTGCGGCATGTTGCTGACATGAGTAGTGGGACCAGATTCCAACACTGATGGCACCATGCTGTTGTCCCCCTTTGTATTCAAAACAGCAGGGGGATTCCCCCAGCCTCTTTTCCATCTACGGACCCACATGGCTGACATTTTCACACATTGCTTCATACATCTGACAAGCAGTGCAAAAACAGTTACAATTCCTGACCGCAACATTGACCTGACGCTGTATTTTATGGGTCCCTTGTACAGTTTTAAGAATAGATCCTTCTTGCCTTTGTATCTCATTGTCAGCTACCCAAAAGAATGTTCATATGGAATGGTTGCAGCCATCATCAGTAGGCAGACTTGTCAGATTTTTTTCAGCAGTACTTAAAGAGTTCTTTGGCTGAGGATATGACAACTAGCCTGGATGACACTGCCCTAGTTGCCATTTACTTGGCGACTGCACTCTACCTGTCAGAGGGGCCTTTTCCATGGCGGGATCCAAAAAAGGTACGGTCAATGGGGAAGCCATATTTTGTGTGTGAGAGTGAAATGTCATAGCAGGCAGATTTAGATTTATATTGGCTGCCATGGCCATCTGTGAACTGCACCTCCTTAGTGATGGTTAAGCAGCAAACTGTTTGAAGGTGTGCGTTTGATATTTTCACGAAATGACGCACAGCATTGTGCTAGTGCTTCAAGTCACTTGATATAAAAAACAAAGATTCCATGACAGTGCTCACACAGTGCTTACACCGGTAGTAGGAAACCACTGGGAGTACAGTGGCTTTGCTCGTGGTGTCACTGACACGTTTGAACTTCTTCTTGATTCTTGCAGGCTTAGTTCTCAGTGAAGTCCCAAACCATTAGAACCCATCCCTCAGGCATATCATTTTTCAATGTTGTGAACTGGTGTTGCTGCCATGGTGCCATATGCAGGTGATGCCCCAGAAATGTGAAGTCATCCTTAATGATTTCCATCAAATTATAAAGTTCTAATTTCTTTGTTTTCAATACTTTCCGTGACTTAGTTTGCCCATTGTTAGGGTCTCCCACTGCCGCCATCTCACTTTATCATGTCCATGCTCCTTCAGGAGGTTGGCAAATCTGTCCTCAAGTGCACTGGTGCTACAATTGTCACATACTTTGTCAACACAGTCTTTTTTGTAAACTTTTTGTTCCTATAACCTTCTGCACATGATAATTGCCACCATGTGATAAATATTTGTCACTTGACAGTCCAATGTGTGATGAGTATTAGCGGCCCGGTTCAATGCCCAGTTTTTTATTTTTTTATTTTTGTTTTTATTGTTTTTGTATCATTTATTTATGCTCCTCCTAAGCTGGGCATCCTTCTGAGGTGCACACTCGGCGAGAACTACTAATCCCTGCACCCTGCAATTCCAACTGGGATTCCTCCGACAACCGGACAACCTTAACACTCTGGTTCACCCACAGCACCGGGCCCATTCACCCTCAGCAGCCTATCTGAAATTGGAGAGGGCTTACCACAGTTGCTGGGTTGGCCAGGAGTCCATCAGGGATCAGGCTAACAGTGGGATGTGCGTCCTGCCTCCGGTGCCCCCATCATCTCCACAGTCCCATGTGTTTTTTTTTCCATGTTGTTTCCCTGCGAGATGTGACATGCAATGACGTCCATGCACAGCTCATCTGCTGACATCTGCCACACTCCTGCCCCCTCTCATTCAGGCTGGCATGTCTGTGCTGTCCCCAATCTCCATCGGGAGTCACTTGGATGCTGAGCAGCCCCAGAACCCTCCCCAGAGAGAGGAGAACAGTCCTCCGGATGCTCGATCCTCTCCCTTCCCTGCTGACCCCCAGCAGCCTGGGCTCACTCCTGAACCCAAGTCACCAGCGTGGTGGGAAGTGTGGAGTCCAGTGCCTCAACCCTCAGCACCACTGGGTCGGCTTATAATGCCCAGTTTTAATACTGCATTTGCACAGTATTCACATAGGCACTGCTCCAGCTTCTGTTCCCTGGAAAGTTTTATTTGTTGTGGCCGCAAAGTGTTACATTTGCTTCTCCCAACTGATGCTTCCAGATTTTCCTTGCAGAACTCTGCATGCAGCACAGAAAGGGGTTTTGCCAGGAATGCCTTTGCTTTGCCTGTTCTTCTTGAGAACACCTTATAGTGAGGCAGTGACATGGCTACTGATTCGTAGAAATCCCTCACTTGCTGGACAGTTTCACCTGGCAATGCAGATTTGTTCCTGGCTTTAATATCCCTTGATATGGTCATTATCCTCATTCAACTGTTCCCCAAGGTATTACATGCAGCTTGTAGCAAATCTTATTTTTTTAGAATTGTCAACACACTTACTAATTCTCATCTGAAACATCTTACCTCTGTTTTTTGCTGGGCATTTTAGAGCATTCAGTTTCTCTTTCATCACTTCAACCAACTTCTCCTTCAGGTTTGTATGGCAAGTGAGGTTCTGCTTCACCAATGCTGCCTTCTTGGCTGGTGATGCAGAATGGACAATGTGGCAACTGTAGCAGCAAAGTGGGCTGGTGATCATAGTAACCCTCCCTGTGTCCTTTGTACTGTTTTCCTGATGGCACTTTTCGAACATGAATCAGTTGTGACAGGGTTGCAACTTGTCTGTGGCATCATTGTTGGTCACTTTGTGGGGTTCTGGTGGTGACTGCAATTTGAGCTTTTTCTCCTGCATGTCTCGCATTGTACTTTGCATGTCTTCTCTCATTCATCTGTCTTCTTTTCTGTGCTGTCATTACTGCATGCTACTCTTTTTTCCGCTCACTCCATTTTTCTAACAGTTTGCTTCTTGTTTTGCTCCTTTGCTCTGGTGGCTCTTCTGGCTAGCTGCAGTGACTGCACACTTTCCAATGCCTGATTTTCCTTCACTTTCGGTCTGTACTGCCTAAGGTGCTCTCTTTTGTTCTGTCTATGGATAGCATGGTCCCATCTTTCCCCCTTGAGAGACTCAAAAACTGAAGTCCAGGGCATACCCTCAATTATCTGGGGCTTCACAGGGAGGAACAGGAAGAGGGGCTTGGCCATACTACTATCAGTACATTTTCCATTTCAGGAGAAGGAGGTGGTAGTGGACCAGGGGGCCCAATATATTATGGTAGTGGGGAAGGTACAGAATTCCCCGCTCACACTTCGTAATGTATACACTCCCCCGGGTTCTTCCACTGCCTTCTACTCAGACTTAGTAAAACTACTGGTAGAGAAGGACAGATGGATGGTACTGGCAGGGGGAGACTGAAACCTGGTTTTAAATGGGACCTTAGATTCTACCTCACAAATCCCCTGTCACTGAAATAGCACAACTAGCGCATTCACTAGATTATTGTCAGACATGGGTCTGGTGGATGTGTGGAGGGTAATATGCCCATTAACGAAGGAATATACTTGTTTTTTTTACCAAGGTTTAAGACATATTCAAGAATCAACATGTTTTTCACCTATGTGAAAGACTCTTCCTTAATAAGCTTTGTATGGGTTGGCACAGCAACACACTTGGACTGTCATCCCATCTTTCTTGAGGTGGACTTGAAGCTCCCCCATTAGAAAACACATTGGAGGCTAAATGTTTCACTACTGAGAGACAAAGACACAATTACAACCATCAGATCAGCAATTAAATAAACATTAGAACTGAACAGGGGCCCCAACATAACCCCACAAATTCTGTGGGACACGGTCAAAACAGTGGTGTGGGGTAAATTAATTTCCATTGCATCCCATAAACAAAGGGAGAGGAGGGCATAGCTGGAGACCTTTATATCCCAACTCAGAGTTCTATAACACCAACAAAAACAAAAGTGGGACAGTCAAGTAGCAGAAAAAGTCAAAATTCTCAGAACCAGGATACAAGATATCCAGAAGACAGAAACAGAGAGGGCCCTTTGGTACCTTAAACATAATTAATATGAGGGAGGCCCGAGAGCCACGTAATTTCTAACATTCCGTTTAAGACAACAAGCAGCAAAATCCACAATTATTAAGATTAAACACCCTAGATCAGGAAAAATAGCATATATAGGAGAACAGATAGAGGATGCATTTTGTTACCTACTACAAACCCTTATACCAATCCCAGAAAGAATCCCCCTAGGAGGAGAAGTCTAGCTTTCTTCAGGCCCTAGATTTAGCAAAGCTAACAAGTGAATAAGTATAAACCCTGACATGTCCAAATATACAAGGGGAAGTAGTAGAAGCTATCACTCAGCTCAAAACAGAGAAATGCCTAGGTCCTGATGGGTTTGGGGGTGAGTTTTACACAAAGTTTCTGGGGGAGGCTCCTTCACTTCTCATCGACATGTACAATTAAATCTGGTCTGGGGAGGGAGCGGCCCCATGGTGTTGCATAAAGCGGACAAAGATCCAGTAGAATGTGGCTTTTATCACCTGATATTGCTGTTAAACACTGATTACAAAATATTTACTGCCATTATAGCTTCCCACTTGAACAAAATAAACACACATTTAGTCCACCTAGATCAAACAGGGTTCATCACTGGCAGACAAGTTCCAGACAATATCAAATTAACACTTAAGCTCATCGACATTATAAATCAGGATTATGTACCAGCCTGTATCCTAAGCCTAGATGCTGAGAAGGCATTTGACAAAGTGTCATGGAGTTTCCTCTTTCAGACCCGTGAACATTTTGGTTTCCCACTATCCTTCAGTGGGTGCCTTAAAGCACTATACTCAGCCCCCAGGTGTATGTACTGTATGTGTCAATGGAGGGATTTCAGACAGGTTTCGCCTGGGCAGGGGCACCCAGCAAGGATGTCCCCTGTCTCCATTACTATTCACCTTATACATTGAGCCCTTGGCAAAGGCCATTAGGGATGATCCCCGGATCTCCGGGATAAAAGCAAATGAGGTGGAGCATAGGATATCACTGTATGTGGATGTTGTCCTTTTCCACCTATCAAACCTGGACAGCTCAATCCCACATACCTGGTCAATTCTGTATGAATTTAGCCTACATGCAGGCTATACCCTGAATAAGAATAAAATAGAAGGATTAAGATGTCACTATAAACCTTCCACGGAGATCTTGAAGGCACTCCCCCTGAATAGAATAAACCCAAAATTAGATACCTGGGAGTCTAGATACCTAAGAACCTCAAAAAACTGTTTGCAGTCAATTTTCAACCTCTTATGAACCAAATTCAACAAAACATAAATAAATGGACCATACTAAACCTATCACTATACTCACGTACCCAGACTATTTACATGAACATATTACCCAGATATCTGTATTTGTGTCAATGCCTTGCCCTACGAATACCCAAAACACAATTTTGGTTATGGCAGGAGATGATTTCTCAATACATTTGGGCACCTGGCAAACCAAGAATAAAGTCCTGTATCATGCAAGCCAACAAGAAGAAGAAGGGAGGGAGAGCTCTTTCAAATTTAGAGGACTATTATATGGAGGTGTATCTCCATTATGTCCTTCTCTGGTCCACGGAGGGATTCCATCTCACTGGAAGAACATTGAGTTGGCAACTACAGAAGGGGTTCCACTAGGGGCTAGAATCATGGATCCTACTATAAAAAAGAGTGAGGAGGAAATGCCACTCTTATTGGTTAGAAATAGTGTAGAGTGGCAGAAACCCTCCGGCCATGGAAATGGTTTGGATGGGGCCATTCCTTCACTCCTGCCCATTTGGACCATGGGTTTTGGTGCTGGTGAAGGCTGGGACTGTGTCAGCTGAGACAGCTGTTGGCAGGAGAGGCGGTCCATGAATTTGGCTCTATCAGAGATGCATACCATCTTAACAACATGGATCATTACCGATGCTTGCAGCTTAGAGCACATATAAATAAACTTAAACAAGGGATCCAGGACCCACCGCACTCCAACTTCCTGCTAGAAACAATCCAGGCCATCCTAGCCAGATCACTCATTAAAGGACAGGTCTCTGCCCTCTATAAAGCCATCAGACATCTGCATGATGACTGTACACATCAAATAAAGAATAAGTGGGAAGAGGAGGCACAAATTCAAATCCGTAATGAGGACTGGGACAGAATCCTTACACAAGCCTATCGTACCACACAGTCCCCTTTCTGGCAAGACTTTAAATGGAAAATCAAGGTCAGATGTTTCTACACAACACTAATTCAGAGTAAATGGGGGCCTGAACACCCACCCCACCACGGGTGCTGGAGGGAGTGTCAGGAGGGACCGGCCCATCATATTCATAAATTCTGGCATTGTCAAGTAATCCAGCCAATTTGGCAGCAGATATAGGGGTCGCTTTTTGGGATTCTCCCCATCACCTCCCCACTGCTTATTACACACCTCCTACTGGGCCTTCCTCCCCCAGAACTGAGTGGGATAGATGACTTATACCTGTGAAATGTCTTAATAGTGGCTGCCCACAAAGCCATCACCTGGAAATGGATGACGCCAGACCCCTACCCTAAAACAGTGGATAACTATTGTCAGTGAGATAAAAGACATGGAAGAACTGACCTATGAGGTCAACTCCAAGCTCCATGTCTTCACCCACAGATGAACGAGGTGGGTGCTCCGGTGAGATGCAGTCCCAGACACAGAGGGAGATTAAGTGAACAATGATTTTAGTTTGCATCATCTGCCTACACCAGGGCAAAAGAGATTTTGATTCTCATATAAGCTGGAGTGTGGGAGGGAAATGTGGGGAAGGGGGAGCTGAAACTCATTAGAAATTCAGGGGACTCATCATCAGGTTATAATTATAATTAATATTTATTAAGCAAATTTCAACTAGTATCAAAGTGCTGTACAATCACACCAAACTCTAAAACATTTTATAATGCATAAAAATTTAAAAACTTAAAAATCATTCATAAAATATACTAAATAAGATCATCCAAATCACAAATCAGGGAAAGCACACATATAAAGATGGGTTTTTAAAACAGTTTTAAAGCTCTCCACTGTCTGGCACTCTCGTATCTGATGAGGTAGAGAATTCCACAGGTAAGGGGCAGCAAAACCAAAAGCCTGAGCTCCAGAGGCCTTCAAACGTACCCTGGGAATCTCTAGCAATCCCTCATTGGTTGAGCGGAGTGGTCAGAGGGGGCACTAGGGATTCAGAAGCTCTTGTAGATAACTCAAACCCAAACCATGCAGGGCTCTAAAAGTCAGCAAGCCAACTCTAAAGGTGATCCACCACTGTACTGCAGCCACTGCAGAGAGTGCAGCACAGGAGAAATATGGCTGGATCAGTTTGACCCAGACAATAACCTGGTCACAGCATTCTGCACTAGCTGCAAGCAGCGGATATCAACTCCAGGAAGTGCCAGGTACAGGGAGTTACTGTAGTCAAGGCATGAGGTCACAAAAGCGTGTACCAGGGTTGGCAAATAACAGGATGGAACAAGATGTTTGATCTGGGCGATGTTGCTCAGGTGATAGAATGAGGACTTGACCACAGCTGACACCTATGAACAAAGTGTCAGCCCATCATCAAGTATCACCCCCAGATTCTGCACCCATTCAAAGGTCGACAGCTGGGATCCCCCAAGCCAAAGCCTGTCCCACCACCCAGTAGCCAAACTCTCTATCCAGCAACCCGGTTCCACCACTAACACCTCTGTCTTATCAGAGTTTAACCTTAACCAACTGGAATTCATCCAGTCTTGGATTTCAGCGAGACAGAAAAAATTGAGAGTGCATTATCCTGGTCGGGCACAAAAGACAGGTACAGCTGAGCATCATCTGCATAACAGTGAAAACTCAGCCCATACCAGCTTACAATGTCTCCTAATGGCAGCATGTATGCCACGAATAACATGGGGCACAACACTGAACACTGCGGGACCCCACAAGACAGGGAGAATGAGTCCAAGAAGAAAATCCCCAATACTAATCTCTGCAACCTGCCAGTGAGAAAAGAATGGAATCATGTGAGGACTGTACCAGACAAGCCACAGATGACCCATAGGTGATCAAGAAGCACCCCGTGGTCCACGGTGTCAAAAACTGATGAGAGATCCAGAAGGACCAGAATGGAATGGTGTCTCTGGTCTCTAGCAATCAGGAGATCATTGAGTACCCAAACCAGAGCAGTCTCAGTACTATGTTTCTTACAAAACACAGAATGGAGGGGATCATAGATAGAATGGATAGCAAGATGGTTCTCCAACTGTTAGGCAACAACTTTCTCAATAACCTTCCCTATAAAGTGGAGGTTAGAGATCGGTCTGTAGTTTGCAGGGGAATCTGGGTCAAGAGATGGCTTCTTGAGTAGGGGGGTCACTACAGCCTCCTTCAGAGAGCAGGGAAACTCCCCCAACTCCAGTGAACACCAGATTAACTCTGTTAGAACTGGATCGATCACCTCAACACACCCTATTAAAAGGCGTGTAGGGCCCAGGTCTAAACTACAGCTAGTTAACCACATACCCCGGAGAAGTTACATGACATCATTGATCCCCACTCAGTCAAACTCATCCCAACCAAACAGAGAAACCATGACCTTGCTCCAACCATCTGCAACCCCCATAGGGTATGATAGGCGAATCTTCAACCTGATGATGCCAACCTTATCAGCAAAGAAGCACGCAAACTTCACACTCCGTTTGCGAAAACATAGAAACATAGAAGTTGATGGCAGATAAGGACTGCAAGGCCCATCCAGTCTGCCCATTTCTTTTTCTACCTTATAAATGTGCCATCGGCCTTTGCTCTGTCAGTGGTCTATCTATTCATAGTCATTTGTATTGCTCCCTTATGCCTATCCCATGCCTGTTTGAAGCCCTGCACTGTATTCATAGCCACCACTTCTTGTGGTAAGCTATTTCATGCATCCACCACCCTTTCTGTGAAAAATAATTTCCTCACATTCCCCCTTAATCGGCCTCCCTCTAATCTCATGCTGTGTCCTCTTGTCCTGCTATTTTTCTTATATTTAAACATGTTAGACTCTTTCACCTTGTTTATGCCCTTAAGGTCTTTGAATGCCTCGATCATATCACCTCTCTCCCTCCTTTGCTCAAGGGTATACATATTGAGCTCTTTTAATCTGTTCTCATATGTCTTCTGATGCAGTCCCTGCACCATTTTGTTGCCCTCTCTGGACTGCCTCAATTTGTTAATGTCCTTGTGAAGGTGTGGCCTCCAATACTGCACACAGTACTCCAGATGGGGCCTAACCAGTGTCTTGTACAGAGGATTATTACCTCCCTCTTATGACTTGTGATACCCCTACTAATACACCCTAACACCCCCCTAGCCTTACCTACTGCTTTAGAGGTCTGCTTGGATGATTTTAGGTCATCAGTGATGATGATGCCCAAGTCTCTTTCTTCCTTTGTGACTGCTAGCAACTCCCCTCCCAGCCTATAGGTGGCTTCAGGGTTTCTCTTCCCTATGTGCATGATTTTGCACTTCTTTGCATTAAATCCCAAAGGCTTTCCAAACTCATAAGCAGGCTGGATTGCAGTCTGTCTACCATCCAGAACAGCTGAACTGGTTAGTTCTGTGCTGCAACAATCTCTCTGGACAGGAACTCTGCCTTCTTATGAGAGATTGTTGACTGATAGTCTCTATAATGTTCCATTAGTTTAAGCCTGTCAGCCTCCAAGCCAGATCTACACCAAGCACGCGCTAACCTTCAACCCGCTTGTTTCAGCTCCCTCAAAGTCCTGTCAAACCATGGGGACCAAGAGTGGAGAGTAAGCTGGTAAAAACAAAGGAGCGAGGGTATCCAGAGCTCCCACCACTGCTCGATTAAAACCCTGAAGAAGGTTCTCCAGACCCTTGCTTGCATCCGGCAATCCTAATAGATCCAGCACTGCCAAAAAGCCATTAGGGGTCAAGCCCCATAATGGGCAGCATCCAACCATCTCCACAGGAGCAGGCCTATAAGGGGGGAGCCAAAAAATTGAACCTTATGATGTGGTGGTCGGACCATCCAACTGGTTCCACCACCAAGTTGGAGGCTGCCAACCCCAGGAGAAAAACCAGGTCCAATGAGTGACCGTGATCATGTGTCGCAGAGGAAACAAATTGTTGGAAGCCCAAAGAATTCATAAGTTGGAGGAAGTCTTGTCCAAACTGTGAGAGTTCATCATCGATCCAGGCACTGAAGTCCTCCAGCACTGTCAACCTGGGGGACTCCAATACCATATCAAATATATAATGAAATAAGAAAATATGGTATGTGAAAATGGGTTTGAATCCCACAGCTCCCACTTGCATACTGAGTGACCCTGAGCAAGTCACTTAACTTCCCTGTGCTCCCAGGTCGCACCTGTAAACAAGCTTTCAGCTTAGTGTACTAGTCCTGGTTAAACAATTGCAAAAAAAGAAAAAAATTAAGATGTATAAAATGTCATCTGTTGTCTAATGAGCTAAAACAATATATGTGTAGAGTTGTACCCAATGTTTCAATAAACTTGAATTTTAAAAAAAAATAAACATTTCAGCAACACACAAGATGCAAACAGTGTAAACCACCTCCCTTCCCCCACAAGTCAAGGTTGCACTGTGCACAAGATGGCTGAGCATCTCTGAGCAAACACACCTGGACAAAGAGCCAGAATTTGCAGACTGCACTTTTAAATTAATTTCTCCAAGCATGCTTGGCCATCAACAATCGGACATCATGCTGGCAAGTAACATCAAAATCAACATCTCAGCAACAAAACAGAGGCAAGCAGTACAACCCACCCCACACCCCCACAAGCCAAGGCTGCAAGGTGCACAAAATTGCTGAGCATCTCTGAGCAAACACATCTGGACAAAAAGTGGCAGGGCCAGGTTTTTTGTCTCTTTATTTTTTTTGTCCCCCAGGTGTGCTTGTCCAGCAATGGTAAGACTTAATGCTGGCAGGTATCATTCAAAATAAACATTTCAGCAACACACAAGATGCAAACAGTGCAACCCCCCCTCCCTCCACAAGCCAAGGCTGCATGGTGCACAAGATGGCTGAGCGTCTCGAAGCAAACACACCTGGACAAATAGCCAGAATTTGCAGACTGCACTTTTAAATGAATTTGTCCAGGTGTGCTTGGTCATCAGTGGTCAGACATCATGCAGGCAAGTAACAAATCAAAATCAACATTTCAGCAACAAACAAAGGCAAGCAGTACAACCCATCCCTAACCCATACAAACCAGGCGTGCATGGTGCACAAAATGGCTGAGTGTCTCTGAGCAAACACACCTGGACAAACAGTGAAAGGACCAGGATTTTTTTTTTTTTGTCCCCCACGTGTGCTTGCCTAGCACCGATTGGACATTATGTTGCAGGTATCATTCAAAATAAACATTTCAGCAACATACAAGATGCAAACAGTGCAGCCCCCCCCACACACACACACAATCCAAGGCCACATGGTGCACAATATGGCTGAGCACCTCTGAGCAAACACACCTCAACAAAGAGTGACAGGGCAGGGTTTTTCTCTTTTTTTTGTCCAGATGTGCTTGCCCAGCAATGGCTGGAAAACTTGGCAGTTTTTTTTTACACATGGAAGACCACTTACACCCCCCCCCCCAAATAACACATAGCAAACACAAAATGCAAAATTATATAATGGGTCTCACAAATCCAAATTCCTAATTGGCTGACTGACATGAATTACAATGTTGTAAATCATGGCATCACCCCATAGGAAAAGGTGCCAGTCACCAGTCAGCTGCATCAGGAACCTTGTTGCAAATCACTCTGACAAACCGTGGCTTGAAAAACATGGTGACGGTCACACAATGAGATCATGGACTGAATGTCCGACTATTTGATGTACAGTGGACTCCGACACCACTGGCAATTTTTTTTAACAACTAAAACCAAATCCACAATAGCAATTAACAATACTTCCCTGTATATTCTTCACCTTTCCTTTGCAAAATTTTATCAAATCATTTACCCATAGAGCACCTTCAATCTCCATTGTCTCCCCAGCTCATAGTTACAGATCCACAAAACAGACTCGCTCCTTCAATGTGTACTGTCACTGCATTAGGCACACCCAATTTTTATCATTCCTCCTAAATAAAGAAAACACCGAGTTGGAGCTCCCGACCATAACACCACAGTAACTCTGGAAACCAGATCCTGAGGGTGACCTTTCACCACTCACAAAAAAAAAGCCCTTCACTTCCTGTCACGCAACACATCACTGCAAAATTAAAAGAGCAAGCAGTGTCTTTTATTTTATTTTTCCTTCCATGAGCACGACCAAAATAAACTGCACCCAGGAAGACAGGGGACTTCTCAGTGATCCCTTCATAATTGCTGTTAAAGCCAGTTTCCCTCCAACAAAGAGAAATACACAGCTATCACACCATCTTTCCCTGTCACTCTCTCTGTCGCTCCAGGCTCTATTAAAAAAAATCCAACTCACTCTCTCCATTTTCTTGCCTACTCTAGACCAGCTAAATTATACTTTTCCCTGTCTCTAGCCAGCTCTCCCTACAAAAACATACAGACAAATTAACAAATGATAAACAAAACAGTGCTAATGAATCCTTCCTGCTCTTGTCCTCCACAGTCCTCAGTGGGCTATTTAACCTACTGAGGAAGGATTTTAGGAGAATTATTCCTAAAATCAATAAAAAAATGCATTTAAGTTTTTCTTTATTTTTTTCTAAAACAAAAAATAATTAGGAGATTGTATAATCGCAATATACCACTCCGTTATGTGGGTCATGCTAGGATTTATCATGCCTGGACTGTTTTGCTCACTCAGCCTGTGGCCTTGTGACCAAACAACACACCAGGTCTTGTAAATCTTAACGTAACCCACAATCAGTCGTGGTATATTGGTTAATTGAACATTTCATAGGACCTGGCTAAAACTCTACACCTACCCAAGAAACAAATAGTACATTTCTGCACTGAAGGTAGGGCTTAGAAAAATTTCTTGCTTCAAAATAATGCTTCATTCACTACAAATTTGCTAAAAGCCATGACTGTAGTGCAGGAAGTGTGGTATGCACCAAGATACCAAGCATAGTCTAGTGAATGTACTCTGGACACCATGCTGTGCATGTTGTACATGTACAAAGACACCACTACGTTTTGTATCGGAAATTAGGTTCTAATGTATTTTCTTTAAAACAAAATGCCTACAGAAAGCCTACTTATGGGATGGCTCCATAATGTTGTGCAAGAAAGAATTGTAGTCTCATTTTTTTACTAGTAATGAAAGTCCTTAGAGTCCCAATTTGCAATGCAGGTGGTGGCATTTGTACCTTTTCACTAAGAACTGTAAGGAGCTAGAAGGCTATGCACCCATGGTTGCACCTGTTGCTTTATTTATAGTAACTAATACCAAAACCTGCCATAATATATTTATCAAGGTGCTTTTTGAATTCTGATTTAGAATTGCTAGAGATGATATCCAGTGGGAGTCTGTTCCAAGGGTTTATTATTATGTGAGTAAAGAAATATTTATGATTGGTGTGGTGAAATTTTTTTCTCATTAATTGTAAAGTTTGCCCCCTTGTGGCATAATGATCATTCCTGCACTCAAGACTCAATTCAGTTAATAAATCTGGATCCTGGATGAGGTCATACATGAATAAAAGGTCACCTCTTTGATGCGGGTCACTAGGGACATAAGATGAAGTTGATCAAGTCTAGACTCATATGGTACATTATTAAGTTTGGATAAGCTTTTCATAAATTTTCTCTGTATCTGTTCCAATTTGGTTATGCCAGATTTTTTATATGGACACCATAATTGAGAGGCATACTCCAGATGTGGCCTTGCATATGCCCTGAACAAAGGCATCATAACTTTCAAGTCTCTAGATATTTCTTTCTATTGCCCAAATTACACTGTTAGTTTTGTTTATGGCTTTGAGGATCCTGGTGGTGTTCGTACTAGGGAGCATACTGAAAGACACAACAAACTCAGCAAAGGAAATCCACGGCACTAAAGGTTCTGTCCAACATCCAACACTGGGTTTCAAACCCTGTACCAGAGGCACCCACACCAGATGTGCTACAGTAATCATGTAACATGTGAAAGTGAAATAGTGGATTCTCGCCATGGTGTGTACGACGACGAGATGTGGACACCACAGACCCAGTAGTGCAAAGGTCAAGCATTCTAGCTTGGGGGAGCAGCGTAAGTGCTTGACCTTTGATTGAAATGGCAGAATGGAATCAGATGGGGGAAGAGAGTTGCAGAAAGAAACTTGCAAGTGTTCAATAAAAAGGAGAAATATAAGAAAATCAAAAAATGTTGTGGCATATACCAGACCATATAAATGCCACAGAGATGTTATTTTGTGCTAATAATTGTGTGGGGGTGTGAAAAAGCACAAACAACATGAGTGGCAATAAACAAGACAATAAGGATTGCATAAAAAACATATTTGGAGCCAGCTCACATAAGAAATAAAGAAAATAAAAACATATGCAACTGTGTGTGTTGCCAATGTCATATTTTCAGCTCTGCATAATGATAGGCAAAAGAGGTTGCAACAGTAATTAATTTAAAAAACTGTTGTGCCCCAAACTAAACTTTTTTTATTCCTACATATATAAAGCTACAAAACATAGCAAAGAAAAAAAAACAGGCAGACAGATGATTTTCCACACTTATACACCCCAGAACATTTGCACTACATTGGTACCTAATTTTCATGAACAAAGCTAACTACATTATTTTCCACAGGGATAATAAGGTAGTTTTGAAGACCAACTGGAAATTCCTTCCCAAAGTGGTTTCAGAATGTCATCTCAATCAGTTTATGACACTCCCTTTGTTCCTTACTGAAAAATCCACGCCAAGGAAGCAGAGGCTCCGTTGTCTGGATGTTAACCTCTAATTCTCTCTTGCCTCAGTCTCAGACACCGGGAAGCATGCAACAGTCATTTCAGTGGCAAAAGGAGGTGCCTTCTCCTCTCCTGGCAACTTCCAACCTATCTCCTTCCAACTTTATCCAAACTCCAGGAACACATAATTCTGTCTCAACTCTCCCTCTTTCTCGACTCCTCCTCCTCCCTTCACCCCCTTCCAGTCTGGTTTTCACGAACAGAACTCCACCATTTTGCTTTCTCCTCAGGCTCACTGACTCCATTCATTCTGTACTGGACTAAGGCCTCCACTTTGCTGCCATGGGTGCTGATCTAGTGAAAGCTTTCAACACTGTCTCCCACCCTCTTCTTCTTGACAAACTAAAATCAGCAGGTCTCTCAGACTCCAGAATAAGCTGGTTCACCAACTACCTAGTAGGAAGATCTCAATCAGTGAGAAGTGGTGAATCCCTATCCACTCCCCATCTACACCAGGATCCCACAAGGCTCTGTCCTTGGCCCATTGCTCTTCTCCATATTCCTCAACTACCTCCCCTTAACGTGATCCTCAGCATCCATCCACAAGCATGCAGATTACATGGTCCTGTTTGCAAATGGTTCTTCTCCATCTCAGTTAACATCCTGGCTTTAACTTGATTTTGACACTGTCCAAAAATGGTTCAGGTCAAATCAATTATTCCTAAATGTCCAAAAAATGATATCCATGTGTTTCAGCATTAGGCAGAGAATTTCCAGGCTCCCTTGCCTACCCCTCATTCCACACCCTTCATGGGGGTGCAATTGATGATGTGCTGTCATTTAAGTACCTTGGTGTCTGGCTTGACTGACACCTTGGCTTTTCTCAGCATGTAGACGCTATTCACAAAAAACTTGACCCCAAACTCGGTGTCATTTACAGGAACAAAAGCTGCATCTCTATATCTGCCCACTGAGATAATCATCATTAAGATGATCCTCTCCATTTTTGATGATGGTGACATTGTCTATTGTGCTGCTTCAAAATCTATCCTGGCCAGACTGGATCCCCTGTTCCATTCCTTCTGCCATTTTGCCTTAGCCCATCCTTCTCACACTCCCCAATGTTCACTGTACTCAGATCATTCCCTCCCCTGCTTGGAAGATTGATGCCCAACCCACGATGCCTTATTCATTTCTAAAATCTGACTGGCTTCACTCCCCCCTTATCTCAGCTCTCTTCTCTCACCTATGCCCCCCTTACACCCTTCGTAACTCACACTATCATTCCCTCTTGCTCCCCCTCTCATAAATCCCTGGTGAAACAAGCTGCCTTCTCCTTCCACTTTGCTAATCTTTGGAATTATCTTCCCCTAAAAATTCATTCTGCTTCCTCCAAATTTTCTCTTTCCTCTCTACTCCAAGTCCACACTGCTCCCTCCTGTAAATGCCCTTAGCCCAATGCCCTGCCCCCCATTCCCACCTTCTCCTTACTATCCCAACCTCTGTACTCTTCCTCACCTCCCCATCTCAATCCCATCATTCCCTCCAACCCTCACTCTCTCCTTCTCTTCCCCTCCTTTTCTCCTCCATCCCTTCCTCCTCCACTCCTCCCTTGCCTTCTCCACTCCACACTACTCCCCCAACCACACTCCCACTCTTCTTTCTCATTCTCCTCCCCTTCCCACTACCCTCTCTACTCTCCTACCACTCCCCTTCTATCCCCATCAATCTAGTCCCTCCACCCCACCTCCCTATATGTTATTCCCAACTCTAATCCTGCACTTCTCTTCACTTCTCCCTCACTGATTTCCTCACCTTTCTTCCCTCCCCTTTCTCCTCTGTCTCTACCCTCTTGCCTTTCCTACTCACAACACTCCAGTTGCTTCTTCCTATGGCCTTCACCTGATTTAATGTTAATTTGTCCTACTCCATCCTGTATTACCTTATATTACAGTCTAGAGAGTGCCTGGTACTTCACACTCCTGATGTTTTAACTTGCACTATTATTACTTATGCCTATATAGTATTGTGTATTATTGTACAATGTTGTTTTTCTTCTTCTGTGCTTTCAACTTGTAATTTTGCACTTATCATTCTCCCCAGGACGCATCTAGAAACATGCTTTATAGCTCAGTATGTCTTTCCTGTTAAATCTATTTTAAATAAATAAATAAATATGTTTTAAGCTACTAGTTGGTCCCACAAATAATGTTAGGTCCACAGCTGCACAGCTGTTTGTCACCTATAAGGACATAGGCCAAGGAAAGTCAGCATGCAGGAGAACAATTGCTCGCTGGATAGTGGCCTGCATCCAGTTCCATCATGGTAAAACTGGCACACTTCTACTTGAAGGACTAAGGTCTATTCCACAAGGGGCACCTCTGCCTCTGTGGCAGCATCTAGAGGTGACTTCATTCAGGAAATGTGTAAAGCAGCTATCTGGAAAATAGTACACACCTTTACAAATCATTACTGTCTGGATATACAGTCCAGAAGGAATTCCAGCTTTGGCACTGCTGTCCTGCAAAACCTTTTCCCTAAAAAGGTTCTTTACCCAGCCTCCCAAGGTACTGCTGTTGAATCTGCAGTTTGTTCAGCAACAGAGGGGAATTCCTGGGGTTTGAAGAAAAAATTACTCATGATAGTAGTTTTGTTTCTTCAAAAGGGATCCCTCACTGTGATTGAAAATCTGTTCCCTACCTCCCCTTCCAGAACCCAGAAAAGAGTCTCATAACAGACAATGCTTCTTACTTGTTGTATTGTTTCATTAATGAAAATTAGTATGTCACATTCTCGGTTGTTTTTGTTTAAAAAATAAATAAAACAAAAAAACTTTTTTGATCAAAAATTGTTGGCAGTCACTTAATTAGATTGAATGGTCACTGATCTCTAAAAGCTTAAGAAACAAATACATTTTTAGGGGTGAGGGGAGAGCCTGACCACAGTAGAGTTTTGAATTTCATTCTAAGTTCCCTAATTAGCACACCATTATTGGCTCCAAGGCACCTCATTCCAGGGGAATGATTGCAGTTTGTTAAGCATAGTGAGAGATCCCTTTGGAAGAAACAATGTTACTACTGTATTTTTTTTCTCCTAGCGTCCCACCAGTGACTTGCCCACAACCTTGTAATTCACTTTTAACAAAGACAAGGGATGATATGATCCTCACAGGGATATATCTTCCACCATTTTGGGGAAGACTTTGATGGTGGACAGATATTGGGAGGGACAGAGTCTCTGCCTCCAGTGCATTAACAGTCATTGCCCACATAGGCTATGCTACAACGTCTCAAAAGCATTCATAGAAGTCCACAGAATCCCATCCAGGCCCTGTGCTTTCTCAGAGGCCAAGGACTTCACTGCCACCTGCATCTCTCCAAGGCTATTATCTGTCTCAACTGCTAATCCTTGCCTGGTGCCACCATTAGTGGAGTAGGAGGGGGTCTAAGATAATATGATGTGGGTTGGCCCAGTGACCTCAGAGATACTGTATATAGTGCTTGATAATATTTCTTAAATCTTCTACTATGTTTTGCTGGTCACTGACTTGGGCTTTTTCCATCCCTGATGCCCTGGATGACCTTGTCAGCATCCCACTTTTTTAGCTGCCACGTCAAACTCTCCCCACTGTCTCCCTCAAAACAGGCCTGGGTCTGGGAGAGTAGCAGATTCTTTCATATCGTCCTTGTTACCATCTGGATCAGCTCCCCATTCATCTTATTTAATTCTGACAGATCGTCAGAGTTTTGAGTCTGCACATCCATACATTTTGAAATTGCCACCCTCTCCATGAGTTATTTCACCCTCAACTCCTCCTTTCTTCTGTATAAGGCATAGGAGATGGTGCCCCCTGACTACAGCCTTCATTTCCTTCCACCTCATGGCCTCTGTGGTATCCTCATTCTTGTTGTGCAGAAAGTATTTCTCCAAGACTTTCCCCATTTTGATCTTGCACTCTGATTCATTTAGTAAACAGTGGTGTAATCTCCACGTACTCCTTCCCGAGAGTGCTTGCCACCGTCCTGTGCAACTAGCTGGGGTGTATAGTCTGAGAATACAGGTGGGCTGTACTCTGCAGTTTCTTTGGAGTGCAGCAGTGAGGAGGAAAGCAACACTAGGTCAGTGTTAGTGTATCAGTAAGAAATACAAATGTTTTCTGCTCATGGGATGCAGAAAATGCAACACATCTTTAACCACACATTCCTCTTCCATGCATCTGAGAACTGCCTCTCTCCTAGGGTGGTTAATTGGTGGGGCCAACCTATCCATTACATGGTCTCATGGGGTAGTAAAGTCTCCCCCTAGTGTCAAAGGGGTCATGAAGTCTTCCTGGGTTATAACTAGTTGGTGGAAAAAAGCAGGATTATTATGATTTAGCCCCTAGAGTGATGCCAATGTATATTGGTTCCTATCCATTCTCAGAACCAGGATTATGTATCTCCTCTGGGGGTCTATGACATGTTTCCTTACCTCTATGTCTACTCAATGCCAAAATCAGTTGGCAGTGCCCCTTGCCTCGGACATAAAGCATGCCACCACCACTGTACCCTCCCCACTCCTGCCCCAGTTTGTTTGCCTGCTCCTTTGTCACATGCATTTTCTGAAGCAATATATTTTCCCCTTTCTGGGTTTTTTTGTTAATAAATACCACTCTTTCTTACTTTTCACTACTGTTTTCGACCCATTCACATTCCATGTAATGATATTTATTCTATCACTCATCATTTCTCAATACCTGAGAGCTGTGCACCTGTACTGTCTGCCCCTGCACTTTACAAGTGCACCCCTGAGGTCCACCACAGATAATGTAGGGCACCATTTTTTAACATAGGAACCACATGTAAATATGTTGGTAACATTATAAAAACCATTGATACTATGTAATACCCTGTTCCCCCCACCCTACCTCTCCTCCCTCTCCCCAAATCCAACACTATCATGGTGAACAATAGGCTTGAGCTTCCCTATCCCATTCCTAGGGCTCCCTGGATAGCCATTTTGCATGTTAATCTCGTGGTTGAGCTGCACGACTCTCTGACCAAAATTTACAGTGAAATGTAATGTCAAGTCCCATGTTAGCCCAGTTTAAAGATAACTCAAGCACATTTTTAAGAGTCCTTAAATCCATTTTCAATTTATTTATTTGTTCACTGGGTCAGTACACTGATCCCAGGGACCATTTTCAGGCATGATCCGGGCCATACAGATGGCACAGTAATTGATACATGAAGTTTAAGTACATGGAAATACATTGACTACAGTAGAAAATGTACAAGTGGAGGAACTATAGAGGACTCAAACAGGATAACATAAGTGATACAGGATTTCTCTAATTTCAAAGGGGTACAATCAATACAATCTGACACTTTACTCAAATAAAGTAACCCACTGTCTATAGTCCATTATCCACCTGAAGGCTTAGCTCCTAACTGTTTTCTGCACAGGGGAGGCTGCAGTACCTCAGTGCATCTAGTGACAAACGTGCTGCCTGCTAATTCTGTCCCTCCACACCATCAGCCCTCCCAGCCATTAACCGCCAAGGGCAGGAAGCACAGTCACAGCCTGAATGATTCCAACTGTCTGCCCTTCCACAGTGCTAATACAGTTCAAGAACTGCTCGTGAAACAGAAGAGAAAAATAAATCAATTCTCAGAAAGTACCCCAGGGATTTTCAGAAGTAGTTTTACTTTAGATTATATACATATAGGGTGTAGTTGGTAATCACATGGGAGGGGGCTACCTCACTCGCTAGTTCTCAGGTTGAGTTTGCCCACTCAGCATGTGCTTCCTCTGTCTGCTCTGGGCTGTCTGGTCCTCTCCACTCAGCCCCATCTAATCACCACGGTTCTTTCGCGACCTCCCTACCATGTTACTGGATCGATGCAGGGAAGCTTGTGGAGGACCCACACTGCCCCACTGGCAGACACTAGAGCTATTGTAGCTATAGCATGTTGTTAAGCATTACTTTTTGCACATCTGTTACATGACTAAGGTCTCTAATGAATTTTACTGTTTATCAGTTACAGACCTGGTATGCTGAGGCATGCTCCCAAACCCCCTCCCCTTCACCTTTTCATACTTGTGTATCACTCAAAGCCTTTGACTGATCCATTCATGCGCTGGACCCCATCCTGCATGGTCCAGGTCTGCCTTCCTTTGCCACCTGTTCTTGGTCTAGGCAAGCTGTTGCTACTGGTGGTTAAAGAGCAAGGAGTCTTCCCTTGTTACCAGATGATGAGGCAGGATGGGTATAAGTGGGTGAACTGCCATTGATTGCTGTGCAGGTATCTCTTTACATCCTTAAACTCCTTGTGCTTTGCTTGCAGTCATCAGCTGAAGTCAGAGAACATCCTGATTACCTCATTGTCTACCTTCAGCTGTCCTTTACTCCACACAGTCCGAAGCAGGAGCAATCTGTCACATTAGCACATGAATTTTATAAGAAAATATCTTGGTAGCTGAGTAGGAACAAGCTTTCTCACTGGGGTTATTTGGGCAGGCTGCAGCACCAGCTAGGTGCTGTCCTCCAGGCCCAGTGTCTCAGTCACCACATGTTAGGAAATTGTAGAGGGTCCTTCCAATTGATCCCCTTCAGCAGTCTTTAACTCAAATGTTATTTCAATGCTCATGATTCTTGCAGTCATCGACTGTACCCTGTTGTTCCTCAATTGTTTTCTGTGCTTCTTGCAACTGTATGGTGGCCTCTAAGAGTTTTTCCTTCTGCTTGGCTACTTTCAACTCCAAGCCCTCCAGCCTCTTATTGTGCAAGTTAACAGAATCCCCCAGTTGAGGCAACATCCTCTGTAAATGAGTGAAACATAGAAACATAGACTTTGACAGCAGATAAGGACTACTTGGCCCACCTAGTCTGCCCATGTCCCTAACTATTGGATAAGCTGCAGATCTTAGTTAACCAACAACTTACTTCTTCCTACCCTCCACCAGAATTGCCTTATGTTTGTCCCATGCATTCTTGAATTCCACCACTGTTTTTGACCCTATGACCTCCTCAGGAAGACTGTTCTGTGCGTTTACCACCCTCTCTGTGAAAAATACTTCCTTACATTACACCTGAGCCATCCCCTATCTACCTTCAAATTGTGTCCCCTTGTTCTTGCACATCTCTTTTTTTCTGAAAGATACTATCCTCTTGGACTTTGTTGATTCCCTTGAAGTACTTGAAAGTTTCTATCATGTTCCCCCTCTCCCTCCTTTCCTCAAGGGTATATATATTAAGCTCCTTTAGTCTCTCTTAGTATGTATTCTGTTGCAGACCCCGTACCATTTTAATTGCCTTCCTCTGGACTGCCTCCATCCTGTCTATGTCCTTGTGGAGATGGGGTCTCCAGAACTGCATGCAGTACTCCAGGTGGGGTCTCACCAACTGTCTGTACAGGGGATAACAACTTCCTGTTTTCTACTGCATCCCAGTATCCCCCAGCCATCCTTACTGCCTTCTCACAATGCTTGTTTGCTTACCTTTCGGTGAACTGGGTGACAAATTCTTAGAGTCAACCCTCACACTGTTGGTTAGCCTGTTTAACAATCCTCATCATTGACACCTGATTGCTCCATGCTGCTGGTTGCCCTGGTGTTAATGCTGCAGGAGTCCATCCCAGGCCTGTCCTTTTTATGTTGCTTGCACGCATGTGCAAGAAACATAGTGCCATCATCGGAGATTTCGGAGGTGTGTCACCTCCTCCTCCAATTCAGTCAGTGTGCTGGCAGGCGCGGCCCCTGTAAGCCAATGCATTTTGGAGCTGTCTATGACACGCTCCAAAATGCAGTGGCACTCTGATTGAAAGGAGGCCTTCACGGCGAGTGAGCACCGATAAGATATCGGCTGCTCAGCACGCAGCTCCCCCACACGCTGCCGCGCGCGCCCGCACGCACTGTATAGGCGACGTGGGGTGCCCAATCCCATCGGCTAAGCTGCGTCCCTGCCCCCCCAGTAGCAGGTGCCACGCTGGGAGCCCACCCCAGTGTGGCAAACAGTCCTTTTGCCAATGGTGGTGCCCAATGCCCCGTCAGCTGAACGCCCCCCCGTCCTTGTGCCATGCTGGGAGACCACCCCAGCGTGGCAATAACTTCCATGGCCGATGGGGGTACCCAATCCCCCATCGGCTGAACACCCCCAACATCCTTGTGCCATGCTGGGCCCACCCCAGCATTGCAAACAGTCCCAAGATGTCTTTTTTCCCTGAAAATGAAACGGTCCAGCGAGCGCATCTCCGAACCCCCACAACCGCACCCACCACTGCGCACCCAGCATCCCACCCCCCACCCCATGCCCCATCCGGACTCCGGCACGCGATCTTCGGTGGACCGGGAACACGTCTGCACTCTTCAAAGCCGACCGCGAACTGAGGAAATGCCGGTGAGCTGTATAATGGGCTAGATAGGGGTTTCAACTGTGCATATCTCAGGCATTTTGGAATTTTACCAAATTTTCAACATGGGGTTTTAGGACCCCTTCTCATGAATGATGTCACTGTCATGGCGTTATTCAGGCCCAAAGGGTGATTTCGTGCAGTGACTGAGCGGTGACTGTAAATCACCCCAGCCTGAATACCACCATGACAGTGACATCACTCATAGAAGGGGTCCCAAAATGTTAAGTGAGTATTCCAAAATGACTGTTTTACGAGCGTGTTTGGCGCAGTTCCTACGCAGGCTCGTAAGTTCAATGCAATTTCATTATTTTCACTCCAGATTTTCAACATTGCCATTTTATCACACCTTCTTATGAGTAGTACAGCTGTCATTTTTCACATCTCACTCAAAATGTGTTTCCGCCCATGTAGCGCAGAATGGTGCAGTCGGTGTGTGAAATCAATGTACAGGACAAATTAAGAAAATCACAGTGACACTGTTCATGAGCAGAGGTCTTAAAATGGCTATGTTGAAAATTTGGTGAAAAAATTCCTAAAAGTGACTGTTTTACAAGCATGTGTTGCGCAGCTCCTACGCAGGCTCGTAAGTTCGCAAATTTTCAATATTTTCACTCCAGATTTTCAACATTGCCATTTTACCACACCTCCTTATGAGCAGTACAGCTGTCATTTTTCACATCCTGCCCAAAATGTGTTTCCACCATGTAGTGCACAATGGCGCAGTCGGTATGCGAAATCAATGTATGGGACCATTAAGAAAATCACAGTGCCACTGTTCATTAGCAGAGGTCTTAAAATGGCTATGTTGAAAATTTGGTGAAAAAATTCCTAAAAATTACTGTTTTACGAGTGTGCGTTGCACAGTTCCCACCTTGCAGCTACGTAGGTTGCGAATTTCAATATTTCCACTACAGATTTTCAACATTGCCATTTTACCACACCTCCTTATGAGCAGTACAGCTGTCATTTTTCACATCCTGCCCAAAATGTGTTTCCGCCCATGTAGCGCACAATGGCGCAGTCAGTGTGTAAACTCAATGTATGGGACACATTAACAAAATCACAGTGACACTGTTCATGAGCAGAGGTCTTAAAATGGCTATGTTGAAAATTTGATGAAAAAATTCCTAAAAATTACTGTTTTACCAGCGTGCGTTGCGCAGTTCCTAAGCACACTCATAAGTTCGCAAATTTTCAATATTTGCACTCCAATGACTTCCAAATACCTAAACAGCACATAGAAGCAAGCAACATTCGGCATTGACAAATGCTTGTTATTTGAGCTTCTCATCAGATGAAAAAGTAGTTTAGCTTGTTGTTTTTTTTTTTTTTTTTTTTGTCAGCTTGGCATTTGTAGCCATTTAGATCTTCCGTGGTGCAGAAATAAGGTCACTTTGTCTGGAGCTGGCACAAGACTAACTTGATGCTTGTCAAATTAGCCAACAGCTAGCTTAAAAAGTCAACATATTACCTGCTGGCTGGGCCACTCCCACGATCAATGGATACCTTGAGTAGTAGAGTTGGTAGGGTTGCTGTTCAGGTTTGCACATGTTTACACAACATACTTATTCAGACCTGCTTTAGAAGTTGTTGGGATGATGGACCTAGATTCATTCCACCCTTAAATTACTAAAATACTAACTCCAACACCAAATAATTCAACTGTTAAGGGACCCAATCTTCAATTGACAGCATGACAAAGAGCCCATTGAATGGAGTCAAAATCTTAGTGATTTATATCAATAACTCAACTCTGTCCCCATTCCTTGGCATGACATGGCACCACCAATGGCAATTGAGAGGGATTGTTTGAAGCTTTGAAAGTGAATGAGCTTAAGGGTGTTGAACTGGATAAGAAGAATTTGTGCTTGGCAAAATGGAGTAACTCCTTTTCCAAAATGTCTGCAGTAGAATGGAAACATTCTCCAACTTCAAAAGATTGTGTGGGATGGTCTTCTAAGAATCAGTCTTTACCATTGAGTCTCACTAGTGAGTCTTAGCTGTAGGTGCTTGGACCTAACGGAAGCCAGAACTTTTCAGAAGCAGGCACCGAGTTAAGCAGCATGTGCACAGCTCCATAAGTGAGTGCACATGGCTAATAGTTTACATCAGTGCCAGCACCCAACTGCCTCATTTCCTTATTTCCCACCATTGCATGTGCATCAGTGCTTCATCAGTTTCCAGCTGGGATTGAAAACTTCATGTTTGTATGGCAATAGCATTCAGTTGTTCTCAGTCTTTGGGTTTTAAGCTAGAATTTGTTATTTATGTGCCAGTGAACTGAGAAACAAATTAAATAAGGCATATAACAAAGTGAATGAGGCCATAGAAATAAATAAAATGGAGAGTTTTGTTAAGGGTCTACAAATAGAAAAAGTAAACCTACCACATAATACAGTAAGTAACCACAAAAAAAAGAAACAGAGAGGAATCTGACCATGACAGTACAAAGAACACTATGGGCTCTAATTGCTCTACTGGTAAAAGGGGTAGAGAGGAAGTCAAGACAGATGCTAAATGAGATTGGCACACAGTTAGCTATCTCAAAAGAGCATATAAAAGGAGAAGAGTAGGCCAAGTAACAAATATCCCTGTTCAGCTTACTAACAGATATGAAGGACTGGCCACAGACCATGATGCATTTGATGGTACTACCATGAGGGTATGAGAGAAGAAACAACTGGTGGTTGTATACAGTAGGTGACTCTATTTTAAGATATTGTGACTTATACATCTGTATTCCAGATTGACATGTCATCCAGGGGCAAAAATAATGGATGTAAGATAAAGAATGTCAGCTATATTGAAATGCAAAGAAAGGCATGCTGTTGTAGTTATTCATGTAGGCAGAAATCATGCTAGGTAGGATCATGAAAAGTTTCTATAGATCTGATTGAAGTGGGGAAAAATATTTTCAAAAATGGTGGACTGTTCTAATTCTGGGGATACTCCCCATACTATAAGCAAACATGGGAAAAAGGAGAACATTGAAAGAATAAATTCCAGGCTCAGTAACTGGTGTCATAAGAAAGGAATTCAAGTCATATGCACTGGGGAATTATTTTACAATAAATCTCATTTTTCCTGAAAATAAGCCAGTGCACATCACTCAGCCCATTGCTGATGCCATTGTTATTCTTGCTGGCAATGACAAAGCCATTGTCCCTAAGGAGATCCTTGCGCATCCCACTAATATGGAATCATGCAAGATTGACACGACTGGCAAATGAGCCTACACTTCAGCTGCCTTGTGAATGAGAATAGCCAGCTCCCAAGGGCATTTTTCTATGTATGTGTGTGTATACCCTTTGGAGAAAGCAGAAGTCTCTGGCAGAGTCTCTTCCAGAATTAGAGGCTAAATAAGATATTCTTCTGTTTTGCCCTTTTGACTTTCCTTGGTGCCATGAGTCTTTGCAAAGTACGTTCCATTGCTTGCTGTGCACATGATGTAGTTAGGACTCCAAGTCTTCCTGTACTTGGATGACTGGCGTATTTCACGACTGTCCTGAAAGCAAATGGAACAACCAGTATCCACTGCTTCTCAGTTCTTGACTATGAAGGGAAGCTTACTGAACCTCAAAAAGTCTCATGTACAACTCTCCCAGCGGCTGCTATTTATATGTATGCCACAGTGAAGGTCTGGCTGAGTGTTATTTTAGCATACCACACACCCATCAGTACCCTCTACCTGGCACACCTGCCATTATTTGAGGTTCCTCAAGGATATTTTACAAACAAACCTTCCCATAAGGAAGCCAGTGACTGCCTGAGATATCAAACATTTGTTATGCATGCTCACTAGCAAGCACTTGGGCTCCTTGTGATGTGTAACTTTTGGTTTTTAACTAGGAAAGCAACAATTCTGGTGGCTGTCACCTCTGCTCACAGAGAATCTGAAATCTGTGCTTTGGTCACAAATCCTCTGTATACTGTTTTCCCCGAAGACATGACAGTTCTCTGTACCTTTTTATTTAGTAAAGCTTTCCCCTCCTTTTAACTTATTATGCTTTCTCTATGTGTTTATGTATGTTTTACTCTAATTTGTTTTATTTATTTACTTTTATTTAACATTTTGGTAACCTGGAAAGGTACACTGAGCCAAGTCTCATTTCCAGACATGGCTCGGGGCAAGGGAAACCAGGTAGTACATTCATACATATTAATTCAGTTATACATAATTAGAGTGAGTAGACCAATCAGTTTGAAAATGCAGCATCATGTCTAACAGAGAAATGCTAAGAGACAACAAAAATTGGAAGAACAGCAAGTTAATTAATTCAAGCTAGTGACTACCAAAAAGAGCAGGAAGATGTCAGTAGTAGTGACTGTTTATTTGCAGCAGCAAAAATTCATGAGTGGGAGGGTACCTTTTTTGCCAAGGGAGTAGGGTGTAAGACTGGAGCTACAGTAGAGATGAGGTGCAAACACTAGGTAGGAGAAAGAAGTCTAATTAGTCATTTAAAGGAAAAGAGTGAAGGGGATAAGCAAAGGTCATTGGGGAGTGTAGAGGGGTTGTGGGATAACAGATGGACCAGACGCTGAACTTCAAGATCAACACACTATCTATGTGTAATATTTATTCAAAATGTAGGAGATAACCTTAAGCAATGGCATATCCCTTCTTCAGTACATCAGTTTACAGCAACAGACTATGTATATCCTTTCTCTGCAGTTAGCCAGCACCTACTGACACTGATCTCTGATCTCCCTCAGTGGTTGAGATTCAGCCTGCATCCCTGTGCAGGCCTTGTTTGCTTGGGTGGTGGGGACTCAAATAAAAAAAAAAAAGCTAAAGACAAAGAACCTCAATGCAGATGCACTGAAACATGGGTTACCCAAAGGGCATTGACAATAAGCCAAGTTTCAAAATAACACAACATCACAAATACTTCCAGAATGCAAAGCATCATGGAATATATGTAAATCACCATGACATTTCAGACGTCTTAAGTTTGCAGCAATTTACATGCATTTTAAAAAGCACAACTGACTTAATTTTTATAATAGTCCCCTAGTAGTTTTTACCATTATCAAAAACACCTAGTGCTATGATATTTTCAACATTTACAGGTTTCATAAACATAAGGGGCAGGATTCTCAAGGAACAGCAAAAATTCTGTAGCTGCTGGAAAATAGCTTGCAGCACTGCAGAAATGCAGTTGCGTGATATTCTTAAAGAAAATCCTGCAGCTGAGGGATTTCCGCAAAATGTCCCACAGCTACGGAATTACAGCAGCTGCAAGAATCCTGCAAGTGTTGCAAATCCGCAGCTGTGGAAATGGCTGAGAAGGCACAGCAATAGTAAATCTATGTAGTTGAAGCAGCAGACTTTAACATTGCTGCCATAATATGAAGCTGACAGCACACTCCTGTGTGGCAATGGTGAGAATGAGAAAGATGAATAGAGAAGGTAGTGGTGGATTAGGGGAGGAACGGAAGTGGCAAAATGGCATAAGAAGTTTAGGAGTTTGTCGGGTATTGAGAGGGATGTGGTGTGGGCAGTGCCATAGACCATATCAGCATAGTCAATGACTGGGAAAATCATTTTTGTAACCAGCTCTCGCCAGGTAGGAAGAGTGAGGCTGTCTTTGTGGTGGTAGAGGATTGCAAATTTTGGGTGGAGTTTAGTACAAATAGATTCCTTGTGGTTGGAGAAGTCAAGGTTGGTGCCTAACCAACCCCCTAGGTATTTGAAAGTGGGAAACATTGCAAGGGGAGCACCATCCAGGGTGGAGAAAACAGACTGGGGACTGGAGAGATGCCAATTTCTGTCTGAAACTGACCATCATAGTGACAGTTTACTTGGTGTTTCATTTTAGTTGGTTTGTCTGGAACCAGTTCTGCACTCTGTCAAAGTTCTACTGGAGTGTGAATTGTACATTGATGGTGGAGTGACCTGAGGTGAAGATGATGGCATTGTCTGTGCACATATGCATGTGGGAGGTAGAGCAGATGGAAGAAAGGTCATATATTAAAAGGGAGAAGAAGATGGGGCCAAGTATGGAGCCTTGCGGTACTCCTGACAGAATAAGGAGAAGGGAGGATAGGATGTCTCCTACTTGGACTGATTGCTGCCTGTCATTTAGGTAGGAGCGGAACCAGTTTACTGCTGTATCTGCCAGGCCCACAGATTGGAGTTTTTGTAGAAGGAGAGGGTGGGAGACTGAAACAAAGGCCTTTGCCAGGTCTATGAAAATGGCGGCGGTAATATAATTTCAGTCCATGGACGAGAAAATGGATTTGGTGACACTCAACAGGGAGGAGATGGTTGAGTGCTGTTTCCTAAACTCGACCTGGAAAGGGGGAGAGAATACCAGAGGAGGGGAAGAAGTCTGACAGCATAGAGTGGATTAGAGATTCGAGAAGTTTAGCAAGAGGTGGAAGGAGTGAAATGGACTGGTAATTTCCAGGAGTGGAAGGGTCTACCACTTTGTGAAGTGGCAGAACTTTGGTGAATTTCCAGGCTTTTGGGGAGGTGGAGGCTGAGAGGGAGAGATTTAGAATGTGTGCTGGGGGGAAGCAATGGCAGGAGCAGAGATATGGAGGAGCCTGGAGTGGAGGCCATCGTGGTTTGCTTTAGTTGGATTTAGAGATAAAAGAGCCATGAAGGCTTCCTAGGGAGAGATGGGTGGGAAGCAAAAGCCTTCAGGGGTGGGGGCTGGTGGGAGGGGGTGGAGTGGTTAGAGAATGCACAGGATGAGAAAAAAATTGTTAAATATCTTTCTACTTTCCCATAGGAAGCAGGAGAATTTAGATTCGATTGTAAGTGGGACTTAAAATAATTTGCTTTGGAAAGATGGATGGCTTTAGTACATGAGTTTCTGAGGGTTTTATATGACTGTGGATCAGACTGGGATAGGAAGGCTTTGTATTTTGTCCATGGATCTACATGGGGCTAGAAGGTTTGCTGTAATCCAGGGAAGATGGTGATGCTTAACTCTGGTTTTCTTTAGAGGTGCATGGAAATTCCAGAAGCTAGTGAGGGTGGTGTAGAAGAAAAGGAGGGCAGAGTCAACATCTGGAGGTGAGTATGCTAGAAGCCAATTTGCATGGCTAAGATTCAGGAGGAGGAGGGTAGCTGTATCCATGGTATGGAGTGGTCGAGTCCAAATGTATTTAGGTGCAGAATGGGGAATGTTTATCTTCCAAATGCAATAGGTGATGCAATGATCTTTGTGGGTGTCAGGAAGGATGCCTGCAGCAATGATGCGATGGGGGTGTGATGAAAGCACCCAGTCAACCAAGGAGTGATTCTGGGAGTGAGGGTTTAGTCATGTGGGTTCATGAATCAGCTGAGTGTGATTTAAAAATTCAGTCTTAAGGAGGGTGGACATAGAGGAGGGGGAGAGCCAGTCAAGGTTGAAAACACCTAGAAGCATGAGCTTGCCATTTACTGTGTGGGAGTAGATGAAGGAAATTACCATGAATAGGGAACCTTGAGAGGCTTTGGGTGCTGCGTAGAATGCTCCAATGTAAATTGGGATGGATGAGGGTAGGGACAGGAGGGCAGTTATGAGTTCAAGGGAGGAAGGATGGGATTCTGTATAGGTGATGGTGCAAGAAAGAGACTGCCTGATGTATAGGGTTATATCTCCACCACGTTTGCTATGATCTTGGCAGTAGAGGTTGAAATCTAGGACAGTGAGTGAGGAGTTGGGTATCCTGATGAACAGAAGGGTACTGGGTCATCCAGACTTTTAGAGCATCCACCTTAGGGAGAAGTCTTTTGACATTTAAATGAAAGATGTAATGTACCTTGGGCATGGGGGTACCATGTAGAGGACCAGGGTTGGGTTGAATATCTCAAGAATGAAGCAGGAAGAATAGAAATATGGACAGGAAAGGGGGGTACTTTCACTTTCTGGGGCTGTGTGAGGAGGGTGGAGTAGTGACTCTGGAACAGCACATAAGGGACTCAAGGTTTAAGGGAGTAGCCATTGGTGGATGTGGGGAGTGGGGGATGCTGACAGGAGAGAGGTGTGAACTGAGTGGAGAGGAGGGCTAGAAGGCTGTCTGGGGTGAAACGGGACTGGGAGGGGAGGGACTGAGGATTAAAGAGGATGGTATAAGATGAGGGTGAAAGGGAGCAGTCAAGTGCAGGAGAAAAAAGTTGTGCAAGGGTGATGTATGAGGACAGGATGGGAGGGTGTATGTGAAAATAAGAGGGAGCAGGTAGAAAGAGACAAAAGGTAGGGTTTGCATGTTTAATGGGGAGTAGATGTATGTGAAGAGGAGAGAGGTGGATGCAAAAGGAGACAAAAGGAGCTTTAGGGGAGGAAACCAGGGGATAGGGGAGAGAGAGATGATGAAGACTGGTAAAGGGTAAAGAGGTGTATGGATGGAGGTTGATGTACGGTTGAGGTCTGACAGGCAGTATAAGTGACAGAATTAGGGTACAGACAGTGAGCCAAGCGGTATGCTGGTACAAGGAATAATTGCAGAGGGAACACCTTGTGTAATGCAGTGCAGCACAACCCTTACTAGGAGAGGTATAAAAAACAACAGCAGGAGTAGAGAATAATTCACAGAGCAGAAGATAACATTTACACTATAGTATTTGAATGTGGGTTTTGGTGTAAAAGCACCATATAACCAATGGAGTCATCAGTATGTCAGCCAACAACCTGTTTGCTAATTAACAGCAAGAAGAATAAAAGGCTGGCTCAGGATAAGCGAAGGGCAGTTGAGGGCAGAGCCGATCAATTCAGGGTCAGCATTATAGCATTTTGAAACTCTTTGAATAGGAAGCTGATAAGGATGCAGATGTTGTTTTGAGCATCCAGGAGCAGCTTAATTAGGAGGGGGACCAGGTGTGAATAATTTAAGGAGAAGCAATGAAGCAGCAGGGTGAATGGTCGCTGGGGTTGAAATTAGCTGGGAGTGACCCAGGGAAACATTTTGGACATCAGGATTTAGAGGGGGAAGGGAGAATGGGCTAAACCAAATAGTGGCTGTGTTGGGGTGCCAAAGTAGACTGATTGTCACACACAACACTTCCTTAAAAGGAAAACCATCTTAGGGTGGGGGTTGGCTGGGAATGAGGGTGGCTATGAATAGGTGGTACCACATAAAGTGCGGAGCCACTAGTGTGCCAAATTGTAAGGCCACTCTCTGCCTGCTGTGGCTGTGAGTGCAGGCACCAGTGGGGTGTTCTATTGCTCCGTAGTGTGACATTGCCATGGGGAGGGCCTAGTACTGGTCTCGCGACCCAGGGAATTGGTTACTTGCACTGCATAAGCCTGCAAGGAAACAAAGGAGATAAAAGGAATAAAGGGTCAGAATGGAGGAAGACAAATGGGGGCTGCAGATGTCATGGCGGGAAACAGGACAGAGAGACTGGTAAGTGCAGAGAGTGGGGGAGGGGGATGCATGAGTGATGGGGAACACTGAGGTTACATACAGGCAGAAGGAATTAACATAGATATATTTAAAAAAGGGATACTGTTAAAGCTAAAGACAATGGCACAGCAGAATACAGGTATATTTCAATCTCTTAAGGCAACAAGTTGAATTCAGTGACATTGCATGTAAAAGCAACCAGCAATAAAGGTAACAGAAAGCAATACTGCAATCACAAGTTACACAAGCCTTCTATTAGTGAGGAATAAACAATCAAAACAGCACCACCAACAAAAATGTGTGCCGAACTGTGGGGCTGCTCTGTATCTGCTGTGGATGTGAATGCTCACTCTGGTAGAGCGTACAGTTGCTCTGTTGTGTGACACTTCCATGGGGAGGACCTAGAACTGGCCTTGTGACCCAGGGAATGGGTTACTTGCATTGCATAAGTCTGCAGGGATAGAAAGAAAATAAAAGGATTAAAGGGTTAGAATGGATGAAGACAAAGGGGGCTACAGGGGTCATGGTGGGAAATGAGACAGAGTGACTGGTAAGAGCAGGGGGAGGGGGATGAGTGAGTGATGAGGAATGCTGAGGTTACACACAGGCAGCAGGAATTAGCACAGATACATTTAAAAAAGGGGCCCTGTCAATGTTAAAGAGAATGGCACAGCAGAATACAGGTATATTGCAATCTCTTAAGACAACAAGTTGAATTCAGTAACATCGCATGTAGAAGGAACCAGCAATAAAGGTAACAGAAAAAATATTGCAACCACAAGTAACATGAGCCTTGTATTAGTGAGGAACAGACAATCAGAACAGCACCACAGATAACAAGCATTTGTCAATGCCGAATGTTGCTTGCTTCTATGTGCTGTTTAGGTATTTGGAAGTCATTGGAGTGCAAATATTGAAAATTTGAGAACTTACGAGCGTGCGTAGGAACTGAGCAATGCACACTCGTAAAACAGTCATTTTTAGGAATTTTTGCACCAAATTTTCAACATAGCCATTTTAAGACCTCTGCTCAAGAACAGTGTCACTGTGATTTTGTTAATGTGTACCATACATGACTGCGCCATTGTGTGCTACATGGGCGGAAACACGTTTTGGGCAGGATGTGAAAAATGACAGCTGTACTGCTCATAAGGAGGTGTGGTAAAATGGCAATGTTGAAAATCTGGAGTGGAAGTTTTGAAAATTTAAACGTATTTAGTTGCATGGGAACTGTGCAACACACTGTTGTAAAACAGTCTTTTTTAGGAATTCTGTCACCAAATTTTCAACATTGCCAGTTTAAGAACTCTGCTCATGAACAGTGACACTGTGATTTTCTTAATGTGTCCCATACACTGAGTTCGCACACCGACTGCGCCATTGTGTGCTACATGGGCAGAAACATATTTTGGGCAGGATGTGAAAAATGACAGCTGTACTGCTCATGAGGAAGTGTGGTAAATGGCAATGTTGAAAATGTGGAGTGAAAATATTGAAAATTCAGAAACTTACGAAAGGCATGAGGAACTGCGCAACGCCCGTCCATAAAACAGTCATTTTTAGGAATTTTTTCATCAAATTTTCAACATAGCCATTTTAAGATCTCTGCTCATGAACAGTGTCACTGTGATTTTCTTAATTTGTCCCGTACATTGATTTTGCACACCGACTGCACCATTCTGTGCTACATGGGTGGAAACACATTTTGAGTGAGATGTGAAAAATGTCAGCTATACTACTCATAAGAAGGTGTGGTAAAATGGCAATGTTGAAAATCTGGAGTGAAAATATTGAAATTTCGCGAACTTACGAGCCTGCGTAGGAACTGCGCAACGCACACTCGTAAAACAGTCATTTTTTGGAATTTGGCAACAAATTTTTAACATGGGGTTTTGGGACCCTTCTCATGAATGATGTCACTGTCATGGTGGTATTCAGGCCTGAAGGTGATTTTACAGTCACCGCAGTCACTGTGTGAAATCACCCTTTGGGCCTGAATAACGCCATGACACAGTGACATCATCTATGAGAAGGTCCCAAAACCCCATGTTGAAAATTTGCAAAATTCCTAAAAATGCCTGAGATATGCAACAAAGTTGAAACCCCTATCTAGCCCATTATACAACTTACAGGCATTTCCTCAGTTCAGGTCGGCTTTGAAGAGTGCAGGCGTGTTCCGGTCCACCGAGATCATCGCGCTGGAGTCCTGAGGTAAGTATGGGGTGAGGGGGTGTGGGGAGGCTGGAGTCACGCAGTGGGTGGGTGCGGGTTGTGGGAGGGGTTGGGAGGAGCGCATGGACAGTTTTGTTTTTAGGTTTAAAAAAAGAGTATCGTGGGACCGTTGCCACGCTGGGGTGGGCTCCCAGCACGGCACAAGGGCGTTGGGGGGCACTCAGCTGACGGGGATTGGGCACCCGTCAGCCATGGAATATATTGCCCAACGTGGGTGGGCTCCCAGGCGTGGCACAAGGCAGGGGGCATTCAGCCGACGGGGATTGGGCACCCCGTCAGCCATGAATATATTGCCATGCTGAGGTGGGCTCCAGCATGGCAAAAGGATCAGAGCGTTCAGCCGACGGGGATTGGGCACCCCGTCGGCAAGAGCCGCTTGCCCAGCTGGGGTGAGCTCCCCAGCATGGCAGCTACTACTGGGGAGAGTTCAATGATGGGGATTGGGTACCCCATCGGCCATACAGTGTATGGGGGCGCGCACGCCTGGCTGTAGGGGGGGGAGCTGCGCGTGAGCAGCCGATATGTTATTGGTGCTCACTCAAGCGTAGCTCCCCCTTTCAACTGTATGCCACTGCATTTTGGAGTGTGTCATAGACAGCTCCCAAATGCATTGGCTTACAGGGGCCGCGTCTGTCAGCACACTGACTGAATTGGAGGAGGAGGTGACACACCTCCGAAATCTCCGATGATGGCACTATGTTTCTTGCACATGCGTGCAAGCAACATAAAAATGTGTACTGAACTGTGAAGCCACTCTGTACCTGCTGTGGCTGTGAGTGCAGGCTCTGGTGGAGCGTTCAGTTGCTCCATAGTGTGACACTGCCATGGGGAGGGCCTAGAACTGGGCTTGTGACCCAGGGGATGGGTTACTTGCACTGCATAAGCCTGCTGTGGCTGTGAATGCAGGCTTCAGTGGAGCATTCAGTTGTTCCATAGTGTGACACTGCTGTGTCACTGCCGTGGGGAGTTCTAATTTTGTTTATGCTATTAGGGCATCTGTTAAGTGACTAGAGTCACAATGAAATAGTGTGCTCTAATAAATTAATAAACTTTAACTTAAACTTGAAGACTGTTCGCACCCCAAGTTTTTACTGAAAGTGGTTTCAGAGTTTCATCTTAACCAAGGCTTTGTCCTGCTTGCCTACTTTGCAAACTTCCAGAATGAGGAAGAAAGGTCTCTTCACTGGATAGAACTAAGAACTTCAGACAATTCAAACAGCTGTTTGACTCATTTGATCCTAATCAGAATGGATCACCTGTTATAATCAAGTGCATTTCTGCCTGGATTGTGAACTGCCTTCATCACTGTTATGTTATGGCACAGGTTGAACTGGAGGATAAGGTTCATGCCCACCCCACCAGAACAGTTGCTATGTCCCTGGCTGAGATATATTTTGTGCCTAATGGAGAAACTTGCAAAGCTGCAATTTGGAGCACAGTGCACACATTTACCAAACACTATGCCCTGGCTGTCCATACCAGGCAATATGACACCTTTGGCAGGACAACCCTGAATGGATTACTATCCTGAGTGAGCCCTCAGCTCCAGCCACCTGGTCTAGGGGCCCTTTTCTGAGTTTGGTACTTCGACCCCTTAGTTGAAATCAATGAAGAAGGTTAATTCTTGGAAAATATTAAAATTATGTATTCACTGTCACTCTTGATCCTCTAAGAATATCCTCAGCATTGATTCATACAGGTAGCCTCCATCCTCCAGACTCACTCCAGTATGGTTGTTGGTTTTTTATGCTTGGTTTGGACTGTGAAGACACCTTGTTATGGGATTTTGTGACATTTCTTACATGAGTCTTCAGGGTACCTTATGCCCTTTGGTTAAATGCATAGCTACTTGTTAGATTATGCTGCATTGCTGTACCTCCTTTGCAAAAATGTACTGAGGAGGTTGGGGGCTGGCACTGATTTAAAGGAGCAGCTGCATGCAGTTACCTGGAGCTGTGCAGCATGCTGCGTACTTTGGTGGCAGCCATCTGAAAACTTTTGGATCCCACTGGGTCCTACAACCTCTGTTCAAGGCTCACTAGTGTGAATCAATGGTGAAGATATTCTTAGAACGTCAAGAATTATAGCAAGTAAGTAATTTCAATTTATTACCCCATTGAAAAGGATTTATTCACCCCAGAATTTAAATTGCATCTGTTGTTTTATTGTAGAAACAATAGAATATGAGTTCTGCCTGTGCACATGCATTCTTCCGGATTCTGCCCATGGGAGATTGACAGAGGTTTTAGAGCAGAATTAAATAATTCCACAGAAACTGATCTGCCTATAGAAAGTGCAGTTCTGCATAGTTCATTCAGCGGAAGCCAACATCCTCACAGTACTAGTAAGAACATGTTTGCCCTCCACTAACAAAAAGCTAACTGTAAACCTGATTTAATTGCCAAATGTCTAAGCATTTCAGAGCTACTGTATTTGATATATAGTATAATAGTATCAAAATCTGGCAGTCTACAAACACTCACACATGCCATCTGTTATTGGTCCATATGTACTCACATACATGCAGACGTACTGACATCCAATCATTCCATCCAAATAGATACCAAAAATATTCATTAATCAGAGAGACAAGCTGTGCTAGATTTTAACATTCCCAATTCATCTATATTCAGTAAATACCATTGACTCAGATGCTCACCTAAAACCTAAGAGGCTATTTTGAACATGACAGCCACAAAGAGCAGTAGCAAGAACAGTCTCTTAGTTCACTATCCTGGGGCCAAATGCAGCTCAGACTGTCAAAACACTGTTTATTACAGCAGATTACAGAAATGTGCTTTGTATGCTGGGGATCAATTTTGTACTACCTTCTGTCAGTTTTGTGTTTCCACAGCCTCTAGGTTGTAGGTTTTGCTGGAGATTTCTGTTCAGGCTATACTTCGACTTCATTTTCAGGGGCAATCACAAGGTACAGTAATTTATTAGGACACACATCTTTGGTTTTATTTTGAAAGTCCTGGCATGAGTATTTGTTTTTGAGCTTAAAGGGCATGTTATTAAATAAATGTATATTCACAAAGAAAATTGGTAACCAGGTCATGCACGCTGACTCAAAACTCTTTTCCAGGTATAGTCCAAGTAAGGGGTTTGCAGAGAAAAACACAGGCAAAATGGACAGCATACAAAAGAAGGGCGCATCTTATAAGATAAGTACTGAACAGCTAAATTGCTAAAAAAAGACTAAAATACATTAAGAAAGTTTAGATAATAAAGAACTAAAGATGAACATGGAAGTTGGAGAGAGACAAAGGGGAGATAAACAAAGAGAGGTAGGTAATTTGGCTGCAGGAGGGGCATGGAGGAGGGGTAGGGGGAGACTTGATCCTTAATAAAGAATTTCAGATGGAAAGAGAGAGAGAGCGGGAGAGAGAGAGAGAGAGAGGTGGGTTAACGGTGTACATAACTCTCAAATGTCCCTTGTTATGAGGGGTGTCCCTCATTTCACCACTCAGAAGTACTCTGTCCCAGATCTGCCCAAGATTAAAAAGGTGCTGCCCACATAAAAGAGATGCTGTACACTCAGACTTTAAAGTATAACTTCATAACATTTTATGATGCTAAAGCAAAATAAAATTTTTGAGAAAATAAAAGGACTAGTTTTCAAAGGGTTTGGAGCTTGTATCTTGATGTTCAATGATGTGTCCCTCATTCTGTGAGCCTATGCCTCCATGTTGTCCCTCACATTGAAAGTCTGTATCCATCTATTCAGTGATAAAAGGTTAAGAAGTGTGTACTGGGCAGGGAGAGGGAGATTGTTCTAGACATTAGGGAGTTAGATAGAGAAGGCCTATTACCCAGCAGAGGAGCTGCAGCAAAGGGATAAAGAAGATGTGAATATCAGTAGAATGCACTGAGTACAAGGATGAGCTGGGGGAGAGAGCAGTAGCAGCAGATCCTGTGAGGAATAGCTACAGGCCTTCAATGTGTACTTTCTGTCAGCTAGAAGGGAGAGGGGTGACATGATAGAGACCTTAGCATTCCTGAGTGGAACACAGAAACACTGGAATATAGAAAATGATGGTAGAAGAAGACCATCGGTCCATTCTGTCTGCCAACAGAACCCTAACAAACCCAAGACCAATTGTACATGCAGGGTTCTTATCCCCACTATCAACCCTTATGTTTCCTGCCCAACCACTACCAAACTGAACAATCACTAAACCCTTCATTCTGACCCTGCCGTCTTTGAAACCATTGATAGTTTTAGCACATACCACATCAGCTGGCAGATTGTTCCTTGGCTCCACACCCCTTTCTCTAAAATAAAACATTCTCATTTTCCTCTCTTGTGCCTCACCCCCCATCAGTTTCCATTCATGTCTTCCTGGGCTTGATCCACTACTTATGCTAAATAGTTCCTCACAATTTACCCTGTTTATTCTTTTCAGGAACTTGAAGGTCTCTGTCATAGCTCCCTTTTCTCATCTGGTCTCCAGTGAGTACATGTTTAGTGTCTTGAGCCAATCCTTGTATGATCTGCCCTGCATGCACTGATTCATTTTGGTTACCTTATGTTGCACGTTCTCTAGAATGTCCAGTGAGTTATAGAAAGGTAGTAATACCTTCTTCCTTCTGCTGAAGGAATAAATGATGTGAACTGTGAAAATCTATTCAATCTAAGGGGCATGAAAGGAAGCAATGACAGTGAGGTTAAAGAGGATGTGAGGAAATTTTACTTCATGGGGTGAGTGGCTGAGCTGTGGAATAGCCTATCAGTGGAGGTTGTAGAAGCAAAGACCATTAATGGTTTCAACCCTGCTGTGACAGAGTAAGGGGTCTGGCAGTCAAAACCAGGTTCTGTTCTCAGCAGGTGGTGATGTTAGTGAGGTGGTACGCTCTTTTGAAAACAGGAAAGCCACACCTTTTATGCAGTTTTCAGAAATGACTCTGATAGTTGCTGTAAGCTTTTAGCCCTCCCTCCTCCCTTATTATGGTTGGTGGTGATGTCAGTAAGGAGGTGGCTCTTTCAAACAGAAATAGAGCTACCTCTTCTGCACAGACACTGCACTTTTAGAATTGACTTGTTGCTGTTTTAAGATTTTAACCCTCTCTTCTCAGTTTAATAACAAAGGACACTCACAAGCCTAGTGAATCATAACTGATGCATTCAACCAGAGGCAAAGGTTGGAAGTAGGGTACATTTATGGTGGGTGGTGATGTTAAAGAGGAATTGGGCTTCTAGATAATAGGGGAGCTACTCCTTTGCATAGACTTTCTATTGTTACAGAACTGATTTTTTGCTGCAGCTTCAGCTTCTTACAATCTTTTTGTCTTTAGCTTAAACGCATAGGACATTTACTTGTCTGATACATAATTGTGTATATTGGTGTTCACAGTTACATTTCTTCATTTTAATAATGAATAGTTTGTTATTTGTACTTCTAGGGTGTTATTTTTTCTTAGTTTTATCTGTGATATTATGTTTGGGAATATTTACCCTAAAAATGCATCTGTTAATCAAACTGTCTACAAGTACTCAAACATCTTAAGAAATGATCTGCTCATGCATAATATATCATATTGCCAATTAGCTGTCATTATATTCTTCTTTTTGTTGATAAATCAACTATAATGAAATAGTTTGGCTGTGAAGGATGTACAGTACAAGGCCAATACTAAATTTGATTCCTACTGTAAAGATTATATGAATTTCACATGATGTCAAATTAAACCAGTGGCCTATTTCACCATTTTGCAATTAAAAAGGGTTATGACTTATGTATTTGAATACTAGAAGCTTAACAAAACACTTACCAGAGCTAACATCTTGGGTTGCTTCAAATTCACCTGACTTTCTTAGACGAAGTGAAACTTGGCTGGGACCATATATTCTAGATACTGCCATTTATTTACCAGATTACTGACAAACGTTCAAACAGGGGGTATTAGTTCTTTACAAAGAACATCTAAAGGTAGGAAATACAGTATTAATCATTCAAGTAGCAAAGGACTATCATAGAAGTGAGTTTCATTAACTGTAAGTCTGGGGAATGCCAAAAAACTAAATTTTTGTTTATTACATATTTCACCTCAATATGTTATTGTAGGCCTTGAGTACATTGTTGGGATGTTACCTAAGTCATTTTCTCAAACAGACATCATAATTATGGGAGATACTAATCTGAACTGGTTTATGAATAAAAGGAGTAAATGTGTGGCAAAAATGGGGAAAAACAAGTTTATTCAAATGTTTGCAGAACCCACAAGTTACAACTTAAAGAGTAAAAATCATACAGTTATTGATTGGTGTCTAACAAACAGATTGGTTCATGAGTGATCATTGTCCTATTTTTGCTATCTAGTGGGATAACCCCCTAGATCTGTCCAAAGGATAGTAAAATTTCTTAAGTATGCTGAATTTAATGAAGAATTACTCCTGGCTGATTGGTTCAGAATTGATTGGACACTTATCCATAAATTAGAATGTGTTGAAATTATGTTTGATTATTCTGTGTTCAAATTTAGGGTTGTTCAAGAAAAACATGTACTAATAGCCAAACACAAAATGAGGAGTATTTGCACTAATTGATTGATCTGGGAACCACTGAAGCTGAAGAAGGACAGGGACAGGCAGTGGAACCAATTCAAAGAAACCAATGAAATTGCTCACTTGAATGGATATCATGAGCTATGAAATACTGTACGTTAGGGTGTCAGGAAAATTAAAGGTAAGTATTGTAAATGGAAACTAGAAATGAATATGGCTAATGCAAAAAAGTTTTGGAACTCATTGAAAAATATAATGGATATTAATGAGAGATTTGAAATTGTTGAAATTCAAGATGATGATAAAATGCAATGAGATTACAGTAATATAGCCACTGTATTTAATAAACAATTTACAGATTTGCCAGCACACAAGACGTGTTCCAGTCTGATACTGACGTACCCACAATCTACATGACTTTGTCACCGTTTCTTCTGATGGGATAATGCCAGACCATCCTTTTATCTTTGTCATTTACATGTTTCACAGGTGCTTAAACATTTAAGAGGTTTAGACTAAGGATGGGCAAGTCAGCTGTGGTGCAGTTCTGAACACCGCAGAACTGGGCTAACTAGGTTCTGACTGGGAAAACCAAGCATTTCATTGATTGACCAGGATTGATGATTTGCCCCATTTCAGATGTGCAGTCCAGTCTGGAACAACACTCTCACCACTAGTATTGCATGGAAAAAGCAGAAAAAAACATTTTTCCCCTTGAGCTCTGCAAAGGACTCCTGAGTCCCTGGACCATCACATGACCAACAAAGGGACACCTTCATGATCCTGGGTCACTGATGGGAGCAAACCTATGAGGGTCTCTGTTCTGTGATTGACACATGTTCTAGCCAATCCTCTTTGTCATCTACCAGAGGAATTCCTTAGGAAAGTGAGTATTGTGTGCATTTGGGGCTTTACAGTCAATAAAGACAGTTGCATGTTTGTGTATGGCGATGTCCCCCCCAAAATGGCAGTAATTTTGTTGGAGGGAGGGACAGGGAGAGAGGGAGAGTAGAAGAGTAGAGACTGAGGGACCAACAAATTCAACAACAGAATGCTGCAAACATTGCAGCAGACAGTGTACTCATTAGAAAAATGATTGTTTTCATTGGAAAGAGAGAGAGAGAGAGAGTAGAGAGAGATCAGCAAATTCAACAGTAGAGTGCAGTTGACAGCAGCAGAGTGCAGATGTTGCAGACTCCACAGTAAAATGATAAAACTCATGTTTTTGTTAATCAGAGAAAGAGTACACAGAGAAAGAGAGACAGAGAGAGAGAGAGAGAGAGACCAACAAATTCAACAGTGTCAGACAGAACAAGAGGAGTCTGACTGAATGTCATAGTGCCTCAGTAATTTTGAGGGGAGCTTATACAGTGTCATAGATTTTAAATGGGAGTGTCGCCCATGTCTCAGACTCTGTGTTGCCCATCTCTGTGCCATAGTGCCATACAGATTGTGAAGAAGGGGTGTCACATTTCAGACTATGTGTTGCTTATCTCGCTTTCTGCCCTAAAATGTCATACTGCCCTGGACCCTGTGTTGCCCATCTCTGTATAGTGCCATACAGATTGTGAAGAGGGAGATCACATCTAAGACTCTGTGTTGCCCATCTCTGCACCTGAACTAGTACTGGGTCATATAGTGCATCACATATTTTGAGAGGGGGGGTGTCACCCATGTTTCAGACTCTGCATTGTCCATTTCTGTGCTGCCCTGAAAGGTCATACTGCCCTAGACCCTGTGTTGCCCACCTCTGTATAGTGCCATACAAATTGTGAAGGGAGCATTATGTCCCAGACACTGTTGCCCAGCTCTGCGCCTGAAGTAGTACTGGGTCATATAGTGCCTCACGTATTTTGAGATTAGGATGTCACGCTTCAGACTCTGTTGCTCATCTCTGCATCCAAACTAATACTGCTAAGTAAGCAAATAAATTGCACCCCAAAAAATGGATTCAGAAATAAATTCTGTTATAGAAATGAAATATGTGGACAACACTAGCAGTTTGGCTAAACTTGGTAGACATAACAAAAGTATTTTCAGGAAAATCCAGAAATAATTTAAATTCACTGCTGAACATATCATTAATACATCTGATGAAAGTGAAGCAACACAATCAGAAACAGATGCCAAGGGTCATGGAATGGCAGCCTAGGGAGAAGCACCTAGCTTGCGTTGCTCTGCTCCTCTCCCAGTCAAAATTATGGCTATTTATCTAACTACTCACTAGATCTCACTAGAAACTGACTACAAACTACTTGTCAACTACCAGGAGACTCCAGAAGTCTTACCATGGAGGCTTACATGTGCAAAGCACCACCTAAACATACTCCCCTACCATCACATGAGAAAGATCATGCCCCTAAGCGGCCTAAACAGGCTACTACTAAATCTACCTCAGGATCCACGGTTCTGACTGAGGAGAGATTTTTGGAAATAATCATGCCTCTGCAAAGCATGATTGCAGACATATCAACAGAGTTGCATGGTATCAAAACCTCTATCGACTCACTAAATCTCATAGTCAGGGACTCGGAAACTCGTATAGTTTCCTTGGAGAAAAAAGCTGACAAGGCCAAGCTAGATCGCACCAACACTACCAGGTGAATCAGGAAACTTGAGGAAAAATTGGAGAACCAGAAAGGGAGGAGCAGACAGAACAATATTATCATCATTGGAATCCCAGAGAAAGAAAAAGGCACTTCCCCAATATTGTTGGTACAGAAAGTCTACGAGAAAATCTCAGGCCCTTCCCCAAATGGCACAACGTATGTGGTGGAGAGAGCCCACCGGGTGCTTCACCCGCTACCTCCACCTGGCTCACCACCAAGACCAATCATCTGCAAGCTGCTTAATTATTTGGACAAACAACATATTCTTGCCCAAGTAAAATCTCTGCAAAAGGTTCTGTGGGAAGGTAAGAGGATCAGAAAAAAACAGAATTTGCTGCAATCCATCCGGGTGAAGTGCCAAGAGCTACATCCTCTCTTTTCCAAACTAATTGCAGCTGGGAAGCAATTTAGTGTCAAGTATCCAGCACTTTTACAAGTTAAAATAAATGAGCAGTGGCTATCATTTGAAAGTCATGATCAAGCTCAGACCGAGCTTAAGAAGCTGCTTCCAGATCTACAGTATATAAATGAGTATGTTTGACCCCTCGCACTGTATTTATCTGGAGTAATCTGATTATAGTAGACATGGTTGCAAAGGGTCTGACTGAAATTATCCATCACCGTCTAGATTGAGGTCTGAACAGTCCTGATCTGAAGTTCAACCTCTCTGGATCCCTTTAGCATCATTGTAATGTGGGGTTCAGTTTCACGGTGAATTCATCCTGCTGGTTTACTGAGTGAGCCTTTCCTAATCAGATCCCGTTGGTCTCACAGTTCTTCAGATGCGGAATATTCGTTCTACATAATGCCTTACTGACTCTCTCCCTTTCCTTAATTTGAGGTGAATCTAGACAAGGTGTGCTGGATTTGGCTGTATCTTTCGGTAGCAGACCATTCTGAGATGCTATCTACATTCACAGCTGGTTCATTGACTTAAAGAATATTTGTTGTAACTGGACAAACAACTAAAGTAACTGTATTGGCTCAGAACATTCTTGGATATTAGAGAATGTGTTTAAAGAATTGTTTGATTTGTATAATTTGCTGGCAAATTCGTCCAAAATCACATAATCCACTGTTAATTTCATAGTTAGAGTCTAAATATTGCAATTTCTGCTAGATGCATGTAATCTCAAGCAGTAAGTGGATATTTGCGTTATTTCTTTTAGCCACTAGATGGCGGAATTGTATTGGGAACCAATTGGTTGTACCAACACTATGCCTGCTATGGACATACTGGAATCAGCAAAAGAATCATTTAAAATGTATATTAATAATGGTTAGATGAATATGAAGTTACTGTTGTTAGTTAGAGGCCAATTAAGTGCACAAACAAGTAGTGAAGCTGGAAAGGTATATTCCGGCTTTTGATAAGGTAACTTTTTGTTTTATTAAAATTGCACAACAATTTTTATAAAATGTTTCATTACTGGGAGTGGGGCAGGAGAGCTCATTGCTTGGCTGTGCTGAGACATCACCTGACATGAGTAATATGTTGTTGCAGTTTAAAGAACTGGGGGTAGAAAGTACGGTGTTTGATTACTATATTAAAACATTTAAATGGGGTTTGGGGTGAATTGGGGTATGGGGGAGTTAATCGTTTTTTTTGTTATATTATTGTGGGTGGAACCAAGTGTCAGAGGTATGAAAGGATTTATATTCCTGGTTCCTACTGGATTGTTCAGTTTTGTCATATTCTTTAGCTAATGTCTGGTATGTTTAATATCTTTAGCTGGAATATCAAAGGAGCCCATGATAGATGTAAAAGACAGGTGGTTTGGAAACATCTATTTTCATTGAAAGCTGATATAGTGTGTCTGCAAGAGACTCACCTTAGAAGAGAAGACACTTCCTTACTTTATAAACAATGGGTTGGGCAGGCATTTGGGGTAGGGATATCCACCAATAAAGGAGGAGTGGCCATCTTAATTAATAAATATACCCCATTTAAACTAGAACAAGAAATATGGGATATTAATGGATGTTACATATTACTCAAAGGGCTCCTAGCCTCACAGCAAGTATTGTTGAGATCTGTATATGGTCCTAAATCTAGATTCCCCCAATTTTGTACACATCTCCTTACTTTAGTAGTTACTAATCCATCCAGAACAATTTTTCTAGGAGGGGACTGAAACATCACATCCCAATTGCAGTTAGACAGATCTGACAACAAGAGAACTGGTTTGTCACTGGCTCAAAGGGCTCTCATAGAACTTATGGAGGGAGCGGGTCTGATAGACATGTGGAGGGTCTTAAATGCAGATTCCCAACAATTTACCTTCTTTTCTGCCCCACACCGAACATGTTCAAGGATTGATTATTTTCTAATCAGTTCATATGATTAGATGGGCAGACTAGATGGGCCAGGCAGTCCTTATCTGCCATCAAAGTCTATGTTTCTATATACCCTTCCAGATATTACTGATGCATGTATTCATATTCGAGTAATAGCGGATCATTATCCAGTCTCCCTCACTTATTTACTAGGATCTGGGACAAGGAGAGATTTTCTCTGGCGCTTCAACAACCAACTCCTTCAAGACCCAAGCACTTGTGACCACCTTAAAAATTTTATTTTCCACTTTTTAAGTACTAATATTAGCTCAGTCGCCAAAATAGATATCATTTGGGCAGCTTTAAAATGTACCTTAAGAGGTGAATGTATTCGGTTAGCAACCACCAGACTTAAAAAGTTTAAAGCTCAAGCCCAGGATCTCTTAGACTCCATTAAGGCCATCAAATGTAATATTAGCTGTTGTTCAGTGGAGGAGGATTGGGTTCAGTTATACAAACTGCAGGCTCAATTCTCAGCTCTTATGTCCCAAAAGGCTAAGCTTTCGCTCAAGAGAACAAAACTCAAGCACCTGGAATCTGGAAAAAGAGCAGGTAAATGACTTGCTATCTGGATCAAACAAATGGAAACCATAAGATTTATATTGGCACTATGACCAACACAGGAGAGCCCTATAACCAATGATCCAAGAGAAATTGCCTTTTGGCAATACTTCCAAGCCCTGTATGCAATTCCAATGATAGAAAAATCAGTACCGGAGGACATTGAAAGGTATTTAGATTTGGTCACCCTCCCCAAGCTATTACCAAGTGACTCCTCTCTTCTAGATCAATCCATTTAGGAATGGGAAGTCAAACAAGCAATCACACAGCTTTCCCCCGATAAATCTCCAGTGCCAGATGGCCTTTCAGCTAAGATATATAAAACTTTCTCTAGGGAACTCACATTTTTTTTGACAAAGGTTTTTAACTCCTGGTATGTGTATGGCTTTTCCGAAAATAACTTTCTCGAGGCACTCATCACCCTAATTCCCAAGTCAGGCCGTGATCCTCTGTATCCTGAAAATTATCATCCCATATCACTATTAAATGTAGATATCAAAATATTAGCCAAAATATTAGCAAATCACTTAGGGCCTCTGACGGGTAAGCTCATTAGTGATGAACAAGATGATTTTATGGTGGGTAGATCCTCTAATGATCATAGGCGTAGATTACTTCAATTAATAGCCCACACCAAAAACTCAGATACTCCAGCTGCTCTCCTTGCATTAGACACAGAGAAAGCGTTTGACCGGGTTTCTTGGGATTTTCTTTTTGCTACTCTGTCACGTTTTGGCTTTTCACCAGGGTTTACAAATTGGGTTAAATTAATGTATACTTTCCCGACAGTCCAAGTTTGGTGTAATGGGGTCCTCTCTAAATCATTTCCTATATCTCGTGGTACCAGACAGGGCTGTCCTCTCTCTCCCCTTCTTTTTAATCTCTATTTGGAGCCATTCATTCGAAGATTATTATCTTCCCACAATCTTCAGGGTATCTTAGTTGGCAACAAACAACATTTCAGCTTATGCTGATGATTTATTATTACATGTTGAGAATCTTGTGGCTAGTGTACAAGCATTGCTGCAAGAAATCGAGCATTTCTCTAAGGTATCCTACTATAAACTCAATCTCTCTAAAACCAAACTTTTCCCTTTAAATGGGAGATGCTTGCTGAGTGAAATCGGGGATCCTGGCTTGAATTGGGAACCTAATTCCCTGACATATTTGGGTATTAAAGTCTCAAGAGAAATGGCAATAATGGTAACAGAGAACCTTACCAAATTACTAAATATTATAAAAGTTGACCTGGAGAGATGGGGGATGTTATGTATATCTCTTTGGGGCAGAATTCACACAGTTAAAATGAATGTACTACCTCAGATTCTTTATCCCCTAAATATGCTAGGATTTTATCTGCCTAAATCAACGTTCTTCAATTTGCAGAAATTATTAAATCAATTAGTATGGAAAGGGAAGGGAGTTAGAAGAGCTTACTCTAAACTTACAGTCTCAAAAATACGTGGTGGTCTGTCCCTCCCTTCCTTTTTTAAATACTATGCGGCAGCTCACATTAGTAAATTGGCATATTGGGTCTATTCATTAAATACAGCAGACTCTGATTCATGCTTACCCCTCTGGATAGCAATTGAGGAAGTTCTAGTGGCTAAGTGTTCCTGTACCCTTCCTGCTCTTGTTTTCTCTTCTCCAAAATTAATTCCCAAGGAACTAAGAAATAATCCTATTGGCTGGTTTCTCAAAGCTTTACACCAAGTTTAGACTTCTCTGAATATAGACTGGCATACATCTTTGAAGCAGCCTCTGTTGTATAATCCACATCTGCAAATCCAAAATGCTCCTATCCCTTCCACATTCTGGGCCCCCTTGGCAGGGCTTAGATTAGAAGACATAGCCCCCCATGGTAGGGTCTTACCTTAATCACAATTTTATCATAATATTCCCTCCACAAGTGGGAACGCCTTCTAATACTGGCAAATTAGACAACCTGTGATTGCCTTTATGCAAAAACCAGTGGATGTAGAATCTACTAAGATAGAATTACCCTCTCTATTGCAGACAGCTGACCAACCTCACTCTGTTTCTAGCGTACATCAAGAATTGCAAGTCTTGGACCCATGGTTGCCTCAGGAAACCTGTTTCTTTTGGGTTCATAAAGTGCCTCTTAAAGATGATCCAATTTTCTGGCAAAAAATTTGGTGTAACACATATAAGTTTATAAAACAGGATAGATTCAGATTGCTGCAATATAACATCATGCACAATCTTTACTTTACTCCAGTTAAATGAAATAGGATTGGGAAGCTTTCCTCCTCACAATGTCATCAGTGTAAAGATGATCATGGGGATCTATATCATGTGATATGGGAATGTCCAAAGGTCCATATATTCTGGAAAGCTATACAAAGCTCATTAGATTCCCATTTGGGATTAGACCCTTTTTTTACCCAAAATCTGTTTACTTAATTATTTCTCTTCAGAGATGATTAGACAGCAGAACACTTGCATGGCTGCCATATCGGCTGTGGCCAAGCTGATAATCATGAGACACTGGACAGATGACTCTATCCCCTCCATCCTTGAGTGGCATAGAGAAATCCTGTTGGCCTTACAACTGGAGAGGCACATAGCCAAGATGAATGATAGGCTGCAATCTTATCTTACTAAATGGGGTACCCTGGATGCCTTACTAGCAACATAGAAGCCTTAAGAAACTCATAATCTGGGTTAATATTAAAGGTTCTTGCCTTTACCGTGTTTCCTACTTCAGTAGTGTAGCAAATTACCAGAGGGCCTGGGTGCAAGGTGATGTTACAGGGCCCCTCTCCATTTTGAATAAACATCAAAATTATGATCTGGGCCCCTCAAACCTCATAGGTCCAGGTGCCACTGTACCCTTTGCACCCTTGTAGCTACGTCCCTGTCCTACTTTCCTTTTATTATTACTTATTTGGACCTCTATACTTGGTTCAGTTGGACGGGATTTGGGGTATGGGTTTTGAAATGTGGTAAAAATGCTTCGTAGTGCCTGATACTGTGGATGATAAATTCTCACTGTTAAATGTTAACTTTTAGTTTTGTAATAGGAGGATCACCTGTCACTCCTAATATTACTGTATTGTGGTGTTATGAATAAAGCATATTGAAAAAAAAAAGAAACAGATGCCACAACACAAGCAGAAATATATGAAGTAACACATCCAGAAAAATATGAAGCAACACAACCAGAAAAAGAAATGAGTGCCGGTGAATCCCCTGATCAAAGTCACGCAGCGCTGACTGCATTGCCTGAAAAATCAGATAAAAAGCAAAACATATAAACAGGTAGCCAGAGCAATAAAACCTAGAAAGTCATTGTTGAAGGAAAAAGATTTATCTAGTACCACTAGACACATCACTCCATGTTATGCCACTCATGCATGTCAGGCTCCTTCATCAGAAAGCAGTGCCTTTGTTGAAGAAGAGGTTCTAAATGTACAAGAACAAGATCACAATCATGATGTATCACCGTTACATTCTTCCAAAGGTGATGAATCAGAATGTGATACAGATGAGATAGACGATGCCACATGGGTTCCCCCAACCAAGAAGAAAAAAGTAGCAGAAAAACAATCACTAATCAACGTAACTTTTCTGAGGAGAGCCATGGTGCACAGGAATCAGGGTCAGAAACAACTGCCACCAAAATTGTTGCAGTTCCTGGCATGACAACAAAATGTTCCACCTCAGTTATGCGGAGCTATTTTCATATAAGCCCCAAAAAAGAATGTGTTGATGTCTGTAGGATTTGTCATTGGAAAGTTAGCAGGGGGAATGAGAGTTGCCAGTTCAGGGCAACATCACTAATAAGGCATTTGCAAAGAGAACATCCAACCATACGACTGGGCAGCAGTCCTGAGCAAGAGACAAATAACATGATGAAAACTTTTGCTCAGTATTCACAAAAGAAGAAGAGGAGGAGTTACCTAAACCAAACAATAGAAGCACTCTGGGTAGTGGGGTTGAAGCCAGTCCATTTACAGAAGAAAAAGTCCTGAAGGAACTCCTAAAACTCAAGGTGGACAAAGCAATGGGGCCTGATGGGATTCACCCTAGGATCCTAAAAGAGCTAAGGGAGGATCTAGTGACACCACTAACCACACTTTTTAACAAATTGTGGGAAGATGGGGTGGTACCTGAGGACTGGAGGAGGGCAGATGTGATTCCCCTTCACAACAGCGGGAGCAAGGCAGAAGCAGGAAACTACAGACCTGTTAGTTTGATCTCAGTGGTGGGGAAAATGATGGAATCACTTCTGAAAGAAAGAATTGTTCAGTACCTAGAGGCCAGCGGAGCACAGGACCCAAAGCAGCATGGATTCACAGCAGGAAGGTCATGTCAGATGAATCTAATCGATTTCTTTGACTGGGTGACCAAAGTAATAGACCAGGGAGGGGCTGTGGATATGGTCTACCTAGACTTTAGCAAGGCATTTGACACAGTCCCGCACAAAATAATAATCAAGTTAGCCAGCCTTGGAGTGGGTCCCAGGGTGGTAGCCTGGGTAGCAAACTGGCTGCACAACAGGACACAGAAGGTAATAGTGAATGGAACACATTCTGAAGAATGGGGGGTTACTAGTGGAGTACCTCAGGGCTCAGTACTGGGTCCAGTCCTCTTTAACGTCTTTATAGGTGACATTGCAGAGGGTCTCGAAGGAAAGGCATGCCTCTTTGCAGATGACACAAGGATCTGTAACAGAGTTGATACACGGGGGGGTAGAAAGGATGAGAAGGGACTTGGCAAGGTTGGAGGAATGGTCAGACATATGGCAACTTAGATTCAATGCAAAGAAGTGCAAAGTAATGCACCTGGCAAATAAAAATCCAGGAGAAGAGTACACAATAGCAGGGGAGGTACTAACAACAACAATAATGGAATGGGATCTGGGTGTAGTCATATCAGATGACCTAAAGGTGGGTAAGCAATGTGAGAGGTCAATAAGGAGAGCCAGGGGGATGCAGGTAGAAAAAGGGAAGTAGTTATCCCTCTGTACAGACAGTTGGTGAGACCCCATCTGGAGTACTGCGTGCAGTTTTGGAGACCTCATCTACACAAAGACATAGACAGGATGGAAGCAGTCCAGAGGAGGGCAACTAAAATGGTGCAGGGTCTACATCAGAAACCATATGAAGAGAGACTGAGAGAGCTTAATATGTATACCCTTGATGAAAAGAAGGACAGGAGGGACATGATAGAAACGTTTAAGTACCTCAAGGGAATCAACAAAGCCCGGGAGGGTAGCATCTTTCAGAAAAAGAGATGTGTAAGTACAAGGGGGCATAATTTAAAGTTAGAGGGGAGACGGCTCAGGAGTAATGTGAGGAAATTCTTTTTCACGGAGAGAGTGGTGGACGCATGGAACAGCCTTCCTGGAGAGGTTGTGGGGTCTAAAACAGTGGGGGAATTTAAACATGCATGGGACAGACATAAGACAATTATAATGGGGGTTGCAGGAAGTAGGCTGTTGGTTAACTAGAATCTGCAGCTTATCCAATAGGTAGAGAAATGGGCAGAGTGGGTGGGCCAAGTGGTCCTTATCTGCCGTCAAAGTCTATATTTCTATGTAAAATAACCTTGTTGACAAAAGTGATGGTGAAGGAGTGAGAGACAGGACAGAAAAAAAACATGTTTGACTTCACTGGCAAAAGTATTTAGACAAGCTACAGCTTCGCCAGTGCAGTCCTATGGTTTTTGCCCTCCTGCACAAGGTAAGCAGCAGACCAATACGTGTGATGTATTAACAAAAAACTGCCTACAGTGGATCATATCAAGTGACATTAAACATTAATCAGTTAATAGCTGAATTTATTGCCAAGGACCTGCAACCATTTTTTTGTAGTGGAAAATGACAGCTTTTGAACCTTTTTAAAATATTTAGCTCCACGTTACAACACACCAAGTCGTAACTGTGTTGTGACTGTGGCTGTTCCCAAAATGTACGAACGTATGCAAAGTAAAATAAAATTGTCATTTCAAAACATTGAATGTGGTTCTGTGCATCTGGCCCCAGACATGGATGAGTTCTCGAACCACTGATTATACTGTATGTGCATCACAGCAAGTTGGGTGTCACAACTGTCTTCAAACACCATCACAAGCAGCAGTGAACAGGAAATGTAGACAAAGAATGGTAGCTCTTTGCATTAGCATGTTTAGTAAACATCACAGTGCTGACAATATTTTGGAAGCGTTGCCTGAAAATATTTCTGAGTGGTTAGAGCCCCTGGGACTCTATACTGAGTCTGTGGTTTCAGACAATGGCACCAATATTGTTAGTGCTTTGAAATATAGTGATTTTACTCACTTTCCGTGTATTGCACACTCATTAAATCTGTTAGTTCAAGCTTTCCTTTCCAGTGACAATAGTATTGTAACACTAGTTGGAGCTGCAAAGAAAATTTGTGGCGATATTAGTCACTCTGTAAAATCATATCATATCTTGGCAAACCTCCAGAGAAAGATGGCTTGCCAATACAGCAACTAAGGCAAGATGTTCTGACAAGATGGAACACAATGTTTTACATGTGTGAGACTTCTCAGAATAAAGAATGTCATCCATGAATGTACCATGGAGCATAATGTAGCACATGGCTTCATGGCAGGAGTAAGCGATGGTTGGGGTCAAACAGCTCTATAAAAAAAATCTGCAATGCTTGGGGGGGGGGCCAGGTCAACCAGATAGAAAACAGTAAGTTAGAAAACACAAGTAATAAAAATAATTGCCTGATCAGGCAGGACTGTGTGGAATGGTTTGGAGCCCATGAAGCTTGCTATAATACCAAGTAGGTAAGCAAGATAATTAAAAAAAATAAATAAATAACATCTCATGTCAAAAATGAGGGAAGGATGGCTGGGGCCCCATGACATCCTGCTCATGCTGCCCATCTTCCACCAAAAAACATACCAGACTCAGTGAAGGTCTGCACTCTGCATCCAAAGAGAAAGAAGTGTGCACTAGGTTGGGGTGCAGGATAAAAAATGAAGAACAGCCAGAAGCAAAATCCTGCACTCACCACCACCATAAATTAAAAAGCTGCTTGCTGGTCCGTCTGCTAAATCTTTATTAAAGTGCCAGTGTGGCACATCTTAACATGTTTCGCAATCCACTTCCTTTATCAAAAGACCTGCCCAGGTTGATGTGCTGGTGTCTAATATATTCAGCAGTGACATGACTCACATGCGACCATAAAAGTTGGGGAGCCAATCTCGCTGACTATCAGTCTTCTTTGGGTGGGTGGGGGCTCCAAAATGTTTATGCACCTTGGGTAAGGTGTATGTTTTTGCTCTGGTAGGATGTGATACTGTCAAAAGACATAATGCCATTGAATTTATTGAGCAGGTGGTGTTATCACATCCTTATCTACAAGAGACCATTCAACTGATGGACTACATTATCATTTCATTTCTGGGACTCAAGTTTTTAACTTACATGATTTTGTTTTAACATTTTTGACTTATTATTTATATATATTTATTTGGTTATTTGCACTGCACTTTGTGTTATCACTTTAATGGTCGCATGTGAGTGACATCATTGCTGTGTATATTACACACCAGCACATTGACCTGGGCATGTCTTTTGATAAAGGAAGTGGATTCCAAAACATGTTAAGATGTGATACACTGGCACTTTAATAAAGATTTAGCACATGGACCAGAGAGCAGCTTTTGATTTATGGTGGTGGTGAGTGCTGGATTTTGCTGATGGTTGGCCTGCACTCTGCTATTGTCTTTCTCCTGTTGAATTTGTTGGTCTCTCTCTCTCTGTTTTCAACATTTGACAAACTGCCTTGTTTCACTATAAAGCCCCAAATGACCTGCATACAGTAGGATGGATTCACAAACATTTTTGGGACTAAGTCAAACACCACAACTCCAGTTGTGGACCGAAATCTCTTCAGCTGTGGAGATTGTTATTCACATCCACAGCAGCTATGGAAGATGTTACAGCTGATCCCATTTACATGGTGACACCACCTGTAATATGCCATAAATCACTTTTGAGGATACTGTAGCTGCAGAAAAAATGCAAGTGGAAACCCACTTGAATGAGTTGTTCCCACAGCTGTGGGATTTTCAAGAGTTTTGTGAATCTAGCCCACTGTTTCCTAAGAAAGTCATGTGGTGGCTGACACACAGGATTGGCAAGAACAGCAGTCAGTCTATGTCACTGCTGTTGTCTGCTTGCTGACCTTGAAAAACAACAAGAAAATAAAGACACACACATTGTTTTTATAAAGGTTAAATTTTATTATTTTTTTAACAAGAGGGATCTAAAAGAATAATACTGATGCTCTTACTTGAAAGACTTTGCCTGCAGTTCAATGGGCTGGAGCAACCATCAATGCCCCCTGCCTGAGCTATTTAAGGCAGTCCTTCCAGCTTCACTCAGAAGCAATGTTTCTTTGCAGCCAAAGGCTCTGTTGTACTCTGCCTTCCCAAGCTGGTGGCTCTATCCCCCCCAACACCTACACTTTGGCATTTCTCTCCCTTCTCTAGTGCTTTTGGATTTGCTGCTTGGTTTGTGCTGGACTTTTTGGCTGACTTTTGTTTCTCCTGCCATTATAGGTTTAATGCTCATCCTTTAAACCTAATCCTGACTTTCACCTTAAGGGACCAAGCTAATCTCAGTTATCAAAGGCAGCAGCGCTCTTTACCTTTATGAATTTTTGTTATATTACTCCTTTACTGTTTCTAAGCCTAATGTTACAATTATTGTTATTTTAAAACATTATGCAGTAATCGCTAGTTTTTTTAAGGCATTTAAAGGGTCTCACGCAGCACAGTGACAGTTTTTACCTATGGGCTGCTCAGAAACTGTTAATCTAAAGAGCCCCCCTTACACTCAGCCCCTGATTTCTTTATTGGGCTGCTCGGAGGCATGATCATGCTGCTGAGAGTCCCTGCACCCTTCCCTTCCTTCCCCACTATTTAAACGAAGGTCTCAACTCCTCTCTCTTACTTTTACAGGTGCTCCCAGAGACCTACTGACCGGGCACCGTCCATGAGGTCATGAGGGCCTCTGCTCCTGCCCTCCCTGCCCTGCTCTGAAGTCGCAAGGTAATTTCCACACTCCCTGGAAGCACTGTAGGGAGGGACTGCTTGCACGGACGAAAATTAATTTCTCAAGGCCTGATACGGAATCAAGCCTAAGCTTACCCTGGGAGTCTTCTGGCAGTGGCATAGGCCACTTTTGTTCGCTCGTCCGACATGCCGGCTGCTGCTGCAGAGGCTCGGCTCTGCTCTGCCAGCTTCACCGGCTGCCCCGCCGCCCCAACCACCACTCTTGGTCGTCACTCTAATTTATATGCACTGAATTGGTCATGTGAGCTGAAATTACCTATCAGCTCACTTTGCCATCTGCAAGTTATACTGACTCTCCACTAGGGGCTCCCCTATCATTTTTTGACACTTAGCTATCCTAGAGAAACTTTTCTCTACAACCAAGCTTACTGCTGCTTATTTCCTTTCCTCTCTCTCCTTCTTGTCAAGCCAGTATCTTAAACAAATGCCTTACAATCGGTGCTACTAGCGTGAATCAAGCTACCTGCTGTTTCAGCTTGCTACTGTTTCCCTTCTCCTAGGGGACCTCTCCTCCATAGGGTCAACATGATCCCTCCACATGGGCCTCATTTGATCTGAATCCTGCTCGGACCCATTCCAAATGTCCAGAGCTGTACCCTTGCTTCTCACCCTAGTGTGAGTGATCGGTGGAGGACTCTAGCCCTCCCCTACATACCTTCCAGCTACCTGGCCAGGCTATTACTAGCTCTAGGGGAGGATATAGAACCTAATCCTGGTCCCTACTGCCCCAATCTCACTCTCAGCAATCCCTTAAACACCCTGTGGGCTGACTCCAAAGGACTCAAGCTTGGTCACATGAATATCAGCAGTCTAAGGCACAAATTCCATGACCTCGAGACATGGGCTGCACTTTATAAACCCAACATACTAGCCGTGACTGAAACCTGGCTCAAGCCACAGATCCTCCCCCATGAAATAGACCTAGCGGGCTACCTTGCCTTCAGAAAGGACAGGGTGGGGAAAAAGGGAGGAGGGGTTATCATCTACATCAGCACTGCCCTGCAAGCCTTGCAGCTTGACCACCCCACTCTCTGTGGATCCCTAGGTGAAACACTATTTGTAAAATTTACCCTCGGAAACACCAAGCCCCTCAACATAGGGAGTGTCTACCTCCCACCCCAGTCCGCCGCATCCTCCCTTGAATCTCTAACCAATGCCCTTGAGGAGTGCACCATGGGGGAGGCCATGCTCTTCAGGGATTTCAATCTCCACTGGCCAGCCATAGTCTCCTCCTCTAGCAAGAACCCTATACTTGACTCCCCTTTTACATAGATCATTGACCTTCCTACAAGACATAATCCTAAGACTGGTAACCACTCTCTCATTGACTGGGCACTCATCTCCTGCCCGGACCATATTCTGTCAGAGGAGATTATGTCTGACTCCTTGAGCGACCACTCACCCATCTTTTGCACCTGGTCCAACAAGCCTCCAAAAACTACTGCTAAAGTCATAGAAGCAAGGAACTATAGTAGGCTTGTACCAGCTGATTTCTGCTCCGACCTGAGAAAAATTGACTGGGACCCCATCGTCTCCCTCTCTTCTCTTGACGAGGTACATGAATATTTCACCCAGGCCTTCTTGTCTGCATCTAATATGCACACCCTGAAAAAATAGCTCAGGGTACAGGGAAAGTGCCATAAGTGACTGAGCCCAAGCCTCAAGCATTCCATACTCCTCTGTGACAGAGCATGGGGTACCTACAAATCCTTCTGAAACTCATCAGACTGGGAGAAGTACAGGGAACTGAGAAATCATTGTAAAAAATCTTCGAAACAGGCTAAGTCCCAGTACCAAAAAGACCTCCAAACAAGTCACCTATGTGACCCTGAAAAATTCTGGGGCCACATAAACTTACTCCTCAAGGGTACTGCAAGCAGTCAAGCAGACTCCATCCTAGTCGGGGACTCATTGACCAATGTCCCCTCGGTAGTTGCTGAGGCCTTCTGTGCCTCCTTCTCTAATCCAAATGGGCCCCTCCTCCCTGACCTCCCCAGGTCCTCCCTTCACTCTAGAGAGAACTGGGCGCATCCAAGGCCTCAATTCCACCTGAAACTGGTAAATCAGTCTGTGGTACTACCTCTCCTATGCAAAATTAACCCTAATTTCTCCCTGGGTCATGACCAGCTAGAACCTCGGCTGCTGATGGCTGCTGCCCTGGCTATTGCCCTCCCTGTCACCTTCCTCATCAATAGGTCCCTACTAGAAGGAATAGTCCCAAAAATGTGGAAGGTAGCAACCATCATCCCCGGCCGCAAAAATGGTACCCATGACAAAATGGGAAACTACAAGACCAATCTCCCTTCTCAGACCCCTAGAGAAAATACAGGAAAGACTAGTTTCTAATCAGCTTCAGGACTACCTAGAGCAGCACCTACTCCTGGCTGATGTACAACACAGCTTCAGGAAGGGCCATGGTACCGACACTGTGCTCATCCGGCTTACATCAGACATCCTTGCTGCTATGGACCAAGGCTCCACAATGGGCGCTCTTTTCATTGACCTATCCAAGGCCTTTGTCCTCGTCAACCACAATCTCCTTCTCTCCAAACTCCTACACCTAGGACTGGATGATCACTCGCTCTCTTGGTTCAAGAGGTACCTGAACAACCGTACACAAAAAGTCTGTTGGAGGGGTACCCAGTCTGGCCCTAGACCCATTGCCTCTGGGGTACCCCAGGGCTCTATCCTGGGCCCCCTGCTTTTCTCACTCTTCCTCAATAATATTGAGGGCAATTGCACACTCAGCAACCTCATCCTCTACGCGGACGACACTGTCATATACTGCAGTGACCCACAACCTAGCGTCATCTCTGCCAAACTGCAGGACAGTCTCTCAATTCTTGAGGCCTGGTTCTCCTCTAACTCCCTAAAGCTAAATGAAGAAAAAAACAAAGCTGTCCCATTTGGGTCAAGACGTCTGGGCTCTGACAGAAGTGAGTTGCTCCAGCTTAGCACAGTCCAAGGAAAAAGAGTTGAGGTCATTGCCAATTTCAAATATCTTAGGGTCCACCTTGACCAAGACATGATCTACAGGCCCCACATCGACTCCATTACCCGGTCCATCCACCAAACGCTTGGACTCCTCTGCCGCCTGGGAAACTCCCTTTCTTGTGAGGAATGACAAGCAATTGCCTGCTGCAATCTCCTCCCCTCCATCCTATACGGTGCCCCTTTATTGCAGTTTCTACGTGAGATGGAACTCAATAAACTCACCTTGCTTTACAACCGTGTGGCTCACTTCGCTACCAACTCCACCCCTAGGAGGCACCATTGCGAGGCCCTTATGGACCTGAACTGGCCCACACTGCAGCACAAACTAGCCTACCCTACCCTACTGCCTGCCTTGCCTTCAAATTCTCTACTCTTGACCCCCCTCCCCACCTTCGTGGATTTCTCACCTCCAAAGTACAATGCCGAACCCTGCGATCCTCTGTAAAGTGCCCCCTAGACATCCCTCAGATCATCTCCAACCAAGGCAAGCACTCCTTCAAATACGCTGCCTCCTACCTATGGAACGCCCTTCCAGCTATCTTGATTGACTCACCCTCCCTTACCCAGATCAAGTCTGGCCTCAAAGTATATCTCCTCAAACTCAGCCTCTGTGGCTGCAACCGCTAGCTCCCTAGTCCAGGTCTCCTTCTCATCACCACTGCCTTAATTCCTCCTTCTTCCCTGGTGAATCTCCTAAACAAGGCTGTCAATTATACTGTAAATTGTCTCAATTTCCTACTAACTGTGTGAAATTTGACATCACTGTACTGCATACATGAGCCTGAATGTGAACTTGCTGTTTCCCTTGTAAACAGATGCTGATGTATATTTGTGTACCTATTGTAACTACTGTAAATAATGCTAATATGTGTTTTTTCTGTAACTAATTCTGGGTCACCCCTGAGAAAAGGACCTCTGGTCTCAGTGGGTTTACCTGGTTACCAAAATATAAATAAATAAAAAATAAATAAATAGGTCATTATTTTGCTTTTGCCTCTGCCACTGCCTGTGCTTCTCTCTGTTGTCTGTGTATGCACTTCTATTCTCCTGTTCTTGAGTTTCTCAGTTTTACTTTTTGATGGGCTTCTAGTTTTCCTAGTATACTGCTGCTCCCCTTTACTTGCATTGTGCTATGCAAGCATTATGCTATTCAGGCTCCAGTTAACTGTTATCATACTTTTAGCAATCCCTTAGTTTAACTACAATTGTCATTTGTGTGCTTTCAGTTCAACTTTCTGTTTTTCCTGCCTGTAGCAGTCTCATGTGCACATCCACCCTTAATTGTTTGCACCTGGACCTGGCTCCAGTCAGCAACTTCAACTTTCAACCTTTCAATTCTTGTGTGCTTGCTTTTCTAGCAGTTTCACTGTTGCTCTACTGCCATTTGCTCCTGCTCAGCCATGCTGGGATGGCATTTCTAGTGTTTATGTGTAAAATTTATTAATTTAAATGGTAAAGTTAAATCTTTATTTCACAATAATTTCAGTTTCCCTTGTGAAGCTGGATGGCAGGTAGGAAAATTTCAAAATAATGGTGCAGCTGAAATGCAATCAGAAGTGCAGGTGCCCTGCTGAAAAAGTAGCTAGATTCCATAGGTGGGCGCTGCAAGGCAGCAGTTCTGCCATCTGGTATGTTCACATTGTTGGTACTGGATATGGCACCACTGAAATGTAGGCATGGTCATGCTGAACCATAGGTGGTTGTCCCAGGTAGAGAAATTTCCAATATGGTACAGCTAAAATTTAGGCAGAAGTGTGGGTGCCCTGCTGAAATGGTAGGTGGATGCCGCAGGTAGGGATCTTGGGCACTGCAAGGCAGTGGTTCTGCCAATCAGTAAGTGCATATCATCAGTATTCAATCTTGACACTGCTGAAATGTATGCACAGTTACTATGAAATGATAGGCGGATGCCTAGGTAGGCCATGTGGTGCTGCTGAAATGTACGCAGAAGTGCAGATGCCATAAGTAAGGATCTTGGGCACTGCAAGTCAGCAATTATGCCAACCGGTAAGTTCATACCATTGGTATTGGTTCTTGGCATGACAGAAATGCAGGCACGGTCATATTGAAATGTAGGCAGTTGTCCAAGGCAGCAAAAGATTAAAATATGGTACTACTGAAATGTAGGCAGAAGTGTGGGTGCCCAGCTGAAATGGTAGGCAGATGCCATAGATAGGGATCTTGGGTGCTGTAAAGCAATGGTTCAGCCAACCAGTAATTGCATTACAAGGTCTACCAATCAGCAATTTCCCATAAGAAGGCAGTGTTCCTGTCCAGGGAAATAGCAGAAGCAAAAAAACAGACCAACTCAGCTCTTCTGGACTGTGGACAGATTGTGCATTCCAGTCTGTCTGTAATCTGGCTGAGCATTGTCACAAGTTATGTGTGATGAGTTTGCACAGGTTTTTGCTGATAAGGTGGCCTCCATCAGTGATGAGATCAACCAGTGCCTTTCCATTGGACCTTACAGTGATCAACCATATGGTACTCACACCCAGGTGACCTGGCTTACCTTCAGCCAACCAGTAATCATGGATATAGTGAGGATTATTCAGACTCTGCGGCCAACTTGCTGTAGTCAGGACCCAGGTCCAACTCACCTTCTAGTAGAGTTCGTTGAGATGATTGCCCCAGTCCTTACTGGAATAGTAAGGGTTTCCTTGGAGAGAGGGATTTTTCCTGATCCCTTAAAGGAGGTGATGGTGAAGCCCCTCCTTAAAAAGCCCTCCTTGGACCTGGACTGTCCAGTAAACTATAGACCAGTCTCGAACATACCTTTTGTAGGAAAAATTATCAAGAAAGTGGTCGCTTTGCAGCTGGAAGATCATTTAACAATCCATAATATCTACGATCCTCTCCAGTCAGTTTTCAGGAAAAGACATAGCACTGAGACAGCCCTAGTTTGGGTACTAAATGATCTCTTAATGGTGAGGAATTGTATGGCCTGTACAATCTTGGTCCACCTTGATCTCTCAACAGCATTTGACACTGTAGACCATGGTGTGTTACTCGAGCATCTGAAGTTTTTCTGTGGATTGGGGGGGGCAGTCCTCAGTTGGCTTTGATCATTCCTTGAGGGTAGAACTCAGAGATTGGTGTTGGGGATTTATTCCTTGGCCTCTCACTGTCTGCCCTGTGGGGTGCTGTAGGGCTTAGTGTTGTCGCCCTTGTTGTTTGCACTGTATATGCTGCCATTAGGGGACATTATAAGATGGTACGGTTTGAGTTTTCACTGTTATGCAGATGATTCTCAACTATACCTGTCTTCTGTGCCTGAGCAGGAGTTAGATACTGTCTCTGTGCTTAACAACTGTCTAACTGAGATACAGGACTGGATGAGTGCTAGCTGGCTAAGGTTGAACTCAGGGAAAATGGAGGTGTTGGTTGTGGATCCTGGTCTGGCCGGGGTATGGGGAGGACAACCCGCTGGAATAATTCTTGGGGGAACCCCATTATATGCTTCAAGCCAGGTCCGAAATCTTGGCATGCTCTTGGATGAATGTTTGTCCTTAAAATCTCTGGTCTCTGCAGTGGTGAAATCTGCTTCTATCATCTAAGAAATATCACCAGGATGAAGCACCTGGTCCCAGCCTAGGATCTTTCCACACTGGTCCATGCCTTTGTCACCAGCTGGCATGACTACTACAATGCCCTCTACCTAGGGCTACTGGGGGTAGAAATCCACCAATTGCAGCTGGTGCAGAATTCAATGGTCAGGTTGTTGACTGGTACTTCTAGATCAAGCAATATAACACCTGTGCTGTGCGAACTGCACTGGCTGCCAGTAGAGTGGAGGATAACCTTCAAGGTCACTTTGCTGACCTATAAAGCCCTACATGGCCAGGGACCCCATTACCTGCAAGACCTTCTGCATCCCTCCCACGCACTCCGATCTGCCAACAAGGGATTGCTAGAGATTCCCAAAGTATGGATAAAAACATCTAGTGCATGATCTTTTGCCTTTATGGCACCTACTCTGTGGAATTCTCTACCTTGCTGGATGCAAGATAGCTTGACAGTCGAGGGTTTTAATGCTAACCTTAAAACACATCTTTTTCTTCAAGCTTTTAATGTTTTTTTTTATTTCATGCTATTTATGAATTTGTATTTCTGTTTGTAACGTTGTATTGTTTTCATGAATATTGTTGAGGTGTCCTGAGCTTTGGAAGGACACCTTGTTATAAAATAAATGATGATGATGATGATACTGTCAATACTGAATCTTGGCATTGCTGAAATGTAGGCACAGTCATGCTGAACCATAGGAAGTTGTCCCAGGTAGGAAAAGCTTAAAATATGGCACAACTGAAAGGTAGACAGAAGTTTGGGTGCCCTGCTTAAATGGCAGGAGGTTGCCTTAGGAAGGAAAGTTTAAAATAGCCATACTAGGATATGGCGCTCATGTGTGTGCATCTGTAGCCATACCGGGATAGAACATCTGTGTGTATGAGAAGCCGTACCTGCATATGTTGCATGTGTTCATGCATGCCTGTGTGTTTTTAGCTGTACCAGGATATGGCGAGTGTATTTTTAGCATCACCAGTGACTGTTAACCCACTAGTTGTGGTCAGTCATGCTGCATATATGTGTACTAGCACTGGGATATGATGCCTATGTGTCTAACAGCTTCTCTAAATGAACCTCAGGCCTGGAGGGAAGGTGGCCTAGGCCTTGGATCCCCAGAGGTTTCCTCCTCATAGGGGATCTTTCCTCTCCTGCATGCCAAAGATCATAAAAGCTAGTTAGTTCATATTATAGCATATCCTTTAGGTTCCAAGGTAGAATTCCACTGTCAGATGGAGTTGGATGATGGCTGTCCTTTGCCTCTCCTTTGCCATTCCCTCTCTACTTAGGAAGCCATGCCCTCCTACTCAATTTGATATCTATCAGCTCTCAGTCTTTGTTCATTTCAATTCATCCTGGTTGCTGTTAATCTACCAGTTGCTGTCATTCTCAATGCTTGCTGCTCAACATTCTTTTTGGGACACCCTCCTAATGTACCTTTAGCCTAAGGGAATCCTTCCCATGGCACCTCTAGGGGTGGAACCCTCCTCCAGGGTTCCTTGCCTTCAGTACCCCTACAGGGTGGTATTCCCCTTGGAACAAAGAGGCAAATGGCCACAAAGGTTTGTCATCAAGTTGCACAAGCTTAACACTACTATAAGTTGTGTAAGGCCATTGAATTGAAAGGCTTTACCTGTGGTTCAATAGGTTAGAGAAACTAGCCATGCCCCCTGCCTCAGCTATTTAATGCAGTCCTTTCAGCTTCACTCAGAAACATTTTTCCTTTGCCCCACCATCCTCGCCTAGTCCTCCAGCAGGTCACCTTCTCTCCTCAGGGTTCCTTCCTAAGGTATCTTTAGCCTTAGGGAATCCTTCCAATGTTACCTCTAGTGGCAGAACCCTCCTGAAGGGTTATCTTCCTTTGGTACCCCTACAGGGTAGTATTTCCTATGGAACAGAGAAGTGAATGGCCACTAAGGTTTATCATCAAGTTGCACAAGCAAAAAACTACACTAAGTTGCATGAGGCCATTGAATCAAATATACTAAAATAGGTCTACAATTCTTCAGAGACTAGTAAATCAGAGCCTTTTCAAAAAAAAGTCAGAGTCAGAATCAGGGCCTGCTCACAGCCGACTTGCCCATCCCTAGTTTGAACACCAGTAAGGGCAGTGATTTTGATGAATTGCAGCCTAAATTGCCAATGTTATCAGCAGACCTTAATTCTCCCCCTTTGATTAATTTATTTAACAGTTTGCATATAACTGGCATTGTACCCATAAAATGGAAGGTGGAGAAGCTATACCAGTGTACTGGAAAGTTGATTCTACCTGTATGGATAACTACAGACCAATTTCTATTTTGTCTGTTCTTGAGAAAATAATAGAAAGATTGGTCCATGAACAGTTAAATGACTAACCTATAAATTATAGTTTGACTTCCATTGAGAAGCACGGTATTAGGTCCTATCACTGTACTATGATGGCTTTGGTCAGGTTTGCAAAAGATATGAACACGGCCATGAATAACAGTTATTTTACTAGGGGCATCTTTGTGAACTTGAGCAAGGCCTTTGATTTGGTCAGTCATGGCTTTTTACCATCAAAGTTATCAAAACTGGGGATTTCCTAAGATCCTGGAATACTCAGATGGTTACATTCATACTACCATTTATGATTTACTTACATTATGAACAGGTGTGTCACATGGATCCATTCTGGACCCTGTACTATTTTCAATTTTTGATAATGCTTTACCCTCTTTAAATTTGAAAAGCAATATATTGCTCTAAGCTAACAATATTATTATTTACAATCATACGGTTAATTTGGTTATATTAAATGATGACTTAAATACTGATTTTGGAGTTATTGCTGATTGGTTGGGAAAAAGTGAACTAGTTATTAAATACAGAAAATGAAAGCCATGCTGCTCAGTACAAAATTAAAGCTTGCACATTGGTAGGAGTAGGTGTGAGTTTATAGTCCTTATGGATCAGTAATTTAAAATGTAACAATTTTCAGATATCTTGATATTTTGTTGAACCTGTCACTATCATTTGCCATTCACCAGAACATGTCCATAAAACTGTTAACCATATGGTAGATATAGTCTACATGGCACAGAAACAATTGACCACAGAAGCTAGGATGGTGAGTGCTGGAATTCTGTTGTTATCTAGGCTGACTTATTGCTCAATTGTCTATTGGAATGCCTGTGTGGCACATCTGGAGAAGTGAAATACTGTTTATAATAGTATCTGCAGGTTTGCCTCACAGGCAAGTTGAAGGAACATTATTGTGACTTGTATATGTGTCTTGGGTGGCTATCCCCAAAAGACAAAAGACTGATTGATCTTGCAGTGTTCATGTATAATATTTTGAGTAGTAATCAGCCACAGTCATTTACGAAATATTTTATATACTCAACTTCTGAAAGATCTATTTCCTTAAGATTGAACACCACTGAATTAATGGCAGCTCCTTTTGTTAAATGTAATGTGGCTCAAAAAGTGTTTTTGTACTCAGGTCCCAAATCATGGAATTCACATCCTTTAAAAACCCTTAGGAAACTGTGGATGTTTATATACATCTTGAATCTGTATATGTTCAAAAATACTCAGCACTCAAAGAGTTAATTGTCAGGTGTTCATGAACAAAGTACCAATTTATGAAAAGGCTGAAAGTGTATTTTGTTTCCAAAACCTACTGTAAATGCTTTGATTAACAATTTTATAGTGCTGCAATGTATATTATGATTTGCAAATAATTGTGTATTACTTTTACTTAATATTTACTTTTAATGTTTTTTGCATATTTTTATTTTTATGACGTATGTACTATGATTTTTTTTAATTCTGAATTGTATTACATTGTGAACTTATTTATTTATTCAGCTGCAAAATGTTTCACCAGGAAAGACAACATTAGCAGAGGAACAGCTCATTTCCCAAAGCATCCTGGGGGAGGGGGGGTTATAGTGGTTGAGAAAGCAAATAAACGTAATACAAGAAGAATACTGTACAGGAACAAGTAATTATTCATAACATTGTAGTAGACTTACAGCACTATATAATAAGCCTACGGTCGAGGTAAGCAAAACCATAGGCTGGAAAACTTACATGGTAACACCTGGAACCAGAGACCAGAAGGCTAGAGGGTGGGAAATACACTGAAGTGCCAAAATGGTAGGAAGCATGGGTTTAGTAAGTGCTATTATAAATGTAGAGAAGAGTGGAGGTCAGGGGAGAAACGTTGGAGAGGGGGATGAAGGGAGGGGATAGGCAGCCAGGCCCAAAACCCCTTCAGGATGCTGAGAATCCTGCAAGGAAGGGGGACCAGATGGGATTAGGAGGACAGAGAAAGAGAAGGATGAGGTAGATTGGGGGAGGCAGAAGACAGGTGGGGGATTGTCACTAGAATTTTTAGAGCAGCTGTAGAAAGTGTGGTGGGTGGCATTACAATTAACCCCGCTGCAGGCGAGGGAAGGGCAGAGACAGGGAGGGATAGTCACTGGAATTATGGGGGAAGGTAGAACTTGGGGGGCTGAATTGGGGGCTTTAAATAAGTACTGCAAGGGTAAATAGAAGTTTTATAGTGATTAGATCATATGCAATAGTGGGGTGAATAAATGTGAGAAGGGGCTAAAGTAAGTAGAGAATAGATGGAACAGCAGAATGCATAGGGCTGAGGAGAGCAATAGGAACAAAATTAGGGAGAAATAGAGATTAGGGGGGTGGGAGATGGAGAGAAACCTATAAGAGAGACAGGACCAGGAAGAAGGGGGAGAAAGGTGGGGGGTAAGGAGGAGAAGAGAGTGAGGCAAGTGACGAGGCAAGGAAGAATAAAGTTGGAGGGCAGGGGGAAGGTTAGGGAACATAGTCAAGGGAGGAAGTGCAAGAGGTAGGGAGAGTTGAAAGGGTGGGGAAACGAGTATGGATAGCTATAGTGATTTTGAGGTTTGTAGGGTTAGAGGGTAAGGTCAGTAGAGGATGGGGGAGGTGGGTTAACAGGAGGTGTAGTTAGGGGAATAGAAGTTGAGAAGGGATAGGGAGAAGAATGAAGAGGTCAAGGAAAGTCAGATAGGAGGAAGCGAGTTCCAGAGTTTAGGAAAGTGATATTAGAACGCATCCCAGCCTATGGAGGTGTGATGATGAGGGATAGCTAGAGTGCATGAGTCAGAGGATCTAAGAGGTTGGGAGGTGGAGCAGTAAGTGAGAAGGAGAGGTAAGAGGGGAGAGACCCAAACCAGAATTTAGAAGTGAGCTTAGCACTGTGAGAGAGGTGCCTGCACTCCAGGGAAGGCAGAGCTAGAGAGTTGTATAGAGTGCAGTGATGTGTGAGAGAGGGGGAATCTAGGGCAAAGCGACAGAACGAACTGAAGAGGGGATCCAATCTGGCAAGGGAAGACTTGTGAGAAGCACTGTAGACTATGTCACCATAGTCGAAAATAGGGAGTATTATTTTCTGAACAAGATTGCGTCTAACCAGTAGTGGTGAAGAACTGTGGTTCCTATAAAGTGCACCAAGCCTGGGGCACAATTTTTGCAGGATAGCATCAATATGTTCATAAAAGTTGAGGTGTTGGTCAAGCCAAACACCCAGGTAATTAAAAGAGGTGGTGTCCCCTAATGTTGTTCCATCAAGGTTTTCTATTTTAATAAAAGCTACATCAACTTGGTATGTTGTCACCTGTTTGTTGTTGCTAAGTAGCAGATGTTTTTGCATTGTGCTCTGATTCTGTGACAGAATCTGTATTAGTAGAAGGAAGATTATTGTGATTGTAGTTACCTTTTGATTGTAAGGATAAAGAGCTTAGATAGAAGTGTATGTATTTTCAAATATTATAGGGGAACAGTGGCAGGATTTTTAGGACAGTAAATTAATAAAAAGGGAACTAGGAGAGCTTCAGTAGCAGACAAGTAGTGGAATTGCAGTATAATGTGGGGAGTGGTGCAATGCAGTGGCTGTGGGGCAGCCATATTCAGGCAGACCTTCTGGACACTGAGGTGCTGCCCTATCTGCATGCATCTATCTGGACTGCGGGATGAGGTAGCCAGACTCAGAGCGGAAGTAAATTGGATCAGGAGTACCATCACCCCTATCCAGGGACCACCCAGTCCAATGCAACTGTCTCAAAGGATGCCGAGAACGAGGAGCACTTGGATGACAGTGGGCTCAGGGAGGGTTAGAGACAGTCAGGCAGAGGCACATCCCAGATCCTATTGCACTCAAGAACTACATGCCACACTGGCAAATGAGGACAACCAAATACAGGTACCCAGAGAAGTGGAAGGAAAGGATGTAGAGGTTAGCCAAGGAGGTGACCCTCAAGCGGAAAGCAGTGGACCCCAGAGGAGGAGGAAGCAAATCCCAGTGGGGACTCCATCATAAAAGGGATCCAGCTAGGAAACAGGAGGGGAGGGACAGGGAGGTGAGGTGCCTACCAGGTGCCACGGCATGGAGGATGGAAGGAAGATCCTGGGGATCACTGGGAAGGCAAGACGGAGGGTGAGCTGGATGTCATTATCCACCTAGGTACTAATGACCTGGCAAATGGGGAGCCAAAGGAAGTTCAGGAAGAGTTTAGGAAACTGGGAAGGGGTCTCAAACAAGTAGCTACTTCTGTCACTTTCTCAGAAGTACTACCTGTGAGAGGCAAGGGAGAGCATAGGAGTGCATGCACCAGGAACTTTAACTCATGGTTGAAGAACTGGTGCTGTGAGGAAGGGTTTGGATTCATTGGTGACTGAGAACCCACCTGTAGGGATGGAGGTTTGTTCAAGCCTGACGGTCTGCATCCATCCTGGAGGGGAATCCAAGCACTCAATGATAAGTTTAAATGCTACATTGACAAGCATTTAAACTAGCAAAGGGGGGCCGCAGACCAGCAAGGAGGGTACCTACTTTCTCACCCCCCACAGCTAGCAGTGGAACCAGTGAACCAGAGGAGTAGCTATCTCTGCAAAGCAGTGTGCAAAAGATGGAGATTAGTGCCCAAGAGGTGGATAAGCAGAAAAGGGGCAAAATTCAGCAGACGGGCAGACAGTAAGGAGAACCAGGGATAAATGACAACCAAGGAAGGGGCTGGAGTAGAACAGTGAGACAGTCTAGGAGGTCATATCATGGAAAGCCATGTGCAAATGCCAGGAGCCTTAGCAACAAGATGGAAGATCTGGAGGCTGTCATGTGCAGTCAGACCTGGACATTGTAGCCATCACTGAAACCTGGTGTAATGATAACCACGACTGGGAGATGGCCATACCTGGCTACAACATATTCAGAAGAGACAGAGCAGGCAGGAAGGGAGGAGGTGGCACTCTATGTGAAATGACACAAAGACACAGAGATCCAGGAGGAACAAAATGGGGAGAGATACTGTGGGTTAAGCTGGAAAGGAAAATGGGACAGCCATCCGCACAGGTGTGGTCTATAGACCACCAGCCCAGGAGGAAGAAACAGATAGGGAGTTGATGCTAGCCATCCAAATGATGGCAGTCAAGGGTGAGGTAGTACTGGTTGAGACTTCAATATTCCAGACGTGGACTGGAGCATCCCAGCGCAGCATCAACTAGGAGCAGATTTATCCTGACTCCTTCAGGGTGCCTTCCTCAAGCAACTGGTCATGGAACCAACTCGGCAGAAGGCAATACTGGACCTTGTGCTCACAAACAGGGACAGTGTGATGGGGTAACAGTGGGGAGCACCTGGAAACAGTGACACCAGTCATTGTGGTTTGAAATCACAGAAAGAGCAGAACCAAACCACACAAAACACGATCCTGGATTTTAGGGGCAGACTTTGGGAAAATGGGGAGATACTTGAAAGAGGCATTAAGGGAATGGGACAGGAATCAGGGTTGAAGAACAGTGGGCAGTATTTAAAATGGGATTACAAGAACAATAGAATTATGTATTAAGCAGGTTAGCAAGAGGAAAAGGAAGAGGAGACCATTATGGTTTTCCAAAGAGGTAGCAAAGAAAGTGAAAGCCAAAAGATTGCATTCAGGCAATACAAAAGACACAGGCAGAAGGGATAGGGAGAAGTACCAGGAGAGGCAAAGGGAGGTAGGGAGGTCAGTAAGGGAAGCCAAAGCTCAGACAGAAGAACACATTGCAAAATCAGTGGGTAGAGGGACAAACCTTTACAGGTACATAAGGAAAAAGAAAGACAAAGGAGGATAGTGAGACTGAAGGGGAGGATGGGGCCGCGTGGAGCATGACAACAGTAAAGTTGACATACTGAACAGGTATTTCTGCTCAGTCTTTACTGAGGAAGAGGAGGGTAATGGGTCTGAAGGGAGTACAAGGTGAGAATGGTGCAGAAATGGACACAAGTCCCTTTACAGAAAAGGGTCCTGAAGGAACTGGAAGTAATAAGGTTGATAAAGCAATGGGGCCAGATGGGTGCACCCCAGGGTCCTTAAAGAACTAAGAGAGGTGGTGGCTGAACCTCTGGCTATCCTGTTTAGCTGATCACTGGAAACAGGGAAGGTACCCAAAGACTGGAGGACAGCAGATGTAGTCCCCTTACACAAAAGTGGGAACAAAGAGGAAGCGAGGAACTACAGACCAGTCAGCCTCACCTCGGTAGTGGGGAAGATCATGGAAGCACTACTGAAGGAGAGATTGGTGGAACATCTGGTTGTCAATGGACTACAGGACCCAAGGCAGCATGGTTTCACCAGGGGAGGTGTGTCAGACCAACCTCATTGAATTTTTTAACTGGGTGACTAGGAGGTGGATCAGGGAGGGCAGTGGACATGGCCTATCTGGACTTCAGCAAGGCCTTTGACACTGTGCCACATAGAATACTATTACACAAAACTGGGGAATATGGGTGTGGGCAGGACAGTAGTGTGGTGGGTAGGTAACTGGCTGGGTGGCAGGACACAGAGGTGGTGGTAAATAGCTGTCACTCCACAGAGGAAAGAGTGACCAGTGGGCAAATTATCAGATCAGTGCTGGATCGGTCCTATTCAACATCTTCATCAGTGACATGGCGCAGGACCCAGAAGGCAGAATTTCACTGTTAGCTGATGACACAAAGCTCTGTAACAGAGTAGACACACCAGAGGGTGTAGACAGAATGAGAAGCGACCTGCAGAAACTTGAAGAATGGTCAGGGGTTTGGCAGTTGAAATTCAATGCAAAGAAGTGCAAGATAATGCATATGAGGCACAAAAACCCTGGCACAATATATCAGTTGGGGGTGAGGATATAGCATGCACAAGCAGGAAGGGATCTTGGGGTTATCATCTCTGATGACCTCAAGGTAGGAAACAGTGTGACAAGGCAGCAGGTAAAGCAAATAGGGTGCTGGGATGTATAGGCAAGGCATTACCAGCAGGAAAAGGGAGGTCATAATTCCGCTTATACAAGACACTAGTGAGGGCCCCACCTGGAGTACAGTGTACAGTTCTGGAGACCATATCTACGTAAGGACATAGGGTAGAGAAGGTTCAGAGGAGGGCAACAAAGATGGTGCATGGATTGCATCACAAGTCCTATGAAGACAGGTTGAAGGAACTGAACATGTACTCCCTGGAGGAGAGGAGAGAGGGGATATGATAGAGACATACAAGTATCTTACAGGGAGGAACAGGGTGCAGGAAAACACTATTTTTAAGCGAAAAAGATGTTCCAGGACTAGAGGGCATGGGATGAAGTTGGAGGGAGGACGATTCAGAGGAAACATTAGAAAGAATTTCTTCACAGAACGGGTGGTGGACAAGTGGAACACCCTGCCAGAGGAAGTGGTGGGAGCTGAAACAATCACGGGATTTAAGAATGCATGGGATAGACATAAAGGAATTCTGGAGGTCAGGGGTAAGGTGCAACAGACTCCTAGGTAAACAAACTGAACTTACAAGCTCAAATAGTCAGACTGGGTGGGCCATAGGCCCTTATCTGCTGACACTGTCTATGTATCTATGTATCTATGTAAGGATGTGGTAGAAGGGGAGGGATGGCAACCTAGAGAGTCTCTGCCTAGTGCCAAAGGTCATGGAGACTGTCTTCTTGATGTTGAGAAAGAGTTGCTGTGACCATAGCCAGCACTGAACATTATTGAAGTCAAGCTGAAGTCTGGTAGTTATATCAGCAGGTAAGTGGCCAGAGGTGAACAAGACAGTGTCATAAGCATACATATGGATAAGGGACAAGGAGCAAGCTGATGGCAGGTCATTTAGGAAAAATGATAACAGAAGTGGGCCAAGTACGGAGTCTTGAGGCACACCACCAGCGATTTGTAATGGAGGGTATGCAGAGTCAGCTATTCTAACAGATTGTGTTCCACCTATCAGGTAGCCTCTGAACCAATCGCAGGCATGCTGTGACAGGCCAGCTAATGAGAGGGTTTTGAGAAGGAGGGCGTGGGAGAAAGTGTCAAAAGCCTTAGCAAAGTCGATAAAGATGACAAACATAAAGTTGCTTTTATCCATTGCAGAATGGATAGAGTCAGTAAGTCTATAAAGGAAGGTGGTTGTGGAGTGATTCTTCCAGAAACCAGACCAGAAGTGAGTGAAGAAGGAGTCATCAAGAAAGTAAGAATGCTGAGAGAGAACAAGGTGTTTCTGATGTTTTGTCAGGGTGGGTAAAAGCAAGATCTGGCGGTAGTTACCTGAAGAAGAGAGATCACCACCCTTAGGAAGGGGGAGGACAGTTGCATGTTTCCAAGCGCAGGGATAGTTGCTGTGCAGAAGGACAGGTTGAATATGTCGGCTAGTGGTTGGGAGATAAGATGAGCAGATAAGTAAAGCAGCTTGGGTCGAAGCCATCAGGGAGCTACCTTTAGTAGGGTTTATAGAGAAGAGCCTTTAAGGTGTCATTTGGAGACACTGGTGAAAAGGTAAAGCTGTCAATTAATTGGTGGTGTTGGGGGGAGGCGGTAGAGGGGATGAGATGGGGGGAGGGTTGGGAGAGAGGCTAGGAGAGTGGAAGCACAGGAAGCAAATTAAGACTTGAACTCAGCTGCTACCAAGAAATGGTTGGCTGTGAGTTGATTGATAATACTGAGCAGTGGAGATGGAGGTTTAGCTTGGGGAGAGAATAGTGAGTGAACTACTTTCCAAAACTTTGATGGGTTATTTATGTTGGTATTAAAGGTGGACCTGAAATATTCAGTTTTAGCCTGCTGGATGACTTTAGTGCAGGCATTTCTGAGAGTGCAGTAGATAGAGTAGTCACGAGGAAGTTTGGTAGATTTGTGTGTTTTCCATGCTATGTCACACACTTGTTGGCAGGCCAGGAGCTTGGGGGTGACCCACGGAAGATATGTACCCTGCACTCTGACTTGCTTTAGGGGAGCATGATTGTTCCAGACAGAGACAACGTTGTCTTTGAAATATGCAAGAGCAAGATCTATAGTTTTAGCAGAAGTTATAGGGGCCCAATCTACAAGGGTTAAGTCCTGATGTAGTGAGGAAAAGTCAAGGGTTTTGTAGGAGCGGATGGTTAGCAATTTGGGATAAGCCTTAGGCCTTTGTACTTTCCTAACTAAGTAGATCATATGATAATCACTAAGAGCATCAGGCAGTAGACCAGGCTGGATTACCCTGTGTGGGTGAAAGGTAAGGGCCCGATCAAGGAAAGTGTAGTTTTGGGATTTGTGGTTTAGGCGAGTAGGTTCCATGATTAATTGGGACAGATTAAGGGCAGCTATGTCTGTGTGAGTTTTACTTAGGGAAGGAGACATCCAGTCCGGTTAAGATACTCTAGGAGGCAGAGCTCACCCAAGGAGGAAAGAGACCCAATGGTGGTGATTAGCTCAGTGGCAATGGAATAGTGTAGACCAGGGTGGCAATATGCTCCTGCAATGAATATAGGGGCATAGAAGGGTAGAGATAGTATTAAGATGAGGGCTTCATAAGTCTTGGGGTCTGAGGATGATAGAACAGTAGTGGTTTGGAGAGAGAAGAAGGAGCAGATAGTGATGCCCCCACCCCTACTCGATCAGTCCTATAGGGTGACGGTATAACCAGGGATTGCAATGGATGTGTCAGGGACTTTATTTGTTAGCCAGGTCTTGCATACAATTAATATGTCTGTATTTAGGGATGCTGCAAGAGGTAGCAGCAGGTCAAGTTTAGGGAGAAGATTACGAATATTAGGGTGGAGGATCTTTAGACCCCAAGGGAGGGTAGTCTGGGTTGAAAAAAGGTCAGGAGGTAGGAGGGGAGGGGAAGGGGTATTAGTGAGTGAGGGGCCAGGTTTGGGATTTATGTCACCTGAGGAGAGGAGCAAGAGAGATAATGATAAAGTGAAGCTTGGTACTCTTGAACCATGAATGGATAGATGTTTGGGGAGAACTGGGTGGGTAGCAAAAAGAAGAGAGTTGGAATTTGAAGAGACACAGTAGAGTGTGTGAGCATGGCATAGATAGGAGTGGGACAGAAGGCTGTGTAGAGCAGTAGAGCTAGTGCATGGTTATAGCAGGAGGTCAGTTGGGTAGAGTGGTAAGCAGGGGGAGGAGAGTGGGACATGAGGTTGTTGAGCAAGGGTAGGGAGAGGAGGGTGAAAAATACAGTGTAGAGGCACAGGGGAGAGACATGGACAGTGAGCATTTTTCAGGTAGGGATAAAGTGCTGCAAAAACTGAATAAACAGGGCTGCATTTGTTATCCATAGCACTTTAGCAGTGGGAGGAGAGAAGGGGGGTAGTAGTAAGTGAGGGCTAGATTAAGCAGCTATAAGACTGTCTTGGAGCTTTGGTAGCTAATAGAGGAAGATAGTAAGGTGCAGGGAAGAGCTTATTCATATTTAATAGAGGTTGGGGCTGGGCAGGAGGGTGGGACAAAATATATAGGAGAAGAAGAAAGACAGAATAAATTTAAAATTAGGAGATGAGAAGCCTGAGAAAAATACAGTACAGAGATCAGAGTCCAGGACTTGAAATGCACCAATTATAGTGCTCCAGAGCAAGACTTTCCTGATCACACCTGAAAATAGGATCTTAGTCTAGTTTACTTACCAAGTTACAAAAAACTTAAATAAAAAAATAAATAAAAAAATGTTTCACTGTGTGGGACTAGCATGATGGAAAATGTGTGTGTGTGGTGGGGAGGAGAACAATTGAGGTGAAAAACCTGCCTGGGCTGGCCCTATGACACTGAGGGTTGAGGCACTGGATGCCACACCTTGTGCCACACCGGCGACCCTGGTTTGGGAATGAGCCCAGGTTGTCTGGGGTTGGCAGGGGAGGGAAGAGAGCAAGCATCCGATAGGCTGCTCTGTCTTCCTGGGAAGGGCTCAGGGGAGCATCTGGTCATGGAGCGACCTCTGGTAGTGGCCAGAGGATGCCAGCGTAGATGCGATGCATATGCTGGGGGGCCGAGCTGCAGCACTACATTTCCATTATGGCCAGGCTCCACAGGGGGCAGAAATACAAAGTCAGAAAAAACCTTCCATGCTCATGGAGATGAAGGGGGTTCCTGTGACACAGCCCACATCCCACTGACGGCCCTGCCATCGGAGGACTCCACGACCGACCTGCCACCCAGGTACGACCTCTCTAATTCCAGAGAGACCATTGCAGGAGAATGGGCCTGCCCCAGGGGGTGATCCGGGGGGCTAGATCTGACTGGGTGGTCAGTGAAGTCTCTCAGGTCAGTAGCAGGGTTCAGTCAGGGAGCAGAGGCTGGCATTGAGAATACACCCTGGAAGGATGCCCTGGTGTGGTGGTGACTAAATAGAGTTCACAAAAAAAAAAAATCCTGCCTGGACAATAGGTCATGGGTTAAAATAGGGAAACAAAATAGTACAGGTTGGATGGGACAGTGACCTTTTTCCACTGACAGTGTCTACATTTCTATCCTTCAAAATGGTTGAAGGGAAGGATGAGGGCCAGAATTTTGACAGAAAAGAAAAACATTGCAAATTAAGTAGTTAGAGTTTCTTATCTGTAAATGGAAATCTATTATTAGATAGCACCAAAACCATAAAAAATAACAGTATACAGACATAAAAAGAAACAAGTGAAAAAATAGATGTCATATTAATGAGCACCATTTCATGTTAGTAATTTTTATGCATGCACTGCAGTTTTCTAAGAGAGAGGCAGCATGAGACTGGATTCAGAAAGGATGTTACCCAAGTTCTACTATTTCTGGTAGGATTGTTCTATAGTAGGAGAAGGTTTGAGTATTGTTATAATGTACATTATCTTTAAATTATAAATTTAGACCAAGAGCAACTGTTGACCTAAATGGGAAAGATAATTCATATAAACAGATATATCAGAATTCATCCTATAGTTTACTTAGCCATTTATTTTGCATAAACAAAGGGGATTATGTAGTTCTGACACAAAGAATAGTACTATATTTATTTGGCTTTATATAAATTGCTTATTGGAAGTGTACAGTAGATAAAGACAGGAGGGGCCTATTTCCACATTAGAGTGTCCCATTTTGGGGTAACTGAATTAAAAGTTTGGTCTCTGGCAGACCATGTAATAAGTTGTGTGTTTTGATCTTCAGACGCAGTTTCACCTTAAAAGTGGAACTTGTATTGTATCAAAAATAATGTTGCTTTGGTAATTTTTATAGTAGTATTGTGAAAGCTATGTTGCTCTATTGCCATCAGAAGAGGAGAGACTATAGAGGGCATGAAAGGGGCGTGACTGAATACCGAATGCATCAAATAATGTTTGCTTTGAGCTATGGAGTTGAACCACTTATTGAGTATGCATGAATTAGTGTGCTTCCTTTCTCTTTCTCTTTCCCCTACTTTCATTTTCGGAAGTTCCAGCCATGCCCCCTCTTGTTCCTGACACTGCTGCCTGCCCTAAGTTCAGGGAACATGTAATGGAGGCATTGGCTCCTCTCTGCTCCTGACCCAACTGCCTGCCCTGCAGTTGAAGAGCTACAGTATGTAGCTGTACAAATCTCTCCTGTTCCCTTCCTCTGTGTGATCTCCATCTCCCAACCTCAAATGAAAACAGGTCCCTTGTCATTTTCTGTCCCCTCACATCCTTCAGCCCTCACCTACACTGACCACCCACTTAGAGTCAGCACCCTTCAAACCACATCCCACCGCACCCCTCACTTAGCTATCTGACAAACTCTTCCGACAACCAGAATGTCCTGCTGCTTCCAGCACTGTCCGTGAATTGACTGATAGCAAGATAAGTTTGGCTAACAGCTTTTTAATGCCTTTTCAACTTTCACTAAGAACTCTGTCATTATTTTTAATATTTTGACCAAATTTCAACATGGCAATTTCTTTACCTGACCTCATGAACAAGGTAGGCACAATTTCTCAAATTCCCCCTGAAACGTGTTTTCCGAGGTGCTCTGCAAAATCATGTTTCAGATGGAATTTCAAAAATTTCACCTATCTGTTTCATGATGTGGGCTCACAAAAAGGTGATGTTGAAAATGTGGGGTCAAAATGTTAAAAAAACACAAAGTTATTAGGAAATGTTGATTTTTTTCAATGTTTATTCATACATTTGAGTTTTGTAGATTATTGGCCCAAAATTTCAACATAGCCTTCTTGTTAACCTACCTCTTAGACATAACAGGTGTCATTTTTCAAATCCCCTCCAAAACATGTTTTCCCTGTCACTCTGAGAAAACACCATTCAGACCAAATTTGAAAAATCCTACCTGGCTTTATCACACTGTGGGGTCACCAAAAATACTATTTTGAAATTTTGGGTCAAAATGTAAAAAAACAACAAAGTTATGAGAAACTTTACATTTTTTCAACATTTACTCTTAGCTTTGTGATTTTTGCAGAGTTTGGGTCCAAATGTGAAACATAGCAAATTTCTTACCACACCTGAAAAATATGAAATGTGCCATTTTTCAAATCACCCTCGAAAACATGTTGTCACAATCGCTGTACAAAATCACTTTTCGGATGGGATTTGAAAAATTCCACCTGTCTTGATCATCAGTTGGGGTCATAAAAATACTATGACTCCTATATTCCGAGCCAGCCAAAGGTGTAGCTTGCTCTGACCAATACTATGACAATTGCTGTCTGAAGAGAGAGCACTAACTCTCTAAACATGGGGCTGTAGCAGCACACAGTGACTATATGTTGCACCGTCACTGCCTTGACTCCGCATGTGCCACTAACCTAATTAGCCCTGTGCTAAACATTTAAATATGGGGGTCCATGTTTAAAATCTGGGATCAAAATGTCAAGCAACGAGGAAGCAATGAAGAAACATAGAATTTATCCAATGTTTACTCATAGCGTCCTTATTTTTGCACACTGAAACAAACCACATAAAAGAAACACCCCTCCCACAGTGTACTTTCTCCATACCCCCAACTATCCTGTGAACTGTAAATACACTATAAAATTTGAGAACTCAGGACCCCCACTGAAAATGAGATATTGCATCTCTACTGTTCTGTTGTGGGTAAATACAGTGTACAAATGTGCAAAAGCAAGAGTCCAGTGAAAATAAGATATTATACAATAGGCACAAAAACAAACTGCAAATCCTCCATCCTGATTGCCTGACTGGCACCCCTCTCCAATTGTAAATCCTAGCATCACCCCATGGGAAGAGGTGCCAGCTGCCAGTCAACCGCATCAGGATGTCCCCCGAAATCACTCTGACAATCACCAACACAGCACTCAGAAAGACGGCGACAATCCCTGCTCGTTAGCCTCTGGCAAATAGCTTCACTGAACACTCACTACAACATGAAACCGCCACATTAAATTCTCCGAGAAAGCACAACCGGGACTTTCAAATGTCCCTTTTCAAGATTCCCACTAGTTCAAAAACCCTAAATAAATGTAACACAACGATTTTACTTCTTATACTGCACTGCAAACATAAGCTGTACCTCAATTGAAATGGCGGGCAAATTCAAATCGCTGCTTTCTCTCCTGTTCATTGCTATTTCTCTGATACTCCCTTCTGTGTCACATGCACAGTTTTCAGCATTTCTCGGCCCCCCCAAAACACATTGCAACCAGCAATGATAACTCAGTACTGCGCATACACAGTTGCGGTGTGGCTCAAGCAACCAGGGAGTATTTTTTTCCTGTGGAACAATAAACACAGTAAAAATAGGTTATGTACTATTTTTCTATGTGCCAAAAAAAGGAAGATATGGTATAATCACAATATGCCACTCAAGTATGTTGCTGATGCCAGGATTTACCCATGCCCTGGTGTGTTTTGGCCACTAGGCTGCGTCTCCTGACCAAACAACACCCCAGGGCATGGGTAAATCCTGACATCACTAACATCCTCTCATGGTATATTGCATAATTGCATCTCAGCTGGGCTGTCCTAGAGAAATACATTGTAAACATGGGTCAATGTATGACCACATTGAAAAAGATATTGCATCGCTGATGGGTTATCCTAGGTATGGACACTATAACACTGGTAAGAGCAGTATCCTGTCTCAAATGAGAATGGAATCTCAGCTGAGCTGTCCTGGGTAAATGCACTGTAAAAACAGGCAAAAGCAGACCTTTCTGAAACTGAGGCATTTTATCTCATCTGGCCTACCCTGAGTAAGCACACTGCAAAAATATGTAAAAGGAGGACTCCACTTCAAACAATATATTGCATTTCAGCTGGGCTATCCTCGGTAAACACCATGTAAAAAATGGCTAAAATCAGGAAATGAGATCTAGTATCTCTTCTGTGCTATTCTAGACAAATACAGTGCAAAAACATGTGCCTTGTACAAAGGATATTTGTGCAGGCCTGAAACACATTAGGCAGCTTCCTGGAGTCTTCTGGCTTTTTTTATCATGCGCTTGACTAATAAAATAAAGCAGTTTGGAATATAAGTGAAGTTGGATGTCAGTGTAATTTTTTGATGTACTGGAGGTATTGAGTGCCCAATTTTTTTGTTTACTGCAATCATGGGTAACTAAAATGTAACAAGCATTTTTCAATGCCGAATGTTGTCTCGCTGGCATTGGTATTGGTAGTGCAGGAGTTAGAGAGATGCTTAATAGGAATGACAGTGAAGTATTGAACTGACGCCAACCCCACCCTGCAAAGACTGACAGGCATTGGGGTGTGCCTTTGGCCATAATGCTCATGCCATTTCACCTCACCCTACCCTGTAGACATTGACAAATGTCATGGTGTGCCTTGGGGTCTTTGGGCCTTACGCTTACCCCATTCCATAAGGAAATATGCTGAAATGGGTGCAATATAGGAAAATGGGGCGAACTCTGGAGCTGAAGAGTCCAAGACACACCTCGATGCCTGCCACTGGCTGCAAGGTGGGGGTGGGGGTGGAATGGAGTAAGCATTACAGCTAGCAATCCCAAGTAACACCCCTGATGCCTGTTAGTCTCTACAGGGTGGGGTGTTATGGTTGGAAACCCTAATGACCTGGATGTTTGTTGATATTTTCACTCCAAATTCTCAACATGGGCTTTTTGTGACCCCACCTCATGAACGGTGGCACAGTGGCTCAATTCATTAGCTGAAAGGTGATTTTGCACAGTGACTGCGCCATTTGGTGCCACAGGTGTGAAAACATTTCAGGCAGGATGTGAAAAATAACAGCTGTACTGTTCATAAGGAGGTGTGAAAAAATGGCAATGTTGAAAATCTGGAGTGAAAATATTAAAAATTGTCGAAGTTACAAGTGTGCATGGAAACTGCACAATGCACGTTCATACCACAGTTATTTTTGGAATTTTTTTCACCAGATTTGCAACATAGGCTTTTTGGGACCCCACCTCATGAACAGTAGCACTGTCATTTCATTAATCTGTCCCAAAAGGTGATTCCGTGCAGTGACTGTGAAATCACCTTTCATGACCTTAATAACGCAGCTTTGAAGAGTCCAGACATGGTCCCGCTCCACCAGAGATCACAATGCCAGACCTCTGGAGGTAAGTATGGGGTGAGGGGTTGTGTGGGGAGGTGGGTGCAGGTTGGGGAGGGCGTGCTGTGGACAGCGAGGGACCATTTTCTTTTTCTCAGGTAAAAAAAAACAAAAAAAACTGGACATTGCAACATGGATCATGGACCACACTGGTATGGGCTCCCAATGTGACACATAAGGGGGGGTGGAGGGTACATGCCAACATAGTCAGCTTTGTGTGACCAGTGACACATTGGGGTGGACTCACAGTGTGCCACACAATGTGGGGAGTGGGGGACATGCCAATATGGGGCTTCCACCCCCAGTGTCAGCTTTGTTTGCAGATTGCCTGCCACTGCCATGTTTATTGAAATGTTTCACCAGAAAAGGCACATATGGGAGGTGTGTCATCTCTGCCGCTGCACAATGAGCTTGTCTCTGATTGCAGCAGCAGATTTCTTTCAAGTTGGTGGCACTTTATGAGGGACACACCTACTAAAGCATGCCCTGCATTCGCTAACACTGATGCACCTCTCACTGTGCTAATAATACCGTAAGACATTGTTTGCACGTGCTCAAGACAACATAAAAATAGGTAAATGCAGACCTTACTGAAAATGAGGTAAAGCATCTTTGCTGTACTCCACTGAAAACAGTTCATTTCATCTGGCCTATGCTATGTAAATACAGTGTAAAAATGGCTAAAAGCAGGGCTCTGCTGAAAACAATGTATTACATCTCATTTAGGTGATCTTGGGTAAATACATTGTAAAAATGAATTAAAGAAGGACCCAACTGAAACTGAAATATTGCATTTCTACTGTTCTGTCATCATGAGTAAATACAGTGTATGAATGTGCAAAAGCAAGATTCCAGTGAAAATAAGATATTGCATCTCAGCTGTGCTGTCCTGGAGAAATACATTATAAAAATAGGTAAATTTAGGACCACACTGAAAAAGATATTACATATCTGATGGGTTATCCTGGGTATGGATATTGTAACAATGGTAAGAGCAGGATCCCATCTAAAATGAGATATCGAATCTCAGCTGTTGTCCTGGTAAATGCACTGTAAAAATAGGTAAGAGCAGACCTTATTGAAACTGAGGTATTTTATCTCATCTAGACTATCCTGAGTAAATCCACTGTAAAAATGTGTAAAAAAAAAAGACTCCAATTAAAACAATTTAATATATGGATCATGAATTTAATACTATACTAAAGCATACAAAACATTTTCGGTAATATTATCACTCCCAAAGTGATAATACCACACTTCAAGAGTGATAATACTATCATTCAGGTCCCATAATAGTATTGTTTGGGACCTGAATGCTAATATTATCAGCCAAGCTCAACAGTGCAAGCTCACAACTCCCCAAATCAGTAAACCTGCCAAACATCAATCAACCACTCACACTCACAATGCGGCTAATCATTGGCCGCTTTCTGTCTGTGGGTGGCCAAAACACTTTCAAAAACATGGCGGCGGTCTCTCTCGTAGAGAGAGCATAAAGCATTCACAATATTTCTCATTTTTTTTTTCTTTTTCTAAAAAATTCCACAAAAGGATTTATGTGGCACATCTGTGCTCCTCCCAGAAAGCAAAAGGTAAGAGTGAAATAAAGCTGTCCTTGTCCATGTGTGGGCAGCAGGGGCAGGAAGAGAGAGAGAGAGAGAGAGAGAGAGAGAGAGAGAGAGAGAGAGAGAGAGAGACAGTGAGAGAAAGTGCAGTGGAGGCTAGGACTCAAACTGTACTTCACTGAACAGCAGACCACCAGTAACAAAAGGTAAGGCAAAATTTATTTAAAATACACCCAATCTTGGAGGCTCTGGGTGCCACACAAATATATAAACACGTATTTCAAAAATATATCGATAAAACACAGAAATTGTTAAAATAAAATAATCTATATAAACATTAAACAAATAACAAATTCTCAGCATCTATACTCATATCAGTACTTGTAGATTAATATTAATCTGAAAAAGCCTGGGCAAATAGTAAGTCCTTATGGAGAGTCATGAAAACCTCCAAGGTGGGGGCCCCGTTAACCCCAGAGGGGAGTGAATTCCACAGGGCCAGGGTGGTGGCACTAAATGCTCTATCACCAGCCTATTTTAGCCTCGACCTGGGAATCACTAGAGGGCCTCCACAGGAGGAGCGGAGGGGGCTAGTCGAGACAGCAGGTATGAGAAGGTTTAATAGGTAACCAGGGCCCTGACCATGTAGGGTCTTATAAGTGAGAAGCCCCACCTTAAAGAGGATCCTCCACCTGACCGGCAGCCAGTGCAGATCATGCAGCACAGGTTTAATATAACATAACTTCGATTGCTCAGTAAGCAATTGAGCAGCTGCGTTCTGCACTAGCCACAGTCTGCGGAGAGATCCTCACATGACCCCAAGGTAGAGTGCTTTACAGTAGTCAAGCCTTGATGTAACTAAGGCATGCATCAAAGTGGGGAGGTCCAGAGGCAGAACAAGGGATTTTATCCTGGCGACATTTCTAAGATGGAAAAAACAGGAACGGACAATGGAGGACATCTGTGCCTCCACAGTCAAACTCCTATCAAGAATCATGCCAAGATTACACACCCTAGAGGAGACCTTCAACTAACAGATCCCAGAACAAGTCCAATCTCTGAGTCAGAGGCCAACCTATCACACACTCTGTTCGACTCCATCACCAATACCTCCATCTTATCGGGGTTCAGTCGCAATCAGCTGGAGGCCATCCAGTCGTTGATCTCAGCAAGGCAGCTGTTTAGCACATCCACTGCATTAGATGTTCCAGGGGCAAAGGATAAATATAGCTGGGTATCATCAGCATTGGAATCAAAACCCAAACCATAGTTCCTAATGATAGCCCCCTGGGGCAGCATATATACTGCGAACAACATTGGGGCCAAGACCGATCCCTGAGGCACTCTGCAAGAAAGGAGACTAGGGGTGGAGGAGAATTTCCCCATTACAACCCGTTGTTTCCTATTGGTTAAAAATGACTTAAACCAGCAGATGACAGTACTGGTGAGTCTGCAGAGTTCCCTGAGATGGTTAAGCAACACACAATGGTCCACAGTATCAAATGCTGAACAGAGATCAAGGAGAAGAAGAACTGTCCTTTCCCCTCAATCTCTAGCCCTGAGAAGATCATTCTGCACTCACACAAGCACAGTTTCAGTGCAATGCCTTGCCTGAAACCCTGCCTCGAACTGTTCATACAGCTCATGGGTTACGAGGTGTTCCTCCAACTGAAGCGCCACTACCTTCTCCACAACCTTCACCACAAAAAGGAAGATTGGAGATAGGTCGGTATTTTGCCATGACCTCCGGGTCCAAAGATGACTTCTTTAAGAGTGCTCTCACCAACACCTTCTTCAAGGTGTCAGGGAAGACCCCCTCAGACAAGGAACAGTGGACAATCAGGGCAAACACCGGGCCAATCGCATCGATGCATCTCATCAAGAAATGCGTCGGCACCAGATCCAGTTCACAAAAGGTGTGCTTCAGATTGGTCGCCACCTCAATAACCTCACTTGTCTCCACTGGTTTAAACTCCCCCCAACCAGACGGAGTGCACTTAAAACATGTTTGGTGACCACTGCCAGCTATAGCATTGCTGACTGGAGAACCCCCCCCCCCGCCGGATACTGAACACTCTGTCTGAGAAAAACTGAGCAAATGCCTCGCATTCAGCATTTGAAAAAATCTTCTTCAGCTGCAGACAGGCAGGATGAAGTAGCCTGTCCACACTCCAAAAAAGTAGAGCAGGTCGGTTCTTCCCAGCAACAATCTCCCTGGCCAGGAACACTGCCTTCTTATGGTTGATTGCCCCCTGATATGCATTATAATGCACATGGAGGGCCAGTTTGTCCTCCTCCAAGCCAGACTTTCTCCAGCAGCGCTCCAACCTCTGACCCTTTCTCTTCAATTCCCTGAGGTCACCATCAAACCATGGGGACCTCAGGTAGGAATATTTGGGTTATACACAAACAGGTGTGAGGGAGTCAATGGCATCGGATAGCACAGAGGAAAATGAACTCACTTCCACATATTAAAAAAAATAAAGGATAGCCCACTGGGCATTACCAATGAGATACCATATTAAGGTTCTGGACACTATAATCTCTTCAGCTTTGATTTCGAGGTTCCTATATGTCCTGAACCTCTCGATGGTATTACTTACTGGTAATACCCAGTGAGCTATCCATTATTCTCTTTATATTACATCTCAGCTGAGCTATCCTGGGTAAATACCTTGTAAAAATGGTTAAAATCTGGACCACATTGATAATGAGATCTAGCATCTCTGCTGTGCTATCCTGGATAAGTACAATGCAAAAACATGTGCCTTGGACAAAGGATGTTAATTCAGATCTGAAATGCTTTATGCAGCTTCCCGGAGTATTCTGGCTTTTTATATCCTGCACTTGACTAACAAAATAAAGCACTTTGGAATATAAGTGAAGCTGGGATGCCAATGTCATTTTTTGATGTACTGGAGGTATTAAGTGCCTATTTTTTTTAACACAATCCTGTGTAACTAAAATGTAAATATGGGTAAAAGCAGACCTTACTGAAAATAAGCTATTGCATCTTTGCTGTACCCTACTGAAAATATGTCATCTCATCTGGCCTATGCTATGTAAATACAGTGTGAAAATGACTAAAAGCAGGGCCCTGCTGAAAACAGGATATAGCATCTCAGCTGGGCTAACCTGAATAAATGCACTGTAAAAATTAGTTAAAGAAGGACCCTATTGAAAAACAAGATACTGTATCTCATCTGGACTATTCTGGGTAAATACACTGTAAAAAAATGTGCAAATGCAGACCCCACTGAAATCAATATATTACATCTCAGCTGGGATATCCTGGGTAAATACATTGTAGAATGGGGTAAATTCAGGACCCCACTAAAAATGAGATATAGCATTTCCACTGTGCTATCCAGGATAAATACAGTGTAAAAATGTGCAAAAGCAAAACCACACTGAAAATGAGCTATAGCCTGTCAGCTGTTCTATCCTGACTAAATATACAGCAAAAAGATATTCCTTCTCAGTAGGTGTATTCCGGGTAAACACATTATAAAACTGTAAAAGGAGGTCTCCACAGAAAACAAGATATTACATCTCAGCTGGGCTATCCTGACTAAATACCCCACTGTAAACGAGATAATGCATCTCAGCTGGCCTGTCCTGGGTAAATACACTATAAAATGGTGTAAAAGCAAGACCCCACCAAAAATGAGATGTAGCATCTCTGTTGTTGTATCCTGAATAAATACAGAATAAAATTGTGTAATAACAGGACCCAAGGAGACATTGCCTGTCAGCTGGTCTGTCCAAGGTAAATTCACTGTAAAAATGGGTAAAACCTAGACCCCATTGATAAAAAAGATATTGCATCTCACATTGGCTGTTCTAAATGTGTTGCGACCATGTGTAAAAGCAGGAGCCCACTGAAAATTAAATACTGCCTCTCAGCTTGTCTGTCTTGGCTGAAACAGTGTAAAAATTAGTAAAAGCAGGATCCTACTGAAAATGAGATATTACATCTCTGCTGGACTGTCCTGGGTAAATACATTGTAAAAATGGTTTAAAGCTGACCTTACTGAAATTGTGATATTTCATGTCATCTGGACTATCCTGGTTAAATATGGTGTAAAATGGCTAAAGTCAGGATCCTATTGAAAAAAAGTTATTACATCTCAACTGGGCTATCTTGGCTAAAATAGCGTAAAAATGGGTAAAAGCAAGACCCTACTGAAAATGAGATCTTGCCTATCAGTAGTACTATCCTGGCTAAATAAATAGCAAAAAGATATTACTTCTCAGGAGGTGTATGCTGAGTAAATACACTGTAAAAATGCGTAAAAGCAGGACCCCCCTGAAAACAAGACATTACATCTCAGCTGGCCTGTCCTGGCTGAATATATAGTAAAACTGTGTAAAAGCAGGACCCCAGTGTGATTACTCCTGTCAGCTGGTTTATCCTGGGTAAATGTATTGTAAAAGTCGGTAAAAGCAGGACCCCCCCTGAAAAAATGAGATAGTGTATTTCAGCTTGACTATTTTGAGTAAAAATATTGCAAACATTTGTAAAAGCAGGACCCCATTTAAGTAAACAATAACCCATAACAGGGTGTGCTGAATCAGGCAAAAAACAGACGTCGCTGTGATGGTCTCTGCTAGCCCTGGGACTTCCTTACAGGGTGTTTCTCTCCCTCCCTCCCCTGGGACAACTCTGACTTGGAGTTGCATCCCTAGAGACTGGGGGGGTGGGGGAAGAGCCCCCCACATTGGGGGTTTGAGGCACAGCCCCCCCGATGGAAACACAGAGGCATTCCTGACACTGCACTGCCGACACGCGGCAATGCAGCTGACGCTGTTGGGGATGTCTCCATCGAAGATGTCGCAGCGGCATGGTAAAACCTAAACTCCCACACCAGTCCCAGAATACCACTGGCACATATTATTTACTGACCTCCACATCCAGGCACCATCTTCCTCATGGAAGCCCTATATGACTTTACAGGCAGCTAAAATAATACACTATTTGCTAGAGCTCTAGTTAAACAAATGCCTTTTATGTGTGCACAGCTATGTACAGGGTGTGTGGGTGTATGTGCGCACATGCATATGTGTCAGCATGTATGTCTGTATTCCGGGAGGGTTTTTTTTTTTTATTTAGTTGTTTAACCAGGTATAGCACACTAAGCTGATAGCTTTTTTACAGGAGCGACCTGGGAGCACAAGGAGGTTACGTGACTTGCTTAGGGTCATACAGTATGCAAGTGGAAGCTGTGGGATTCAAACCCAGTTCTGGTCTGCTGGATATTACCAGATTTGCAGCTCAGAGCCTTAGACCACTGCGCTATACTGCCTCCAGTATATTATATGTCCAGAGCTAACAACCTCTACTTCTACATTATTTGACCTTTAAGGTTTTCTTTTCTGCTATTAATGTGATATAAGTCTGAAATTTTAATTTTACAAAAATATAACAAATTAAAACCTAGCTCATGCTTTAATTCAATATCTCATCAGTTTAATGCATTAGCAGTTGTTTTGACTCTTATCACAGCCTGTAGCTACAAGCTGCCACAAATCGTCCTGCCTCACTAATTTAGTGGGTTTATATGAAAGTGTTAGCCTTGAGCTAGATTGCAACAGACCTGTGGATGTGGTGTATCTGGATTTCTAGAGGACATTCAATCTGGTTCCACACTCAGTGTTGATGAAGAAGCTAGAGGCTATTGGGCTTAACAGTAAAATCATAAACTGGGTTGAAGCCTGGTTGGTGGACACAACTCAGAGGGTGAAACTAAATGGATATATATCAACCAGTGGGAGGGTCACTGGTGGGGTGCCACAGGGATCGGTGCCGGGACTAGATCTATTTGCCACCTTTATCTCCAACACAGATAAAAAATGTCACAAACCGGTGCCAGAAGTATGCAGACAATACCAAATTAGGTGGAATATGTGAAAGAAAAGAACAAATGTTGTGTTGTGCCTGAGCTGGATTGTTTAAGGACCGGATTTTTACTGCATTGTTCCTAAAAATCTACCACTGCTCCCATTGTGAGGAATGAGAAGTGTTGCTGGTCCAGGATTGGCTGTCGTGGGATCTGTTGCTGGCATGGGGGGGGTCCTACTTGTACTGTCCTGGTGGCTGGGCTGGATCCACTGCTGTGTGGGAGACTGAGGTTTGAGTCAGCCGGAGAGCCAGCTGATGCACTCTGGTTAATCCTAGTCATCCAGGGGGGTCGGCTGGTGAGCTGACACTAACACCAGCTGAAGCTAATGTGGTGGAGATCTCTGGCGGTGGTCTCCTAGGGCTGAGCTACTTGGGTCCCCTGCCAGTCTTGAGGCAATGCAGTGGACTTTGTTTGCTACCTGTGTGTCATGTGGCCTGCATTGTTCTGGCACGCTACATTTTGTGCTGCCAATATTGATGTTGACACTGTTTTGCCGCTTTATTTTTGTCCATTTTATTTTGTTCCACAATGTTACTGACTGGAACCATGAGCTCCATGAATCAATCATTCACAAGAGAGACATTTTGTGACTGTTTTATAGTTTACAGGTTAAAATATTGTTTGTTTACTGTTATAATATTTTTTATCTGTATACTGGGCTTCTTTGTTTGTGGGGGGAATCATTGTTGTACTGCAAATGGTAATGTAAGGGCTAGGAAGGAGTGAGGTGTTATTTTGTTATTTTACTCTTTTATTTTATTTTTTATTTAATTATCTTTTGTTTAAATCTCCGGCCTCTCTGAGATACAGATGAGGAGTAATTATTAGATATTAGAAGGGGTGGGTTTTTACGTTGTGTTATTTTATTTATTTTATTTTGTTCCTCCACTCAGTGAGAGAAAGAGGAGGACTATAATTCTGGATTTTGTTTTTGGTTGTTTAGGTTTTATTTTGGGGGGGGGTTGTTTTTAAGTTGTCTCCCACTCTGCGAGAGAGAGTGGGGATTTGCTTCAATTATCTTGGGGAATTTGATTGTATTTTGGTTCATTGTGGCAGCCGTGCTTTTGGGTGCTTGTGATTTAGTTGTACGAAGTGTGAATTTGGGGTGTTAAGATGTGTTGGTAGATGACCCCCCGGTCATGCACTATTCATCCTCCGAACTTCGTGACCTCTGTCCATTCACTGCTCCCCTTTACAGTTTACAGTTCACCAGCACTGTAGAGCACTGGGAATATTTTGTCGGGGGAAGGGATGGGCTGGGGGTTGTGAACGTCAGAGGGTGAATGAGCGGAGTTCTCTCATCGGGGTACTGAGGCCCAGGAGATGCCCTGGAGTGAAATGGACTCTAGAATGTGGTTCTCCATGTCTGGTCTCCATACCCAAGGGCTCCACTATTGGTGGTCAGGTAGCTTGGGTGGGGCCAGAATCTCGTCCAACTTGAGCGGTGTTATGTAATGCCAGGTCTATTAAAAACAAGACTGCATCACTGAGACCTGGCTGTACAGTAATGCTGGCCCCATTCTGGAGGCTGCTGTTCCGGATGGGTACTTGGTGATACAACGTTTGAGATCAGACTGCTGGGGGGGAGCAGTTTGTGAACTGGATCTCACTAGTGTGCCAGTTGAGGAGACTAACTCATTTGAGTGTACCGTGGTGGTAGGTGTAGCCTGTAGGATCGTTCTCATCTACCATTCACTCAGGGATGAAAAGCGATTCCTTCAGGAAGTAGTGGACTTTATGGTCAACATGGCATTTTAGTCATCCAGATTGATAGTCCTGGGCAACTTTAATGCCTGGGTTGATGATGAACTCTCATAATTTGGACAGGACTTCCTCCAGTTGATGACATCACTGGGCTTTGCACAGGTGGTTGCCTCTGCTACCCATATGTATGGTCACTCCCTTGACTTGATCTTCTTCTTGGGGATTGAGACCTCTAACTTGGTGGTGGAACCAGTCAGATGGTCAGATCATCACACTGTGGGGTTCAGTTTTTATGCCCCCCTGCATAAGCTGTCCCCTGTGGAGATGCTCAGATAATGCCCTTTATAGGATGTGAGTCCCGATGGTCTAGCAGTGGTATTTGACCTATTGGTAATTCTAGAGGCAAGTGGGAGTCCAGAGAGCCTGGTTCAGGCCTATAATAAGGCCATTACTATGGCCCTGGACTCTATCGCTCCTGTCCAATTTCATCCTCTCTCCCTTCATCCTCGGTCCCCATGGTTTGATGGGACCTTGAGGGAGTTGGGGTGACTAAAACAAAGGTTAGAGTATTGCCTGCGGAAATCTGCCCTGGAGGCTTACTGCCTTAGATTGATGGAACATTATCAAGTCTAACAATCAGCAATCACCCATAAGAAGGCAGAGTTCCTATCTGGGGAGATTGTTGCTGCTCAGATCCAACTGGCTCAGCTCTTTCGAACCGCGGACAGGTTGTGCAACCCAACATGTCTTCAGGTTCGAAGATCCTTTTCACAGATTGAGTGTGATGAGCTCGCTCGATTCTTTGTGGATAAGGTGGCTAGCATCAGGGTGGAGATCCAACAGGCATGACTTATGGGAGCTGTTAGCGGTCAGTGTAAGGTTGCTCCTCCTCAATATGTCTGGAGTTCCTTTGACTGGCTGAAAATTGGGGATGTTGTGCAGATTGCCCAGGGTATGTGCCGAACGTGCTGTAGTTTGGATCTGGGCCCAACTTCCATGATTATCGGTTGTTCTGACATCCTTGGCCTGGTCCTTGCAAGGATAGTTTTGTGCTCCTTAGAGTCTGGTGAGTTTCCTAGCTCCCTGAAAGAAGCAGTGATGACACCTCTCCTGAAGAAAGCTGCTCTGGACCCAAGCTGCCTTGCGAACTACAGACCGATCTCCAACCTTCCCTTTGTTGGAAAAGTGATTGAGAAAGTTGTGGCGCTGCAACTGGAGAACCATTTGACCATCCACAACATCTGTGGACCTCTCCAATCTGGTTTTTGTAAGAGGCATAGTACTGAAACTGCTCTGGTTTGGGTGCTCAATGATCTCTTGATGGAGAGAGATTAGAAGAGCCATTGTCTCTTTTGGTACTTCTTGATCTCTCTTCAGCTTTTGACACCATGGACCATATGGTGATCCTTGAGTGCCTGAGGATTATCTGTGGCTTGTCTGGTACAGTTCTCAGGTGGTTTAAATCCTTCCTCACTGATGGAACTCAGAGGGTAGTGTTGGGGAATTTTTCCTCCAACCAATCCTCTCTGCCATGTGGGGTCCCCCAAGGTTTGGTGTTGTCCCCCATGTTGTTTGTGGTATACATGCTGCCCCTGGGAGACATTGTAAGATGGTATGGGCTGAGGTTTCACTGCTATGTCAGTGATACCCAGCTCTACCTGTCTTTTGCACCCGACCAGGATGGTGTGTGCTCAGTGTTTAACAACTGCTTTGCTGAAATCCAGGATTGGATGAATTCCAGCTGGTTGAAGTTGAACTCTGGTAAGACTGAGGTGTTTGTTGTGGATCTGCGTCACTGGACAGAGGGGTTTGGGGCTGGTCAACCTTCCAGACTTTTCCTGGGAGGTACCCAGCTTCTTTTCTCTGAATGGGTACGGGACCTGGGGGTGATTCTTGATGATGGGTTGACACTGCATCCTCAGATGTCGACAGTCATCAAGACCTCTTTCTACCACCTGAGGAATATCATCAGGGTCAAGCACCTTGTTCCATCCAGCTACCTTCCTACACTGATCCACGTCTTTATGACCTTGTGTCTTGACTACTACAACTCCCTTTATCTAGGGCTTCCAGGAGTTGATATCCACCACTTGCAGCTAGTGCAGAACATTGTGGCCCGGTTGTTGATGGGGACCCCGCGTGAGAGTAACATCACACCGGTGCTGCACAAACTGCACTGACTGCCTATACAGTGGTGGATCACCTTCAATGTCAGACTTCTGACTTATAAGGCCTTATATGGACAGGGCCCGGACTATCTGCAAGAGCTCCTGTCTCCCTACTGCCGTGGATGACTGCTCCACTCAACTGATGAGGGGTTGCTAGAGATTCCCATGGTGATTTTGAAGACATCAGGGTCCCATGCATTCATGTATGTGGCCTCAGCCTTGTGGAATTCTCCACCCTGTCAGATATGAGAGTGCATGACCATAGAGGTCTTTAAGAAGGCTCTAAAAACATATCTATGGTTATAAGCTTATACAAACTGATTTTCAGCTCTGTATTTATTTGTTGTTTACTATGTCTTTTACTGTTTTTATGTTTTTTTTATTTAGCGCCCTGACATTTGAAAGGCGCTTTATAAATAAAGATTGTTATTATTATTATTATTATTTGATTTAGCATTGGTTTAATTTGGTTTAACTAATTGTTTTGACTTTAGAATTAAACAGTAATCCGGTGGCCACACAACAACCTCTGATGTATTCAGAATCTTTCTGGCAGTCTAGCAAGCTAGCTGCATTAGACATTTAGATAATACATTCCTCATGCCCACACTGATGCCAATTTCCAGAAATGCATTAGGACCCCGCAATCCTAAAACCTTTATCTGGGTACCCAGTACTAGAGTCTAAAGGTGCAGGCCTGTTGTACGGTGCACCTGTGCTGGTTGGCTGTTGGGGCCCTTTGGAGGAAAATCAAGTTAGCATGCTTTCACTTAGTTATTTTTATCCGTACCTAGCAGATCATGGAAAATAGACATTAAACTTGGATATTCTGGCCTGACGCTCATAGAAGAACTTGGTTTAACTATTTACAGTTTCTCATAAGGTGGCAGAGATGTCTCTGCCTACTCATGGTTTCGATGTCCTTATTTGCAAAGTTGAAATCAGGCAATACCAGGCAATTCAGGTAGCTGCAGAAAGTGTGCTCTGCATCTAGATAATGAGATGCTAGGCAAAGGCTTACAGCCAGGGACCCTCTTACTGACTGCAGGATCTTGTAGCTCTTGCAGATGGAAAGCATCTCTAGCTTCTTTTGGAGTGCCCCTCCTTTGGGATGAAATCACCTTTTGAAAAAGACTGGAGCCAGGGCCAAGACAGGGGATGGCATACCTCACACCCCCACATGTAGGCTATGGCCCTCATTGAGGAAGAGCATCTGGCAGTGCATAGCTAGCATACTACCAGTCCATCTCCCAGGCCAATCTGAGATTGTTGTGTTGCATTCAGCACATTTATCAGTAGCACATTTATACATTAGCTTACAGGAGTCACAATAATTGGGAGTGGTGCAGTGCAGTGGCTGTGGAGCAGCAGTCTTCCGGGAGATGTTCTGGAGGATGCAGTGCTGTCCCATCTGCAGGTACCTCTCTGATGGAGGAGGTTGCTCATCTCCAGGCTGAGTTGGCCAGGATTTGTGGGACCTCTTCTCCTACCCAGGGACCACCAGGGTCACTGCTGTTGCCTCAGAGGTTGCCAAGAAAGAGGAGAGGTTGGACCACAGTGGGCTAAGCGAGGGTGAGGGTAGTGGAACAGAGGTGCATCACTCCAGTTGTACCTCTCCACAATTTCTATGCCATTCTGGAAAAGTGTGGTTCCTCTATGGAAGCACCCACAGTGAAGACCAAGGAGGATGCTGGGAACCTCCACAAAGGAGACCCACAAGAGGGTGGCATGGGACCCCACAGGGGAAGGAAACAACTCCTGGTGAGGGACTCTATTGTTAGAAAGGTAGAACTGGGGGAGGAAGCGGAGAGGGAGGTAAGGTGCTTGCCTGGCGCCATGGCTTGGAGGGACAGGGAGTGAATCCTCAGAATCACAGGAGCAGCTGCACAGGGGAGAGAGCTGGATGTCATTGTCCACCTAGGGACAAATGGCCTGGCTAAGAAAGGGATCAGAGCAGTGCAAGAAGCGTTTGTGTAGATGGGGAGGGACCTTAGACAAATAGCACACACAGTAACCTTCTTGGAGGTGCTGCCTGTCTATGGCACAGATGAGGCTAGGGTGCTCCACACCATGGGATTCAATCAGTGGTTGAAAAACTGGTGCAGAGCTCAGGGATTTGGCTTCATTGGGGACTGGGGGTCCACCTGGATGGATGCAGGCCTATACTGGCGTGATGGTCTGCCTCTGTCCAGGAGGGACACCAGGATCCTAGGTGGTAGGTTTAAATACATCATTGGCAAGCATTTGAACTAGCCAAGAGGGGAGGCACTGAAAAGGAGCAGGGAAATCCTAGCCCCCCCCAAAAAAATTCAGGGTACTAAGTGAGGTAGACACCAACATAGAGGTGTCAATAGGGAGAAGCGCAGGGGTAAATGGAAAAAGTGACAAATGCAATAAGGACAGAGATGAGGCAAAAAAGGGGTAAATCCATTAAGAAATGGAGGGTAATGAGTACCAATGCCCATAGTTTGGGCAATAAGCTCCCTGAACTGGTGGTCTTGATGGAAGAGGGATGCCTGGATATCGTAGCAGTCACAGAAACATGGTACACAGAGAACCATGACTGGGATGTTAACATACCAGGGTACACAACCTACAGGAGAGAAAGGGAGGGAAGAAGAGGGGGGAGTAGCTCTCTATGTAAGGGAAGAGATAAAAGCAACTAAACAAAAGAGTAAACAGGGAGGAGAGGAGGCACTGTGGGTCACCTTGGAGACTGGAAATGGCACCACAGTCTGCACAGGGGTTGTATACAGATCCCTATGTCAGGGGGCGGGAATGGACAAGGATATGATAGAAGGCATACTTAGGATGGCAGAGAAAGGGGAGATACTTTTGATGGGGGACCTTAATATGCCAGCTGTTAACTGGAGCACCTTTGCTACAGCCACATCCAAAAGCAGGGTCATTATTGATGCCCTTCAGGTGGCTTGCCTCAGACAGCTAGTTTTGAAACTTGCTCTTGAGGAAGCAATATTAGACCTCATACTCTCAAATAGGGACAGTGAGAAGATCTCAGATCTAGAAGTGGGTAGCCATTTGGGAACAAGTGACCACCAAACAGTGTGGTTCATGATACACTCAGCTACAGAGTCAAGCCATACAAAAGTGAGGGTTCTGGACTTCAGGAGGGCTGACTTTGGCAAGATGGGAGAGTGCCTTAGAAAAGCACTAGCAAAGAGGCTAGAAGGAGGGGTGGAGCAACAATGAGGAAATATCAAAACTGCCATCACGAGGCAACAAGCCTTTGTGTGAAGCAAATAAACAAATCAAAACAAAAGAAAAAGCCACTATGGTTCTCAAAAGAAGTGGTGGTGAAGGTTAGGGAGAAAAAGATAGCATTTAGGAAATATAAGGAAACACAGAAGGAGCAGGACAGAGAACTGTACCAGTTAAGGCAGAAGGAAGCAGGGAGAGTAGTCAGAATAGCAAAGGCCCAAACTGAGGAAAAGATAGCCAACTTGGTTAAGAAGGGGATAAAACCTTTTATAGGTATATCAGGGAGTGTAGAAAGACAAAGGTAGGGATAGTGAGGCTGAATAGAAAGGATGGTGGGTGGGCAGAGAGTGACAGTGGAAAAGCAGGGATACTGAATGAATACTTCTGTTCAGTATTCACAAAACAGGAAGTGGGGGAGCTGCTTAATCCAATTAACAGAAGCACTCTGGAGAGGGGAGTTGATCCCAGTCCTTTCACAGAAGAAAAGGTTCTGAAAAAACTCCTAAAACTGAAGGTGGACGAAGCAATGGGGCCAGATGGAATTCACCCCAGAATTCTAAAAGAATTAAGCAGAGAACTAGTGGCATCACTGACTACCCTTTATAACAAATCATGGGAGGATGGTGTGGTACCTGAAGACTGGAAGAAGGCTGATTTGACTCTCCTTCACAAAAGTGGGACCAAGACAGATGCAGGAAACTACAGACCTGTCAGTTTGACCTCTGTGGTAGGGAAAGTGATGGAATCACTTCTGAAGGAAAGAACTGTTGAGTACCTAGAGGCCAGTGGGCACAGGACCCAAGGCACCATAGGTTCACAGCAGGAAGGTCATGTCAGATGAATCTAATTGATTTCTTTGACTGGGTGACCAAAGTAGTAGACCAGGGAGGGGCTGTGGACATGGCCTGCCTAGACTTTAGCAAGGCATTTGACACAGTTCCACACAAAAGATTAGTAATCAAATTAACCAGCCTTTGAGTGGGTCCCAGGGTGGTAGTCTGGGTAAAACATTGGCTGAACAACAGGACACAGAAGGTAATTGTAAATGGAGTCCGCTCTGAAGAAAGAGGGGTTACTAGTGGGGTACCGCAGGGTTCAGTACTGGATCCAGTCCTTTTTAATGTCTTTATAAGTGACATTGCAGAGGGACTGGAAGAAAAACTTTGCCTCTTTGCAGATGACACAAAGATCTGCAACAGGGTTGATACACAAGGAGGCGTGGAAAGGATGAGAAGGGACTTGGCAAGGTTGGAGGAATGGTCAGAAGTATGGCAGCTTGGAGTCAGTGCAAAGTAATGCACCTGGGAAACAAAAACCCAGGGGAAGGTTACACAATGAGGTGGAGGTAATAACAACAACAAAAAAGGAAAGGGACCTGAGGGTAATCATATCAGATGACCTTAAGGTTGGCAAGTAATCTGAGAAGGCAATAGGGAGGGCTGGAGGGATACTGGGATGTATAGGGAGAGGCATCATCATTAGAAAACAGGAAGTTGTTATCACCCTGTACAGACAGTTGGTAAGACCCCATCTGGAGTACTGTGTCCAGTTCTGGAGACCCCATCTCCGCAAAGACATAGACTGGATGGAGGCAGTTAAGAGGAGGGCAACTAAAATGGTGCAGGGTCTGCAAGAGAAGCCATACTAGGAGAGGCTAAAGGAGCTTAATACATGTACCCTTGAGGAAAGGAGGGAGAGGGGGGACATGATAGAAATGTTTAAGTACCTCAGTGGAATCAACAAAGTCCAAGAGGGTAGCATCTTTCAGAAAAAGAGGTGTGCAAGAACAAGAGGACACAATTTGAAGATAAAGTGGGGAATGGCTCAGGGGCAATGTGAGGAAGTATTTTTTCACAGAGAGGGTAGTGGACACATGGAACAGCCTTCCTGAGGAGGTTGTGGGGTCTAAAACTGTGGGAGAATTCAAGAATGCATGGGACAGACAAAAGGCAATTTTTGTGGGGGTAGGAAGAAATAGGCTGTTGGTTAAATATGATCTGCAGCTTATCCTCTAGGTAAGGAAATGGGCAGACTAGGTGGCTCAAGCGTCCTTATCTGCCGTCAAAGTCTATGTTTCTATGTAACCATGTGCCAGCATGACTATCATTGTCCTCTCAAGCTTGCAGACACAAGTTTTAACTGAAGGGTGTTTCTTCCCTAAGGCTAGGGTGACTCAGACTCTCACAGTCCATGCAAGGTAGCTTGAATCTTTTACATCATCCAACAGAGCTTGAGGCTTGGCTCTCTACCACTTGATGGCTTTACTTAACAATACAACTGGTCACTACAGCTTCTCTCAAGCTTAGACACAATCATCAGAGTCCCTTGTGGTTTTGCTAGCATTAGCAGCTCCAACTTGGACTTGCAAAAACTTTCACTGGCCTCCCTGGCACTGTCTGGACAGTTCTGCTTGGCTAGAGAACCTCCCTCTAGTCATGTAGGTACAAATAACAGTCACATTCATCATATATGAATACTTATCTCTTTCTTGGTCACTTTAAACAGAGGTCCACCCTCTCTTAAGCGTTGGTTAATGCAGGGTGCAGATAGACAATCAGCACTTCTGGGCTTCCTGGGCTTCTTGGCCCCAAGCAGAATCTCAATCTCTCAAAGGTGTACCAAGGTGTACTTTAAAATATCATGACAATGCAAGCCGATGTTTACACACTCAGACAGATTTTAGCACTTTCCTTGTCTGGAAGTTGCAAATCTCTTCAGCACTCTCACTACTGAGGCAGAAGCATTTCTTGCAGCTCTCTCAAAATTGCAGGCAGATGCTGGCTTCTTTTCCATATTTTCATAATGTGGGAAGGAACTGCTAGCCCTGGAGGAAAATTACTGGCATCCCCAGGCTGACAATATTTGCTGCTGGCAATGACTATTTCTCTTTGGCAGAGGTAGAAGCCCCTTCCCCTGTGGATGAGCTTTTTACAAACTAGTAGACCCATTTTTGTTTAACTGGTGGCCTGAACTCCACCTCCCTGTGGAGAAAGTGAGCTCAGCCTGAAAATCCCTGTAATTTATGGAGTCCTTCTGGGGCTCCTGATTGGCTGAGTTCACTTAGGTGTCCCAAAACGATTGGCTGAAATCACTTGTCAGTTCACAAAATGAATATTTATTAGCCTCACTCGATGATCAACAGGCCCCTCATTTTGGCTCCTGAATTATGTCTTTGCATTTTCCACACAAGCCTTTAGCAAAGTTCCATAAGTCTCTGGTACCATCCCAATCGTCCTTGCACTGAAATCCTGGCTTTCTGATTGGCAGCTGCTCTGCATGAATGGCTGCTAGAAATAACAGTCCTCTTGCAGTTTATTACAGTCCTAATATTTAAGTTCTGTTGCAGCCAGTTGAAACACTTTATTTATTTCCTTGCCCCACAGTTCAATAGCAACTTCTATGCCCTTACAAACCCAGCTGTATTTAAACAGATCAATGCAGTCTATAGCCTGTCACTGCTGCTGTAACACAATGCCCCTAGGCAACAGACAGGCAGCATATGAAAATCCCTCTTTAGTGATCTGGGGACATCATTTCCTCAAGAGTGCAAGGTGCATGTCACTGTCATATCCTCTCTAGCACACTGCACTGACAATATAAGCATACACATTGTATAGTATAAATATATATTTCGATATTACAAACCAATCACACACACACAAAAAAAAAATGTGGGGAGTAGTGCAATGCAATGGCTGTGGGGCATCAGTCTTCCAGGAGTCTTTCTGGAGGCTGAGATGCTGCCCTAGTTGCAGACAACTCTCTGCCCTGAGGGAGGAAGTTGCCCGTCTTCAGGCCACACTGGACAGTAGTACGGGGACCTTCCCCCAGGCCCCACTGGACAGTAAGAAGGGAACCTCCCCCATCCACGGAGCACCACAGCCACCACCACTACCTCAGAGGTTGCGAAGAAAACACAGAAGTTGGACCACAGTGGGCTCAGGAAGGGTGAGGATGGTGGAACGGAGGCACACCCAGCCAGTTGTTCCACTCCACAATCCATACACCATTCTGGGGGAGCATAGCTCCCCTATGGATGCACCCACAGAGGAGACTAAGGAGGCTGAGGGCAGCTGTCACAAGGGAGACCCACAGGAAGGAGGCAGAGGACACCACAAGGAAAGGAAGCAGCTCCTGGTGGGGGACTCATTTATTAGGGGGATAGAACTGGGAGGAGCTGGGAAAACTGAAGTAGGGCCTGCCTGGTGCCATGGCTTGGAGGAACAGGAAGCGCATCCTCAGGATCATGACAACAGCTGCAAGAGATTCTGAGCTGGACGTAATTGTCCACCTAGGGACAAATGACTTGGCTCATCATGAGGTTAGAGCAGTGCAGGAGGACATTGCAGAGTTGGGGAGGGGCCTAAGACAAGTAGCACACACAGTATCCTTCTTAGAGGTGCTGCCTGTCAAAGGCATGGGGGAGGCGAGGGTAATTGGCACCATGCAGTTTAATGAATGGTTGAAAAAATGGTGTGGGCGCAGGGGTTTGGCTTCATTGGGGACTGGGGTTCCATCTGAGGGACACCAGCCTATACTGACAGGATGGTCTGCATCTGTCCAGGAAGGGAACAAGTCTTTTGAGCAATCGGTTTAAATGCTTCATGGCAAACTTTTAAACTAGTCAGGGAGGCACTGACAAGCAGCAGAAAAATCCCAGCCTCTCCCTACAAAACAGGGTACTAAATGCGAAAAAGACCAAGGTAGAACGGTTAGTGGGGGATGCTGCAACAGAAGGTAAAGCCATCTAAAAATGGAGAGCAATGAGTACCAATGCCCGTAGTCTAGGTAACAAGCTTCCTGAATTAGTGGCCTTGATGGAGGAGGAACATCTGGATATTGTGGCAGTCACAGAAACATGGTACACAGAAAACCATGACTGGGACGTAAACATACCAGGATACACTATCTACAGGAGGGACAGGGAGGGTAAAAGAGGAGGAGGAGTAGTTCTTTACATAAGGGAAGGAATAAAAGCAACAGAACAAAAGGGTAAACAGGGAGGAGAAGAAGCACTGTGGGTAAATTTGGAGACAGGCAATGGCACCACAATCCGCACAGGGGTTGTATACAGACCCCCTTCTCAGGGGGAGGAAATGGACAAGGAAATGATAGAAAGTATACTTAGAATGGCAGAAAAAGGGGAGATATTGCTGATGGGTGATCTGAATATGCCAGATGTTAACTGGAGTGCAGTTGCAGCTGCCACTTCGAAGAGTGAATTATTCTAGATGCCCTACAGGGGGCATGCCTTAGACAACTAGTACTGGAGCCCACTTGAGAGGGAGCAATATTAGACTTGATACTCTCAAATGGAGATGGAGAGAGGATCACAGATGTAGAAGTGGGTAGCCATCTGGGAACTAGCGACCATTGAACAGTATGGTTCACAATAAACACAGCAATAGAGTCAAGCCATACAAAGACAAAAGTACTGGACTTTAGGAGGGCTGACTTTGCCAAAATGGGTGAGTGCCTAAGGAATGCACTAGCAAATGGGCAGGAAGGAGGGGTGGAAGAACAGTGGGGAATAATAAAAACTGCCATCACAGAGGTAACGAGCCTTTGTGTGAAGCAAATAAACTAAATAAGACGATGTAAGAAACCACTATGGTTCTCAAAGGAAGTGGCAGTGAAGGTTCAAGAGAAAAAGAAAGCATTCAGGAAGTACAAGGAATCACAGAAGGAGCAGGACAGAGAACTGTATCAGTTAAAGCAAAAGGGCTGGGAAGGCAGTCAGAACAGCAAAGGCCCAAACCGAGGAAAAGATAGCCAACTCAGTTAAGAAGGGATAAAACCTTTATAGGTACATCAGGGATGAAGGAAGACCAAGGGAGGGATAGTGAGGCTTAATAAAGGGAGGGAGGGTGGGCAAAGGGAGACTGTGAAAAGGCAGAGATACTAAACAAATATTTTGCTCAGTATTTACAAAGGAATAGGGGAGGTACATAAAACAAACAGTAGTAACACTCTGAATACAGAAGTTGATACCGCCCATTTACAAAAGAAAGGGTTCTGAAAGAACTCTTAAAACTGAGGTGGACAAAGCAATGGGGCCTGATGAGATTCATCCCAGAATTCTAAAAGAACTAAGGGTAGAACTAGTGACACCACTGACTACCCTTTTAACAAATCATGGCAGGATGGGGTGGTACCCGAGGACTGGAGGAGGGCAGATGTGATTCCCCTTCACAAAAGTGGGAGCAAGGCAGAAGCAGGAAACTATAGACCTGTTAGTTTAACCTCAGTGATAGGAAAAATGATGGAATCACTTCTAAAGGAAAGAATTGTCGAGTATCTAGAGGCCAGAGGGGTACAGGACCCTAGGCAGCATGGATTCACTGCGGGAAGGTCATGCCAGACGAATCTGATAGATTTCTTTGACTGGGTGACCAAAGTAGTAGATCAGGGAGGGGCTGTGGACATGGTCTTCCTAGACTTTAGCAAGGCATTTGACACAGTCCCACACAAAAGATTAATATACAAGTTAACCAGCCTGGGAGTAGGTCCCAAGATGACAGCCTGGGTAAAGAATTGGCTGGAGAATAGGACACAGAGAGTAATAGTAAATGGAGTCCACTCAGAAGAAAGGAGGGTTACTAGTGGGGTACCGCAGGGTTCAGTATTAGGACCAGTCCTCTTCAATGTCTTTATAAGCGACATTGCAGAAGGACTGGAAGGAAAAGTATGTCTCTTTGCAGATGACACTAAGATCTGCAACAGAGTTGATGCACAGGTGGGGTGGAAAGGATGAGAAGTGACTTGGCAAGGTTAGAGGAATGGTCAAATGTATGGCAGCTTAGATTCAATGCTAAGAAGTGCAAGGTAATGCACCTGGGAAACAAAACCCAGGGAAGAGTACACAATGGGGGTGAGATACTAACAACAACAAAATGGAAAGGGACCTGGGGTAGTCATATCAGATGACCTAAAGATGGGCAAGCAATGTGAGAGGGCAGCAAGGAGGGCTGGGGGGAGACTGGGATGCATAGGGAGAGGCATCACCAGTAGAAAACAGGAAGTTATTATCCCTCTGTACAGACAGCTGGTGAGACCCCATCTGGAGTACTGTGTGCAGTTCTGGAGGCCCAATGTCCGCAAAGACATAGACAGGATGGAAGCTGTCCAGAGGAGGGCAACTAAAATGGTGCAGGGTCTGCACCAGAAGACATATGAAGAGAGACTTAAAGAGCTTAATATGTATAGCCTCGAGGAAAGGAGGGAGGGGGGGACATGATAGAAACTTTCAAGCACCTCAAGGGAATCAACAAAGTCAAGAGGGTAGTATCTTTCAAAAGAGGTGTGCAAGAACAAGAGAGCACAATTTGAAGATAGAGGGGGGCAGCTCAGAGGTAATTTAAGGAAGTATTTTTTCACAGAGAGGGTTGTGGATGCATGGAACAGCCTTCCGGAGGAGGTTGTGGAGTCAAAATCAGTGGTGGAATTCAAGCATGCATGGGATAGTCATAAGGCAATTCTGGGGGTGGGGGTAGGAAGAAGTAGGCTGCGGGTTAACTAGGATCTGCAGCTTATCCAGTAGGTAGGGAAATGGGCAGACTGGGTGGGCCAAGCGGTCCTTATCTGCTGTCAAATTCTATGTTTCTATGTTTCTATGTTTCTATGTCAATGCATCTGTTTTATTTACATCACTGTCCCCCTGTTCAATGCCCTTCTAGTGTCCTGTATGGTGCTTACATTATTTTACATTTATCTGTGCTCTGGTACTCATTGCGAGTGCCAGAATAGACAGTTCCTTAGGCAGCCAAGAGTCCCCACATGAATATTAATGCTAGCCCTCATTAATATTCATGAGCGGGACCCACTACAACACAGTGCATATAGCACTATTTATTTAAAAAGAGGAAAGGGTTCACCTGGCTCTTGCTTATGTTACTGGTCCCCATGCTGTCACTAATGGGGACCAGGACCACCCTAAGACCTTTGCTGTGACAGCAATACTGGAGGTCAGTAGATCAAATTCCCTACAAGTGCATGTGCAATTGTCACTTGCTCTGGGGAGCATTAGCAAGAGTGGTAGCTCATGAAACAAGTTTTTGAGCCCAACATGGGCTGAAATGGAACACTGGTGGCTGTTTGAGGAACCTGAGGCACAACTCAGGACCTGAACCAGGAGGTGAAGGTACGGGGAAACACCGGGGAACACAGCAGGCACCCAGATGCAGATGGGAGAAACAGGCAACAAGGTAAGCCTCCATTTGGGGGGGGGGAGGCATTACACTTACCATAAGTTTAATTTTGACAGTCACTGTAATGCTGTAATTACCAAAGCAAATAAATGTTGGCAGAACATCAGAAGAAGTATTAAGAGTAGGAATAAGGATTTGATGCTATGTTTGTGCAGGGCATACTGTATGTCTGCCCATATTTGAATCATGGGTCACAGCTTAGAGCACAGAACAAAAGGAGACAAGTGGAAAATATTGAGAGAGTGCAGAGGAGAGTAACTACAACATTTTCTGGGATACATGATATGGACTATGAAATGTGTATAAAATCACTAAATGAGTGACATTAGAAACACAATAAGTAAGAGGGGATTTACTATTTTATATGATATAGTCAATGATCTTAAACTTATGGTTATTTTTCATATGGACTTTAAACTTGACAATAAAATAACAAGAGAACATCTATTACAGTTGAACTGAAGTAGAGTTAGGAGTGAAAGAAGGAAGTTATTTTTTACCCAGAGAGCTATCGGGTTATGCAACAGTCTTCCACTAGATGTGATACTAAGCAAAGCTAAGGAGATATTCAAGAATAGATTAGATGCTGATATGCCATTAAGATCCAATGTTAAATACAATACTGATGTAGTGAGGAGCAGTTAACATGGCATTAGCCTTTACCTGCCCCTTAGAACTCTAGCACGAACTATAGTAAATCATGGAAATGTGCCACTAAAATTGGTGTAACACTAAAACACAGGAGCCTTTAAAAATAGGGTTCCTGAGTTTTGGTTAATAATGTGCTCAAGTGCATGCAGAACAACGATGTGCATGCATGTCTCCCAGTTTTGAAAATCCTGGCTAATATTCCATTATTCAACCCTTGCCCAGGGCAAGAACAGTCCAGCAGTACTGATCACACTCAGCAGAAAGAGTCACGTTCTACATCCACATTTGCTCAAATCTTGACATTTGTGGCATAAATACATAGTTTCCCAGGCAAGAAGTAAACATTTAAATTTAAGCAATACTACACAACAGGGTATGTGTCATGCTAGGATAACATTATGCCTTGGGTGGTTGACGCACGAGGCCATAGGCTGAGTGTGGTCAACACCCAAGAAGTGATGTTATCCCAGCACAACACATGCCCTGGAGTGCATTATTGCTATTATACAATGGCTCTTTTTTAACAAAAACAAAAATTAAAAAGTAAAAAAAAATGGAATTTTGTGATGAGGAAGCATATCTTAAAAAAAGACCACAATTCCTTATTTAACCACTAGGTGGCGCTGCTCCTACATGCTGCCTGATCTGTAAGTTTGTGATACTCTTTGGGGTCTGTCCCTTTGCGAAGCTGTCTCCCTGCAAGGCTCTCTGGTGCGGTGGTGTTCCCTCCCCCCCTGGAAATGGTTTAGTGGACTCTCCTCCTGGTAAATAGAGAGCCACTCTTTTTCCCCTAGGTTTAAAATGCATGGCTGTTTCATGAAGAGCACATTTTTTCTGCTCAGTTAAGTGCCATTTCAGTCAGGTGAACAGCATGGACTCTTTTGTAGAGTTCATCATTTCTTTTTTATTTTCTCCCGGTAGAATTTCTAGCATTTCTGATTTGTACCTGGAGAAATCACAGGACAACAACACTGACAGTGCTTAGCCGGACCGGTAAGTTGAGGCAGCTCAGGAAGAGAAGGATATGTGGGCATGTGCCACTCAGTATAACGGTTTGGTTCCCAGCAACATGTTTTTTTAATTGGATTTAACTTGCTGGAGATCCATGGTGATGGGGGCTCTGTACATTCTTGGTGGTAGTGGTGGTGGGGAGAGACTGTGAAGCCTTTTAGTAGTGGAAAAGGCAGAAGGCTGTGTGTCTGTGTGCATGGGGTGGGGGGTGTCACACTTCATACCTGAAGTGATTTACTGTGGTGGTTTCTGTGGAGCAGTTGGATGATTTCTGACTGGGTTACGCTGTCATGTGTGTGTGCCTGGACTTCATACAGTGATGTTATACTCAGATAATATCACTGTCTAAGGCACACACTGACCAGTCAGAGCCCAACATTGTTTCTTGCCATTATATTATGCAAGTTTATTCCAATAATGCATATTTGACATTATGGGAGTATGTGTGATTTTATATTTTTTAAGTGCAACCTTGTAAAAGGCAATGGGTACTTTTTGTCATAACACATTCTGGGAGTTTATTTCATAGATTTCTGTAGGTCCATGTAAGGGTTAGTGAATGTGGAAACTGGCAATTTTGGTTTGGCTTTTGGTCTTACCCACTGTCTTGTTCTGTTTCAAAACTTTAGCCAAAGACAATTTGGATCTTTGGTAGTGGGGTTTAGTAGGGTTCAAATACGGGGAAAGTTGGACACCTTACCCACTTCTTGCCTACTCACAAGTCAGATTTAAAATAGAATCTGCTTTTACCTGGCACACTGACAGAAGCCGGAAATGTATTTTAATATAAAAATAATGTCTAGGAGTGAGGATAGGAGTGGGAAATGACAGTGGAGCGTGAAGGGCTATAGTGTTTTTTATGTTAACTGTCCAAAGGCAGAAAAGTGATCCCAAATTGTCCCAAAAGCTCAAAGGAATCAAATCAAAGGTACAAATGCAGCATTTTGGCACATTTACCTGATACAAATTTGGTAATTGTTTCATCCCTTGTCCAACATAAGCAAATACCCCACATTTTGTTCTAACCTTCGGATAAGAAGAGCACATGTATTGGTTGTAACTTAATACAACATACTGTACTTGCTCTTGATTCAGTGCAATATATAATAAAGAACTATTCATTTTTTTCTTCACAATGATATATTTGAACATAAGAGGCAGATGTCCCATTTTGTGATATGCTCACAATTCTTATGAGTAAGCAAAACCAAACTCAGCAGTGGCAAAGCCATAAGTGAGTTGTGCAAATGAACCAATCTCTAGTTAGAGGATAGGATCTTCAAATGGATCTGCCCAAGATGTGTCTGCTGCTATTTTCAAAGCAATTTTAATATAATTTATAATTTTCAATATAGTATGTCAGGTAGCTTAATAGCATCTAAAGTTCAAGTCCAAAAACAGATGCAGTTGCATCCGAACTTAATGCATATGGGTCCAAACTGCAACTGTGTCCATTTTTTGCAACAGATTGTGACTTTTTCTTCTAAATGGATGCAACTTCTGAAAATAACAAAAGGGCTGCTTGGACACAAGTGGATGGATGTTGACACAGGTACAGCATGCATTTGCATCTGTGTCCAACTGCTTTTAAATTCCCCCGAACCTTTCAGCACTGACTGCACCATGTCCTTAAGTACAGTTTCATTTGCTTTTTTTCTGTTACACATCACTGGTCTTTGTTTTGTCAGATAATCAAACAAAATACTCATGGACATGAAAATTGCTGCAAATGTTTTTAACTTTTTACAGCTCACAGATTGTTAAATTCTGTTCAATAAACCATGGAAGGGCATTCCTTAAACAGCTGATCATAGAACCCACATAGGAGATGGCACTACTACACCTGGTGCTCACCAATGGGGATGGTGTGACAAGGATTACAGTAGGGGAACACCTGGGGAGCAGTGATCCTCAATGTGGTTTGAAATAACAGAGGGGGAGAAACCAAACCACACATACACAAGATTCCTAGACTTTAGGAGGGTGGATTTCAGAAAGATGGGAAAATGCCTAGAAGAAGCATTGGGATAGGGTTGCAGAAGGGAGTGGAGGAACAGTGGGTGACAATCAAAACAGGGTTTGCATTGGTGACACAATTATGTGTCAAACAGGTCAGCAAGGGGAAGAGAAAGAAGAGGCCACTATGGTTTTCTTTTTTCTTTTCAAATTATTTATATTTTATTAATCTCAAAGACTTCTTTAATACATATGACTAGAAACGTCAGCTTAAACTTTAGGTAATGCTGCAGAGGTACTATCAGAGACAAGGACAATATACAAATATTTAAATATTAACTAATAACCCCCCCTTCCCCTACCTCTCTTCTCATCCTCCTCTCTCCCTCCCTCCCTCCTGCAACAGGAGGTTCTAAGGAAGAAAAAAAAAAGGAAACAAGTGCGACCTCTGCTCATTGTTTGTAGTTACACCAGAATAATGTACACGTAATGGGAGATGTGACTAGGTCACTTAAACTGTTAACAAAGTATAGAGAGGTTCCCACATAGCCCTGTATTTGGACAACTTATTAGACAGACTTGCTATAAGGCTTGCAATGCAAACATAATTTCTTTATGCCATTCTAGGTCCTTTGCACAGGCTGTAATCAAAGCCATGTGCGACTACTGGTTACCAATCAGTTTGTTTGTGTAGTCACCGACAACACAAATGTCAGGGGAGAATTTGTTGGATGACCTTAATAAAGGGTCAAGATGGGTTTATATGAAAGCCCAAAAAGGGGTAACCTTTTCACATGACCATAAAATATGCAGGAGGGTCCCAGGTTCTTTGCCACATCTGGAACACACATCTGTAGGCAATCGACCCATGTTATGCAATTTAACAGGGATGTAATAGAGATTATGAATGATCTGAAATTGCATAAAATGGTATCAGTCCCATTTTATTAGTGTATATAGGTGTTTCCAGATTTTAGACCAGTTCCTGGAAGGGGAGGAAGGTGGAAGAGCTTGGTCCCACCAGTAATACTGTGGACCATTTAAGTGTGATTGCAAAGATAAATAGAAGTATGAGATTACATGGGTGTCCAGAGCTGAGTTAAGAAATGGGAGGATTATTTTACTAAATGGACTATTCCATGCTCCACTACAAAAGTATTTTAGCAGCATGCAGGAAATTTGGAAAAATCAGAAAACTGAAGTGTCAGGCCAGTTGTACTGTGTTCTTGCTTCTTGAAAGGACATCAGCTTGTGATGAGACACCAGGTCACTGATTGTGTCCACACCCATATCAGGCCATAATTTTCTTTTGGAGAGCATCTTTCCAGATACCAAGAGGTTGGGATTCCCAAATAGTGGCTGGGATATATCTTGATATGAAGAAATCTTTAAGAAGGAGTTAAGTTGTAGATGAGTCTGGAAAGAGGCTCTCAAGGGGGTATCTTGCAGTTGTTGTGGTAGATTCTTCCTAGCAAGGAAAGGGAGTGAACGCATATTGAGTCTGTTGGCATGACATAAGGAATGCTCAATTTCAACCCAAAGGGGAGTACATAATGTGTTACAGGATCCTATTCTCAGGGTGCTTCAGCCAGAGAGGAAGTCATGTTAAGTGTAAAGCCAAATAGTACAAAAAAAAGTTAGGTGCTTGTAGTCCCCCATTGTGCTTTTGACACACTAGTTTGGACCAAGCCCATCGGGCCTGTTTGCCCTGCAAAAGAAAGGAGGTGAGAATCCTATGAATTTAAGGGAAGTATGATTGAGGGAGGGCCCAATTGTGCATCTGCATAGGGTATAATAACCAGGGAAGAGCATTCATTTTTATAATACTCATTCAGCCCCACATACAGAGGGGTGGCAGGGACCAGTAATTTAGATCTATTTTGAGGTGGGATACTATGGAATCAAGGTTGAATTGTTGCATCTTGCAGAGAGATCTGCAAAGATAAATTCCCAAGTACTTCATTTTGTCCTTCCTCCATAGAAGACCTAAATGTTCGAGATCGGATCTGAGGGTGGCACTGTTGAGAGGCCTAATTTCAGTTTTATTAAGGTTTAATTTGTAATTAAAGATAATTCCAAATTAAGAGATAAGCTGAATGGCTGCGAGAAGGATGTAGTTAGGGAGGAGACATGTAACTAGATTTCATCTGCATATACAGATAGTTTGTAGTCCATGTCACCTATAGAGATACCAGAAATGTTGGGAGAAGAATTGAGTTTGTGAATAAGGGGTTCTAAGAACAGATTGAAAAGATATGGTGAGAGAGGACATCCCAGCCTGATACCCTGGTGGAGAGAGAATGATGAGGACAAGATACCATTATATAGTACTCGTGCTGACAGGAAGGAGTAAAAGATCTTAATCCAGTGGACAAACTTTGGAAGGATATGATAACAAGGTAACAGGGCAAACAGGTAGTCCCACAAGACCCTGTCAAAAGCCTTTTTCAGCATCAGGGACACCAAAACCACTGGGGTAGAGGTGTCCCTGGACACTGAAAAAAAGGTAAGACAATTTCCTAAAGTGGTCGGCAGAGAGTCTCACTTTTATGAAGCCCACCTGCTCCTGGCTAATCAGCGAGTCCCAAACCTGGTTCAACCTACAAGTCAAAACTTTAGCTAACATTTAAGATCTACATTAGTAAGTGATATGGGCCTGTAGTTTGAGACCATCATGGGATCTTTCCCAGGTTTCAGTAGTACAGCAATGGAAGCCATAGTCATAGAGAGGTCAGATAGGTCTTCTTTGAAAATATACTCATAGCTATTAAGGAGAATGGGGGTCAATCGATCCTTGAATGTTTCATAAAAGTTTGTGGTAAAGCCATCTGGACCAGGGGACATGACCAGAGATAATGAGTCGCTAGCTTAAGAGATTTCAAAAAGAGTCAATGGAGCCTTTAGTTGAGCCACCTGAGGCTCAGTCAGTTCCGGGAGAGTGACACCTTGGAGGAAGGATTCCAGTTGAGATGTACAAAATGTGAGGAAGGGAGATGAATATGGCTGTTGATAGAAAGTTTTGAATGCCTCTATCATATCTCTAGGTAAGGTGAGAATCTGGCCAGCATCCGAATAGATCGTTGGAATGATTCTATCCATTGCTTGCGAAGGAAGGCGGAGGGCCAGTAACTTCCCTGTTCTTTCCCTTGATCAAAGTAATGAATCTTTGAATGTAAGATAAGATGCTCTGCCTTCTGCCCCAATAATAGGTTATATTGGATACTGAGGGATTCTAGTTGTTCCCAATTTGCATCAGGGGAGGTTGGGGAAAAATGCTTCTCTGCAGTTTGTATGCGGGATAAAATAATTGAGAGAGAAGCCAACATTTGTTTCTTACATTTGGTAGGCAAACAAATTAGTTCCCCTCAGAACACACATTTCAGACCATCCCAAAGGATATCCAATTTGGGCATGAAGGGGGAGTTTGATTCCATATAATTATTAATTAGAGTTCTAAGCTCTTACAAAATATCCTCCGACTTAAGCAATTGATTATTGAAATGCCAAACTTTGTCTTTATTAACCATTGGGAGGAAATTGAGCTGAATAAAAGTGGGGGGATGGTCTGATGTGACTTTGGCTGAATAATGGCATAAGCCAATTCCAGAGAGATAGTTTACTCCTAGTAAAAAGTAATCACTCCTGGAGATGGAATGATGTGGTAGCAAGTGGAAAGATTATTCCCAGCGATCCGGGTTCAATGTCCTCCATGGGTCTATCAGACCCAAGGAGTGCATGAGATCCTGAATGGACAGTTGTCCCAGCATTATAACTTGACAGATCAGACCCAACCTATTCAGGTCATTACATAGGACCAAATTCCAATCTCTTCCAAGAATGTTGGAAAGTGAGGACCAAGCTGCTAAGTGTGACATCAAGGTAGAAAAAAAGGAAGGATCATCATTATTGGGCTTATATACAGATCCCAGGACAATCTTTAAATAACCAAATAGGGTGCAGAAAATAGTATAATGGCCCTGGGTATCGGCTATTTCTTGGAGGAGGCGGAAAGGTATTCTTTGGGCTATAATGATAGCCACACCCCGGTTGTGAGAATCTGAACCTGCACCAGAGGCCTGTCTGACCCAGGTATGCCTCAACAAGGGAACCTGGGAGGAAGGCAGGTGGGTTTCCTGAAGGAAGGCAATATCAGTTTGTAACTTCTACAAGTGGAGTAAAATTTTCGATCTCTTAGCTCGGTATTGTGTGCCTTTTATATTCCAAGTACAAAAGTTAAAAACAGCCATGATGAACTGTTTTAAGAATGTTAGCAACTGGTGTAACACACTTGATACTTAACCAGCTTATGACCTGAACAGACTCCTCTATGTACCCCTTCTTCTTTGGCATACCCACCCTCAAACAATGCCCCCCTTCCCCTCAAAATCATATCTCTGGAGAAAGTAGTAGTCTGATACCCCTCCCCAACAAATCTCCCCTCCCATCTTCCAATTTTATAATCCCAGATACCAAAAGTAGCAAATCTATATATCCTATTAAGCAGAGATATCCCAATTTTCCCTTCCTTCCACCCTCCCGATCACCCACACTCCTTACTCTCGAACCACTATCTCCTGCATTGTTCCAATTGTTGGAATAGATCCAACAAACCAACTAAAAAACATTCACTCTGTTTCTCAATTCATGTAGGATTTGCATGGTGCACAATTAACAGAAAACCAGCAAATCGCATCACTATTGCAGGAGAAGTCCATCCCTTAATTTGGTTCACAATGGTCAACCTTTGGAGCAGTACTATCCATTCCCCCAACCCTGCCTCCCTCAATACTTGTAAAAGAGTTTAAACAGCTATATATAGCTGAACATACTTATCTATACTATAATATATTCATAACCTAGTTTAATTTAGTGTAACAAATATAAAGTTATTAATTCCTCCAGAGAAATAAAAGGTTAGATATGGAGGTGCAGTTTAAGGTCTTGTGCCAGCAGCCTGTGATCCAAGGAATGTCCTGGACTTAAGAGAAAAAGTGATTTTCTTGGTGGGTGCCACTAAATAAAATGAAACAGAAAAGAAAGAACAAAAGCAAAAAAAAAGGTCCAGATGGTCTTTTGCATTCCAATAACTGATGATGTAAATAAAGTCAGTGTTCATCTACACTGAGCCCTTAATAGAGCTTCCATAGACCAACGAGGTAATTGGCCTCAGAACCAGGCATTAGGTAAGGCATTCCCTCCAAGTGATTTCAGGGCGATCTTGTGCTTAGCCATGGCAATGAACATCCACACATTCGAACAGAACATCTACATGTTTGAGCAGAGCATCCACACATTCCAACAGGCTAGGTGCTTGGTAAAATGTGATACCGACGCCCTCTAGTGGTCAAAGTCAGCACTCCTGGAAAAGTTCAGGGAATAGGGCCTTCAACTCTGGTGCAGCCTGCTCAGCAGAGTCATAGCTGGAGGACCGAGAGCCTTGCAGGGTAGGATACTCTAAAACAAATGTTTGCGGCAATAAGTGTTCTGACCAAGGGATGGTAGGCAGCTCGATTTTGTCTTCTGGGCACAGGTAATTCTTGGGAGATTCAGAGTTTGTTGTTTTTCCACTGGAGTTCTCTAAGATCCTTAACTTTGCTTAAGATGTGTTGTTTATCAAGGTAATTCAGCAACTTTAAGATGAAGGGCCTAGGAGGAGCTCCATCTACCAGATTGAGGGACTGGTGAGCTCTCTGTACTATGTAGGCTGGATTGTTCGGAGACAGCCCAGCAATTTTAGTTAACAATATCTGTGCGAAAAGCACTGGGGTAGCTCCCTCCACCTCCTCTGGAAGGCCGAAGATAACAATGTTGTTCCGACGACTTAGGCCTGCTAAATCCTCCAGTTTATTTTCCAATTTCACTGTCTTTTGCCTGAGGGAGGTTAACTCTGGGTCTGTTTTGGTGCGCCAATGCTCCAGTTAGGAGGTGAGGGCCACCACATCCTTAGTCACTGTTGTAGCTTCCCCTAAATCTATATGCAGAGATTTTAAATCTGCTACCAAATCTTGTAGGGCCATTTTGAATGGTGCGAATTCCTCCAAGAACTTCTGTTCTGTTAGATGAGCAAATTCTGCTGTAATAGTAGAGGCTTTCCCGGTTGTTGATGTCTGGCCTTTGGTGCATTTTGGAGTCTTCTTGGGGGTCTGTGGAGCGTGTGATGTAGATGCATCTGTCACATGTCTGCCTACATAATTTGGTGAACCAGATTGCTAAACATCCACAAATTAAGCAATCGAGGTTGCTGTAGATTTCAGACAGGTATCCAACCAGTCTGGGAAAGGGAAAATTCAAAATACAAGCTGTTATTTAAAAGAAAGCAGCAGGTGAGGCAGGAGCTGTGCTGTGGAGCTGCTATGCAGAGCGGAGCATCATGTGACTCCTGACTATGGTTTTCTGAGGTAGCAGAAAAGGATAAAGCAAAGAACAAAAAAAAACATTTAAGCAATACAAAAAGACACAGGAGGAGAGAGATAGGGAGAGGTATCAGGAAAAACAAAGGGAGATGGGGAAGGCAGTTACAGAAAGCAAGGTACAAACAGAAGAATGCAAAGCAAACTCAGTGGTAAGGGGGGGGCAAAACTTTTTACAGGTGTATCAGTGAAAAAGGAAAGCAAGGGGAGGGATTGTGAAACTGAAAGGGGAGGATGGGGGTAGTATAGAGGATGACCACCAGAAAATGGATATACTGAACAAATATGTCTGTTCAGTTTTTACAAAGGAGGGGGCAGGAAATGGGCCTGCAGTAAGTGATAAGGGCAGGAGGGGCATGGAAATGGACATAGGTCCCTTCGCACAGGAAAGGATCCTCAGGGAACTGGAGGCAATAAGAGTTGATAAGGCTATGGGACAAGATGGGGTGCACCCCAGGATACTGAAAGAGCTAAAAGAAGAGCTGACAGAACCTCTGACTATCCTGCTTAACCTGTCATTGGAAACAGGTGAGGTACCCAAAGACTGGAGGAGAGTTGATATGGTCCTGCTATAGAAAAGTGGAAACAGGGAAGAAGTGAGGAACTACAGACTGGTCACCCTGACCTCAGTAGTGGGAAAGGTCATGGAAACATTACTAAAAGAAAGAATAGTGGATCATCTGGTTGTCAACGGTCTATAGTACCCAATTCAACATGACTTTATTGGACGGAGATCATGCCAGACTAACCTCAGTGAGTTCTTTGACTGGGTAACTCGGGAGGTGGATTGGGTAGGGGCAGTGGTTGTGGCCTACCTGGATTTCAGCAAGGCCTTTCACACTGTATTGCATAGAAGGCTGTTAAAGAATCTGGGGAGCATGGGTGTGGGAAAGAAGGTATTGAAGTGGGTGGAGAATTGCCTGGATGATAGGACTCAGGAGGTGGTGGTAAATGGCATTCAGTCTGCAGAGGGTAAAATGACCAATGGGGTACCACAGGGATCAGTGCTGGAAGGGAAAATTTGCCTGTTTGTTGATGACCCTAAGTTCTGCAGCAGGGTGGATATACCAGTGGGAGTGGATAGAATGAGGGGAGATCTAAGGAAGCTGGAGATTGGTCAAGGGATTAGCAACTGGGTTTCAACACAACAAAAGTGCAAGATAATGCAGATATGGCACAAAAACCCTGGAGCTACATAACAACCGGGGGAGAAGAAAAAGTGTGCTCCAAGCAAGAAAGAGACCTGGGGTGATAATCTCTAATGACCTCAAGGTAGGTAGTCAGTGTGACAAGGCAGCAGGAAAGGCAAACAGGATGCTGGGATGCATAGGCAGGGAATCACCAGCAGAAAAAGGGTGGTAATAATTCCACTATACAAAAAATTAGTGAGGCTGCACCTTGAATACTGTGTCCAGTTCTGGAGGCCTCATTGACGTAAGGACATAGATAGAGTAGAGGCAGTTCAGAGGATGGCAACCAAAATGGTGCAGGGACTGCATCACAAGCCCTACAAGGATAGGCTGAGGGAGAATGCCATATTCCAAAAGAAAAATATGCTCAAGGACAAGGGGGCACAAGATGAACCTGGAGGGAGGTTCAGAGGGAATATGAGGCGATACTACTTTACAGAGATGGTGGTGGACAATTTGAACAGCTTGCCAGCGGAGGTAATAGGGACAGAAATGATTACAGGTCTTAAACATGCTTGGGATAGGCATACAGGATTGCTGGTAGTCGGGGGGGGGGGGTTACAACCCATTGCCAGCAGTGCATGATAGAGCACAATTGTTAGTGGTAAATGGGCAGACTATCTAGGCTGAAGGCCTTTTTCTGCCAACAAATTCTATGTTTCTATCATTCAGTGGCTTTAACATAAAGTACAACGGCTATTTATATTGCTGCACCCATGATATCAGAAGGATAGGCTATTTCCCACCCACTGTATGTTGCATTGGGTTTGACTGTAAATTAAATAAAAAGGTAAAAAGATCAACAGAAATCTTCATACCCACAGACTTTTCTATTATTGGCTTACAAATCACAGAATATTGTTACATTCTGCATTACAGTGAACAAAGTAAAAGGAGACTGATAGACATTCAGTGTAGTCAGGGTTCTCAAATTAGATGCTGAGTCATTACTTTAAATATTACAGTATTTCCCTTGCTTCCAGGGGCATTGGTCTATGGATCAAAGAGAATGTTTTGGAACAGAAAAAGTATTTTCCATAAGGAGAAAGACTTACTGTTTTATGTAAAGGAGAGTCAAACTCAGCTTTCATGAGTATAAATGCTATATTATTCTATAACGTGGGTTTGTTGGTGCAACTTTTTATATTAATAGTATATTTTTCAGTGATCATAACTGAGGGCTGTGGACACTGGACTGTCTGTGACATCCTCATCATATGATCAGAACATGATAACATATGTGATATTGTCTTATATTTACTTGTCTAGGGGCCCATGCACATAGAAACAGATTTTCATAAAGTTTAGTAAAAAAAAAAGCTCTTTAAATCTTCTCCCTGATACAGTACCTTTACTGAATGTGAATCAGTTCCAAAGTCACCAGTACTGCCATGTAATAAGCAAAGGCACCACAGGAGGGCACTAAAAGAACATGTTAAAGCATGAATGGGACAGCTCAAGAAGTTGGAGGAAAAAAATCTCGCAAATGTTGACTGTATCTGAAAACATTTATAATACACTGAATGGGAGATTATTAGAAGTGTTGTATCTGTGGTTCTGCCAGAGACTGCTTTAGCAAATTACTGTTTCCTGGATACAGGAGCTTGCTTTGAATGTTATACTACAGTAGATGTTGGTAAGGTAGCCAAGTTAATTAATACAGCCAGAGCTTTAACAAAACCACTAAATACTATGCAGGCCTGTTTTTGTTTTGCTTGTTTGTTTTTAGTTTTTGTTTTTTTAACAGAGTTTTTTGCTATAGGACACAGAATGGGAGAATCCCCCCACACACACACACACACACACATTGTAAATGTGAAACCCACATTTTACATTATATGATTATTATTCTTACTGAATCATGAAACTGTGATGCTCTGCAGATCAGAAGCATCCCAAAACTTGGTTAGTAATGGCCATGAAACATTTTTGCTTTTACCATACATACAGCAGCATAATGCAAGTTGCTATAAATCTTCTGTTGACCTTGATGCTGCATATGAAGATGCATGCATTTGGCACTTGATTGCACAATAATGGATACTGCCTGAATGCCCGCTTTGGGCCTTACCTATGGAACCCTAATGTTGTTTGCCTACCTGCTTGACAAATGTTTAATGCTCTAAATTACAACTTATCAATATGATCTACAATAGCCTAATTACTACTGCGATGTGTAAACAGCCAAATACTGTATACCCATGATTACCTATGTTGTGTTACTGCACTAAGTTCATATATGTCTGTATTAGTATTCCCGGGTCGCCCCTGAAAAAGGGACTTTCGGAGCCCAGCGGGCCTACCCGGTCATCAAAATTCAATAAATAAATAAATGTCAGGAAGTTAAGAGCTTAAAGACATGGATTCAGGCCAGCAGCATTCTTATATGTGATTGGTAACATCCACTGAGTCATTTGACACAAGACCCCTTTTTAAAGGAGCAGCATTTGTTAGTCACCGTGTCATTTTTCAGCAGCAACAATTTTCTGGCAAAAATGTAAATATACCATGTTTCGTTTTTTTTTTTTTCATTCTTTTCTGGACTAAGTTACAGAATTTCAGATAAAAAAATTCTGCTCCTGGGACATGCCCACCATGAAAAAATTCAATATCTTATTACACTTAAAACTGCCTTAACAGCATATCAATCTGAAACAAGAGAGAGAGAGAGATAAACTTGAATGTGATACTGGTAAATTGTAAAAGAAAAACAAACTAGGCTTACTGAGTATTTTACATTTGTCACCATGACCCCAACGATAGTATCTTTCCTCCGAGAGCAGGAATGACTGCTTAGCAACAACAAGTGGTAGGCAAGGGGAAAAAGTGCTTTAGTTCTGTTTTTCTTTAGCTGATGATAACAACTGTCTCAGTTCATCAGAGTGAGATGCTGCTTGAGAAAACAGCTGCAGTTCTGGACCTCTTTAAAGGCAGCAAGGCAACGTTGTGTTTATCAACCCAAATAGCCCAGCTCATATTGTTTGCTTTTTTGTTGTCCTGAGCTGGCAGAACAAACTTTGTTGATGGAGGTGAACTCACTTAGTTTTCCTTTAAATATGTATTTATTTATATTTCTCTTCATACTGAAAGGAGCAGGGTAAGTGGGGAGACAAAATAAATTTGTGGGCAGTCTTTGGGGAACATTGAAACTTGCCTATTAAATTGTAACTGATGGCATGGGGGAAACTAGCTCACAAGATTAATCTTGGGCTGAGTAGATTCAGGAAGCCCTGTGAATCAGTGTATAATTGGGGGATGGAGATGACAGAGGCTTAGTGCCTTCTTACAAGAGCATTATAAAAGCACTTCCACTCTAATATGTCCAGCATGTTCGTGTCCCAGTGAGTGAGAGGAACAGAGAGTGAAATAGGTGACTAGTGTCATAGGTGGCAGCGTCAGCAGAAGGAAGCTAGGAAGCAGGGAACTCTACTGGTTGACTAAGGTGAGGCACCTATTCACCATTGTGTTACAGTCACTGCTGAGAAGGGCAGAAGGTCAATGGTAGGCCAACACTGGGAATATGAGCAACACCCTATCTAGGGTAGAAGTATTATGAGATTTAAACAAGGCATGGGAAAACACAAATAGCAACAAAAAAGGGGAACACTAGAAATGCCTTATTGGCGGTAAGGGTACAAACGTGTTTCCAGGTAACAGGGAGAATAAAAGTTAAGAATGTAGGGAGTGGCGCAGTGCAGTGACTTTGGGTAACAATTTTCAGAGAGAACCTTATGGAGACTTGGGTACTGCCCCATCTGCATACACCTCTCATGGTTTAGGGAGGAGGTCACTAGACTCCAGACAGAGTGACTTGGATTTGGGGGAACACTTTCCCCAGCCAGGGGCCACAATGTCTGCCAGCATTACCTCAGAGGATGCCAGGGAGGAGGAATGGCTGGATTATGGTGGGCTCTTAAAATGGTGGGGGTGGTAGGACAGAGGCACATTCTGAACCAGTACCACTATGTGATTCTTACACCACTATGGAGGGATGGGACTTCTGGGAGGAGGCATCTGCAGTACTAACAAGGGAGGATGTGGAGGCCCTCTATACTGGAGATGCAATGAAGGGTAGTACAGAAAACGAGAGGAAAAAGGAACAACTTCTAGTGAAGGACTCAATTGTCAAGGGGATAATTTTGATAGTAGGAAAGGGGGGGGAAGGCAGCTTAGGTGACTACAGGGCACCACAGCCAGGAGGGATGGGAAACGTATCCTGAGGATTGTTAGAACTGAACAGGAGGGAGAGCTGGATGTCACTGTCCCCCTGAGGAATAATGAATGACCTGACTAGGGACAGGGCTGGGATAGTGCAGTGGGAGTTCAGGGAGATGAAGGGTAATTCTAAACAGGTAGCTCACTCAGTTGCTTTCACCAAGGTGCTGCTTATCTATGATGGGGAGGAGGACAGGGATCTCTACACCAGGATCTTCAACTCATGGCTGAGAGAATGATGCAGAGAAGAGTGGTTTAGCTATATTGGGGAGTAGGGACACACTTGGAAGGATAAGAGTATATACAGGAATGATGGCCTGCACGATCTGGGAGGGGAACTGCAGTCCTCAGTGAAAGGTTTAAGTGTTACTTTGATGAACATTTATACTAGCTGGGGGGGATGAGGCAGAGGTACTGTATGTCACACTGGAGAAGGGGAATGGAGCCACTATTTGCACTGCAGTGATCTACAGACTTCCAGCACAGGGGGAGAAATTAAATAAGGTATTGGTGGAAGCCATATGTAAGATAGCAGAAAAGGGGGAGGTGCTGTTGATGGGGGACTTCAACCTTCTGGATGTAGATTGGAGCCTTCCAGTAGTGGCTTCAGATAGATGCAGGGACGTCCTGGACTCTGTGCAAGGGCATTCCTCAGGCAGCTAGTCAGTGAACCAATTCATGATGGGGCAATACTGGATCTGGTACTCACTAACACGGGCAGTGATGCAGTCATCAAGGTCCAAGACCACCTATGTGCCAATGATCTACATATGGTGTGGTTCAATGTAAGGATGGCTGTGGAATATAACCACACAATGGTGAGGGTCCTGGACTTCAGGTGGACAGATTTTATAATGATGGGTGAATGCCTCAGAGATGACCGGGTGGGGGGGGATGGCCTGGATGGCATGGAGGGACAGTGACTGAAGCTAAAAGAGAGCATAGTAAAGGCAGTAGACCTCTGTGTCAAACAAGATAGCAAAAGCAAAAAGAACAAGCATTTGTCAATGCGAAGTGTTGTTTGCTGTCATTAGCAATGCAAGTGCAGGAGTTAGATAGATGCAGTATTGGAATGGCAGTGAAGTATTGAACTGATGCCAACTCCACCCCCACCCTGCAGAGATGGACAGGCATTGGGGTGTGCCTTTGGGTTATCGCCCATAACAGTCACAACATTTCACCTCACCCTACCATGCGGACACTTACAAGTGTCGAGGTTTGCTTTGAAGTGTTCGGCCTTTACACTCACCTCATTCCATAAGGAAAAACACTGAAATGGGTGCTGTATAGGAGAATGGGATGAACTCTGGGGCCAAAGGGTCCAAGGCACACCTCGATGCCTGCCACTGGCTGCAGGTTGGAGGTGGAATGGCATGAGCATTACTATCGACAATCCCAAGTCACACCACTGACGCCTATCAGTCCCTACAGGGTAGGGCATTATGATCGAAAACCCTAACACCCTGGGCATTTCTTGGTATTTTTACTCCAAGTTTTCAACAAGGGCTTTTTGTGATCCCACCACATGAACAGTGACACTATCAGTTTGTTAGCTGAAAGGTGATTTTGCACAGTGACTGTGCCATTTGGTGCCACAGGTGCGAAAACACATTTCGAACAGGATGTGAAAAATGACAGCTGTACTGTTCATGAGGAGGTGTAAAAAATGGCAATGTTGAAAATCTGGAGTAAAAATATAAAAAAACTGGTGAAGTCACGAGTGTGCATGGAAACTGTGCAATGCACACCCGTAATGTAATTAGTTTCAGGATTTTTTACAGCAGATTTTCAACATAGGCATTTTGGGTACTTCCACTCATGAACAGTATCACTGTGATTTTCTTAATCTATCCCGAACACTGATTTCCCACAGCGACCGTGATATTCTGTGCTGGAAGTGCGAAAACACATTTTGACTAGGGTGTGAAAAATGACAGCTGTACTGTTCATAAGGAGGTGAGGAAAAATGCCAATGTTGAAAATCTGGACTGAAAAGACTACGAATTTGTGAGTTTACGAAGGTGTGTGGAAATTGCACAATGCACGCTCGTAACACAGTCATTTTATAGACTTCTATCACCAGATTTTCAACATTGCCAGTTTAAGACCTCTGCTCATGAACAGTGTCACTGTGATTTTCTTAATCTGCCCCGAACATTGATTTCGCACACTGACCATACCACTGTGTGCTGCATGTGAGAAAACACATTTTGGGTCAGATGTGAAAAATGACAGTTATACTGTTCATAAGGAGGTGTGGTAAAATGGCAATGCTGAAAATCTGAAGTGAAAATATTGAAAATGCTCAAAGTTATGAGCATGCATAGGAACTGCGCGATGCACGCTCATAAAACAGTCATTTTGGGAATTTGTTCACCAAATTTGCAACATAGAGTTTTCTGGGGCCTACCTCATGAGCAGTGTTACTGTGATATTCTTAATCTGTCCTGAACATTGATTTCGTACACCGACCGCATCATTGTGCACTACATGTGCAAAAAGACATTTCAAGCAAGATGTGAAAAATGACAGCTGTACTGTTCATAAGAAGGTGTGGTAAAACAGCAATGTTGAAAATCTGGAGTGAAAATATTAAAAATGCTCGAAGTTACGAGTGTGCATAGGAACTGCACAATGCACGCTTGTAAAAGTCATTTTGGGGAATTTTTTCAGCAAATTTTCAACACTGGATTTTTGGAACCAACCTCATGAACTGTGACACTGTCATTTTGTTAATTGGTTCCGAAAGGTGGTTCCATGCAGTGACCATGAAATCACATTTTGGGACCGAATAACAAAATGACAGTGACTGAGTTCATGAGGTGGGGTCCCAAGAACCCCATATTTAAAATTTGGTGAAATAATTCCCAAAAATGGCAGAGAGATGCACCAAAGTTGAAAAAAAAAACATTTATGCTATTATACAGCTTACCGGCATTTCTTCAGTTCGCAGTCAGCTTTGAAGAGTGCAGACGTGTTCCAGCCCATCGATGATCGTCGCTGGCTCTGGAGGGTCATGGGGTGAGGTGGGGCTTGGGGAGGTGGGTATGCAGAGGGTGGGCGAGGTTGGGGAGGGCAAGAGAGTCAACGAGGAACTGTTTTTATTTTCTAGGTCTTTTTTTTTTTAAAGACAACGGGGGACTTTTGCCACACTGGGGTGGGTTCCCAGTGTGGCACCAGGCAATTTGTTTGGGGGGAAGTGGAGCCAACTGGGGATTGGGCAGCCCTATTGGCCAAGGAGACTTTTACCATGCTGGGGTGGGCTACCAGCATGGTAGATGGAAGTTTGTTTTGGGAGGGCAGTGGAGCCGATGGGGGACTGGGCACCCCCGTTGGCCATACAGTGTGCTGGGGGGGACGCATGAGCCATGGCGGGGTGCATTACATTGACTGGGATTGGGCACCCTGTCTGCTTTTTTTTTTTTTTATTTATTGAAATGTTTCACCAGGAAGGCACACTGAACGGCGGGTGGCAGCTTTCCATCAGCTACCTGGGGACTGTGAGAGGCCAACAGAGAAGCTGTCACCATGGCGACACCACACAATCAGATGTTTTAGTAGCTTGTAATGCGCTAAAACAGCTGATTGCTTGCTGACGTGGCCTAATTTCTTGACGCATTGTGGCCTGCTCCCTAACTGCTGACTGATGCAATGTGTTTCTTGCACATGTGTACAAGCAACACAAAAAGGGAGTACAAACTGAAGAGAGAATAGAACAGGAGGTAATGAATGGGGATAAGATATTTTTAGGTATGTAAGTGAAAAGAGAAGACACATGGTGGAATTGTAAAGTTAAAAAGGGAAGGAGGATTGTGCAGAGGAGGAACTAGGAAAGGCATACATCCTGAATCCATACTTTTGTTCAGTGTTCACAGGAGAAGAGGAAGGGCCACAGAAAAGTAACGGAAGCTTTGGAGGGAGGGTGATAAGCACTGCTTCACTTTTAGAGGAAAAAATCCTGAAGGGACTTGCTAAGCTGACAGTGGACAAAGCGATGGGTCCAGATGGAGTGCACCCAAGGGTTTGAGGGAGCTCAGGGTGTACTGGCTGCACCTCTGACAGTCTTTTTTTAACAGTTCTCTGGAAACAGGACTTGCTCTGGAGGACTGGAGGAGGGCCGATTTAGTCCCACTAGACAAAAGTGGTAGTAGGGAGGAGGCTGGCAATTATAGATCAATCAGCCCGACATTGAGTGTAGGAAAGTTAATGGAATCACTGCAGCAAGAAAGGATTGTGGAATATCTTGAATCTAGTGGGTTACAACACCTGAAGCAGCATGGATTCACAGGAGTGATGTCATGTCAGATTAATCTGATTGATTTCTTTAACTGGGTTACAAAATAACTGGATCAGGGTGGAGTGGTGGACATGGCCTACATAGATTTCAGTGAGGATTTCAACACCATTCCACATAAGAGACCAGTAAGCAAGCTGGGTAACTTAGGAGTGGGTCCAAAGGTGGAAAACTGGATAAGGAATCAGTTACGGGATAGGCAACAGAGGGTGGTGGTAAACAGAGTTCACTCTGAGGAAGGGAGGGAAACCACTGGGGTGCTTGAGGGATTTGTGTTGGGACTGGTCCTCTTTAATGTCTTTATAAGTGATATTTATTTATTTAATTATTTATTTGAAAAGGTTTCACCAGGAAAGAAAACATGAGCTGTGAACAGCTCATTTCTAGAAGTGTCCTAGGGGGAAGGGTTACAAACAATAGGAAGAGCAAGCAGAAATATGACAATATAAAATACAACACAGTACAGTACAGATACAATTTAGAAACAAAGTGCAGTGTAGTCAGGAACATAACAATGAAAATGTATACAGTGTTATTCTAAAACATGAAGTGTGGACAAAATCCAGTACATTTAGTACAAAGACAACAGATAGTATCACATAAAAGTGTGGTAGAGTAACTAAACTAGTCGATCTGACATAGGAGGAGAAATACCAGGGGGAACAAATGCTAAATGTGGTTATGACATACATAGTGATAAAACCAGGAACGGGCAACCCAGAGGAAGTATTGGCAGAAGATGAAGTGAACCTAGGGTGGCAGAAGTAGCAGGCTAAGCACCCAGTTACTAAGTCCTAGTTTAGGCCTAAGAGGGCAGTTGTAACACAAAAGTGGGGGGAGATGGAGGTGAAAGCCAGGGTGGGGAGGAAAAGAGGCAAGCCAGGAACTATACCCTTCAGGATGCAGAGAACCCTACAAGGAGATGGGACCTGATAGAAATAGAAGGCAAATAGAAGAGGGGCAGCAGAGGGGACAGAATGGAGGGAAGGTGGGGGAGGAAGAGCGATATGCCAGAAGCTATATCCCTTCAAGGATGCTGAGAACCCTGCAAGATGACAGGACCTGCACCTAGGAGGTGAGGGAGTTGGGGGGAGACAGTGGAGAGAAGAATGCAAGTCAGGAACTATATCCCTTCAGGAGGCTGAGAACCCTTCAAGGGGATAGGACCCGGCAGATGGGAGGTGAGGGGGAGAAGAGGGGGAGGGGCCACCTAGTGGGAGTCAAGAGCTGGAGATGGGAGGCACTGGGGGAGAAGAGGAGGTGGGACCATGACTAGTGGGATTCGAGAGCTGGAGAGGGGAGGCACATGGGGAAAGGGGGGTAGCAATGAGAAATTAGTAGTCATAGGAAGGTTTTAGATGTAGTTGCAGCAATGAACAGTATGCTTGCGGAGGAGGAGTGAAAGTGAGAGGTGGGATGGAGCAGAGCAAATTTCTACCGGGAGGGAGTTCCAGATAATGAGGAACTTATATAAGAAGACAGCATGGTCAGAGGAGGTGCACAGTGATGGGAGGGTAAGTGTTTTATGTGTGGAGGTGCAGAGGAGATAGCAGGAGGGGAGAGGGGTTGATAGGAGGGAGGAGAGACAGGGCAGCAGAGAACCATGCCAGAACTTCCCAACTAAGTTGGCAATGTGAGACAGACACCTGGCTTGGAGTGCATGGAAGGAGAGGGAGGAATAAAGGTTACAGTGGTGAGTACAGGGCGGGGAGGCGGGACAGGGATATTGCAGAGGAGATGGAAGAGAAGGTCTGCCTCTTTGCAGAACGACACCAAAATCTGCAATAGGGTGGGCATTCTGTGAGATGGAAAGGATGAGCAAAGACCTGAGAAAATAAAAGGAGTGGTCAAGGGTATGGCAGATGGGTTTTAATGTGAAAAGTGCAAAATAATGCAGTTAGGGCACAGAAACCCAGGGGCGAAGTACAAAATGGATGGAGTGGTACTGATGACTACCAAGCAGGAATGAGACTTGGGGTCATCATATCTGATGACCCAAAGGTGGCCAGGCAGTGCAACAGGACATTCAGGAGGGCTAGTGGGAATCTGGGGTCCATTGGCATGGGTATCACCAGCAGAAAGAGGAAGATGGTGTTGCCTCTGTATAGATCACTGGTAAGACCCCACCTAAAGTACTGTTTCAAGTTCTTGAGACCACATCTTCAGAAGGACACAGACAGAGTGGTGGCTATCCAGAGGACGGCAACTAAAATGGTTCAGGGTCTGTGTCAAAAGCACAACAAGGAGAGACAAATGGACCTCAATGTGTACACCCTGGAAGGGGGGGGGGGAGGATATGAGAGAAACATTAAAACACCTCACAAACAATTTACAGGAGGGAAGTATTTTTTAGAAAAAAATATTCTCAAGAACAAGGGAGTACGCTATGAAGATGGAGTAGGTTAGATTCCAGAGAGAGGTGAGGAAGCAATTCTTCACAGAAAGAGTAGTGGAACCTGGAACATTGTTCCAGCAGAGGTGGTGGTGGTAAGAATATTGGTTGATTTCAAGAATGCATGGGACAGGCACAAGTGAATCCAAGTGGAAAAGAAGGGAGGACAGGAGAAAGCTATAGATCAAGTTTGGTCTGCTGTAATAATGTAGGTAGGGAAAAATTAGCAGACTGGTTGGGCCAAGTGGCCCTTATCTGCTGCAAATGTTGTTTCTGTTTCTATGTTTCAGTGGGGTCCTTTCATCTTTAATTCAGTTTTTATGGCTGAAAGGAATAAAGCATCAGAGTTGTGGCTCTGTTAGGATTTAAACCTGTAATCTAGCTCATAATTATTTGCTAAAACCACAGGTGTTATCCAAATAAAGTAAACAAAACTGCTGGTGATCATATTAAATGTTTTCTTTTTTCCTTTGTTTGATTCCTGTTTTCATGCACTATTCTTTTGTGATCCTGATGTTTGCCCATAGTCACTATGACAGTCTTAAGGAGGTGGGATGATGCACCAGCCTGAACCATTAGTAGTGCACAGCTGCAGTACTGTGAGCATTTATGGAGCTGAAGAAAATTATCTGGGAGAGCTCTGGGACAATGATAAACAGAGACAGAAATGAACTGCCATATTTCTTTCCTGAAAAAAATACTCAATAGCATTTAGAAATACTGAAAAAACATCTGTAACTTGAAGCAACATGCAAGTAAATCAAAGATAGCTGAAATATTTTACAATACAAAATAAATCATCAGGGTTATTCCCCAAAAGATGCTGTGCTGCTGCTTTAATAAATATGATTACACTTCACAGGGCAGAGAATTCTATCTATTCAATCAATATATTTATTTAGAATACATTGACTTTCAATTATGTGCTGAGTCAAGGCACAGGGTCATGATGTCAGAGATGATATAGCGCATGTCAAAACCGCACACCAAACACAGTGTGCAGCAACACTGCGGCCGCACGTAATGCCAACCACAATAGAAATGCCACAGGCCCAAATGGTCTTATTGTTTTTGTGGGGGGCTTCACCCCGCAGCCCCCAACAAGGAGGAGCTTCACCCACCCTCACCTCCCAGACTATTTATATTTCACCCCCCCACCACCACCCAGACTATTTATAATCAACTCCGAGGGGGTGTGGACACAGGGGCACAACAAAAATTTGCCATGGCACTTAGCCTTCAGTGCACTGATGGGAATCACAAAAAAAATTCCCACGCCAGGGATTCAAACCCTGGTTCTGCCCTTCTGCCCACTGTATGGTTGGGTACTCTAGCCACTCCACCATAGCAGCAGCTCGATCAAGCACCTGACTAGCAGTCACTACATGCACTTCCTCTTCCTGTGCAGAGCGACAGGGGTAGTGATACTTATGTATTGCCCATATACCCCTGTCACTCTGAAGCACTACGTGCTACAGACCCTGCAGATCTCCATGTGTGGTTTAGTCCATGCTATAATAACCTGGTACCCTGAGTCAAGACCTTTTTCCAGGTGTTACTGTGGGTGGGGAATGCAGAAAGGGAAAAGAATATCGAAAATCAGTGGTACATTAGCAGACTGAAAACTAATAAATAACTATATTGTATCTCTCAACTCTACCTGTTTCTGAGGATATCCATCATTTTACCCCTTAAAAGTTGATCTTTCTCTCATCCATCCCTCATGGAAAAGGTGCTTTCCACACACAGAATGTGCTGTAATTTCAGACATTAAATCAGAATGTCACAATATTCTAAGATGCAAAATAAAAAATAAACATTGCTCACATACACAATGGGTTTCACTGTGTTCTGAGTTTTTATCTCCATGTTTGAGGATCTGTCCCTCATTATAATGGTCAGTGTTCCTCATTGTCCCTCATTTTGAGTGTCTGTGTCACTCATTTCAGTGACAGAAGTTTGAGAGGTATGAACTATATATTTCATGATAACCATCCCAGGTTGCTTAACACTTGAGGAAGTAGATACTGGGAAAAACACTTTTTGGCATATGTTATAGACATCTGTGTAAGGAATTAAGTGCCAGTGCGATATTTTTCTTCACCATCACATACACAGTCCCATCCTATATTTCCAGTCTAGCTGTTTACTAACATGTTGAAAAAGGTGAACTATGCAGAACACATACTCTTATCAATATTTATTATATTGCGAAACATCCAAAAATCCCAATAGTGAAGGAAAGATACATTTACAGAAATAAGAATATCAGAAATTGTAACAGGAATGTGTATTAGCCTGACTGATTGGCTTCTGTTTCTGTATCTCATCAGGTGTTTGTTGATCTTCTAGCTGTAGGACCCAATCTTACCACAGCATATTGCATATTAATCATGTCACCACTGGTAGTCTTAGCCACCTGGAACAAGACAGTAAAACAATATTCTGCTTCTCCTCAAAACAGCATAGATGATCACTCTCCTGGAGCAGTGACCACTGCTGTGCGTGTTTCATTAGTATGCAAAGTGGCATGATCTAAATTGGCTTCCCAGGCCTCCAAACCGCTGAACATGCTAATTCGCATATTAATAAAGCTCCCACTGCCAGCGCTTGTGCTTGCTGCTTTGGAAGGGAAAGTGCTCGTGTTTCAAGTCAGCTAAAATGTTGTCTGTCATTGAACTGCATTAACACTGCATGAAGGCTGCAGTTTCAGAATGCTGGATTTATTAATAGGTAGCTGAATTCTGAAGCCTATAATAAAGATTAATTATGATTTTAGTTTATAAATCATCTCTGAGGTATTATCTCAAAGCATTTCACAATGGATGCACACACACACACAGACACACACACATCATACTCAATAAGATATGAACACAGTGATACATAGTGCAAACTTACCACAGCAGTAATAATTAATTCATAAACCATTGTTTATGCAAATAAGTGTTTTATATACCTTGTATTGGACTGGCCATGCCTCTCCAGAACTTTCCTTCACTTCTACTTGTTGATAAATTTTGTGGTATTCCTTTTTTGGGGGCTAACTATTCTCTGTCTAACACTACATAAAGCATCTCCGTTTTTTTAAAGCTGACTTAGTGTTCCCATTTGGCCTCTTACATTCTGATGATCAATATGAAGATATATGGCAAAGCTGACAGATCACTACAGTGTGTCATGAAAAGGTTGCAAAACTATAGACTTTCAACAACAGACCATTTCCTGCTAGCAAGAAGACTAACATATCTTGATTTAGTGTTGCCCTTTCACTGCATATTGTTGGCAACTGCATGGCCAGCTTTAATAGCTGTTGATACAGATTTATAATACTTATGCACTTGAGAAAATGTTTTCAGATTCTTCATTCTCCTCTTGCAGCTGTTCAAAGTTGCCATGGATACAGTATGCAGGCATCATGATTTCTCTTGTAACCGATGTTTTATTTTTCTTTCTGAGGAAAAGGTGCAACTACAATCCAACAGTATACTGTATGTAAGCAATAAGACACAACAAGGTGTGGGTTCAGATGCCTCAACCGAGTGCTCATGAGTGCTGTAATGCACAAGGTGCTTGCTCACATAAAATGGGTAACTAACTAAAAATTAAAAATTAAATGTTTGAATAAAATTAGAAATTACTGTAACATGATTATATATTAAAATGTAGAAAACAAAACTGTGTCATAGAAGGCCACTAGATGGATCCCTAGGTGTAATTAGCTGCCAATTGTCCTCCAGGACTGTTTAATAAAGAAAAAAAACAATATTTTCCTGATCACAGTCCTGTTGCTTGTTTCTCTATCAGTGTTTGCTGTTTTTTTTTTATCAGAAATGCTTCAGCTCTGTCATAAAAAAGCTGCTGTCCCTCATATTATGTGCGACCTGAATACTGTAGCTTGATGAAACTAAAGGTAAGCTGGCCCATCAGTGCAGTGGGATTGCTACTGCTCACAATGCCATAGACTGAGTGTGGAAATGAGCTGGATACAGCATGGACTAGCCATGTGGAGGAGGACTGAGTGTTCTAAGCAGGAAGGGGATGAACAGTAGTGACCTCTGACAACCGCCACCTAGGTGAGCACAGGTGGTAGTGCAAGCGGAGGTTGTAATTAGGCATCGGAAAAGCTGATGGATCTTGAATGTGCACATTCATTAATGGGCCCATCAAATTGCTCTGAAATGTCAGGGTCCCAAGGCAATGCTATCCTGATTATCAAAAAACACCCCATTGTAACAGGGTCCCTGTTCCCTGTAAGGTTTACTCCCCTACTAATATAAAAAGGTGACCCCCCCCCCTTTTTTCTCTCACACTGTTCTATCCTCTTCATCTTTTCTTCTGTCCTTTTCTTTTTTTTTTCATGTCAGGGTGGCCAACCTGACATATCTCATTGCTTACTTTTCTATCTCTTTTCTCAAACCCCTCTTATGGTGCACCAGATAAGGCTGAGTGCAGTGTAAAGCACTCTCCCTAGTGGAAGATATGTCCAAACATGAGTAGTGCTTCACTTTTAAATAGTGAAAACACTCCTGAGTTTCCTGGAGTGTTCCCAGTTTAGCAGTAGTGCCCAGAGCAAAACAGAAGTGTCTAGATAAAGAATAAAACATTCATGTGCAAAGAAAACAGCCCAGAGATGTTGTAACAGGGCTGATAAATAAAAGAAATAGCCAAAGGTTGGACATGGGTTTAGGAAAGGCCCAAATTAAATGTTTTGCTGATGGCTGCACATTTCAGCCATTGGAGCAATAAAGGAAATTGCTGCGTTGTGGCAGGGACTGTTAAAGGAGCCTAGTAAGAGCCCTTGCAAGGTTTAGGTAAAATGGCAGCATTTCTAAACAAAATGAGGGCTAAAATGGTTCTAATGTTACTACAAGAAAAGAAAAAAAAGACTGGTAATTATTACTGAAATAAGGATACAACAGGTCTCCCAAGCTGGCAGAAGAAGAGATATGAAGAGCACACCCTCTAGCTCCCATTCTCTTTGCCAAAACAGAGACACCTGAAAACCAGAAAAAGTAATGAGGCTGTAATTATCTGTGGGTTTCCCTGCAGTTCTTGCTATAGGGCTGACTGCCCACAAAATGGCTGGTTTTAAAGATACAGGCGTCAGTGACATCAGAACAAGGGAGGGGCTTGCTTCCAAATAAGTCCTAATTAAGCCTAAAATAGCTATTATTGATCCCTACCTGTAGGTATTTTTAAACTAGAGTCTATTATCAGGTAAAGGAGTATAGGGACTTGGAAAATCATGAAATAAAATGTATTTATTCTGTAAAATAAAAGAATAAAAGCCTAATTGTTTCCTTGATGTTGGTCACCTGGCCATGATGTCATCAGCCATAAGGCTATAAAAACTCACCACTAGAAGGATGTTTAGAGAGAGGTAGGCCAGTGAGCTGCTGGTCTTGCAGGAGGAAGGTGTGTTTGTTTTCACACTAGTGAATTGGTTTAAAAAAGTGGTAAAACTAAGAGAAGTGACTAGGGAAGAGTCATCTTCAGAGTTTTGTTTGTTTAGGTGTGTTGACTAACACCTTGTTTTTCTTTTCATTTCTGTAAATATTAATTTTATTTGATTTTGAATAAAAAAAATCATAAACGCATTCGTGCATCTATTTTATGCATCATACCTCCTGCTTAGGTGTCTGTTATTCCCATGCCATAACACCCATCCACAGCAGAATGATGCTGTCCCTCACTCTGCAGGTTCCACATCATCGACCATGGCACACTCCTCTCGACTGAGCATGGACCTTCGATGGTGCCTGTGCTTCTTCCTTTGAGGCCCCTATCCTGTGGAATTCTCTGCCTCATCAGTTGAGAGAATGCCTGACCATCGAGAGGTTTAGGTTGGATTTTAAGATGCATTTTTTCATTATGGCCATCCCAGACGATTTTAATTAATTTACACATTTGTATTTTTATTGTTATTTATATGTTTTATTATATTTTATCTGTAAAGCACCTTTGTTTTAGAAAGGCGCTATATAAATACAGATTTGTTGTTGTTGTTCTTGATATGGCAGGGTCCACTCCATCAACCCCACCTTTGGGGGAAAGACAGGAAGGAACAAGGAGACAGTGGGTTAAGGACAGGAGAAAGAGAGTGACAGGCCTTGGGATGGGGAGAGTCGATGAGGAGAGACTAGAAAATGGAAGCAAAACAAAAAGACAAAAATGAAAAGATAGACAAAAAAGCAGAATTGATACCAATTAAAAGGGAACAGTGTTGTCTCAATCAAAATGTGATAAACCTAAGACTTTTCCTTAAATGAAAAGTTGCTTTCCACTTTGTTATCATCCCTGGTACTATCAAATTCAAAGCATGTTTGGTTATCTTTTAGGGTGTACCATTCATTTTGTTAGCAAACTGTGATTAGTGGTGGGCAAAGTGACCAAAATCCGCTACGCAAAGCAATTCGTGAATTAAGGCGGAATCCACAAAGTAATCAGCAATGTGAAGTGGAGTACTTCTCATCATAATAAGGAATGCTAAATCCATAGAAACATAGAAGTTGATAGCAGATAAGGACCACAAGGCCCATCCAGCCTGCTCATTTTTTCTACCTTATGAATGTGCCATAGGCCTTTACTCTGTCAATGGCCTATCTACTCATACTCATCTGTATTGCTCCCTTATGCCTATCCCATGCCTGTTTGAAGCCCTGCACTGTATTCATATCCATCACTTCCTGAGATAGGCCGTTCCATGCATCCACCACTCTTTCTGTGAAAAATAACTTTCTCACATTACCTCTTAATCGGCCTCCCTCTAATCTCATGCTGTGTCATGTTGTCCTGCGATTTTTCTTATATTAAAACATGTTAAACTCTTTCATCTTGTTAATGCTCTTAAGATGTTTAATCAATTGGAAACAATGACTTTGCAGTACTCTACCTTTCCCCAAACACTTGTGCACCATTTTTAATGTGAAGTACATTGAAATCAATGTACTTCACATCACTTCTCCTTGTTGGTGTGCACCAAGGTGAATTTTTGCACTGATTCATGGGATTGCAGGTCACATGGGCTTTAGATTGTTCTGCACAGCCTCAGTTCTGTGTAGTGTGTGTGTAATGGAAGTTGAAGACAGTTTGATCTCAGAGCTCTGAGATTCAGTCTAAAAGCCATTCAAAAAGCCTTTTTGAGCCATTTTTTTTGCTCAAAATTTAGTTCATTGATTGTAGGAAACCCACCTGTGCTCATATCATCACGCATTTGTTGTCTATATTGTTTGTGTGTGGATTTTGAATGTTACTTTAGAACATTCAGTCTGTGTAGTGACAGACACTTGAAGTGTGCTTGGGGAGGGGCATATCTGTGGTGGAGAGAGGTAGATAAACTGGGAGAAAGGCAGTATTTCTGTTCTGGTAATATTTTTCTTGTATATCTATGTTAATGTACACACAATATTATTTTCAGTAATTTTTGAAATTTTTTTGCTGATTGTTGTGGTGCAGCAGTGCATAATTTCAGTTTGTTTAAAAGATATGGTTATAGTATTGAAGTTTTTAATTTGCTGCACATTATCTGTAATATGTGTGTGAGTATGTGCGATGCATGCCATCAAATCAGACACATTTTATTGTGCCACAAAAAAATTGCAGCACTGTGAACCTGCTATCCATCATTATTTTGTAGTGCTTTGTGATATTTTGATAGTGGATTGTTACTGAAGTTCACTGCTGCCACTCAAACTGGCAAAAGGTATTCTTTTCCAGATTTGGATTTGTGACTTGTGAGCACTGGTTAAGGTGTTGTTATGCCTTTGTGTCTGCATCTCTTGAGTGCACAGTGCAGTCTTAATCTGTCTGTGCATCTGCGTCTCTTTGGGGCCTAATCTCCATGTGTAACTTAAGTCACAGTTGTTTATGTGACTTCCCTTTAGAGTACCGTATGGTGCATATCTCTGCGTGAATATTGTACTCATTAATGTGCATTTTTAAGTCAGGGCAATCATCATGAGTCACTCACAATGCAAATCGCGTTCTTCATCTTCATGGTCATGATGATTAACGGATTAAAAAACTTTTAAGTTTTTGGGTTGTAAATTGCATGTAACCCTGTTTTGCAGTATCGTGGCTTGATCATTGTATTCATTAATATATGTTTTCAAGTCAGGGTGCTTGGGGTGATTGAGTTCAGAGAAGTACATCTGTAGTTATTTGCGTACAGTTTTAGTAGGCCTATAGACCTACTAGAGGAGGTGAGTTTGCAATATATGTGTCAGACAAATTCTCAGCCTCAGTTATTGACTCTTCCTCTATTCACAAAGAATACGAAAGTTTAGCACTAACAATCTCTGTCTCAAAAATGCGAATCTGTTTGTGTGGTAGGCTGCTACAGACCCCCACCAGGAGGGCTAGAGATACTAAACTTTCTTCACAACATTTTAAACTCGACAGATTTGGAAACCATCATTACGGGAGACCTCAACCTAGACTGGAATGCTACCTGTTCACTGCCTTTAAAGTACTTCTGTGATGAACACAGTCTTTATCAGCTAATCTCAGAAATGACACATCCCAACAATAAAAACCCAGCACATAGCACACGCCTGAATTTAATCCTGACTAATAAACCCTATAAATCTCCCATGTAGGAGTATTTCACACTGACATTAGTGATCACAGGGCTATAGCTTGTGTAAGGCACATGCCAAAAATATCCTCCGGGGCAGGGTACACCTACAAAAGGAGTTACCGCAAATTCAATCCCACAGCATTCTTGGTTGATCTTAGCAGAATTAGATGGCAGGAATTTTACCTTGCTCAAACCATCACTGATGCTTACACCACCTTTCAGACTCTAGTCCTAAAGGTGATTGACACCCATGCACCTGTTGTAAAAACCAGACTGAGAAAAAAATAATGTCCCTGGTTCAATAGCAGTTTAAAAACAGCCCTACGCCACAGGAATGCTCTCTGGAAAAAGGCTAGAAAAAAAAAATCATAATCAGATTTAGCTGCCTTTAGAATAAATAGGAATCACTGTACCAAACTAATCAGATCTGAAAAGGCAAATTACTACCAAGGTGTGTTGGAGTCCAATAAGAATAACGGTGCTTAATTCTGGTAGATCTTGAATGATGTAGAAGGATGTAAGTTGTCCTCCTCATTTCCATCCAAAATCATCTCTGGAGATATTACCTGTACCAACAAACATGACATCTTAAAAGTCCTCAATAACCACTTTGCCACTGCTGGCCTAGCCTTTGATACCTCTCCTGTAAGCAAATTGCTGAACCAGCAAACCAGCATCACCACACCTTGGACCCCTTCCAGAACCTCCACCTGCTCTACCAAATTTAGCTTCACTCCTGCCTCACTCAAGCAAGCCGAAGACCTCCTAACCCACCTAGATATTAAAAAAAGCACAAGGGCTGACCAAATTGCCCCGCTCTTTCTGAAATTAGGCTATTATTATCTAGCCCCGCAAATCACTCACCTCTTCAATATGTCACTCCTTCAAGGAGTACTCCCTCCAGTGTGGAAAACAGCTCATGTCATCCCTCTGCTCAAATCTGGTGAACCAAGTGACTTGAACAACTACAGATCCATCTCTCTTCTTTCTGTTCTGTCAAAACTTCTTGAAAAGCTGGTAAACTGTCAACTAAGGGAATGTTTGGAGTATCACAACCTACTAAACCATCTACAGTCTAGCTTTAGGCCAAGTCACAGCACAGTCTCTGCATTAGCCAAGGTTAATAATGACTGGCAAATTGCACTTGACACAAGGAATCATGTTGCTACGCTTTTCCTTGACTTAAGCAAAGCGTTTGATACGGTGGATCACGATCTGCTACTGACCCTGTTACATCACATTGGGCTGGACGATAATGCCTAAAATGGTTTTCATGTTACCTTGTTGGAAGGCAGCAACAGGTGAAGGTGCAGGGTGACCTTTCTCCCTGTAAAATCCTTCCGAAAGGGGTACCTCAAGGTTCAGTCTTTGGCCCTTTATTATTCGCAATATACATAAACAATACTGACAATATTACATCTGCCTGTATTCACCTATTTGCAGATGATACTGTGATTTATGTCTCTTATCCTACCATTGAATCTGCCTACAGGGATTTACAGCAAGAATTTAATATCCTACAGCAAAATCTACTACATCTGAAACTTCTACTCCATGCCAAAAAGACAAAAGTCATGTCCTTCTCCCCATCAACTAATGCATCTTCTGGATCACATCAACTTGCCAACATGCATATAGTATCCTATTCAGGGTGAAACCCTGGAAAGAGTGGACAAACTTAAGTAACTAGGCTTCTGGCTGGACTGTAAGCTCTCGTATATCCCTCATGTTGAAGAACTCTCCAAAAAGCTAAAACAAAGGCTGGGATAATTCTTCCATATCAAACATTTGCTTACCTATGAAGCAAAACTACGATTAGTCAAAACAACATTTCTTCCACTAATTGACTATGCTGATTTTCTTTACAGTCATTGCCCCAAAACTATCCTTACTAAGTTGGAAGTCCTGTACCGCAGGGCCTTAAGATTTGTGACAGACTCTCCATTCAAAACACACCACTGTTCACTTTACAGCCAACTCGGCTGGACTTCCTTATCTACTAAAAGATGACGTAATGCCTCCATCTGGACCTTCAAAGCCCTCACTAACAAACTCCCTCTTTACATATCCAGCCTCTTTAAATCAACACCTTGCACATACTCACTTAGGAAATATGTTTGTATCTCGATTGATACCCCTACTGGCTAAAATCTCATTTTGGCATCATAGTCATTAGCCATGCCTTATCAACCTTGTGGAACTCCTCCAAATTACATTAAAACTGACTCGCCTTGTTAAACTATCCTCCTTTACAGCTCTTCTGAAACCTCTGTTGAAGGAAAACTGCCAGTGCTATGCCTAGGGTCCCCCCTTTTGATATTTGATATGGCACTTACCCCTATATTTGTCCCTGGCTCTCCCTGCTCCCCATCATTCTTTTGTTTTGCACTCCTGTCTGTCTATGCCCTGCTTCTCCCTGAGCCTCTCTCCCTTACACCTTTTCCCCCCTCATCCTACCTATCTTTGACTATTCCTACCTCACCTTGTGGATCATGCTCTACCTTCCCCCTTACCTCCTTCCATTTAATTCATATTATGCAGTTAGCTGCTTGCACTTGTGTAGATACGTATAAATCTGAGTAAACTGACTGTACCTTGTTATGTATTACCCACTGTATTGTGTGAACTATTGTATAAATCCGTAGTGTTTTCCTTTTATGTATACTATGTGTGTCCCCCCAGGACCACCTTGCAAATGAGTATCTCAATGGTGTATTTCCTGGTTAAAAATAAAATTGAATTACTCATGTCACACCAGTCATGCATCATGAGACAAATCACGTTCTTCAAGAATCACAGCAGTTATATATTTTTTTCAGTTCTGATGATACGCTGATTGGGAACCAGAGAAAAAGAAAGTCAAGGTGGCTGTGTCTGGGTCTGTTGGTGTTAAATCCTCCCCTCCTCAAAATGCTGTGATGTAGCAGTTCCTGTTGATGATGATGATGACTGGGGGGTTGGCATGATAGAAAATAACAAGTACCAAAAGGAATCAACAACATACAAGAGGGTAGCATCATTCAGAAAACAGATGTGCATGAGGAAGGGCCCAAAATTTGAAGATAGAGGGAAGATAGATCAGAGGCAACATCAGGAACTATTTTTCACACTGAGGGTGGCGGGTGCAAGGACAAAATAAAACTAATGATCAATGTTCTGATGGGACAGAAGCAGTTGAGGCATCCCTATAATTTGTAGCTGGTGCCCCTCACTTCGCTTCAACTGTTGCTCAGCATTGTCAAGATGGTGGTTAACAGCCTCCAACTCACTCCACATCAGGCCCATTGACTCATGGACCTGCCCCGCTTCACACCACCATGCGCAGATGGATGCCGTGCTGCCCTCACTTCCCCAACAGGGCCAGCAGGAGCATTACTGCCCTGTTCTGCAACCTTGGCCTGCCACTGTACATGGTGGTGATTGTACAGGTGGGTGTGCTGACCACCTGTGCCAAGATGAGTTCCTTTGTGGCCATGGCACACCTCTACATCACACAGATTACATTTCACTACACTGCTGTCCGCAGGCAGTGTAGTAAAGAACTCCTGCACTAATGAGGTGCGGGAAGAATGAGGCACAGGCATGGGGGGGGCCCAGGTATTGTTGGAGCCAGGGGCTGCCGCTGCAGTGAAACTCTCTTTCAAGCATGATTCACTTCCTGCCTGCCTGAAGCATGTGACTTAGACTGTGTAAGCCATGTGATGTGCATGGGCTACCTGTAAATTCTCACTCCACCCTTAAAGGTGGAGTGAGCAACAGAAAATCATTATCACCATCATCACAAGGCAAAGTGGTGAAGTAAAGCTTTCAATGGGCACTTCGCTTAGCTGTAAAGTAACGTGAAGTTGTCTATTATCATCTACTTCAGTGGTGGAATTTAACTTCTCTGTATCTCTACATGCAACCTCTTTCTTTTACTACAGGGTGAAAGTGAAACTCTCTTTCAAGCTTGGGTCACTTCCTGCCTTCCTGCCTGATGCATGTGACCTACACTGTGTAAGCCATGTGATGTGTTTGGGCTGCCTGTGAATTCTCACTCTGCCTTAAAGTGAAGTAAAGTGGAGTGAGCAACGCAAAGTCATAATTACAATGCAAAGTGGCAAAGTGAGAGTTTTAAATGGGCACTTTGTGTAGTGGAATGGTAACGTGAAGGGAGCCACTTCATGTCCACTTCGCGGGCGGAATTTAACTTCGCTGCATCTCTAACTGTATTTCAACACATCTCTGTGTAGTGGAAGGCAGCCATGACCAGAGTATACTGTACACTCTTTGAAGAGTTGTTCATGTATAAGCTCATGGAAGTCTAGCAGGTCTCATAAGTCAGTGTCTGTCAGAAGAAGAAATCAGTGTGTGTTTCTCCCTCTTACCTGCTGTCTTCTTTGTGTCCAGCTGTGTTCGGTGAGATTGGGTAAAGTTATAATACTAGTTTTATTCAAGAGTCAGGGATCTTCTCATACAGGGGAGTATGATGGGATGGGGACATTCTTTTTTGTTATTAAAATTTAGAAAACTTACATTTTTCATAAGAACATAAAACAATTAATATACCACTGCTTGGTGAGTCACCTCCTCTGAATTCAGGGGCTCCTCAAAGTGCCACAAGCTTAGGTACCAATACAATCTTAATATCATGTTAAAACAAGAACATATTTTTTTTTTCTTCTTTTGTTTCTTTTGTTTTGGGTAGCCCTGGTTTCAGTGCTTTTGTATTGAGGTTCTTTGTCTTTCTAGATAGCTTTCTTATTGGGGCCCACCATGACCCAAACCCATAAGACCACTTTAGGGCTGGTTCATTTTCATTATGAGAGAGATACAGATGAGGCACATTGATGAGTCCTGTGTAGAGATGTTCTAAGTTGGCAAACTTCACTCCATGAAATAATTCATAAAGTTTGCCACATTCGTAAAGTGCATATTGTTGACTTTGTGACATTTTTGGCAGGTGAACTGGCACTTTTTAAGGAGAAGTTATGCAAATTTGCTCGCAAAAGCTGCCACTTCACTTTAACTTCACCTGATTTCACCTGAAAAAGTGCAATTTCCTTGAGAAAACTCAATGCAAAGTGATAAAGTAGTGAAGTGGGCAATTCACAAATTTATTCACAAAGGTGAATGTCACAGTTTCGTCAGAACTTTGCCTTTGGAGCAAAACTGCACAACATCTCTAGTCCTGTTTAGGATGAAATGCATATCAGTGCCTTCTGTTCTCACCCTTTACTGACTGAGTGACAGGCACTTTGGCACCATGAGTTCCTGCAAAAATCTGAACCAGCCTAAACAGTCATGGTAATTTTCTGTTATTTCAGTTGGTCATTGCACTGTGTATGCCTATACCTTTATTTATTTATTTAGCTTTTGTTAACCGGGTAGGTACACTAGACAAGTTGCATGCCTATTTTCAGGAATGACTCGGGAGAGTACAACAGGTATTACAGACACATCATTACAGTGTAGCAGGTAGACAAGTACAATATTGTAACTTAGTACATCTGAGTCAACAAAACAACCAGGCAGTATAGGGATCATTATGTATGACAGACAATGGTAGAGTACATAATGAAAAAACATTAAGTACCATTGAACACATGTAGCATAGGCAAGTGCATGAGAAAGAGCTGGACCGAGATCAGCAACCAAGTCGATTCAGTATGTGTTCCAGGTAGAAGAATACCGTGGAGTTATGGTACTTAGGACGTAGTGCTAGGGAGGCTATGGGCACTCACAGCATGAGGCCAGCTTTAGGTGCCCCCACAGGGATTTCCGGAGACACTGATGGGAGGGGGTGGTGCGAACCTGATCAGGAAAGATGTTCCAGAGCCTAGGAGCCCATGCAGCGAAGTCCCTGTCCCCCATAAGGGTGCGGGTTGGGGGTGCTTTTAATATCCCTGGACCCTGGGACCTGAGAGGGTAGGAGGAGCAGTCAGCTGGAGAGAGGAGCTGGGCCAGCCCTGGGGGGGATCCAGTACTGATCACCTTGCTCATGAGGCACCCCAGGCCAAAGTTTAGGTGACTGGTCGGAGAAAGCCAACCTAGCTTATCATAGAGTTCACAATGATGGGTGAGGCAGGGGCGGCCAGGGCAAAACGGCAGATATTATTGTACGTCGTTTGCCACTGAGTGAGAAGGGCTTTCGAGGTACATGCAAATAGGTGGAGACCATAGCTGAGGGAAGGGAGTAGTACTACCCTAGCAAGAGCCAGACGAGCAGGAAGGGTTAGGTTGTATTTGGCCCTGTAGGCCAGTCCCAGTTTACAGGTCATGGCTCTGCAGACGTTGAGGATATGGCTCCCTAGGTCCAGCTGAGGGTCAAGCATCACCCTGAGGTATTTAAGAGAGGTCACAGTGTGAAGGGGAGTTCCATCTGCACATATGATCAAGAGAGGGGCTGGAGAGGCATGTATCTTGGCTGTTGAGCCAAATAGCATAGCCTGTGTTTTTTCAGGTTGAGGACCAACTTCTGTTGGGTTAGCCAATCCTGGATGTTTAAAAAGTCCTCAGATAGATGGAGATTGAGGGTGGCTGTATCCCGGGAGTGGGCCAGGAGGACCAGGTCGTCCGCATACAGGGTGACCCGACCCTACATTTGGTTACTACAGCAGGGAGTTGGTTAATAAAGAGAGAGAAGACCCTCTCCAGTGGCTCAACCATACACCAAATATGCATAGTAGCACCTGCTCATGTTCTAACTCATCTGATTAATATTATATTGTTGTATATTGTACTATTGTACATCATGTCATGCCTGTAAAAGGTGCCTTGGGCACCAGTGTAACTCACCCAGTCATCAAAATAAAAACAAACAAGCAAACAAAACAAACATATAGTCCATGATGTTTTGCATTATGGGATATGTGTGATTTTGTATTACATTATTTATTTATTTCTTTTAACTTTCTTTTTATCCCTCCTGTCTACCCGCTTCATCCACTCCTTCAGACCGGTCAAACCCATAGTCCACTGTCACATAGTCTGCCCCTAGAGTGCCAGGCTTCTCCATTGTCCCCCTTCCTCACCTTCATAGCAGAGCCTGCACAGTGTGGTCTGCCCATGGGTAGGTGACTGTGAGGCATAGATCAGTCATCATCTAGGACCGATGAGAGTTTTTTTCTGTTTTTCTCCCCTTTTCCTCTCCGATCCCCCTGAGGATGTCGGTATGCAGGACGAACGTCCAGACAGACAGTGTGATGACACACATCATTGTCAAGTGCCCATGACAACCTCCCCACTTTGACACCTAAGAGCCACCTATGCCCCGATGCCCGTGCTTCCACAGGCATAGGTGCGTCGGGTGCTTGTAAGCACCGCAGGAACCCACCCCAGAAGGAGGAGAGCATTCGTTGGGATGCTCAATCCTCCTTCCCCCTCTGACCCCTAATGACCTGAGTCAGTTACTGAACCCCGGTCACCGGCGTGGCACGTGGTGTGTTGTCCAGCGCCTCAACCCTCAGCGCCTCTGGGCTGGCTGCATTACATTATTTTGTATATGCATAGGAATGGAAGTAATGTATTTTTATATAGTGATTATACACAGATCTTGTTCATTTAAAAGCAACAAAACATGCATTGAAAATGACTCACCAAACAAACTTTGAAAACGATAATAACAGGGAGGGTAACAAAGTGAAAAGCAATCTTTTTATTTGGGCTGGCTGCATTGCTTAGAGGTTAGAATAACAAACTGTGAATAAGCTTGTTTCATCCAGCAGACCTGGATTTGAGTCCCACAACTTAAACTTGCATACTGTGTGACAGTGAACAAGTTATTTAACTGCCCTTTGCTCCCAGGACTCACCTGAAAATGATCCATTGCACAACATTGAACATTAGTCCATGACTCTATGGCATATCCATTTCACATGAAAAAAAAAATGTATTACTATTCCTTGCTATATCCCACCTCATATTTTCTGCCCTTCTACTACTCACTCTTATTGGCATAGTAAGGAATACAGGGACTCCAGTCTCTTTTTATAACTTTCCAAAGCATGCCCAAGATTAGCTATCATCTTTTCTATAAGCAATGTTTCAAAGGTTGTTGAATTCCATTCTTTAAATCATGGAATATCATTATCTAGCCATTGCTTCAAAATTACTTTTTAATTTATAGCAACAATCAGTGTCATGTGATTACCTGGGGTCCTACTAATTGAGCCAATCCTGGTCCCAGTAGGCAAAGCTGCATAGTAACAGTCCCTTGTAGGCCCAAGAGCTGGGCCAGTCTGTTTTTATTTCCTTCTACAGTGGCTGGGCTTTGCAGCAGTCCCATATGACACAATATGTTTTACAGTGCCCTTCTGCATCGTACATCGTGTGCAGATGTCTGAAGCAAGCTCCTTCATCTTGTGGACTCTTACAGGTGCATAGTACATATTAGTAGTGAATCTGAACTGCATGAGTTTAAGATTGTCAGACTTACACTGTAAGGTATGTATGCAGTGTGATCTACATGGTGTCTCTGGTCACTTGATTGGCCAGCTCTTGGAACTCAGACTGCCTGTACTAACAGTTTCCACAATTAGCAGAGGTAGCTATAGAGCATTGTGTCTTGTATAACAAGGATAATGCATGTCTTTGGTTAGTCAGCCTGGCTTTTTCAGATCAGACCCCGGATGAGCTGAGTTCCCATGAGTCTGGACCTAAGGATGAGCATAAAATGGGCTACATCTGTTAAACGGGGAATACAGTATTGGCCCTTAAGTTGATTCATCACTGAAAGATATTGAACAAGATAAGGATACTACAGTTCAGCATATATGCAAGAGATGTTAGCCATTTGCAAAAAGTTATCTACAATTGTTTTGTTACACATTTCAAAATTGGTATTTTTGCATATAGTTGTGCTCAGGCAGACAGCTGTTTTCTGCCCCAAACCTGTGGAACTGCTTTCTGGCAAGTACAGAAATGCCATCTGGGGTAGGTTTAAGATGTGGTGGTAGTTTTCATTATGGCACATTAAGGAATGATCCAAGGCTTTTTCCAGCCCAGTTACCGAGGTCTGCCTCTACTGATTTCCATTGGGGCATGTAGCTGCTAGTTTCTTAGGGCATTTGCCTACTGGTCCACCATAGCTATTGGCTAGAAAATATAGCTGGGTAGTGCATTTTGAAATCATGGAGTTACAAGTACCCTTGATGTTTCATGAGGGGAGTTTGTTGTGTACCTTTCTAAGGGTTTCCTCTCCCATTAGGAAAGTTGAAAGGGCAGTGCTTATGTATAAACCATGTGTTATGTATTATTTGAGTCATCATGCTCAAAAGCTATAAGATTCAAGGGAGCACACTCATTATTATGATATTTATTTTGGTCCACAGTGATAGGGGAAGGGTAGCCCACCTATAGATATCTGCCTTAATAACATTCACCAGGTTGCTTCAGTTTTTGTTCAACATAAGTTTTTTACTCCTCCCTACTGCAATATCAGATACAGTACATAATCCATAACAAATGGGAAGTTGGAAGGATTCACCAAAATGATGCTTTTCTGAGGAAAGAAATTCTTTATTAATCCACAAAGCACAAAGTTAAAAATCCAACCACCTGAATATTGTATCCAACAATCAACGTTCCTTCCTTCTTCCTCCACCTGCACCCTACATGTGATGTGATCACCTGATGTGTTTCACCAATCAGGGCTTTCTCAAAGGTGATCATGTCATAGTACTCTCTGGCCCAGATATTCAAACTGCGCCAGGCTGTGGCGCAAGCTTGGGCACAGCTCAACTGGGCTGCCCAAGGGTGTGGACTGGGTGATATTCAACGGAGCTGCGCCATGGCTAAGCAGTGTTGAATATTGTACCCTGGCCACCCCCAGTGTGCATGGTGCAGTGGCACTGCACCAGCGCAAGTGACCAGAGTGGAGCATGGGGATGCGTTAGTGCAAGTTCCATTGCACCATGCACAGCAACTGCAATATTCAAAGGTTGACATGCAAATGGGGCCATAATGTATGCAAGGTGCACATTGGGCCATTTGCATATGATTATGGCCCCATTTGCATGCAGGTGGGCTGATTCTCGATGACTTGCACCTGGCGCCCTGCCAGGCAGCAGCCGCGGGGGACCGATGCCCCCTGCAGCCCGATCGCGGGCATTTGTAGTAAACAAAAACTGTTTTGTCCTATATGCCTGGTGGTCCAGTGGACCGCTATCTGCCTGATTGCGGGCATCTGTAAAAAAAGAATAATCCGTCCTATATCCCTGGTGGTCCAGTGGACCGCTATCTGCCCCATCGCGGGCATCTGTAAAAAAAGAATAATTCGTCCTATATCCCTGGTGGTCCAGTGGACCGCTATCTGCCCTGATCGCGGGCATTTGCAAAAACTAATTCCAATATCCCTGGTGGTCTAGTGTCCCCCACCCACCCACTGAGCCCCACCCCGCTCCCCCCAGGTCATCCGGGGTGGGCAGCACCCCACCCGCCTGTGGCCGCTGACTGACACCTTGGTAGGGCTGCACGCCCATTGGTTCTGATGTGAGCCAATGGGCATGCAACCACCGTACTAGACATTCCAGATATGGAATGATTCATATCTGGAATGTATGAAACATAATGAGAACTCTGCGCTTAAGCTCACGCTGTGAACAATCATTGTCTGGCTAGTATCGGTGAGTAAATAGCGGGCGGCAAGCGAGTAAGTGCTACCGCTCGCCGGCTGACCTGGAAGGAGGCGGGGTAGGTGGGGCTCAGTGGGTGGGTAGGGGTACCACTAGACCACCGGATATGAGTAATTTTACAAATGCCGATCGCAAATGTGATCACTGGACTACCAGATATAGGACAGATTATTCTTTTTTACAGATGCCCGCAATGGGCAGATAGCGTCCACTGACCACCAGAGGATATAGGATATTCATCTTTTGTACAAATGCCCATGATCATGCATGGGGCACCGCCAGGTGCAGCTGGAACTCAGGTGGCCACCCACAGATGGCAGCTGCCGTGTTGCGCCCTGCACGCGGCAGCTCACCTGTGGGTGGCCATCAGTTGTTCCTTTTTTTTTTTTTTGGCATAACTTTGTGCTGGCACAGGTTGGGTTGCGCATGCATGGCTCTGCACATCCCAGGCTAAATATCGGGCTGTGCAGGTTATACATGGGCACACCCCCCCACCTGTGCCTGCATACATTACTGATGCTCTCCGGCACATCGGGATTTGTGCCGCACACTTTTCCCTTTTGAATATCACGCCGGGGCGCATCAGTGGGTTGCACATGGTGCAACACTGTTGCGCCATGTGCAACCCTTTTGAATATCTGGGCCAAAGTGCTTAAGTAAGAAAACGCTTAAAGGTGCAGTGTACATAAATACCATGAAGTGCATTAAGTTTCACTGTTCTCAACTGATGCTATGCTGTAAAGACCTTTTTCTAGACTCAGTTCATTAATGTACTGCACTATATATTGCTAACAGCATATTTTTTAAAATAGCAGCAGTTTTAAAGTGCAACTAAACACTTTATATAACTTCAGGTGTGCACTGTAAGACAAAAGCCAAAACACACAGTCCTGAAACTGTTACATGAAATGAATTAGTCTCAATGGTGCAGTGTGCATAAATGACATGAGTACAGTAAAATCCACTTAAACGGGACACCCCCATTGATAGCGAGATGTCCTGCTTAAGTGGGCATCTCAGTAAAATGAAGGGCCATTTTAATGACATTTTTGTGATGCCAACCCCCCAGAATACCTCTGAACAACACCACAGTAAAGAGGTTTGTGAAAATAAAACTTAAGGTTCATTAAACATCTTTAAAAATAATGGAAAATATTACTAATAGAACTGTAGTGCAGGAGTTTCAATCAAACTCAATGTCCTTTGTTTCAGAGGTTAGTGTTCACCTTCAGGGACAAATCCAGATCAGCTTTGTCAATGTTAAGCGAGGTCAGAAATTCCAAGTCATCAAGGTCCAGGAATAAATCCTTCGACATCTCAGATGGAGTCCATGTGTACGTAAGTAAATCCACAGCAGCTGAAGTGCCAGGCTTGGGTTTGAAAAAGTCAATAATGCTGCTTTGCTTTAACTCTTGAAGTGCGATTTTTGTTAGGTCAGCAGTTATGTCATGCAGTCAATCGCAGCAGGAGACCAGACCCCTTTGTTGGCACCACTTCATAGCAACAGCCAGTCTAGCCAGGGCTTCAGAAGTGGCCACTTGCTCACAGTCATCTTGGCAGTCAGCAAATTCGTCCTCATCGGACAAGTCACCACTTGCTGACTTTTTTGCAGTGAGCACTATTTCTGCATCACTCCGTGCTCCAACAGTGGGTTCCTCAGTGTCCATTTCTACAAAAGCAACAAAGGCACCCACATCCACAAATGGTGGGACCAGAACATCATGCAGAGGTGACACAGAGATGGAAGTTGATGGTTTCCCCACAGTGTCACTAGAAAAAGTGAAGCCTGCTTTTACATAGCAATTTTTATAGTTTTTTGATGCACAGAGCCCCAAGCCCTATTCAACATGTAGATTGCATCCAGTAAGTTAACACAGCATGCAAGCTCAGCTGCAAGATCGCCCTGGCCATCATCAATGGTTTTGACTATTTTGCTAGCTATAAGGAAACGATAATGGCTCTTAAGATTTTTTAATAACACCCATGTCCATTGGCTGCAAAATGCTCATAATGTTGGGGGGGGGGATAAAAGTTTAATGTTTTGAAGCTGCCATGTCAGCTCATGTGGGTGAGTTCTTCAATTATCAACTAGCAGCAGAATCTTGTGGCGGCTTCATATTAACTGAGACTCCCATGCCAGCAACCATTCTTGAAATATGCAAGAGGTCCTCAAAGCATTACAGGAAGATGTATATTGGACTGACAGGGTTTTCAAACCCATAGGCAAGCAGCATGGCTTCTTGTTTTTCCCTTTAACCTGTAGCCTTAACTTTTCTGTGCCTGATGCATTTGTACAGCAAAGGACCGATATACGGTCCTTTGCATTCTTCCCCCCCGTTTGCTCCTCGGTTCTCAAGGCATGACCACAGTCAGGAAATCTATGATAAAAAGCATTAAACACACCATTGGGGGAGTAAGAAAAGAGTAATCCAAGGAGAATGTCACAAATCCAATTCTCTGCAGCTGCTGAGTAGGCATCTTGTTTCTCGCCATGCTCCCTCTTAAGCACTATTTGGTGGCGGAGCTTCCATCTGGAAAGCCATCCATTGGTGGCTGCAAAGTCACTGTGCCCCATCTCAGCCAATAAAGCCATAGCTTTGTTTTTTAACATTGGCCCTGAGATGCGGGCACCCTTGGAAAGTGTATGATGGAAGTAAACATGCTGTCTTTTCCTTCCAGCTTTCTTTTTCATTATGGGTTAGTGTTAGCCCTCCACACCACAAGGATCAATTATTTGTTTTTACTAATCCTACCAGCCTGGCTTTTCGATATGTGGAATTGGGCTGCAACACTCAACAATGAAGCAGTGGGGTTCTGTAAGGCCTCAATAACCTGAACCCAATCAGCCAGGGGCAGCTCATTCTATGGCTGAGACATTTTCAAACTATAAGAACAGTATGCCGCCACTACAGTGACACTTGCACAATGAACCAGCCACAGTAAAAATCCAACCATGCCTAAATTGGCAGTGATGGGGGTTTTGCATTGAGACACTTTAGGGAAATGGGGGTTAAATATCTAACTCCACTGTCTGTGCAACGTGGAGTTAGATATCTATAATAGGGAGGTGCTGGGGGCACATCCACCCACATGGAGGGGTGCAGGAGGCATAACCCCCCACATTGTGTGTCAGGATGTTGCTAGTAGGTTCAGGGTCACATCATGGTCGGGGGTGTCGACGGGTTCCTGGCACTGTAGCGGACGATTTGATCAGGGTTGTCATGTCTGTGTCATGGATCCTATAAGAACGAAGGATTTTGGTAGCAATATAAAGGTAGCAATTAGTAACACTTAACAGTTGTACTGTAAGATCAAAGACTTGCTGGCACAAGTCATTCCAGCAAACTGAAGTTGCCTTAATTAATAGTCTCTTCAAAGTGAAACTGAAACTGGCATTTAACACTGGTCTTCATTGTTTGCAAGCCTAGTGTCCCACTTAAGTGACCATCTCACTTATCAGTGTCCCACTTAGCTGGCTTGGACTGTATTAAGTTTCACAGTTCTCAATTGGTATAATATTATAAAAAACACTCATCCAGTTATTAATTTCAATGCTTTGTCTAAAATCAGTTCAACAATGTATAGCACTATATATTTATAGCAGCATATTTTTGGTAGCAGCAGTTTTAAAGAGCAATTTTAACATTGTATATAGCTTTAGGCTTGCACTATAAGACATACACCAAGGCTCCTAGTCCTCATAAATAAAGCATGAAAATGGGTAGTCAAATCTGGTGGTCATAACCCAGAGGATTCCACTGGTTTCAAGGAAAATGGCCACATAAGGTTACTGGTGCATATCTGTAGGATAAAAAGTAAAAAAAAAACATTGTGTAAAGTTTGTAAATATCACATCTGATTAAACAATTAGACAATATACTATATACTGTACTTGTTGTTAGACGCATGGAACAGCCTTCCTGAGGAGGTTGTGGGGTCTAAAACTGTGGGAGAATTCAAGAATGCATGGGACAGACATAAGGCAATTTTTGTGGGGGGTGGGAAGAAATACTCTGTTGGTTAAATAGGATCTGCAGCTTATCCTCTAGGTAGGTAAATGGGCAGACTAGGTGGGCCAAGCGGTCCTTATCTGCCGTCAAAGTCTATGTTTCTATGTTTCAGTATGTACAGTTTTGCAGGATTCAATGGATAGCATTTAAAGTTATAGACTCATTTTGTTAAATTCATTTTTTTAAAAAAAGGCTTAATTTCGATCCTGCCATTAAGACTGTTTTTTTCCAGGCCAGAAAAAAGAAGACTGTGCTCTGTTCTATTCCTGCTCTTTAGAACATGTGTAGCTAATGCATGTTTCCTGTCCTCATTCTCTATAGCTCTAACATGCTCACCAATGCAAGATTAAAATGCTCATTTGGTTTTGCCTATATAATAGGCCCCACATTTACATTCTGCAAAAGAAATCAAACTATACATACCACGGGTCATAAAACCCCTGACATCATTTTATCTTCCTGTCTCTGGATTTCTAAAAGTTCTAGTGTGTTTCACTTGTGGACAGCGTTTACAATTGCCTCATTTTGTACTAAGATTGTCTCTGTGGGGGAGCCACATCCTAGTTCTTTCATCCAATGGCTGAACAGAATGAACTATAATGTCCTTAATACTTTTTCCTTTCTTGTTTACAGACCCATGGCCTTCTTGTTCAAAATATTTTAGGCCATGGTCTTGTAATGCAATATGCCAGCGTATTTTTATTATTTCTGACATTTGTTTTGATTGTGAAGTGTAAGTGCTACTAGGCATTGTGTTTCTGCCCCGTGCTTACTCTTTTTTCTGCTAGTAGTGTATCCCTAGGTGTGGTATCTACCAATTTGTTTGCATTTCTAGTGACATTCTACACATAACCTTTTTGTCTTTATCTATTGGTCAGTTCCTGGGCCCTTTCCTCATATAGTTCTTCACTATCACAGTTTCTTATAATTTTTGTATACTGACCCTTAGGAATTGCCTTGATGGTGTGATAGGGGTGGCCACTACTGGCCTATAATAGTGTATTCCTGTTGGTTGGTTTACAAAATAGGTCAGACTAAACCCCCCTTCCCCATCCTTTTGCATGACCAAATCTAAAAAGTTTATCTTTTGTATGTTGCTTGTTACTGAGAATTTTAAGTTCTGATTACTTTCCTCTAAATAGCTCACAAAATTGGCTAAAGGTTCTGTGTTGCCTTCCATATGAAAATAATATTGTCTATATATCTACTCCGCAGACTTAAGTGATGTAGAAATGGATTTTGTTCTCATCTTACATAATCATACTTCCACTTTGCCATAAGCAAGTTTGCATAGTTGGGGGCAAAACGTGCCCCATGGCTGTCCCTTTCTTTTGCAAGAAGTACTTGTTCTTATAAAAGAAGGCGTTACATTCCAAAATAAATTTTGCTAACTATAATACAACCTCGGTGTGAGGGTCCATTACTTCTCTGGTATCTAGAAAGAATTTAAGGGCATCCAGTCCCTCCTCATGAGGCATATTTTTATATAATGACGTTACATCAAGTGTACAGTAACTAAAAGATCATCCTCCTCTATACAAATATCTCCCAGTAAACGTAGTACTGCCCCTGTGTCTTTAAGATAAGATGGGGTGTTTCTTGCTAGTTCTGAAATATTAAAATCTACAAATTTTGCAAAGGATTCTGTTAATGAGTTATTCCCAAAAATGATCGGTCTCCCAGGTGGGTCCTGTAAGGACTTATGAATTTTTGGGAGACAGTAAAAACTGGCTTTTACAAGGAATTCAACCTTTAGATATTTGATAGTTTGCTCAGGTAATAGTGCATTTTCACTGAGGTAGGTCAAATATGCATCTATTTCTTTCTCAAATCCCATAGTGGGGTCATTATAAATTTTTTTGTAAAAATTATCATCCCTGAGTTATTTATAGACTTCCTTGTCATAGTCAGTAGAGTTCATAACAATAGCCCCCTCCTTTATGTGCCGCATTTATGGTTAGTTTTTCATTGAGGCCAAGCTGATTTAATGCATCTGATTCATCATTACTAAGGTTATGATAGAATCTGTTATCAGTCCATCTGTACAGCTTTTCAATGTTTCCCTCACAGCATTTTAAAAATGTCTGAAGTGCTGGAGTCATGGGAGGGCAAAAGGTTGACTGGGGTCTAAATGTCTCTGTATTACCTATTTCATTGTTAGGAATCCCACCTGTCACAGTTTCCACAGATATGGGGTCCATAGCCAGATCCTGTTTTCCGATTAAAAAAAGATTTTAGGCATAAGTTTCTCCCCATTTTGTTTAAATCCACTATGGTCTGAAAGGGTTCAAATTTCTTGGTGGGGCTTACGGAAAGGCCTTTAGTGAGAACTCTTCTCTCTACATCTGATAATGGATAGTCTGATAAGTTAATAACATTCAGTATTGTGTCCTCTCTCTCTGTTGTTATCCTCTCCAATTTCTTCCCCTGTTCCCTGGGCCTCTTCTTCCTCCTCTTTACACCTCCTCTGCTGCTTCTCTTCCTCCTGGGTTCTACTTGGTCACTCTCTGACTGTACCATGGAATGAATGGTGTGGGGTGGGTAGCACATGTCTCCTCCTCCTCTTCTTTGCCTAAAAAAAGTCAGTATCTTGATCATCCTTAGTGTTTGTGCACTGGATTTTATTTATAATTTTGCTGGTTACCTTTGTAACATTTGTTGTATGAACTACTGGTCCAGAACTAGTCCAATCAAAGATTCTTCCTTCCCTATAGTCCCTCTCATCCCTTTCAAATTTTTGTTTTTTAATGTTCCTTATCTTCTCATCATATCTTTTTACATTTTCAGTGAAATTATCCAGAAGCAGATCATATCGTGGGGAATGTTGGAATTTTTTAATTGCTTCTTCTTTATTATTAAGTCCCCCCCCCCCCACTTCTTTCTGAATTACTGCATTTTCAGTTAGTGACAGTTCCATATACTCTTTACTTGCTTTATGGCTTATTCTTTGCCATTTATCAATGAAGTCTCCCTGTTTGCTCCACAATTAGGTTGTTTGAGCATCCTCAGGCCTATAGGAACTCTCTTCACCTCTATGTATGCTTTTAGACAGATTTCTTCCCACTGCAGTCTCATCAATTTGTGGGTTGTTCATTCAAAATGTGTGAAAGCTTATTTAATGTTCACCAGTTATATTAAAGTGCTGGTGCTATCATTTAAAATATTTATATAATTAGTCACACTACCCATATGTCTGAGCACCAATTCTTTAAGGGAGTGGGAGTCCGGTTCATGCTGCACTTGCTGTGTGTCTGCAATAGGTAAAATATGTGTCCCTTGAATGTGTTTTTGCAGGAGAGCCTACTTAGACCAGTTAGAGCACCTTTTTTGTACACAGAACCTGTGCTGGTTGCAAAGTCAGTTCTTTAGTTGCAATGGAGGTGCAACCACACCAAGGGGTAGCAGTGCCATGATCTAAATAGAGTAAACAAAGTAGATCCATGCAGTCATGGTGGGACCTGCACTTGCCTAGGCTTTTAGGCTCATATGCTGTAACAAATAAGAAGTTGGAAGGACTTTCTTTTCTGAGGAAAGAAATTCTTTATTAATCCACAAAGTGCAAAGTTAAAAATCTAACCACATGAACGTTGTATCCAACAATCTAAGTTGCTTCCATCTTCCTCCACCTGCTCCCTATGTGCAATGTGATCACCTGACTCATTTCACCAATCAGAGCTTTCTCAAAGGTGATCACATCGTAGTACTCTCTGTGCTTAAGTAAGAAAACACTTAAAGGTGCAGTGTACATAAATAACATGAAGTGCATTAAGTTTCACTGTTCTCAGCTGAAACAATGTTGTAAAGACCTTTTTCCAGATTCAGTTCATCAATGTATTGCACTATAGATTGCTAGCAGCATATTTATTTTAAAAATAGCAACAGTTTTAATGTGCAACTAAACACTGTGGGCAGGATTTACAGAAAGGATGCACACAGCACATCCGAGATGTGCCGGGGCATCTCCAAGATGCACCCAAGGGCAATTCTGGCAGGGTGCCAATGCACCAGCACAACTCCAATGCACCAGAACATCCCCTATGCACCGCATACTGCCAGTAATGCTATGCTGCACATCTGGAGGGGCTGTGATGGGGGGCATGCCCATGCATACCGGGCACAACCCCATTCACAGCCCTATTCTGTGGCACAACCCTGGAGCAAGTCCAGGGATCTGCTACAGAAAGATAAGTCTAGAAAACCTAGACTTAAGTAGGTGGCCACCTTCAGGCAGGCTGCCGCACTGCAGGCAGCTGCACAGCAGCCCGGCCACCCTGGCAGTCCAGTGTGCCCCCCGCCCCCCAGCCCCTATGCGATGCCGATCCTGGTGGCATTAAACAAAATGTTGACCCCCCAGCCCCTGTACAAAGCTGCCCTGGTGGCATGAAAGAAAGGATGACACCCCACCCCCAGTCCCTGTACAATGCCATTCCTGGTGGCAGTACACAAATGTTCACCCCCCCAAGCCCCCATAAGATTTTGCTCCTGGCAGCGGTGAATGAAAGATGAACCCCCCTCCTAGCCCCAAGCCCTCAGTGAAGCCACCTTCTGTAGCGGTCAACTGGTGAAGCCATCTCCTCCCAAGTGCACCCAACCCACCCCAGCAGGGTCCCACTGTCTGCGAGCAGCTCAACCCATCCGCATACCGCCATGGCTGCCCACTGACAGAGTTGTCTGAGAATGACCGTGATCACACAGCATGAAACCAAACCCATGCTTCAGGCTGTACAATTGCTGTCATTCACATTGCTGGTGCGACCTGGAGGAGCAGTGGAACCTCAAGGTGATAAACTCAGTGCCCAGTTGGGCCGTGAAGTGTTCTTTCATCTCCAAGGAGGCTCTAGAGGTCCTGTGCATGTCACGTAGACCACTGAGTCCAAAGAGGAGGAAGAGAATAAAGAAATGCAAGAGATGGGCACTGCAGATGGCAGATTTTCTCTACAAGAAGCCCAGGGAGCTGCTGGCCAGGACCTCCAAGCTGGCGGCCCTTTGCACGCAAATGTCGGCTTTGCACTCCAAATCAGCTCCAAAATGTGCAAACTCCAGCTCATCACCCTCCAGCCTGCATCTGGATCTCATTAGTAGAGGCATGCCAAACTATTAAAACATTGGAACGGGACAAATGGGTATAATTTGGAAGGGAAAGGTGAACTGTTTTCCAGAATCTTCGGCAGCTACCCCCAAGCACTGCTAGAGCCCGCCATTGGTAGCCATGGGGCAACCAGGCCAGTGCAGCCTGTCCAGTGGTTTCAGAACAAGAAACATGACCAATGCACTGACCACAGGGCTGTGCAAGTTTCAGTCAGTGATCACAAAGCCACCTTGAGGTGTCAAGTCCAGGAATCGGGTATCAGGTTGAGGAAACTCGGGACTCACTGTGGCCCAAAGAGTGGACATAGTACATTGATGGGTTACTTCAGTGGTTCCGACTCTAGTCTGGACTTGAAGGATTTGGACTTCAGGTCAAATGGGTCCAGCTCAACAGTCCTCAGAAAAGGAGAATGGAGAGGAAGGGCATGGTGGTATGTGGGTGGGTTAAGCTGGCACCAGCAGTGGGACCCTGCTGGGGTGGGGGGAGAGGAGTGGGTTGGGAGCACTTGGGGGGATGGCTGCACCAGCTGACCACTGGCGGAGGTGGCTTTACTGAGGGCTTGGGGCTGGAGGGGGGGTTCATCTTTCATTCACCGCTGCCAGGAGTGGTATCGTATGGGGGCTCGAGGGGGGTCATCATTTCTGTTACTGCTGCCAGGAGCGGCATTGTACGGGGGCTGGAGGGGTCATCATTTCTTTTATCGCTACTGGAGCGGCATGTCTTGGGCTGGGGTTGGACCAGGGAGGGGTGGTGGCTACAGGTCGATGCATTCTGCTGGGGCATCCCTGCAGGCACAATGCAAATGGGGCTATAATGGCATGCTAATGGCCCCATTGCACCATGCATGCCTAATGGTCTCATTTGCATGCCACTGGCTGTGAATCGCATTTTTGGGTGCAGTGCATCCTGAGATGCCCTGCCCCAATGGTTTCACAACCTGACATGGGGGATGTGCTGGCACAGCCTGGGATGCTCTGGGGCATCCTGGGCTGGGCGCACCTGTGCTATTTACAGAGGGGATGCACTCGGGGCATCTCCCTGTGCCTCCTCTGTGAATCACTCAATATGCACTCAGTGCATCTCCCCAGTGCTGGGGCAGCCGAGATGCACTGAGTGCATCTTTTTTGTGAATCCTGCCCTGTATATAACTTCAAGTGTGTACTGTAAGACAAAAGCCAAGGCACGTATTCCTAAAAATGTTACATGAAATGAATTAGTCTTAAACACACAGTGTGCATAAATAACATAAGGAGTGTTAAGTTTCACAGTTCTCAGTTGGTATAATATTATAAAAAAAACTCATCCAGGTATTACTTTCAATGCTTTATCTAAAATTAATTCAACAATGTATAGCATTATATATTTCTAGCAGCATATCTTTGGTAGCAGCAGTTTTAAAGTGCAATTTTTTCAATAACAAGGAAGATACAAAAGATTAGCTTTTTAGATTTGGTCATACAAAAGGATGTGGGAAGGAGGCTTACTACTGACATATTTCATAAACCAACTGATAGGAATACATTATTACAGGCCAGTAGTAGCCACCCCATCACACCATCAAGGCAATTCCTAAGGGTCAATGTATAAGAATCAAAAGAAACTGTGGTAGTGAAGAACTGTATGAGGAAAGGGTCCAGAACTGACTGATAGATTAAAACAAATAGGTTATGCAGAGAATGTCATTAGAAATGCCAAAGAATTGGTAAATTTTTATTGAATTGTTTCTACAGGAAAGATGCACTCCCACTCCCAAGATAAATGCCACACCTAGGGATACACTACTAGCAGAAAACACAGTAAACACTGGACAGAAACACAATGCCTAGTAGTGCTTTGTTAGCGCTTGCATGACACAATTCTAAACAAATAGAAATAATAAAAAGTTACTGGCATATTGCATTACAAGACCGTGGCCTAAAAGATTTGAAACAAGAAAACCCTAGGTTTGTATACAGGAAAGTAAAAAGTATTAAGGACATTGTAGTTCTTTCTGTTTGGCCATTGGATGAAATACCTAGGATGAGGCTCCCTGCAGAGACAATCTTAATAAAAATGTGGCAATTGTTAATACTGCCCTCAAGTAAAACACACTAAAACTTTTACAAATCTGGTGACAGGAAGAGAAAATGATTTCAGGGGTTTTATGATCTGTGGTACCCATGGTTAGATTTATTTAGCAGAATGTAAATGTGGGGTCTATTACTGTATATAGGCAAAACAAAATGAGAATTTAAATCATGCATTGGTGAATGTGTTAGAGCTATAGAGAATGAGGACAGGAAATGTGCATTAGCTATACATGTTCTAAAGAGCAGGAATAGAACAGAACACAGTTTTTTTTTACTGGCCTGGAAAAAACAGTCTTACCAAGAAGAGGGGGAGATTATGATAACCTTCTCCTTAAAAGGGAACAGTTTTGAACACAATTGTTGCAGGGCATGAATGGGAAGGGGCCTGATGGCAGGATCAAAATTAAACCTTTTTTTAAAAAGTGAATTTAACAAAATGAGTCTATAACTTTAAATGCCATCCATTGCATCCTGCATAACTGTACATACTGTACTGTATATGTATATTGTATGTGATTGTTTAATCCGATGTGATATTTAGAAACTTTACATAATGGTGTTTTACTTTTCATCCTACAGATATGCACCAGTCACCTTTTGTGCCCATTTTCCTTGAAAACTGTGCAATCCACCGGGTTACCACCACCAAGTTTGACTACCCATTTTCATGCATTATATTTCAGGAGTAGGTGCCTTGTCGTATGTCTTATAGTGCATGCCTGAAGCTATATACAATGTTAAAATTTCACTTTAAAACTGCTGCTACCAAAAATATGCTGCTAGAAATATATAGTGCTATACATTGTTGAACTGATTTGAGATAAAGCATTGAAATTAATAACTGGGTGAGTGTTTTTTGTAATATTATACTAAATGAGAACCATGAAACTTAATATTCCTTATGTCATTTATGCACACTGTACCTTTAAGACTAATTTATTTCATTTAACATTTTCAAGACTACATTTTTATTAATTTATTTTATTTATTGAAATGTTTCATCAGGAAGGCACACTGAGCAACAAGTTGCTCATCTCCCTGTGTGACCTGGGGGGTGGGGGAACATAGGGAGAGTGATCAGAGATGTGGTACAATAACATTGTATAGCATAAAATTACATACAGATACACACAATACAAGTGAATAGACTGTACAGAGGGTAATAAAATAGTGGAATGCTAACAGTTTTGTACTAAGAAGCCGGATGATGAAACATTAGAAAATAATTACAGTAATTCAACCTTTGCAAAAGAATGCAAATATTAAATAACTCCTAGCTGATAGGAATGACCAAATGGACTAACTTGTTTTATAGCTAGATCATGTACTGGGGAATAACTCAGACAGTACAATGTCCTAAGTAAGCCCAAAGTACAGATAGTCTAGGTTCAGAATACATTTGGACAACCATGAAATAGGGCTGGGTAAGGAAATGGGGAGAGGAAGGAGGGTAATAAGAAGAGGTGGGGATTGGAGGATGGAGGCAAAGCAATGTTAACCTATCAGGTTATGAGTATGCAACCAGCAGGTGAATAGGGGTAGAAAAAGGTGGGGGTGTGAGATAGAAGGTTAAGTGGGAGGAGGGAGGCAGTGAGGGAAGAGGATGAGGGTGGAATTTGGAGGTGGGAGACTAACCAGTTCAAACCCCTTCAGGATGTTGAGAACCCAGCTATAGGATGAAGCAGGCATGGGAAAAGTGACGTTAGAGCCAACAGAGGAGGGACGTTGGAAGGAGTTAGAGCAGGAGGTAATGGATTATTAATAAGGGGGGGAGAGGACAAGGTATGACGTGCAGAAAATCCCTGGTATACCTGGGGGGCCGGGAGCTCTGTCAGGGGATAGGAAAGTCAAGATGGAGGAGAAGGGAAACAGAGATGGAAGTCCTGAATAAGAATGAAGGGGGACAGATCTGCCAGGGTCTGACCCCTCCCAGATGCTGAGTAACCCTGTCTACACTAGGTAGAGGTAAAGGGCATCAGGAAAGAAACTGGTAGTAGGTTGTAAGGGGGAGTATGCACAGAAGGGAAGCAGATAGTAGGTTGAGTGACTGATCCCTCCTAGATGCTGAGTGCCCTGCCTGCACAAGGCAGGCAATGATACAGCACATCAGGAAGAACACAGGAAGCAGGTAGTAGGCAGCTGGGGGGGAGATGGGAGGCAAGGAGGAGAAAGGTTAGGGTAAGGAGAGAAAGAAATTTGTAAGGGAGTGGAGAGGGAAAGGGGACTTGTAGATGAGTAAGAGGAGATATAAGAAGAGATATAATTAGAGTACAGGGAGGGTAGGGGAGTAAAGAAATTGTAAGGGAGTGGAGAGGGAAAAGGGGAATGGTAGAAGAGTAAAATGAGATATAATTAGAGTACAGGGAGGGTAGGGGAGGAATTAAGGTGGGTTGTAGCAGAAGCAGATAGAGGAGAGGTAGTTGTGTAAGGCTGTACTGAGGGAGTAGGTGGAGGAGGAGTGGCATATGTGAGGTGGGAGAGAGTTCCAGGCTTTGAGGAAGTGATAGGAGAAGGCAGACTGTGTGATGAGTGTGGAGTGGTGCGAGACCACCAGAGTACGAGTTACTGAAGATCTGAGGGAATGGTGAGGTTGCAGAGGGGTTGATAGAGAGGTGAGATGGTAAGGAAGTACTTCGCCCAACCACAGTGTAGAGGTGAATTTTGCACAGTGGGAGAGGCATCAGTTATCAACAATGGGAAAGGCCAGGGCATGATAGAGCTCGCAGTGTTGGGTCTGAGGAGGAGCATCAAGAGTGAAATGGCAGAAGGAGTTAAAGAGAGTTTTCAGTCTGGCCAGGGGAGGACTTGGGAGCAACACTATAGACTACATCACAGTAGTCGAAAATCGGGAGTATCATCTTCTGGACAAGTTTGCTTCTGGCTGTAGGAGGGATGCAACTATGGTTCCTGTACAAAGTGCCTAGCCTGGGGTGCAGTTGTTTCAGCATGGGATCAATATGACCAGAGAAGTTGAGGTGTTGGTCCAACCAGACACCAAGATATCTGTAAGAGGTAATGTCCTCCAGTGTAGTCCCATCCAGGGTGTGGAAGAAGGGAAGACTGGGCAGCCTTGAGAGTCTCTGCCTTGTGTCAAAGGTGGTAGCCCCCTTTTGCCCAACACCCTGACAGCGAAACACAGAAAAAGACCACTACAGTGACCGTCACTGCAATGGTCCATTTCCGTATTTCACTTTGCTCCAGTGTTCTGCCCCCTCCCTGGACCAACTCTGACCTGGAATTGAGAATCCTGAAGTCCAGGGGGTGCAGGGGCAGAGCCCCTCACATGGAGGGTGTGGGGGGCACAGCCCCCACAGAAAACACTGGGGGATTGGGCAGGCACAATTCCTGCATCGGTATTGTGCTGTCGCTGTGTGAGGTCAGCAGTTTTACTGTTGACTTAACTTGGTGCTTCCGTCAAAGGTCATGGAGACTGTCTTCTTGGCATTGAGGAAGAGCTGATGGGAGGCAAACCAGAGCTGAACTTGGTGGAAGTCATGCTGCAGAGTGGTAGCAACATCAGCTGTGCATTTGCTGGAGGAGTACAAAACTGTATCATCGGCATACTGTACATGTGAAGGGAGGAGTTAGGGGAACAGACTAGTGGAAAGTCATTTAGGAAGCTGGAGAATAGAATAGGGCCAAGCACTGAGCTCTGATGGACTCCATTGGTGATGGGGAAAGGAGGAGTGATGGAATCACAGACCTTGACCAACTGGGTTCTACCTGTGAGGTAGGCCCTGAACCAGTTGGTAACAGATGTAGACAGATCAGCTGTTGTGAGGGAGTCAATGAGGAGTGCATGGGATATTGTGTCAAATGCCTTGGCAAGATCAACAAAGATGACAGAGGTGATGAGGCCATTATCCATCCCAGTGAGGGTGGAGTCAGTGAGCCTGAGAAGGAAGGTGGTGGTGGAGTTATTTTTCCAAAAACCAGATTGGAACTGGGTGAAAAAGGAGGAGTTGGTGAAGAAGGAGGTTAGTTGGGAGAGAACCAAATATGCTTGAAGTTTAGTGAGAGTCAGGAGGAGTAAGAGAGGGTGAAAGTTGGTAGGAGAAGACAGATCACCACTCTTGGGTGGGGAAGGACCACTAAGTGTTTCCAGGAGGAGGGGATGGAAGAGGATGAAAAGGAGAGGTTGAGGATGAGAGATAGTGGGATTGCTATAGCGGGGCAGAGATGAACAAGAGCTTGGGGTCAATATCATCTGGCGATGCATCTTTAGATGGGTTTAGCAAGAGCAAAGCAGTTAGTGTTTCATCAGGGGAGACAGCTGTGAAGGAGAAAGGTGGGGGTGGGAGAGGGTGGTTGGGTGCCAGAGTTGGGGGAAGGAAGAGTTGGGGGAAGATGGGATGGATTTTAGGAGGACGGAGGCACATGTGGTGTAATAGGAGTTAAATTCCTTAGCCACTAGGGAGGGGTCAGAGACCAAGGACTTGTTAATGTTTATCATGGGGGGAGAGAGATGAGTAGGGGGGAAAGAGTGCTTGGACCACCTTATAGAATTTAGAGGGTGAGTTGATATTTGTGAGGAAGGCAGATCTAAAATACTATGATTTGGCTAGCCTGGTAGCTTTGATACATGTATTTCATAGTCTGTGGAAGGTTGTGTAGTCTGTAGGGAGCTGGGAGACCTAATGCTTTTTCCAGGCTTTTTCCTACACCCTGAGACAGGCTAACAGTTCAGGCGTGACCCAGTGGAGGTGGTTTCCGCTAACTCTTGTTTGTTTGAGAGGAGCATAAGAATTCCATATTGCTAGGAATTTGGCTTTAAAAAATGCAAGAGTATGGTCAACAGATGAGGCAGAGGTGAGGGGGACCAATCGGAGAAGGCAAGGTCTTGTAGTAGAGGATCAAGATCCAAGGAATTGTAGGATCGAAGTTGTAATATTTTGTGAGGGAGTTTGGGCCTGTGAATCTTCCTTACAAGGAAGATAGGGTGGTGGTCGCTGAAGGCATCAGGGAGGATATCAGATTTGGTAACTCTGTGGGGGTGGGAGGTGAGTGCCCATTCAATCAGAGAATGGTTTTGAGTTTTGTGGTTTAGGCAGATGGGTTCTTTGATCAGTTAGACAAGGTTTAGGTCTGAAATGTCATTATGTATTTTAGATATGGATGGAGACAGCCAGTTAAAATTGAAGTCTCTTAGTATGAATAATTTCCCTGAGTGGGAGAGGGAAGTTAAGGTTGTTACAGTTCCGTGGTGGCTGTTGGTTGTATGCCCAGACAGCAGTAGGTGCCTGCGATAAATAATGGGACGGCGATTTTGAAGACAATAGCCTCATAGGAAGCAGGGAGTGAGGCTGTGAAAATGGTGGAGTAATTTAGTGAGGACAGGATGTAAATAGCTACTCCACCACCTCTGGTGGGCCTGTCCTGATGAGCGATGGCGTAGCCTTGGATAGAGATAGAGTGGTCAGAGATCTTATTGTTGAGCCATGTTTCAGTTATGATAAGTAGATCTGGTTTAAGAGAGACTATCAAAGTTTGCAGTAGACCAGTCTTAGAAATAAGACTGCAGATATTTAGATGCATGATTTTCAGACCATTTGGGAGGGTGGGGGGTTGGGAGTTAGTCACATAGGTAAAGGAGGGGGCAAGGGGAGAGTTCAAGGCATTTGGCCCAGGGTTAGGGTGGATGTTGCCCAATGAGAGTAGGAGAAGAGCAATTATGAGGAAGTTGAGCTTAGGGGATTTGAGATGGGGGTAGGGTTTATTAGAAGGTGGACGTGAGGTGGAGCAGAGTGAGGAGGAGATTAGGAGGTGAAGGAAAGCGAAGTGGCTGGGAACTGAGAAGAAGTTCCCAGCCATTGGTTGGTCGGAGTAGTGTGACCAGAGTTCAAAAGTGGGGATAGGTGTTATAGCAAGAATAGGGGTGTAGGTTGAGAGGGGTGAAGGGCGTAACCAGATTTTTAGGCTGGGTAGGTTGGCATACAGGGATAGGCAGAATGAAAATGAGAAACAGGAGGAGTGGGGCAGAGGAGTGTGGAGAAGGCATTTTGGGTAGCAGCTGGGAGGTCATAATAAGGAAATGGAAAAAGAATTGAACAGGAAAATTAGGGTGGCTAAAGCATATCAGAATAGAAAGCGAAGGGATGTATATAATGGCTGAATGAGGCCCTCTAGTAGGTAGATGTTATAGCTTACAGATAAGAAACTTGGTACTTAATTCACAAGGGGACAAACCATGTGACTTAGTATAACTATTTAACTAAGTATACAGATAGGGTGGCTGGACTTGGGAGAGGGTGGGGAGCTGGCACACAGCACCGGCAAGAGTGCGTGGAGTTAAAAACAGGCTTTTCATGTTAAAAAATCATGCAGAAATTAGATTTAGGCAGAGAGCTCTAGTAGAGAAAGGGCACAGCCATTGGCATGCAACACATGAGGAGGAGCAGCCAATCAGTGGATAGCAGGTAGAAGGCACTGGAATTTGAGCCTTGGCTCAGAATACCATATCTCTTATCTGCAAGCTATACCATCTACCCACTAGAGGGCCTCATTCAGCCATTATATACATTCCTTCACTCTCTATTATGGTGTGCATCAGAAAAGCTTGCCTGCTTCTGTTGGAGGCTAAGAAACTTGCTATACTGCAGAGAACAAACTAGAATGCATTTGAGGAACTGGGAACCTGGTAAGACATAATATTGTTGGGGACTTGTTAGGAAGGTAAGCTACACTTTCTACAGAAAGTTTAATTTTTTCCTTATTGGCATTAAGAAGAGAATTGCAGGATTCCATTAAAGTGTAGTAATGTTATAACCAGAGGGGGTGAAATACAACTGAAGTTGCTTGATTCCTGTGCTAGAGACCTAGGATTTGGAAGGATATTTGTGCAACATTTTAAAAGTGTCCTGCTGGCTGAGCAGTGAGTTTATCCTTGGTTTCAGATAAGGGTTTGTGTATTAGAATCAGACATAGCAAAGTGTCTACACTGAAAGGCCTGCTTACATCACAGGTGTCACTAGTCAATCAATTGATTCTGGGCAGGGTTTTTATCACTGAGCTGTCTTAGGTAAACTACACAGTGAGAAGCAAGTCAGAAAAGACTTGCTTGCTTCTGTTGGAGGCTGAGAAACGTGTTACACTGCAGAGAACAAACTAGAATGCATTTGAGGAACTGGGAACCTGGTAAGACATAATATTGTTGGGGACTTGTTAGGAAGGTAAACTACGCTTTCTACAGAAAGTTTCATTTTTTCTTATTGGCATTAAGAAGAGAATTGCAGGATTCCATTAAAGTGTAGTAATTTTATAACCAGAGGGGGTGAAATACAACTGAAGTTGCTTGATTCCTGTGCTAGAGACCTAGGATTTGGAAGGATATTTGTGCAACATTTTAGAAGTGTCCTGCTGGCTGAGCAGTGAGTTCATTTTTATTCCTGGACTCATTACAGTGGTTTGTGTAGGAGCAGTGGTCTAGTAAATTGTGGTGTTGGTTGACTTACTATAAAGGGCAGTACTCACCAGGGTGGTGGATCATTGGTGTATTTGATTGTTTCTAACAGTCTTCAGTGGTTGTGGCCTACCCACCCACCCTTCCTCTCACCCTGCCCACTCCAGGCATGGCATTTCATTTGTAGCCAAGGTTCTGACTTCACTTCCTCAAAAGGTCTTGGGGCAGAACTGTCATATTCTTAATAACCCAGCACAGTGCATAACGGGTAAGTACACACCAAAAAAACAAAAAAACAAACAAACAAAAAATATTTTATATATTACTCATTGTATATTATAAGGAAGAGAGACATGTGGGGAGTGGTGCAATGCACTGGCTGTGGGGCAGCAGTTTTCTGGGGGACATTCTTGAACCTGCATTGCTGCCTTATTTGAAGGCAACTTTTAGCTCTGAGGGAGGAGGTTGCCCACCTCTAGGCTGAACTGGCAAGGACTAAGGAGGCCTCCCCACCCAAAGAGCACCAGTTCCACAACCACTGCCTCAGAGGTTGCCATGTGTGAAGAGCAGCTGGATTCACAGTAGGTTCTGGGAGGGTGAGGGTGGTGGAACAGAGGCGTAGCCCCTGAGTTGTACCTCTACACAAATCATATGTCAGTCTGGCAAATCAAGGTTCCTTTATGATGACACCCTCAGTGGAGACCAAGAAGATGCTGGGGACATCCACAAGGAGACCCACAAAAAGAGTAGCAAAAGGGCACCACAGGGAAGAAAACAGCTTCTGATAGTGTACTCAATTGTTAGGGGTGTAGACCCAGGGAAGGGAGAGGAGGAAGTAAGGTGCCTGCCTGGTGCCATGGCTTGAGGGACAGGAAGCAAATCCTCAGGATTGCAGAAGCTGCATCACAGGAGAGGAACTAGATATCATTGTCCACCTCAGGACAAATGACCTAGCTAGGCATGAGATCAGTGCAGTGCAGGATGAATTTGTGGAGTGTGGGAGGGCCTCAGACGGGTAGCAAGCACGGTATTCTTCTCCAGAGGTGCTGCCAGTCTATGGCAGGGGCAGGGGTGAGGCTAGTACTGCACCATGCAGTTTAATGAATGGTTGCAAAACTGGTGCAGTGCACAGGGCTTTTTCACTGAGGACTGGGGTCCACCTTAGAGATGAAGGTCTATAGTGGCATGATGGGGTCTGCATGTCCAGGAGGAAACAAGCTCATGGTGACAGGTTTAAGGCTTCCTTAGCAGCTTTTAAACTAGCCAGAGAGAGGTGCTGATAGGAAACAGGAAGGATTCAAGCCTCCCCAAAAACATGGCAGGTAGTAGGTTAAATACTGAGGTGGTGTAGAGTTTGGACAGAAAAAGGTGACAGGGTAAATGGTAATAGACAAGGGCAATAAGATCAGGATAGGTAAAAAACAGATAAAGCTGAACATTAAATTGAGGGCAATGGAGTACCAATGCCCATAGTCTGTGAAACAAGCTTCCAGAGCTAGTAGACCTGATGGAAGAGGAACACTTGGATATTGTGGCAGTCACAGAAACATGGTACATGGAGAACCATGACTGGGATGTCCAACATACCAGGGTACACAATCTACAGAAGGACAGGAGGGTAAAGGAGGTGGAGTAGCTCTCTACATAAGAAAAGAGATCAAAGCTACAGAACTAAAAGCAAAGAGGGAGGACAAGAGGCACTTGTCACCTTGGAGACAGGAATGGCATCACAATCCGCACAGGGTTGTATACAGACCCGTCTCAAGGGGAGGAAAATGGACAAGAAATGATAGATGGCATTCCCAAAATGGCTGAAAAGCAGAGATACTGCTGATGGGGACCTGAATATACCAGATGTTAACTGGATGACATGGACTGCAGCCACATCCAAGAGGGTAATTCTCAATGCCCTCAAAATCGGGGCATGCTCTTAGACAGCTAGTGGTGGAACCCACTTGGTAGGAGCACATTAGACCTGGTACTCTCAAATGGAGAGAGGATCACAAATTTAGAAGTCAGTAGACATCTGGAAAGATGAGACCACTACACAGTGTGCTTCACAATGAACATAACCATGGAGACAAGCCATACAAAGACAAGGATACTGCACTTTAGAAGGGCTGACTTTGGCATAATGGGTGAATATCTGAGGAATGCATTAGCAAATGGCCAGAAAGGAAGGGTGGAAGAACAATGGAGAAAAATCAAAACTGCCATAATGGAGGTAACAAGCCTTTGTGTGAAACAAAAAAGAAAACAAAGTGGAATAAAAAACACTATGGTTCTCAAAAAGGTGTCAGGGAAGGTTAAGAAGAAGGCTGCATTCAGAAGTATAAGGAATCACAGAAGGAGCACGACAGGGAACTGTATCTATTAAAGCAGAAAGAAGTGGAGAAGGCAGTCAGAAAAACAAAGGCCCAAACTGAGGAAAAGATAGCCAACTCAGTTAAGAAGGGGGATAAAACCTTTTATACTGTAGGTACATTAGGGAGCATAGAAAGGTTAAGGGAGGGATAGTGAAGATTAATAAAGGAGAGGGGAGGTGGACAGAGGGAGACATTGAAAAGCTAGAGATACTGAATAAATACTTTTGCTCAGTATTCACAAAAGAAGAAGAGAAGAAATTACCTAAACCAAACAATAGAAGCGCTCTGGGTAGTGGGGTTGACGCCAGTCCATTTACAGAAGAAAGAGTCCTTAAAGAACTCCTAAAACTCAAGGAGGACAAAGCAATGGGCCTGATGGGATTCACACTAGAAACCTAAGAGCTAAGGGAGGACCTAGTGACACACTAACCACTTTTGACAAATCATGGGAAGATGGGTGGTACCTAAGGACTGGAGCAGGGCAGATGGGATTCCTCTTCACAAAAGTGGGCAAGGCAGAAGCAGGAAACTACAGACCTGTTAGTTTGACCTCAGTGGTGGGGAAATGATGGAATCACTTCTGAAAGAAAGAATTGTTCAGTACCTAGAGGCCAGCAGGGCACAGGACCCAAAGCAGCATGGATCTCACAGCAGGAGGGTCATGTCAGACGAATCTAATCGATTTCTTTGACTGGGTGACCAAAGTAATAGATCAGGAGGGGCTGTGGATGTGCCTACCTAGACATTAGCAAGGCATTTGACACAGTCCCGCATAAAGATTAATAATCAAGTTAGCCAGCCTGGGAGTGGGTCCCAGGGTGGTAACCTAGATGAAAACTGGCTGCACAACAGGACACAGAAGGTAATAGTGAATGGAACAGAATCTGAAGAAAGGGGGGTTACTAGCGGAGTATCTCTGGGCTCAGTACTGGGTCCAGTCCTCTTTAACGTCTTTATAGGTGACATTGCAGAGGGTCTGGAAGGAAAGGTATGCCTCTTTGCAGATGATACAAAGATCTGTAAGAGAGTTTATACACAAGGGGGGGTAGAAAGGATGAGAAGGGACTTGGCAAGGTTGGAGGAATGGTCAGACATATGGCAACTTAGATTCAATGCAAAGAAGTGCAAAGTAATGCACCTGGAAAATAAGATCCAGGAGAAGAGTACACAATAGCAGGAGGTACTAATGACAACAATAATGGAAAGGGATCTGGGTGTAGTCATATCAGATGACCTAAAGGTGGGTAAGCATGTGAGAAGTCAGTAAGGAGAGCCAGGGGGATACTGGGATGCATAGGGAGGGGCATCACAAGTAGAAAAAGGGAAGTGGTTATCCCTCTGTACAGACAGTTGGTGAGACCCCATCTGGAGTACTAGCGCAGTTTGGGAGACCTCATCTACGAGGACATAGACAGGATGGAAGCTGTCCAGAGGAGGGCAACTAAAATGGTGCAGGGTCTACATCAGAAACCATATGAAGAGAGACTGAGAGAGCTTTAATATGTATACCTTGATGAAAGGAGGGATGGGGGACATGATAGAAACTTTTAAGTACCTCAAGGGAATCAACAAAGTCCAGGAGGGTAGCATCTTTCAGAAAAAGAGATGTGTAAGAACAAGGGGGCACAATTTAAAGTTAGAGGGGGGACGGCTCAGGGGTAATGTGAGGAAATTATTTTTCATGGAGAGAGTGGTGGACACATGGAACCGCCTTTCTGGAGCAGTTGTGGGGTCTAAAACAGTAGGTGAATTCAAACATGCATGGGACAGACATAAGGCAATTATAGTGGGGGGTTGCAGGAAGTAGGCTGTTGGTTAACTAGAATCTGCAGCTTATCCAATAGGTAGGGAAATTGGCAGACTGGGTGGGTCAAGTGGTCCTTATCTGCCATCAAATTATATGTTTCTGTGTTTCTATGTTATCTTGGCTGGAAGCAGGCACAGCAGTGATGGCAGAGTGGCAGCTGAGTCACCCCACTGCACCGCTTCAGGAGCAGAGTTGCTGCCCTTGTCAGGGGGGTATGCTAGAGGGAGAAAATCAAGTGAGAAGGCTGGTCAATACAGGCTGAAAGAATTGGCTAAATTGGTTATTGGGGTTGGTAAACAATAGGGACTGAGAGGTTAGAGTAAAGGGGGATGCAAGAAATTAGAGGAGGGCAAGGCAGCCTAGACGGAGGGGGGGTGGTAAGCAGGCTTTTTGTCATGGAATGCACCCTGAAGTTATATGTAATGTTTAGTTTCACTTTAAATCTGCTGCTAGTTAAAATAAATTGCTGCTAGCAATATATAGTGCAATACATTGATGAACTGAATCTAGAAAAAGGTCTTTATAACATAGTATCAGTGGAGAACAGTGAAACGTAATGCACTGCATGTTATTTATGCGCATTGCATCTTTAATTGTTTTCTTACTTAAGCACAGAGAATACTATGAAGTGATCACCTTTGAGAAAGCTCTGATTGGCGAACTGTATCAGGTGATCACGTCGCATGCAGGAATCGGGTGGAGGAAGAAGAAAGCAACTTGGATTGTTGGATACATCATTCATGTGATTGGATTTTTAACTTTGCGCTTTGTGGATTACTAAAGAATTACTTTCCTCAGAAAATCAGCATCTTGGTGATTCCTTCCAACTTCCTATTTGTTACAGCATATGAGCCTAAAAGCCTAGGCAGGTGCCAGTCCCACCATGGCTGCACGGACCTACTTTATTTTCTCTATATAGATCGTGGCACTGCTACCCCTTGGTGCAGTTGCACCTCCATTGCAACTACAGTAAGTAATGAAGTCTGGAACCCAGGTTTCACCCCACAGTATAATGCTAGAGTTTGGTGCTAATTTATTTAAAGGCATAATGTTTATTTTTTGATAGGTTGCACTTGTAACCTGTCAATTGTCCAAATGCTTAGGGATTTTAGAAGTGCAGGAATAGATACTTCTGAGTTATCGATTTGCAGGAGCATATCAGCAACAGAGGTAAACATTTTGTAGTGTTGTCCCCAGACTTGTTTCCTCCTCACCATATCTTTAAGTGTTCTTCCAGTCAGAGATAACAGGTATAATTTGAATAAATAGGGTTGAAGCAGACATCCCTGCCTGATTCCCTTCTGAAGTAAAAATGATTTAGACTGAACCCTGTTACCTTCTATTTTTGCTGTAGGGTGGGAGTAAAGATGTTTGATATAGTCTATTAAGGTTTCATGGAATCCAAACTCCTAAAACATGCAAAAACATAACTTCCATGAGACCCTGCCAAATTTGTTCTCTGTGTTCAGAGTCAACAGTATCACTGGTATTTTAAAGTCCCTGGATGCAGAGCAAATGTGTAACGGTTTGAGCATGTGATCCTTGGATAGCCTAGTCTGCATGAACCTCACTTGCCTGTGCCCAGTAAATGGCACCCTGACCTTTCCAAGACATGTAACTAGAATTTTGGACAAACCTTTTATATTTAGATTGAGGAGCGAAAAGGTTTAAAGTTATTGAGATAGGTCTGGTATTTCCTGGATTGGGCAAGAGGGTAATAAAAGCCCTTGATGTCTAGGATCAAGATTTCTCTCTGAGAATGCCTTATGAGATAGTGTAGCCATGTGTGGGCTAATTTCTCCTTTCTGATCATTCAAAGTTAGGGGAGAATCCATCCATCTCAGAAACATTGTCTAGGGTCAGGCTTTGTATAGCTGATTTAATTACACCATCAGTTATGACTCCCCACCCCCAGTATATCTGCCTGCTTTAAAGACAGTTTTGGGAGATTGACTGCCCTAAGGAAGGCCTTCGAATTCTCAGGAGGGGTAAGGGTTCTGCTATATAGATTTTCTTATACTAAACTTCAAAATGACTAAAACAGTAGATGGTTTACTCAGAGATTAGTGTCACAGTGGAGTGCCTTACCAGAATCAATTGTTCATACTAATACCATGGATCAGTTTAAAAGGGCACTTGATGAATATATGGGAAACAAAAGGATCCCATTTTACCACTGCTATGTGGTGAGTTGCAAAAGGCTGAAGCCAATTAACTTGGTCCCTTATTCTATAATTCCAACCACTAAAGGCCTCAGCAATTCTCCTCAGTTTCTGTAGTAAGGGACTCTGGCCTGTCCACTGGAACAGCAGTAGTGCTATTGCTAATGCTGCTGGCAAGCTGTATTTGGCAATGAGTGGGGCTGTTGGGGCAGCCAGGGGGAGGAAGACTGAATGTCCCAGAGTATGTTCTGTTCTTTCAGGGAGGGAGAGTTCTCACTGCCATTGCTATACTTCCACCTTGATGACCACAGGTGATGGTGCAGTAGGCAGTGAGTGTGGGAGGGCAGACCTCATGCAATGCTTTCATAAAGCACATGCTTCTGATTGTGCTCCAAGTATGCCGATGTCCCAGGGGAAGGAAATACAAGGGTTAAATGCCTACCTTGAGCACAATGACCTGGGATAGCTTGAGACCCAACCTGACCACTGCTCATTCCGAGGGAAACACAGACAACCTTGATCTCCATGGCTTGTAGATGGCAACGGGTTGGGTCTAACTTGGCTGGACTCTGCTGCAAAGGGGAAATCTTGTGGAGTTGTAATCCCTTAGAGATAAGTGACAGAGATATCATTGGGTGGTGCTGTACCAAACCTGGAGATGGGGATCTTGGGTGTGATATAAAATGTAAAGTAAAAAAAAAACAGGTAAGGGGATCTTCTGGTCCTACTTGACTGCCGTTATCACTCTCTTTCCTGCTACTGTCTGCAGAGGGCCAAACACTACCTTCCCTTCTCTTCCTTGTCAACATACTTTAGGTTTGCTCAAAATATGACCTGTTCCATCCCTTCTCTGGGAAGTCCCCATAACTGACTCTGTCAGTATTACGTTCTGAGTCAATGGGCCTCTAGAGATTCACCTGACAAGTTCTATTTCTGATCCATTATATTCTGCAGGAGGTGGGTGCTTGCCTCCTCTCTTTTCCTTTTTATCTTATTAACTCCCTACTGATTGTACATAGAAAGGCTTTCCAGAGATGATGATGTATACGGACCACGTGTCTGTTCTTTTCAAAGAAGTAACTGCTCATTTTTTTCATTTTAATACACCATTCATCTCTTAGGAAGTAATCATTTGTCCTCCATACTTTGTCTCTAACAGAATTACAATGGAACTTATGCTTGTGATATACAGGTGCGTGGTTCAAGACTAACAGTGACAGGATATCACATACTTGTAATCTCTCATGGAGTTCTGAGTTAGTGAAGAAGTAGTCCAGTCTGGAAGATGAATCATGTGCAGCTGAGTAGAAGGTATATTCCCAGGAATTGCGATGAAGAATTCTCAATGGTTCTACCAGCTGCAGGGTGTCTTGCAACTCTTGCTAGGCTCTTTGTGCTAGTGACATACCTTTCCTATTGGTCATCACTTCCAATCTGCCACCTCCAACTACAGCCTACAGGCTGAGAGCCTCTTCTACAAGACAACAGTGGCAGGGACCACAACAGCAGCAATGCATAAGGTAAGGGGTAGGAGAAGGACTTTTTCCTGGACTGAGGGAAGTTATATTGTTAAGTATTGATGCAGAGTCAGAGCTGAAATCAGAATAAGAACCTCTGGTTCCATTTCTATGACTTAATTGAAGGCAGAGCAGAATCAGATTTGGAATAACTGTAGAATCTCCAAGATTCCAACTCCATTCCAATGTAATGGATTTCTTTTTTTCTATTATTTGTTTTTGCTTCTGGTAGAATGGCAGGTGGTTCCAGTCCCTCCCTCAGAGAGACTCAATCTCCAGCTCTCCATTTCCCACCCAACTTCCCCTACAATCTCCCATGGGTTCCCCTATGACAGGGCCAAGGTGAAGGGGTGCCGGATTTCCACCACCCCTGAAGTGAAATCCAGATGACCTGGGAGCCAGGACAGGCACAGGAGAGCCATCACAGAGCCTGCCAGCTCCCTTTTCCACCACTTTTTCTCTCTGCACCTCCTTCCTGTTAACAGTGTATGTCGGTAATGTGCCTCCAGACTTGCATCTCTACTGGCCACCACCAGAGGGAGATCGATGAACGGGACAGCAATCCCTCCCTCCCCGAGAGAGGAGAGCAGTTCTCTAGATGCTCAATCCTGTCTCTCTCCTGCTGACCCCCAGTGGCCAAGGCTCATTCCTAAACCCAGGTTGCTGGTGTGGTGCGAAGTATGACATCCAGTGCCTCAACCCTCAGCATCACTGGGCTGGCTCAACATAATGGATTTCATGGAGTCCAAGCATACCTAGTTATAGTGCTCTGTCAGAATTTGTAGGACACGTGTATTTGCAGCTAGATGGGTTAGAAGCATATTGAAGAACTGGGGAACATCTCTTCTAGAAGCATAAATACAACACAAAAAGTACTTCTGCCATCCCTAGAACTCCTCATATAATAATGTACCCCCCCCCCGGTCAATAATCTCAAATATTAATTGTAATGGGGTATTTCTGGAAAACACCATTTGCTTATTCTTACTATCCATGGCAAAAACCTGCCTATCCACTTTCTGTACCATAAGGTGGCCTGATCTGTCCTTGTATGTGTCCCCAGCAGGGAACGTACAGTGTCTTCCACAGTTATTAAATGTCACAAAATCTGGTATCACTTTTCTTTAGATTGAGCCACCCTAATGTTCCACATAATGAATTATGAAGTGTAAGCTGACATTCTAGTTTTGAGATAGATGTGGCACTTTAATACTCAAATTAAACCTTCCACACACTTAGATCCAAGTATAAGCCTTTCTTCTAGAAGGATGGATTAGAGCTCTCTCTCACTCCTAAACTCACCTTTCTTAAATTTTGAAACTCTAATCCTTTTATGTTGATTGTGTTACCCCATGCTGTACATCCATCCACCCTCTCCTGGTTTAAGGACAATCATTTGTTACCATGCCTGTTGTTCAGATCTTGGTGTACCTGAATGGATAAACAACCATGTGGCAGAAACATACTGTATACAATTGCAACATGCAGAAACAAGATTTAACCATGAACATTACCAGACAAAGGGAATAAAGAACTAACTAAGACACACCAACAATGTAAGATTAACAAGACCTGCAGCCCACAAGGGTGGAGGCAGGAGAAGGTGAGTTAATACACCATGCCAAACCAATGTGATCAACTTCTTTGACTGGGTTACGATGGCAGTGGACAAGGGACAGGCAGTAGACTTATTGTTTTTGGACTTTAACAAAGCCTTTGACTCATTTCCCCATAGGAGGATGATTAAAAGTTGGAGGACCTAAGGAAAGAAATAAACTGACAAGATGGGTGGGACATTGATTTGGAGGGGGAGGACCCAAAGTATGGTGCTGGGATGGGAAATTGCAGAGATGAGAGAGGTCAACAGTGGAGTAACCCAGGTGTCAGTGCTTAGTCCAGTGCTGTTCAGCATGTTCATAAATGACACTGGGATGGCTTAAAAGGAAAAAGCTAGCTCTTTGTGGAGACAAAAGCTGAGACCTGTCCCAGCTAACCTTGAAAAGGAATGAAATGGGACAAAATCAGGAGTGGGAGAGATTCAAACCAATCAGGGAATTTCAACAAAAGGCAGATTGGAATTAAAGGCCCACTCACCACAGTTTTTAAATAATTCCTATTTTATTTTATATATGTAACATCCAGCATCCTCCTACATTTTGGGGAAAAGAAAAGTCCCTTTCCTAAGGGAAATGGTCAATCATTTTTATAGTACTCTCATAGTACTTCTCCTAAGTATTTAAAATTCTTTTCATTCAGTGTTCATTTTACTGTGTAGCAACTTGGGGCTCACTGTTTACAACCTTCAGTTTTCTTTGTTCAGCATATCATTTCTGCATTCAACAGTAAGATCAGCTAAGTCCCCATATCTCCTATGCTGCACATTACCCAAAATGTAGGAGGATGCTGGATGTTGTATATAAAAAATTTAAATAGAAATTATTTAAATTGTGGTGAGTGGACCTATAATTCCAATCTGTCTTTCTTTGTGGAGACATCAAGCTCTGTGGGAAGGTGTACATGTAAAATAATCTCAGGGATCAAACAGGGGAAACAGAAAAGTTAGAGATTTGGCCTGGCATCTAGCAACTGGGGTTCAATGCTAAAAAGTGTAAGGGCATGCACACTGGGTGCATGAGCCCAAGGGTCAAATATAGACTAGGGTGTGTGAAGGTCAAAGTATTGGAGTAGAAAAATGACCTGGGGAGAGATACCACTGGCAACCTGAAGCTCCCTATGTATTACAAAATTCAGCAGCTAGGCAAATAAGATACTAGGCAGAATAACAAGAGGTTTCATCAGCAGAAGGAAGCAGGTGCTTATACCACTGTTCAGATCTGTGGTTTGCCACACCTGGAGTACTGTGGGTCATTCTAGAGTTCCTACATAAACAAGGACTGGAGACAGTAGAGAGTAGGACTATGAAGATGGTCCAGAGTCAACATGATCTTCTGTATGAGGAAAGACTGAATAATCTCATCATATACTTGCTGGAGGACAGAAGGGTGCAGGGTGACATATTAGAAACTTTCAGTCTGCTCAGTGGTGCTGAAGACTCAGGCACTGGATGCCTTACCTCACGTTATGCCGGTGACCCATGTTCGAGAATGAACCTGGGTAGTCAGAAAGCTAGCATGGGAGAGGGAGCAGGATTGAGCAGCTGAAAGGCAGCTCTCTTCTCCCAGGGAGGACTCTGTTGCCTGCCATAGTTCCACTGCCTCCAGATGGCAATGCAGGTGAGTGGGTGACAAACAGTGGCAGGGCATCCTGGTACTATGACATGCACATGCCTTCACGTGCCCATATAGCCAGGCAGGGTTAGGAGAAAAACATTGGTAAAATTGGAGCTAAAATATATAAATTTTAAAAAAAGAAACCTTTAAGTACTTCAAGGGTATAAAAGGTAGAGTCTGGGAATCTTTTCAGACTCAGTGAAAGAATGAACATGAGTGGACACAGCTACAAACTGGTGGGTGGATAGTTCAAGAAGGAGGCAAGAGAGAGTGGAGACAGGGTGGAATGAGCTACCAGAGGATGTTGTGAACCAGAAAATTGTTGGCGGTTTTCAAAAGTGGGTGGACAGCGTCAAAGGGAGGGCAAGAGTGCAAAGGATGGGGGTGGGGGCACTTTGTTAGAGTAAGTAAATGGGATCCACAATAAGCAGACTAGATAGACCATCTGTTCTTCTTCTGCTGGACAATTCATATGTTCATCTGCTTGTACACCTCAGGTGACAAGAATTCATTACTGCTGAGTTGTTGGTCCATGCAGCGCTTGCACGGGAGAGCCCTTCAAGCTCAGGAAGCCTCTTATTAAATAATAGAAGAGACCATAGCTGTTTGCTTTCTGTGCCCCTGTAGTAAAAATGGGGACATAATCAATTTATATGTATTGATTCTGTTTGATCACACATCTTGTAGTTGTCTGGCATCCCATAACCTGCATGCGGGACTGCCTCATGCAGAAAAAAGATGTTTCCCACATTGACCCATTCAGGATGTGGTTAACTAGTGTTTTGGGATATGGATTCAAAGAAGGGGTAACAAGGGAAGTTGGCCATGGGGGCTCACAAGTAGTCCCTCCCTTTTTAAAAGAAGCTCTTTAAGGTACTGGTTTGCTTGTACCCCTAAACTGCCCACTGGCTTAAACTTTGGAACACTTCTGTGATAGTTGTAACAAGTTCAATACAGTTAATTTGGTTGTGCTGCAAGTAAGCCACCATGTCTGATAAAATCAGGGGCACATCATGCACAGCATGCTTAGTTGGGAGCACAAGTGTGATGATTCTGAGTAACTGGAGAGCAAATGGAAACTGGAACAAGCTGTATAAACTGGAAAATGTCACTTAAGGCAGGACACCCTAGAGTTTCTCTGGGATTCAGTAATAAAAGCTATGTGATTGGGGAGAGTCTAGAAACTGGAAGTAAGGGACTCAAGTATCATGGTAGGTGAGGGGAGGTTTGTTGAAAGTGGCCACTGGCAAAGGGTTTAGTGACCGGTGACCAAACTTTTATCAACAATATGTAATTTGCTAACCAAAAGGTTGAGGAGATAGAAAGGTGTAAAATGGCTAGTGTAGAGGATGCAAAGGGGCTAATAAAAGGTGAAAGTGGCTAGTAGATGATTACCAGATACCAACATGTAGATTAATGTGCCTTGTAAGTGCAGAGGTGTTTGGAGATTAATTGTTAAAACCATGCAAATAATTATACCACTGTGCAAATTGATGTCTGTGTAGATGCCCAAGTTCAAAAGGTGTTGGGTCCCTTTAAATAACTGTAGAAAATAGGTGAAGAACATAAACCGTGTTTAAAAATAAATGCTTTAAAGAAAATTAGCTTTGCTTTGCTCGGCAGAGATATTTTGTACAAAACCTTCCTTCAGCTCAAGGTCATAGCCAAAGATAAGGTCCAGCTACTTCAACCCACTGCAGCTTAGATACAGTTCCTCATTTTATAATTTCTTGTGTTTTAAAAAAAAAATGTGTAACAGAAAGTTGATAAGAAACAATTATATCCTTGTTTTGGCCACTGTTTAGTCAGATAGTTATTTAAAGTGAATGTGAAGTCCCCTCATATGTTTTCTGTATCCTAAAGTGAGTTATTTTTGATAAATGTAAAATCCCCTGATCACTTGTTTTTCCATCTAAGAATGACCACATGTCTCGGCAAAGTGTCAAATGTATCTTATGACTGAGGTATCTCATGGCCACTCTATTTTTCGAACCCAAATTTCAGGATGTATCAGACGACCTAGTGTCTAGGCTAAAATGTGCTGTAGTAGGCTTTGGAAATTTCTACCATGCATTTTTGGGGTATAAATACAGGACCTAAATGTCATGGCCAGTGTGATTTTAGAGGAATAGCTACAGCTGCTATAGATGCTAAAACACCCAGAAAAGGGAGCAGTTCACTCCACTTGTCTGTACCTGTAGCCATGGTGGTAAAGATCCATCAGCTGTTTAGATTTGATCATGTTAGAGGTAAAATTGTTAGGGCTTATTTGGTATTAATAAATTGCAACTAATTTAAAACAACATTTGATGTTAGGTGGCTTTATTGGATTACCAGGGACCACTAGCCAAGAACTTTGTGTTTTACAGGTTTAACAAGCAGGCAGAATCAGAAGCAGAATACAATTCCAAATCTGTTTTTTTTAGTTGGATTTTTGTCCCTCCGTACTGAAATTCTGAATTCTGAAAAAAGGCTCAGAATCCAATGAGTCAGATTCAATTCAGGGGATTCCAAGAGTCCTTACTTTGATGTCATCCACAACATCTTGGAGAGTAACATTTTTGGAGCCAGTCCTATAAAAACATTTTGAAGTTTCTGTCTTTCCCATCATGTAACAGTTAGTCCAGCTTGTGTCTTTTCTATGCCTGGGGTCATGGTGAGACCAGTGGGGCTACTAAAATCTCCATTAGTTAGTTTTTGGCTGTATCTGTTATCCTGTAACTTACTCTGGTAATGTTTGAATATATAATCTACTGACTGTACCAATTTAAGAGCAAAAATAACAAATGCAATAGGGTTTTTTAGCCAAGTTTATAGCTGCAGGTCTTCAAAGCTGAGGGGAAAGCATTCCTTCACACTAGATACATCACATGACTACCCAGATGCAACCATACAACAGTAGCAGTGGCAATAGAGAAACCAACAGTAAGAGTCATAGTTGGAATGCCATTTCTTAGGGAGGAATTGGTGGCTAGCAGAATGGGATGTTAGTAGAAGCAACAATACCTAGAGGCCCAATCAGGGCATGTAATAAAGGGTGCTGAGTGCAACCATGTACTGTATATAAGCTGATCAGAGCTAGAACAAATAATGGGTCACACTAGAATTCTTTATTTATTATTTTTCTACCTATATTATTTCTTTTATTTAAATTTTTGTCTGGGAAAGGCACACTGAGCTGCATCTGCATCTCATTTCCTGGCACATCCTGGGGCACAGGAGGTTAAGTAAATTTCTCAGGAAGTAAAACCAAAATAACATTCGCACTCACCCATGCCAGTAATGCACTATTGGTAAGAGAAGAAGCACTTATACAGCTAATATACTGTGGTGAACCATTTCATTCATTGCCGGAGTCAGCATACGAGTTAAACTGTGGTGAAATACAGGTGCAGCAAAACAGCCCTCTACTGCCTCTCTAACTTTAAAATGCTGAAACAGGGAACAGAAATCCAAGTGCAAGGGTGTGTGTGTGTGTGTGTGTGTGCATAAATGTGTGTGTTTGTGTGTCTGTGGCTGTGTGTGCATGTGTGTGTGTTTGTGGGGAGCATTGTCATTGTGTTTATCAGCTAGGTTACTCTAGCACCAGAGAGCAGAAAACAGGTTGCAGGTTGAGATGCCTTATGCACACAGAGAAACAAAGACACTGGCAGAAAAAGGCAAATGGTCCATCCAGTCTGCCTGTGGCTCCCTATCTATTCTCTAGGACATAATTGTCATCCAGAGTACTAGCCCTCACAATCCTCCCCCAGTTCTACTCACTGGTATTATTGCCCTGAGTAGCCACGGTAACCTTCACGCTGTCCCAACCATGCTTGAAACCATGTATGGTTTTGGCTCCTACAGCTTTGACAAGCAGACTGTTCCAAGGTTCTACCACCCTCTCCATAAAATAATACTTCCTCATATCCCCCTTGAACGTTCCTCCTGTCTGTTTCCACTCATGCCCCCATGACCTTCAATTTGTGCTAATACTATATAGCTCCTCACAGCTCACCTTATTATTTTGAGGAATTTGAAAGTCTCTGTCATACCACCCTTCTCTCGTCTGGTCTACATTGATTATGTTTAGTGCCCTGAGTTATTCCTCATAAGATCTGCTTTGCTGGCCCTGTATCATGCTGTTCACGATTCATTGCACTGCCTCAGCCTATCCTTATCTTTCCTGAGATGAGGACTCCAGAACAGGATACAATGCTCCTGGCGTGGCCTTGAAGTGACTTATAAAGAGGTAATATTACCTTGTTTCTTCTTCTACTCTACTCTATTGTTACTACTTCTCTTGATACATCCTACTATCCTGTTTGCCTTACTAAAGGCCTTATTGCATTGACTTGATTGTTTGTGAGTGTTGCTCATGATGGCTTCTAGGTCCCTTTCTTCAGTCATAGTACTCAGTTTAGTCTCTCTCATTTAGCACTCCATCCTTGGGTTCTTGATTACTAGGTGCATCAACTTTCACTTTTAGCATTGAATTTCAACTGCCAAACCTTATACCACCTCTTCAGTCTGTACAAGTCACTCTGCAACTCCCTAATTCCCTCACTGCTGTCCCTCCTCTCACAGAGCTTTGTGTCATTGGTGAAGAGACACAATCTGCCCTGGATTCCTTCTCCAGTGTCACTGGTGAACATATTGAAGAGTACCAACACCAGCACATAATGCAGAACCATAACTATTTAGGTGAGCAGATGGATTATGTTACTTAGTTTCAATAGCACAGTAACTGTATCTATGTTGTAACAGTAGGTGGTGGGGTCTATAGAACTGTAGAAGTAATGTCAAGCTCGAGGTGGTATTTTATTTTCCTGCATTTTTATGGCAACCAGAAATTATCTTCTCAGACTTTCACAGGGAAAGCGATGAAGAATCGGCACTGCTAGAGGGGAGACTGAAATGGTTGCAATGCAAGTAAGGCCAAAAGATAAGAGAAAATTAGTTGAAACTGCACAGTTACTAATTTAATAATGTATATAAATATCAAAATTGAAAAGAAGTTGAAAAATATTTTTTTATTAAAATATTGTTTTATAACCATCATGTGTAAATAAATACAATAAATAGTACTGATACAATCTATTGACACAAATAACCAGTATTGGCACTTTCTATTTTCTGTTGTTTTATGGGAGTCTGTGTCACAACTTTAAACATGTATTGGTAAGATAATGCCACATTTACAGATGGTAGTCTGGTGGCTGAGAAGAAAAGGAGGAGGAAGAAGAGGTGAACGACGAGGCATTATTACAGGAGAAGTCATAAAACTTACACTCAGGGAAAAATAATGGTTCAGACCACAAGAAAATTGCAAATAATAATTCAATATTTATTGATGGTACAAGCAAAATGCAGGTGCCACTTCCCCAGCTGTTTGGCATCACCCCCTGATGAAGGCTTGAGGCTGAAGTGCTGGGAAAGTGGCATCTACTCTCTGCTTTGGAGCATCAATAAATATTGAATTATTATTTGCAATTTTCTTGTGGTCCTCACCATTTATTAGCCCTGAGCACATGTTTCTGGGCTTCTTTGATTGTGTTTAGGGCTGGCTGACCTTTACTTACACCACTTCACTTCTGCTGTTCATAGCTTTTCATTTTGGACCTATTTACAGGAGAAAAGGCTTTTGAAGACAAGAGTGAAATTATTTAAATTCAATTTGCCAATGTGTTGGCCACATGATGTATCCATTGTCCACTCCCTATCATGTTGTACTTGTGAAGACAAGACTGACCTGACAGGTAAAAAAAAAGCAGACATAAGAAGTAGACTACTCCTACTGTACAGTCATCAGTGCATGGAACAAATCGATCGCCTGAACGTGCAAGAAATTGTATGTAATTCAGGTACATTGCAGAATGCAGATTAAACAGTTGTCTTAGGCTTTCTTCTCCTCTTGCTTGCCTTCCATTTGCTCTTGGAGACCTGTGCACAAATCTGGCTGCCGGTCATGTTTCCTAATGAAGTTTCTGTATTGAAAGTCAGTTTAGCACCCCTAGCCAGAGTAGCAGCAGGTGGTTAGGCTCACACTGGTGGCAGCAGCAGGGCTACAGTCCATTTTGCTAAGTGGGAGGAGTGGAGACTTGAGGAGGAATGACACAGCCAGCACCCACACACTACAGGTACTTTGTAGCCCTAGCAATGCCTGACTGGTAAAAAAGCAAACATATGTAGTACACCACACCTAAAGCGCAGTCAACAGTGCAAGGAACAAATTGAGGGTCTGGCTGTGTAAGAAACTGTATATAATTCAGGTATATTGCAGAATGCAGATTATGTAGTTGTCTTAAGCTGTCTTCCCCTCATGCTTTCCTTCTGTTTGCTCTTGGAGACCTATGCACAAACTTTGCTGCCCATTGTGTTTCCCATGGAGTTTTCTGTATTGGACATAATTTTGGCTATCAATTGTTCTGTCTGGGAAGCTGACCCTAGTTGTCATGATCATCACTTAGGCTCTTGTTTTTTCTTGTAAACAGCTTCTAAAACCAGCAAACTATGAAACAGAAATACCCCCTAAGAATGATTGTGTATAGAAAAGCAGGTATGGCATTACTAATATTTTTAAGTAAGAACTCTTCCCCAGAGAAACTATTGATACTTTTCCCTTCTATCCTTCTAGTGAAGAATTTTATGTTTGAGGGCACTAAAGATAAATTGAATTATAACTGCCTGATTTGGAAAGAGATTCACATGTTCATGTGTGTCTGTGTGTGTGTGTGTGTATATTCTTTACAAAAAACTACATTAATACAGACATTAGGGCTGTAGAATACAAAGTGCACAAAGAAGGGAAATGAAAAAAAAACATTGGGGATGTGAGTCTATGCAGTATTGGTGAATAAGTGGTGGGATCTTCCTTGGGCTTATCACCCCTAAAGCCCACCCCCTCCACCAAGCCTGTAGCCTTTTGTTGGAAGCAGAAAGGTACAGCTTTAAGCTAGTGTGTCATAGTGAAACAGTATGGCCAACATAATCTGTCATAGGTTTCTTCAGGCAGGGCCCTGCAGGCCCTGCATGAAGACATCACAGCTGAGCTCATCTGATAAGGGAAGGGAGGTGGTATTAGGGCTGACAACCCAAGGAAGACCCTACCACTGATACGCCAATACTTCATTGACCCAAATGCCTAATGTGTTTTTCATTTCCCTTCTTTGTGCACTTTGAGTTCTACAACTCTAATGTTTGCATTAATGTCGTTTTTTTTGCAAACAATGTCCCTTCTTTTTCTGATAGTGGAATTGTATCCTCATGAGATAAATACAATATTGGAGACAGTCCTGACCCAGTGCTTGAGGCCAGCAGGCCCTGGCACACATGTTGATACCTTGTGGGTGAGGCACCCTGATCCACCACAGGGTGTGGCATCTGCACCAAAACACTGCTTTGTCTCTACCCAAGCCTGGGCTGGTGCTGCATGCTGCAGCACCTTCCCCATCAGCCTTGTCCCAGTAAACTGATTCACCAAGCTCTCACCTGAACTCAGCTCACTGGCATGGTAAGGCAGCATGTTCCCCAGTGGTGCAAAGGACATCCCTGCAAACAACATTACTTAATAAAATCTTAGTTTTTTTCAATATTTTGACTGCAAACTTTCAACATAGTCTTCTTATGACCTCACCTCTTAAACCCCATAGGTGAAAATGTTAAAATCTATGCCAAAATACCATTCTGCACCACAGATGAAAAAACTTGTCTTGGACAGGATGTGAAAAATGGCAGCTGTACTGTTCATGAGGTGGAGTGAAAATATGGTGATGTTGAAAATTTGATATCAAAATTTTGAAAATTACCAAGTTATACATATGCATAGAAAAATTTCAAAGAACACTCGTAACTTGGCCAGTTTAAAGAATGTTTTCACCAGATTTTCAACATGGCCTTTTTGGGACCCCACCTCATGAACACTGGTGGTGAAATTCTGTTATTTTGTCCAAAATGTGATTTTGTGCAGGGACTACAAAATCACCTTCCTGGCCCAAGTCATTAAATGACAGTTACATTGTTCATTAGGTGGGGTTCCAAAAAGGTAATGTTGAAAATGTGGTGAAAAAATTCAAAAAAATGGCAAAGTTACAAACCTAAGTACAAAACACCATTGAAATACATTATATTCCATATTCCAGAAGTGGACTGGAGCATCCCAGCAGCAGCATCAACTAGGAGCAGATTTATCCTGGACTCCCTTCAGGGTGCCTTCCTCAAGCAACTGGTCATGGAACCAACTTGGCAGAAGGCAATACTGGACCTTGTGCTTATAAACAGGGACAGTGTGATGGGGGTAACAGTGGGGAAGCACCTGGGGAACAATGACCACCAGTCATTGTGGTTTGAAATCACAGAAAGAGCAGAACCAAACCACACAAAAACAAGTATCCTGGATTTTATGGCGGCAGACTATGGGAAAATGGGGAGATACTTGAAAGAGGCATTAAGGGGAATGGGGCAGGAATCAGGGGTTGAGTAGCAGTGGGCAGTATTTAAAATGGGGATTACAAGAACAACAGAATTATGCATTAAGCAGGTTAGCAAGATGAAAAGGAAGAGGAGACTATTATGGTTTTCCAAAGAGGTAGCAAGGAAAGTGAAAGTCAAAAAGATTGCACTCAGGCAATACAAAAAGACATAGGCAGAAGGGGATAGGGAGAAGTACCAGGAGAAGCAAAGGGAGGCAGGGAGGTCAGTAAAGGAAGCCAAAGCTCAGACAGAAGAACACATTGCAAAATCATTGGGTAGAGGGGACAAAACCTTTTACAGGTACATAAGTGAAAAAAGAAAGGCGAAGGGAAGGATAGTGAGACTGAAGGGGGAGGATGGGAGCCGCGTTTAGGATGACAACAGTAAAGCTGACTTATTGAACAGGTATTTCTGCTCAGTCTTTACTGAGGAAGAGGAGGGTAATGGGTCTGAAGGGAGTACAAGGGGTGAGAATGGTGCAGAAATGGACACAAGTCTCTTTACACGAGAAAGGGTCCTGAAGGAACTGGAAGTAATAAAAGTCGATAAAGCAATGGGGCCAGATGGGGTGCACCAAGGGTCCTTAAAGAACTAAGAGGTGGTGGCTGAACCTCTGGCTATCCTGTTTAGCCGATCACTGGAAACGGGGAAGGTACCCAAAGACTGGAGGACAGCAGATGTAGTCCCCTTATACAAAAGTGGGAACAAAGAGGAAGCAGGGAACTACAGACCAGTCAGCCTCACCTCGGTAGTGGGGAAGATCATGGAAGCACTACTGAAGGAGAGATTGGTGGAACATCTGGTTGTCAATGGACTACAGGACCCAAGGCAGCATGGTTTCACCAGGGGGAGGTCATGTCAGACCAACCTCATTGAATTTTTTGACTGGGTGACTAGGTAGGTGGAGCAGAGGAGGGCAGTGGACATGGCCTATCTGGACTTCAGCAAGGCCTTTGACACTGTGCCACATAGAAGACTATTACACAAACTGGGGAATATGGGTGTGGGCAGGACAGTAGTGTGGTGGGTAGGTAACTGGCTGGGTGGCAGGACACAGAGGGTGGTGGTAAATGGCTGTCACTCCACAGAGGGAAGAGTGACCAGTGGGGTACCACAGGGATCAGTGCTGGGACCGGTCCTATTCAACATCTCTTCATCAGTGACATTCATGAGACCCAGAAGGCAGAATTTCACTGTTCACTGATGACACAAATGCTCTGTAACAGAGTAGACACACCAAAAGGTGTGAGACAGAATGAGAAGGGACCTGCAGAAACTTGAAGAATGGTCAGGGTTTGGCAGTTGAAATTCAATGCAAAGAAGTGCAAGATAATGCATATGGGCACAAAACCCTGGCACAATATATCAGTTGGGAGGTGAGGATATAGCATGCACCAAGCAGGAAAGGGATCTTGGGGTTATCATCTCTGATGACCTCAAGGTAGGGAAACAGTGTGACAAGGCAGCAGGTAAAGCAAATAGGATGCTGGGATGCATAGGCAGGGGCATCCCCAGCAGGAAAAGGGAGGTCATAATTCCACTATACAAGACACTAGTGAGGCCCCACCTGGAGTACAGTGTACAGTTCTGGAGACCATACCTACGTAAGGACATAGATAGGGTAGAGAAGGTTCAGAGGAGGGCAACAAAGATGGTGCATGGATTGCATCACAAGTCCTATGAAGACAGGTTGAAGGAACTGAACACGTACTTCCAGGAGAGGAGGGAGAGAGGAGATATGATAGAGACATACAAGTATCTTACAGGGAGGAACAGAGTGCAGGAATACACTATTTTTAAGCGAAAAAGATGTTCCAGGACTAGAGGGCATGGGATGAAGTTGGAGGGAGAATGATTCAGAGGAAACATGAGGAAGAATTTCTTCACAGAACGGGTGGTGGACAAGTGGAACACCCTGCCAGAGGAAGTGGTGGGGGCTGAAACAATCACAGGATTTAAGAATGTATGGGATAGACATAAAGGAATTCTGGAGGTCAGGAGTATGGGGCAACAGACTTCTAGGAAAACATAAACTGAACTTACAAGCTCAAATGGGCAGACTGGGTGGGCCATAGGCCCTTATCTTCCAACACTGTCTATGTATCTATATGGCACTTACCTTCATTCCTCAGTTCATGGTTTGACTTTGAAGACAGCAGACATGTCTCAGTCCACAGAAGATGACAGCATGCAACCTCTAGAGGTAAGTATTGGATGAGGGTGTGTGGGGTGGTGAGTGCTTAGTGGGAGGGTCCAGTTGGGGGGAGAGAGACAGCAGTGGTGAAGAGGGATGGTTTTATTTTTTTCAGGTTTTAAAAAAGAAAAAAACATCGGGGGATTTTTTTTTTTGCAGGTATACATAAATAAATCTAGTTTGGGACACTGGGGGTGGTATCTTCAGTGTCCCACACTGGTGGAGGGAGGATATTGTAAATCCATACATGGGGATTGGGGCCTCTGATTTCAAGAACCATTCATTAAACAATGGGCTGCAGGGAGGGGGAATCTGACACTGGGGGTGGGCATCCCAATGTTGGATTTTAATAAATTATTAATAAACTATTTTGGGACACTGGGCTGCAGGGGAGGGGGGGATCTGACACTGAGGTTGGGCATCCCAGTGTTGAATTATAGAAAACAAAATACTTACAAATAAACAAAGACTGCCACCAACGATTGGGGCCTCCAGTGTGCAGATAATACTGTGAGGCGCAGCACAGGCAGGATGGCGAGGCTATAACAACAGTAGGCCAGTCCCTGACATATGAATGATGTCAACAGTCAATTGCACTATATGACACAGCTGTTGTTTAGTAAACATCTTCTTCAGTGGCTTGCTTTAATTTGTGGCTTTTGCTGTGTTGGTCAGTGGCTGGGGAGGAGAGTTTTCAGCCTCCCTTTGTTTGAGTACCGGAGTTGGATTTTTATCTATCAGAGTGCCATCTGTTTTGGCTATTTCTTCTGCCTGCAGACTGTGCTGAGCTGCAGATTCAGTTAATGGCCGGGGAGTTAGCAGTAGTCTGAGAGACACTATAGCTGGAAGTGTGGGTTGCCTCTTAACTGCCTGAGGATTACAGTCTGGAAGCTGAAGGTTCTATTCATCACGTCTTGAATTTGTTTTAATACTGGTTCCCTGAGAGTGATGAAAGCACTCTAGGGGATAAAACTATATTTACAAGCCTTTTTCAAGGCTGTGAGAGAGCCTACTTTGTATGGACACACTTTGTAAGTACATCTGCTTTACTGAAGGGACTGAAGGGGGTGAGAGACCCACTTCTATTGTGGGTAGTGCCAGCCTCACAAAATAACATAATAACTTTTCAGTTTTCTTGATTGACGTGTTTGGATTAATCAGTATATGTTGGACTCTACAAATTATTTTGGACTGCCTGGGACAGTAATATTTTGTTAGCTGGGTTGGGAGGGAGGGGTTGTTTTTGATTTTGTGTTGTGTGCATGTCAAGAATGAATGGGCAAGTCTGATTGTGTGGTAGAAAAACATTTTCTTTTTAAGTACAGTAGTTAATTTGACAATTGAAGTGTAAGGTGGGTTAATTATTTATTGGGAGGAGTTGGGATTTTAGTATTTGGAATTTGTAGTTTAAAGTGACTGTCAGGATGTGTCAGTCATATAGACCTTTAAGGTACAGTTATTCTCTGGCTCATTTGCACAGCCTCTGAACTTTTGATCCCTCCCTTTGCCAATAGAAATGTATGTGAGGTGTAGGGCTTTGGGGATTGCATGCGGTCAGAGGTCTGTGTAGGGAGGCATGGAAGTGACTGTTGGGGAGTCAGCGATTTGCGTGTTGAGGCCCAGGGAGTGTCATGAGCAAATTGGGTACTGGAAAGGGGTTCTCCCTGTCTAGTCCCCATACCCAAGGGCTCCACTCTGGATAGTGGGCAGGTGGTTGTTGGTCCAGTAATTCCCACCCATCTGACCCAGCTGTGGTTTGCAATTTCAGATCAATGAGGAATAAGACTGCTATAATGGCAGATTTAATTTCCTCAGTAGACCTGGCTTGCATTACAGATCCCTGACTGGATGATAATGCTGCACCCATTTTGGATGCAGCAATACTGGCTGGGTACTCTGTGGTACATCCTGTGAGGAAGGATTGCAGAGGTAGGGAAGTGGCCATTTGTTTTAAAGCCAGCCTGGGCCTCACAGTACTACCAATGGGTTCTACCAGCTCTTTTGAGAGTGTTGCAATGGGGGGTGGCATGGTGCAGGCTGCAGAATCCTTCTTATTTACCAACCACCTGGCAGGGAGAGGGAGTTTCTGCAGGAAATCGGGGTGTTCATTGCTGGCCTGATGTTGGAATCCCCCAGTTGGTTAATTCTGTGTGATTTCAATGCTTGGGTCAACAATGGACTCTTGCCATTTTGACATGACCTCCTCCAGAGCATGGAGGCTCTGGGCCTGTTGCAGACTGTCACCTCAGCAATCCACTCCTGTGGAGACACATTGGACCTGGTGTTCACACTGGGTCTTGGTGTCCACGACCTCAGGATTAATCCAATCATTTTGTTTATTATAGCACCATGGGGTTCATGTTTGGGGCCTCCCCGAGGGTCAGTCCTCTGTGGAGATGGACTGGTACTACCCTTTAAGGGGATTGTCCCCAATAGGATTGCATGTGATGCTGGACCTATCGGGTATGGAAGCTGCTTGCGCAGTGGGTGCGAAGGAGGAAGTGGCAGCCTATCGTAGTGCATTTGTTACAGTGTTCAACTCTATTGTGCCCATCTGTGTCTGGCCCTTATCTACTCATTGGAGGTCCCCCTGGTTTGAAGGGGAGCTCAGGGGAGTAAAAGATAATGGACAGGAGGATCAGGAGTTATTTAGGACAAATTGGCTCTGAAGTCACCCTGTGGTGATTATCAGAGGGCAATCTCCCAGAGAAAGGCAGATTTTCTGTAAATGGAGGTTGCTGTGACAAGGAAAAGGCTGGCCCAGCATTTCTGTACAATGTTCAGGCTGTTTCACTCAGCCTGTCTCCATATGAGGGGAGCTAGTTTAAGCACATGGTGTGATGAGTCTGCTGTATTCTTTGCTGGCAAAGTGTTCTCTATCAGGACTGAGATCTTCTCCAGTGGCACTCAAGGAGCTTGCAGGATCAGGCTGGAGACATGTTTGGGCATCCCTCCTGTCTGGGCTGAGTTTGATCCTGTTGGAGTGGAGAAGGTGGTTGAGATATCCTTAAGGCTATGATCTACCCATTGTGATTTAGTCCCAGATCCAACATGACTTTTGGTTGGTTGTGTGGACCTGATTGGATCTGTGGTTGCTGGGATTGCTCAGTGTTTGTTGAAGAGTGGGGACTCTGGTGACCCTGAAAAAGGCCATGCTGAGATCCCTTTTGAAGAACCCTCACTGGACTTGGACTGTCTCACCAACTACAGACTGGTCTCAAACCTACCATTTTTATGGAAGGTTTTTGAAAAAGTGGTGGCTGTTCAGCTTGAGGCTCGTCTTGGTTCATCAGCTACTTTTGAGCACTTCTAGTCTCAATTTAGGCATGGGTATAGCATGGAGACTGCCCTGGTAAAGGTGCTTAATGATCTCCTATTGAGAAGAAACAGGGGATAGCATGCTATCATTGTTCTCCTGGTTCTCTCTATGGTGTTTGACACCATGGACCATAAGGTGCTATTGGACTGTCTGTGGGAACTGGTGTAGATTAACTGGTACTGTCATCAGCTGGTTTAGATCCTACCTCAAGGAGAGAGTGCAAATGTGATGATGGGATTATCCTCATCGAACCCAATGCCACTGAACTGTGAAGTTCTACAAGGTTCAGTCCTTGCACCTCTGTTGTTCATGGTGTACATGCAGCCATTGGGAGACGTTATCAGGTAGTATGGGCTGGGTTTTCATTGTTATACTGATGATACCCAGCTATGCCTGTCCTGTGCACCTGGAAACCAGATGGTGGCCTCTGTGTTTAACACCTGCGTGGCCAAGTTCCAGAATAGGATGATTCACAACTGGCTACAACTCAACCCAGACAAGACAGAAGTACTGGTGGTGGATCCTGATCATCGGCAGGATGGAGGAGAGTTGGGGAATGATCCTGGCTTGAGGCTAGGAGGTGTCTCTTCTATCGCCTCCAATTGGGATAGGGGTCTGGGCACGTTCCTTGACAAAGGTCTGACACTTGATGCTCACATGTTGGCCATCGTTGAAAGTGGATTTTTCCATCTGAGGAATATTGCCTGGATCAGAAACCTAATACTGGCCAAGGACCTCACCACCCTAGTGCATTTCTTCATCATGTATAGGTTAGATTACTGCAATGCTCTCTATCTAGGGCTATCTGGATGCAACATCTGCCATCTGCAGCAGGTGCAGAATGGTGCAGCGAGGCTGTTGACTGGTGCAGTAAGATCTGATCATAGCAGGCCTGTTCTCAATGGACTGCACTGTCTGCTGATATTGTGGAGGATTGTCTTCAAGGTCAGATTACTGACCTATAAAGCCCTACATGGCCAGGGACCAAGCTACCTGCAAGGCCTCCGGGTTCCTTGCCACCCAACCCACTCTCTACATTCCTCCGAGGGTTGCCTCCTAGTGGTTCCCAAGGCTAAGCTGTGGAAGTCAGGTGATTAGGCCTTCTTGGTGGACATGCCAGCCATGTAGAATTCACTGCTAAGCTATTTGAGGGAGGCACCCTTGGTGAAAACCTTTAAAAAGGGCCTGTAAACATTTTTTATTTGGCCAAGCCTATGAATTGTATAATTACTGAAAATCACTGTATGTTTACTGACCGTCTTGTTTTGATAGACAGATAGATAGACAGATAGATAGATAGATAGATAGATATGTGATGTACAATCTGTTTTTAGAGTTTATTCTGATTTTATCTTAATTGTTTATTTGCCCTGCAAGGTGATTGCTGCTGTTTCTATTTGACGTTTTGTGAATTGTGCAGCTCTCTGAGCCTCTGGGAAGGAGCACTATATAATTCAAATCATCTATCTATCTATCTATCGTGCAACTGGCTGTTGTCACCAAAAAACAGCTATCCATAGAATGCTGTTTTTTTAAACTGCTCGTGTTCACAAACATAACTTTTTACTTAAATCATTTAAGAAGTACTGAAGTGTGAGAATTAAAAAAACACAAAAGCATGAACAGTACCTTGGGCCAAACTCTATCAAACTTGAAAGTTTCAGGTTTCAAATCTGTATAAGTTTTCAGTTATTGGAGAGCCATAAAAAACTCTTAAAAATGGAAACATTTGTTTTTTTGTACCTTTGTAACCTTTCCCCCACTGAACTGATCTACATGATATTTGCAGGATTTCGAGATCCTGGCACAAAGACTGCGGTTTCCAAATTTCAAGTAAATTGGTTCAATGGGACAAAGTTATTAAGGTGCAAAAATTGAGGTTTAACCTTAAAGTGCCTCCTGAACCCTAATATACATGCATGACTGTGCCTGTATAATATATATTCTTTGCAAGAAACTACGTTAATGCAGGCATTAGGGTTTTAGGGATGCAAAGTGGTGGTGTCTTACTTGGGGTTGTCAACCCTAATGCGCACCCTTTCCTCTCGGCACATAGCCTTCTTTACAAATCACAAGATACAGCTCCAATCTCATGCCTCATATTGATACAGTATGGCCAACATAATCTGTTGGAGCTTTCTTTATGCAGGCCCATAGCATTAGGTTATGAACCCCAAGTAAGACATCACCGCAGATTCATCCATACTCCAGAGACCCAGATCCCTGATGTTTTTTATTTCCCTTCTTTGTGAGCTTTCCATTCTACAACCCTAATGTCTGCATTAAGATAGTTTTTTGCAAAGAATTTCCCTTCTTTTTGTGAGAGTGGAATTTTATCCTCATCTGCACAAGGTTAGATAAATGCAATATTGGAGATAGATGTGACCCAGTGCATGGGCCCAGCAGGCCCCATCATACATGTCAATACCTTGTGGGTGAGGTTCCTTGACCCCCCCACAGGGTGTGGCATCTGCACCAAAACACTGCTCCATCCCTACCCAGGCTGGGGATGGTGTTGAATGCAGCAGTTCCTTCCCCATCAACCTTGTCCCAGTAAACAGGTTTACTGAGTTCACACCTGAACTCAGATCACTGGCATAGTAAGGCCGTGTGTTCCCCAGTGATGCAATGGACATCCCTGTACACAATGTTGCTTAATAAAATCTTTTTTTTTTAACATTTTGCCCCAAAACTTTCAACATAGTCTTCTTATGACTCCACCTCATAACCCCATAGGTGACATTTTTTAAATCTGTGCCGAAATGCCATTCCATGCCACAGGTACAAAATCATATTTCAGACAGGATGTGAAAAATCACAGCTGTACTGTTCATCAGGTGGTGTGAAAATATGGCAATGTTGACATTTGGTGTCAAAATATTGACAGAAACTGAATCCTCCCCAAAATTTTGTAATTATCCAACAAAAAGTTCCCCTTGGAGCTGGCCTGGTGGTGCTGAGGGTTGAAGTGCTGGACATTACACCTCGCGCCATGCTGGTGACCTGGGTTCGGGAACGAGCCCGGGTCATTGGGGGTTGGTAGGAGAGGACTAGGATCGAGCATCCGTAGACTGCTCTCTTAGTTCTGGGGTGGGTTGGGGACACTCACCGTGCTGTAGTGACCCCTGGGGATGCCCAGAGGTACTACTAACAGCAGTGCAAGTGTGGGGGAACCAAATAAGAGGAGGAAAATTGGTCTGGGCATGACCATGCAGCATGATGGCCGTGCTCTGCGCTGTCCGGCGGACTCGTGAGGAGTCCCATTGGGGAGGGTTCCAGGGCTGTCCTAGCTGAGAGAAGCATCGGGAGGCCCTCCAGCAGGATGGCAAGATGGCCATCCCGGACACTCCTGGGTGTGGTTAGAGCCACCCAGCTCTCTGGGTTGGCAGAGCCGGTGGCTCGATGCCCCACGCCAGGAACGCCGCAGCAAGGTGGAAAAAAAACACAGTAGTGATAAAAAAAAAAGTTCCCCTTAGACCACAGGTGGTAAATTAATTTAATAAATACTTTGTGACAATGGAAATAGAGCCAACACTGGAGGAAAGTGTAATGTCTGGTGTTAGGGGTGCTCCCATGACTTCTCATTTATCAGCTAAAAATAAAAAAGTGCCCCAAGACATACAAGGGCAAGTAGATCAAATCTATTCAGGTGCAAAAAAGAATAATATTGAATCCATGCAGCTGAAGCAGAAGTTTTTCTTTCATTTGATTAAACAGAAAGAAGTACAAGATGTACTACTAAAATTGAATATTAAGAAGGCATGTGGACCAGATGAAATACCCACACTACTACTAAAATCTGCAGCATCATTGATCACCTATCCCTTAGCAAATATGTTTAGCATGTCCCTTACTCAAATGGATTTCCCAGTTCAATGGAAAACAGTGACAGTAGCACCAATTTATAAATCTGGATTAAAAACATCAATAGAAAATTATTGTCCTATATCTTTATTGATAATCATAGCTGAAACATTTGAGAGATTATTGGCTACTCAATTACAACATTATCTGGAGAAAAATAAGGTTATTAATAAATTCCAGTCGGGGTTATGACCACTACACAGCACATCTTCAGCACTGGTAAATGTTACTGGGACATCACAGAGGCTTTGGACAGGAGGATGTCAATGGCAGAAGTTTTATAGAATTATCAAAAGCTTTTGACACCTTAAACCATGACATCCTCCTGTCAAACCCCAAGGATGTTGGCATGTCCTATCCTGTGGTTAAGTGGTTTCAGTAATATCTCAAAGAAAACAAATGTTAACTCTCAATGGATGAACCTCTGCAGAGAAGACTATGGTGTTGGGTGTACCACAAGGCTCAATATTAGGACCAGTATTACATAATATATAAATGAATACATTTCGAATTTCTGACCCTAGGGTTAGATACCACTTATACGCAGACAACACTGTTGTGTATACAGAGGGAATTTCACTTAGAATTATTCAACCTACATGTCAACAGGCATTTAATGAATTGCAGCATTACCTCTTGGAGTCTAGATTGATCTTAAATGCTAAAAAATCTCAGGTTGTATATTTCTCTAGACAAAAAATCAGACAGCATTGGAAGTTAATCTCTGAATTAAAACTTGCAATAATATTAAGTTAGAACAGGTCCAGAGTTATAGATATTTGGGATGCAATTAGACTCAGCATTAAAATGAAATCTTCGTATAGAGACAGTGGAACAAAAAGTAGGAAAATGAGTGGGATTTTGGTTTAGAAACAAAAAGTGTATGACTGAATCTACAAAGTATCATGTAATAAACACATTAGTATTGCCTATAATTGAATATGGTGATATCACCTCTATGGGAGCTTCACAAAACATCTTAAATAGACTCGATGTTGTCTATCACAAACTAGGGAGATTCACACTTGATGCCCCAAAGCAGACACATAGAGTGGAAATATATGAAAGGCTGGATTGGATTAGCCTTAAAGAAAGGCACTCCTTACATGCCTTACTGTTCATGATCCAAAGCATTAAAGGACAGACACCAGAATATATTGCAGAAAGATTAGTGATAAGACAAATAAAACAAGGGTTAAGGTCATCGTAGGGTTTAGAATATGTTCCACCCAAATATAGAACAAACCTAGGTAGAAACCATTTTTTCCACAGGGGGCCTGAGTTTTGGAATTCCCTGCCACAAGTTTTTAGACTAACTAATAAAAAGGTTAGAACAGGGGAAATAAACACATGGTATGAAAAGAAGCCTTCCTTAGAACCCTAGGACAGCTTAGCTGAGTAATTATAAGACTGTATTTAAAGTGATAGGGTAATGTCTGAATAATTTTATATTAAATGTTTGAATACATTTATGCAAATATGCTTTGATTATATTTATTGCTGCTGTAGTGTAACCTATATATTGTATGTACTCTTTATATTGCCTATATTTAGTAACTAGCTATATTGCGCAAAGGATCTCATTGAAAATGAGCTTGTCTCAATTGAGCTATCCGATTCTTTCATTGTGAAATGAAACAAATAAAAGTTTTTACTACTACTACTTACTAAATATTGCAAATTACCAAAGTTATGCGAGTACATAGGAAAAATTTCAATGAACACTTGCAACTTGGCCATTTTTAGGAATTTTTTTGCCATGAGCACTGGTGGTGAAATTTAAATTTTCTTTCCCGAAAGGTGATTTCATGCAGTGACCATGAAATCAACTTCTGGCACCCAAGTAACAAAATGACAGTTGCAGTATTCATGAGGTCGGTTGCCAAAATGCCATGTTGAAAATTTGGTGAAAAAATTACAAAAAATTCCAAAGTTATGAGCATAAGTTCAAAATGCCATTAAAATGCATTATACGGCACTTACTTTTATTCCTCAGTTCACAGTTCAGTTATAGGGAAATTAATATGTGCCATGTGAAACAAGTGTTTTGTTGCAGCAAAAGTGGTATTTACTGTCGTAAATGCAGAATGAAGTGTTGAGATTCTGCCATGTTGTTTTCAGTTGGCGAGGCAAACAAATTTAATTATTTTAAAAAATTGTGACAGATGGTAACCACTGACAGCTGTGTTTACCTAATTGGAGCAAACGGAATCAGATTTTGTGGTTGGTTTGCCCCAAAGTTAGGCAGAAGTATGTTTATTTTATAGGCAGATGTTTTACTGCCACAAATTGTGGCACTATTTTTACGATAGACGGGGGGAGGGGTTCTGCTACAAATTGCATCAAAAGAAGTCAGTGTTTCATGAAACACCATTCCTTTTACTGCAATTTGTAGCAGAACTTTCCTTGTCCTGGAGCGGGGTTGGTCTAAGATCTCCCCGATTCTTTTTTATAGTTAATTGCCTTGTGGACCAGTGGCCCTCCCTTCCCGATCATCGATGTTCTTTATTTTAATGTCCTGGTGGTCAGTGCCCCCCAACCCCGATCCCCGATATTAGTATTTTTCTTTTTTGTTTAAAAAAATCCATTTATCTATATATATATATATATATATATATATATATATATACAATGAGTTGAGAGATATATCAGTGAGATAAACTTGGTGATTTCCACTGGAGTGTGATATCTGATGATGGCATCACCGGAGTTAAAATATCTGACAAATATACATACTCTGCTGATATCACTACTAACTCACTTTAGCCTACACACTGAATTGAACTACTTTACAAATCTGTTTCTCACTACGACTTGCAAATAACTCCATTAACATTTAAAGAACATTCAGCTGTTTTCCACAGTGTTGTAAAATTCCCAACCCATTACTACATTTTCAAAAAATCCTGCATTCTAAATAACAGTGCCTCACACTATCTGTTTCTCACTGCTACTTGCAAGTAACTAACTTAACATTGCAAAGAACATTTAGCTGTTTCCCACAGGGTTTGTAAAACTCCCAACCCATTACTATGTTACTCTAAGTTCAAGAAAACCTGCAATCTAAATTGCAGTGCCTCACAGTTGCTGTTCCTCACTGCTTGCTGAAAATATCTTAATTTGCATTGCCAAACACATTCACCTGTTTCTCATACTGTGTGTAACTGAGAAACACTTAAACACACTCAGAACACAATTAAACAGTGCTCTCAGTATAGCCTAGAGGTTAGAATAATGAGCTTTAAACAAGCTAGGTGCATCCACCAGACCAAGGTTTGATTTTCACAACCTCCACATCCACACTATGTGTCACCTCTAAAAGCATCCCAGTTAACAAACAATAAAAGAGCACACAGGAAAACATTTAACTACACTTTGTAAGCTCTCACCCCCATTGTATAAATGGCACATGTAATGGGCAGATTCTGTACTAGGGATAATATTTTCACTCCTGCATCATGAGCTCTAGATACTCTCACTCACGCCTTCGGCACTCGTGAGTATCCAGAGCTCATGATGCAGGAGTGACAATATTATCCATATCACACTCCTGCCCATTACGTATCCTCTCTATATATATTATATCTATATGTTATACTGGTATGGTAGTGCCAGTATAGTTAGAGTTGCTCGGCCACTTCTATGTTGAACGCAAACATTTGCACTTCAATAACTTTGCAACCGTACAACTGAGTTCCACAAAACTTTTCATGTGCCATCTGGTCCAACAGATCTATCTATCTATGTATCTGCAATATTGCACTATGACAGTCTCTTCCTTGTTTTGTTTGTACTAAATGTATCAATGTATGTTTCTCTTTGCACTACGTTTCCCTTGTAATTCCCCTCCCCCCAGGGCGCATCTGGAATCGAGCGGTACTCTGCTCAGTATGCCTTTCCTGGTAAATCTCTTAAATAAATAAATAAATCTATGAATCTGGCAAGTTACCTTCTAGTCGGTTATGCAGTTGTAGAGATACAGAGTGCCAAAAAATGTGAAATTTACCATTTAGGTGCAAGTTCTTTGATCATTCGCATCTCCAAAATATCTTTTGGATCTGGTCTGAAATTGCTTAGGTATATGGAGTCTGTGCTGCAGATGTGCCTTTTGAAGGTTTGGTGAAAAAATATAAATCCATCAGGAGTTGGCCCATCCACCTCGGGCATGAAGTTTGATCCTTAGGTGGCTACCTGCCACCTTACATACCGGACCCTCCCTGCAGTCCTAGCTTCAGGAGACCACTCAGCAGGAGTTGGCCCATTCACCTTGGGTGTGAAGTTCAATCCTTAGGTGGCTACCTGCCACCTCACATACCGGATGACCAGACTCCACCCTGTGGTTCTGACTTCAGAAGACCACTCAGCAGGAGCCAGCCCGTCCACCTTGGGTGTGAAGTTTGATCCTTAGGTGGCTACTGCCACCTCACATACTGGACCCCCCCATGGTCCTGGCTTCAGGAGACCACTCAGCAGGAGCCGGCCTGTCCGTCTCAGCGTGAAGTTCGATCCTTAGGTGGCTACCTGCCACCTCGCATACTGGACCCCCCACCCCACGGTCCTGGCTTCAGGAGACCACTCAGCAGGAACTGGCCTGTCCGTCTTGGCATGAAGTTCAATCCTTAGGTGGCTACCTGCCACCTCACATACTGGCCAACCCCCATGGTCCTGGCTTCAGGAGACTGCTTAGCCGGTACAACAGAGCTCATCAGAGAAACTTCAACACAGTGGAGCTGCGTTTGAACTTGTGTGTCTTGGCACCTTTTTGCCTGGCTGAGCTCCCTACTGTTTGAACTTATTTGTTTTGCTCACCTCTGTGTAATTTTTATTTCTATTTCTGCTGTCCAATCACAGGGGGAGAATTTTTATACAAAACTGCATCACAGCTAATTTCTTTTTGCTACAATGAATATTAATTACTGTTTTCCTGAAACGAAAAAATCTGCCTGTTAAAACTTGGAACTTGTCTCTGCCCATAGCCTCTAAAGCCATTTTTCCTTTTTTAAAAGTGTCTGATGAATTATTGTGCTACGAATTTAGTGTACTCACTGGCCACCAGTCAGACCTAAACTCTTGCTACTGAATTTTCTGTGCTTCAGCTTAGCTCTGCTATATCTTTTCTTTTCCTTTCTGTCCTGGCTCTTTGTTCATTTTTTTAATTTTTTGTTTTCTGCATGTGTTTTTCCATTTCTTTTCCAGCCCCTCTCTAAAGCTCCCCTTCATCCTGCCACTTGATTATTCACTGCCCTTTTCCTGTGTGCCCACTTTCCTCCTTTGTTTCTATAGCCCTCCCCTGTAGCTGCTACCCTACTTAACCCCTCTCTTCTCCTAGAAGCTGGCCCGTCCGCCTTGGGCATGAAGTTCGATCCTTAGGTGGCTACCTGCCACCTCACATACCGTACCCCCCCCCCAGCGGTCCTGGCTTCAGGAGATCGCTCAGCAGGTAAAGCAGAGCTCATTGGAGAAACTGCAACACAGTGCAGCTGCGTTTGAACTTGTGTGTCTTGGTGCCTTTTTTCCTGGCTGAGCTCCCTACTGTTTGAACTTATTTCTGCTTTGCTCGCCTTCATGTAATTTTTATTTCTATTTCTGCTGTCCGATCAAAGATGGAGATTTTCACCCCCCCTCCTCCTACCTTAATTATATATGCTTCTGGCTCCTCTGTCTTAAACTCTGCCCTGCTCCTGTTGGCTGTTGCTTGTATATCCTCTGTTGTACTGCATAAACACTTCTCTTATACTACCACCCCTTATACAGTGGGCTGCAGCTACTATCTGTCAGCTATTTTTTCTTTCTCTATCTACTCCTTGGAAAACGTTATGGAGCCACCAAAGACACTAATGCTATCCCTCATTGCTATCTTTCTTGTTAATAATGCTCATGTAAGCTGCAATGCCCCAAAAGCCTATCACATTGCTCTCGTGGGACCCTTCCTCAGTGTGTTTCAAGATGCAAATTGCACCAGCGTGGAACCTTACCTACCACTAATCTACAAACTCCCATTTCATGGCTACAAAACTTGGACAACAACTCTAATCCTAACAGCTGCCTTAATCTGCTGTCGCATGTCAGCCCTGGCAATATAAAAGCTCAGATATATCCTGTTTCTACTACCTGTGTTGCTGTTACTACTTAACCTCTCTTGGCTTATGACTACCCCCCTCTCCAATACTGCTGCCCTCCCCATGTCAGGGTATGACTTCCATTTCTCAAGTCTCCTAATTCTACCATCAGAAGGATGTGTCCCTACCCCTTTACTAATCCCAAAGGGGATTCTCTACCTAGTGGCTACATATCTAAAGAAGCTTTTTTCTTGGACCCTATCACTTCATTCTTTCATACATCGCAGACTATTGTTTCTTATTCTCTTGGCTATCCTACTATCAGGAGATGTTGAACTAAACCCAGGCCCCCTGACCAGCTACTCTCACTCGGATGAATTGCTAAAAACTAGAAAAGGACTGTGTGGTGTGCATCACAATATCAGAGGCCTAATGCACAACTTTGAAGACCTGGAGGCTTGGGTGACACTTTACAATCCTGACATACTCTGCTTATCAGATATATGGCTTAAACCATCCATTTCTGACTCCTTATGTTCCTTGCCAAACTATAATATATTACGGAAGGACAGGCTCAAATCCAAATGAGGTGGTGGTGTCACCATCTTCTTCAGGGATCATTTAGATCTCTCAGTTGTCACTACTCCACTCCTCTTCTGCTATGAATCTCTACATGCACTACTTACACTTGGGGCAAAAAAAATACACATCGTGTGTGCATATAACCCCCCTCAAAGTGGACAAACTGGCCTTGAAGATTTTCTTGACCAAACATCCCAACACATAGGTTAAAATTAAGTGTTTATCTTAGGGGACATTAACCTAAACTTGCTGGGAAAAAAATCAAAGCACTCTTCTCTCCCTAATCCAAGGACACCTTCTGCATCAACTCAGCCGAACCTACAAGAGTCACTCCACATACAAACTCTAGCACCCTAATCGACTGGGTATTAACAAATCGTCCAGGGCATACCCATACTGCAGGCACCCTAACTGACACAATAACAGATCACTCCCCTGTTTTTTGCATCTGGTGCCCGGCAGCTACTCCCCCACCACCACCATGTTACATTACCTTTAGGAATTATGCTAACCTTGACAAAGCTAAGTTTCTTCTGGATGCATCACTCATTGACTGGTCCACCTTGTATCAAGCTAACAATGCTCAGTCTGCTCTTGGAATCTTTCTTAGCTATTTTAGCACCCTACAGGACATGCATACCCCCGTTATAACCCATCATGTTAAGGGCAAGCAGACGAAGTGGCTAAAAAAGACCTGCTGTGATGTTTAAAAGGATGGAGTAAGAGCTGGTGTTGTTTCAAGGCCTCCGGACTGCAAGCTAATTTTGACTACTACAGGACTCAGTGGAATGCATGTAGGAAACAAATACAAAATGCAAAAAGCACATACTGCAAGGGCCTTTTAAAAAGTGCTGCAGGTGATCCTGGAAAATTCTGGGCTCACGTCAAAACTCTCATGGACTCCACTCACTCCGCCATCCCAAATGACTTGGTTCTCAATGGTATAAACTGTAATGATCCCCGCACTATTGCGGATTTCTTTAACTAGCGGTTCTCTAACCTTACCCAACACACTTCCTCCTTCCCCTCTAATCTACCTCAAAACTCTCATCTATCCACTTGTACAGGAGCAAAGCCTCCAATCTTTCACTTTAAGGCCATATCAAGGATAGATGTCTTAAAACTCTTAAACACAATCTCGGACGCTACTAGCACAGGCTCTGATCACCTTGAACCACAGATCTTAAAACTTGCAGCTCCTTTTATACCTTCACCACTGGCAAGAATTTTCACCCTCTCCCTATGCCACGGCTCTTTCTCAGATGTCTGAAAGATAGCCAGGGTCACGCCAATTTTTAAAAAAGGAGACACCAAAGATCCCTCAAACTACAAGCCCATTGCAATCTTATCTGCCCTTAGCAAAATACTAGAGAAACTTGTTGCCAGGCAAATTATTGATTTCCTTCTCAAACATAATCTCCTCTCAGTTAACCAACATGGTTTTTGTAAGGGGCATAGCACTACCACTGCCTTGCTCAAATTTGCTACAGACACCCTAGCTGCCATGGACTCTGGTCTCCTCACAGGTGCTGTGTTTATTGATATGACTAAAGCCTTCAACCTTGTTAATCATCCTATACTCCTTGGTATGCTTCCCTCACTAGGCTTCTCATCATCTGTGGTAGCCTGGTTCTCAAATTACCTATTAAATAGGGTCCAAGTTGTTAAGTACAATAACACTCTCTCAAATCCAGAAACCATTAATATCGGGGTTCCCCAGGGCTCCATCCTGGGTCCTCTTCTCTTTACGTTATTTATAAATAATATAACTTCTTGTATATCATCCTTCTCATCCCTTCTTTATGCAGATGATGTCGTACTGTACTCAAGCTCTAAAAACATTTCTGAAATAAACTCCAACCTCTCAGTGGACTTTGTTAACTTACAGGCCTGGCTTACTGAAAACAAGCTGGTTCTCAGTGAAAGTAAAACCCAGGCTATGCTGTTTGGATCAGCCTCTAAACTTCAGTCTTCCCAAGGGAACTTCAAAGTATCCAGCTCTACCGGCTCCCTAATTAGTATTGTTACTTCCTTCAAATACCTAGGCATTACTCTGGACCAGTCTCTTGACTTTGACCTGCATGTGCAATCCACTTGTAAATCTGTAAACTCAAAACTAGGCATAGCATGTAAAACTAGTTATGCTCTTACACCCTCTGCTAGGCTGGCCATTGTTCGGGGCATCCTGCTTCCCTCCCTGACATATGGGGTACCAACCCATGCTATCATGCAAAAATCTACACTACGTAGATGGGATGTTGCCTATAACAACACATGTCGATTTGCCTCCTCTTTGACACGACTAAAGCACCATTGCTAGCTTTATGCCAACCTAGGCTGGCTATCACCCTCTGCAGTCAGACTACACTCCCTTGGCTCTCTGACTGATAGCATCATGAGGTCTCATACTCCTATAGCGCTTTCAACCTTGCTGCTTCCTTAGTCATCCCATTATGATCTATGCTCGGTTGAGAAATCCCTTCTAAATGTCCCAAGATTTAAAACCTCAAAAGGTGCTAGTGCCTTCTCCTACTTTGCCCCAAACTACTGGAACACACTGCCTCCTGTGGTACATCAGTATCCATCACATGCCACTTTCAAAAATGATCTCCACAAATACTTATCCCTCTCAGAGGTTTGCTCTTGCTTTAAACCACAATAATTGGGATTCTCCTCAGCTCTTCCCCCCCATCTCTCCCCTGCAAAATCCTATTACCTGATTGTCACCTGTTATCTCTTCTGACCCTCTCCTCCCTACTCTTCTAGCAAATGGTCACCTCCTTGCTAAGGTAGTAATCAGGTGCCTCCTGAACTCTTAGCTACATTATGCTCCTACTTATACCTGGCCCTGTACTGTGCCACGCACTTATATCTGAAGTGAGATGCCAAAACTATACTTCCTGCTGGTGATACAGTAGCGTCTCGTTGTTGAAATACCTTCTCAATTATGTTGTACCCTGTCTAAACATACCACCTTTAACTGCATTCTTTCTGTATCATTCTAATCTTTAGCTCTTACATCTGAAAATGTACCTGATTTCCTGTATTGACTACCCAGCTATGTAACTATTTTTGGCTCACCATTTGTATGATGATTACTGTGATCTGTATCGTACTGCTATAACCTGACTGTTTTATGATATTATGTCTTACTGTACTTTGCTAGCTAATTGTATGAAGTCTTATCTTAACATTGCCTGCACTGTATTAGTCTGTAACCTTCTGGGTCATGTCTGAAAATAGTCATTTCTATGGCTAGTACACTTACCCGGTAAACAAAAACTAACTAAATAAATAAATAAAAGTTTTTGAACTTTTAAGTTTCCCATTATAGCCTATGGGAAAAACATATATTATATGCCTTAAGTGCACTTTGTGCTGCCATGAAAGCACTTTTCTCTGCCTCAAATGGAAAACTTAGTGAACTGCTGCTGCCATCTTCTTTTCAGTTAGTGAGGGGGACAAAGGCTGTAATTCAAAACATACTGTCCCTTGGTAAATGCCAACAGTTATGTTTACCTAATCGGGGTCCGAGGAACACGATTTTGGCATTATTTTTTTTAATATAGTGGCCAGAAACATGTTTTTAGCTTCGGCCGTTGGTATTGTCGCAAATTTGTGGCACTAGTTTTGAGAACTTGCTGCAAATATGCGGCACTACTTCAATTAAAAATAGCCAGTGGGCACTGGAAAAAAGCCAACAGCAGGGTGCCCAGTCCTGCTGCCAGCACAGTAATCCCGCCTCCTGACCAGTGTGAGACACTGGGAAGCCCATTCCCAGTGTTCCCAAAAATGTTTTTAGGACCTTGCTGACAGCGGAGTGCCCAATCCCACTTTCAGCACTGTAAGCCCCTCCCCCTGCCTGCGTGGGACACTAGAGAGCCCACTCCCAGTGTCCCCAAAAAAACATTTATTGAATTTGTCAACAGTGGGGTGCCCAATCCCCGTGTTGGCACTAACCCCCCCCAACCAGTGTGGGACACTTGAGAGCCCACTCCCTGTGTCCTGAAACATTTATTTTCTTAACAATGCCTTAAACTACCTCAGAGATTGCTTGTCAGCACGCCAGGTGGGGAGCAGGTCTCCTTTAGCAAACTGTCCCACAGCAGGATAACAATTAAAAGTCCTGTTTTGGGGGGGAGCTGAATAAATTATACAGTTCCAGCTGCCCTTGGGCCACCAATGCTGTGACCAATCCGGCAACATCTGTGGAGTAGAGAGAAAAGGAAATCAAGGGTTTGAGGGGCAGCCAGAGGTTTGAAAATGCCACCCTTAATTTTGATTTTTTTTGTTGTTGTTTAAAACTAGCCCACAGGTTGCTTGTCAGCATCCCAGGCTAGCAGCAAGTTTCTTAAGCAAACTGGTCCACAGAAGGATAATAATTAAAAGTCCTGTTTTGGGGGGGCTGAATAAATTATGCAGTTCCAGCTGCCCTTGGACCCCCAATGCTGTGACCAATCCGGCAATATCTGTGGAGTACAGAGAAAAGGAAATCAATGGCTTGAGGGGCAGCCAGAGGTTTGAAAATGCTTTCCTTAATTTTGATTTTTTTGTTGTTATTTAAAAGGAACACAGAGATTGCTTATCAGTAACCCAGGCCAGAAGCAGGTCTCCTTAAGCAAACTGTCACACAGCAGGATAATAACTAAAAGTCCTGTTTCAGGGGGATGGCTGAATAAACTATACATTTCCAGCTGCCTTCAGACCCGTGATGCTGCAACCAATCTGGTGACATCTGTGGAGAAGAGACAAAGGGAAACCAATGGCTTGAGGGGCAGCCAGAGGTTTGAAAATACTACCCTTAATTCAAAATTTTTTGTTATTGTTTAAAACTAGCCCAGAGATTGCTTGCCAGCACCCCAGGCTAGGACCAGGTCTCCTTAAGCAAATTGTCCCACAGCAGGATAAAAAAAACATAGAAACATAAACTTTGATGGCAGATAAGGACCCCTTGGCCCACCCAGTCTGCGCATTTCCCTACCTACTGGATAAGCTGCAAATACTAGTTTTATCAACAGCCTACTTCCTCCTATCTCCCATTAGAATTGCCTTATGTCTGTCCCATGTATTCTTTAATTTCCCCACTGTTTTTGACCCCACAGCTTCCTCAGGAAGGCCGTTCCATGCATCCATCACCCTCTCCATTATAAAAATACTTTCTCATGTTGCCTCTGAGTCATCCTCCCTCTGTCTTCAAAGTGTGCCCCCTTGTTATTGCACATCTTTTTTTTGGAAAGATGCTACCCTCTTGAACTTTGCTGATTCCTTTTAGGTCCTTGAAAGTTTCTATCATGTCCCCCTCTCCTTCCTTTCCTCAAGGGTATACATATTAATCTCTTTTAGTCTCTCTTCATATGACTTCTGGTGCAGACCCTCCACCATTTTAGTTGCTCTCCTCTGTAGTGCCTCCATTCTGTCTATGTCCTTGCAGAGATGAGGTCTTCAGAACTGCTCACAGTAATCCAGATGAGGTCTCACCAACTGTCTGCATAGAGGGATAACAACTTCTTGTTTTCTACTGATGATGCCTCTCCTTATGCAACCCAGTATCCCCCTAACAGACCATACAGCCTTCTCACATTGCTTGTCTACCTTTAGGTAATCTGATATGACTTCCCCCAGGTCCCTTTCCATTTTTGTTGTTGTTAATACCTCCCCCCTCCATTGTGTACTCTTCCCATGGGATTGTGTTTGCTGGGTGCATTACTTTACACTTCTTTGCATTGAATCTAAGCTGCCATACTTTTGACCATTCCTCCAACCTTGCCAAGTCCCTTCTCATCCTTCCACTCCCCCCCCCTTGTGTATCAAACCTGTTGAAGATCTTTGTGTCATCTGCAAAGGCCATACCTTTCCTTTCAGTTCCTCCACAATGTCACCTGTAAAACATCCCAGTACTGAACCCTACGATACCTCATTAGTAACCCCTGATTTTTGGAGTGGACTAGTTTATAATTACCATCTGCATCCTGTTGTCCAGCCAATTCTTTACCTAGGTTACCACCCTGGAACAGACTGGCTAACTTGCTTATTGATTTTTTGTGTAGGACTATGTCAAATGCCTTGCTAAAGTCAAGGTAGGCCACATCCACAGCTCCTCCCTGGTCTACTACTTTGGTCACCCAAAGATTAGATTCACCTGACATGACCTACCCAATGTGAATCCAAGCTGCCTTGGGTTCTGTGCCCCCGCTGGCATCTAGGTACTCAATAATTCTTTCTTTTAGAAGTGATTTCTATCATTTTCCCTACCACTGAGGTCAAACTAACAGGTCTTTAGTTTTCTGCTTCTGCCTTCACTAGGAGGTGTATGGTTCATCTAGTGCCAAGGGAAGCTGAGGAGGGTGGTGAGCAGCATTGAGGTTGTCCTGTGCAGGAGTCACCCTGGGTGTAAACAAAGCCTAGGGAGAGGCCCAACATGTTTGGTCTCCGTACCCAGGGTCCCCACCACAGAGTGGGCAGGTAGCTAGAGGATCAGCTTTGTCCTCTAATCCTCTTTGGGCAGTGCTTTGCAATGCCAGGTCGATGAGGAACAAGACTGCGATTTTTGCAGACTTGATTTCTTCTGTCAACCTGCTTGCATCACGGAAACCTGGCTGGGTGATGATGCAGGCCCAGATTTTGAGCCTGGTGTCACAGCTGGATAAACAGTGTTGCACTGCTCAAGGAAGGATTGCAGGGGCAGGGGAGTGGCCATCATTTTTCAATACAGTTTGGGCTTCTCTGTGCACCCAGTTGGTAGCACCCAATCTTTTGAGTGTGTCTCCATGTGTGGGGGTACAGGATTGCAGGATTCTCCTCATTTACCGCCCCCTGGGACGGGGGTTGGAATTCCTGCAGGAGGTAGAGGACTTCTTCATCTACCAGGTGTTGGTGTCCCCCAAGTGTTTAATTCTGGGGTATTTCAATGTGTGGGTCAATGACGAATCCTTGCTTTTTGGTTACAATCTCCTCCAGTTGATGCAATCACTGGGCCTGTCACACGCAGTTGCTGCTGCTACCCTCCAGCATGGCCACACACTTGATCTGGTGTTCCAGCTGAATTTTCATATCAATAACCTCAAGATCAATTGGGTTGTTTGGTCTGATCACTGCACCATGGAGTTTAACTTTGGGACCCATCCTGAAAGTCCCTCCTCTGTGGAGATGGTCAGCTGTGTTGACCCAGAGGGACTGTTGGCATCGGCTGATCAAGCTAGGGTTGATGCAGCATGTGTGATTGGCACTGGAGTGGCGGTTGCCACCTATAGTAGGGTGGTTGTTGAAGCTCTAGATGCCATCGTACCAGTTTGTAAATGACCCAGATCCTCTCACTTCAGATCCCCTTGGTTTGATGGGATCTCAAGGAGATGAAGATTAGGGGTCGGAAGCTGGAAGTTGCTGGCGGAAGACCCAGCTGGAGGGTGACAGACTGGCCGTAAGTTTTTACTATGTTGAGTACCAGGGGGCAATTTCCCATAAGAAGGCAGAATTTCTGTCCAGGGAAATTGCTGCAGGGAGAAACAGACCATTTCAGCTGTTTTGGACCGTGGACAGGCTTTTAGATCCTGCCCGTCTTCAGCCAAAAAAAGCTTTTTCAACCACTTTATGGGAAGAGTTTGCTCTGTTTTTCTCTGACAGAGTGTTGACCATCTGATTGGGGATTCTGCCAGGTAGGCTTTCGCCTCACAGTGTTTCAGAGGCACACTGCCTGCTTGGGAGGAGTTTAGGCCAGTGGAGGTGTCTGAAGTAACTAAGGTGATATTACAGCTGAAGCATACCTTTTGCAAAGTGGATCCAGCACCAATGCATTTCTTAATGGAATGTGTTGGTGTCATTGGCTCAGTGTTCACCAGGATCACTAGGTGCTTGATGGCAGAGGGGGTCTTCCCAGTTGCTTTGAAAAAAGCACTCATGAAGCCCTTCCTAAAGAAAGTTTCCCTCGACCCAGACAGCCTGGCAAATTACTGTCCGATCTCCAACCTGCCTATTTTGAGCAAGTTTGTTGAGAAATTGGTGGCATAACAGCTTGAGGATTGCCTGGTGTCCTTGGATATCTATGAGCCTTTCCAGTCAGGTTTTCAGGCCAGACATAGCACTGAAACTGCTCTAGAGAGAGTGCATAATGATCTGCTCAGGGCTAGAGATAGAGGAGACAGATCAGTTCTTGTGCCCCTCAATATCGCCTCAGCTTTTGACACTGTAGATCATGTCATGCTTCTTGATTGGCTCTGTGAGTATTGTGGACTCACCGATACCATCATCAAATAGTCTGAGTCCTTATCTCTTGGACAGAGTGCAGCAGGTGGTGATGGGTAATTTCTCTTCATCCTCAGTGCCTCTGTCCTGTTGAGTGCCTCAGGGTTTGATCTTGTCACTGATGTTGTTTGCAGTGTATATGCTGCTCCTGGGTGAGATCATTCGACAATACAGTGTGGAGTTTCACTGCTATGCAGATGACACTCAACTGTATCTGTCTTTTGCACCCTGAACATAGGGAGCTGTCGACTTGCTTAACAGCTGTCTGGCTAAAATCTATGACTGGATGGCTTCTAGCTGGCTGATACTCAACCTGGCTATGACAGAGGTACTGGTGATATAGCCTGGTGCGGGCATGATGGGTTGCCATCGGTGGTGGACTCTGGAATTGTTCTGGGGTCTATGATGCTGGTGGTTTCTCTGGAGGTGCAAATTTCCGGCATGATCCTTAACTGCAGATTGACCTTTGAAGATCAGGTGTCATCTGTAGTCAACAGTAGTTTTTACCACTTGTAGAACACTGCCTGGATTAAGACCCTCATTCCACCCGAGGACCTGCCGACACTAGTGCATGTCTTTGTGACCTCTAGGCTTAACTACTGTAATGCTCTGTACTTCAGAGTCATAGGTGGGACCCTCCACAGACTGCAGCTAATTCAGAATGCAGTGGCCAGGTTGCTGATGGGACTTTCAAGGTCCAATCCTGTGACTCTGGTCCTGCATGCTCTGCTCTAGCTGCCAGTCAGGTGGAAGGTCCTTTTCAAGGTGGGTCTTCATGCTTTTAAGATCCTATATATGGGCTGGATCCTGGTTACCTGACTGAGATCCTGACACTGGCGTCCTCTGCTTGCTCCCTTCACTCATCCTTGAGGGGCCTCCTTGACATTCCCAGGGTTCGGCTCAAGACCTTGGGAGATCATGCTTTTAGTGTCTCTGGGCTGACCCTGTGAAACTCACTTCCATCTGCAATCTGGGAGGCTCCCTCGATTGAGGTGTTTAAGGGGAGGCTAAAGGCCCACCTCTTCAGTCTGGCCTTTGATTGCTGATGTCATCCTTATTATCGGCCAGTCTCTTTATGTTTAGACCTCTGGAAACCTTTTATTACTGCAGAATATTAAACTTGTTATGGTTTCATTGAGATTTTAATATATGTTTTAATTTTTTTATGTATATTTTACTCATGTTCGGTACCCAGAGCACCTGGGATTGGGACTGGGCGACTTATAAATAAAATTGCCTTGCTTGTCTTGCTCCCACTTTTGTGGAGGGGAACACATCCACCCTCCTCCAGTCCTCAGGTACCAAAAGTCTTGTTTTTGGGGAGGGCTGAAAAAATTGTACAGTTCAGCTGCCATTGGACCCCTGATGCTGCAACCGATTCAGCAACATCTGTGGAGTAGAGAGAAAAGGAAATCAAAGGCTTGAGGGGCAGCCAGAGGTTTGAAAATGTTGCCCTTAATTTTGTTGTTTAAAACTAGCCTAGAGATTGTTTGTCAGCATCCCTGGCTAGGAGCAGGTCTCGTAAGCAAACTGTTCCATGGAAGGATAATAATTAAAAGTCCTGTTTTGGGGGGAGGGCTGAACAAATTTTGCATTTCCAGTTGTCCTCAGACCCTGAATGCTGTGACCTATCCAGTGAAATCTGTGGAAACAAAAGGAAATCAATGGCTTGAGGGCAGCCAGAGATTTAAAAATGCTGCCCTTAATTCAGATTTTTTTTGTTGATGTTTAAAACTAAGCCAGAGATTGCTTGCCAACACCCCGGGCCAGAAGCAAGTCTCCTTAAGCAAACTGTCTGACAGCAGGATAATAATTAAAAGTCCTGTTTTGGGGAGAGGGCTGAACAAATTTTGCATTTCCAGTTGTCCTCAGACCCTGAATGCTGTAACCTATCCAGTGACATCTGTGGAAACAAAAGGAAATCAATGGCTCAAGGGTCTGCCAGAGGTTTGAAAATGCTGCCCTTAATTTAGATTTGTTTGTCAGTTTAAACTCACCCAGAGATTGCTTGTCAGCACCCCAGGCCAGGAGCATGTCTTTTAAGCAAGCTGTCCCAAAGCAAGATAATAAGTGAAAGTCCTGTTTGTGAGGGAGGGCTGAATAAATTATGCAGTTCCAACTGCCCTCGTACACCCAGTGCTGTGACTGATCCATCATCATCTGTGGAGTAGAGAAACAAGGAAATCAATGGATTGCAGAGCTGCCAGAGATTTGAAAATTGTGTCCTTTATTCAGTTTTTTTAAATGCTTTAAAAAGCCTATTCTCCCTTTTACCTTTGGTGGGGTCTTCCTACATCCTAGTGTAGTGATTCTAAAGACCCAAATCCTGGTGTCCTCAATGGGACTCAGAGTGTGGCCACCAGAACGTACTGCTGGACTCCCTCCTTATTTGACTCTCTCCAAACTTTCAGCAATACACCAAACCCCGATATATTTTTTTTTTACACAATATGCATTTAAATAAGTCCCTGATGCATATTCACAGAAAATTTATCTCTGATGTTCCTTTAAAGGTAAGAAATGATCCACTTAATTACCACTGCAAGTGCTGCTCTAAAGAACTCTGTAGCCACAGAAACGTGTGCTGGTGGCTGCATGGAGCCATGAACGCCTCATTTGAGAAACCTTGAGCTAGTTTGTGGGTCCAGATGGAGCAATCCTAGAAGAAGAAGAATTATTTGAAAAAAATGCTGATTTACATGTTTCTCTGCAGACTGCTTATTCACAGACTGTAACATCCAGTAACATAAGAAGTTCTCATGTTAACAAGTTCTGGAGCTTTGGTTTGAGGGTTTGCACAAAATTGAGTGACCTGATGTTTGCTGGCAGGATCATTTTTGTTTTGTGACACTTAGGCCCTGGACACACTACAGAACTGTTTTTGAAAACTGTTTTTAAAACCAGTTTAGCTAAACTATTTCAGTGCAGCCACACTACTCAGTAACCATTTTTGATAATGGTTTAGTGTGGCCACACTGCTAATGTTAAACCTGTTCTCCTTGTAATTATTTTGTGTTAAGTCCAACACACAGAACTGTGCTTGCCTGGACACACTGCAGCTAGAACTGTTTTAGTTAAAGGAAAACTACACCCAAAACCTGAAAAAATATATGTTGTGCAGAGTGTTTTAATTTGTATGTGAAGTTCTAGTGTTTCCTTCCCTCTGGCTGGTATTAGGAGTTTTTCTCAAATTAGCCTGCTAGCTTTATGCTAGTTTTACGACCCCTGGGGATCTCCATACCTGATAGTGTAATTGTATTTCTGGTTCCCACAGTGCATTTTGTCTCATGTGACTGTGATGTAAAGAGACCAACATTCAGCACACATGCCAAAAACTAAATATCTTGGAAGCTTTACAAGCTGCACAAAAATTACCAGCAGCAAAGTTTTTCAGGACAGTAAAACCTTTAGGATGAGGGTGGTCACCAAGCTGAATTCTACAGATTTTAAAATATAGCCATCTCTGTTGTTGTGAACTGATTGTAATGCAATGCTTTCTGCTGGATTTATGGGCTCTGCTACATCACCATTACATGAAACAAGGTGCACTGTAGGACAAAGAAATGCAATAAAACTATTTGATATGGTGATCTCCAGGGGTCGTAAAACTACCCTAAAGCTAGCAGGCTAATTTAGGAAAAACTCCTAATACCAGTCAGAGGGGAAGGAAACACAAGAACTTCACATACAAATTAAAACACTCTGCACAACATATATTTTTTCAAGTTTTGGGTGTAGTTTTCCTTTAAACCATTACAGCTTAAAACGCTTTTAATCCTGGACAGACCTGTGAATAAAATCATGCTAGCTCCAAAATGTTTTTAAAAATGGTTTTAAGACTAGGTATCTAGCAGGGTTTAAAAACACTTTTGTTAAAATGCTTTAAGGGCCTTGTAGTCTGTCTGCAAACAGTGCTAGAGGGGGATTTACACCATTTTAAGTCACTTAAACTGATTTAAGTTCCCCAGTATGTCCAGGGCCTTAGGCTCCTACAATAGTTGTCAAGTAATTCTTTTCATCCTCTGCTCCACATTGCTGAGATCTGCTGTTAATTTCTCCAATTTACTGTTAAGTCTGTTAAGTGAGGTTTATATATTTGAAAGTATTTCCAGCATTTGTTGTGATGTGGCTTCACCTTCATTAGTTTGTTCATTTTCTGGTGGTATGAAAGGTGGTGGAAAGTCCTGGGATTCTCGGAGTGGTACCATATGTAGTGGACCCACCCTGAGTGAGCAGAACAATTCATACAGTAGAAGTACCACTCTCCCAGACACAAGTAGTGAAACGATTGATCTAGTAAACAATAGCAGTGTCCATTCAGAACTGGTTTCCCATGAAACAGATAAGAGTCAGCTGTTTAGCATTAGTCTCAATGGCCCCTTTGCACTAAAGGGTATAAATTACATGCAAAAAGCATGCAACTTGCCTGCACAGCTCTGGATGCACCTGTGGACAGGTGGGCCCCGGCCATTGTTCACTAATGGCTGCTACCTGTCTGTGGCTCTGCCACCCACCCCCAGCATGTAAGTCCATGCAGGGCAGCTGTGGGTGGAGTCGTGGACCCAGAAATACATCCAATAGGATGCCCAGCATGGGTCCCACAGTGGATCCCTTGTGCTGCAGCATTGGTCCAGTTGTGAGAATGCCTACCACAGGCACCCAAACCCATGCGGCATGGCCCCATCAACCTGTGGAACCCTCACACCAGTCTTCACTGCAAGGTGCCCTCCCAGTGCACAGATGGACCCCCGACAAAGGAACCCCACCTCTGTCTCGCAGACTGCAACCCAGCACAGATGTGCCCGGATACTGCAGTTGCATTTCCCCCAGACCTCAACCAGGTACTCAGCACCCCTGAGCCCCACTCTTGATCAAAGTCCCCCACCCCATGCACAAAGGTGCCCCACTCCTTAGAGACCATGGTCTACTTCGGGTAGCCTCGCCCCAGCATTGGTGGCCAGTGTACCACCCCCACCCACTTAGGCACTGACAACCTCCCCCACCTGCTCCCCATACCATCCTGTCAGTGCTGCAGCCAGGAACAGCCAGTGGTGCAGTCCTCCTCACACCTCCTTAGCCACCAGCTGTCCAAGTGATGCTAGGAGTGTGCTGCCTATTTATAGGAGCATGCTTAAAGCATCACTTGGATGGCCAGCAACCAATGAGGTGTGAGGAGGGCTGTGCCACTGGCCGTTCCTGGCTGTGGCACCTATGGGATAGTATGGGGTTGGAGGGGAGGTTGTCACACTGCAGTGGTGGGTGGGGGGTACACTGGCCACCAATGTGGGCTGGGGTACCGGGGAGGACCATGGTTTCCTAGAAGTGGGGCACATGTGTGTGTATGTGTGTGTGTGTGTTAGGGGGGATTAGACCTGATGACTGGGGCAGGGGTTCCACTGGGGGGATCCTGTGATGCAAGGTCCAGCAGGGGTTGCCATGTGTTGGGGCAGGGGATACTGGAACATACGGGGCTGGGGTGACATGCGTTGGTGGGAGGGATGTTTGACAGGCCAGTGATTGGGAGGACAGGGGCACTGCATGGGTGTGGATCTGTGATGGTGGATCACATATCCCATGTTGTGCAGCCACTCACCCAATCAGCTGCCCCAGCCCTTCCCATCTGCCATGTGAGCTGGGGCAGCATGGAGGGTTTCTTCCCGGTCCCACCGTGTTCAGTGGGTGGGGTCTGTGAAGGCACACAGTGGGTTGTGGCAGCGTCCCTGTTGCCATAACCTGGTCCACACAATGCCCCCCTGTGGACAGCACTATGCATCTTTGTGACAGGTGTGTATTGCTAGCCTGCCCCCGGCATGCCCCCACCCACCCACAGTGCATTGCTGTCTGCACAGCCGTGGGATCAGTGCATACCTGTCTTGCACCTGGTTAGTGAATGTCACATGGGGTTCAGGGGACCCCACTCTGTGACATTCAGATGTGGCGATGCGTACACAGCCAGGTTATGTGGCATGCTGGCATCATGCAAAGAACCCATGATGTGTATTTTATTTATTTATTTGACATTTCAGAGATTACCTCTGTGCACAAGTGCTCATTTTCAAAAGTTTCACGTCAAACATAGTCACAAAAAACATTACAAGTACAATAAGCAGTTCCAGAGGAAATGCTGACAAGTCAGGCTTAAAACACTTAAGACAGGACAATTACATACAGTTTTAAAAAATCCATACAGATTGTTGTATAAAAAGTTGCAGGATATGTACATCAGGAAACCAAAAAAACAGTTTATTGGTTACAATTGCATTAGACTGCAAGAGCAGACAACAAAGGTTTCTTAAATCGATTAATCAGGGCCAGATTCAGTAGTATACAGGCAGTTTATTTAGTGAATTAGCGACAAAAATTCTAGCATAATCTAATAAAGGGTTTCTAGTATAGTCATACATTATGTCATCATATAGTGTTAGTAGCTCTCATCCCTGCATCTAGGTTCAGTCCTACAAGTTGTTCAAAGAACTGTAGCACATGACATTAAATTTTAACCACATACTGTAAGATAAGTATGGCCATATATTTACCATACAGTGGCACCCTCCGGGATCAGACACTTGACCCTGCAGAATTTTTAAGAAAATTCTGCAGGAAACAGTGCAATTCAGTGTCAGCTATAACAATGTAGTTTTAACTGCTGCAATCTGATTGACTAACAGAGGATTATTAGCCAAGTACAGCCTCATCACATGTAGCACAATGCCCCAAATGTAGTCCATCATGGAGTGCTCTAATTGTTAGATTTAACTGTGCATCTGCATTCCATGACATTTTTCAGTGACTGCCATTGTTCGGTTTCTTCACTATTTCTACATAAGACTACATGGTACTCGTGCTCAGCAAACGTTTAATAAAATTATTTGTCAGCTGTCAACACTTTTTCACAAAAAGACAAAAATTAATTACGTGGCAACCTCACATAAATACTCAGTAATTTCTGACGCTCACTTGAGCGGTGTTGACATGGAACAATGGCATTTTCTTTGATGTCTGACTAATTAGATTTATGGTTCCTCTACACTCAAAAAAGATCCAGCCTCTTTACTCTGTTCGTGTACAAGTAGCTCAATGTCAACATGGTGTAATGGTGAGAAAAGAGTGTTCATAGAGTTTGTCATGGATAACCCCCCCCATACTCAGCTGATCCCATGACAACCACCATAGCAACAATACTTGGAGTGTCAATAAGCAGAGAACACCAGCGGAGGGCCCTGCACTATAATAAAATGTGGATACTATAATACTATGTCAAAAAGTAAGGAAATTAACTACAAAAAAACTTCATTAATGTATCATTTAGGGTTCATATTTAAGTGACAAAAGTATGGAATTGTGGTGATAGGGTTCTTAACCCTAACACACCACTTCACCCCGACAACACAACCCTACCACTTTACCCCACCCCCACTGTTCACACAACAACAGGTGTCGTGGTATGTCTTGGGGTCATTGGCCCTAACGCTCACCCATTTTTCTATACTGTACCATCTTACCTTCCATACAAATGGAATGGGGTGAGCATAGTAGTGCCATTATAGTTAGGGTTACCAGGCCATTTCAATGTGAAACCCCAAATTTTGCACTTTAATAACTTTGCAACAGTATGACTGATATGTCCCAAATTTTTCATGTGCTGTTTGGTACCATAGATCTCTGGATCTGGCAAGTTTCATTCCAGTCAGTGGTGCAGTCGCAGAGCTGCAGAGTGCCATAAAATGTGAAATGTACCATGTAGGTCCAACTTTGGGGTCTGGTCTGAAATTGTTAGGGTATATGGGGTCTGGGCTGTAAATGTGCCTTTTAAAGGTTTGGTGAAAAAATATTAATCTGTTCAAAAGTTGTAAAACGTTAAACTGATTTTCTGAGGTGTGCCATAACAAATGGGAGTAGTAACCTGTAGGAGGTGTGAGTCAATCTCATGCCATTCAAACTGCAGCTGTAACTACAGTATAATTTATTCCTCTGTCCCCCAAAACCGGACTTTTACTTATTATCCAGCTGTGGGATAGTTTGCTTAAGGAGACCTGCTCCTAGCCTGGGGTGCCAACCAGCAATCTCTGGGCTAGTTTTAAACAACAACAAAAAAAATCTGAATTAAGGGTGGCATCTTCAAACCTCTGGCTGTCCCTCAAGCCATTGATTTTCTTTTGTCTCTACTCCACAGTTGTCACCGGATCAGTCACAGCATCTAGGGTCAGAGGGCAGCTGGAACTGTATAATTTATTTAGCCCTTCCCCCAAAACAGGACTTTTACTTATTATCCTGCTATGACACCATTTGCTAAAGACCTGCTCCTAGCCCAGGGTGCTGACAAGCAGACTCTGGGCTAGTTTAAAAAAAAATAATAATTTGAATTAAGGGTGGCAATTTCACACCTCTGGCTGCTTGTCAAGCAACTGATTTCCTTTTCTCTCTACTCCACAGATATCGATGGATTGGTCTCAGCATCAGGAGTCTGAAGGCAGATGTAACAGTATAATTTATTCAGCCCTCCCTGCAAAACAGGACATTTAATTATTATCCTGCTGTGTGACAGTTTGCTTAAGGAGACCTGCTTCTAGCCTGGTGTGCCAACAAACAACCTCTGGGCTAGTTTCAAACAACAACAAAAAAATCTAAATTAAAGGAGGAATTTTCAAACATCTGGCTGCCCCTCAAACCGCTGATTTCCTTTTGTATCTATTCCAGAGATGTTGCCAGATTGGTCGCAGAATCCAGAGTAAAAGGGTAGCTGGAACTGTGTAATTTATTCAGCCCTCCCACCGAAACAGGACTTTAAATGATCATCCTACTGTGGAACAGTTTGCTTAAGAGACCTGCTCCCAGCCTGCGGTGCCAACAAACAATCTCTGGACTAGTTTTAAACAACAACAACTTCAAAAAAAAATCGAAATTAAGGGCTGCATTTTCAAACCTCTGGCTGATCCTCAAGGCACTGATTTCATTTTGTCTCTATCCACAGATGTTGACAGATTAGTCACAGCATCAAAGCACTGAGGGAAGCTGGGACTGTATAATTTATTGAGGCCTCCCCCGGAAACAAGACTTTTAATTGTTATCCTGCTGTGGGACGGTTTGCTTAAGGAGACTTGCTCCTAGCCCAGGGTGGCAGCAAGCAATCTCTGGGCTAGTTTTAAACAACAACAAAAAAGTCTAAATTAAAGGCTGCATTTTCTAACCTCTGGCTGCCCCTCAAGCAAATGATTTCCTTTTGTCTCTACTCCACAGATGACTCCAGGTTGGTCATAGCATCTGGTGAACAAAGGCAGCTGGAATTTTATAATTTATTCAGCCCTCCCCCGAAGCAGGACTTTTAATTATTATCCTGCTGTGGAACAGTTTGCTTAAGGAGACCTGCTCATTGCCTGGGGTGCCGACAAGCAATCTCTGTGGTAGTTTTAAGGCATTGCTAAGAAAATAAATATCTTGGGACAGTAGGAGTGGGTTCCCCAGGGTCCCACACTGGTTGGGGGGGCACTAATGTCAACACAGGGATTGAAAACTCTGCTGTCGGCAAATTCAGAAAATGTGTTTTTCTAGGGACACTGGGAGTGGGCTTCACAGTGTCCCACACTGGCCGGGAAAGGAAGGGATTACAGTGCTGACAGCAGGATTGGGCACCCTGCTGTTGGCAAAGTCATGAAAAACATTGTTGGGGACACTGGGAGTGGGTTCCCCGGAGTCCCACACTGGCAGGTGGGCTTACAATGCTAACAGTGGGATTGGGCATCCCACTGTCTGCAAAATACATTTTTATTAATTAACATTCCTCTGCCCCCTTCCAGTTAAACTAACTAAAATGGAGAAAAAAAAAATTACCTAAACCAGGGCTGAGGAATCTGATTCTGGCTTTTTTTTTGAATGGCCAGAACTGTTTTTCTTTTTTTCCAGGTGCCGCTGGTTGTTTTTAATTGAAGTAGTGCCACAAATGTGTTTAATTTTTCATGAAAAGTGCTACAAAATTTGCTGCAGTTTCACAAAACTAGTGCCACAAATTTGCAACACTACCAACGTCCGAAGCTACAAACATATTTCTGGCAACTATTTAAAAAATAATAATGCCAGAATTGTGTTTCTTGGGCCCCGATTAGGTAAACAGAACTTTTGGTGTTTACCAAGGGGCAGTATGTTTTGAATTACAGCCCCCCCCCTCGCTAAATGAAAACAAGATGGCGACTGTGTGGCATTAAGTTTTCCATTTGAGGCAGCAAAAAGTACTTTCCCGGCAACACAAAGTACTTTCAATGTGTACATATATTTTTTCCCATGGGCTATAATGGGAAACTTTAAAGTTCTATAACTTTTGAACGGATTAATATTTTTTCACTAAACCTTCAATGGTACATCTGCAGCCCAGACTCCATATACGCTAACAATTTCAGACTGGACCCTAAAGCAGTTTTGGAGATGCAGCAAAGAATTTGCACCTAAATGATAAATGTCTTACTTTTTGGTACTCTTCAGCTCTGCAACTGCACCACCAACCAGAACAAAACTTGCCAGATCCAGAGATCTCTCATACCAGACAGTGCATGAACAATGTTGGGCATATTGGTCATACAGTTACAAAGTTATTAATGTGCAGATTTTGGGGGTTAACATAGAAGTGGCCAGGCAACCCTACAGTAACTTACTGGCACTGGCAGTATAATGTGTGCATATATTATATATATATATATATATATATATATATAATTCAATGTGGAAAATAAAGGACTTTTCCAGTGCTTCCTAAGTTAAGCCCAGAACGTATTAGTCCTGGAACAGGGTTGGTCTGAGAGCTCCCCAATTCTTTTTTGTAGTTCTAGTTCCTGATGGTCTAGTGCACCTCCCTCTCCAATCCCTGATATTAGTATTTTTCTTTTTTATTTAATTTTCCTGGTGGTATTTCCTTGAATCTGTGCTGTACCCTCCCCTCCTCTTCACCTGCTAGATCATTGGTTTCAAGGTATATAATCAAGTCAGGCTTCCCTCCTACCTTCTTTACCACCACCTTGATCTTAAGTGTTGTTCTTCCCCCATCTCCATCCCCAGCTTGTAAGCTACCTGTGAATTATTCCTTGGGTCCCCCCTTCTCTCCCACTATATACCTTTTATTATTGAATCCTTAAAGTCCACTACCTTTCTGCTGCTTGTGTGTCTGTACCTTCGCAACCTTCATCTCCTCAGAAGCTATTGTCACCCCTCTTCAGTCCCTCCTCATCCTTTGCTGGAATTATCCCTTGTGTACCAGCAACTCCCCCTATTCTTGCCTCTTCTCTCTCATTTGGTCCCCTCTCTCCCCATCCTTGCTCCTATGATGCCTTCTCCTCTCCCTCCTGTAACTCTACCTTCATCACTGTTCTCCTCTCCCTTCTGACTTCCCCCCCATCTTCGCCCTCTTGAGCTTCTACCCTCCCTCTCCCCCTTGGCTTCCATTCCTAGTTTGTCCTTCAGAGATATTTTCTTCACCTCCCCCACCTCCAAACAACATCCTTTGGTTCCTCAGCCTTTTCTCCTCCTCTAATCCCTTGTTCCCCTACATCTGCCAGTACTATGTATCTGTTAGATGCACATATGTGTCAAGCCAGGATGAAGCACTGAAATGCTGCAGAATGCAATTTACTGTGGGGGCCATTGTAAAAAATGCAAACAGCATAACCACTCCATGGAAAAGTAATCCTCACATGATAAAACAAATGAAACATGGGGATAAACAATTGGAAGATCCCTTAGAAATATCAGATTTGTTAAATGGTTACTTTATTGATCTCCCAGGAGTGGTGCTTGATGACAGAAAAGATTTAGATATGGAGAAAAGGATAGTAAGTAGGGGAAATATCCCTCTTTTCAGGTTTAAAAAAATGACTGTTACTGAAGTAAGAAAGGGACTAAGAAACATAAAGACACATAAAGCATCAGGCTTAGATGGTCTTAGATGGTCTTGAAGGAAGGTTCTTGAAACTAGCCGAGGAATACATTGCACCCATATTAACATACATATTTAACTGGAATTTGTGCTCTGGAACTTTCCCCACAGTGTGGAAGCAAAGCAAAATAGTTCCCATTTTTAAAGGGGGAGGGGCTAAATGATCTAGGAAACTACTGTCCTATTGCCTTGCTACTAATATAATCTAAATGTTTGGAAAAGCAGGTTCACCTGCAAATTATGTGATGTTTTGAAAAATATAACATTCTAATGTCCCTACCTTCAAAATTTAGAAATGGATACTCTACAACATCTGCATTGATAGCATTTAATGACTTAGTGTCTACCTCTATGGATGCTGGATCTCTGACTGCTGTATTATTTGTAGATCTATCAAAGGCATTCAGCCTGGTGGACCACTCCTTGCTATTGAGGCAAATAAAGACCCTGGGTATTACTGATAGATTTTGGGAGTGGGTTAAATCCTATCTGGAAGGGAGAACACAGAGGGTGTCAGTGTCTCAGACACTATCCCAGAGTAAGGAAATAAGGCTTGGGGCACCCCATGGATCTATATGTGGTCCAATGTTGTTTCTGATATTTGTAAATGACCTCCCTGAGAGGGTTAAATGCTCAACCCTTAGACTTTATGCCAATGATATGGCACTGATAGCCACGGGGGAAAGTAAAATAGAACTAGAACAAAGGCTACAAATTGATTTTAAGGCCGTAGAGGAGTGGTTCACTAGGTCAAGGCTACAAATGAATAAAAGGAAAACTAAAGTTCTTTACTTCGGGGCTAAAAAAGAATCAACATTGAATATAACCACCTTGAGATTGGAGCAAGTAATAGAATACTGCTACTTGGGCATAGTATTTTATGCTGAACTAAAATTTACTCAGCATGTTTCAAATTTGATAAGAACAACAAGTAAAAAAATTGGGGCCTTAATATGTACCTCAAGGTGTCTGGATATAAAGACCTGCAGGACTTTGGTCGAACAGCAGGTTATGCCAGCATTAGAGTATGGTAATATAATTTACAGGGTGACAAAAAAGTATGTTAGTAAAATTAGACAAGCTTTACTATAGGTTAGCAAGGTTTATATTAGGAAGTAGTTTCCACATTCATCATTGTAAATTGTTGAAAGACTTAAAGTGGTATACCTTAGAGGCAAGAAATAGTATGGCCTGGTAAAAACTGCTCCATAAATATCTCACAACATACCCAACACATTACATTTCCAGTTCTGTAATGTCCTGCCCCCATATTACAAGAGTACTAACTAGATCAGTACATGAAAATAAAATAGCAATTCCTAGACAAAGGATCAAATTTGGAGTAAAAACTTTAAAATATCAAGCTTCAGCCAAATGGAATAGATTGCCTTTCTCAATGCACTTTAACATCCTATGGAGAATTTAATAACAATTTGAAATCCATTCTTATTACAGAATGTTACTGTTGATAATTTGTATGAATTTGTGATGTTAAACATAAATTAATTTCGAAAATGTGTGTTTAATGTATATTGTAGTGATATAATAACCAGCTTCCCCTTTTTCCTATAGGAAAACCGTGGCTTAATTTGCTGTTATAAAGGAGCGTTTATAATGGCAAACACACGCATGATTGCTGTGCGCATGCTCATTCAGCAGCATGACCAGACAAGACCTCTCACTGCTTCCATCTCACCTGACACAGAGCCGCCAGAAGAACTCAGCAGTAAGTTCTTTTCTTTTTTTCCCCCACATACACTGGAAACACATAAAGACCCACTTAAAAAAAAAAGGTTTACAATACGGCAAATCTCAGCACCAGGCTAAAACGAAACCACACTGTGGATGCACCGCAAGCTCTTTATTTTATATAATTGCTGAGGTGAAAAAGGGAAACCCAGCAATTATATAAAATAAAAAATGGGTCAGGGTGTCAAACTCAATTTTACATGCACCCTCATTGTGGGATGCTTTTCACAAACCCCTCGTGCTTTGCCCTCAGGGTTTATGTAGCATCCCACAACTCGGGTGTGTGTAAAATCTCATTACACGCCCTGACTCATACTTTATTCTCTATGTTATGTATGATGTTCTATGTATTGTTTTATGTATGGTGTAACATCTGAAACAGGAATGTCTTGAAAACAGGGTAATTTTAACTCTTATGAGATTAAATTCTTTCCTGTATAAAAATAAATAGTTTTACTACTAAGTCAATGGGAATTAAGCCCTTTTGTCATGCAGGATTTTGTGACATGTCATTTCTGCAAGTTACTGCACTTCAGCGTGGCTGCCACATCTGTAGGTATCTCACTCAACCAGAAACCTGTCCTCTGTTCCCCATTTTCTCTTTAGAGTATATCCTCTTACCCAGCTTTTCCTTACCACTTGCCATTCATCCCCCTTGGTTCTGCCAGTTCTGTACATTTCCTGATTGTGGTTTGCCCCTGCCCCATTGTAACTACTTTATTTTCTGTCCTTCGCCTGTTATAGCTGTGTCCGAAGCAACCACTACCTGCCTTACTGGCCACTGCTAATCTTCCCTACTCCCCCCTTTCCTACATTCTAACTCCCAACTAAGCCACTGCACCTCTACGTAATTACTCCAGGCTCCTGAACACTGGGCAGCCCCCTGTTTTCCACAATATCTCCATGAAGACTGTGACCCCACATCCATTACAGCTCACAATCCTTCCTCTGCTGACCTGTCTAGTTTGCCTACCTGCTTCTCTCCACCTCTCCCTCTCCCACCTGTTCTGCTATCTATAATAACACTTAGCCCCCCCACCCCATATTTTCTGCATGTGGCCTATCCCAGTCTAGTTATATGGTATCTCTTTTCCACTTGGAGTTTCTAATCTTGGGTGACCCTAGATAGGGTTCAGCTGTTTTCCCTTTGATTTTACCTTAGATGGTTACCTTGCTCATTCCCTACAGCTTGATTACATTCAGCAGGGCTTTTCCCTAGTTTGAATCTATGACTCCTTTTCCTTCCTGGAATTTGATTACCTCTATAGACTCTGGTACTATATCTTACTTGGTGCTAAAACCCCCTGAGATACACCTACACTAGCTTATACCTCCTGAATATTTTCCTTTTAGTCTTTACCTTTACAGCCACCTTTTTTGAGACCCATAGTGGTCTCTTTTTCCTCCTGCTGTTGCTCACATGTTTGATGAAGAGGCTTGCTGCCTTTACTATGCTCCCTTTCAGCTTTGTTTTATGTTTCTTCACTACATCCATGCCACCACTCCTGCCAGGTTATCCCTGAGACATTCACCCATTTTTATAAATGTGCCCTTCTGAAATCCAGGACCCTTGCCCTTGTGTGGTTTAATTCTGCAGCCACCCTTATATTGAACCATTGGCTATTATATGTTTATAAATTCATACAGCAAAAACTTTCTTTCTATTTATTAGATCTGGCTTCCAAAAAGAAACAAAGTAAATATGCCTTACATTCATGTGAGCTTAGCTCAGACACAAAGGGCAATCCTAGGAGGCATACGTCAAGTGTGGTCCAGCCTCTAGCCTTACTGTCTGCTGAGCTTCCTTGATCTTCACCGACTGGGAGAGAGAACAATCATGGAGGGAAGACAGACTCTGACAGGTGCAGAAGCAGGGATTCCTTGACAGCAGTTCTACCTGGCTGAATCCCCCTTGAAGTGTACAGTCTGGGCTCCTATCTCAACTGAGGCAACTTCTTTCTTTGATTTGCTCTGCTCAGACTTAGTCAGGGGCTGCTCTCTAAGCATAAGAAGCAGTTGGAACACTTACCCTGAATTCCTGGCTGCTGTATGTAAATCAGCCTTTGTACTGCTGTACCACTACTAAAATAGTGGTCAACTAATAGAAAGATCTCAGCTGGAAGAAACAGCTCAGACACAGAGGGCACCCCTAGGATGCATACACTAAGAGCAGTCCAGCCCCTAGCCTTACTGTCTGCTGTACCCACTACTGAAATAGTGGTCAGCTAATAGAAAGCTCTCAGCCAGAAGCAACCAGAAGCAACAGTTCAGATACAAAGAGTAACCCTAGGCGGCATATGCCAAGTGCAGTCCAGCCTCTAGCCTTACTGTCTGCTGAGCTTCACTGGTCTTTAACGACTGGGAGAGAAAGACCTCCTCTCCTCCAGTCTCTAGTTGTGCTACTAAGTGGCAGACCTTAACAAACTGATTGTTTTTTCAGCAGGAAGGAGAAAAAACATTTCTGCCCACCCACCCCTGAGTCCTCTTCATATATAGGTTCTACATGTCACCGCCCACTTCCTACCTGAACTGATTAGAAGGCAAAAAAAAAACCTGTAAAAAAAGAAATAAATAAACCTTTCAAGTCTCTCCAACAAAACAGCTCAGACACATAGGGCAACCCTAGGAGTCATACACCAAGTGCAGTACAGCTCCTAGCCTTAATGTCTGCTGAGCTTCACTGATCTTCACCTGAGGGAAGCATAAGTAGGAGATTTAAATTCTCCCATGCTCTTGCCTGCAGGTCTACTGACTGAAGCACTACATGCAGAATTTACAGCAGCATACCCCCATCCAGATTCCATCTCATCTGTGGCTTCTACTCTTGTCAGCAGCTTCTGCTGTATCAGTCCCCTGGGCATGCCAGCATTTGAGCAGGGTGGGTATTGTCCTACAGCCAGTGGCTCAGTCCCCTCTCCCTCACAGCAGTAGGGAACTGGGATGCATGGACCACAGGGAGGGTTTTTTACTGTGAAAGGCGGGGACTTCATGGAGCTGTTCTGAACCAAAGAGCAGAAAAACTGAGCTAGTAACCAGATTCCTTCTTACCTTGGAGGAGTACAAGCTAGACCCCGTCTGTTCAACAGCTATCTGATTGTTTTCTACAGCATACAGGGAACAGACGGATATGCCCACCCACCCTTTCCAGAAGACTCTTGCTTTATAGGTGTGTAGCGCTTTCCACAACACCTGATAGGAAGTAAAAAAAAAAAACACAAAACAACTCACTGTTCTGTTTTCTTTTTCATCCACATTTCCTGCCAAGAAGCAGAAATCAGCACTATCTCTCAACTAAAACAATAAAAAACAAACAAAAAAAATGAACCTTTCAGTTGTGAAAACTGCAGTGCTCTATACAATAGGATCTACAAATGGCAATCAGAACCCTGCCATACGTGTTATGCCATAGCAGATCTTGCAGCCCAACTATAGGATGCTTGGACTATAATATATGATCACCAATACAGGGAACTCAATAGCACACCTCCTCAACCCCCCCCCACCAGTATCAGCATGTTTACCAGGGGACAGGACTCGAGGCAGGGCCCAGAGACTGGCAGGTGGTAAGGAAAAAGAGGCATCATAGGAGGCCCAGGAAGGAAACCAAAAACCAGGAGCATTTCCTGGCCATCCAAATAAAAAACAGGTTCACACCACTGCTACCAACCACAGACAAAAGAATAATAATAATAATAATAAGCTTTATTTCTTTGCGCCTTTCTTAAAATCAAGGCTCATTACAATAAAATACAAGATAAAAACATAATAAAACAGATTAAAAACCAAATTAAATGCAGAGCATTAATCGGCATCCAAATCACCTCCAAATGCCTTACTCCATAAGAAAGATTTTAGGCCCTTTTTAAAACCCTCCACCATCATGCACTCTCTAATCCAATGTGGTAGAGAATTCCAGAAGGTCAGCACCACGAACATAAAAGCTCGGGTGCCAGAAGATTTTAAAGCCACCCTCGGGATCGCTAGCAACCCCTCGTTGGCTGAGCGGAGTGGTCGTGTTGGTAGGTAAGGCACCAGAAGATCTTTCAGGCAATCAGGGCCCAAACCATGTAGGGCTTTATATGTCAGTAATCCGACTTTAAAGGTGATCCACCACTGAACCGGCAGCCAGTGCAGATCCTGGAGCACCGGTGTAATATGAGAGGAACGTGAAGTCCCCATTAACAACTGGGCCGCTGAGTTCTGCACTAGCTGCAAGCAGTGGATATCAACCCCAGGAAGCCCAAAGTAGAGGGAGTTGCAGTAGTCCAAACGTGAGGTCACAAAGGCGTGGATCAGCGTGAGTAGGTCGCCGGACGGAACAAGGTGCTTGATCCTGGTGATGTTCCTAAGGTGGTAAAAGGATACCTTAACAACCGCCGACACTTGCGCATGAAATGTCAGCTGATCGTCAAGGATCATCCCCAGGTCTCGCACCTGTTCAGAGGTCGGGAGCTCCACATCCCCCAGGAATAAACCTGAGGTTTGAAGTGCCCCCAACTCCTCAATCCGGTGGCCAGGATCCACAACCATCACCTCCGTCTTCCCAGAATTCAACTTCAACCAGCTGGACCTCATCCAATCCTGGATCTTGCTGAGGCAGTTGTTAAACACTGAGAGTGCTCTATTCTGGTCAGGCGCAAAATACAGATAGAGCTGGGTATCATCGGCATAACAATGAAACTCCAGACCATATCATCTTACAATGTCTCCGAGGGGAAGCATATACACTGCAAACAACATGGGGGACAGCACAGAGCCTTGAGGCACCCCACAGGTCAGAGCAGTAGGATCGTAGGGAAAATATCCCCGATACCACCCTCTGAGTTCTACCTGTGAAGAAGGAGGTAAACCATCTGTGCACCAAACCCGACAACCCACAGATGCATCTCAGGTGCTCAAGCAACACCCCATGGTCTATGGTGTCAAATGCTGCTGACAAATCCAGAAGGACCAAAATGGACCATTTTTCTGGTCTCTTGCCATCAGGAGATCATTGAGGACCTGAACCAGTGCAGTCTCAGTGCTGTGCCTCTTTCAAAAACCTGATTGAAGAGGATCGTAGATGTTATGGATGGCTAAATGGTTGTCCAACTGGGCTGCCACCACTTTCTCGATTACCTTCCCAACAAAGGGGAGGTTCGAGATGGGTCTGTAGTTAGCTAGGGAGTCAGGGTCCAAGGATGCCTTTTTCAACACTGGTGTCACCACCACTTCCTTCAGGGAGCGGGGATATTCACCAGAGTCTAGGGAGCACCAGACTATCCTAACTAGAACCGGGAAGATAACCTCCCCACAGCTCATGATCAGGCTGGTGGGACCCAGGTCTAAACTGCAGCTTGTGGTATGCATACCCTGGACAATCCTCATAACATCCTCGATTTCCAGCCTTTTGAAGGAACTCCAGGCAAAAAGTGTGCTTGTGACCGTGGGCTGGACTGCCACAACTCCCATGGAGGGTGCGGCGCAAATCTTGGCCCTGATGTCGGCCACCTTATCTGCAAAGAATCGAGCAAGCTCCACACACTGCATCTGTGAAAAGGCTCGACGGACCTGCAGACAGGCTGGGTTGCACAGCCTGTCTATGGTTCGAAAGAGCTGGGCTGGTCGATTCTGAGCAGCAGCAATTTCTCCAGACAGGAACAGTGCCTTCTTATGAGTGATTGCTGACTGATAGAATTTATAATGCTCTAGGAGTCTAAGATGGTTGGCATCTAAGCCGGATTTCCACCAGCATCTCTCCAACCTGCAACCTAATCACCGCAACTCCCTCAGATCCCGATCAAACCAGGGGGATCGAGGGCAAAGGGAGAGAGGCCGCACATGGGTGGGAGCAATTAAATCCAAAGCAGAGGTGACAGCCTTATTATAGGCTTGCACCATCGCTTCCGGATTTGAGCTCAACCAAGGAAACTCTGAAAGGTCAAGAACCGCAGTTAGGCCATCGGGAGTGACATCCCGTAAAGGGCGGTACTTGACCATCTCCACTGGGGTAGACCTACGCAGGGGGGGTGCAAAAATTGAATCTCACAGTGTGGTGGTCAGACCATCCGACTGGTTCCACCCCCACATCGGAGGCCTCCAACCCCAGCAGGAAGACCAGATCCAGTGAATGGCCATGTTTATGAGTGGCAGAGGTAATCACCTGTGAGAGGCCCAATGAATACATCAATTGGAGGAAGTGCTGACCAAATTGCGAGAGTTCGTCGTCGATCCAGGCATTAAAATCACCCAGCACCATCAACCTGGGTGATTCAAATACCAGGTCGACAACGAAGTCCGCCACTTCCTTTAGAAATAGAAATACAAGGTAAAGAAATCAAACCACCAAAAAAAGGTTAACACGCCTATTAAAACCAATAGAAACTATGATAAAAAAATACTAATACTCAAAATATAACTAACAATACCAAAACCAAATGCAATAATAACAAAAATACTAAAACTCAAAATAAAAATGACACAAATAAATAGAAGCAAAATTCACAAAATTGGGAATTCCATGATCTGAGGAGTGGAACACCACCTAACACAAAATGTTAAAAGTGACTTTGTCTACATATTTGTATATTGGTATATGTTATATGCATAATTAGATGATCAGTGCATTTCCTATTGTATAGGGTTATTCCAAGTTGGTTGGTTTGATGTCTTTAAATGTTTGTTGATTCCCTTTGTTACTCAAAACTTCAATAAAGCATATTAAATAAAAAAAGTGACTTTGTGGTAAAGTGTCTCTCAGGAGCATCGGCAAGTAGGGACACAAATCGCATAAAGACAATTGTGCAGGAATCAGGGGATGTTACACATATAACAATACAACTTGGTACCAATGACTTGGTAAGTCACACAATTCAGTAGGCCAAGAAACACTTTGAAGACCTGGCCAACAAATATTCTTCCCTTCCATCTAAATTAGCCTTCTCAGAAGTACTGCCAGTGTGGGAAAAAGGAAAAAGCACCAAGCAAGTCAAAGAGATTGAAGTAGGTGAATTCAACTCATGGCTGCATGATTGGTGCCAAAACAAGGGATACCACTACATAGGGAACTGGCACAACTTTTGGGAAAGAGCTTATTTTAAATACGATGGATTGCACCTAAACAGAGATGGAGTGCTATCACTTGGACAAAAATTTGATGTCTATACAGGTAGTTTAAACTAAATATAGGAGAGTATGATGCAGCTCACACCCCTGCCATTGGTGGGCTGATCATCACTCCCCAAAACACCAAATGCATTCATACATCCTCAGAAAACAAATCAGAGCCAACATCTACTCAAACCAGCAACCTCCATATTCTCTTGGCCAGAAAGAGCAAACTGGAACAGTCCAGAAAGAGGGTACAACTTCACACTAAACAGGATGTACATTCCTGGAAGGCAATGGTTGCCAATATTAGGAGCCCAAGCAACAAACTTCCTGAACTCACAGCCATCTTGGAAAAAGAATGGTTGGACTGGGTGGCTGTAACAGAAATGTGGTTCACGGAAAACCGTGGATGGGATACGACCATTCCCCATTACAATCTGTTCTGGAAAGATAGCAGGGCAAAAAAGAGGGGGGGAATAGCCATTAACATTTGGGAGGAAATAAAAGCCATAGAAGTAAAAGGGGAACCTGGGGACTTTGAGTCACTGTGGCTTTCAGTAGACACAGGCAAGGGAAACCCCTTCAGAATCAGCGTTGTGTACAGGACCCCAAATCAAGGAGATAAAGAAGACAAAGTCCTAATAGATGAAGTACACAAAATGTCTGAATAAGATGAAGTAATACTGGTAGGGGACTTCAACCTACCAGATATTAACTGGAGCACACTAACGGCAGCAACAACAAGAAGTAGGGACTCCTTATTGTCACTACAAGGCACAGGACTGTGCCAACTTGTTAAAACCCCAACAAGGGGAGATACCATTCACAATCTTGTCCTCACAAACTCAGAAAGGATGAAAGACATCAAAGTGGGATGCCATATGGGCAACAGCGATCATCGCATGGTAAGCTTTAAAGTAAACATAACACAGAACACCAGTCACTCAAAAATAAAAGTGCTAGATTTCAGAAAGGCTGACTTTCAAAAAATGAGGAACAACATAAGTAACCAGTTAATGGAAATAGAGGTTGAGGAGGTGGAGGTCATGTGGAGGAGACTCAAGACAGCAATAAAGACTGCCACAGATCAATGTGACAGATGGATCAGCAAATCAAAAAGAAAAATATATCCTCTATGGTTTTCCAAGGAAGTGACTACCACAGTCAAAGAAAAAAAAGAAGGCGTACAGCATATACCAGGAAACCAAAACTGGGAAATACTGGGAGTTGTGCAAGGAAAATGTGAGAGACTCTAACAAATAAATTAGAAAGGCAAAAGCCCAGACAGTGGAAAAAATAGCAGAAGGGGCCAAGAGAGGAGACAAATAATTTTTTAGATACATTAGGGAATGTAGGAAGGCAAAACAGGGGATAGTAAAGATTGCTACTGAAGTAGGGAATACACCAAACATGACCCAGAGAAAGCCGAAATTCTCAACAAATACTTCTGCTCGGTATTTACTAAAGAGGACCCAGGGATGGCCCATACCCTGAAAAAACACAAGACCTCAGGACCGGGGTAGGCATGAGTCCCTTTACAGAAGCCAAAGTACTGGAGGTGCTAAATAAACTAAAAGCAGACAAAGCCATGGGACAAGAAAAGATGCACCACAGAATCCTTGAGGAACTGGAGATAGAATTAGCAGCCCCTCTGGCACTTCTATTTAAGAAATCATTGAAGAGTGGTGTGGTACCTGAAGACTGGAATAAGGCAATAGTGGTTCCACTTCACAAATCAGGCAGCTGTGAAGAGGCTAGTAATTACAGACCGGTGAGCCTCACGTCTATAGTAGGGAAACTAATGGAGACACTACTCAAATGAAGAATCATAGCATTCCTCAAAACTAGTGGCCAACAAGACCCTAAACAGCATGATTTCACAGCAGGTAGGTCATGCCAGACAAATCTGTTCGGGTTTTTTCACTATGTTACAAAAATAGTGGACAACGGTGGAGCAGTAGATGTCATCTACCTAGACTTTAGTAAGGCCTTCGACTTGATTCCACACAGAAAGCTGGCAAAGAAGCTGGACCACACAGGGGTTGGTCCAGAAGTAGTCAAATGGGTACAAAACTGGTTACAAGGCAGAACCCAGAGGGTACAGGTTAATGTAATTCAATCGATAAAAGGCAGGGTGACCAGCGGGGTGCCCCAGGGGTCAGTGCTGGGGCATCTGCTTTTCAATGTTTTTTATAGCAGACATCGCTGATACACTAGAAGGGAAGATGTGTCTGTTTGCAGATGACACCAAGAAATGAAACAGGCTGGACACCTCAGAAGGAGTGAGCAAGATGGAAGCTGACCTCAGGAAACTAGAAGAATGGTCTGAAGTGTGGCAGCTGAAATTTAACGTCAAAAAGTGCAAGGTCATGCACATAGGAAAGAAAAATCCAAGGAAGGAGTATTACCAAGGAGGTGAAAAACTGGCAGCCTCAAACCAGGAACAAGATCTGGGAATCATAATCTCAGATGACTTGAAGGTTAGTAAGCAGTGTGATAAGGCAACACTGAAGGCCAACAGAATGCTGGGCTGCATTGGGAGGGGAATCTTGAGCAGAAGGAGAGAGGTGGTACTACCACTGTATAGATCGCTGGTCAGGCCTTAACTGGAATATGGAGTCCAATTCTGGGGGCCTCACCTCAGGAAGGACATTGACCAGGTGAAAACAATACAGAGAAAGGTGACAAAAATGATTCAGGGTCTGCAGCACATGTCCTGTGAGGAAAGACATAGGGAACTGAATATGTACTCTCTGGAGCAGAGAAGAGAGAGAGGGGACATGATTGAAACTTTAAAGTTCACAAAAGGCATTAACAAGGTACAGGCACAGGAACTTTTTCACTTCAAGAAGGGCTCCAGGACCAGGGGACATGATCTCAGGCTGCAAGGAGGGAGGTTCTCTAACACCAGGAAGTTTTTCTTCACAGAAAGAGTGGCAGATGCCTGGAACAGCCTGCCCCAAGAGATTGTGGGGATCAACACTGTGGGGGAATTCAAGAATGCATGGGATAGACACAAGGGTGCCCTGACTACAAAGGGCAACTAGAGTGTCAAAATAGGTTTAAAACAATTGGGCAGACTAGAGGGACCTAGCAGTCTCCTTCTGTCATCAACTTCTATGTTTCTATTCCTATGTTTCTATCTTCCTCAATTTGTCTTACCTAGATTCAGAAGTAAGCATGGTGGAAATAGGCGTGATGTTGCCATACCCTCTTCTTGGGTAGCACTACAAAATAAAGTTAAATTGACCTCAATAATATCTATATCTTGTTTTAAATTAGTTCTTTTAAAAACTATGTCACATGAATGTACCTGCTTTTCCTGAATGTAGTGCTTTGTGTCTACCTGATCTTTTTATAAACTGAATGTTGTACTTTTTGTACATACATGTCTGTTTTACAATGTTATTTGTTATATTATATGTTATTACTCTGTCTTGTATTGTCATTTTGTGTTGGATGCAATTGTAAAAGAGAGCTTGCTCTCAGTTTTGCTTTCCAATAAAATTGAATTGAATTGAACCACACCATATGGCTTTCCGCCTTGCCGTCTGCCACACTGTCCTTGCTAGTAAGTACCAGGACCAGTATTGCACATTACGAGTGGGTTCACTGACTAGTTGCCAGAGGAATGCCCCCTGCAGAGTGTCCTGGATGTCCCTGCTTCTAGCTGAAGCCATTGCTGGGATGCTTCAGTCTATGCTAGGCAGGTTGAAATCCCCACCAGCAGCACCTCCCCTTTTCTGCCATCTTGCCAATGGCTTTCACTAGTACTTTATCTAATTCCTCTGCCGTTACTGGATATATGCAGATCACTCTAATGTGAAAAGTGGCTCCATTCCTCTCTCGAGGATGACCCACAGTACTTCTGCCTCCCCCTCTCTTCTGGTGTTGCTCCCCCTGTATTCCTTGTATCTCCCTCACTTTTTCACTTTCCACTTACATAAAGCACCACACCTACTCCTTTCCTTCCCACCTGGTCTTTCCTGAACAGAAGGCAGTATAGCGCAGTGGTATAAGGCTCTGAGTTGCAAACCTGGAGACCTGAGTTTGAATCCTACAGCCCCCACTTGCATACTGTGTGACCCTGAGCAAGTCACTTAACTTTCTTGTGCTCCCAGGTCACACCTGTAAACAAGCTTTCAGCTTGGCATGTCTCTCCTAGTTAAAAAAAAAAAGAACAGAGCAGAACCTCATATGTTCATGTCCCAGTCATGGCTTTCCATGCACCATGACTCAATAATGGCGTATACATGTCAGCCTCTGTCATGATGGCTTCTAGCTCCAGAATGTGATTTCCTAGACTTCTCGCATTCGCACATGATGACTTCAACACTTGGGTGGACAACAAGGCATCATCTGGGGCCAGAGACTTCCTTATAAATATGGAGGCTCTGGGCTTCTCCCTGATGACCATGGCCAGGACCCACTGCTTTGGTCAAATGCTCAACTTGGTGTTCTCCCTGGGGCTCAAAATTCACACCATTGAGACTGATCTGGTCATCTGGTTAGATCATTGCACAGTCAGGTTCAGCTTCAGATCACCCCTAAATGTTCCTTCCTCTTTGTAAATGATTCAGTTCCACCCTTTGAAAGAATTACAACCAAAGGAACAGATGGCAGAACTGGAAATTTTGGTCTGTGCTGTGGCTTGCGCCAATTCCCTGGAGACTGCCATGGCAGCCTATAATAGGGCTGTTGTTGAGTCCCTGGATCACCTGGCACCAATCTGTGTATGCCCACTGATTTCTTGCCTCAGCTCACCATGGTTTGATGGTAAGCTGAGAAAACTGAAAACCAGAGGCAGAGGCTGGAGAAGTGTTGGAGGAAGACCAGGTCTCCGTAGTACAGGCTAGTTCAAATTACTCATTATGATGAGTATCAGAATGCAATCATCCAAAAAAAGTCAGCTTTTATGTCCAGGATGATTGTAGCTGGGAAGAACCGACCAGCTCAGCTCTTTTAAGTTGTAGACAGGCTATTACATCCTGCCTGTCTGGAACCTGTGAGAGCATTTTAAACTTACAAGTGTGAGGAGTTCACTCAGTTCTTCTCAGACAGATTGTCCTCCATGAGGGCTGTGATTTCTCCTAGCAGAATACCATTTTCTAACAGAAGTGGCTCTTGGGTGGATGGATGCACTCAGTCTCCTTGGGGAGCATTCTGGCCGGTGATGATGGTGAAGGTTTGTGGGGTGAGCTATGGGCTTTGACCAATATTCTGTGACCTTGACCAAGGCTGGACATGACTACTGATTGGCTGTGTGGAGGTTCTGAGTCCAGTTTTCATCGAGATTGTCTGGAGTTCCCTGTCAGTTGGGTTTTTTCCAGAGTCCCTTAAACAGGCTTTGGTTAAGCCCCCACTGAAAAAAAAATCTCTGTATCCTGACATCTCAGTGAATTACTGGCCTGTCTGGAACCTCCCCTTTTTGGGGAAGGTTCTTGAGAAGGTGGTCGTGGAACAGCTCAAGGGTCACCTCATGGACTTTCAAATTCTTGAACCATTCCAGTCTGGATTTAGGGCATTGCATAGTATGGAGACCGTGTTGGTCAGGGTGCTGAATGACCTGCTCAGGGTGAGGAATAGAAGAGAGTGAATGATCCTTGTTCTCTTCAATCTCTCCTCATAATTTGACACTGTGGACCATGGGGTGTTTTTTTGACAGGCTAAGGGAGTATGTAGGACTCACTGGCAATTTCATAAGTTGGTTTGAGTCCTTTTTCCAGAACAGGTCTTAGAGGGTGGTACTGTGGAATTATTCCTCAGACCCAGTGGACCTGCTCTGTGGAGGTTCCCAATGTTCTGTCCTGTCCTCCATGTTGTTCACAGTGTACATGCTTCCCATGGGTGAGGTCATAAGCCAGTATGATCTCAGCTTTCATTGCTATGCTGATGATACTCAGCTCTACCTGTCCTTTGTACCCAGGAGATCTGACGCAGTTGACATGCTGAATGAATGCTTTGCCGAGATCCAGGTTTGGACATTGTCAAACTGGCTGGGACTCAACCCAGAGAAGACTGAGGTGCAGGTGTTTGAACTGGGTCGAAGGGGAGGAGTGGGGGCCTCTAATTGTAGGTAGGGTTTTTTTATAGGACTGACCAAACTGCAGGCTTCCCAAGGGTGAGGAATTTGAGCTTTGTTCTGGACAATGAGTTGCCACTTGATGCCCAGGTGTTGGCTGTTGTCTGGACCAGGTTTTACCATCTCTGTAACATCTCCTGAATTAAGTCCCTTATTCCCCCTGATGACCTGGTGATTCTGGTACATGATTTCATCACCTTGAGTCTTGACTACTTTAACGCACTCTACCTTGGGATCAGAGGAGGTGTGATGCAGCTGCTACAGCTTTTGCAGAATGCAGCCATACGGTTGTTGACTGGACATTCAAGGTTCAGCCATATTACCCTGGTACTACGCAAACTGCATTGGCTGCTGGTGTATTGGTGCATCACCTTAAAAGTAGGTCTTTTGACCTACAAGGCCCTACATGGGCTGGGATTGGGCTACTTGAAGGAGCTCCTGCATCCCTGCACCCCATCTTGCTTTCTCAGATCAGCTAGAGAGGGCATCCTGGAGGTCCCTAGGGCTAGGCTAAAATCTTCCGAGGACTAGGCATTTGAAGTGGCTGCTCTGGTCCTCTGGAATTCATTGTTGGGGTACCTCCAGGAGGTGCCATCTGTAGAGTTCTTCAAAAAACATCTGAATACCTTCCTGTTTGAGCAAGCCTTTGGGACCTGAGGAACTGATTCTGGAATCAACTAACTATTTGGAAATCAATCTGGTTTTAGATTTTAAGTGGGTTTATATGAATTTTATGTATTGTATGATAACTGTCCTTTATTGCTGTCTCTGTGTATTTGTATATCTTTGCAGTAAGGGCACCCTGATCCCTTGGGGAAGGGTGTCCAGACTGAATAAATTACTACTATTATACACATGGCCTTCCAGATTTTGCTTCCACTCTGCTTGTTGAATTCCCTTTTTTTCCTTTTTGCCCTCCCTGCTTCCCCCCTTGTTTAATATTCCTGTTCCCTCCCACCTTTGTCTCTACAGCCCTGCTTCCTTTATTAATTTGCATCCTGGGTAATTCCTCTCCCCTCACATTCTCTTTGCTTTCTACTTCAGCCTGTGGGGTGGTACAGTTTCTGCCTCCCTAATTCCTTTCATCAGCTCCTTCAGCTACTTTTAATGTTCATTGAAGTAACAAAATCAAACTAACATTTAAACCATCCACTGAGGACTGCAATTCCTCTCCCAGATGGATGCAGGCCATCACCCCTGTATAGGACCTTATCCTCCCAGATGGGTCCCAGTCCCCAATATAGCTGAACAATTACTCTCTACACCATTCCATTAGCCATGAACTGAATCACCATAGATCCTTCTCCTTTCCACTATTGTAGACATAAAGCAACTCCGCTAAAGTCGCTGATTGAACTACCTGTCTAAGACCCATCCACATCTCCCTACACTGCCTTGCACTATCCTATCCCTGTCCCTAGCCTAGTCATTAGTCCACAAGTGGACAATGACATACAACTCCCCCACCTGTCCTGCTGCCCTAGTGATTCTCAGGATCCACTTCCCATCCCTCTAAGCCATGGTGATGGGTAGGCATCTATCCTGTCTCTCCCCCCTTCCTGTTCCAAAATCTATCCCCCTTACAATTGAGTCTCCCACCAGAAGTTACTTCCTTATCCTTTGCAGTCTTCTACCACCCTCCTTGGGGTAGGAAGGGCCCCCACATCCTTTTTGTTCTCTATCATGGATTTCTCCTCTTGGCAGTCCCAGCCAACCTAAGTGGTATAGAAATTACATAGCGGTACCAGTTGAGGAATGTGCATCTGTCCCACCACCCATCACCTGTCCAGAGCCAACCATAGTCCATCCATTTCATCTGCCCGGCATCCTCTGAAGTAATGGTGGCAGACATCATGGTCCCTGGGTGGGGTTAGAGGTCCACCAAATATTTGCCAACTTGGCCTGCAGTCTAGTGACCTCCTCCTTCAACTCAGACAGCTGTGTGCAGATGGGGTAGCACTGCAGTCTTGAGAAGTTTTCTCTGTAAACTGCCATCCCACAGCCACTGTACTGCATCACTCCCAGAATTCTCAGTTCCTGTTCTCCTTTTGTTATTTACAAGTACCTCTGTATCCTTCTCCAGATAGAGTTTTTTTAGTTTCCCCTTTTGTGTTTGTTTATGTTTGTGTTCTCTTGTGCCAAGTTTAAATATTTCTTATACTCATACCATAAATTGGTGTTGCTCCTGTTCTCAGTTTTTGCCTACCTTTGATCTTCCGCTCTTCACTGCACCGACTGTTACACAGTAGTGAATGGGTGCCTTGCCTTAGTTGACCAGCAAAGTCCCCTGCTTCACTGCTTCCTTCTGCTGATGCCTGCTAACACCTACAATGCCTATTATCAGCTCCACTCTTTTGCTGTTCCACACTATTGGGATCTGACAATTCTGTATCAAATTGAGCAAAAATATCTGTTCAGATTCTATACTCCTAGTGGAGTACATCAAATCAAAACACTCTGCCTGTTTGGTCTCATCTAACATTGATTATTGAGACCTGACAGAATTAATGACCATATCACTGAGTGCTGGAAGAAGGTGCAAAAGAGTTAATGACTTAGACTATTCTCTGTTAACCTTGCTTGTTTTACATGTTGATACAGCCCTCCCCCCTTTTCCTTGTTTGTGATTCGAACTGGACTAGGCACAGCATGATGCATACTGATAAGATTTGCTACTGCCTATCATAATATCCATATAGTTGCTTCACACCATTTAATTAAAGTTGATTGCATGCAGCCATACCACATAGATAGCAAAAGTTGTGTAGATATGCAGTTCACACAGGAATATGGGTGAAACAGATTGCCTTGTACTTATGCTGAGTTGCAAGAAAACCGTTTTCTGAATAGTGTGTTTAAGGGATTTTTAACATGAGTACAATGAGACATGACAACCTATGAAATTAGATGCTGAATAGTATATGCCTTGTACACCTCCCAGAAGTAATTATCTATTACTATGATTCTGTCTGTTAGATTACCGTAACTATTGCTGTGCCTAGCTATAGTTAATAAACCTTGTTTTTAGAGACTGAAGTTCCTGTCTACAGAATCCTTGCGTTAGTTTGAAAAATTCCAGTATTTGTGGTGAGTCAGCCATGAGGTGGGAAGTTTATATCACCCCAAAAACCAGGAATTGGTATGTATGTATGAGTACCACAACCTGGATGTACCTGATAGTGGGAGTTGAGATTCAGGGGAGACTGGTAACAGAAGGTCTTGTATTTTGAGACCCAAACTAGTAAGACTTAGGAATGCTTAAAAAGCATGGAGGAATTTGTTGTTTTTGTGACCACCCATGGGGATCAGAATCTAAACAAAGGAAGCTAGACATAAAGGAGATGCATGGAGGTATGCAAAACAACTGTTTTATTTAGAATCAGATAAGAACATTTTTGCTGTTCTGTCTTTGCTGGACAAAGTCAAATGAATTAGGAAATATATAGCAGAGTTGAAACATATTAATTATAATCTGCAAAAGGAAAATGAGAAACAAAAGGAGATAGACAGATAGCTAGTGCACATGAATTGTGTGATTTTTGATGAGTTCAGTCTAGAGCTGCAGTGCATGGACCTTAAGGGAGCCATGCATGTACAAGTGATAGCAAAGGGGACTGGGCCGATCCCTTCAAATGTCACTAAAAGTCACAGAGATTGCACTGTCATGCTTTAAATGACAAAGGTTAAGGATAAGGAGGAAAACATCAGCATACTAAATAACCTTAATCTTTAACTTACTTTGACTTTCTCTATTTTGGGTGGCCATTCATATTTCTCTGGTACTTTCTTCCTGTCTTATCTTTTCTCCTCTTTTATCTCATTTTTCATTTATCTTGGTTTGATCATCCAGGATAAATATAGTGTAATTTCTTTTTGACTTCTTTCTTACTCCTTCTAACACACACACACACATATGGTAGTATACGCTGCTTCAGAAATATTGAGAACAGCTTTGTCTTTAAGTGTAGTGTGTCAGTAAGGTTATGAATTTGATGTTATTTTGTGTTTTAAATATTCTGTGAAGTTATTGTGTGATATGTGAATTTAAAGATTGCTTTTCCTACTCTGAATAGCAAGTAAACTGTTCAAGGATAATGCACTGCATATTTTGAAAACATTATCTTAGTCTGGTCCTGAGAAAAAGAAGCACTGGGAACAGAGAGAGAGAGGGAGATTATGACAATTAAGGATATTTAGAGATGGATGAATGTTATCTTCCACCAGCAGAATTCTGGCAAAATGCTGATTTTGCTTCTGCGAAAATTTGGAAAATATTTGTCCAAATTGCACCAAATTGGAACTTTGCAGTCCCAGTGCACATATAGACGTTTACCAAGTTTTAGGTCTCTGTCTTTAAAAAATACTGAGTTATAAGCCTCTAAACCACTGGAAATGTTACAATTACAGTTAACTACATAAATTAAAAGTGTTTGTGTAAATTACATCAAATTTGGTATGGTGTCATTACCAATGCCCATACATATGTGTGCCATGTTTCACATATCTAGCCTTAAAGGTGACTGAGTTATAAGCCTCTGAACATTCAGACATTTTAAAATTACATCTTCCAGTTTTGCAAACTGCTGAATTTTAAGCTCTATAAGTTTATGGCTAGAGAACAGAATAGCACCAATGTTGTTAGGGTCATTAACCCAAAATATTAGGCTTTAAGGCAACCACCATGGTCCAACATAAGAAAGTAATGCTGCCATGCTGATGACCCGGGTTCAGAAGCAAGCCCCTGGAACTCGTGTCTGGAGGCAGCTCAAAGCTAAAGTTTACAATCTCTATTTAGCAGTTTCTATGAATCTTCCAAAAAAGTGTTCATCTAAGTTTTCAATTATCATGCTCCAAAGGTGACTAAGTTGAAAACAAAGAAATATTTTCTGAAATTTTCACATGGATATTAAATTGCTAGAATTTGAGCTCCTATAACTTCCCCACCCTTCATCCATATGTAATAGAACTTGGTAAGCTTTTCAGGCCTGTGTCAAATAATATGATTGCCAAACATCAGCTCTCTAGCATTGATACAGACTGAGTTATGAAAAACTAAATAATTTCAGAAAATTCCAAAAAACATCACACAATTCTGTCAAACTTCACGGAATTTCAAGAAAATTCCACAAATTCAGAATTTGATAATTTCATCTACCTGTATGTGTTTGTGCTGCAGTTTATAACCATTCTTTATATGTGCTTATGACATTGATGATTTCAATGACAGTGCCACATGATTTTCTGCTTTGAGTATTTTTGCATTATTCTGTGTTTGAATGTTTGCCATTTGTGCCATCTCAGTTGCAAGGGGTCCCAACTTTTGGTATACTCCTATTGCGTAAACAACAGGTTAACTTTCTTGGTCTTACTGGAGGAAAGGAAGGGTGTACCCCATTCCACACAAGATTGAGGTAATCAGATGTTTGCCCCTACCAACCTCAGAAACAGCACTTAGGACATTTTGGGACTTGTACCATACTCTAGAGATCTTATTCCCCATTTTTCTGATGTTGACAAACCATGGTACAACCTTTTAAAGAAGGGAGTACAGTGGAAATGGACACTGGCACATACAGAGGCAGTATGGGCCCTGAAAAGGGCCCCAGCCCTGCCATACCCAGACCAGACTTTACCATTACATCTAGGGGTAGCTACATTGGAGCACTCTGCTGCTGTTGTCCAGGCGCAGAAATATCATGGGAAGTTGTTGCCCACTGCATATGCTTCTTGAATGTTGACCAGGGTGGAAGGGAATTATACACAGTGACAGAAAACATGTTAGCAACATTATGGGCTGTGAATCACTTTACTTATATTGTGAGCTTGCATTCTCTCATCCTACATACAGTATTTGTAACATTCTCACCCAGTATTTGCTGTCAAGCAGAGTGAAGGATGGAGCTGTTTCAAATGCAAGAGTAACCCATTGGGCATTGTTGCTAAAAGACAGGGACATAACCATTAAGCTTCAGAATACTCCATTTATGTTAGCACATTCTATCCTGTATAAGGGAGAACCTTACAAATGTCCCAGAGTGGATTACAGTCTAAGGAAAGAGGCCAGATCAGTGTTTAAGGTGTTTCCAGAAGGGCACTCCAGTACAGAAGAAATTCAAGCCTTTATAGATGGTTCAGATTACTATCAGGATGGAAAGGCCTATGTAGGTGTTGGAGGGTATCTAATACAAGGTAACAAAGAGAAGGAATTTTCCATCCAATGTATCCCACAATCAGCACAATATGCTGAACTATCTGCTGTGGCATGGGTTTTGCAGCAGTATACAAATGTGAAAAGGTATGATTTTGTTTTCTGTCTCTGTCTGGATTTGTAATGCTTTAACAGAATGTTCACCAGTGTGGGAACAAAGTGATTTCAGGTCATCTGATGATCATAAATTGTTGCGTCACGGTAACATGTACACTAAAAATCATGTGGAATCATTGTTTGTTCAAAAGGTAAAAGCCCATTGCAAAACTACACCATATATCTCTACAAATGATATAGCTGACACGCTGGTTAAATCAGGTGCCATGAACAGAGACCTTTGGGGTCACCCAGATGTAGAGGTGCCTGAGGTTGCCATGACTGCTGTAATACCCCAAGGTCTAATTGACCTCTGTGCCCTGCAATGGCAGGACCTTGAGCTGAAGCTCATTATATCTCAACTACAGTACTCCCAATTGATCACTCATCCTGACTATGCCAAACACAGTGCTAATTTTAAATTGTCCCCTGATAATACAATACTCCTGTATGTGGGTTCCTGTGAGTTCTAAGTATCCAGTTTGGGCTGTTCCTCGAGATTTAGATCTGAATTCCTGTACAAGATACATGACGCTAAAAATACTTGGCACAAATTGCTATCCACTGGTTGGTGGCCCACCATGGAGCACAATACTGACATACAGCGGTCGTTGTAGAAAAGTTTAAAGGTGTCAAGGTATACCTCGGTAGGTGTGGAATACTGAGTGTTACCTCCTTAACGCAGTAGTGTGTTGCTGCAGTATACGGTAGGTGGTAGATGGTAATGTGGTATGCTGTAAGCCCTTAATTAATTGTATCCCCCACATCAACAGCAGAAATGCACCAGGTGGAACTGCTCATGCTTACATTTTACCTGCCTTGGTTGCAGTATTCTAGCAGATGTCCCTACAATCCACAGTCCTTGGTTTAGGAAGAGTGAGCATGGATACAGTTAAAAGACAAAGAACCTCAGCATGCAGGCACTGAGGCAATGGTTACCCCAAAGAGCACTGACTGGGAAGCTAAGTTTCAAAGAAATACAGAATCACACATGCCACCATGATGCAAAGCATCATGGGCTGCATATGCAAATCACCACAGAATATTATGCTGGTTCAACTTTAAGCAGAAATGCATGGTGCCAAAAGGCTTCTCCCACAGTTTGAAAAGAGTGCCAATAGAAGACACCGACATGTGTTTCATCTTACCAGGACTCATCTGTGTGCCTCATCTGTTTGACACCCCAGTGGAATGAACCAGCTACCTTAAGATGGTCTATCTGGGTAATGTTGTGGTGATCCCAATTAAAACAAAGAACAAGTTAAAAGACAAAGAACTTCCACATGCAAGCACTGAGTCAATGGTTATCCCAAAGGGCACTGGTCAGGAAGCCAAGTTTCAAAGAAATACAAAATCACACATGCCCCCACAATGCAAAGCATCATGGGCTGCATATGCAAATCACCACAGAATATTATGCTGGTTCAACTTTAAGCAGAAATGCATGGTGCCGAAAGGCCTTTCATACAGTTTACAAAGCGTGCCAACAGAAGACACAGACACGTGTTTCATCCTACCAGGACTCATCAGTGTGTCTCATCTGTTTGACACCCCAGTGGAATGAACCAGCTACTCTAAGATGGTCTATCTAGGTAATGTTGTGGTGATCACAATTAAAACAAAAAACAAGTTAAAAGACAAAGAACTTCAGTGTGCAAGCATTGAGGCAATGGTTACCCCAAAGGCCACTGGCCGGGAAGCCAAGTTTCAAATTGAGACAGTTGTCAGATCATAGTATCATTACTTTCTTACCAGCTTGGACTGAAGAAAAACACAGTCTAAAATACAGAACATTTTCTACTGATGCTGCATGATTGTATCAGTAATCACCTGCAGTGTTCTTAGTATTCCATTCCATACCATTAATGATTGCAATATTAAAAAAAAAAACATTCTGAACTGATGCTGTTTGAGGGTAAACATTATTTCTGGTTGAAAGACACACAGTCTTTTACCGTCTTTCATTTTTTCCCAGACTGGACTATAGAAAATCACTGGCAAATATGAAGTACATTTTTGGCTTAAGCTATATGATTATACTGTTTATAAGCTCCCATTCAGCACCAGTAATGCTTGTAGTTTCAAATTTAAAAAAAAAAGAAAAGAAAAAGCATTCTGGATTGATGCTGTGTGATGGTAGCCTGTACTTATGTTTAGAAATCACACAATTTTTCATTCTCTCCCATTTTTTTCAGATAGGACTGCAGAACAATATAGTCAAAATGAAATACATTTTTAGCTGATGCTGCATGATTGTGGAATATTGTTCTGCAGGTTACATGATGCAGTGGTGATCTTTCTTCCCAGATTTTACTGGCTACAGTATTTCACCAGCTCTTATTTGAAAATAAAAATCAACAGAGTTGGACTGATACAAACTGTAATAGAAAAGCCCTTCCCAAATTATTGCCTTCTGTGTTTTAAACACGGCAGGGCTCCAATGACAGATTTATGAATGGTGTCAACTCTCAGTGCCTGCAAGGGTCATATCATTTTAATTGATGTTCTCATAAATAGTTCACATACAGACACTTTGTTAGTCCTATAATAACCATTTCCCCCTGACCCCACCCCCTCCCCCAAAAAACACACTCTACTTTACAGTTCTTTTTTAAATGCCAGCACTTTCACTCAGTTTTAATCATGAGCTGAATAAAAAAACAATATTTTAATCATTGCTGCATTAGTAGTGCTCTATTTGTTCTCTTTTATACTACTAAGAGGAGAAAGAGAATAGCTAGCACCTGTATTCATGCCTGTTATGTATTTTTAAAGGGGCTGTTACTCAGGGGTGCATCAGAAGTATTGAATAATAGACCTTTTGACCTGTTCACTATTGTGGTAGCTGTTAATTCACTATTATAAGATAAAAAAAATACTAGTTAAAGTTGTCAATTTCCATTCAAACTCTAATACTTCTTGTTATTACTGAGTGGGACATATTAAATCTTATCTGTGAAAGTCTCTGAGATTTTACCTGACGGCCACTTAGTTCCATAACTTACAGTAGTTCACAGTTATGAATGCAACAGTTCTCATATTTTAATTAACTTAATTCCAAGCTCTGTTTATGAAAAATATCTTAAGTACAGTACCTTATTTAAAGAAGTTTTCATACAAGCTACCTTTGTTGCATAATTGCACACTAACACAAAACAATAACAAATACTGTGCAGCATTTCTTTTACATTTGTCCAATAAACATTTCACTCCTTGTCCAATAAACATTTCACTCCTTGTCCACACAAGTTTGCCTCTAATTTCATTTTTATTAACATGGCATCAGACAACATTTATTGTCTGGCACTGCATTAGGTAGATGATTGTGTATGTCTGTGGCACTATGAGAAATGTTGATGTCATGTATTATGTGACACAATGCAGTATGGGAGTGTTTGGGGTTGGTGGGTAAAGTTGTGGGTGGGGGTGGAGTTCTGCTAGTGTAGTAATGCAGGGAACTGTGTTGTTATATTACATGTAACACAATCACACAATGCCTAGAATATGCAAAAAGTCAAAAGAATGGCAGGTGAGAAAAATCTGGAGCCATATTTACAAAGATATGATGGCACCCATCAACCATCCCTGGTCCCAATTTATTCACCCTGACTGTTTTCATATATTTCACATGTGTAACTGTCTCAACCCCAGTGTCTGATTCACCCATCTGGTGATGTCCACCCTGTTTACCATAGTTTAGTGGCTTCTCCCATGCCTGGTGCTGATCACCACCCTAAAATGTGCTACCACATACCCTGTTAGTGTAGGGATCAACAACCCACTCCACCACTTCCAGTGTGACCCCTCACCAAACCTGACCATCAGCCAGTGACCAGTATAGTCATTCTCACACCGCCATGACTGTTTTAAAATAAAGTAGTTCTATGTCATAACAGCTATCGTGGAATAGCTATTGCCATTTGGGCGAGTGTACATTGCCAAAAATGAATAACGGTGATGTACACTCACAACGACTAGAAAACCGGTGACTGGATTTCTATGTGATGTGAAGGATGCAGCCCCTGTACCCCCCTACTTAAGGATTCTCAACTCCAGGGGCGTAAAACTTAAAAAAAATTAAAACCCTGCCCAGACACCAAACAATGGTCACTCCCAGAACCAAACCTGGCACCCACCCAACCCCAGCCCCCCACCTACCTACCATTCCAAATGGCCAGCTTGGCAGCCAACCACTGCACTACATACCCTCCCTCCCCTTCCAACCATCATGCAACATGGCCCCCCCACATGCATATATATCTAGTGAGATCCTATCTCTGTACTCATCTACCCTTGTATCTGGTCACTACCCTGCCAGGAAGCCAAGAACACAGGTGCTGTGATTGAGACACCCTTTTTGAAAGTGCTCAAGCTTGGTTGCCTTGTTCACTGGATACCATATAAAACATTTCAGTCTTTTATTTTGCATCTCCCTACTACAATTTCACACAAGCCTCATTCCCCTGGATTCAAATAAAATATTGTACAGTAGTGGCCAGAGACTTTGCCAGCTATTTCCCAATATTTCTGTGATATTTCTAGAGAAATCTCCTGCTTTCTGCATTTCCACAGAAGGGGCAGAAAGGAGAAACTCTAGGAATTTCATGAAATATCTGGAAATAGCTGGCAATGTCAGTGGCTTCTACTGTACCTAGTGGTTTAGTGGACCCTTCCCACCTGCACTCAAGCCACAATCTCCAGTACTCAAATAAACAAATGTACCTTGTGGTTTAGCGGATCTCTTGCCAACAAGCCCCAATCCCCTGTATTCCAATAAAATATTTTACCTGTTTTAAAATTCAAAAAATCTGTCTTTTTTTTTTTTTGCAGCTCTCTACTGCAGTTTCAGTGAAGCCCCAATTCCCAGTATTCAAATAAAATATTGTGCCTGGTGGTTCAGTAGACCTTCCCACCTCCCACCTGCAAGCCCCAATCCCCTGTTTTAAAATTAAAATTTTCCATAATTTATTTTGTAGTTTCCTACTGCAGTTTCAGTAAAGCCCTGATCCCCAATATTCAAATAAAATATTTTACCTGGTGGTTTAGTGGACCCCCCACCCACATATGTAGCTGCTTCATGAGTATTGTTCAGAAAAATAAAATGTTACATCAAAACTTGAAACATAAATTAATTTGGTTATGTCTGATGAATCTAATAGATTTCTTTGACTGGGTGCCAAATGTAGTAGACCAGGGAAGGGCTGTAGAAGTGACCTACCTAGACTTTAATAAGACATTTGACACAGTCCCACACAAAAGGTTAATAAACAAGCCTGGGAGTGGATTCCAGGGTAGTAACCTGGGTAAAACATCAGATGGAAAACAGGACGCTGAGGGTAATAGTAAATGGAGTCCACTCTGAAGAAAGGGGGTTATTAGTGGGGTACCACAGGGTTCAGTACTGGGACCAGTCCTCTTTAATGTCTTTATAGGTGACATTGCAGAGGTACTGGAAGGAAAAGTATGCCTTTTTGCAGATGACACAAAGATCTGCAACTGAGTTAATACACAAGGTGGGCTGGAAAGAATGGGAAGGGACTTGACAAGGCTGGAGGAATGGTCAAAAGTATGGCAGATTAGATTCAAAAGAAGTGCAAAATAATGCACCTGGGAAACAAAAACCCAATGGAAGAGTACACAATTGAGGAGTATTAATGACAACAAAAATGGAAAGGGACCTGGGGGTAGTCATATCAGATGATCTAAAGGTAGACAAGCAATGTGAGAAGGCAGTAAGGAGGGCTGCAGTGATACTGATATGCATAGGGAGAGGCATCATCAGTAGAAAAAAGGAAGTTGTTATCCCTCTGTACAGACAGTTGGTGAGACCCCATCTGGATTACTGTGTACAGTTTTGGAGACCCCATCTCTGCAAGGACATAGACAGGATGGAGGTAGTCCAGAAGAGAGCAATTAAAATGGTGCAGGGTCTGCACCAGAAACCATACGAAGATAGACTAAAAGAGCTTAATATGTATACCCTCAAGGAAAGGAGGGGGAGGGGGGACATGATAGAAACTTTCAAGTACATCAAGGGACTCAACAAAGTCCAAGAGAGTAGCATCTTTCAGAAAAAAAGATATGCAAGAACAAGGTGGCACAATTTGAAGACAGAGAGGTGATGACTCAAGGGAAATGTGAGGAATTATTTTTTCATGGAGAGGGTGGAGGATGCATGGAACAGCCTTCCTGAGGAGGTCGTGGGGTCAAAAACATTGGAGAATTTAGGAATGCATTTGACAGACATAAGGCAATTCTAGTGGGAGGTAGGAGGAAGTAGGCTGTTGATAAAACTAGGATATGCAGCTTATCTGATAGGGAAATGGGCATACTGGGTGGGACAAGCAGTCCTTATCTGCCTTCAAAGTCAATGATTCTATGTTTCTATGGTCTTGATCTGATCACTTCATACGTAGATAGATAGATAGATAGATAGATAGATAGATAGATAGATATCTCCCACCAACACATATCATTTACTATTTATAGTGCACATTCTCAAAAAGAAGGGAAATTCATGGCAAAGAACTCAGTTTAATGCATCAGTTTGGGTTGTTTCACAGTGACAAAAGTGAGGAAATTTGATGTTAGGGTTGCCACCGCTTGCAACACACACCCACCCCAACCCCACCAACAGGCATCGGGGTGTGCATTGGGGTCATTGGGCCTATCACCCCATTCTCCTATACTGCACCACCTTAGCTTATTTACACATGGAATGGGGTGAGAGTTAGGGCCAATGACCACAACGCACACCCTGATGCCTGTTGGTGGGGCATGGTGGGTGTGGTGTGCAAGGGGTGGCAACCCTAACACTGAATTTCCTCTCTTTTGTCACTGTGAAACAACCCTAACTGATGCATTAAACAGAGTTTTTTTTACCGTGAATATATGACTATATATGGTAGCAGACCATGCATTCCAAATGTCAGGCAAATCCATTGCAAAGCTGCAAAGTTATTAAGGTGCAAAATGTCAGATTTAACCTTAAATGGGGTACTCAATCCTAACTATAATGGCACTACTGTGCACTATTATCTATACATACATATATGTGTATATATATATATATATATATATATATATATATATATATATATATATGTGTGTGTGTGTATATATATATATATATATATATATATATATATATATATATATATATATATATGTGTGTGTGTATATTATCAGTTTATCATATTATATGAAACATTTTTTATCAGCCTTTGTATCCCCCACTGGAGGATCAGTGGAGGGTACCTTAAAAAGTGTGTCAAACTTCAAATCTGATAACATATTTCTCACCATCAGATCTGTAAAAGGGGTCCACTTTAACCTCTTTCTACCTGTAGTTTTGAAGATTTGCAGAATCTTTGGTCTCCTGATTTCCAGTTTATTCACAAACTCCCATTTAATACAGTGTCTAAGGTCAAAACCAAAGTGTGGTGGTCAAAGTCCCATTCCGGTGCTACCTCCAATTTGTTTACTGTATGAAATAAGAACACAACAGCCAATGTAAGATCAATAATGGTTCCCCCGATTTTGTTGGATAGGTAATGTTACCTATCAAATCACCATTCGTTCTGCCATTCAAAACTTGTGATATATTTTTTTCTGCACAATTAATAAGTTAGGAATCCCTTTTATTAATTGTCATTACTTGTCCAGCCTGTAATATCTTGTGGGCAAACATCAGGGATGGGGGAGACCTGGGTTTGAATCCCAAAATCTCCACTTGCATACTGTGTGACCCTGAGCAAGTCATTTAACTTCCTTGTGCTCCCAGGTCACACCTGGAAACATGCTTCAGCTTAATGTGCCTCTCATGATTAAATACATTCCCCTTTCCATTTCCTATATGAAACAGTCATTCATGGACTTTAGCAACTTTTTCCCTACTGCAGTTTTGCACACTGCATTTTTATACTGATAGAGCTGAGCTACAGTATATTAGTGCAGTGAAGGATTTCCCTCCGTTACTGGCAGAGTTTCTACAATGTTATTCTAATACGGTGTTGTAGTTTTGTAATGGCAGCCTTAGTAGTGGGGTCACTATGTCAGGGACACTTTGAGAGACCCCATATAAACCTCCCAAGGTTTGTACAGAATCAATGACCATTAAATTGTTATTGTTCAATCTAGACATACTGTCAGATTATTACAAATCGTTCAAAAAAATCAATTAATCACACAGTACATGGCTTAAAACCAATACAATATTCTATACTGGCATACATCGCAATATAAATCTCATTTATCTCCCCATTTACTATTGCACATTTTTTTTTTATAATTTATTACTGACTTGAAAAAATTAGATGTTCTCACTGCTTCATCATATGTTCTTGGATGTAACAGGATAAATACAACATGAAACAGATTATTAGCATAGGCCATAAGTAACTGTTAAATATAAATTCCTGGGTTTAGAGTAAAGTGGGCAATTGACAATTACATGTTCCAAATCTTCTTTAAACCCTCTTTTTTTAGGGACATTCTAATCTATCCTCTTTCTCCCTTCCCTCAATTTTGTTGTAATAAGTGTGCTTATATCTTATCAATTCAAATCTTGCCTGAGTAATAGTCTTACATTGCTCCTTTGTAATTGGTAGTGTCAAGTATTCTTCCACCGAAATACCCATTTTATTTTCCCTAAACCATCAAGCACTTTTCTGGCTTTTTATTTTCATCATGTCCTGCTCCTTAGCAACTGGGATCACTTTTTTCTTTACCAGTTCTTTATACTGAATAGATATTAAGATATTTCTCCCAGTGTCTACCCATATGTACATGTTGTAATGTATATTTTTCCAGTGTGTTAAGCAAATAATTTAACCAATTGGACTTTATTCATTTAGTGCTCTAATTGTTTTTCTCCTTGAGACATACTTTAGGCAGCACATTATCCTTATTATTTAATATTTGAATCTAATAGTTCATTGGACAAATTTCTTTGATGTAACTTATTTTTATTTTACCCATTTCTGCTCTTACCATAGCATTTGCCGTGGATATTAGAACAGATAAAAGAGCCTTATGAAAAAAAAAGAAAGTGGAATTTCCAGAATGTTTTCTACATTTCTACAAAATGACAAAATATTTGCTCTTGGCTTATGTGAGCTGCTTCTCTTAATCTCATTTAGAGAATCCAAGGTATCCTCCATTAGTCACATCTCCACCACATCTTGTCTGACCATGGAGGTATCTCTTCTTATACTATTTATGTCAGTTAACAAAAATCCAATAGTATCCAGTTTCTCTGCCTTTGACAGTAAATCCATTGCCAGTTGTTTTGAACCACATATTATATCAGTTTGGGTACCATTCCTTCTTGAAAGACCATGGCCCAGATATTCAAAAGTGTTGCACCATGAGCAACAGGGATGCACCAGTGCAAGTCCGAAAATGTGCCATTGTGCGATATTCAGTGGGAGGCAGCTGCGCCCACCAAATAGCAATGCACAAGAGTGCAATGGTAATGAATGCATGCGTAACTGAAGGGGGAGGAACCATGAATAAATGGCGCAGTGCGATATTCAACAGCATGTGCCGTGTGCAATAGGGGAGCAAACAGAAGTTGCACGATAGCAGAAATGATCCAAAATAAAAAGCAACAAGAGAGAGGCGCAAGAACGCTACAGGGAAGCCAGATTTTGGAGTGAGGTGACAGCAGCCAGGCAGACACTAGCAGTGAGCAGGACAGGGCAGGAGCAGGACAGAGCACACCTGGAAACTACCAGGAACAGGAAAGGAGTGGGGAGCCTGTGCCACTGTGCAGGAGGAAAAGGGAAGTGCCACAGTGGACTGAGGGCACTGACAGTGGGCAGGACATCCAAATCTGTGCAGTGTCAGACAGTAGCCATGGTGGAAGACAGGTCAGTCATGCGGCACAGTGCCATGGCCACCACGGATGCATGGGCAGCCCCGCCGAGACCCGCCAGCAGTGACAGGCTCACCAATGGCCTCATCGGTTGGCACCGATGGTCCCCCAGGGGTTCCGTTGTGGGAACATGACCGTTCTTGAGCAGAGGTCTGCAGCTCACCGAACATGCCTATGCCAGGCATGCTCAGGATGCCCACAGCTGAACCTGGTGTCAACAAGGATGGTGTGGCACGACGCTGGGAATGGGGGGTGGACAATGCATTGCTCGGTGTCTGCGACACATTGGCAAATAACTGTGTGCCCATTGTGGCCACAACAGCTGTGAATGCCTGTGTCTGCCTGTCAATGGCTGCGGTCACATCCTCCTGCAGCCGGTCCATCCCTGCCAGGAGCAGACAGGTGTCCCTGCTGTGCCACTCCTCTGCCTGGCGCAGGACTGCACTGAGTGCATCCACCGCCGTCACAAGCCACAACTGCTGATCCACTGAATCATGGACTATGCTGGTGTGCTCATCTAAGAGGTCATCCACCTGATTGGCATGCTGTCCCTCATGGTGTTCGCAGCCATGATGGGCAGCACCCCTTGAGGATGGGCACTGCACACCAGGGCCATGCCTGGGCATGTCCACAGGAGGTGCACTGACGCCGCCCCCCGACACTGTCCCCCCATCACCATTGGCCGACTGTTGACACTGCCCCTCCTGCTGCCACTCTCCAGGGCTCAAAGGTGCTGCCGCAGCAGCCCCATTGTCCTGGACATACACCAGTGCTGCCCCACTGGTGCAGACAGGCACAGGCTGGGACTGTGATGTCACGCAAGCCTCCACGGCGGCACCACTGATGGCTATGCCCGTGCTGTAACCTGCTGTGCGGCCATCCTTTGGCCCACTCGTATCACTGTCCATGATGTGAGCGCCATCATCATCAGTGATGGGTCCGGCACCAGTCTGAGTCTCAGCATGCTGGCATCCATGGATGATGTCACACTGGGACATGGGCAGGGGCTTCTCTACACCTGCTCCACCAACATCTGTCCAGACAGCTAGGGAGGCCCACTGTCATCCTGACCCTCAGGCACCTGTGGAGGTGGATGTGCCCTTCTCTGTGTCCAGGGTATCGACCTCAGTGGACAAGCCCACCACCACTGACCCATGAAGATGCTCAGGAGCTGTAAGGGAACACAGTAGCATTAATGTATCTGCCCTACCCTGTGGCATCCCCCCCCACAATGACAGATCAGGACCTACCATGCAGTGATGGGCTACCACCCATCTGAAAGCCACCACCTGGAACACCCTCGATGGCACAACACCGCATGCTGCAAGCAATCCGCTCTTCCTGTGGTGTCAGGCATTGCACGGCCAGCTGTCCCCCACCAGTCACAGTCCATGCTGCCCTGATGGCAGCCACCTTATCCTTAATCCTCCTCCTGTCCGTGCCCACCTTCTTCTTGCACTCCTGCATGGACTGCTGGTGGCTGCCATGCTGGTTGACAGCACACGCCACCTCTCCCCATGCAGCAGCATGGGCCTGTGGTGTTTCCCGCTGTCTGCTGAGCAGCGGTTCATGGTCAAGGTAGGCCTCAAACAGGGCATCTGTTTCTGCCTTGGTAAAGTTTGACCTCCTCTTTCTCCCATGTCTCTGTTCCTCCTCCTCCACCTCACATTCGCTCATCATTGATCCTGTGGGAATGACAGGTGTTATCTCTGACTGTGCAGTCCCATCCATCTCCCACACACCACAGTCCACACTCCCAAACAGCATGCAACTCATCACAATAGACTGCAATACCAGACTATTGCCTCTGCAGACCAATGTCGCATTTATATAGCACAACGCATGCAAATGAGGCGAGGCTCAATTTTAAGTGGATGCTAATGCAGTATCTGCACCATTGAATTGCTGATGAGCTGATTTGCATATGCCGACTGAATATCATGCTGTTGCACCTTGCACAATTGTGTTGAACATGCTCAGGCAAGGGAGCAGTTCTGGGATGTGTGCAGTGGACACCGAATGGTGCATGCGCTGGGTGCTGACATGCTGTGCATGGTAGGCAGTGCAGGGCATGGCCACCATTGTTCCAGTGGCACTACTGTGCTGTTCACATGTATGGTGCTTTTGCACTGGGACGCCGTAGGTGCTATGGAGCCACAGTGCGGTAGGTCACTACAGGGCATCTCACACATGCACCCAATTGTGCTACACGCAGGGAGTACCAGTCGCGCTGTGGTGGTACGTGAGTGAGAGAGACCCTTGACCCTGTGCCTGACCTTTCCCCCAGGTGCCATGCGTCCGCATGGGTGCACCACTATCACACTGTTCAGTGAGAGCATGACGGGGAATGGCAGAGCTGTACCACGCAGCATCTGCACGTGGTGGACTGCACTACCAAATGCCATTTTGACTCTGACCAGCTTCAGCGATGGCAAGACGGAGGGCTGCTGTTTGGAGCCAGGTGGAGCTGGCCAATTTGGTGGCCATAGTGGAGCCCCATGCTGGGGCACATTTTGGAAATGCACCCCTGGACAGGGCCAGGAGTGCTGTATGGGAGGAGGTGGCGGTGGCGCTGGATGAGGCCACAGGAATGGAGCTCACAGCTGAGCAGTGTTGCCACAGATATGGGGACCTCCAGTGCAGGGACCCAGACAGGCTTGCCCACCTGCAGGCATGTGCCAGGAGAGGTGCAGTGCCATGACCAGGTAGGTGCCCATTCCATACACTGGTTGCATCAATACGGGTATCGCAGTGGGCATGTGTCCACTACATGGGGGGGTGGGCCGTCCAGTGTGGGCAGTAGTGTTGGTAGTGGAGGTGGTGTTGGGGGGGTTGCGGCATGGCTGGGCTGTGTGGGATCACACACACCCGGGGGTGGGGGGCCTTTGATACTGGATTGTACTGATATTCCCCTCTCCATGTTTGCAGCCTAGGCCCTGAAGAGCTGCTCCGGGCCTGAGAGGACCGACATTGATGCATGGGTAGGGGAGCTGGTCAACAGCCACAGGCAGCTGGTCACAGCAGAGTACAGTGCCTGGATCAGGCCGACGATGGTGAGTGTCTTTCTTCCAGGATATTCTGTGTATGCTGTGTTGCAGGGCAGGTGGCGGGGCATGGTCACCATCCACTGACACCACTGATGTGCACACCACACAGTACAGTCAGCACTGTTCAGTGGCACTGCATGTGTGGGTGTGCATTGCTGGTGGTCCATGCATGTACCGAGTACATGGCTATGCCACTGCCTTCGCACCGCATAGCCATGTCACTGTACAGCCATGGTGATGCTGTGCGGGACTTGGGTGGTGGGTGTGTGCGGTGGTCCACATGGCTGTGTGCACCTGGTGGGCAGGTCTTGTGGACACAATCACTGTGGGTGGTCACACACCATCACAGAGGCATGTCCCGCTGCCGCATGCCATGCACAGTGGGTGGGCTGCAGAGGGCTGTGCATTCACACCTATTGACTCTGCTCCCTTGTCCTAGGTGGACAGTGGATGCTACACATCGACAGGGTGCAGCAGGAGCTTCTGCAGGTGGCCAGGGCCTCCCTGGAAATTCTACAGAGGATGGAGCAGCTAGTAGTCTGCAGGAGGCATGGCGGGAGGTGCCATCAGAGTGGGGAGCAGGGCTTCTGCTGAATTTCATGCACCCCAAGATTTCACCTACCCCCTGGACCCACCCTCACACCTCTCCTTCCCTCTACCATTTGTTCACCCCTGCCCCTTACCCACCCTCACCTGGATTGTGGCCCTCACCCCCAACATTTTTGTACATATTTGTAAATAGTTGTCTTCTATCTTTTAGTATACATTTGTTTTGTTATGCCTACTGTGGTGGTCTCTGATTTGCAGCGGGCTACAGTTGCTCTGCTGCAGTGGTGTGCATGGCGTCATGGGTGGTGCAGTCATGGGGGGGTGTGTCTCTGTAGGGGAAACGACTATGGTGTGGGTGTAGCTATCAGTCACTGTCTGTGGTTTGTGTGTTGTTCCCTGTGCACTGGATGACTGTGTGCAGTGGTCCATGGTGCATGCATTGTGTCCATGGCACACCTGTCAGACCATCCATTGCCTGTGCAGCTGACACCCTTGCATGTCTGTGACCTGCACGGTCTGCTGGCATGTCAGTGGTGGCTGTCCATGCTGGACAGCCACTGTACCTAGCACAATGCTGGGTTGCCTCCTGTCACTGGTGTGGTGCATGTCTGCCTCAGGTGGCACTGTGGCCTCTGCTGTTGTTGTCCCACCTCTATGCTGTCACTTGTGTCTGTTGCAGGAGATGTGCTCCACTGTCTGTCACTTGTGCTCCTGGAGCATGCTGGTAGTGTACAGCTTCATGGTGCCTGTGCAGGGTGGCTGGCACTCCTGTGCCATGGAGGGGTGCTGGCCATGTGTACACTGTTTCTGTGGCCACATGCCAGGGGCTTGGTTGACCCGCTACTGTGTCCCTGTGTTGGTGTGCCCTTGGGTATGGGTGGGTGTTTGTCTATGCACTGTGTTGCATCCTGTGTGGTGCATGCTTCCATGTACCACTGTGGGTGTCCGCGCTGGCTGTTGTGGCCAGTGCTGGGTCAGGGTGTGTCCTTGGGAGGGTGTGCAGGGTGCTGTACCACTGGTGTTGGGGTCCAGGGCATGCCCTGTCACGTGTGGGGTATCTCGTATGCCTACACATGGTTGGTCTCTCAGCTGTACCTCGGGGGGGGACGTGCGTGCTGGCACTGTGTATGCAGTCGTTGCATCACTGTCTGCTGCCACCCACTGAAGGGTGCTCAAGGTGGGGCTGCCTTGCATGGTTCTGTGGTGCACAGGATTGAATTGTCGCAGTGAGGGTGGTGGCATGCATGGGTTGTCCTGCACTGGTGGGCACTGCTCCTGGGCAGTGTGTCTGGGGATCACATTGCAGGATGTGCTGTGCATTGGTGGGATGGTGTGGCACGGGGTGGCTGGACCTCCTTCTGTGCCGGTCACAGCTTGCCAGGGAGTGTGCTGGGGCACCATGCCCCGGCTGTGGGTTTGTTGCTGGTATCCATGGGCCGGTGGTTATACCAGCTCTCCCCCTGGTTGTGCAGTGCATGGGGTATTGGGGTTGATGTCTGTTCTGCTGTGTGCTCCTCTGCCCATCTCTAGCATGGGTGGTCGGCCCATGCATCCTGTCCCTGTGCATCCCTGGTTGTGCTGTTGCGCTGCTGCCCTGCTCCACTAAGCATCTCTGGTTGTGCTATTGTACATCTGAACTGCACCACTGCACTTCCTTGGTTGCGCTATGGTGCAGTTGGCATGATATTCAGTCATGTGCTGCAGGCGCATCTTAACCTGTGCAGTGTTTGAATATTGCACGTATTGCACATGGGCACAGTGGACTTGTGCTTGATCCTGCTGTTGCACACTTTTATGGTGCAGTTTGAATATCTGGGCCCTTGTGTACTCTCTCAATTTGCTTCATTCCCTAGCTCCATGTTTAACATACTAGTTAATAGGGTGACCACAAATGGCTTCAGTAATTCATCATTTTCTTTATCTATTTTGTTTAACCCAAACATGGATACAGTGTGATTAGCTACTATCATACATTTATTTTCCTCATTTCCTTTTGAGAAGTCATATTTTAAATTTCCCATTATTGCATTAAACAACCATTGATTATTTTTTTAATTGTATTTCCATCTGTATTATTATGGCTTACAATGTCCTGCCATAGTAGTGGCATAGATATTTCTAATCCTAATATGGCTAAGTTTTGTTGTTTAAATCATATTTGCTTAGCTATCTTCATCTCACTAATAAGTAGGTAAACTGGATTGTCATTGTCATTCAGATCTCTCATTACCATCATCAGATCTTTTTCTTTCATTTTCACTTACAATTCTACTTTCAATAAGTATTTCATCAAAGTCTTCAAGGTTTCTGCTGTTTCATAATCTGATATATTCCTTTTAATCTGATTACTGTTTTCATTCCATTCAGATTTTTCCCTGCTAATATTTTTGTAGGGGTGTCACTATTTATTATTAATCCTTCATTTTTTCCTACTTCATTTATCTTTGATTGTCTTTCATTATCATTTTGAATCTCTTTTTTTTTCCCAATTTCCCAGTCAGCTTTGCTATAGGTTTTCTTGAATAACTAATGGTTCCAGCAGGATTTGCCTGGTCTCAACTTCAGATAAATGTTCCTTTTCTTTAGCTGTTAATATTTGATCATTAATTTTTGTTATCTTTTTATTCCTTTTTTCTTTTCCTGTCCTTGTTTCCCTTACCCCTTTGCCTGTTTTTTTTTCCCTTCCAAATTTAGAATCTTCCAAAATCTGGAGTGAAGAAAAGGACACTCTCCCATTGTTTAATTTAGTTTCTAAATTATTCATCTTATTCTCCAGTATTCTCATCTTATCCATAACTGTACTAGAGAATCTTGCTATTTTTTCTCTAATCTCATTTAGTGCTTCTAGGAGAACTATGTTCACCATTACCATACGGGCCAGGGCTTTTATTGGATATTTTGTTAAAGTATCTGGGCATTGTTCCCCAAATTCTGGTTCCAAATTAATTTCTTCCACCTCTTTATCAAGATGTTGAAATACAGTGTTTGGGGAACCTGCCATATTCAAATATTCAAAAGTTCCAGTATATTCAAGGTCTCAATCTCTCCTGAAATATCCCAGGGACTAAAAGGGTCTAATCTAGTACCTTATTTATTTATTACCTCTTCTATATCTAGCAACAGCTCTGGAGAAACATGTTGATCATTTTCAATATGTTCTGTTACCAAATTTCTCATTTCTGTCTCAGTACCCATATTTCTAACTTTGTTCTGTTACTTTACTATAAAAAAAAGTCTGATTATTTGGTTTAGATAATTGTATCTTATTTACTTCCCCTACCTCCTTTCTTCCTCTTTCAGTCTTCCTTGTACATTCTATTATTTGATTCTCAATTTGATAAAGTGTCTCTTGCTTTATTTCCAGAAATTCTGAAGATTCTGTTTTTTGTTTGTTTTGCTGCTACCATCTTACACATCCCCCATCATTATCACAACTTTCACTTAGCTCATTCAAATCTAAATTCTTCTCTGTATTCTTTTCTGCTTTCTCCTTTTCCAAACTTGTATCTGCTCTTACATCCCCATTCTTAAAAGACCAGGGCTTAATGTCTAGTGTATTGTCTAAATTTACACCTTTTACAGCCTTTGTAGACTGTTTTTTTTTCACAATAGATGTGGATCTGGTAATTTCCAGTTCTCCTTTAAATACACAGCCCTTTCTTAATGTGTTCCCCTTAGTTTTTTTCTTCTGGACTGACACAACTATTTTACCACTCCTAATGTTCATTTTATTTGATCAAGCTTTCCAACAGAGATACACAGGGCAAGAAAAAAAGAAAAAAGGCAATATAGGCTGTTCAAGTCAATTGATATTTTTGTGGGGGTCTCTAGCCAGCTCTTGTCCCCATCTATACTTTTTTCCTTCACTCCAAAATCTTGAGAATGTATTCCAAATCATTCCTGGTTTGTCCCAGGGATCTCAGGATCTCATCTCAAGCCTCATTAGGTCTTGGTGAACACGGTACTCACAAAGAAGTCACAAAAAGTCCCAGGTATCTCAATTAACCCAATAGCTTTCATAGTCCCATTCTGTAATCAGTCTGTAATTATTCCGCAGTCACAGTTGCAATTCCCCAATGTCTTTTTGAAAGGCAAGTAGATTTCAGAATTTTTCTCACACAATAATAAGGCCCAGACGCTCTTCTATTTTCTATTCTAAAAGAGATGATACTTCTGCCAGCCTCCATGAAGAGGGAGCTGAAATCTTCACAGCTAAATAGCCAAAAAAGAGAAGACAGGTCTTAATTTCCTAAATGGGCAGAATATACAATGGCAAATATCATTTAATAAAAAGAAAAAGGGAAGAAAAGACTTTTTAGATCTTAATCTGTGATTTTTCAGCAGATTTCATAAGTTTTAGCAGCTCAGTCAATATTAAATAAAGAGAATATATCAAAATATAACAGTAGTTTAGTGTCTGTGCAGTCAAAGTAGGGTTATATTTACATAGGCTGATCAAGCAATACACACAGCTCCACAGTCCATGAGTGTGTGAGGATTAAATCAAGCATAGCACAAGCAAAAAACTGCACCACTCAGCTGTATTCGGAAGTATATAAAAATGCTTCATTTAAGTAAAAGACACCAAAAGGCCAGCCATAGCCACAAGACTAACGCTATGGCTGGCATTTTGGTGTCTTTTACTTAAATAAAGTATTTTTCTACACTTTCAAATACAGACGAGTAGTGCGGAATTTTACTTGTGCTATATATTTACAGTACATAGCCTCGACCAACCTTACCTAAAACCTAACATACAGTTTATTATAACAAATTATTATCTAGATACCAAATGCTTCAATTATGGTAATCTCAAAAATATATAAAAGTGCTAAGTGCTCAGCAGGGGTGCAACAGTACAGCCAGACAAACAAAGCAAGAAAAAAAAGTTTTCACTTACATGCTTCCTATTATTTAAAATGAACAGGAGTCATTCAGTATAGCCGGTCATTATGTCTATAGGGTAAGATTTGAACGTCCACGGTTTCTTAATTATAGCCAGCAAACTATATTCTAAAACACCTGAAATAGCGACAACCTTGTACATTTAATTTATTTAAATCCCCAATTTATTTCAGCTCTTGTGCAATAGCCATAAACGAGTTAGCAAGTGGAGCGAGGATAAAAACAGCTTACCACAAAAGGATTTAGAAAAGAACCCACTTTTTTTAACAGCAGCTAAACAACAATTTAAAAATAAACAATTCCCCCTGAAGCTCACGGGTTAGTCAGCATGCACAGCTTTCCAACTTCAGCAGAGAATGGCATCCATGTTCACCAAGCACGCAAGCGCATGTGCTCTAATATGCTGCTGACTAGACCTCGTGAACTAGATGTACACAGGAGCCCAGGAAAAGACAAAAAGCCATAAAAATACCATAGATTCCTTATAAGCTGGGCCACATGCAAACACAATATATAGAACAGAACTTTCTAAAATGGAATGTCCTCCTTATTCCCATCCAAATACCAGTATTATACTATATTTAGTCACATACCACATATAGACCATGTATAAAAAATGAACAATATGTATATATTGATAAACATACATATAACATGTGTATATATATATATATATATATATATATAAAGAAAATGCAGTAACTAAATATTCTGCACTTAAAATAAATAACAGCTAAAAAACTTGTTAGAAGAAGCTTTTCTTTAACTTCCCTCAACAAACTTCAAGGCTCACTAGATAAGCCAATGATATGTCTGATAATGATAAGATATCTCTTTTTCTTTTCTCCGAAGAATCAGCACACAGAAAATCCAGTGTTACAGAGGCAGTATAACAGCTTATCCATCAGCGCTAGCACCATCGCTGGGCTGGTTCCTTCTCTCTCACTGAACCCCCCCACAGGGCTCCACATTTTCCGCTCCTGTCTTGAGGCTTCACTAGTGTCTGAACTCCTATAAGGTAAGGGAAAGTAAGAGAGCAGGAGCAAGGGAACCAGAACAACTGCCGCACAAGATAGCCTGGAAAGGCCGTTCAGAAGTCAATTATGGAACCCAGAATCATATGTTCTAGGCAATGCTAGCATACCTTTACTGTTTAAAAATACAGCAAAGAATGGCTCCTGCCTCCTGCACTTCTCCGCAATGCAGTAGCTTGTGGCAGCTCTGCCTCCCCTACTCAGCTAGTCAAAATACAGGGAGGTTAAGTCCTGGACAGGACTGTGTCTAAGCTCAAAAGATGCATAAGCAAAGGTCCTGTACAGAATCACAAGTGAATACAAAGCAATAAGATGGAGGATGGGTATGGTGAACAATGCTGACACCCACCTCATCAAATAAAGCAATATTTGTCGGAAAGGCATTTATTTAAAGTTAGACTTCCACATTCTAAGTGAGGAGAGAACACTTACAGTGGTTGCTAAAGCAAAGTTGCTCAGTATCCTGGTATATCTCGGTGTTTGTGGCATATCCAATTGGGGTACCGAGCAGTACCTATCACAGCGTCAATGACGCATTAAGTGCCTGTTGAAGCATGCTGAGTTTAGAATTAATTCACTTCAGTAATCAGCTGCTTAAATGCAGCAGGTGGCACTGTTAGTGGTAAAATGCCTGGTAATCAGCTGCTTAAATGCTGCAGGTGGCTCAGTTAGTGGTAAAATGTATCTTGTTAAACTGCAGTTTTCCTGTGGGTGTCCCCACAGTCCACATCAGCTTGAGGTATTTTCCATAGCAAGTAGAAAAGGGAAAAAAATTGCCTGTGTGATAAGGTGCATATGAGAGGACTCACTGACAGCATAAATGGGTCTGCAGTCTGGGCAGATTTTTTAATGTATTGCTCAATAAAAAAATTGAGATGGGATAGATTACTGACCATCTCCCTATCCCATCCAGCTGATTGGTAATGCTGAGCAATGCTGTTATTTCATCATGAATTAGAGAAAAAGACATCACCAACAGCAGCACTGGTGCTGTTTTGTTTTACTATGTGGTGGGGGGGGGCATAAGGTTACCATCTACTTGATTTTTGACCAAATGATTCGGTTTTCTAGGTCTGGATTCGGTCCTCCTGTTTTCACCATTGCAAATTCGGTTTTTATGGTGGGTCAAGCAGCACCTGTTAGATTCCTCACTAACTGTTTCATTTTCTTCTCATCTGACTGTAAGCAAGTGTCTGACATTTTAGTGTGATTGCTTGCTTGCAGTGCATGCTAATCAGGAAGTGCCTTCAAGAGCAGGGCACTTAAAGAGCCAAATGTGTCCCTGTCTTCTCAGTTGCAACCTCTAACTTCACACCAGCAAATTGGAAGATTATTCAGGGGAAGGGTAAACAATACCATCTTAATTAACACCTTCATTTTCCTGAAACTAGACAGGTACCACATTAGGGTAGCTTCCTGTACCAGTAAGGACTGTACAATGTGTTTCAGAAACTTTACCTGCTAATCCAGTTTTATTCAGAGGTAGTACTTTTTCAGTCATTTTGAATGCTCACATGCTTATAAAACAGATTCTGAAATCTTTCACCATTTTACTTGCATGGTCAGATTACAAACAAATTCTGATGTCATGCAGACCTTTGTTTGTCTACCAGTCAGTCTGAAAGGTGTAAAGTAAGGCTATTAAGACCATTAGCAGCAAATCAAACTAATCATTTCCAGGCTGCATTGTGAGTATGGTCTTTGACTGCTGTGTTAAGGAATACTTTTATACCTTTAAATGTTCACCATTTTTTTCTTTTAGGGTCTGTCCTATATTTTAATAGTTGTTACCCCTTTTGTTGTTAAATTAATAATCTAATATTTTATTTCATTTCTAGCAATACTATGCCTCTCTCTCCTCAGTAGTTATTGTTGTCAATTTTCATGCTACTTGGATATTCCAGGAAGACCAATCCAAGCCTTTCAGATGAACAGCACAGAATAATGTGGCTAATGTCATGTTAAGCTGCAGAAATAAGAAAAGGAAGAGAGAGAGCAACAGTTGATGAGATGACAGGAACACAATATAGATTTGATGGCACTGCATATTTAGGTAATTTATCAAACATTATTATTTATTTTTACCAGAAGAGACACATTAAGCTAAAGCTTGTTTACAGGTGCAACCTGAGAGCACAAGACAATTAAGTGATTTGTGTACAGTCACAAAGTATGCAAGTTTGGACTGTAGGATTCAAACCCTGGTCTCCAGAATTGCAGCCTAGCGCTTTAAACCGCTGCGCTATACTGCCTCCATGCTGCATATCACATATCATGCTATCTGCTAAGTATGACTGACATGGAAAACAAAATAGGGTATTTAACAGCATAGAATAGTTCCTACCACTTTTAAAAACTTCTGTGACATTACAAATAGCTTTAGAGTAGGAGCAAAGGGAAGGACAGTAGCACATCCTAAAATGGCAGATGATATTTGTAATTACAGCTCGTCCACTATTACTGGTGTAGTTTATTTATTTATTGAAAGAGTTTTACCAGAAAAGGCCACCTGATCCAAACTAGCCAGTTGTCAGAGGTGTCCTAGTAGTCACTCAATTTGTCAGCTATGCTGTGTACACAGGATGGAAAGTCCCCTGAACCCCCCTTTAACCCCACCAAATGTTAACACACACTAAAATTTAAAATATTTAATTCTAAATCAAATAAACCAAAAATAATGATCATGATGTAATTTAAAGAAGTTGTACACGTTATATCAGCAGCAATTCTGAATAAATCAAGTGAATCAGAGTCCAACCGATGCCCTCATTAGTCATAAAATGGGCGGGGTTAGGGGTGGAGTTTGGGGGTGTGGTTTAGTATTCGGTTTTCATCTCATCCAAAGGTGGCAACCCGAGGGGGGCATCTTTTACCAAAGTGCACACATGAAATACTTAGCACTGCACAAGGAGTTCATTGTCAGCGAGCCACTATTTTCCATAACTAGAGTTGTTGTGCAAATGGCTGACATTTCACACTGGGTACTCCCATGCTCACATGTCTACTAGAGTTCTCCAGGTCTCAAGTGTGAAAAACACCTCCCAGGGTAAATTATCCACCCTATAGACTGATGGTAGGGAATAACATACTTGACACAACTGTCGGTTTCTATGTGCAGTTCAGTGTAAAACAGCTCGCTTTTTGACATCCATCTGGCTCAAAAAGAAAAAGATATACTGAAAGGATTTCAGGTCACTAATTATGTGTTTTGTAGTCAAAAACTTTATTGAAATTGTTTTTTATAACAAAGATAACAGATGTACTGTTCTAAGGTTACACAGGCAAGACATACACACAGTACTGTATACTGCAAAATACCAGTTGGTTTTTCATAATAGTTAAATAACTGTGCTTAGCTCAAGTCATATCAATACAGTATATCTTCCAGAGAAGAAACAGAGTAACCAGAATACAGTAACTGGGAATGTATCTTGCAACCCTGGTGAGTGTCCGGCATTTAGAGGTATACTGTACTAACATTATAGATCATTAACCTGCAACTACAAATACACAAAATAAAAACAGGAAATGTACTGAAGCTAATGACAGACTAGAGTTTAAAGTTGTATGTGGGTGAATATCCTTGTTTTCAATCCCATTAATTATTATTCTTTACACTGCCATTTGGGACTCCCACACACACACACATATATACACACACACACACATATGCATGCACGCACGCACACATACTTACAACTCAGTATAGCACACTCGGCATGAGAGACTACTTTACATGTTTGATGTACTGTACTACTGTATGTGGGTGAATATCCTTGTTTTCTTTTCCATTAGTTTCCTTCACACTGCCTTTATCCCCCACACACACACAAATAACTTAGTCATGCACACTTGCATACTCCAGCACTGGAAAATACAGCACATTCATTCAAACTCATTTTTTTCTCCTTGTATGCACTGAGCCTATACTGAAAGTCGCATGTGTCCTTGATTTGTAATGCAGAACGTTAAAGGATATGGGATTGACAATAACCTTTTGGTTGCACTCCTCGATACTCAAGAGACTCATTTTGGACTACAGAAGCTCAATTGTTTCTTTTTTGTTTTCTGTGTGCTGTTTCCTTACCAGAGAAAGCTAAACAGACATGTAAACACTCATGAAGCAATCCTGTGTCTTTTTTTTTTTTTGAGGATGACATGACAGGGCAGAAAAATATCAAGTGACTTAATAATGAGTACATTTAATAATGATCAAATTTATTTTCTGCTCTGATTAGCACTTTATAATAAAACAAATGTGTTTGTCTGTCTTCATTTGAAGAGCCATGTCTGTATTTTATTCTGACCTGCCCTGAGTTTGTGAGTCAAATGTCAAAGTCAAATTTATTTTTAAAGCGCTTTTCCACAGACCATCAGTCAATCAATTCAATCATTTTTTTTATTTATAAAAAGGTGCCTTTCCAAAACCAAGGTGCCTGTACAATAAAAATACATAAAATAAAATAAAATAAAATTTCATACTTTATAAAAATTCCAACAAAACAATATAAAACCACATAGCAGAATAAACCCTTCAATTAGCAAAAGCCAGGTCAAAAAGGTAGGTTTTTAATGCAGTTTTAGACCAAAGCGCATATACAATATAAAACATCAAATCTAATAAAAATATAAAATAAAGGGCAGCAATCCCAGAACTAAACATTATCCCTAAAAGCCTTTTCAAATAAATAAGTTTTTAATACGGATTTAAAGGTCTTGGTGGACAGGCACTCTCTAATCTGATGAGGTAGAGAGTTCCACAGGGTCGGGGCTACAAAATAAAAAGCCCTAGCACCTGATGTTTACAAATGGACCCTGGGAACCTCTAGCAATCCCTCATCAGTGGAGTGGAGAGAGTGGAGGGGGCAGTAGGGCTGAAGGAGGTCTTGCAAGTAACCTGGTCCCTGTCCTTGTAGGGTCTTATAAGTCAGCAACATGACCTTGAAGGTGATCCTCCATCACACCAGCAGCCAGTGCAGCTCGCATAGAACAGGTGTGACATGGCTAGTTCTCAGCAACCTTGTCAACAGACTGGCCACAGTGTTCTGCACCAGCTGCAGGTGATGGAGGTCCACCCCTGGTAACCCTAGGTATAGAGCATTGCAGTAATCCAGACAAGAGGACACAAAGGCGTGAACCAATGTAGGAAGGTCCTCAGGTGGAACAAGGTGTTTTATCCGGGTGATGTTCCTCAGATGATAAAATGAGGACTTGACAACTGCTGACACCTGCAGTTTTAGCATCAGTCCATTATCAAGCACAACACCCAAATTCAACACCCGTTCAGAAGGTCTCAACTGGTTACCCCCTTCCACATAGCCAGATAGTTGTCCAGGAGTCTACTTCTTTACCTGCTGACCTGGGTCCAACACCAACACCTCAGTCTTATCCGGATTCAGTCTCAACCAGTTAGCACTCATCCAGTCTTGGATCTCAGTGAGGCAGTTGCTAAAGACTGAGATTGCACTGTCCTGTTCAGGTACAAAGGACATGTAGAGTTGAGCATCATCTGCACAGCAGTGGAAACTCAGCCCATACCACCTTAGAATGTCTCCCAATGGCAATATGTACACCGTGAACAACATGGATGACAGCACTGAATCCTGCAGCACCCCACAAGCCAGGGAGAAGGAGGCTGAGGAAAAAATCCCCAACACCACCCTCTGAATCCTGCCTGTGAGGAAGGAGTGAAACTCCACATGAAGACTGTCCTCAACAGTCCACAGAGAAGCCACAGGAGTTCTAGCAGCACCCCAGGATCCATGGTGTCAAATGTTGCAGAGAGATAAAGGAGGACCAGAATCGAAGACTCCTCCTATCCCTTGCTATCAGGAGATCATTAAGTACTCGAACCAATGCCGTCTCGGTACTGTGCCTCTTCCTGAAACTGGACTGGAGAGGATCATAGACTTCATGGGTGGTAAGAAAGCTCTTGAGCTACAGCGCGACTACCTTCTCAATAACCTTCCCCAAAAAGGGTAGGTTAGAGACCGGTCTGTAGTTCGCAAGACAGTCTGGGTCGCTGGAAGATTTCATTAAAAGGGATGTCACCACAGCTTCCTTCAGGAGGTCTGGAAACACCCCCTGATCCAGCAAACACCAGTCTATCTCACCAAGGATCTGTCCAATGACATCCATACTCCCCACAAGGAGGTGGGTTGGACCAGGATCCAAACTACAGTAAGTCGGTCACAAGCTCTGAACAATCTTCATGATATCTGCAATCGCTGCCTGGTGAAATCTGTTCAGACAGACCGGGTGCCTGTTCCCTCACATTCACCACCGCTGCCGTACTCATTTGAATGAGTCAAGCAGATCTCCAACCTGATGGAGGACACCTTATCTGCAAAGAATTGAGCAAACTCATCACATTTAATTGTGAAAAAGCTCTGCGGCCCCGGAGACAGGTGGGATTGCACAGCCTGTCCACGGTCCGGAAGAGCTGAGCCAGTTGATTCTTTGCTGCAGCAATCTCCCTGGACAGGAACTCTGTCTTACTATCAACCTAAGTCTGTCCTTCTCCCAGCCAGATTTCCACCAACAACATTCCAACCTTTGCCCCACTCTCCTCAATCCCCTCAATGTCCCATCAAACCAAGGGGACTGAGGACGAAGAGGGAGCAGGCAAACTTGGACAGGAGCTATGGAATCCAGGGCCCTCAGCACCATACTATTATAGTGCCCTACTAGGTCTCCTGGATCCAAGCATTCCAATGGCCTACGCGATAGGTTGGGCACTGCCATTAGACTATCTAGGGTGACATCACTCAAAAGGCAGTACTGGACCATCTCCAAAGGGGTAGATCTCACAGGGGGAACCTTGAAACTGAACAATACAGAGTGAAGGTCCGACCATCTAACTGGTTCCACCACCAAGTCAGTGGCCTCCATACCTAGGAGGAACACCAAATCCAAGGAGTGACCTTGAGAATGGGTTGCAATGGTAACTACCTGTGTGAAGCCCAATGAGATCATCAGTTGGAGGAAGTTCTGACCAAAATGTGAGAGTTGATCATTGACCCAGGCACTGAAATCCCCCAGGACCAACCACCTGGGGGATTCCAATACCATGCTGACCATGAAGTCTGCCACTTCCTGCAGAAAAACTTTCCCATCTCTGGGTGGATGGTAGATGAGAAGAATCTTGCTGCCCACACCTGCTCCCATGATATACTCGAAGGTTCTGAGGGTCCCCACTGGAACCTCTACAAGGCCCAGTTCCATCCTAAAACAAATGGCTACACCTCCACCCCTATGATCCAATCTTAGGCAGTGTCTCACAGAGTACCCAGCTGGAACTGCTGACTCCAACATCAGATCAGCATTCGCATCCAGCCTGGTCTCAGTGATATAAGCCAGGTCAAATGTCTCAACAAGATCAGCAATAATTGCTGTCTTGTTTTTTATTGACCTGGCATTGCATAACACCACTTCAGTTAGATGAGAGGCCATGGAAGAGGGGGTCACTTGCCCACTACCCATGGAGCTCTTGGGTATGGGAACCAGGCAGGGGTGTCCACTTTTCTGGGCCCATTTTGCCCTGGGGTGCCTCCTTGATTGCACTACCCATTCAGCCCACACCGCTACCCTCCCCCATCAGACCCAGGGTCCCAGTCCCTCTGACCCTTCTACGCAATCCCCAGAGCATGACAATGCCTATATACCATAGGCTGCAATGGGGGAGCTATGAAAGTGGTGTAGGTCCCTAAGCCTGGTGGAGAGTAGCATCTTCCCAACCTACAAATAATCCCAGAACATGCTGCTGACACTATATCAGCAGTGAATCCAACAATAACCTAGTAACAAAATCCCAATATTACAAACCCAACAACCCCACAAAATAGACCCCAAATACCCCTTCAAGTTAACAATAAATCAATAACTCAAGGCACTATTAACAAAAATCCCTATTTCTCAAAAATAAAACCCAAACGCACTCTAACAATTTACAATCAATCAATAACTCATTAATGTCCATAAACATTTTATTTAGTCTCTCCATGCCAATTTGTGGTATTAAATACCCCACAAACTCTCACATCAGGGGGTTAAGTCAGATAAAACATCCAAGAGGCCACCAGCTCTTACCTGAGTTTCCTGGATTCAAGAATAAGAGTATAAAATACAAATCACTCTCACTGCTTAACAATGTCCATTTCTCTTGAGCCAGACAAAGGAGAAAAATGGAAAAGAAAATGTTTAAAACCAGTTCTAAGAGGATCCTGAGATAAATTAGTTGGCCCTGTTCAAATTAAAAAGTCCACTCAGAGCTCTTCTTCTTAAAATCGTCATAGAAAATCCTCAGACTCTATGAGTGGATCCAGCAAGCACAGGGTGGGCACTCACACACCCACAACCTAGGAGAGGGAAGGCAACCCAAATAATCCCACAGACCACAGGCCCCAAGAGACCACTCGGATAACACCAGATGTCCCCCTGAGCACGTAGGAGGATTTGGGTCCAGATCCAAACCTTCAGCTGACTCTCCTCTCCAACCTCCCTTCTGGGGACCAGGCACCTTTACTCCCCCCCCCAGAAGGCAGATGCGAAGATCCCAAACCCCTCACTCACTTCAGATTCTTCAGTTCTCCACCACTAGCACCAAGTCCTACAGTGCTCCACACCAATCTCCAATCCATGGTCTTCCGGGTCTTCCTGGCACAGTATGTCCCAATCACTACACCACCTGAACAATCGAGAGAACACAATCATTCCTCTGGCACTCCTAGCCTCTTGCGCACTGTCAGGCTGCAAATGCAGGCTCCAGACGAACTCCAGACCAAACCCAGGACTGGTTGACACTAGGTAACAATTGATCTTCCTCCTCTGCTTCACCAGCTACAGAAGCAAATTAATGATAGTGTGCTAAAAGGAGACTAAAAAGAGCATTAACAGTCTGGTTCCCATTAATTTCCACAGCTCTAAGCTATACCCGGAAACGCCCAAAAATCTAACTATCTCACTTTGAATCCCTAACTAAACTAATCCTTACTAGCACAAGATTAATATAAAACAACTAATATTTAAAAATTAAAATTAAAAATCACTGCTGAGAATAAGCTGGGAGTAAGCTGTATCCCCATCATGATGGCAAGCCCAGCATGGCTGCCATCTTTTTTGTGTGACTATGTTACCATTGTGAGTCTCATTCTGTGCCACAGAGAGTCTGTCATTTTTTTATGCTGACACTTGTTTAGATTTTTTATCTCTGACTCAAAACCATCTGTTCATCCGTACCCCTCTTTAAGGTAATTTTTTTTTTAATTGAGCAGAGTCTTCATGCTTCTATCTAGAAATGCATTTCTACAAAGTTCTGAACTTACATCAAGTTCATGCCTGATCTATGGAAGTCATTGTATTTATTTTCTTTTTCCTGCGTGGTTAGGGCATTCATTATGCTTGTGCTTGCATTGCTGTTACAATTGCTTAATATCAATGAATAGTGGGAAAATCAACAGTCTATCACTGTTGCTATAATGTCATGCATCATGAGTACTATTGATGTTTCCCTTCCTATAGTACAAAAGAAAGAAATCATAGTGAGACCCCTTGTAAATCAAGTCCTCGGCATATGGAATGTGTAGTGCAGATCGCATTATGTTTGTACACAGTGTGGAAATCAGCAGCATTTCCCTGTTATTAATGTATACTGCATCATTGAGTATTCCAAAAGTGATTTCCTCCTTCCCATAATTGACAACTATGACAACAAAAGAAGAAAGAGCAAAGAAAAAAACTGAATCTGGGTTTGATTCTTGTCAGCCATCTGTTGCATTATGTATGATCATGAACAATTCACTTAATTTCCTTGTGCAGCCAGTTCACACTGGGAAACAAACTTTGGTTGAGTGTGCCTTTTGTGGTTAAACCATTTCCCTTTCCCTTGGATTATTAGAAAGGGTTTCTTTATTGGGAGTGGAGGCAGGGGACAGAGAACCTACAGTGTATCAGGAGGTATGCATAGTTTTAATAGCACCATTGCATCTGTAATATAGCAAATTTACATACCATTGCATATGTGTGTGTGTGTGTGTGGTCAGATGCTTGTTACTAATATGCACAGAATTGTGTGACTACAAAATCTGAATCTAAATTATTTTTAAAACCATGCATGGCACAGTTTTTGAACTCTATAAGATATGCTTAAGGCTGCAAAATCAATAACATTAAAAAAATGCCACAAAAACCCAAAATATACAGAAAACAAAAAAAAGTTTCCAAACAATGCTATGGCACTAGGTATTGTATATGCTGAAGACCAACAGAGCAAAAAAAAAAAAAACACTGATTGCCTTAATTGAACTGCTCATCACTGTTAGATACAATATTAAAACAATTTATTGCTAGCTGGTGGGTTAAATATATGAAGTTGTATGGACTTCAGACTAGGTAAACATTTTTATGCAACAGGGTCCATTTCTGATTTACAATCAGTGTGGCACAATTTTATGTTGTGAAGTGCCTAGCAAATGTGGCAATTCTAAAGAGCAGCAGCAGTTATGGCCAGTAAGAACTTTCTGGTTTCCAGTTGCTTACCTCACTTTTCCAACAGTTTAACCCCCGCCCCCACAAACACACATCAATCAATCAATCATCAATCATTCTTTATTTATATGAGGTGCCTTTCTTAAACCAAGGCGTCTGTACAAATTACATAAGACAATAAATATTTAAAACAAGATTAAAATAATCAACAATCATTAAAAGCTTTGCTAAAAAGGTAGGTTTTCAAGGTTCCTTTAAAGCTTTGGACAGTCGGGCAATTTCGCACCTGATGAGGTAGAGAATTCCACAGGGTTGGGGCCATAAAACTAAAAGATCTTGCCCCTGAAGTTTTTAAGTGAACCCTAGGAATCTCTAGCAATCCCTCATCAGTGGATCGGAGATAGTGGAGGGGGACCGTAGGGACAAAGGAGATCTTTCAGGTAAGCAAGTCCCTGATCATGTAGGGCCTTATAGGTCAGCAAACCGAACTTGAAGGTGATTCGCCAACAAACTGGCAGCCAGTGCCGTCCGCGGAGCGCAGGCGTTATATGACTGGACCTAGAAGAACCAGTCAGAAGCCTGGCTGCTGCATTCTGCACGAGCTGCAAGTGGCGAAGTTCAACCCCCGTGAGCCCTAAGTATAGGGCATTACAGTAGTCCAGGCGGGAGGTAACGAAGGCATGCACCAAAGTTGGAAGATCCTCTGGAGGAACCAGGTGCTTCACCCAGGCAATATTCCTCAGATGATAAAAAGAGGTTTTGACAACCGCTGACACCTGAGATTTAAAGGTCGGACAATCATCAAATACAACGCCCAGGTTCTGCACCCGATCTGAGGTAGTCAGCTGGACACCCCCAAGCCATAAGCACAAGGGTGATCCAGCTAACAAACCCACCTCACAGTGACCCTGGTCCACAATCAACACCTCAGTTTTTTCAGGGTTCAACCGCAGCCAACTCACATTCATCCAGTCTTGAATTTCGGCAAGACAGTTGTTAAAGACCGAAATGGCAGCATCCTGGCCGGGCACAAAGGACATGTACAGCTGGGTATCATCTGCATAGCAACGAAAACCCAAGCCATACCGCCTAATAATCACTCCTAATGGCAGCATATACACTGCAAACAACATGGGTGCCAAAATGGAACCCTGTGGTACCCCACAGGATAGGGAGACTGATGTAGAGGAAAAAATTCCAGACACCACCCTCTGAGTCCTACCCTCGTGGTACGATTGAAACCACCTGAGGACTGTATCAGACAGTCCACAGATAGATCACAAATGTTCCAGTAGCACACCATGGTCCACAGTGTCAAATGCTGCAGAGAGATCAGGAAGGACCAAGATGGAACAGGTCCTTCAATCTCTCGCTATTAGGAGGTCATTTAGTACCCGCACAAGTGCTGTCTTGGTACTATGCCTTTTCCTAAATCAAGACTGGAGAGAATCATAGACATTGTTATTGGTCAGATGATCATCCAACTGTGATGCAACCACCTTCTCAATAACTTTACCCACAAAGGGTAAGTTAGAGACAGGCCTGTAATTAGACAGACAGTCCGGGTCCAAGGAGGACTTCTTAAGAAGGGGCTTAACTTCAGCCTCCTTAAGAAGATATGGAAAGATCCCCCTCTCCAAGGACCACCAGACTATCTCAGCAAGGACTGGGCCAATTTTATCCACACAATCCACTAAGGGACGTGTGGGGCCTGGGTCCAAATTACAGTTGGTCGGATGCAGTGATTGGATGACCATCACAATGTCACTGATTATGGGGAGGCTGAAGTCAGACCACACAAACTGGGTGTCTGACATCTCCTGCTGACCATCACAACTCCCATTTGAGAGGGTCAGACGGACCTCGGATCTGATTTTGGCAACCTTATCTGCAAAGAACAGAGCAAACTCATCACACCGTTCTTGAGAAAAGGCTCTTCCAGGCTGAAGACAGATTGGATTTCACAATCTGTCCACAGTCCGGAAGAGCTGAGCTGGTCTATTCTGTGCAGCCACAATCTCTCTGGACAGGAATTCTGCCTTCTGAGAGATTGCGGATTGATAGACCACATAGTGGTCCATCAAAATAAGTTTGTCACCATCCAAACCCGACCTCCGCCAACACCTCTCCAACCTTCATCCAACTCTTCTCAACTCCCTCAAGGTCTCATCAAACCAAGGAGACCTGGGGCGAAGAGTGAGAGGATGAACACGAACAGGAGCAATGGAATCCAGGGCCCCTGCCACTGCCTTATTATAGGCAAGTACCAGCTCTCCTGGATCCATGCAATCTCTTGTTAAGCCCGATAGGTCCAGCATTGCCATCAGGTCATCCAGGGAAACACCCCTTAATGGGCAGTACCGGACCATTTCCATAGGGGCTGACCTACTAGGGTTGGCCTCAAAACTGAACCCAATGGAGTGATGGTCCGACCATCCGACCAGTTCCACCACCAAGTCGGATATCTCCATCCCCAGAAGGAACAACAAATCCAATGAATGACCACCAACATGGGTCAAGGAGGAAATAACCTGTGTGAAGCCCAGTGAAATCATTAACTGGAGGAAGTCTTGACCAAAGTTCGAGAGTTCATCATCGACCCAGGCATTGAAGTCCCCCAGAACCAACCATCTTGGGGATCCCAGTGTCAAGTCGACAATGAAGTCTGCGACTTCCCACAGGAAAACATTCCCATCACCTGGTGGACAGTATATGAGAAGTATCCTGCACCCCACACCCTCACCTGGAATATATTCAAAGGATTTGGTAGTTCCCACTGGCACCTCCACTTCTGTTCTAAAACAAATAGCAACACCCCCGCCCCTACGATTCACCCTCAGGCAGTGTATCACTGAGTACCCAGCCGGAATTGCTGCCGCCAAAACTGGTCCAGCATTTTCATCAAGCCAGGTCTCGGTGATGCACGCCAGGTTGAATGACCCAACAAAATCAGCTATAATAGCCATCTTGTTTTTAATAGACCTGGCATTGCACAACACCGCCCGAGTAGGATGAGCCTCCGAGGATGACTGTGCTACCTGCTGACTATAATCAGGACCCCTGGGTATGGGCACCAGACAGGGAGGTCCCCTTTCCTGGGCCCATTTTGCCCCAGGGCGTCTCCTTGTCCCCACTGTCCCAATCCACTCACTCCTTTCCATTCCCCCTCCAGACCCCGCCCCCGTCCTCCTCCTCCTCCTCACAATCCCCAAGGCCCTACAATGTCTATAGACCTCTGGCGATAAGGAGGGGCAAGAAAAGGGGCAAAGATCCCTGAGCCTGGAGGGGGAATAATATCTGACTGTCCTAGTATTGTCCCAACACATAATTATCACACCAAATAAACAATCCAAAAATTAACCCACCTCTAAAACTTAAATAAATACAAAGCTCTATAATGAAATAAAATACAGTTTAAGTAAACCTCAGACTATTAATTTAAAAACTCTTAACCCCCAAACAAAAAACAAATACAAAACATTAACTGAATTCCCCTTCCCCACCCTATCCTCTCATCACTGGGGAAACACTAAACCTTCTAATCAATAATTAAATTAATTTAATTTAATTCAATTTAATTCACTCCCCACCCAGTCCTCACACCACTGGGAAGAGAGGAAAATACTACCAATATCAAAAAATAATATAAACTAAAAATCTAAATAAACTGAATAACTAAATAAATAAATAACTGGATATAGAGTCCTCTCACCACCCAACTATCCAGATACAATAAAATATTATAAATCAATTCCTTCAAACCAAACAAAGTATCTATAACTTAAAATAAAAGATTAAAGTCTGAAGTCAAATGTCCACAAAGTTTCACCAAGCTCTAGGCTGGCCAGTAACCAGTTCACCCCTCTCACTGGTGAAAACCAGATCAATACTACAGACCGGTCTCAGAATAAGTCAAATATTTGTCTCTCCAAATAGTAGTTCAGGTTTCAAAGTGAGCTCCCACTTTCACTTAAAAACCTTAGACAAAAGTCTCATCTTCAAATAAATAAGAGCGGTCTGAATTAAAGTTCACTGCAAACCCACAGAGCAGGGAGGATCCAGAAATCAAATATCCAACCAAATTTTTAATTCACAGTTAAAACCAAAATGGGATGGAGCAGAGAGAAAGACCAGAACATCCAAAGGACAGCAATACACCTCCTTCACACAGTCAGGAGACAGAGGATCAAGTTCTTCATATAACCTGCTAAGTTATCGCAGGCATCGCCTTCCAACGCCAGATATTTCACTAATTCAGTACACTTTAGCATTCTCTTACCCGGCCACAGGGAGATCTCACCACACCAGTCCTCTCCCAAACCCACACCCCTGGCTGCCCACCAGCGTCGAGCTGCAACGCGGAAGAGCCGAAAAGTACAGCTGCCCTACAGCAGCTACTCCACTGCTCACCACTGGCTCAAGATCAGGGCTAGGGAAAGGATCTCCCCCAATTCACCAGGAACAGAAAAACGCTCCAGAATCCATATTATCCGAGTTGCAGTAAAGGAAGCATGGCTCACCAAACCACTCGCTACTTCCTTACAGCACTCTAGCACTCCAGCACTCGCAGCACTCCAGGCAATCCCGATGGAAACACGCTGCTCCCCAATTTGTAGATCGTCTCCTCACTCTGGGCTCCACTCACTCCACTCTGCCTCAGCTCCCAGTTCAGTTCCTGATTAGATCCCAACAGCCTCGATCCTAAAACGCGATCCTTGAATGCAATTTCAAATCAAAAAATAAACTAACAAATTTATCAAACAAGAAAAAAAAAATTAAGACGATAACAGACTAAAATGGATAAAATAACTGTAAATTGACAGTAAAATAAATTTAAAAAAGAACTCTAAATTCCCGATCCTGAAGGCTAACCCAGCGTGGCCACCATCTTCATTCTGTCATCATTACAACATACTAGTTCCAGGCATTCTTCTCATTATCAAATCCCTTACTGGTGTTCAGTGTCTCCCCAGTACTAAACAGACTTTGATGCTGATCCACTCTATCCCATCATTGTATTAGTAGGTTATTGTGAAAAAAAATGAGATTGGTATTTGAAACTCAACACTTAAAAATTGAATAGATCAGTTTTCCCACCATTGCTTCATTTTTGCATGACGTATTGGCAATTTTAAACTGTACCCTGCTGCTTTGGGGCAATCTGTGGGGCATTATAATGAATTTCCTTTTGTAATTTTATATAGTGGATCATTTATTTCTTGTTCGAGAGCCCGTGACAGCAGTAATCAGTTATAACCCCTTTTTTTCTGTTAATATCTGAAGAAACAGGACTGGGAGCCTTTCACATCTCCTTTTTTTTTCTCTACCATGGACAGTTAAAGGGAACAATGTGCTACTTTATCTTTCATTCCCTTTGACTGCATTCAGTATTTCTAACTTCTGAGTTGTAAGATTTAAGAACTTTTGACAAAAAAAATCTGTCATTTAAGAAACTTTTTTTGTGTTTCCTTGCAATCAGAAACATTGGGCCCAATTCTAGAAGGGTGGTGCAAGTTGCTGCCGAACACAACTTGCACCACCTGCAACTGCAACATTGACCCTGCACCCTATTCTAGAAGGGGCAGGGTCTCCACAGCAAAGTCCTGTGACTTGCAACATATGGCAAGGTACGCCACACAGAGGGTGTACCTGGCTAGCATGTCAAAACCTTCTGCCACAGGTTGCAAGTGCAATCCCCTCCCGTGCCCGACCCCCAGGTCGCCCACTGCAAATGCTGAATTCAGCTACACTGGTAGTCCAGTGCCCCCCCAACCATAAAATAATAACGGATACCCATTTCCCTGGTAGTCTAGTGCCCCCCTGAACTGTACACTAATATAAAACATATGACTCCCCATTTTCCTGGTAGTCTAGTGTTCCCCCTGAACTGTACAATAATATAAAACATAATGATTCTCATTACCCTGGTAGTCTAGTGGCCCCCACCCCCCACCCAGCTGTGCATGCCCATCCAGCGCATCTGTGCAGTAGCGCTAATACTGCACTCAGTCAGCAGCTGGCCGTGGAGGTGAGAGGTGGGCTGTGCCAGTCACCGGCTGGGGACGGGTGTGGGGGTGCTGGGTGGGCTGGCATGGCTGGGTGGGGGGCCACTAGACTGCCAGGGAAATGGGGAGTGATATTTTCTATATTGTTGTACAGTTTGGGGGGGCACTAGACTACCAGGGACATGAGGAACATTTTTATTGTACCAATGTACAAGTTGGGGGGACATTAGACTACTAGGAAATGGGGAACATTTCTATTGTACTAATGTACAGTTGGGGGCACTAGACTACCATGGCTCTTATGCCACATATGCAGCAGGTGACTCATGGTTCAGGGCATGGGTGGGGATGGCAGTGCCGCTCTGCCAGGAGCTTCTGCCAATGACTGTTTCAGGGGGCTGGGGGTATGGGTAGCCCTATGGAGCCCCACTGGGGTGTGCTGGGCATGGGGGGAGGGACACTTTACACTGTCTGCTGGACAGCCATGGGTATACAGGACCCCTGGGAGCATCCATAAGTTATACCAGCTAAATGCTGGTATAACTTATATTGCTGGATCTCCTCTGGGGGTTCTTGTAGAATCCCAATGTGGGCATTTTATGGCTGCCCTTCTAGAATGGAGTGCAACTGCTGCTGTAAACCCCCTAGCACCATGTCACAGGGGATTTATGTGGCATAACTGCTATTTGGCGTAAGCAGCCTGTGCCATGTTGCAGGCCACTATGTAGAATCACGCATGTCGCAAGTGCTGGCATAAGTTGCTACATGCGCCATTCTACTTGGTGCAACTGCAGTTACGCCAGGTGTAACCCTTCTAGAATCAGGCTCATTGTTTCCAAAGACCTTCATTTATTTTTTTTAAGGATTGCCTAATTAGTATGGTATCTATATCAGGGGTATATTACACTCTCCTATTTGTTATAAATGTGAGTGATCGTAACATGTATACTTCAATTCTGTTTCACAGTGTCAGTTGTTCATGAAGCTTTTTTATTGATTTAGTGACATCTGATTTATTTATAAATGGTATTACTATTCAACCATTAGTATTAAGGATGCAGTATAGTGCAGTAGTTTAGGGCTACAAACCTGCAGACCTGGGTTTGAAGTCCACAGCCTCCATGTGCCTACTGTGTGACCCTAAGCAAGTCACCTAAACTTCCTGTGCTCCCTGGTCAAACCTGAAATCAAGCATTGGCTTAATGTGCCTCTCCTGTTTAAGCAATTTTACCTTCCATTCTTTCTATCCATAGTGATCATTTAAAGTCACTCTTGGATATAAGTACACACATGAGATCCTACAGCTCAGGTTGGCATTCAAACCTTGGATAGAACAAATTCAGTGTGGTAGATTTTGAAAATGTAATAAGCCTTTGCATTAGTTCAAGTTCAAGCTTATTTCATCAGTAAAGCTTTGGTTAACAGGGACAAGTGGCTGGAGACACAGACAGCAAATGAAACACCTGATACCCAACAACTTTTAAAGAAATAGAACAGCAGTCCATCATATGATAATTTAAATAACATTTACTTGACTCAAATACTAAAATTAAAAGTTCTATTGAGCAAGCTCATTTACAAGGAGGCCCTGTTACAGGCAAAAACAATACTGCAGTAAAGAATACAGAATGGAAATCTCAAAGTACAAGGTTGCATTAAATGCTAGGCTGCAAATGGAGATGCGAAACACATAACTAAAAGCCTACACATCGGTTGTCACTGAAGCAATCAGATTAACTTAATGGACCAGGGCTCCCCACCTCCCCCACCCCCACACACTGCACTATCAAGTAGCACAGTATAAAACTAAAGTCACTTCTCACTTACAAGAAATGCCTTTCAGAAGAAACAATAATAGGAGTATATGTTACCATGGTGACTGATGACTCCTTCTAACACCCACTTAAAGTGAAGCAAGTTGAGTGGTGAGAGGTGTGGGTGGGAGGTTGTCTAGAGTGCTGTATCAACATAGTAGAGCAGAGAAAAAAGCGTGTAGCACTCCTCCTAACAAAAATAAATAATGTACATAAATAAAATAGGATCTTAACACCCCTATAACGTGGATGGTCATATAACTGTGAGATCATATCCCACACCTGGCACTTGGGCTAATATCCACTACCATAAAGCAGCACTGGGGCAGGGGTACTGAACTGTAGAGGCACCATCCTTCGGATGAGATAAATACAATAATTATTTAATGAATAGAGGCCACATGTTGGTCCATGACCACTTACACTTGAGCAGCTATTCAACTCTCAATTCCACTTTCTATCACCTGGAACATTATTTGATGTGCCTTGGCCTTACAAGGGGATGAAGTCACCACAAGCAGTACAATGTTGCAGCAATATGTACCATACCTGTTCTGTGGCTCCCCAAAAATATAAAAGCTATTCAGTGCTGCAGATCAGAATTTTACAATATAGCTGGATTTCTTGATCACTAAGTCAGAACAAGCTGACTGTACTGGAGAAAATAAAAATGAAATATAACAGCAAATGATACATTGTTACCTGTGAAAGAGATATATACTTTGAAGAGATGCGTCCTAGTGCAATGTTTAAAAAAAAATCACATAAAAATGATACTATGTTGCTCTTGACTTCTTCTCTGTATGGTGAAGTCTCACATTGGACTTGGTGTAATGTTTCAGCCTGATTGATCCTCAGTCTGTACCAGAGCAGAAAGATCATATTTTATGTGACCTTTCTGCTTGTGGACTCATATGCTGTGCCCATTTCAGTGCAGAATTGTAAATTCACTTTTATTCAGGTAAAAAAAGAAATGAACAGAGGTTGTTTGCAGTGTTGTCATGTTAAAGATTAACGAAAAATATACTGTATGTTTTATAGTCATCTGTGATTCCAACAGAGAGCCATTGCAGTTAGTTTATCCTTTTTCCAAAGGCTCTTAATTTTTAACATGAATAAAGCTGCACAACCATTTAAATTATCAGGACCTAGTCAGAACTGGCCCATCAGCAGATCAGAACCATTGTTTGCTGTCTTTGTCTCCAGCCACTTGCCTTTCTTATCCAAAAGTTTTATTATTTCTATACTCTCAGTGCGTCCTCTAACTCATCCTTAAATTTGACTTCTTCATTGCCACATGTGGGTAATTTATCAAATTGAATGCCTTATGGCATCTGTCACTGTTCCAAATAGCGGTGCAAGGTAATGTGATTATAAAAATGAGTTAACTCTTTCAAAGCATGCTTTAGAAAGTTTGTTAAACAAGTCTTTCAGTTCACATCCGTCTGCCTCTTCTGATACATTTATATTATACAAATTTTGAAAGCTCTGCATGGCAGTATGAATTACTACAGATTTATCCAACATGAGAAGCTGACAAGAACCTAGTTAAAGTTTATTGAATGCCCACATGGCTCACTAACCAGAATAATGGGTTTTTAGATGTTTGGGGTTGCTTAAACAAGAGTGTTAACATTTGGATGCACTTTACAACTTCTTGTAAATGGCTGAGCAAGTTATCTAACACACACACCAACAGCCTTTGATTATGAAGCAAGCAAACTTTAAATTTTTTTATGGTTGGTATGGTAGTCCTGTAAAATAAATCTCTTTGAATGGTTATGTCCCACAAGACAAGGATTGCTACGATCGAATGTCTGATTACTTTTTGCAGATTCCCTAGCTGTGCAACTATGAGTTTGAAGATACTTGTGTATGCTTTTCATGTGTGTGCTGTCTGTTTGTGTGCAGTGATGTATTTGACAGCATTTTTTGTGGAGGTTTTAAATGCAGGATTTGTCCAATACAGTCAGTGATTTTTTTTTTAATTTGAGAAGTTGTTGGTCACTTTGTAGTGCAATTGAAAGCCATAGTCTCTGAGGGAGGTCCTATCAGCATCTTTTCTTCTGACTTTTAAGACTTACTATAGAAGTCATCAGCCAAACTCTGACTGGTTACTTCCTCAGCAACTCTCAGCCTGTTAAGCAAAGTGGGCCTTATCATGCATCCCCACCAAAAAAGACACATAAAAAATGTTAAGCATACAACTACACAAAATGAAAGACCAAGCAAAATGTTTCAGAGAGAAAGAGAGAGAGAGAGAGAGAGAGAGAGAGAGAGAGAGAGTCTTTCTGTCGCTCGCTATCAGTCTCTCACTGTCTCACTGTCTCATTGTCTGTCACTGTGTCTTTCTCTCTCTCAATAGAAGCTGATTTTATGTTGTTTTTAACAAACAAAAAGGGAAGATGGGAGAAAAGAAAGAAGAGCAGAGATGGACTTTGTTTCTTTGCAATACAATATAACAGAGATTGTAATATCATGTTGATAAACATGTACTTAAAATGTTTAATTTCTTACTACTCCCTTGTTGGGGGGGGGGTGGTCTGCTAAAAACTGCACCATGGAACATTGTGTGATACAAGAAATGTGGTATAACTTGACAGAATATAACTATAATACTGTAAAGTTCAATTAATTGTACTGCTGTTTGTGCATGCCCCATTAGTAGAAATACAAAATGAATGACTCCGTAATCCTCTGCATCTCTTTCAATACGATCAGTACAGTGTGCATCAGAATACATTTAAAACAGTGAACCATGTAAGTAAGATGAACAATTATATTGGGTTAATATACTCAGAAAACATCAGTTAATGCCCTATGATATGTTCTTTTTTGGTGGGAGGGCTACTGAATGTTTTAGTGTTTGAAATACTGAATCTCATAATTTTAAAGCACAACTGGAAAACTTACATAAATAAATGTACTGTATTCACTTGGCAAACACATTTAGCTGATACAAATACATAAGACAGTGCATTTCTTCCAAAAATATTCTGCAAGAAATAGTTACTGATTATAAACCAGACTTTATAACACTGTGTCACAATGAACAGTTATTTGTGCATCACTTCATCCACCACCAACCAAGCCCTTCCCAAACCAGAAGTTTATGTTTATCCACCACCAATCTCTCAAGTCAAGCTGGTCACTTAAACTAGCAAAGTACATGCACTTCCATGAGATTTAAGTATTATTTTCATGATCTTTTTCTTTACTGGTTTCTTTTTTTGGTTTCAGCTTAGTTTTCTGAGAACCACTTGGCTATTGTGAGATCAGGATTATAATTTTGTTACTAGTAATATACAGTACTGGCTGGGACCAATGTCTATTTCTTCGTCAGCTACACTAATTTCTGTCAGTGCCAATGTACAATATACAGTATTGATTTCCAAAGTGGTTGATTTTAAGACCAGCAGGTGCTGAGTTATCTGTTGGTGAGTGTGCATATGGATCTGATGGTGGGATTCTGTGTGCAGTGCTGGTCAGCGTAACAGCCGTGGGGAAGGGGTGTCAATACATATCAACAACTAATAAATGTTATTGACTGCACTAATGCACATGCAAGTATTCAACAGAAATCTACACAAAAGCAACCCGCAGTCTTTGAATTTTTGGAGCACAGTTTCAGTTTAAGGGATTTTTATTGATTTCAAGTCCTAGAAAGTAAAAAATCTCTGGTCTTCGTACAGGAGTATTGGTCAAGAAGAATGTGGATAGTTTTTGTTTTCCTCTTTCTTCATTCTTTATACTAACTGTTAATATCTGTTACTAGTCTTTGGTTCAAACTGAAACAAGCTGGAAATAGCAAAAATGTAATCACATGCTCTTTATTTAAGTAATTAAAGTATGTTGCTTATTAAATCATACAACACTTTATATACTAAATCTTCTATTATGAATATACACAACTCATCAGCAGCAAAGCAGAAATACAAAAAAACAGACCCCCCCAAAAAATTCAGCAAGTAAACAAAAAAATCTGAAAATAAAAGTGCATATGAGGCAGACTCAAATATAGGGAGCCTTGCTGTCGCATTTGCCACACAGTTAATCCTGCCATAAGCAAAGGTACAGTAGCATGTGTAAAAAAAAAAAAAACACATAGTCATGGGGCACGCTCGAATATAGGGAGCCTTGCTGCTGCATCTGCCTAATTAAACATGGCTCACCAATTTTGCTGTGTCAGTGTGTAACTACTGTAGCTGGTGGGGCAGAACTGACACAAGTTGCAGAGGGGATGCAAAAATAAATTGAACATTATCAGTAAAAGGGGTGTGGGAGGACATCACACAGAGGGAGAGAGAGTGGGAGGGAAAATTTAAATAACACAGTGCTGGGAAGTGGTTTGGCTGGGGGTTGACAGCAAGCAGAGCAAGCAGAGGGAGGGAGGGAGTGGGAGAGTACTTTACATAGAAGAGGTGCCAGGACTGTGAACTTCTGGGGGCGAAGAGTAGGAGAGGTGCTGGGTCTGGTGCCAGAACAACTACTGTGTGTGTGAGAGACCAATAAGAGTTATCAAACAAATTATTACGCAAATACATTTAATTATTTTATTCATTTGTAGCTGAAAATCTCAGCCTTGAGTACTTTCTGTCACATTCATTTAATAACAACAGTATTTAGGACTTCACAGATATGGATAGTAATTAAAAAAACAGCAACATTCAGATTGACTTCCAAATAGTTATACAGTATGTTCCTTTTTTATGATTTTAATGTGAGCTCATTTTCCCTTTTTTTTTCAAATTGCATTACACACAGTTTTACTTAGCCTGTACCAAAGGAGTGCTCAAACTTATCAGAATCAAAACAGCAACATGCTGTATATAAAATGAATGCCACCTGCTAGTCCACCAGTAAAACAAGAGTGGGGAACAAAACACGGACTATTCAGGCTTCAATACTAATTAGATGACTTGCAGTCACCACCTGGCGGATTCTGGAGGTAGTGCACATGAAAGCTAATTATGTGGAGGCAGTATAGCACAGTGGTTTAAGGTTCTGAGCTGTAAATCTGGTGACAACCAGCAGACCAGACCTGGGTTTGAATCCCACAGCTTCTACTTGCATACTGCATGTCCCTGAGCAAGTCACTTAACTTCCCTGTGCTCCCAGGTCACACCTGTAAAAAAGCTTTCAGCTTAGTGTGCTACTCCTGGTTAAACAACTCCAAAAAAAATTATGCCGCAATGAATAATAACAATACCGTTCTGCACCAAGCAGCACACCGAGTGGTACAGTGCCCACCAAGTGGAAGAAAGCAGTATGGCACAACTACACTTCAGCTACCACTGTACAGGTACCAAACAAACTGGAAAACTACCATTTACAGCACATAAAACATTCCATAATTTTAGAACTATTGAAATCATTAAACATATTTAAACACTCATTTGTGGTGCATGCACAATCTTAACAGGGATTTCTATAAGATTACAGTAGCTCTTACACAAATTATGCTTCCTAGGTCTTAAAGGCCACGTACGTGCTAAAACAAAATGTTTAAACCATCATTGCAGTGTTCTTTAATAAAATTAAGTGTCTAATTGTCATCTCATGGTGTACATTCCACAATTATCTTTGGTGTTTTTCCTGGCATAGAATAGTGGATCTGTAACAGATGTTGCACAGTTCACAATAGAATGCATGCAGAGGAAGGATAGTTTGCAGAGGAGATGCAGAACATATGTGCATAACATTTACATTATTTGCCCTGAATTGGCATACCATTTTGTAGCTTGAACCACTCTCTGTAAGAACATCTGGTAGAGGGTGAGTTGTTCTGAGCCATGGGCATGACTTTTAAATTACACCCCTATTTGGGAGAAGCTTTGAGTCATATATGGTATAAACAGAGTTAATTCAGATGGCATGTTTAATTTAAAAGGGGGGAGGGACACCAGGCAACACAGCCTGAAATTGGAAGGAGGAAGGTTCAAGAGAGAGAAGAGATGGCAGTACTTCACAGAGAGGGTAGTGACTGATTGGAATGCACTGCCAGAGAAAGTAGTGGCATTGCAGATGGTGGGCAGCTTCAGGAGAGAGCAGAATAGGGCCAAAGGGAGGGTCAAAACCATAGATATTGTGGGTGGAGAGAGATCAGAAATGGGATGAACTAAGTTAGAAGGGGGAGCAAAGGGAGGTGGTAGCTGCAGTTTAACAAGAAAGCATGCTGCACACTCGAGCAGACTAGATAGACAGAGTGGCCTGTATCTGCTGGCAGTTTCATATCTACCAGGGGCACGTGGCAGTGCAGAATTAAGGGATATGTGTTAGCAGTGAGCTCTTGGGGAACTTTATCCCCAGGAATGGTCTCATGAAACAATATGTAATTAAGAAGCCATTAAGAAGCTCATCAGAAGAAAGGAATTTTGGCATAACAGTAACAGACAACTTTAAAAATCAAGGGATAAAAGGTGATGCTGTCACCTTGCAGCTCAATTGTTAGACCATATCTGGAATAAGGAGAACAGTTCTGGTGTCTTCACACAGGAACTTAATAGATTGGCATGATGAGGTCCAGAGGTGGTTTAATAAGAAAATTAGTGGAAGTTTTCCCTGGAATGTTAGGGGACTATATTAGTGCAGATACAATTACAGGACTACAAAGCAGGTCTTATGAAGAGAAATTGAAAGAACTAGGCATTTTTTTTTCTGAAAAAGAGAAGAAATGATGGCTTGGGGGTATGATCTGGGCTTTTAGAGCCTCAAGAGACTCATGACCCCTTAAACTTCAGAATCAGAAGGGAACAGAAGCTAGAGAATGCATGAGGAGATGCATGCTAGAACTAGCTGGGGATGGCCTGCCCAGTGGCACTGAGGGCTGGGGTGCTATGCCTTACCTTGAGCTACACCGGTGACCCAGATTTGGGAATGACCTCAGGTCATCAGGATGCCGGCAAGGGGGTTGAGTAACAGAGTGGGGGTCGAGTCAACTAATGGCAGGTCTCCTCTACAGGATTGGTTGTCACCCCTCTGTAGTTCTGCTGCCACTGGGTGGAGCTCCGGTGGTGGTGTAGGTGAGAGGGAGTGGCAAGCCTGGAGGATATCTCATAAAATGGCGTGCACATACCTCCACACATGCACATGTGCACCTGAGAAGGGCAGGGTGAAAAACCAGGGGAAAAAACACTAAAATTGTAAATTAAAAAAGAAAAAGAAATAGCTAGGGATAAATTACATAACTTGTCACAAAAAAGGATGGTTCTCACAAAAGGTGGTGTCAAAATAGACCTTTAGGCCCTTCCAGTCTGCGCCTTGTTCCTGCCTGTTCTGTCATCAAGCGTGACAACCTTCCATATTCCTCTACCTTATGTGCCCTGTGTCTATCCCATGCATGTTTGAAGGTCCCCAATGTCTTTCCTCCCACTACCTCCTCTGGCAGGCTGCTCCAGTTATCCATCACCTCTTCCATGTAGAAATACTTCTGCACATCTTTCCTAAATGATTCCTCTTAGCTTCATTGCATGCCTCTTTGTTCTAGTGCCTTCCTTTCTCTGGTATAGACCATTCACTTGCACCTTGTTTGCTCCTTTGAGGTACTTAAATACAAAGACATATATAATTTGTTGGCAGATAAGTACCATCTGTCCTGTCTAGTCTGCCCATTTGTCTTACCTTTTACTTATACAGATTGTAGCTGATCTTCAGCTTTCCATGTCCTTCATGTCTCTAGGGTTCCCTTGTGTCTGTCCCACACTTTTTTATTTCATCAACATTTTTGACCCTGCCAACCCATCAGAAGGTTATTCCAAGCATCCACCACCCTTTCTGTAAATAAGAACTTTCTCATATTGCCCCTGATTCTACCTCCCACCAACTTCATATCATGTCCCCTAGTTCTTGTCCATCCTCTTTGCTGCAAGGTGCTACTCTATCATGTCCCCCATCGCTCTCCTCACACACACAGTATATGCATATTAAACCGATATTGAGGTATTTTAGCCTTCCCTCAGATGACTTCTGGTGCAGCCCCTACACTATTTTTGTAACCTTTCTTTGGATGCCTCCACTCTGTCTATGTCATTTCTGAGATGTGGCCTCCAAAACTGGATACTATACTCTAGATGAGGCCTTACCAGTGATCTGTATAGTGGCATTACCACTTCCCTTTTCTGCTGGTGATACCTCTCCCTATGCACCCCAACATCCCACTGGCCCTTCTAACTACCTTTTTACACTGCCTGGCCACTATGTAATCTGATTAAAAAATGGGATACTATACTAAACAGGTTAATGGCAGGAGATAATTCAGAAGGCTCAGACTGCCATATGATGTTTTTATTTAAATACATATACAATATACAGTGAATTAAAAACACATGAAGTGGATGAAGAAAAGCCTATTTTACATATTTAATCAATATCTCTACCTAGAGTTACATCGGAAAATTCTGCTAACTACAGTGCGGTGTGGGGTGAAAAGGGTCAACTGACATTCGCTGAAAAAAGATCTTTCCTGCTCAATCTGAGTTTGCCATGCCCAATTCCTTAATCCCGCAAAACTCTTCCCACCTTTCCCCATCACATCCCTCACACAAAGAAAAATGTTGTACACAGAGACAGAGGGGGAGGGATCGCACACATCATGCATCTCATTCACAGCCTATTGTTTTCAAATCAGTCCCCTTGCCAGCCTCAATTCAGCATGTCTGCGAGGGGGGGCAGTAAGTGGAAGTGCATTTTTTGCACTCCACGGCCTTTAAGTAGGTGCCAGCAAATGAAGGTACTCTTTCCATTTTTTATATTTTCTTGCTGTGCACTGCTTGTCCTTGGTGTGGTTACCATCTTGTTCTTACTTTGTGCTCTTAGTTTATGTATGCAGTATGTGTTGGTCAAAGTGATTGCTGTGATTGTTAAATGTTGTATTCAAAAACCTATTAAATAAAAAGTAAAATAAAAATCATCAAACGGGTAAACAGTGAAAGCAGGTAGCCACTGACTTCCTTCTTAGTTTACCTGTTCACCCATTTGCTGAATTTTTATCATTTAATCTGAGCATAAACGGAAAGCATTGCAGTAGCTGGAAGCTGCTGATACAGTGGTCCAAACTTATTAGGCAAGTCACAACTGGCTACGTTGAGCTCATATTTAATCATAACATTTTCAGCAAACAGGTGAACAGGGGAAGCAGGTAGCAGCCCTTTTTTTCTGTGTCAGTGGCTACCTGCTTTACCTGTTCACCCATTTGCTGAATGTTTTTATCATTAAAGCTGAGCCCAATTTTCCAGATTGTGTGTTGGTGTTCATGAGAACAAAAAAAACCAAAACATTTATTAAGTACTCAAACTGAAAATGAATCTGTGGCAGGGTTTGCCCAGACTATCCATGGGTAAAAAGGTTCTGAAGGTCATTTGGCACACAATGTTTGCTGTTCTTAATTTTTTGTTAATGGGAATGGCATCATGTACAGTATTTAATGAATTAAGGGAAAAAATCATAGCTGACACATTCTCGCTCCCCCATGGCATTGCAACTCTAACTGCATGGCAGGCAGTACACATCTGCAATGAAATTTACATTGAGCCAGTCTGAGTGTAAGAATGAATTTCAAGTATGCACACAAGTAATTCACTGCAGCCTTTCATACTGTAAATTGTCTGTGAGACACAACCTTCAATAGTGACATAGATGGGACAACATCAGGGACTGGGGAGGGGGATTTGCTATACTACCAGGGAAAGTGTTTTTGTAAATTATTACACAGTTATGGCATATCACATATCAGGGGTGGGGGTCCACTGGACTACAAGGGAATGTTTTGTTTATTATTATTTTTTAAATACTGTAGTTGGGGAGACATCAGGGACTGAGGAGGGGGGTCAGCTAGATCACCAGGGAAAGTATTATTTTTTAATGAATTACATCTTTCTTTTATTAATCACATAATACAGTAGTTGGGGAGACATTGGGGATTGGAGAAGGCGGTCTACTAAACCACCAAGGAAAGTGTTGTTTTAATGAATTACACTTTTTTTTTCATTATTAATCACATACTGTAATTGAGATGACATCGGGGATCAGGGAGGGCCAAGAGGGAAAGTGCTTTTTTGGTCATGATGCCATCTGCTGGTGAATAACTACATTAAATTACAACAATACAATTACACTCCAGACTGCAATCACGCAGGAATGAGTGATTATTGCAATCTAGCGGGGAACTGAAGAACAGCATTCAGAACATTTTGCATGCCACATTTAACAGTGCAGTTACCACTCCACTGCATCAATACTGACCATCATACAGGGGTACCACCTAGGTACCAACTGGTATACTGGCTTACTGGAAAACTTTTCTGTAACCACCACTGTATCCTGTGACAATTGTTTCAACTGTGCTCAGGATAACCCAGTTCCAAAGCAAAAGAAGGCTCTACTCAGAGGCCAAAGGATTGGAGGACAGTGGATTCAACTCCAAATATGCTAAATAGGACCCTCCCCATTATTGCTAGGGGCCACAGATTCCTTCTGGTAGTCATTGACTTATTTTCTAAATGGGTTGAGGCCTCCTCAACCAAGAATAAGACTGCAAAGGTTACTGTACAAGTATTAGTGGAACAACTGTTTCCCAGGTGTGGGACTACCATTCAGCATAGATTCTGACATGGAGCTGTCTTTTATTGGGCTGTCATGCAACAGACACTATATTTGCTATGGGTTACATAAAAAACAATAGAAGCATTAAAACTATGATGAGGAAATGTGTAGCTGAAAATGGTAAAAACTGGGATATCTTAGTACCATTAATTTTGATGGCCCTGAGGGCCACTCCTACAAGATGTACTTCACTAACACCCTTTGAAATTATGACTGACAGAAAAATAAAGGCTTCCTGATGTAGAGCAACTGAAAAAAAACTTACAACAGGTTTATCTAAAAACTCCAAATAGCCTGGGTAAACATAGGACTCAGGCAGCTATGTAGTTTAATTAAAGTGTGTCAGTGACAGAATGACAAGTGGGTCAGAAAGTTATGATACGGTCTTATGGTATACAAGACCACCCTCTGAGACACAAATGGGAAGGACATATCATACCATTGACAAATGCAGTCCATCAGTGTATATGTTGAGAATTACCAAGAAAAAGAAACCAGCTGATAAATGGTTCCATATTAGCAAGCTGAAATTATTTAAGGAAACCTAAAAGGTTTTCCCTCAAACTTCCATTTCTGCTGGGGTGGAGGTGCGGGCTGATACCTTTACCTATTTGTGCTTTGTCATTTCAGACTGCTGACAGTTATTGTTACTACCTTTTTCCTTATTTAGTGTGCAATAAATTGACAGTGAGCATGAATGGAACAGATGCCACCAGTACATGACAATGAAGGTTAAGTTTACACAATCCTCCTTCCTGACAAAGTTAGTCAGCATGGATGGACCTTCTGTAAACTTCCATAACCTGTTGCAAGCTTCACAAAAACACAATCAAGCCCATTTAACTAATTGCTGTATGGCAGTAGCTGATTCCTATAGTTTAACTGTTTAAACAAAAGCATACAAGAAATTGCTAATGGTATCCAGAGACTGAAATTCTGCTAAAGCAGGCCCAGGAACTTATTTCTGCAGTATCTGATGTGTTTATTGGAGGCCATCAAGAGGCATACAAGCCCCATTTTTGAAAATGCAGAGCTTGGGGTGGGCTCCCAGATCTGCAGTGCTTCCTATATTTTACAGGGATTTGGAGTAGTCTACAGGGAAATGCGTCCCATAGACTTGTATTGGTTATACAGAAAAACAGAATACATCCGCTTTCATAGGAAAATTATCCTGGAGATACAGGAAAAATGCCAATTCATTCTGGGATCACTGTAACAAGAGAGTTCATGTAAATCAGTTGAAACTGTTTACTGATCACCAAAGAATGAGGGTTCTGAAACCCTTTGCTTTGTCTGCTTTTTTTCTTTCAGAAATCAAGTGATATGTGCTGGTAGATGTAGGACTTCAAGTGACCATACATAAATGAAGCATGATAGTCTATGAGGGAGAACTGGCCATGCTGCCTGTCACCTATGATTCACCCATTTTCTCTTGTGAGCTGTGGTGGCAAAAACTGCCTACTGATTATGAAGAATAATGTTGTTCGCAAACTGTCCTACTGATATTTGCAGGGACTCACTAGGAGACATTTCAGACTTTCCTTTAAAGTAATGCAATCCACGGGAAGGATGCACATGTTTAGACAACACTGATTCTACTTACACAGAATCTTTGTATACATATTTTTCTGGATAATACTTCCATGGTGATTGACCAAGTGCAATGCTCAGATACAAGGCACTGTATGCCAGTTTTCCATCACATTATTTCTAGTTAAAACCCTACACTTTATGATTGCCTACCTTCCCAAAAAATTCCTTAATGTTGCTGTTTGTTCTGTCTGCCTTCCTGTTTAGTAGAACTGAAAAGCATGCTAATGTATATTAATAAACAACTTTGTTTTGTTTCAAATCTTGAATCTGTTTTGTTTCAATTCCTGAATCTGTTCTTACTGAATACTTCCTGAACATTATAAAGACCCCCAAACAGTGATGTCACACATGAAGCAATAGCCTCCTAAACTCCCACTGCATCTCAACTGGCAAGACTCTGTTGGGAGTGTTCCCAAGTCCAGGAAAGATGCAGCTGGAGTTGATCAAGGAATGTAAACAAAACTGTTTTTGTGTGGTAACACCAATATATTGGGAAGTCTGTTTTTCATTTTTAAAAAGTAAAAAAGAATCAGAATCAAACCACCAGCTACATCAGCAATCTTTAAATAATGTTTGCAATCATAAACTATCTTTTTTTAACCAGGGTCACTTTGAGGTCTACGGTTGTTGACACTGCCCCATTAAAGACATATACAAGGGCAACCCAATATTGTGTTATGCAATGCTGTACTGGTGTAAAGCATCAGTTTAAACATTTTGCAATGAACTGTGACATTTTCCAATGACACATCACTACTTGTTCCACAAATGCCTGAAGAGCCTGAATTTTGCCCTGAAAATTGAATGGGGCCACTCTGTGGTTTGATTGTCACTTCTACCCAAATGACTCTATTGAATAAGGTATGCATGTTGTTTTAATGTTTTATGTTGTGATACTTCTACCCTGAGGACTCTAGTGAATAATGTATGCATGTAGTTTTCATGTTTTATATTGTGATATGAAGTAATATGGGCCTTGTGTGGGAATAAATGAATTATTGTTTCTTTACTTGTAGAGATGATTGTCACTCATCAGGGTGCTTCTACTGATGTGCCTTTATGATGCAATACTTTTCTTTAGGGTATGTTGGCTTTATTTCATGCTGGAGTCCAAGACCTCATAGCAATGCAAGAAAGGAAACCCCAAGATGTTGTCTTCTGTACCAGACAGGCTCAGGACTTACTAGCACCATCTCAAGCCTATTTGCATCTTGCTAGTTCATATGGAATAGGTCTGACATGGAGACCATCAAGAGGCATATGCATTTTTTTAACCATAACATGCAGATCAGGTCACCAAGCCAATGATATATGGGATTCAAGGCCTAGCACAAAAAGAAAGAAGGAATGTTTGTTTACAAATCCAAACTAAGAAGAATGCATTAGTTGTAAACATTTTATAAAGGTTTGACACAAACACATAGGTAGATAAGTAATATGCACAGCTTATGGGAACTATATTCTCATAATGATTTATAATTTGCTCATGAGATGTGGAAAAAAACAGCACTTCCCTGTCCTCATTTTAGGTAACTACTTGACCAAATAGTATTGCCTGGGATATGTCACCAGGTCACAGGGCATCCACTCAGGATGTGTTGAGGCTTGTCAGAAGTTTTTTTTTTGTAACAGCTAGAAGCTTGGAATATGTTACTTTGTACCCTAACCAGGGTAAATGCTACACCACTGGATCCTGTTCTTGACAGCATACACGGTACATATCTTTCATTGTTTACCAATATTTGACCCCACTGAGGCAGTTTTTAACAGACTGGCCACTCCATTCTGTGAGTCACTTAGAAGGTGACATTTATAAGGTGAGGGTGGACACCTTCCCTAGTAGTGTGCAATCCCATTCTGGTCTTGTGGCAGGGTCCCCATATGGCTTGCTGCTCTGTAAAAGGGTATAGATACATGTGCAGGTATTATGTGTTTGATGTAACTGCCCCATCAGTCGATATGCCATAGAGGGATATACTGCACAGGCACAACCACACACCAAGACATCAAGCAGGGTGCAAATAAATACTACAGTCACCCGCCCTGTGAAAATCCCTATATTAAAGTCACCTACAACATGGCTGGTGAGTAGGGGCATTGGTGTGCTCAGTGACTACTTCAAACTTCTGCTTCATACCCACTGCCTGCACTGTCATTGGTCAAAAGGTTATCCTACCAGTACCAGTTCACAAGGAAGAAAATATTCTTAGTGAACATGATCATCAAAATGATGTCATAAATTATATTCGAACCTTCAGTGTGCATATTTCTCCATGTTCTCTAAACTTGAAATGTTTACTTATTCATAGGATGATCATCTGATTAGAATTAGTAATAGTGTGCAACATGATTAACAATCTTTGAATTCTTTATTGCATGATGGTGATTTTGATCTTTTAACTTCAAATACCTGGACAAAGATTAGATTTAAACTGTTAATTATGTTACACGTTATTCACAATGCCCAGTGCTATGTTGCCTTAGATGTTTACTGTGCAATCATTATAAAGAAGTGAAAATGTTAAAATATGCTCATGTTTGTAACTCTAAGTAACCTAACAACATCTTCTTTTAGTGACACAACTTTGCGAATGTACCCGGTACATTACAAAGCAACTGTGCCAGTGTATGTTTATGATCTATTAGATATACGGCATATTAGTATGCTGCTTATAGAAAGTCTTATTAGAATTGTTATGTTTGGATAGTGATGCAATTGCTTTGCCTGTATCAAAGTGGGGACTATTGGGATCTGACAATTCAATATCAATCTGAGCAGAAATATCTGTTCAGATTTCTATACTCCTACTGGAGTACTTCAGGTTGAAATACACTGGCTGTTTGGTCTTATCTAACATTGACTAGTGGGACTTGAAAAACCTAATAACCATAACATTGAGGGCTGGCAGGAGGTCTTAACGGGTTAATGAGTTAACAATCTATTCTCTGTTAACCTTGTTTGCTTTTCATGTTGATACTAACATACTAAAATGCCAGCAGAATAGGCCTAACAGTCTTTTGTGTCTGCTCGTTTGGTCAGCCCCCACTCTGGGAGAGTCAGAGTTGCTGCCCCCCCCCCGGCTTCTCCCTTGACAGTCCCGGATATTCTCACTGCACTGGATTTTGCTTCCAGAACCCTTCCCATGTACCTGTCCCACCCCCTCTTGAACCCTTCCACTGTCTCTGCCTCCACCAGCCCCATGGGCAGCACATTCCATAGCTCCACCACCCTCTCAGTGAAGTAGCACCTCCTCCTTTCTCCCCTGAATCTCCCTCCTCCACTCACCCTGCCTCTAGTTTCCCCCCTCCTTCCTTCAAAGCACCCTGACTGCTCCTCCCCTATTTACCCCGTTCATGTACCTGAAGACCTCTATCATGTCCTTCTGGTCCCTTCTCTCTTCCAATGTGCACATATTTAGCTCTTCGAGCCTCTCCCCATAGGTCTTGTCCCCCAAGCCCCAAATTATATTGGTTGCCCTCCACTGGACCCGCTCCAGGAGTTCAATGTCCTTCTTTAAGTGTGGCCTCCAAAACTGCATGCAGTACTCAAGATGTGGCCTCACCTAGCTGTTATACAGAGGGAGTATCACTTTCCTCGTTTTGGAGGTGATCCCCCTAGTGATGCATCCCAACACCCTGTTGGCCTTGGCCGCAGCCCTCCTACAAGTCTCAGAGTTGTTCATCTTGACATCCACCACCACCCTTAAGTCCCTCTCAGCCATCGAGACTTGTAGCATTTCCCCCCCAGGGTGTATACTTGGCCTGGGTTTCTGGCCCCCAGGTGCAGTACCTTGCATTTCCCTGCATTGAACCTCAGCTTCCACTTTCTAGAACATCTTTCCAGATCCTCCAGGTCCCCCTGTAGGGCCACCCTCCCCTCTCTCCATCCACCACCACCCCAGTTTTGAGTCATCCATAAAGAGACTCATCTTACTCCTGATACCTGTCCTTATGTCAAAGATGTAGGCATTGAACAGGAGGAGCCCAAGTACTGATCCCTGCGGGACCCCACTAATGACCCTCCTTGGGGATGAGACTATCCCCGCCAACTATGACCCTCTGGGTCCGGTCCTGGAGCCAATTGCCTATCCATCTGATATAATGATTGCACAGTAAACATCTAAGGCAACATAGCACTGAGCATTGTGAATAACGTGTAACATAATTAGCAGTTTAAATCTAATCTTTGTCCAGGTATTTGAAGTTAAAAGATCAAAATCACCATCATGCAATAAAGAATTCAAAGATTGTTAATCATTGATGCAGCTGTGAGCTGCACCCCCCCACCTTGTCCTGCCTGAGAGCTGACCTGCACTAGGCATAGTGTGGTACATACTAATAAGATTCACTACTGTCTGTGAGAATATCGATGTAGTTGCTTCACACAGTTTAAATGAACTTGACTGCATGCAGTCAAAACACTAAGATAGCAAAAGTTGTCTAGATGTGTGGTTCACTCAGGAATAATGGTGTAATGGATTGCCTTGTACATATGTTGAGTTGTAAGAAAACTTTTCTGGATAGTGTATTTAAGGGATTTTGAACATGAGCACAAAGAGATGTGACAACCTATAAAATGAGATGTTGAATAATATCTGCATAGTGTATAATGACCCCTTGTTACACATAGAAGTCGATTGCAGTGAAAATGTTGTTGTACCACAGTTTAAAGTTCATGGAACATGGTAATACCATACTGTGGTGCAACAACTTCTTGGCTGTTTTTGAGAGCGCACGAGCCAGCAGTTTAACTAAATGGAAAAAAGCTGTGTGCACATCTCAGAATTCGAACAGTAAACTTTCTGACAGGATGGCAGCAGTGTTTTTTTTCCAAAAGTGGCAGAGGAGCACATTACATTCAAAATCATTTAAAAGTTTTTTTTTATTGTTTTTGTTGTGGAACTTGCGGGGTCACTATACAGTATAAAAAATACTGACTGGGCAAACTGCCCAACCAGCCAGTACTACCACCTCAGGGTTCTGATTCTGTGTGACCTCTTGAGCTTCACTTTCGAGGTCTAACAGAATCAGAACTACTCAGTGGCAGCACAGGCTGGTTGAGTACAGTTGCTCAGACAGTGTTCTCTATCTTGTACACCTTCCAGAAGTAGGCAATTAGCTACTACTATGCTTCTGCATATTAGATAGTCATAACTATCGTTGTACCCAGCTATAATTAATAAACCTTGTTTTAGGAGATTGAGGTTCCTGTCTACAGATTATTTTGTTAGTTGGATCAATACCAACAACACACTTGCTGGAACATGAATGTGCTGGACACGTTAGAGTGGAAGTGCTTTTATAATGCTCTTGTAAGAATGCCCTACACCTCTGTCAGCTCCACCTTCCAATTATGCATCTGATTCATAGGGCATGCTGAATATAATCAACCCCAGATTAATCTCCTGGGCTAGTTTCCCCCCGGTAGGCTGTTGGTTAACTAGGATCAGCAGCTTATCCATTAGGTAGGGAAATGGCAGACTAGGTGGGCCAAGTGGTCCTTATCTGCCATCAAATTCTATGTTTCTGTGTTTCACACCACCTGTTACAGCTGTTTTTTTTGTTTGTTATAGGAACAGTTTTATTGAAATTTTGAAAATACTCAAGTCACAAGTGAAAAACAGCAATAACAACATTCATTAAGAACAAAAACATAGTACATTAAACAGATTAAAACTAGGAAATTGCCATAGAAAACCAACCTATCAGTAAATCCATATTACACATAAATTCTCTACAGCCTTTAGAAAAAAAAATGACTAACACCATGGCAACACCCTGCTGAGTTAAATACCTTACAAATGATGTTCATCTATAATAAGGGTCTAAACATTAAGAGAAAATAAAATGCTTCTGCGAGTGTAAGACAAATTTAAATTCATGACCTGCATAACCACCCCAAGTCTAGTTAGCCATGGTGCTCATAGCCTATAAAACTTAGGTAACACATCTCTTCACCAGAAATGGCTTGGGTCTGTTACACAAGGTCCCTGCACCCTAATTGGTACCCTTAGAGGTACACCATAGACAGCAAGCACTTAAGTATATGTTATACTATCATATAGGGCTAAGGGCATCTACTGTACAAGAGCAGATGTCAGGATATGAATGCGTATTGTTGTAATACACTTTGCTTTCCAATACATATATTCTTCTATGTATTTTCTGTGTATTTCTTACTTGTAAGATGCTAAGGCACCTGTGTCCTTGGAGTAATTATGATATGTAAGTCAGCATTGCCACCTTTTGGTGATTTGTGCTATTACAATGAGTTATGTAAGACTCTGTATAAGAACTCTTTTGTTCATAAACTGATGACTATACGAAATTGTATAATGTTATCTTGGACCGTGCAGCCACCTCTAATTTAGCCAGTAGGGCTCATCTCTGTAACTAGAAATGTTTCTGTCTTACAGTAACCATGGTAATTATCATAAGTATATAATGTAATACACTGGTCTTGTACCTCGGAGATCCCAGGAGACACAGAGAAACCTTGAGGTATAGGGAACACTTAGCACTGGCTCCCGGTTCGTATTGGTAAGAACTGCTTAGGGCAACTGTGATTTTATTCTTTTGGTAGTAATAAACTTGTTTATTACTCTTATGCAATGTGTCTGTGATTACTTGCATTCCCAATATTGCCAAGAACCTGAAAGTGAGGTTTAGACCTCCTGATAAATTGGTGACAGTAAGCAGGCGATATTTGGTGTTTGTAAATTTTCACTTGTTGCTAAAACTTTTTTCCTTTCCCACAGGGACAGTATGTGTACATTCCCGTATCACCTCTCCCGTTTTAAACCAGATGGTAGTCATTTACAAAGTCTGGCTGTCATCCTTTCGGGTGTGGTCGATGCCGACTCGACTCACTCCATTACAGCTTTGATTTGTAAGTCTACAACTTTTCCAGTAGCCCAGCTGTGTATAAAGTGCTCCTGCTGTGGATTGATACACAGCATGGCGCCTTTTTCACAGTTTGATTTTTCATTCCCTCCCACAGAATGGCCACTGTATCAAATATCTACGCACAACTGAGACTTGATGTCTCAAACTTCCTTACCTCCCATGGAGGATGGGCTGACTTCGCGTGAGACACAAGTCAATCTGAAAACCCTATACTGGGGATTTCAACCCAGTACACGGAGATGAAACAATCAGCCAATAAGCATTAAGTTAAGGGGTTGATGGTCTGTATGCTGCTCTGGAAGCCTCTGAAGCAAGGTTTCGAACCCTTGATCTGCAAATTTCATCTCTTAAGCAATAGATGGGTTTGCAGGAAATGGAATGTGTTAGACTGCAGCAGAACTTGGAGTCTGAACTCCAAACTCTGCAGAATGAAAAGGATTCACTTTTGCATCATTCAGCTCAAGCTGGAGAACAGGAACTTTGTATGTTGAAGCAGGAGTGTGAAAGTTTGAGACAGGATAAGGGACAGGCATTGCAAATGAATGATTTGCTAAGTGCTGCAAATGCTCAGTTGATTGAGGAGATGGGAGAGCTACAGGACGAGATAAACCAGGTATATAATGACTTAGAAGTGGCTACTAGGGACAATCACAAACTGAGTGCCGCGTATAGAGTGCTGCAAAAGCAAAAGCAAGATGAGGTTGATATGGATGTTGCAACTGTGAGTCATGCTGAATGTAAAACCAAGATGGTGAAACTGCGCCATCAGCAGGAGGTTTTGACTAGACATGTTAAAGTCATGGGAGGCGTAGCCCCTGCCTTACATACGTCATCTGAAGGGCAGTTGTCAGACGATAACATCTCTCAATACAATACCAGTCAAGCCCCTACTATTGCCCTGAAACCCCACCCAGACATCCACAACATGGCGGGTCCCCACTACACCCTCACCATGTCATACGTCATCGACGTTGTGACGCCCATCATGGAAGATGCCAACATGGTGGCCCCCATGATGGGGGAGGAGCAGGCCCAGGCCTGGTCCTGATGGCACCATCGAAAGCTGTTATTAATGTGGAAGATAGGCAAGAGATAGAAACAATGATTGAAACTGCGATAGGCAATGTACCTCTTCCTGAGAGAAGTAAACGGGCCAACAAAACCCAGATTAGGCAGCTTCTGCAGGAGGCTGGCAATCAGGAGGGTATTGTCTGAACTGCAGCTGAGGCTGCAGCTCGGCCACACTAGACGGCACCCGAGTCAATCTACCTCTGCCTGATCGACCCAGTAATCCCGTACAAATGGCCTACTCTGTTCAGCAAATAGCTGACAGTATCAGTCGGATGAATCCATCCAACAACCTCGGCTGTCACTTGGAAAATGTGCGTTCTAAATATGAGATGTTTAGCCACGCTGCAGAATACCAGGTCCAAATACTATGCCAAACCATCGATCCTAGTTTGTGGGCCAAACTCCCCGATGTCATCCGCCAGGATGGGAACGCCACCTTTGATGAGGTTGCAGCTGAGATCATTTCTGCTCACAGCCCAGGTGTAGTAGGAGTGATGCTTGCATTTCCTGTAAAACAGAATGCAAAGGAAAGTCCAGCAACTTACCACCAGAGACATTGGATGGCCTACTGAGCAGGAAAACACTTGGCACAAGAAGCTGCGGATGTAGATCTTATTGAATATAAGACCCTGTTCATTAGGAACATGATTCCAGCAGTACGAGAAAAGGTAGAGCCAACCACCTACCCCAATACAGATAGGTTTGCTGACATTCTTCGGAAAACCGAGAGAGTTTACCAACTCTATATTCATGATCTGGGCTCCAGTTCCAAGAAAGTAGCCGCAGTGGAGCCTGCTCCAGAGGCTACAATGCACTAAACTGTGGAAGGGCAGGCCCAATACCAACAGGCCCAACATCAGCAAGCCCCTCCAGCTGATAACCAACACCCCCAACAGACCCATCAACAGCAACAGCAATGGGGTGGGAACTGGAACTGGCATAAGTATAAAAAGCATAAGGGTAAAGGAAAACCACAACAACAAAGAACAGGCTCTTCATATAGGGAGACAGCCAAAGAGAACTGGAAATTCTGAGAGCTCCTGGGACAAGTGCACTCTGTAGCAGATGCTGTTCCCACACAGGCCCTCGCGGCGGTACAACCGGTGACTCAGACCCCAACGGGCCATGGGGACACTGGTGGTGCAGGCCTTCAGGCTCATACAGGCCTGAACCCAGAAGCTCCTCCCTATATAGCATCAGTGCAGCATGGTGAAGTGATTCACAAGAGTCAGGCCCAACCTCTCCATGCTCCCAGCAGTACAGATTGACAATTACAGGCCTCAGTCTGGATTGTAAACAAGCTAGTATTGGATACAAACAGAAGGCCCTGCACTGAGGCCGAGGTCGGGGGCTGCCTACTAGTAGTCCTGCTAGATACAGGTGCAGCTGTATCTGTGTTACATGATGAACATCCAGACACATCCCCTTGGTCCACCGGATGGAAGACCAACATGTCAGGAGTTGATGGTACTAGGCTACCTGCATACCGTTCTCTACCCCTACCGGTAGAGCAAGGCTATCTGAAGGCCTCACACACTTTCCAACTAATGGTAATGCATGCTCATCCTAGTATCATAGGAATTGACTTCCTTGCACCACATGGCTTTGTGGTGGATCTAGCTAACATGCTACTGATACAAATTCAGGGTCAATATCATACCATTTTGATCCCTGATTCACACGTTGTGGCAACAATATCTGCCAGTGACAAGGAGTATGACGTCATAGATTTGTTCAAAACTCATGAACTTTTCCCAAAGCTTCTCCCCATTTTGCAATGACATTTGGAGGCATTTGCAGTTAACAAACATGACTGTGGCAGAATGCACACTGTCATCAAAGTGCCAGGCCCAGCACATGAGAGGCAAGGGCAATACCCTTTCCCAACTGAGGCCTTGCCTTCTCTTAGAGAAATGATCAAGTCACTCCTCAAGCAAGGAGTAATCAGGACTTGCATCTCCACTGCTAACTACCCAGTGTGGCCCGTGAAAAAACCCACAGGCACCTGGAGACTTACTATTAACTACAGGAAACTGAATCAGGTCACCCCCAGTTACTTCCCAACTGTGGCATCAGCACCCAATGTGCTACAACTCTTGACCCCTGACCTGAAATGGTTTAGTGCCCTGGACATTTCCAATGGTTTTTGGTCATTACCATTGGCCCTTAAGAGTCAATAAAAGTTTGCCTTCACCTTTGAAGGAAGACAGTACACGTGGACTTGCTTGCCACAAGGATTCCATAATAGCCCGTCCCTGTTCCACCTGCACATGATGGACACACTCAAAAGTTTCTCTACTCCCCAATGTCTCTTGCAATATGTGGACGACCTGTTGCTGGCAACATCCACACAGGAACAACATCTGGATATCTTGGACGAACTACTGACTCTCATCCAGATAGCAGGCTTGAAATGCAATCCAGCAAAAGCACAACTATGTGCAAAAGAAGTACCTTTCTAGATCTGAAAATAACTGACCAAGGACGAAGCCCTACCTGGAAGAAGGTACAGGGATTGCAAGACTTGCCATTGCCCACCAGCGTGGCAACTCTTCAAAGGTTTCTAGGTATAGTGAATTATTTGAGAGATTTTATTTGTGATTTTACTCAGAAAGCTGCTCCTCTGTATGAGTTACTCAAAAAGGACATCCCATGGACTTGGGACCCTATACACACCCAGGCTGTGATGTCACTGAAGCAAGCCTTGGCCTCTGCCCCAGCTCTGGTCAATCCCAATCCAGCACTACCATTCCATCTGGAATGCACCACCTCTGACATTGCCTTGTCAACAGTGCTGTCCCAGAAGGTTCACGGCACCCTGAGACCCACTGCATATGCATCACCACTCTTGACCCCAGTGGAACAGAAGTACAGCCTTTGTGAAAGGAACCTTCTGGCCACCACTGGGCTGTCAAGCACTTCCTGTATATCATTGAGTACTCTTCACTGATCATCAGCACCAACCACACCCCAACTACCTTTCTGCTGTCAGATAGAGTGAAGGATGGGTCAGTCTCTAACACCAGACTAACACACTGGTCACTTCTTCTCCAGGATAGAGACATACAGGCACAATCAAAAAAAATTCCACCTATGCTGGCTCATGGACTCCTTTTCCAAAGAGAACCCCATGACTGTACACTGCAGTCAACCAATCTTCAGGATCCAGGTCCTTTCCTCCCTGCCACACCACAAATACTTGATAACACTTCTTTGTGTTGCATCTTTACTGATGGTTCAGCATCATACTATCAGGGAGAACAAATTGCAGGGATGGGTATTCTAGTAATTTACCCTTATGGAAACACTGTCAAAATATCTAAGCACTGTAGTGTAGCATCATAATAATATGAAGAGATGGCAGCAGTGGCCTGTGCCCTCAAGTTCATCCAACATGGGACTGAGGATACTATCATCTTTACAGACTCTAACTGGGTTTGTTGTTCTCTTACAGAATTTTTCCTTTCTGGCAGAAGAACTCCTTCCTGTCCTCTGATGGCAGCCCAGTGAAGTACAAGGAATTGGTAATATACATACATTCACTGGCACAGAAATTTGTACACAAACTGTATGTGCATAAAGTCATAGCTCATTCTCTCCATGACCTCTAGCATGCCTTCAATGACACAACAGACACCCTTTCCAAGGAAGAGAACCAAGGGGGGGGGCACCTGGATGATGGACCATCCAGAGGCCAATGCAGCCGTACAGATTGCAGCACTCAGGAAGAAACCTGAACCCTTCTCCCCCTTGGACCTCTCAGCAGCCCAACATGTTGATACTGAACTCAAAGAGGTGTTCAGATTCTTTTACAAGAGCACCAGAGAGAAGCTTCCCACACACAACCCCTACCGGAGGCATGAAGGTAAGTTACACTTGTCACCAAATGACAAGCTCATCTGGTATCAACCAGATGATTCCACCACCAAGTTGTGGGTGGTCCCCAGACATCTGAGATCTGAATTCTTGCACCAAGTGCATGATATACCCACTGGTGGACACCAGGGAGTGGAAAATAACCTCCAAAGGCTTAAGACCACTGCCTGGTGGCCTGGTGTCACCAAAGATGTTAAACAGTACATAGACAACTGTCTGGTTTGTGCACAAAACAACCCCATCCCTACCAAATGAAATGCCAAACTTTTACCACAATGACACTCTGGCCCTTGGCATGCCATACAGATTGATTTTATTGGCCCCCTGACCAACACCAGAAGAAACAACAAGTACGCTCTTGTGGTAACTGATCTCTTCTCCAAGTGGGTTGAAGGTTTCCCCACTAAGACATGCACTGCAAAGACCACTGCCAAAATCCTGGTAGAACAGATTTTGTCCAGGTGGGGCCTACCTCTCAAGGTAGACTGACAAAGGAACCAGTTTTACAGGTGAGTTGATGAAAGAATCACTTGAACTCCTTGGAGTTCAACAGAAGTTCCACATACCTTACCACCCCCAATCCTCAGGTCAAGTAGAAAGATCCAACAGACTGATTAAGCAAATGCTTTCCAAATTCATTGAGGACAATCCCAAAACCTGGGATTCCCTACTGCCCATACTCCTTATGGCAATTAGGGATACATCCTCAGCCACTACCCAGCTCATACCCTCTGAGGTGATGACTGGAAGACAGATGAGATTACCTGAACACCTGTTGTTTGACCTGCACCCCCCACTGCAGACCATGTGTCTGTAGACCAATATGTGGAAAAACTCAGAAAAGACCTTTTCAGATACACTGACAAGATGGCTATCTTGTTCCATTATCTCCTCATCTCAGGAGTTATCCCCTGCATCCAAGGCACGGTACCAAACCTCCTACAACACCTCGATTCTCCAGCACCTCCTCCAGAGGGAGTATCCATCAATATACCAGATAGTTTGATCACTGTCCAGGGAGGTTCCGGTGCTTACCTCACTGCCTCGGTTGTTGCTTCTGACAAATCTACCCTACAAATTGAGCGGCAAACCACATCGCAAGGACAAATCCTCCCTGTGGCCAAACTCTCCAAACGAACTTTCCAGGGTTGGCCCAATGTTAAATTATCCCCAAATGGTTCTCTGTCCCATTACAAACTGCATTAAGACATTCTGGTTTGTTCAACATTAGTGCCTTAATTGATTCTTCATACTGTAATTCTTTGTCTAAGGATTCTGCTCGAAAATTTTGTGCTGTACACCACATGGCTTCTGCAGCCATGTACTTCTTGGTATTACCACCCACTGATAGACAGCTTTTGGAATGTCCAAAGCATATCCCTGGTCACCGTAGTGGTCTAACAGCCACTGCCCTCCCAGGTTCATTGATAAATAACTTATAATTTATGCATATACCTGTTTTGTTTAATCTTACTTACTGGAATATGAAATAATTTGGTATGTGTCATAATACTAACACTTCAGCATTTTATAGTTCATTATTGTTTGATAGTTTAGCTGCATTTCAGATTCGAACTCAAGACCCTATTGCCGGGGTCCATTCTACTGAACATAGAGGCAACTTCAGGAGAAAACCCACTCCTGATGATCTAACTCATAATTGAAAGACACGTGAAGTTAACAGTTCTGATGTCACAGGTGCAACAGGTACTGTCACAGGCCTTTTTGGTACAGCTATGTCTATTTGGAATAAATCAAAGCTCATTCTGCCAAGTTCTCCACTGGCCTGGTTAACAATATACTACCCCCATTATTGTATGGTGTGGATGGCCTTAGTCAGGAAGAAAGATACAATCTATACAACATGCACAACATTGCTAATGCATTCACTGATTCAAGAGATAAGATCAACACACTCATACAACAAAACAATAAAGAAGCAGATGAACAAAACAATGCTGGAGAAATCCTATGCTCTGCCTATGGCTCATACATCATCACTACCATCAACAATCTCTTCCGTGATCTAGAATCTGGAAGGATCCCTGACATCATACATGACAGACGCATCTCCAAATGGTATTGTCCATGATGTAAAACCCCTGGCTGTATTGCTATGTGTATGCAACAAGTATTAACCATTCCTCTATCTACAGCTAGAAACTCGAGGTTTGTGATCAGACACCCTAATACTGGTCCTTGTTTTGCTGCTAAGAAATGTTCTATAACAGATACCATGTTTGTTTCTTTTACTGTATCTTTACCACGTTTTGATCCCACTACAGCTTTGTTCAACAAGCTTGCACTGGTTCACTCAGTCGGGCATTTGGACAAAGACATCTACGGAGAATGCCTGGATCTACCACCTCTACTGGTTTTCCATCCTTTCCTGGATGCCTGGGTGGCTCCGCACATGGACTGCTGTGCAAAGAAGCAATACATTTACTTGTGCAGATGTGATGTGTTTGATGTTATTCAACCTATTTGTGGTTATTCTCCAGATAGCATTGATTGGACTTTCACCATGGATGATGACATCACCAAGAATGGCACGGAGTCCTTGGATTCCACTTTGGCTCCGGATAAGCTCTACCAATCATATCATGAGAAGGTTCATCACCTGTCAACATGGATTTTGAAGATGGCCTACACCTGCCCTGTCCAGTTGCAAAAGTGGAGACTCCCTACCGTTCGCTCTCAGTATAATTCCAATGAGGTGTACTGTGTGGTAATGAACTTTAAAAGCTATACTTATGGATCTGTGACATGTGTTACTGAGTACTCCAATTTCTGTTTTGTCCCCCACCAGAAGACTGTCATTGGACATACCATCATAAACCCCGTTCCCCTGCTAGATGCAGACATCATTGATGGTAATCCCGATTATCTGCTCATTCTGAATACTTACCATATTTTAATGTACACATAGACCCACTCACACTTACATTAAAATCACTTTTAGACAGGAAAGACACACACCTCATCCATAGCAGCAGTAATATGACCAAGGCCAATGAAGCTATTCTCTCATTAATTAATGATGGTGACATGAATGACACATTGACTAACACCTGGTTAGAGATTACTTTTAAAGATTTTGTTATTATACAAGCATTTTTAATCTTTATTTTGATTATTATGTTCTGCTGCCTATGGCGCACACTGCGCCAACACCTTGAGCAGCTCGAGTTCCTTTACAAAGCTCACGCATTGGGTTTGCAAATGACCACTGCTCTCTGGCCTTTCCCTAGATTTGCCTGTGTTGCCCTTGGAGGCAACAAGGGGGGGAATGCTACACGAGGTCCCTGCACCCTAATTGGTACCCTCAGAGATACACCATAGACAGTTAGCACTTAGGTATATGTTATACTAACATATAGGGCTAAGGGCATCTACCGTACAAGAGTAGATGTCAGAATACGAATGCATATTGTTGTAATACACTTTCCAATACATATATTCTTCTTTGTATTTTCTGTGTATTCCTTACTTGTAAGATGCCAAGGCACCTGTGTCCTAGGAGTAATTATGATATGTAAGTCGGCATTGCCACCTTTTGGTGATTTGTACTATTACACTGAGTTATGTAAGACTCTGTATAAGAACTCTTTTATTCATAAACTGATGACTATTCAAAATTGTATAATGTTATCTTGGACCGTGGCCAATAGGGCTCATCTCTGTAACTAGAAATGTTTCTATCTTACAGTAACCATAGTAATTATCATAGGTATATAATGTAATACACTGGTTTTGTACCTCGGAGATCCCAGGAGACACAGAGAAACCTCGAGGTATAGGGAACGCTTAGCACTGGCTCCCAGTTCATATTGGTAAGAACTGCTTAGGGCAACTGTGATTTTATTCTTTTGGTAGTAATAAACTTGTTTATTACTCTTATGCAATATGTCTGTGATTACTTGCATTCCCAATATTGCCAAGAACCTGAAAGTGAGGTTTAGACCTCCTGACGTGTTCATTGAGTCTTTGAGAGAACACAAGGAGTCAACCCCCTTAAAAGAAGTAAACATTTAGCATCTAATGTTGCTGTATGTAACAGAGGTTTGTATTTCAGGGCTTCTAGGGGAAGCATATGGGAATCTCCCAAAAGCCAAAATCGAGGGGATCGAGGTAGAGGGACATGTAAATCATATTCTAACTGGGCAATGATAGTAAGCCACCAGTCTGATGACAATGTACATCCCCATAGAATATGAAAGAGGGTCCCAGGATCCTTCTTACATCTCCAACACTCATTAGAGGTGGACATGCCCATCAAAACAAGTTTGTCTGGAGTTCTGTACCACCTACTCAATATCTTCTTTTGTAGTAACTGCAACTTTGGATCAGGGGAGGCTTGAAGGACTTCAATCCAGTAACTTGACCAGAAATTGACATTCAAATGCCTTTGCATCTCAGTAGCTTTTTCCCCTTGAGAATCCCAATCTGGAAGACATGTTTCCTGAAGAGATTTATAAACAGCACTCGTGTGGCCTTTTGGCAGTGTGAGCCATTTTTGTAAATTATTTGTTAGCTTGGTATGCCATAAAATATGATCTTTAGTAAGCAAGGGGGACAGGGCATGACAAATCTGAAAAAACTTCAATAAATCTTGAGAAAAAGCAGAAATTCAGTTTTTAAGTGTTGGAAAGATTTAAGTAAGCCCGAGTCTGGGTCTGTCAAGTTACATATTTGCTTAATCACTTTTGAGGCCCTAAGATGTTGCATTATTTGGGAACCTCCAATTTGAATCTTAGGATTGCTCTAAAAAGGCACATAGGGTCCCAAATAATTAAAATTCCAATGAAGCATTTTCATTGTTCTATTCCACACTTATTTGGTAACTATTATAGGTAGGGTAGGGTGACAAGTTCTAGGAAGTGGATCCTATAAAGCAACCACCCAAGGTATAGTTCCCAAAAGGGATCGCTCAGTTTCCACCCAAAAGTGGGTCATTGAGGAAAAATAATTTAACTGATGTAGGGAATGCTTGAGGTCATGAACAATGTGGTTAGACCCACAGTGAAGGCATGTACTATTCTGCCTTCATTACCGGTGCACGAAGAACCCCTCTGTCAATACACGAGGGCTTGCCTTCAGATATGAAATTGGAAAGTAATCTATCAGTTTTGTGCCAAATGCCAGATACAATACGTATAGCAAGATTACTTAAACAAAAGAAATGCTTAAGGAATGCCATCAATTTGATAGCTGCTATCTTGCCGGGAATGGTCAAGTGAAGCTTGGCCCATCTATTCACATTATCTGATAAAGAATCTAGCAAAGCCTGTAAATTTTTACCACACATATCCTGTGATCTACTAGAAATATTCATACCTAAATAAGTGATACCTGTTGGAGACAATTTAATCTGGGTATGTCCTAGTTGATCCCAGCTAGGGTCACCTTCATAAAGAGGCAAAAGTTCAGTTTTGTTTTTAAATTTATACATAGTCCAGATATAGCACTGAAGGATTCTATAGTATCCCAAACTTTGGATAGAGAAGATTCTATCCTCGACAGTGTAAGGAGAAGGTCATCTGCATACAGCAAGGCAGTGAACAACCTGTCCACCACTCTGATACCATAAATATCCAGGTGCTTCCAAAGAGTCATATTTAGAGACTCAGTTGCCCACAAAAATAGAAGGAGACTAAGTGGGCAGCCCTGCCTTGTGCCACGAAACAAGGAAAAAAGTTTGGAAAGGATACAATTAGCCAGCAACCTATCCTTCAGCGAGGAATATAAAGTCTGGATCCAGGCCTGAAAAAGTGGACTGATGTCCATTGTGATAATGGCTGAAGAAATGGTGTGGAGAGGAAGGCTATGGCTTCATTGGGGACTGAGATCTCACCTGGAGGGATGAAGGACTGTATTCACCAGATTGCCCACATCTATCCGGGGGGGCAAAGATATCCTCACTGAAAAGTTCAAATTATTCCTCCACAAGCATTAAAACTAGCCAATGGGGGAGGTAAAAGCAGTCAGGGGTATAAAGGTAGCCCCTGCCCCCACATAACATATTTGAAATAAGGGAGAATCCAATTAGTACAAGGGCACTATCAAACCCGATAAATAAGTTAGATACAATTGTGGGGAGGACAGAAGATGGAACCCAAAAATGTCACAGGGAAGAAAAAGGGAAAAGGAGGGTGCGTGTACAAGCTGGAAAGCAATGTGCACAAATGCCCATGTTCTGGGGAACAAAATCCCAGACATACTGGCATTAATGGAAGATGCAAACCTGGACACAGTAGCTATTACAGAAACATGGTACACAGGGAACCATGATTGGGATATAGCCATACCAGGATACACTCTTTTTAGGAAGCATAGAGAAGGGAGAAGGGTAGGGGGGTAGCTATCTATGTGAAGGAGGGGATTAAAGCAACAGAGGCTCAAGGGCTACAGGAAGGAGCAGAGGCACTGTGGGTCACCCTTGAGATGGGGAAAAAAAGACAGCCATTCACACTGGAATAATTTACAGGCCTTTGGCACCGGGGGAGAAATCAGATGAAGCTCTCGTGGAAACCATCCGAAAAATGGCAGCCAAAAGGGAATTGCTACTAATGGATGACTTCAACTTGCCTGAGATAGATTGGAGCACTCAGATTGCGAGTACAACAAGGGGCAAGGACTTCATGACTGCCTGGAATGGGGCAAACTTAAGACAGCTTGTAGCAGAACCAGCCTGCGAGGAGACTATTCTGGATTTGGTCCTGACCAATGAGGACAGGATCACAGATGTGGAGGTGGGCAGTCCCCTTGGTAACAGCAACCACAGGACAGTATGGCTTAAGGTAACCACAGTGGAGGAGGCAAGCTGTACAAGGATAAAGATCCTAGATTTCAGAAATGCTAACTTTAAGGAGATGGGTAGAAATCTCAAAAGAGCCCTTGCAGCAGAAGGTACAGGGGGAGATGTGGAAAAACAGTGGCCTAGACTAGAGAGTCATAACAGAAGTAACAGATCACTGTGTCAAAATGTGTAGCAGGTTGAAAAGAATGAAAAGGCCATTTCGGTTTTTAAAGGCAGTGTCCGAGAAAGTAAGGGAAAAGAAAAAAGCCTTCAGAAGATACAAGGAAACACTAAAGGATGAAACATAGAAACAGAATTCGACAGCAGATAAGGACCGCTTGGCCCACCTAGTCTGCCCATTTCCCTACCTAACGGATAAGCTGCAGATCCTAGTTAACCAACAACCTACTTCCTCCTACCCCCCACTAGAATTGCCTTATGTCTGTCCCATGCATTCTTGAATTCCCCTGCTGTTTTTGACTCTATGACCTCCTCAGGAAGGCTGTTCCATGTATCCACAACCCTCTCTGTGAAGAAATACTTCCTCACATTACCTCTGTGCTGTCCCCCCTCTATCTTTAAATTGTGCCCCATTGTTTTTGCACATCTCTTTTTCTAAAAGATGCTACCCTCTTGGACTTTGTTGATTACCTTGAGGTATTTGAAAGTTTCTATCATGTCACCCCTCTCCCTCCTTTCCTCGAGGCTATACATCTTTAGTTCCTTTAGTCTTTCTTCTTATGTCTTCTGATGCAGGTGCTGCATCATTTTGGTTACCCTCCTCTGGACAGCTTCTGCCCTGTCTACATCTTTGCGGAGATGGGGTCTCCAGAACTGTACACAGTACTCCAGATGTGGTCTTACCAACTGTCTGTACAGAGGGCCAACAACTTCCTGTTTTCTACTGGTGATGCCTCTCCCTATGCATCCCAGTATCCCCCCCTGCCCTTCCTACTGCCTTCTCACATTGATGGCCCATCTTTAGGTCATCTGATATGACTACCCCAGGTCCCTTTCAATTTTTGTTGTTGTCAGTATCTCACCCCCTATTGTGTACTCTTCCCCTGGGTTTTTGGTTCCCAGGTGCATTACTTTGCACTTCTTTGCATTGAATCTAAGCTGCCATACATTTGACAATTCCTCCAACCTTGCCAAGTCCCTTTTCATCCTTTCCATCCCACCTTGTGTATCAACCCTGTTGCAGATCTTTGTGTCATCTGCAAAGAGACATACTTTCCCTTCCAGTCCCTCTGCAATGTTACTTATAAAGACATTAAAAAGGACCGGCCCCAGTACTGAACCCTGTGGTACCCCACTAGTAACCCTCATTTCTTCACTGCAGACTCCATTTACTATTACTCGCCGTGTCCTGTTGTCCAACCAGTGTTTTACCCACCCTGGGACCCACTCACAGACTGGATAATTTGTTTATTAATCTTTTGTGCGGGACTGTGTCAAATGCCTTGCTAAAGTCTAGGTAGGCCATGTCCACAGCCTCTCCCTGGTCTACTGCTTTGGTCACCCAGTCAAAGAAATCAATTAGATTTGTCTGACATGACCTTCCCACTGTGAATCCATGCTGTCTTGGGTCCTGTGACCCACTGGCCTCTAGGTACTCAACAATTCTTTCCTTCAGAAGTGATTCCATCATTTTCCCTACCACTGATGTCAAACTGACAGGTCTGTAGTTTCCTGCCTCTGTCTTGCTCCCACTTTTGTGAAGGGGAATCACATCTGCCCTCCTCCAGTCCTCAAGTACCACACCATCCTCCCATGATTTATTAAAAAGGGTAGTCAGTGGTGTTACTAGTTCTTACCTTAGTTCTTTTAGAATGGGGTGAGGATAGAGAACATTATCTGGAGAAGCAGAGGGAATCTAGGAAAATAATTAGAAAGACTAAAGCACAGACAGAGGAAGGTAGAGCCCAGGCTATTAAGAAAGGTGACAAGACCTTCTTCACATACATTAGCAAGAGGGAAAAGACCATAAATGTGATTGTTAGGCTGATGAAGGAAGGAGGAGAAAGGGTGGAGGATGACTTAGAAAAGGCTGAGCTACTGAACAAGTACTTTTGCTCAGTTCTCATTAGGGCAGAAGAGGGTGAGGGATCGAGACTCATTAAAATGGGAATTCAGAGGAGGGAGGTAGACACTAGCTCATTCATGGTGGAAAAGTCCCAGAAGAACATGGGAAAATAAAAGCAGATAAGGCAATGGGGCCAGATGGTATCCACCCCAGAGTACTAAAGGAACTCAGGGAAGTACTGGCAGAACCACTGGCTACCCTTTTCAACACATCCCTAGAGATGGGGAGGTACCTGAGGACTGGAGGAGGGAAGAGGTGGTCCCTCTCCACAAACAGTGAAAGCAGAGAGGAGGCAGGCAATTACAGGCCTGCAAGCCTGACCTCAGTAGTGGGGAAATGAGTGGAGTCCTTACTTAAGGAGAGGATTGTAAAGTTTCTGGAGAATAGTGGGGCACAGAATCCAAGGTAGCATGGATTCTAAGCAGGAAGGTCCTGTCAGGCAAATCTTATAGATTTCTTTGACTGGACAACCAGGGTGGTAGATCAGAGAGAGAGGTGGTGGATGTGGCCTACCTGGATTTCAGCAAGGTCTTTGACACCATCCCACACAGGAGATTGCTAAATAAACTGGGGAATATGGGAGTGGGTCCTATAGTGGTAAAGTGGGTTGGGAACTGGCTAAGGGACAGGGCTCAGAAAGTGATGGTAAATGGCATGAAATCTGAGGAGAGAGAGGTGACCAGTGAGGTGCCAGAGAAGTTGATGTTGTAGCCAGTCTTATTCAATGTCTTCATCAGCGATATTGCAGGGTATCTGGAGGGAAAGGTGTGCCTCTTCACAAATGACACCAAGATCTGCAACAGAGTGGACACACCAGAGGGGGTGGAAAAAATGAGAAAGGACCTAAGCCTTTTAGAGGAATGGTTGGGTGTCTGGCAGGTGAGTTTTAATGCTAAAAAGTGCAAGATCCTGCACCTGGGTCACAGGAATCCAAGGGAGGAGTGCAGGATGGGTGAGGAAATACTGGCTACCACAAGTCAGGTGAGAGACCTGGGGGGTTATTATATCTGATGACTTGAAGGTAACCAAATAGTTTGTAAAGGCTGTGGGGAGTGCAAACAGATTGTTGGGGTGCATAGGGAAGGCATACCAAGCAGGAGGAAAGAGGTGGTGATGCCACAGTACATATCACTGGTGAGGCCTCAGCTGAAGTACTGTGTCCAGTTCTGGAGACCACATCTCCAGAAGGACATTGACAAAATAGAGACAGTCCAGAGAAGGGCAACAAAGATGGTGCATGGACTGCACCAGAAGCTCTATGAGAAAAGATGTAAGGACCTTAATATCTGTTCACCTGAGGAATGAAGGGAGAGGATGGATATGATAGAGACTTTCAAGTACCTTAGGGGAATAAACAGGGCACAGGTGGAAAGCATATTTCAGAGAAAACTCTGCACAAGAACAATGGGCCACGATATGAGGCAGAAGGGTGGAAGGCTCAGGGGTAATGTTAGGAAGTATGTTTTCACTGAAAGGGTGGTGGAGCCATGGAACAGTCATCTAGCAGATGTTGTGGGGGCAAAAACAATACGGGGTTCAAGAGTGCATGGGATAGACATAAGGGTACCCTGGAGATGTGCAGAGCAGCAGAGCCACAGATCAAATAGGATCTAGGGCTACAGCAGTGGGTAGGGAAAAGGGCAGACTAGGTGGGCCATATGGTCCTTAATTGCTGACAGGTTCTATGCTTCTATGTAAAATAAAAAATTCCACTCAATTGAATCGAATGCCTTCTTGACATCTATAGCAACCAAGGCTGCATTGTCCGGACACCTGGTGGCAAGCTGAATTAAATTTATCACTGCCCTGAAACTGTCTTTGCCTTACCTGCCCTGCATAAAACCTGCCTGTGACTTTTGGATCAGGATAGGGAGTGCCATCTCTAACCAAGTTACCAATATTTTTGCCAAAATTTTGTAATCCACATAAAATAAGGAAATATGCCTATAATTTGCACACTTGGTAAGGTCTTTATTAGGCTTTGGCAGGATGGTAATAGTGCCCTCCTGCATGATGAGTTGGAGACAACCTACTTCTGGGATGGACAGATATAAATCTAGAAGCCTGGGAGATAAAACTCATTCAAAGGCCTGATAAAAAGTAATGCTAAGACCATCTGGACTGAGAGCTTTGCCAGGGGCCAAACTCTGGATGGCTGCCTTTACCTTTGACAATGTAATATCCGCATTCAGTGCCTGACCTATATCAGGAAAAAAGTCTGAGAAGAGACAACTGTGCAAAACAGGAGGCATAGTCAATCTGTGATTGAGATAGGGAGGGTTCATACAGGTGGGAGTAATACTTCAGGAACATGGCACTTATTCAAACAGGGTCTATAATGATCTTGCCATCTTCGGTTTGGAGGTATGGGATTTGAGCCTCTACAGCCTTACATTTCAGCCTATAGGTCAGAAGCTTCCCGACTTTGTCCCCAGATTCCCAATAACTCTGTTTTAAATGGAATAAGGCCCTGATTGCCAGCTGGTGATAGATGGTATTTTAACAATAATTAAAGGTGATAACCTGTCGGATCTGGGGGTCCTGGTCCAAAGGTTTTTGATATATGGCCTCTTCTAATTGCTTGATCTTAGTAGTACAATCTGCAATTTCTTGTTTTCTTTATTTATTCAACCAGAAGGTATAAGAGATAATGTGACCTCGGATAACAGCCTTAATGGCCTCCCAGAGTGAGAGTGGAAATTTCTGAGGTAGAATTAGTCTCAAAATAAAATGAAATTGCTGATAAAAGCTATTCCTTGAAATCCTCAGAGTGGAGTAAGCTGGATTAAACCACCATCGAGGGGATTTAGATATGCTTCCCCGAGGTACCCAGATCATACTGATGGGGCATGGTCAGATACAGTGATGGGAAGTATAGCTATATCAACTATATCAGAGAGAGAAATGTAAAACTACATAAAAAAGTCAAGCCTGCTGTAAGTCTGGAACATACAGTAGGTGACCTACTGTATAAGTACAGTCTCAGGATTCAGGATGATGGATTCTCTAGCAATTGACCAAACAAAATTCAAATCAGTGAAGCTTAACCACATTTCTAGCATGTAAGTGTGAGGGAATCTTTCATTCTTGGGGGCGTCCTGTCTAGAAGAGGATCCAAAACCAAATGAAAATCTTCACCTATGGTAATAGTCATAGGGGAGAGTTACCATTCTGAAATAGCTTGAGCCAACTGTGAAAAGAAGCCTGGTGTATCCACATTGGGGGCATATAGATTAACTAAGAGAACCTGAGTGTCATACAATTTACCCACTAGAAGAGTCCATTGTCCCTCAATATCCCAGGAAACTCTCTCCACTAGCAGGGAGCAGCCCTTTTTAGCAATACTGATACTCCATGTTTCTTTGAGAAGTAAGTATTGAAGAAGGACTGACCTACCCACACTCTCAGCAATTTGTCACCTTCCATTTTAAGAATGTTGGTTTCTTATAAAAGAACAATATCACATTTACAGGATCCCAAATAGGAATTTGTTTTTCCTTTTAATGGAGTGATTCATACCTTGCATGTTCCAAGTCACTACCTGGAAATTAGCCATTTACTATGCTTTTACATATCTGCCCAGAGAAAAAAGAAAACCTTAAGCAAGAAAAAAATATTCTCAGTACAGAGCTGAAAAGGTATTGCCATGGTGCATAAAATAATGTTATAGAAAAAGGACAACAAATAGTTTGTGACACTGAATATTCAAACATAAACACCAAAAGCCTATCCCCGTAGTAATTGTCATACTTAAAGATAAATAAGTTCTCTGAAGTTCAAAAAAACCCTATGTTTTTCACCTATCAATGTATTATTAACAGGTCGGTAAACCTTACCTAGACAAATTTCCCCAAAAGAGAAAGATCAAATAACTGTGAATACAGCTATTATTAAATACTCGAAAATTACAAAATGCAATACCCGAATCACCCCAACCATAATGATACCCTGAAGGAGAACTAAAAAGTAGACAGCAGCGAAAAACGACAAAAAGCTAAGTAGCAGGAAGGGTAGGATAAAAAGGACCGGTGACAGTGAATCACCTAGGTCCACCCACTCCTCTGCAGGTGCAGAAATTGGCATCTCCACCTTAAAAACCATCAGGCATAGCACTCTGCATGAATACCTCCAGCTGCTAGAAAATGGTCATTATGCTTCTGATAGTACAAAAAGAGAAAATTCCTCACCTTGGATTCAGTGCCAAACTCCAGTAAAAGCGCAGCAGGAGAAGGAGACTGATGTAAGAGGGACCTGTAGATCCATATCACACCACGGTACCATCCTATGTTTGCTGGCTCCTGGGATGCACGGGGTGGGGGCATCATATACAAATAATAATAGGCAATCATTATATCCAGTGATATAAACCCAAATATATACATCTGCTGACTGGATGTTCGCCAACTAAAATGATCCAAAAAGAAATGAAAAGTTTCAAAGCCAGGATATAACATGCTATGTGAAAGTACAGTCTGACTAATAATAACAACTCTATGTAAATGACAGTCAGCCAAATTATAAATATACCAAACCCACATATGCCACCCCTCCCCATGAGTCTCTGAAGAAAAAAAAATGCCAGAGGTAACATCCTGTTAAGAAAAACGTCCACTATGTATTAACCCAAAAAAGGAAAGCTCTGTTATATAAATCCCCTTATACTTCTCATACTGAGGTCTTGGCTGAAGTGAAAAACACCTTTTGCAGCTCTGGCACCAGTGATCCAGGAGTAGAGGTGTCGGCGTTCATTAGATTAGGCCAAGGGGATTGAGTAATGGGAATGTCATGGTCAGGAGGTAACAATGTCACTAACTCCTCTTCCTCAAAATCCATCCAGTCCATCCCCAAAGACTGTAGAACATCCTCATTAAGAGTCATGGACATTCTTGGATGTTTCAGATCCAGATCCACTGACCTCCCAGGAGGACTGGATAGCAAGGGTAGCTGTGAGATCTGCATGTTCGAGGCCCCATGGGTGGTGGTCAGCATTTGAAGTTCCAGAGATCTGCTGGGACCTGTGCTATAGATGTTATCATTTTGTCATTTAGGCTTTTGTAAACCTTTTGTCTCTCTCATAGACTGTAGAGAGGAGAGTGCATGAGATCCTTGCTGTGAGGATTTTACAGTAGAGCCCAGTTGAAATGATTTCAGATTACACCCTCGGTCAAGTCTGCCAGTGTGATTTGGGTGAGTGATAGGGAGTGGCGACCCATAGCCCTGGGAGATAGTGCAAATGAGCCTTTCTGAATATCCTGCACAAACTGCAATGCTTCCCAAGGAGAATCATACTTCATCCAATGGCCCTTCCAAAGAACAGACATTATTGCTGGATATTAAATAACATACTGAATTCTGCTCTGTGCCAGCTTCTTCCTCACAGGTGCAAAGGCTTTCTGACAGACATTTTCTTCCTTGGAAAAATCATGAAATAAGTGGATGGTGTGTTCATTCCACTTAATAGGACCTCTTTCTCAAACTAAATAGAAGATCTGTTCCTTGATGGAGAACCAAATGAAGTATGCTAAAAGAGGTCAAGGGGGCAATCCTCTAGCCAGTCTCACACCAAGAGATCTATGGGCCAGTCTGATTTCCAATGGAGTGTCCCAATAATAATCCAGGGCTTGTGGTATCATTTGTTGGAGAAATTCACACATGTTGGACCCCTCAGGCCCCTCCAGGACCTCAATAGTGCATAAATTATTGTGTCTTCCTCAGCTCTTTAGGTCCTCCAACTTGGCCCATAGGGATTGAACTTGCTACTCTAAATGCCTAATCATGTCTCGGTGAGAGGCTGTAGCTGACTCTACTTTAAGTGTAAACAGTTCCGTATCTGCTATATGAAGTTCAACAGCTTCTATGCATTCTCCCAGTTGTTAAACCATTGCTTTAATGCTGGAGATGGCCTGTGCCAAAGCCTGCAGCATATTTCTAATGTCAATAAGGTCCACCAGGCCCACTGCCACATGTGTCTCTGAGGTAGCCATCCCAGCCATGCGAGCAACATAAAAGGAAGGTGACACAGCTGAATCAAAGGAAAGGAAAACTTGCTCCCCGACACTCACAGTACATATTCAGATGGAGCTCAGGTGGGTATAAATATAACTTTACTTGTAAAATCTGAAAAGAAGCAAGATATGCAGCTGAAAATCGTAGATTTTAAAGCAGCTTAGTGGAACTTCTATAATAGGCAGACATTAGGGAGCTCAGCCATGCATGCACCCTCACCTGTTACAATTGTAAAGACAAGTTAAGTTCCCCAGACATTGCCTATAAATCTTTTTTTTTCTCCACACTTACCCTGCTACTTTCAGTATGAAGTGAATATAAATAAAAATAAATATACCTTTAAGATAAAGCTAGTTGCCTTCCTTGCTGTCTGTCAGCAAAATCTGTTCTTCCAGCTCAGAACCATCAGGGTATTGCATGCTTGAGGAATAAAGAAAAATGTCTGGGAGCTGGTAAGGTGGTGTACAATTTTAAAGGTAAATTAAGTTCTCCAAACACTGCCTTCAGATCTATTTTTGTTCTCCCCACTTACCATCCTAGTTTCAGTATGAATGGAATATAAATAAATATAAATATTCCTTTAAGGTAAAGCTAGGTGCCTTCATTGCTCTCTGTCAGCCAAGTCTCTTCTTCGATTTTTAATTTACATTTGGGATAAGATTAAATCTGTCACAGTTAATTGCTTCTGTGTTCTGCATAAAGGAGATATAGTCAAAAATTGTGAACCCCCACCTTACCAGCTCCCAGACATTTTTCTTTATTCCTCAAGCATGCAATACCCTGTTGGTCACTAAAACAGTTAGCTAAAACACCACTAATTGTATAATTTTCACTCTTTGAAGTAAAGTTTAGATCCAGGATTGTAGATGCTGAATAATCCTTTGGGTTTACCTAGTGCAATCTTCAATTAGTTGGGTTAATCCCAAATTGACACCTGAATCACATAACTTGTGTGTGATGCCAGCCTGTTTCTAATTAACATTAAAATCACCCAGAAGCATCATTTCTTGGGTTACTTTGTACTTCTTTAACAAATCCTCTTTTAGTAAAGCAGTCAGTTCTATTTTTGTGGTCGATATATCCGTAACAATAAAAGTGGCTGGGTATAAGGGAGTTTAAGTTCAAGTGCCAGAAGTTCCATGCTTCAGTTCCAAAATCAGGTCATTCTCATTGGCCTCAAGCTGCTGTTTCCCATAAATAAGCAACCCCCCTCCCATGTTTTCTGTCCTTCTTCCTGGACTTCTGTAATCTTGGAACTCAGCTACAGTAAGTTTCTAAGGGTATTAAAATCTCAGGCTTATAATCAATCACCCATTCCATTAAAGTACAGTATCCATTCTAGTTATTAAACTTCTCACGTCGAAGAACACTGCTGTACATTCCTTTTCCTTTAACATTTCAGTATTTAAAGGCTCCAGCTTCCATTGGCACAGGGGTTGGGTCTACATCAGCACAAAGCTGCAGAAATAAGACAAAAATAAATTTTACACTACCATTCTTACCCAGTGCCAGCTTTCTAAATAAGTGTGTGTGTGTATATATATATATATATATATGTATACTGTATAATTTTTTTTCTAATGAACTTTATAAAATAGGAAACATGCTGTCTTTTTTGATATGCTGCAAAATTGCACAAATTCCTGCTCATGGAAGGTGGCAAAACCTGAGCTGTAATAAAAGTATGCTTAGCCCTTAGTAGTCCATATCTATTGTTATCCCATCCACAGGACATTTTGCTTTGTGAGTTTGTATTCTTAAGAAAAAATGTGGAACTTAGTCCAACAAAAAGACAAAATGCATATGAGCTCACACCCTCGCCTCTCCATTTTGCCTTCTACTTAATTACAATTATAAAAAGGGTCTCAGAAATCCTGCAATCTGATTGGCTGTTAGGATTCCAACATCCATGTTATACTGTCATGTACAGCCTGATCACCGTGGCACATGGATTCTTCTTGTCAGCATTCCATCCTTCAGCACTGCTGAATGTGTGGAATGATGTATTCTGATTTTGAACCAGCATTCTTAAACCGCTGGTAGAAAAACTATTGTAGTAAAAATCTCCCTCTAAATGAGGAAAACATTCAAAAAGTATACTTTTAACATTTTTCTTTTGGAATCATTTTTTATAATAGCAATAAGGCACTCCCAGGAGTTAGATTAACAGCCAGTTAATCACCCACTAGGGGCAATATGGCACTTGGCTGAGCCTCATACCACATTACACCTCTAGGGGGTGATTAACAGACTGTTAATCTAGCCCCTGGTCTTGCCTTATTGCTTAAGTAAAAGGATTACTGCTCTCTAAACATTCACTTTAGCAAAAGTGTTTCCTATGGTCAAAAACATCAAGTTTCGTAAGATTAAAAATAACGCTTAAATATTTCTCTAAATTCTTAATTTATATTCTGTCAGTAACAAAATGAGCTATAAATTTCACTCTTAATAGTTACTGGCAGAAACAAACACTACATCCGTTACAGCACTACACAGTAGTCAACATATTACTACTCATGAAAAAGTAGGAATCTCTAACCTTGCATCAGGGAAGTAAGAGATGTAAACAGCTTCAGACCCAAGTAACAGCTTTAGCAGCTGTTTTTATCAAAATTTTCTCCAAGTTGCACTTGTGCCACTCACATGGGTGCCATGCAGGTGGCACAGGCTTTTAACAGATATAACTCCACTCCTCCAGACACTCTCACTAGTGTCAGCTTGACACTGAGCCCTCCTGCCAGCATGAGGAAGTTAGCAATATCCCTGGTGGGCAGGTATTACTTACAGCAGTTCAATCTGTAGCTGGAAAGTTGTGTTAGACAGATAGATACAGTAGATAGATAGATAGATAGATAGATAGATAGATAGATAGATAGATAGATAGATAGACAGACAGAACAGACAGATAGCCAGACAGACAGACAGACAGACAGATAGATAGATACTTTAGATATATAGCACACCTTCTCAGGGGTTCCGAGCACTTCAAAAAACATTTTAGCAAACCAACATCACATCATATACACTATATACAGTACATAGCAACAAAAACAGTTCTATCATTCCTTAAAATAATACAATAAAATAATAAAGACAAAAAACCTCTGTGCTCAAACACTGAGGCAAGGGTTACCCCAAAGGGCATTTGGCTGGGAAGTCAAGTTTCAAGAAAATGCAAAATCACACATGCCCACACAATGCAAAGCATCATGGGCTGCATATGCAAATCACCACAGAATGTTATGCTGGTTCAACTTTAAGCAGAATTGCATGGTGCCGAAAGGCCTCTTACACAGTTTGCAAAGAGTGCTAACAGATGACATAGACACATGTTTCGTCCTACCAGGACTCATCAGTATGCCTCGTCCATTTGACACCCCAGTGGAATGAACCAGCTACCCTAAGACAGTGTGTCTTGGTTATGTTGTGGTGAACCCATTAAAATAAAAAAACTATTTAAAAGACTAAGAACCTCTGTGCGCAAACACTGAGGCAAGGGTTACCCCAAAGGGCATTTGGCTGGGAAGCCCAGTTTCAAGAAAATACAAAATCACACATGCCCACACAATGCAAAGCATCATGGGCTGCATATGCAAATCACCACAGAATGTTATGCTGGTTCAACTTTAAGCAGAATTGCATGGTGCCGAAAGGCCTCTCACACAGTTTGCAAAGAGTGCTAATAGATGACATAGACACATGTTTCGTCCTACCAGGACTCAGTTCATTTACTTCTTAAATATTAAAATCCTAGTTAAGTGGGGATGTTAAGGAGCTACTGTAGCTAGAAAATCAACTGTGGAGCTGTTCTCTGGCTGTCATTGCATTGATCTTTCTGGCTGTTGGCTGCTATTCCATAATGGAGGTGGCACAGGATTTTTACAGATGTAGCCCTGCCCTCCAGATACTTTCCCTGCTGCTGGCTCATAGCCAAGCCCCCTGCCAACACAAGGAAGTTAGCAATATTTGTCATGTGCAAGTATTACCTGCATCAGTTCAATCAGTAGCTGGAAAAGTGGCTGTGGAGCTGCTCTCTGGATGTCACTGCAGTGCTGATCTTTCTGGCTGCTGGCTGCTGTTCCATAATGGATCTGGCATGGACTTTTAAAAAATGTACCCCTACTCCCCCAGACACTTCCCCTGCAGCCAGATTGCCGCTGAGCCCCCTGCCAGCATGAGGACATTAGCAATGTTTGTGATGTGCAGGTATTATCTGCAGCAGTTCAGTTTGTAATTTGAAAGTGGCTGTAGAACTGTGGTAGCTGGAAAACAGGCTATGGATCTGCTCTCTGTCCAAAACCGCCAGGAAAGTTTCCCAAGTCACAGCATGTCTGGGACAGTATTGGATCATCTTCATGGAGGTGAATAGTTTTTGGGTGAATCCTGTATGAAAGCTAACATCATTGTTATCCAGCCACCCTACTGGAACCACCCTGATATCAGAGATGTGCAGCACCAATGAGAAGATGAGGTCCAAGGTGTGGCTGTGTTCATAGATGATGGTGAAAACAGCTTGTGTGAGCACCAGTGATTGCATCAACTGGAGGAATTGCTAAGCAAATTATGTGGTTTCATTGTTGACCCTTACATTGATATCCCTAACACAATAAGGTTGGGGGCATTAAATGATAGATCAGCTATGAAGTCTGCAAATCCCCTTAGGAACTGTCGCACACAAGGAGAATTCTACACTTCACACCCACATCACTGTCGCACATTCAAACAACTCATCTCATTCTGTGGATACATTGATAGCCTCAAGCAGGATCTAAAACAGATGGTTATCACTACACCCCCTCCCCAGGCAATTTACCACCAAGAACCCAGTTGGGACATCAACCTCTATGACTGACCCAGAGTCATCACCAAGCCAGGTCTTGGTGAAACACACCAGGTCCCAGAGGAATCCATGAAGACATCCGACACAATGGCTGTTTTATTCCTTAGGGAGGTGGTGTTACACAGCATGCCATGAATGGAGGCAGGTGGAACAGTCAGCCCTTCTACTTCCTGCACTCCACTTATAGGGGGTTCCCTTGGGGTCAGGATACGGCAGGTAGGACCCTGCTCCATTACCTTTCTAAACCCAGGGTACCTGCTCTGTCTGACACTCCCAGTCCTACTCTCCTTGGCTTCCACTCCCGGATACCATATCCAGCCCTGCCCAACCTTCTCAGTATCCTCAGTCTGTGATAAGCATATAAAATCACACCGAACCCTACTCATGCCACATTCATATAATAAATACACAGCTCCATAATCACTCTGTCACCCCCAAACACACACAACCAACTTCCAAATATAAAATAAGGAAAATAAAACTGAACATTAATAAAATATCAGCAGTTAGTTCTCCTTAGATTACTAAACAGTATTATGTGCACATGTTAAACCAAGTCCATGAAGTCAATAACATCCTTGTGGTCTATGTGATTGGGTTACTAGGTTACTTTTATATTACTTAAAAGGGCTATTTCAGTGTTGCCCTAACTAGTGTGTAGTACTATGTAGGTACTGTACTCTCATGCTTTCAAAAATCTTTCAAGAAGATGCACTCCTGGACCCAGCTCTGTGTGGAATCTCAATAGGGGCTCAGTGTCATAAACCCTTGCTAGGTTCTGTGTAACATGTCCCCTACTCTTGTCATGATACTATATGTACATACTTTACACTAATCTAAAAGTGTTGTGAATGCAAACCTAAAAATGGTTACAAGGGTAATGGTGTGGTTCAGGGTAGGGTTTTCTGTGATATGATGTCTGAATTTTTTAGGTAGTTACTTATTTAGAAATTGGTGATGCTTTAAAAAAAACTAAGAGAAAAACAGACCTAATGAAAGCACTTTCATAAGATAAATACATTACTTTATTCTTTTTTTCTATAAATCTGTTTACTTCTCTGCACCTCCTACATCTGCCATTTGGTACCCTCAGCCCCCATCCCTGTCAGCCTCTCCCTCATCGTCTTACTGGTGGGAATCTGCAAGGAGCAGGGTCTGAGGGCATCAGGAGAACACAAGGCAATGGAGAGACACAGGCTTTTTTCTGTGTTTTCTCCCATTCCAACCTGGAGCTGTGGCATACATGGTGGGCACATTGAGGCATACACATGCCCTTGGAACCACAATTCCCTCCACCCTCCTGATGTAACATCATCCCCCAGACCTCTGCTCTGATACCCGGCCTCCACTGGGTGTCAGCCAAAAATTAGGAAACTTACCTCCCCAATCCAGAAGATGAGAGCAGCTCAGCGGCCACAACTATCAACTCCCAGCCAACCCCTTCTGGCCCAAGCTCACTCCTGAAATTTGGTTGCAGCATCACATGAGGTATGGTGTCCAGCCCTTCAAAGCTCAGCATCACTAGGCTAGCTTACATTTTTCTCTCTGGTTTTTCTTTATTTAACTTGTTATCCTCCTCAGTGCGCCAAGGGCAGGAACTCCATCCCACACCACCTGTCCACCAGCCTGATCACTCTGACCATCCCCAAAACCCTCCATGGATTACCAACCCCTGGCAGGGCAAGGAAGGGAGATACCTCCCTCCCCAGAGTACAGTCCAAATCTGGGGAGGCCACAACGGTGGACCAGCAGAAAGGGGTCGGGATTTCATGGAGTCCCAGGCCACAATTTTCCCATTTTTCTTGCATCCCTCCCTCCTGGCATAAGGCGTCGGCACGTGCATGTGGGGGCAGACAAATGCCTCACCTGCTGACTGCCTGCCTCCCTGCCTGCATCACCCTCCAGCCTCCACCAGAGGGAAACTGACAGGTGGAACAATGATCCCTCCCTCCCTGAGAAAGAAGAGCAATCCTCTGGATGCTTGACCCTCTTTCACCCCTTGCCTACCCCTAGTGGCACAGGCTCATTCTTGAACCTGGGTCACCTGTATTGCTCAAGATAAGGTGTCAGGCACCTCAGCACCACTGGGACAGCTCTATATTTTTTTTCTTAAGAATGCTGTGTACATATATATAGGGAGCCCAAACAAACAGTGGGCAGAAAAATAAATGAATTCTTTAGTCAAGATCTGAACCCAGGCCACCAAGAATATCATTCTGTTGTGCTACCATCTGCACTGCCAAGGCAATTGTAAACTTGGGATTCTGAGATGCACCTTATTCTTCCTCTAATGCACAACTTGGTGCTGCAGACATAATTATATTTTTATTCACAAGGGTGCTGTATGTGTAGATATGAAATCCAAACAAAGATTTTTTGGGGGCACCAGAATCCTGCAATTGGTTGTCCACATCATTGCCATCCAGGGGATCTCCCCCTCCATAGCTCCATGCGCTTCTCTTACAATGGTCAGTGGTGCTGTGCACCAACTTACCCTTCCCCCTGATGGAATGAGCATTCTGAGTTACAGGCAGCAACTCCTGCAAGAACTACTTTTAACAGTTCTACAGTGGCAGAGGTCACCATGCCTTGCTACGGGGGATGGAAGCTGAGGACACTAGGGAGCTGTTGTGCACAGCAGAGCACCTCCATGCATATAAGCCCCCTTATTAAGTCATACTCCTCTATACCTTTCCCTGAGTTGGAACCCCGCCCTCTGTGCTGTAGCAATACAAAAACAATAATCCTTTTGGTATGGGAGAAAGGGGTGCAAAGCAGGAATGTACCACAGTGTGGTCGCAAATGTATCCTTCTGTCATAGCTAATACTTGTGTGCCTCTTGCTAACCCTGCTTGCCAAGGATATCCTTCTAGAGACTGCATATCAGGACTTACATAGCATATCAAATTACACAAGTCTCACTAATGTGAAGCCTTTTTGAAAGTATATGTAAATCACCATACACTTCCCATTTAATTACATTAATGAGGTATATGTAGTTTGGTATTTCTTAAGAATTTGGCTAAATCTTATGATATTAGTGTAAATGCACTAGGGTAAGTTTTGCATTACTCTTTCACACTAAAGCTCTTTACTTTAAAATTGTGTTTCTATTTTGGGCAAACTGTGCCCCAAATTGAATGAGATCATATGGTAGATTCCTTCCTGTCCCTTTCCTGAAACAACAGCAAACCTATACACAGTTGCAGTGGTGGGTAGTTCTAATTTGGGGAGTGCAGAGCTACTTTTGTAAAACTGCTAGAACAACATTTTGCAAATAAATGCATTTATCTTCATGTGTGACAGGCCTAAAGTGGGAGCAAATCATTTATTTCAATCTTAGGTTGGTCATCAGATTTTATTTCCACTTTTGGTTGGTCACAATGGAGCGCCTAACCAATGGGAGAACAGCTTGCACAATGCCTGAAGACTTCTCAGTGGCATCTACCACAGTTAAAAACTGAGCAGTGAAATAAAACAGAAAGAGTAAAAGCTTCATTAAAACAAATAATCTTGTCAGAGAGACACTGTCATTGTACAAATGACATATACCATGGGCTAACTTAAACTATCATATTTATTTTTATCTGTATGATTTAACCTCTACAGACCTCACTTATGGCTCTGCCACACTTGAGTAGAGATGTTGTGAAGTTTAAATTCACTGTTGAAGTTCTGGTGAAGGTGACAAATTCACCTCCATGGAGCAATCTGAAAATTTTTGCTATTAGGCTCAAACATTGCCTATGTGACTTCCCTGTTTTTTTTGCTGAATTTCACCACAAAGTGTGGAGTTTTGCCCCTGAATGGTGGAATTTCACCCCCGAATGGTGAAATTCCAACATTTGTGGAAGAATTCTACCATTTGCAGGTGAAATTCTGCACTTCACAGATGGAGCTTCTCACTTCACGTCCCTGAATTAATCTGCAAAGTGTGCTAAATTCAAGGATTAATTCACAGTGCAAACTTTCCCAACCTCACCAGTCTCTACTCATGAGGTCATAGAGGTCAAAATCTGCAGATAAATAAATGTGATATTTTTAGTCAGCCCATCGCATATCCCATATTTATTGTCATGCACACATGGAAGTTACTGTTTGCAGGAGATGTTTGTCTTGTTCTTCTATACTACAGTTATACTTATGCAGATTGTCAGAATATTAATAGTAGGATATAAGCTGTTTGAACATTAGCATGCTGGATGTGACACTGTACATGACATAGCATTATGTGTACAGTACTACTAACAAAATTGTGTTCCTCAACTCTTACACTATCCTTTGATGACTGCATGTTTGCCCTTAAGATATGCATATATAGTGGTGCCTGCCAAGATGCAACACAGAACCCTGCAGCATTATTGTGAAATGCAGCAGTATACTGCCTGAAATAGTATAATTCAATGGTAATTAAGCCCTTTTGTCATGCAGTATGTTGTGACATGTCAGTTACTGAAAGGTATTGCATTGAATCCTGGCAGGCTCCACTGTATACTGTTTTTTTCCAGTCTGGGGAGTCGTAGGAAGTGCTACAGTGTATAGGTACTGTTTTTTTACAGTCTGGGGAGTAGCAGGCTGTGCTATATAGGGGTGTGTTGGGTTCCCTGAACTTCCACCCACCAAGCTGCAAGACACAAATGGGTGATACTGTTTGCAGGTGATACATTTTCTCCTGTGACAGCAGTGCAGCATGCACTAATGCAAATCACGTGTTCTGATATTAGTGGCAGCATAGACTCGGAGCTATGTGAACACTACCTTGCAGGATGTGACAGCCTCAGTGGTTGGAACATGGCATACATTGCTGGCATTTGCAGTAGCACTACCAAGATGTTCTTTACTCTCCTGGCTAACTCTTACTGTATTTGTTTATGTGTGCTGCGTCACACCGATGTTGTTGTCTTGTACTTCACTTGTATCCTCCCGGGTCGTACCTGAAAATAGGCATTTCTATGTCTAGTGTACCTACCCGGTCAACAAAAGCAAATAAATAAATAAATTACCACTTTATATCTACCATATTTGCTGTTTCCAATGGTCCAATTGCCCAGAAATCCTGTGTTATTTGTTGTCCATGTTCGTGGTTTAAATCAGATCCCCTCAATAGCCCCATTCCCATTTTTTACTGATGTTGGCTGTGTCTAACCTTTCCTTAGAGTCTGGCACAGTTCAAAGTGTACACCAGGAGGGATATAGTTAGAATGATTAGCAATTGCAGTTGCATTTGAACTGTTAGGGTCACCTGTAGTGCTCTCTTAAATTGGTCAAACGTAGGTAGATTTAGCAGTGTTTTAGGCAGTTCTTGTAATCAGCTAGTGGCCCTAACAGCAAATGAACACATTTCCAGCTCATTCCCCTCACCAGTACCTTGATGACTATGATAATAGGTGCTTTTTATCTACCATTCTTTGCTGTTTCCAATGGTCCAATTGCCCAGAAATCCTGTGTTATTTGTTGTCCATGTTCGTGGTTTAAACCAGATCCCCTCAATAGCCCCATTCCCATTTTTTTACTGATCTTGGCTGTGTCTAACCTTTCCTTCTTTCAGAATTAACATTATTGCTTTTTTATATACTTTAAATGAATAATATAAAAAGCAGCAGATATTGACTGCTGCCAACTTTTCTTTCATGCTTTTTGCAGATTGTTTTACTTTCAGCTTTCATCTGCAAAAATGGTCTTCTCCTGAACCAGAACGAAACACCTGAATCCAACCTTAATGCAAGGCATATAGTAGATAAAATATTCTGCTACAGGAAGAACACTTCAGTAGAATGCTGGTGCTTCTTTATCACTGTTACTAAAACCAGGAGCATAAATGCAGTATCAGACACAGTTTTAAATGTAAACAAATGCAGCAACAGGGCACACTCACTGGTGGAATGCATTTTCTCCCCACTTGATTGGGACACTGGGTTCCCAGCACTGGAGTTGCACATGACTAAAGCACAAGGCCACTGAAAGTCCACTGGGATCCCATCTTTGGTAGCTCACTTGTCTCCTCTAAATTGATTCTGATACCAAGAATTTAGCCTCATTCTCAGACATAGTTTAACATGACAGAAAATTGCAGTCACTGGGAGGCCACCCAAGTGGCAAACTGGTGCTCCCTTTCCAACTACAACACCAGAAGCCCAACCCCTATGTCAGACTTGTAAAGGATGCAGCCACTGTGAAACCATCCCAGTGGCCATGATTGTCTCCTCCCCAACATAGCTCCCACACTGGAAGCCCAACCCTGGTGTTGGACATGTGTAAAAAATTAGAGGTAACACTCACTAAGATTTTTTGCCAGTGGCATGTTTGTACCATGTACCCTTGTGAATTGGGTTGCTCCTGTAGCTCAACCCTAAAGCTGCTGAAGACCCCCTTAGAGATGCAGTGAAAATTAATTTCACTGGTGAAATTCTTGTGAAATTGTGAATTTCGCTATGTGAAATATTTTGTGAAATTTGCACAATCCGCAAAATAGTTCACTAGTGTAAAATGTGGAATTTCACCCACGAATGGCAGAATTTTGCCGTGAGTGATGAAATTCTGCCTTTTGCAGGCAAAATTCTGCATTTTGCCAATGGAATTTCCTATTTTGCTGTCATGCAATATGTCGCGAAATGCGCATACTTTGCAAAATATGTCACATAACAAAATTTGTGGATTTTGCTCATATCTAACCCTCTTACCCCAGATGGCTGCTGGCACAAAAGAAAAACAAACATTTTATGTTCCTCAGCCATCTTCCATCTGAATAAATCACAAGTACAATTTATGATTTATGAGAATGTAGTATGTAATTCTTATTTTTCAGTTTGCAATATTGGAAACAGATTCTGTGTGCATGTGTTTCATAAATCCTAATGTCAAATATTTATAAGATTGACAGTCAAGCAGGTAAGTGGAGAAAAGGTCTAACCAAGGTCTCAGGAAGGGGTATTTGTCATGGGATGGCTTAGGGTGGTGGGTACCACTGGATATTATGCACTACATGTCTATAATATGGGTGAGAGAGAAGGTGCCAGTAGACATGAGGATATAACAGCCTGGGACACGGAGAGGGTGGGGGTACCTCTAGAAACTACAGACTGATTTGTTTGGACTGAGTGTGGGAGAGGCTACCACTGCATGCCAGTGATGGTCATAATGGGGCATGGTTTGAGAGGGGTATACCACTAGTTGCCAGAAATGCTTGGATTGGGGCAGGGGATGCAGTTGGATTGCAGGGATTCTTGAGATGGAGAAATTTGTAGGAGCGCATTTCCCTAGATGGTAGGGATGGCTGGAATTTCACAGGGTGTGGGTGATGCAATATGTCAGGATATGATTGGATTGGATGGAGGGTTCTGTAAGGGGTATGCCACTGGATGCCAGGGACTGCTTGTGTGGGCTGGGTAGAAGGAGCATTGCCACTGGATACCTAAGACTGTTTTGAACAAGGCTGGGTGAGACAGGGGGTGCCACTGAACTCCTGGTACTACTTGCCATTGAAAGTATGTTGTGTGAACATGTTTTTAAAGCAGCAGTGCAATGAAAATAGGTTACAATTTTACCCCACCTTTATTTCTCTCTAATTGATGCCAGATGTCTTCCAGTTTATTTTGGTGATACATTTTTCAGTTTTCATTATTATTTAAGACTTTTCTGAAAGTTTTAAAGTAATTAATTCTCAAGAAAAAAGATGGCATCCTCATTTTTGCACAGAAATAATACCAATGACCTGAGGAGGTAAGAGTCCAGACAAAAATGTAAATGTACAGTACACATGATAGGAAGCACCCAGAAAACCCAAATCAACAGTTTTGCCAATATTTTTATAACAATAGCATTAAATTATTTTTTTGGAATAACTTTTTCCATTGCACTGCTGGTTTAAATATCCTTTTATAAAATAAAGGCTATAGCCATAATTATCAAATGTTGTTCAATTGTTGCACAAGGAGCCATTTCTGTTCCTTTGAATGTTAAGGGAGTCCATTTTTATAATATTTTTGAATTGCTTATTTTCTTGGATATATTGTTTGGATTTAGAGAACTTTCATTGTGCAGATGGTGGGACACATCTTAGTGGATCGTAATGCAGAGGTTTTGTTAAACATTTGAAACTGAAAACGTATTTGTTCACTATTTCTTCTATAACGTTAAATAAAGTACTGTACATTCTTTGTGGTTTCAGGTTGTTGTTGCTGACAGAGAAGTTGACATTCATATCATAGTAGAGAAAAGCGACACTTCCCTAGAAGCCAAGAAAGTATAGAAAAAACAGCATTCTTGAGGTTAAGCAGAAGTGTGACACAATGTCTTTTTACAGAAGCAGTATTTGTTAGTAACCATACAGCTTTTTTGAGCAATAGCATCTGTCTGGCAAACATATCAAGATCCATGTCTTTCTTTTTTGTTTCCTTTAATTCCTGAACCAAGATACAGGATTTTGAAGTTTCTAAAAGTTCCCATTCCATGCTATGCCACCATCAAAATATATATATATATATGTTTTATTTATTTATTGACATATTAGAGAATACCTTTGAGCAAAAGGTCTGTTTTACAAAGACTTCAGATCAACAACAAGGAATACAGGGTAACATTACAAATACAGAAACCAAAAGCCCAGTGGAATGTAATCAAATATATATGAAATGATCAAACAAGGACATAATAAACTAGATAGACCAGTGGTGTACAATTTGACAATAAGGCAGGAAAACAAAAACAATGTAAAACAAGCATATTAATGGTACATGGCCTTAGAATTAGAGTCTGACACAGTTCAAAGTGTACACCAGGAGGGATATAATTAGGATGATTTGCAATTACAGTTGCATTTGAACTGTTAGTGTCAGCTGTAGTGCTGTCTTAAATTGGTCAAACGTAGGTAGATTTAGCAGCATTTTAGGCAGTTCTTGTAATCAGCTAGTGGGCCTAACAGCAAATAAAAACACATTTCCAGCTGAGTACAATGAAAACTCAGATCAAGTGCTTTACAAGCCATGCTTCTGGTGTTGTAAAGATTGGTGACGGGATGGAAGCAGTGAGTGAGGGCCAGGAGAATTACATGTTTGGAACCTAATTCTGCTAGGTAGTGGTAGACAGTTAGTTTGGGTACAGAGGGTGCTGCAATGGGTGCACTTGGCTACCCCAAGCACAAAGCAACAGGCCTTATTACAGATCAAATTTATTCTGCCGAGCTTGGAGTCACAGGTAGTTGCATTGACGGGGAGGCCATAATTAAGTACCAATAGTACTGAGCTTGCCACTATGAGGTGTCTAGCATCTGCAGTTTAATTGGTCTCATTATGATACAAGGAGCCTAGTCTTTTGTTTACTGTGGACATAAGGTGCTCAATTTGGGGAGCAAAAAACAAGGTATTTGAAGGTTTCTGCCTGTTTATGTCACATGTCATTGCATATAACAAGGGTGGGGGTACTCTCTTCTTCATTTGAAGGCTTTTGAAGAGCATGGTTGGTTTGTTATGGGAGAACCATCATTCAAGGATCTCAAAATTACCGTGGAGGAAATATGTGAGGCTGTCAGAGTCTAGTTTCCTGGAATAGAAGACAGCATTGTCTGAATGGAGAAGTGCATTTGCAAACTACAGGCACCAGGCAGGTGGTTTATGAATAAGACAAATAATAGGGGCCAAGAATGGAGCCCTGGGAATGCCTGTGGATACATTCCTAACATTGACAAGAAGCCATCTATCTTCATGCACTGAGTATGACTGATGAGCAAGGCCACTGATTTATGGTGATTAAAACAATTAAATTCCATTTTCAAGACTTAAGATTCCGGAATTTCACAGGTGATTGTTACTCTAATTTCCAGATTTTACCCGGATTCTGTTATCATTCTTTTAGTATGTGCATAAATAATCAGAATTAAAGAAGGCTTAATATACAGAGCATTAAATAAAGCAAACTGAAAATAGTACAGTAAGGAATTAAAAGAAAAACAGACTTTTTTTATAGATTTACTGATCTGACAGAAAATGCCATATTCCATAAAATCTTTGTTTTTACCAGTTTTCAGGCAGCCCTAATTCCGGAATTTTACCGGATTTTCCAGTAAAAACCGAAAAACAGTGGCCTTGCTGATGAGACAACTCTGGGAATAGGTGACTGCTCCTAGTGACAGGCCTAGGCCATGGAGTTTGCTGAGAAGGAGTTTATGAATGACCAAGTCAAAGACTTTTGTCTATTTAATATAGATGGTGCCAGCCTTGTCTCCATTGTCAAGGGCAACAAGGATGATGTTGTAATACTCAGTTAGTGCTGTACTGGTGCTATGTTTTGTCCAAAATCCATGCTGCTGGGGACAAGTGTGGTATTGGTGCTAGGTTTTGACCAAAGTCCATGTTGTTGGGGACACTGTATTTTGTATATTTTAAGGTAAGAGACAAGTTGATTGTATACCATTCTCTCAAGGACTTTGGACTGGGGGAGAGTATGGAATTTGACCTGTAACTGGCAAGGTTAGAAATGTCTCTGCTTTTAAAGACTGGTTTAACCAGGGGGGATTTCCTCTTTATGGGAAACTGTTAGCAGAAGAGAGAGAAGTTAAACATTTTGGAAATAGGGTTTGTGAGCTCCTCAACAACCAGTGCAAATAACCTCATATCACTTGAATCACCCCAGTTCTTAGTTTACCTAGCACCTTTCTTATACAAATGGAGGTTTCTTTTAACTGAGACAGGTTTTAAACATAATTTAGGCCATCCTGCTTCAGGGTTCAGTTACTGGGTATTAATAGGACCAGGATCTCCATTGAAGGGCAAGGGTTGGCTCTCTGGGGATAATGGAGCTAAGGTCAATGAAGGCAACATTGAATTTGTTGGCAGTTTCAGTAGGATCAAGTACTTCACGCCCATCAACCATGAGCATTTTTAATCGGGTTTTGTCACCCTTACCAAGGAGGTCCAGTACATTCTCCTAGAATCTTTTAACATTACTCCAGTTCTGGGTTTGATGGGCCTTACTGTAGCTCAATTTGTCCAGTTGGATCCTACTAGTGTATTCACTCCTGGCTTCCTCGTATTTCTGCCGATGGACTGGGGTCTCAGACTCCCTGGCCAGTGTCCACAGATTATCCCTCTCTCTCTCTCATGAGTGCAAAGAATTCTGAGGTGATCCATCCAGAGGGTATACCCTAACAACACTTTTTAAAGGCTGCAAATTTATTGCAGGCAATTGTAAATTCCATGACAAAAAATTCTAGGGCCAAATCAATATCAGGGATGGCATCAAGGAAGCTCCAGTCTAGTTGGGCAACATAGAATTTGAATTCTGTTATGTTAATTTTTCTTATACAGTAGCACAGAAGTCTATGAACTGGGGGGGTTGAGGTTTGGATGTTTTACTTTCTACAAACAGTGCACCTTTAAGTTGTCACTGATGGTGTCAGGAAGAGCTTTAAAAATGTTTATCCTTTCTGGGTGAGTTACCAGTATCCAATCAAGTACTGTTGTAGAGCCTGATGTTTAATTAGTTCTGGGTGCTCAGTTACCATTTGTATAACAAATTTACTTGTGTTCTTATCTATCTTATCTCTATGACTGGTATTGCACTTTACAGTCTAGTTAATACTAAAATCACCAGTTACTATGAATTTCCAATTTTGATTAAATTGTTTAAGATAGCTAGACAGGACACCATACCCACTTGTTGTTTACCAGGTGGGATATGGACCATCATGTGGACAAGCTATTTTTATCATTCTCCTAGTAGCAGTTTAATGGCCAGGCATTCACAGTCCCTAGTCAGGTCTTTGATTTTGAATTTTGAGGTTTGAAGGTTGGATCTTAGATAGAGTAGGCAGTTCTCACCTAGCTTGCCTTGCCTGTCCTCTTTGAAGATATTAAAATCTGATAATGAGATGGCAATCATGTATTTTGGTGTTAAGCTAGGTTTCAGTAAGGGAAATAATACCGTGGTTGCACTAACAAAATACAGGCTTCAAACTGAGCAATTTTAGGTAGGAGACTACCAATGTTTAGAGAGACATGGCTCAATTTTCAAAGCCCAAGGAATAACACAAAGTGACTGGGTCAAACATAAATGACACAAGTGGCACCTTGCACTAAAAGATGCAGCATTCCCAATTGTCAAACAAAGTCTGCATTGAAAAGGGGATCCACTGCACCAAAGTGACCCTGCACTACCCTTGTGACATACAGCAGGGTGAGCCAGGTTGCAAGGGGGCTTGCAGTATGGTGGGGCTACACTATCCCCTTTTTTCTTTTTTTTAACTTTTTATTTATACGCATATAGGTGATCATGTGCAGCAAGTACAATATAATGTATAGCTAATTACAATGCATTTGTCTCATACATAAGCAGTTACTCCTCTAAAAATAATCTTCAAATTTCTACTTAAAAATGCAGTTAGTGGCATGATGTGAACCAGATATTACCCCCTCTAAATTGTTTTTGGAGCAAATGTATCATCTACCTACATCAAATAAAAAAACTAAGATCTCCAAGTCAGTTCAAAATGGGTTACCCTACCCAAGTGGTTTGCTATCATTTATTCTAAATAATGTATTTCTTTTACAATATTATGCCACTGGGCAAGTGTAGGGACGGTTGGACTATGCCATAATTTGGTGATGGCTTTCTTTGTAGCCACTGTGTACATATATACTGTAGCATGCTTCTGGAGGGGAGAGGAGGATAGTACCATCTGGATCTAAATAAAGCATAATTAACTATGGCGGTAAAACCAATTCTGGTCCCAGCAGATGCATTAAGCTCATTCCAATCTCCCACCAAAAGGGGCCAAGTACTGGACAATGCCAAAATATATGTACAGAATTGGCATGAGACTCCCCACAATGCCGACAACAGGCACCATAGGATGAAGGGAGGTATTTGATTTAATTTGGTGTATTGAAGAATTGAATATGACATTTCCAAATGAATTCCCATCAATAAGGGACCTGAGATATTTTCATTGAGAGTATGATAGTCTCTAGCCACTTCTCATATGGTATTTTTGTGGAAAGTTCAACATTCCTGGTCCTGAGAATGGACTGTATGGATTCAGTCCAGTTTTCTCTAAAGGCTTTATAAACCAAATATAGCTGACCCCTCAAGACACCAAACACTAACTTCAAAAGTGAAGATATGGTGTTAGGTAAAGTGTTCCAAGGGGGCCCATTTTGCATCAAAAATATCTGAACTTATAAATATTGAAAGTGTTTTTGGTTGAATAGTTGATATGTCACCTGTAAGTGAGCAAATGGGACTACTCCCTGGGTGTCCAGGAAATGCTATATAAAAGATAGGCCCAGCCGATGCCATCTCTGAAATGTGAGGTCAAACCAGGCCAGTAAACATTCCTTCTCAGTGGTGAACAGTCAAAGATAATAAAAAATTGGTGTGAATGTTGAAAAGGCTCTAAAATTATACCAACTACTTAAAGTGTCTTTTGTGCCAAAGGTAAAATCTTTAAAATCTGGAGGGGAAGATGAGGGTGCAAAAACTATTGTAGTTACATTAAACAGATTGTTCAGGACAAATTATGTGTACTTCCAAGTGGCCTCATATATGGGATTAAGTAATTGTAAAATAGTTTTAGATGTCATTGCTCTGTGATATTCTTGTTAACAAGGCAAGTTTAGACCCCCTTTATTCACCAGCTATTGTAACAGGGACCAGTGGACCCGAGGACGTCATCTGCCCCAAACAAATCTTGAGAGGGTCCTGTTCCAAGGGATAAAAAAGTATGGAGAGGGAGTCACAGGAAGGGTTTGAAATAGGTAAAGAAATGTGGGTAATATAGTCATGTGAATGGCCTCTATTCTGGAACAAAAGTTAAATGTAGGTGTGCCCATTTATTCACTTCTCTCTCAATTACCTGAGTCAGTGGTTCATAGTTTATCAATCCCAAATGTATCAGATTCTGTGGTAAATGTACCCCTAAGTATTTAAATTTAGTACATCTCCATCAAGGGGGAACTATTTGTTTCAAGGTTTGTGATGGAGAGAATTTGAGTGCTAACACTTCAATCTTCTGTAAGTTAGTCATGTATCCAGAGAGTGCTGCAAATGTTTGCAGTATCTCAATAATTATTGGTACTGATTTTTCAGGATCCAGTAGTGTTAATAACATATTGTCCGCATATAAAGAAATTTTAAAAATCCACCCTCCCCCCCGTGGGATCCCCTCCACCCCTTCATGTTCCCTTATGGCCGCAGCAAGAGGTTCAATATATAGTGCAAAAAGTAGGGGGGAGTGGACAACCCTGGTGAGTTCCACAGGTTAAAGGGATTGGGGTAGATATCTGACCATTGACTCAGATGAATGCCTTAGGAGCATTATAAATTTGCTGAAGCCAGGAGATAAAGCCAGTTGGAAAGCCAAATCAGGTGAGATTCTTCTATAAAAATGTCCATAAGACCCAGTCAAAAGCCTTGTCAGCATCTAAGCTGATCAAGGCTGTCAGGATAGATCTCTAGTTTATGTGGGCCATTAAATGGATTGTCCTTCAGATGTTATCAGCTGTCTGCCTGGAAGGAATAAATCTAGATTGATCAGCCTGTATTATGGACAGGAGAATTGTTTCAACCGTATGGGCCAACACCAACATAACTATTTAATAGTCCATATTTAATATGGAAATAGGTCTATATGAGGAGGATAACTCTGGGTCTCTGCCAGGCTTTAGGATAGGAAAGAGGGTAGCATAGGACAAGGAGGGAAGGGGAGACCCTCTTCCTGCAGCTCCTGAAAAGTAGGAACCAGTGAGGGTGCCAACAACTTTAAGAAGGTCTTGTATCACTCTGATGGCAAGTCATCAGGGCCAGGGCATTTCATAGTTTTACTTCCAGAGATCGCTGCCTGTGTTTTCTACATTATAATCAGGGCTAGTAATAGTTCTTATTGATGTTGGGAAATAGTTGGGAGGGTTAGGCTGGAAAAGAGCTTGTCAATTTGAGGGTCCTCTGGGGAACAGTATATCTGGAAACCTTCCAATACAGCATATCGGTTGTGGTTGAGAACACTGTATTGTTGTTTGGAGACTGAAGCTGCATAACACAAGAAGCCACCCTGTGTCCACAGAAACATCTCACCAAGTTTATTGCACCTTTTGGTCCTCCTTCATATTGATATTTTTTTTAAAAAAAAGCAATGCTTGTTGGACTTTTTTGTCCATAATCTTTTGCAGTTCTGCCTTCAAATGGCGGATACAGGTATGGGTCTCAGGTGTATAGGGGTCTGGGATTTGCTCAAGCTGCTGTAATTCTGCTTCCAGACTTTTATATTTAGCATCCCGTTGCTTCCTCTTGTGGGATGCATAGGCTATGATCTCCCCCTATATTAGCACTTTTAGGGTATCCAAAGTTATACTAGCAGAAATAACTGGAGTAGAGTTATCTCTCAGGATCTGTGGAATCTTAGAATCCATTAACTTTTTAAATTCTTCATCCCAAAGAAGTTCTAAATTCAGATGCCAATTTACAGTCTTTCGAGGCCTACACAGATACATTTTCAATAGCAAGGGGGAGTGGTCTGAAAAGAATCATGGACAAATAGTGAGATCATGTCACCAGTCCATATGTTCCCAAGAGACAAAAAAATAGTCCAGATGGGACAAAGAATGAAAGCGTACTGAATACAAAGTATGTGCCCTAGTGATAGGAAAGAAAAAACGCCACACATCTGTCAGTCCATGTGTGTCCTGCTGGGCTCGGAAACATTTCTGTGAGACCGATAACCTTTGTGGGGCAGAAGAAGAAGTATCAAGCTGTGGGGATGTTAAATTTAGGTCACCGCCCATCAGTAGGCATCCCTAAAGTAGCTCCAAGAGTTTATTAAAAAAAGTGCGAAATTTATCAAGGGGAGCCTGCGGTGGAAAATATACATTGACGAGGGTTACTGCTCTCCGCATAAATGTCCCATAAATATTACATAACATCCTGCAGGATCCACATATTCCCTTTGGAGCAGGAACAGGGTGGATGTGGGTATCAAGATAGAAGTACCCCTATGCTTACCCTTGGAAAATGATGAGGAGAAAACTTGATACCCCCCCAAGAGAGTTGTAAATGTTCTCCTACTGTCAAGTGAGTCTCTTGCAGATATATGATGTCTAGATTTTACCTTTGGAGATACTGGAACACCCTGGACATTTTTACTGGGCTATTGACAAGGTGCGTGCATCTCTTGCAGATTCTAATCTGGTTCAGCTCATTCACGACCACACGCGCATTAATACAAAGTCTGGAAAACACACTGTGCTTGACTAGGTGGACACTAACTGTCATCTTAAGGTTAAATCTGTGAGAGTTCTCTCAGATAGTATCAGTGACCAATATTCTACTCTCTGCATGTGGAGGAATAAGTACCCCAACCTCCCTCCTAAGATCACCCTGGTCAGGGATATGTCCAGATTTGACACTAGTAGCTTTCTTGCTTCTATCACTGATGCTGACTGGGGCCTAACTAACACTCTCCCTGACATCAACTCAGTCATGGTTTTCTTTATATCCACCTTCACCCAAATAGTTGATAGTCATGCTCCCCTAAAAAGGTGCAGGTCTAAGGGTATCAAGGTGCCTTGGCTCACTAAGGACCTTAGGAAGCTCATGTCCTCTTGTGGCCATGCCTGGCAGACTTATAAAGGTAGTGGGCTGCCCTCTGACTGGCAAGTGTACAGGCAACTTAGAAATAACTTTTAAAACTCCCTCCAAAAAGCCAAATGCCTACACTAGAAGACGCTCCAAACTGAGCACCTCTGTAATTCCGAGGAGTTCTCTTATCAAGGGGAAGGCTGCTGAACTAACTAGCTACCTCACTTCCCAGGCCTCTGTCCTAACAGACCCTCCATCTGTCGCTGCTCAATTCAATGAATTTTTTACTGATCTCCATAAATACACTTTGCTGTTTCCAAACTCATCTGTACCCCTTTCAGCCCCACTGTCCCCTGGTGACACTGGGGCTTGACCCACATTCCATCTGAAGTTGGCTTCCCTCAATGAGGTACATTGGCTCCTTGCTAATCTGAAACCTGGTAGCTCAGCAGGTCATGACACCCTTGAGCCTAAGTTTCTCAAGTTGGGAGCTCCTGCCCTCACCCACCCCGTTTGTGATCTGTTCAACCGGTCCTTCCTATCAAGCACTGTCCCAGACAAATGGAAGGTTGCCATGGTTGTCCCCTTTCATAAGGGTGGGCCTAACATTGTTGGAAAAAATTTTAGACCCATCTTAATCCTCTGTCCGTCGGCAAAAATCCAGGAGTGTATCGTATACGATCACCTCCAGAACTACCTGCAACACCATAACCTGCTATCCCCCTACCAGTATGGGTTCAGAAAGAACCATAATACCCTCACTGCCTTAATCAATGTCACTTCTGAACTGCTCCAGGATATGGACCAGGGCTTTGCCACTAGTGCACTCTTTGTTGACCTCACAAAGGCATTTGACCTGGTCAACCATGGTCTCCTGCTTCAGCAGCTACAAGTTATCAGCCTTGATGCCAGTGCCTTAGCATGGATCCAAAGTTATCTCACCTGCCACTCACAAAGGGTCAAGTGGGCTGGTTCTCTTTCAGGCCTTAGACTAGTAACTCAGGGTGTTCAACAGGGTTCTATACTAGGCCCACTGCTGTTCTCTCTGTTTATTAATGATCTGCCAAATAACTGTGGAGGGGCTTCTGTGCACTTCTATGAGGATGATGCAATCATCTATTGCTCCTCTTCTGATGTCGAGTGGATCAACAGTATGCTAGCATCTGACTTTGCTGTTCTCGAAGGATGGTTTATATGAAATCATCTTGTTCTTAACATCAGGAAAACAAAAGTATGCTATTCTTCCTTCCACCCTCTTCTTCCTCTAACCACCTCCCTCTCAGTATTACTTCCCTCAGTGGTGATGACCTTGAACTTGTCCATACATTTAAATACTTGGGCAACACCTTGGGTACCTAACTATCCCTTAATGCTCATGTCTCCACCCTAATCAAATCTCTGAACCAAAAGCTAAGCCTTCTCTATCGTATCTGCCCCTTCATCCCTTCAGCCTCTTGCCATAAGATTGCATCTTTCTCTCTTCTCCCACTTCTATCTTATGGTGATCCACTTCTGTTTACAACTAAGACTACTACCTTATCGCTCCTCAAACAGGCTTACCATAGGGTGGGTAGGTTTGCCCTGGGGGTCAACGCCCATCACAACCACTGCAATGTCCTCTCTTCCCTGGGTTGGTTATCATATCACTCTAAACCAATGTATGCCCCTCTGAGTTTTCTGCACAAGCTTGTCCACAAATATACCCTTCCTTGCCTCAGTGAGTCTTTAAATTTGATGGACTGCATCTGACTAAGGAGGGAGTCAGTGCATTGGGGCAGAAGTTTGACATCTTTGCAGAATATTTAAACTAACAAATGAGGAGAGGGGTGCAGCACCCCATACGTCGAATGGGAAGGACACCCCTCTCCCCTCAGCTAGTGGTCAAACAGGGATTCAGCATGTTTGCAGTTCATTTGCATCACCAGGTAAGAAAAGGTTTGTCTCTGCTACAACGACAGGGGTAATGCCAAACCTCACCCAACAACCAACACACCAAAATCTGGCCAATGGAAAATCATGTACACACAATGCTACAGCCTGGGAAATAAGATCCCAGACCTGCAGGCAATAATGTCAGAGGCTAAACTGGACATAGTAGCAATTAGTGAGACGTGGTTTACCAGTAACCACACTTGGGAGACTTCAGAACCTGGCTATGTATTGTTCAGAAGAGACTGAGGTGCAAAAGGGAGGGGTGGAGTGGCCCTGTATGTCAATGAAAATATCAAAGCTACAGAAATTCAGAATACACATAAGGAGCCAGAAGAACTGTGGGTCACCCTGGAAACAGGAAATGGGACAGCCATAAGAACTGGGGTTGTCTATAGGCCCCCAGACCAGGGGGAGGACATAGACACATTACTGTTAGAATATATACAAAACATGACAGCTAAAGGGGAGGTTCTGATAATGGGAGACTTCAACATGCCAGACACAGATTAGTCAATACCAGCAGGAACATCTGCCAGAACTAGAAACATTGTGGATTCCCTACAGGGGGAGGGCCTCAAACAACTGGTACAGCAACCCACGAGAGACAGGGCTATCCTAGATCTAGTACTGACTAACAAGGAAGGGATCACAGATCTCCAGGTAGAAGGTCACCTGTTGGCCAGTGACCATCACATGGTATGGTTCAATTTGGCTACTACATCTAAATTATCCCATTCCAAGGCAAAAATATGGGACTTCAGAGGAGCTGACTTTGATAAGATGGCCAACAGAGTTAAGCTAGCCCTGGCAAAAGAAACACAGGTGAGGGGTACAGGCAAAGTGGGCAAGCATTAAGGATGCAATACTTGAAGCAACATCCCATTGTGTTAGACAGAAAAGGAAGTGCAAAGAAGAAGGAAACCACTTTGGTTCTTAAATACAGTAGCAGAAAAGGTCAGAGCCAAGAGGCTGGCCTTCAGGAAATATAAAGGAACACAGTGGGATGAAGATAGGAGGCATACAAACTGCCCTAAGGGAAGCAGGGAAGGCAGTAAGGCGGGCAAAGTCCCAAACTGAGGAAAAACTAACATGAACAATAAAAGAAAGTGACAAGACTTTCTATAGATACATTAGTGAAAGGAGAAAGTCCAGAGGGGGTATTGCTAAGCTTAATGGAGAAAAGGGAGCATGTGAGGAAGAGGACCCTGTAAAGGCATCTATCCTAAATAGATACTTTTGCTCAGTATTTACTGAAGAGAAGGTAGGGCAGGGCCCATAGCTCAGCATCATGGACACAGGGAGGAGGTGAGCACTACTCCTTCACAAAAGAAAGGGTCCTACAAAGCTTGCTAAGCTCAGGTGGATAAGGCAATGGGACCTGATGGCATACATCCCAGGGTACTTAAGGAGCTAAAGGTGGAACTAGCAGAGCCATTAGCAGAACTGTTTAGTGAGTCTCTGAGCACAGGAGAGGTCCCAGAAGACTGGAGAAGGGCTCATGATCCCGCTCCACAAGAGTGGTAGCAGGGAGAAGGCAGGGAACTACAGACCAGTCAGTCTTACCTCAGTAGTGGGAAAGATTATGGAGGCACTCCTTAAGAAAGGATAGTGCAACACCTAGAATCCATAGGGCACAGGATCCAAGACAGCATGGGTTTACAAAGGAATGTCCTGTCAAACTAATCTCATAGATTTCTTTGACTGGGTAACCAGAGTGGTGGACCAAGGGGGAGCAGTTGATGTCGCCTACCTTGACTTCAGCAAAGCTTTTGACACTGTTCCACATAGAAGATTGATAAATAAGCTGGGTAGGCTCGGGGTGGGTCAGAAGTTGGTCAACTGGGTGGCAAACTGGTTGACGGGCAGAAAACAGAGAGTGGTGGTAAATGGTATATGGTCAGAAGAGATGCAAGTCACAAGTGGGGTACCTCAGGGATCAGTCCTGGGCCCAGTCCTCTTCAACATCTTCATTAGTGACCTTGCAGATGGGCTAGATGGTAAGGCTTGTCTGTTTGCAGATGACACCAAGATCTGCAACAGAGTAGATGATCCAGATGGGGTGGGCAGAATGAGAAGAGATCTGGATAAACTAGCAAAATGGTCAGAAGAGTGGCAACTGGGATTTAATGCAAAGAAATGCAAAATCATGCACATAGGGAAGAGAAACCCTGAAGCCACTTATAGGCTGGGAGGGCAGTTGCTGGCAGTCACAAAGGAAGAAAGAGACTTGGGCATCATCATCACTGATGACCAGAAATCATCCAAGCAGACCTCTAAAGCAGTAGGTAAGGCTAGGGGGGTGTTAGGGTGTATTAGTAGGGGTATCACAAGTCATAAGAGGGAGGTAATAATCCCTCTTTACAAGACACTGGTTAGGCCCCATCTGGAGTACTGCATGCAGTATTGGAGGCCACACCTTCACAAGGACATTAACCAAATTGAGGCAGTCCAGAGAAGGGCAACCAAAATGGTGCAGGGACTGCATCAGAAGACATATGAGGACAGATTAACAGAGCTCAATATGTATACCCTTGAGCAAAGGAGGGAGAGAGGTGATATGATCGAGGCATTCAAACACCTTAAGGGCATTAACAAGGTGAAAGAGTCTAACATGTTTAAATATAAGAAAAATAGCAGGACAAGAGGGACGTAGCATGAGATTAGAGGGGGCGATTAAGGGGAATGTGAGGAAATTCTTTTTCACAGAAAGGATGGTGGATGCATGGAATGGCCTACCACAAGAAGTGGTGGCTATGAATACAGTGCAGGGCTTCAAATAGGCATGGGATAGGCATAAGGGAGTAATACAAATGACTATGAATAGATAGGCCATTGACAGAGCAAAGGCCCATGGCACATTTATAAGGTAGAAAAAGAAATGGGCAGACTGGAAGGGCCTTACGGTCCTTATGTGCCGTCAACTTCTATGTTCTATGTTTCTATGTTTCTATTCATTTAAGATAACCTCAATGAACCCTGAGATCTGCCTCCTTCTCCCTTCTTATAATGCCCAAACTGCGGTTAGCTGTGGCCCATAAATCATTCACCTGCACAGCTGTGTCTGACTGGAACTTCCTTCTTCCCTCCATTCTGTCATGCTCCACCCTTCATGAGTTCCAATCCAACTTGCTTTCTTTTCTCTCTGCCTCTATATCTTGCTTCTGCTACCGGTGATATTAAACCTCAACCCCAACAGCTCTATCTATTTATTTTCCTTGTTCTTCCCTTAACCTTGGCTTCTTACTATGCCCTCTTTGCCTCGCCTTTAAACATAACTGCTATTGGCTAGACCTCTTGTATCTGATATCATTAGCTAACAATTATATATTGTAATGCATTCTCTTAAATGTGTCATGTACTTATTGAGCTACTATGTAACGTACCTGCTTGTTATTTCATAAACCTGTTGTTACATCTGTCTGTATCACAATCCTGTGGCTCATTAAACACTGTATATCAATTTTTCCATTGTAACTGTTATTGCTATGCTAAAGCACTTTACTGTATACATACTTCACTTCTGGGTCACCCCTGAGAATAGGACTGCAATTGTCTCAGTGGACTTACTCAGTTACCAAAACTCAAATAAATAAATAAATTTTAACCCATTTATAGTAAGGAATAAAATCTGTACCAAAGAGAGCACTCTTTCTATGTAATAAGATGGTTACTCTCCTATGGCTACCATTTGTGGCCATCATTCCTGAAAATAATCCCACCACCAGAGAAAAGACTCTGAGGCACCAATCCCAACAGCCTTTATACAGACATACAGCATAAGACTAAACTATGTCTCATCCCTCCACCCATAAAGGACCAACCACTTCAAGCAACCACATGGGTGACCACATATAATTGAAACTGGTTACTGAAAGAGATTATCTCCATGCTACATTTTGTGTAGCAATAAAAAAATAATGTGTAATTTTTAACCATTTTAACCATAAAATAGTCAGGGCAAATAGTGCCAACAGGGCATTGATTTCATTGATATTACAGAGCATATTTAAGACCGTAGTCCATTAGCTCACCTTTTATTTTTATTTTTTTTAAGAATCTAGTGATATTCTTTATTTCCATTTCCAATTAAATAATGATCCAACATCAATTTAAATTCTGATATGGTTTTACTTTCAACCACCTCAACAGGCAGGGAATTCCAGATTTGAGTTACTCTGTTATTAATCCAGTACCTCCTCTTATTTGTATTTGTTCTTTCTGTAATTAATTGATGGTTATGAGCCCTTGTATTATGACTATGATCCCTCTGCATCAGCCCCATGCTGTCCCAAAGAAAAGAGTCTGTATGGGCCTTATATATCAGACACATATCCCCCCTCATCTTATGATAATCCAGTGAATACAGTCCCAATGAATTCAACCTTTGATCATAGCTCTGTCCCTCCAATCCTCTAATCATCTTTGTTGTCCATTTCTGAACCCTCTCCAAGGCTTCCACATCCTGTGTTTTATAGGGTGCCCAGAACTGCACACAATACTTCAAGTGGGGCCTCACAAGTGCAGTATATAAGGGGACTATGACTTCCCTTTCTTTACTATTAATGTGCCTTTTTAAACAATGTACAATACTACTTGATTTTTGACAATTTTATTACAGTGTGCACTAAAGTCCAGATTGTTGCTAATAGTAATACCCAAATCTCTCTCATCCTGTGTTACTTTTAATATTGTGCCTCCCAAGGTATATTTAAGGAGTTTATTGGTTTTACCAAAATGCATAACAGAACATTTATCTGTATTAAATATGGATTGTTTTTGAATTGCCCATAATTTCAAGTTATTAAGGGCTATCTGCAAGTTGTTATGTTCTGCCATATTATTCATTGGACCCCCTAGCCTAGTATCGTCAGCAAATTTGGCCAACCAAACCTCCTTGTCGGCCTGCATTGTTGACATATAAAGGTTAAAAAGGCACGGTCCCAGGACTGATCCCTGGGGTATACCATTGGTCACACAGGTTTTGCCTGAGAATTCTCCCCTCATGCATACCCTCTGGCTTCTGTTTACCAGCCATACCTTAATCCACATTGCAGTCCAGTTTGGAAGTTCCATTTGTAAGATAGCTTTAACCAGTTCCACATGTGGGACTTTATCAAAGGTTTTTTGCAAAGTCGAGGTAAACATCAACTGGGTTACCCCCATCGAGGGACTCACTGACCCTATTATAAAATTCCAGTAAGTTTGTCTGGCATGATCTACCTTTCCTAAACCTGTGCTGGGATCTATCTTCCTTATTAGATTTTTCAAGGAAGTCAGTAATAAAATCCTTAATTATTCCTTCCAAAATTTTACCCAGCACCGAGGTCAGGTTAATAGGCCTATATCTGGAAATTATTTGTCGTGATCCTTTCTTGTATATAGGGATTACTACAGCTTGCTGCCACACATCTGGTACTTCCCCTGTATCTATAGATCTTTGAAACAAGTATGTCACGGGGTCCACCAGAACTTCTGCTAATTCCTTCAACATTCTAGGATGTATTCCATCAGGTCCCTGTGCCTTATTATGTTTGACTTGCTTAAGTCTCGTGAGTACGCTGGTTCTGTCTATCTTATAGCTGGATCTACACTGTAATGTGGTAGTGACGTCTTGATTAGATATTGAACAATCATTAAAAACTGTAGAGAAGTAATTGTTGAATTCCTCAGCTAGTGCCACATTATTGGTTAATTTATCCCCGCTGCTGGTTTTGAGGGGACTGATAAACGTATTTTTCCCTTTTTTGCAATTTATATAAGTATAAAAAGATTTGTAATTATCTTGAACTCTTGCTGCCAAAGTATACTCATAATTTCTTTCTGCTATAAAAATACCCTTTTTTGCTGATTTTTGACTTTTTTTGAATGATGCCCAGCTTTCCTCAGTATTAACTTTTTTAGCATAGTGATAGCATCAATGCTTCTCCTTAATTAGCGTTTTAATTAAAGGGGTTAATCATGGTGGAGGGACATTCTTTTTTACCCCATTGTATTTATTAGTAATGGGAACATACCTTTCAACTAGATTAGTTAGTTTATTAGTTAGTTTACCCCATATTTCGGTAACTGATTGTGAACCAAAATCAGTTTTCCAATCCCAGTGTTCAAGTACGTGCCTCATAGATTCAAAATTGGCCCTATTGTACCTCTGGAGTAACGTTGTACCTGTGCATTTCCCACTTGCTAGTTCATACTGGCAATTAATAATAGAGTGGTCACTAGATCCTACTGGGGGGTTTATTTTACAATCCACGATGTTTTCTCCCAAGTCACTTAGCACCAGATCCAAAATATTATGCCCCCTAGTGTTGGAAACAACAATTTGGTCCACATTTACCAAGTTAAAAGTTTCCAGATATCTCGATTCTATACTTGAATTTGCCTTTAATGTTTCCCAGTTTATTCCTGGGAGATTGAAGTCATCCACTAAAATAAAATTTCCTGAAAGGCAAATCTGCTTGATGAATGCTAGGATATCCTCATCTACTATCAATTTGGTAGATGGTGGTCTGTACATTACTCCAAAATGTATTGTAGCTGATTTAGGGAGACTAATCTTAACCCAAAGGGCTTCTAAATCAGGCCAGCTAGTTGTATCTACTTGTTCTGTAATTATTGTGTCTTTAATAGACACTGCCACCCCACCCCCTTTTTTTTGGGTACGATCTTTATTAAAAAGTGTATATCCATGGATATGTTTGTCCCATGTATCCTCAACTTGCCACCATGTTTCTACTATTGCACAGACCGGATATCTTGACTAGTTAATAACACTTGTAACGCATCAAACTTATTATTTAAACTACGAGCATTTAGGGACATAAAATTCCACCTGGTTCTTAACTTATCTGGGTTTTGTATCCACCATCCTCCTTCTTGTGGAACTTAAATGATGGTGGATCGTCTCTTTTAAATGTTGTGCCAATACCCATTTACCCATAAACTATAGAAGAAGGGGGTTTGACATACCAAATATCCCTGTCTCCAAAACTATTTACAAACCAAAATGCACCAGATAATAGGAAAATCTGATTATTTATAAAGCATCTTAGCTTAAATATGGGTGCTAAATTAAGAACATCCAAGGTAGGGGAGATCAAAGTATATCTCCCTTCAAGCTCAACCGGTATACCAGAGTTGACCACAGGAAGTTGGCCAGGGTTGTATTGCTCCTGGGCCTCCAGGAGGTGAAATATCCCTCCAAAATCAGGGAGGAAAGGGATCATAAAAAAATGCTAATAAGTCTCAAAAACCAAAAGGGCAAAACACATACTCCAATAGGCTGCAGCCCTATCCCCTTGCTTTGGTTGAAATTAAGTAAAAGAGAAAAAGGGAAAGCTCCCATTGCTATAGCAAAAACAGAGTAATGGTTAACAAAAGCAGAATTAATGAGGGGATCTCCAAAACCAATAACAGGCCAGCCAACTTCCCTCCCAAATTTCTCATCCTGAAAAACTAAAAAACTGTTCTTGGTTAAACACCAGTAAACAACATTACACCTTAGGAGCCAGCTTAGCCTTCTTAGTGCTCAAGTCTAATAAAGCTTATACATTTCTCTGAAAATAAAAGTATAAATAATTGTTGCATCCATATGAGAAAAACTGTTCAGAGATAGAATAAAATGTTTCCCTCAATTATAGCAAAGTTAAGTCATTATACCATGAAGGTGTCCTCTAAAAATAAAAAGAGCACTGTCCAATTTTCTTTTAGTTGTGCTCCACCCTTACATATCTGCTGTAGTGGTAGTAAAGCAATAGATCTAGTAGCAATATTTCAGGTCACCCACCTAAAGAAAAGGCAACTATATGGGAGCTAGCCAATCAAAATAACCAGGGGTCGAAAAGAAAAGATTTACAGAAACAATTAAAATGCCTGTATGTGCAAGCTTTTCCACCCCGAACAGTCAAACTATTATTATCATATGTCCTTGCACAAATCAAAATAAAATATAAGCAAATAGGATAGCTCAAGAGCAAAGTTTCTTTACAGAAGGTTAGCTTGGTATTTCACAGAGTGCAAGCTACTCACAGAGACAAGAGACGGCATGTAGAATTAGGCAGAGCAACACTCCAATGTCCAGACCAAGAAAGAAGTTTGAGATGTTCAATTTTGCCTGCACATTACAGATCCCAACACAGTCTCTTTATTAAGGTCGCTGCATGGAAAACTATAGGAAAGTCTCCAGTGAGTCCTGCACCAATCAGAGGAAATCCCCCAGCAAAATACCAGTTGGCAGACTGGTAACCATGGCAGTCCAATAAAAGGTAATCCATAAGGACGGTTCATGTTCTGCTCAGAGCGAACCTCCGGAATGTAGCCAGATATGAGATGGCCTTTGAGGCAGGCTGTTCCAAGGTTTGTCAAGTGTTCTTAGTTCCCATAGCGACCTGCCAATGTGGGAGGGAAGTCGGGTCTTCTTGAGTGGGAACTGGAGGCAATGCTAAACTAACTCCTCTCATGCCTCCTCTGTGGACGTGAATTCTTTACAGCCACTCAAAAGCCGGACCTCCAAGTGGGCTGGATATGGGGTAATACATTTTTACCCCTTCTCCTTAAGGGCCAGGAGAATGTCAGCATAGGTCCTGTGACTCTGCATGGTTTCAGTAATGATAAAGTTAAAGTGATGCTAATGTTTGTTGGTGGCTTCAGCAATGTGATTGGCTGTTGGTGCTGGGTAAAGTTCCCTGGCATGGTGTGGTCTCCCCTCTAAAGACTTCCCGCGAGGACTCCCACTCCTCCTATGTCACTCACACTGGGACCGCTAACACAGGACCACTTGAGTGACAAGCTCTGAAAAAGGGAAGAAAGTCCAAGTCCCTCCCTGGCAAACAGCATACACACCGCAGATAGGGTAATAGGTGCAGCAGCCCTGCTGCAGGAATCAGGCAGGCTGGTGACTGTTGGAAGGAAAGCCATATGGTTGAAAGATATAATGGATGGCTCTAGAGTAGTGGTGGGTGAAGTGGGCTCAGTCTGCTCTGCGAAGCGAGTCGTGGAGTGAAGGCAGATTCGAGGAGTGCCCCACAACATGAAGCGGAGTACTTCGCGTTATAATGAGGAATGCGAAGTCTATTGGAAGCAAATGGAAGCAATGACTTCACGTTACTCTGCCTTCCCAGGCCACTACTCTGCCAATTTTAAGGCAAAGTGCATTGCGGGCAGTGTACTTCACTTCACTTCGCCTTGTCTTTGTGCTCCAAAGGTGAATTTTCCAGTGATTCATGGGATTTCACATCACATGGACTCTATATTGATCTGCACAGCCTCAGTTCATGGTAGTATGAGTAGGAAGGAGTAGAAGAAAGTGTGCTGTGATAGCTGCATGTGATAGGAATCTTGTAAAAGCTGTTCAAAAAGCATTTTTGCTTTTTTTTTTGTGGATCCAACTTTAGTTCATCGATTGTAGGAAACCGGCCTGTGCTCATATCATCAAGCATTTTAGTTTTTGTGTGGATTTTGAATGTTAATTTACAACATTGAGTGTGTGTGTGGTGAAAGTGTGCTTTGGAGAAGGGGCGTATCTGTGGTGTAGGTAGATTTAAGTTGGAGAAATAGTGATTTCTTTGTTTTTTGGTTATATTTTTGTTATATAACTGACTGTGTTAATGTACATGCAGTAATATTGTCAGTGATAGCAGAAATTGTCCTGCTGTCTGTTGTGTGGATGTGGTGCAGCAGTTCATAAGTTCAGGTTGTTTACATTACAAAATTTACAATATGTAACATGGCATAATACTGGAATTTTGCATTTGCAACGCATTCCTCATTCAGCATTGTACACAAACTTTTCTGTGTGTGCAGTATGTGTGCAGTGTTGAGTGCATCAAATAATACACCTTTTATTGTGCCACAGACTAGTGTAATTGCAAGCGCAGAAGTGTGAACCTGCTATCCACTGCAGCTGCCTGATTTTGTACTGCGATCATGGCATCTGTTCTTAGTTTTGCTGCTTGTAGTGCCATAAAAATCAGCACTGTCTGAATTCAGTGCTGCCCCCCCAACCCCCATGTTCAAAAGGTATTTTTTACCAGATTGGATTGTTTTTGTGACCTCATCAGCACCACTGGTTACTGAAGTTGTTTTAATTCCGTGACAGTCTCAGAGTAGTCTCTTGTCTGTTGCTGAAGCCACAATTGTTTATTTGGCTTCACATCCAGTGTCCCTCCAATCAGAGAGTGAATGTATCAAAATCTGAATTTGGTTATAATATTTGTGGTTGATCCCCCAAAATGCCTACAAAGAGACGTGCAAGCAAAGCTGTTTCTCGCCATGGCAATGTTGGCAGTAAGATGGTCTGTGGGTGTGGTAGTAGCACGCAGACGCAGATGTGCATTGCTGATGTGAGGAAAGATATTTCTCCTGCAATGTTTTTTACAGCCCAATCAGTAGCTTCATTCATATTTGGAGGAGATGATGTTCTCCCAGCCGGTGGTGTTAGCGTTACTGGTGTTAGTGGTGGTGGAGGTAGTATTAGTATTGTTGCATCAAGTTCTAACTCCGACCAGTGTACCGTTTCCAAAAATATTGAGTGTGAAGCAGTGCAAGTGAGTGGCAGTGTAGATGATGTCATACTTCCCAGTAACATCCCAGGAACTAAACCTGAGGATTCTGATGATCATGTCAATGATAGCATACAATGTGATATTCCATTCACCGTGGCACTTAACGTCATGCATTTTCCATGCAGTGATTCACAGTGTGGTGAAAAAATATCAGGTGATGGTGGTGTAGATGCTGATGATGAATGTGATGATGATGATGTTGCTGTTGTTGCAACCTGCAGTCCAAATGCTAGCATCCAAGCAGAAGATGTGGATGTGTGTGTGACGTTGATGAGCATGATGATGATGTAATTGACTCAGTTGGGAACCGGAGAAAAAGAAATGAAAAGTTGCTGTGTCCAAGTCTGTTTGCAGGAATCCCCCCCCCCGTAAAAACTTGTGATCTACCAGTTTTAGTTGATGATGATGATGACCCAGTAATCAATATGATAGGTAGTCGTGGTGGTCAGTTGCAGTCCAGGTGTGCAGTGCCCAAAACATCGTGTGCCCCCCAACTTCAGTGCTTAAAATAACGGACTTAAACAAGCCACATCATCATGGACACGTTAAAAGCACAGCATCACAATCCCTTGTTTTGTATTTTTTTGTTCAAGATGCAAATTATGATTCAGTTGCAATCTGCCAGGTTTGCCATATGCGTGTGAGTTGAGGTAAAAAGGGGAGCCATCTGGGCACAGGAGGACAGCATACGCATCTTAAAAATAGGCATTTGGCACTGTGGACCTAGCACAAGCTGGTAGCTAATACCACAGTGGGGCATTCACCCACATCACCGGCAACCATAGCCAGCATGTTATCCCCTTCCATGACTGTTAAGCCCAGTAGGAAATTAAACGTGTGCAGTAGTGCGGTAATAAGAACAGAGGATTACTATAGTCATGATGAGGTGGAGGACCATAATGACTCTGAAATGTTGTCCAGTGCTGGTGAGAGTAACATTTTTTGTGGTGGTGGTGGTGGTGAATGCAGTATGTCTAGAGCAAGTGGTACATCAACTCCAGTTGGCAAATCTGGCAAAATAACATCATTTCTGGGTTTGTCATCATCAGCTATGCAACCTTCTTCATCAAATGTCCACACTCCATGCCCTGCCAATGCCATTCATCACAGAACACAACCATTTGTGATCAACACACCCCATGTAAAATGTTTGTCAGCCCATGTTACAGAGTGGTTTTGCACATAAGCTGAAGTACCCCCCAAATAATACAGTGTAACGTGAACTCAATTCTGTAGCGGAAATGCTGGCAATTGATCTTTTGCCCTTCTCATTTGTGGAGAATTCTGGGTTCTGGCAGTTTGCTGCACATGCCTGTCCAAAACGAAAAGTCCCATCCAGGACATACTTTTCTACCCGTGCTGTCCCCGAGTTGTTCCGCACTGTGTCCGATTCAATAAGACATGCCCTTCAACATTCCTCCTCTCCATTCATCCATTTAAGTATGGGTATGTGAAAAAGTGAAAAAACAGTGGGGAGTTCATATCTGTGTATAACTGCACACGGGGCACAGGTGCCGGGGGTTGTTTGTGATGTTGGTAGTGTGAATAATCAGTGCAGTAAGGTGGATTGTCATGGTAGCAATCTTCATGGAATTCGACAGTAAGATGTAACACAACGATTGCTATGCACAGTGTGTCCTGTTCACACACTGGTGAGAACATTTTGAACATGGTACTGACTGAAACTGACAGGTGGCTAAACCCTCTGTCCCTGACAGCTGTGTTCATAGCAAGTGACAAAAGTCAAATGTGGTGAAATGCATCACGAATTGTGTTTTTTTTCGTGTTCCATGCATGGTCCACTTTTTAAATTTTGTAGTTCAGGTGTTTCTGCAGCACCCTGATATAAAGGAAATGCTGATCATTGCACAACATATCTGCTCTCACTTTTCAAGATCTGGAAAGGCCTGTGACCAACTGCGGCAGTTGCAGATAAAAAACAGCCCGTCTCAGCACCAATTGAAGCTAGAAGTTGTCACCCGATGGAACTCCACGTTATACATGGTAGAGAGGTTGTATGAACAATACAAGGTCATCTCAGAATATCTTGTTATGCACTCTAGCATGACAGTTCTGGGGCCTCCATGTCTATGACAACTGAACAGTGGTGCCTCATGGACTCTGTAATAACAATTTTGCGGCCTTTTGAACATGCTACACAGGCAGTGAGTGGTGAGCCTGCCTCCATTAGCCAACCAATTCCACTGCTGCGGGTGATGAGGCAGACATTGGTGAATGTACAGCATAGCCTTGATGTTGCTGGAGACGGTGGTAGCAGTATGTTGCTGCAACAAATGCTGACAGTATTCGACCAGAATCGTCATGTTGTGAGCATTCAGCTTAGTGACAACTTTGCCATAGCATTAATGTTGGACCCACGATACAAACATTGAATTGCATCAGTACTGGAAGGAGGGCCTTAACAGGTAAAAAATATCAGTGATCAACTGGTGCGCTTGGTTCATGGGGCACAGAAGTTACGTGCCAAGGTCAGCAAACCTCAGCAGCATAATCCGTCTGAAAGTGTACCTGGAGGACCATCAAGCATATCCTGCAAGGGGAAGGGGACTGCAGTTCCAGGTGGTCTGTCATCCAAAGTGGCTGGCATCAGCCCACTTTGGGAGGCTTTGTCTCAAGTGGGTATTTGTGAAATAAATGATTTGGGAGAACAGGATGATGCATCAACAATTGGACTTAGTGCGGCTCAAAGAACGGTTGAGTCATATTTGTCTGAAAACAGGCATCTGACAATAACTGAAGATTCTCTTTTGTACTGGAGTGGAAAGATCAGTGAATGGCCAGAGCTCACTGCAGTGGCACCGAAGTACCTCACATGCCCACCCTCCAGTGTAAGTATTGAAAGGGTATTCAGCTCAGCAGGTGTAATAGTCAGGGATTGTCGGACAAATCTGTCTCCAGCAAATGTTAGTTTGCTAACATTCATTAAAATGAATGAGAGGCACATACCAACACAGACTGCAACCTCGGTATTCATACTCTGGCCTAGTCATGGTGGTCTTGCTGATGTGGAAATGGAGCATCCTGGTGGCACTGATGGTGGCTGCCTGAAATGGCCCACCACTGACGTAGATGATGACACAATGGAGAAAGTAATTTCCCAGTGGTCAGACTTCAGACATTGATGACTGTGAGGGCAGTTTTCTTTATGAGGAGGTTGATGTAGTTAATGTTGGCAGGTTTTAACTGCAGTTTTTAAAAGGTGGTGTGCCCCCACCGGACCACCACCACCGGGACTGATGTTATCCACTGCCACCATGAGTCTGTCTTCCCCCCGGACCACCACCACCACTGGGACTGATGTCAGCCACTGCCACCATGAGTCTGTCTGCCCCCTGGATCACCACCACCACCGGGACTGATGTTATCCACTGCCACCATGAGTCTGTCTGCCCCCCAGACCACCACCAGCACTGGGACTGATGTTATCCACTGCCACCATGAGTCTGTCTGCCCCCCAGACCACCACCAGCACTGGGACTGATGTTATCCACTGCCACCATGAGTCTGTCTGCCCCCCCAGAGCACCACCACTGGGACTGATGTTAGTCACTGCCACCATGAGTCTGTCTGCCCCCTGGACTACCACCACCACCGGGACTGATGTTATCCACTGCCACCATGAATCTGTCTGCCCCCTGGACCACCACCACCACCGGGACTGATGTTATCCACTGCCACCATGAGTCTGTCTGCCCCCCGGACTACCAACACCACCGGGACTGATGTTATCCACTGCCACCATGAATCTGTCTGCCCCCTGGACCACCACCACCCCCAGGACTGATGTTATCCACTGCCACCATGAGTCTGTCTGCCCCCCCAGACCACCACCACCGGGACTGATGTTAGCCACTGCCACCATGAGTCTGTCTGCCCTCTGGACCACCACCACCTCTGGGACTGATGTTATCCACTGCCACCATGAGTCTGTCCAGACCACCACATCCATCAGCCAGAGATGGAAAGCTTCCTAATATTTAACCATAAAGTGAGTATGTGTACTCATGTTTGTTATGCTGCTTCACTTCCTTTAGTTGTATGTTTTGTTTTCTGTAGCTTTTCAGAGCCGCAATGGTAAAACACATACAGTACACTTCTTTTGTTTCTTTTACAGGGTAACAAACAAAGGCTCCATCACTAAAACTCATTGGGAATGGTACTGTAGCTGTACCGTACAGAGAGGAAGCGATGTAATATCCATGTGAAATCCATTCAGGTAAGTATGAAGATTTTATTTCATCCGTTTCATTGTTTTGTAAAGACTGCAGCAAATATTGCACACAGGTTGTGTTAGTTTACAAGATATGGGTTTGAAATATAACTTGACTTTAGGGATTGAGATTTGAGAACCAGGGAGGGACACTTAACAATTAAGTTGTAAGAAGTCATTCATTTCTTTTTTTAGGAAACTTCCAGATGCTTTGTTGTTCTGACAAAGTGGCCTTAACCAACCAAGTTCTTCAACATCAGCCTCCCTCATGGGCTGGGGTACACATGCAACAAGCAGAAGTAGTTTCATTAGATGACCATGACCATCATTAATAACCAGGCTCGAGAAGGATGCAGATGAAACCTGTGAAGAAGTAACAAAATAAGAAACTATTACAGACAAACCTGCAAATATGCTTCCCCCACCCAAAAAAAAAAAATACTTATCTTCATGTGCTTGACAGTTATCTATTGCAAATTTCTACGCAAAAAGTTCTCATCGATCACTGGAATGTGCACACCAACAGTATCTGTGACCTGTGATACAGAACAATACCATGACTACATGTCCATGTCAACCCCTCCACCTATAAAATACAGAAATATATATATATATATATATATATATATATATATATATATATATATCAACTCACCAAGGCTACTATTAGTGTACAGACAAAGGGCACTCTTCCATCCAGTTAAGCTGATCACATTGCATTTGCTCGAATCGCAGCATACATTGGACCAGCAACAGTTTGCTCATGGTCATCATTTTATTCTGGGGCACTGCACACATGAGCAACTGCCAATAAATTCTGGGGTACTTTGCATGTGCTGAAGCAATCCTGTTTCACTTCGTTACCACTTATCAATTTTCTGGACACAAGGCGGATGCATTTTGGGCATGCAGAAAAAATCTGGGGACTCTGTGCCACTTTTGTGAGCATGACTGAGAGCACCATTAATTCTGGGTGACTTTGTATGTGCTGAAACAATTTAATTTCACTATATAACCACTTGTCAATTTTCTGCACACAAGGAGGATGCATTTTGGGCTGGCAGAAAAAAACTGGGGACTCTGTGCCACTACTGTGCTCATGAGAGAATGCGCCATTAATTCTGGGGACTTTGTATGTGCTGAAGCAATCCCATTTCACTTTGTTGCCACTTGTCAATTTTCTGCACGCAAGCAGAATGCATTTTGGGCTGGTAGAAAAAATCTGGGGACTATGTGCCACCACTGTGTACTTGATTGAGTGTGCCATTAATTCCGGGGGACTTTGTATGTGCTGTAACAATCCCATTTCACTTTGTTACCACTTGTCAATTTTCTGCATACAAGCAGGTTGCATTTTGGGCATGCAGACAAAATATGGGGACTCTGTGCCACTTTTATGTGTTCTGTGATTGTTGCTGTGAGCTCATGATGTCATACTGATATTTTTACAATTAAAGCAGCATTGCAAGAATGTTCTCACAGTTCTGAACTGTACTTTTTTATGCTACTTTACATTGCCACAGCCACCACTAGTTATCTCTGAGTCGTGACTTGAATGATATGATGCTTTTCACAATTTATGTCTGCTTTACTTACTTGACTACTCTTTTTTCATGTATGGAAAAAAAAAATAGCACACCTTCCAATATTGTTCGGGCCAGATTTGTATTTATTTTCAGCTGCTTTTCAATAACTATTGTTCCGTGGTGTCATAAAACACTGCCTGATGCATAACTGTTAATTAACAACAAAAGTGATATATAACAACACTTGATGTGATGGAGAAATGCAGAGGAAAACAATGACAAAGACCTGGTCAGCACCAATTTAAAAGGAATGCTCCTTTCATTATTTCACACATGAAAAAAGGTAGTACAGCAGACTCAACTACTGTAAATTCTCATATCATTCCCATCCGGACCAGGGACCTTGTCTGTGGGTAGTCAACCGATAACCTCGGAGATTTCCTCCTGGGATATGGGGATAGCCAGAGAACCCTTGTGTTGCTCTGATAGGGAGGGCAGGTGGGAGTCCCTTAAGTACTTCTCAGTAATCCCAGGACAAGGAGGACTCTCCATGTCACTTTACAATCTTTCGTAAAATAGAGCAAACTCCTGTACTATCTCGGTAGGGGATACTCTCAGGGACCCATCTTCCATTGCCCAAATTGGTGGGATAAATCTTGTGGATTCCTGTTGTTTTATGCGCAAAGCCAGCAGGCACCCTGCTTTCTCCCCCTGATCCGTATAACTGGCTCTGGTTTGGATTATAGCTAATTCTGCTTTTTCCCTTAACAGCTCTAGATATCTGTATTTGGCCACTAGAAGCCTCTTCTTGTCCAATTCTCATATCATTCCAGTCAGTCAGGATGTAAGTAAAGGAAGTTGTAACATAGCATTAAAAAATATAGGTCAGAGTTATCAACAGATTGTTGTGCTGCTGCTTTACAGAAATTCACCACATTACATAGTTATGATGATGCACATAAACTAATATGTGGGGGCATTACTCCCACTGGAATATTTCTTGCTTCACAGAGTGCAATATATTTCTGTGAAAACCACCCATAATTTCATTACAGTGAGTCACATGATGGAGGAATTACCGATCAGAAAAGCCACCCACACTCTGCCACCCTTTCTCAGCAACATTAGGATGTGATGCTGGGGGAGCACAGGTGCATGCTCCACTATAGTGAATGTCCAACAGCTATCCCAATGTTTCCTTATGTTATAAGGTTGACATTGTGGTGAAATGTGGGATGTTTCCACTAACAAGGCTCTTCTTACTGGAAACATGTCCACACATTTCACCACAAACTGACCATTATACTTTAACATAAAGAAACATTTGGAAACCTGCCGGACAATCGGATATTCACTGTAAGGAGCATGCACACATGCTTTCCCTGCCATCGCATCCTAAAGTTGCTGAGAAGGGAGGCTGGATGTGGGCAGATTTTCAGAATGGGAATTACTCCATCACATGACACACTGTAATGAAATTACAGGTGGTTTTCACAAAAATGTATTTCACTATGTGGTACAAGAAAGATTCCCCTGGAATGGAAAATGTGTATGATTAAACAATAACAAAGAAAAAATACACAAAAACAGTACAACACAGAAGTGGGGTGGGGTCAGGGATGGGGGTGAGAGGGCAGAAAACAATCTCCTCACTTACTAAGGCCATGGGATGCCATGGTGGTCCAGCAGCAGGTACAGCATTGAAAGTATTTGCTGCTGCTGTGCTTCTACTCTGTTAGCCTGCTGCTCCAAAGCACTGAAGTGCTCATTATTTTCCTCAAGTGCTGCCCACACTAGGCCAATGGCAGACTGGGTTGCAGGGACTGTAATGGGGTCCACTGCAGTGGAGAATCCAGGTAGTGGGGCTGGTTATGGACAGGGTGGTGCTGGTGGCTGTGGTGGTGGTGGAGCAACTGCTGTAGTAGCCCTCCTCCTCCTGCTGTGGCAGTGACTGCGAGGCACAACTCCCACCCCAGCAGCACCCTCAGCCACTGCCATGGAGGGCCAGCACGTGGACACCTAGCCCCTTCCGTGGCAGCCTGCCACTCTGCCCTGTGGTGGTTCAGTATGTGGGTGCGCTGGCCACCAGTCCCCAAATGTGTCCCGGGGGGCCACGGTGCACCAGCACACCACACACATGGCACTCCACCACTGTGCTGTCTCCCCCCGCACAGTTAAAAAACTCCCACATTGGGGAGCTGTGGCGGGAACCAGACACAGTACTCACACATTGGGCACGAGTCCCACCACCACCTACAATTTTTGGGGCCACCTCCTGTTTCTGTGGAGGTGGTGGAGGCGATGCTGTTGGAGCCCCAGCAGCTGCTGCTAGTGGTGGTGGTGGTAGTGGTGAAGGAGGTGGATGCACAGCAGCCACTGGTGGCACTGGTGCTGCTGCTGCTCCTGCTGCTTCAACAGGGGAAGCAACACCGGCCAGGAGTCGGGAGCGGTCCAACGTGACATGACCAACCCTCCCCCCACGGGTCCGCACTCCTCCCCTCCTACCACGCCCATGGCCCAGCGACTCATCTTCTCCTACAACCATCCTCCTGAAGTCCACAGGCCGACACACACACATGGACAGTGGACACACACACACACACACACACACAGTCAGTCAGTCACACACACAAAACAAAACAAAACTTACTCAAAAAAATTCACTAGCAAAAAAACACAAATATGATACAAAAACTAAATAAAGAAATAGCTTTTAAAAAAGCTGTTTGTTTTGTTCTAGCACTGAAACATAATGAAAGGCAAGCGGTAACTCCTCTCCTCTCACAAATACTTTCTCCCTCTACAAATGCAAAGGAGAAAGTGAAACTGTTTCTGTGACTTACTTCCTTCCCGGCTGGCTAAAGCATGTGACTTACAGTACTGCAAGCCATGTGATGTGCCTATTTTCTTCTCACTTTGCCTTACTTCACATTAAGGCACAATGGCAATGCGAAGTGATAATAATAGTAACATGAAGTGCGCACTTTGCAGTGTTCACTTTGCGTTGTGCTCCACAGACGAGAAGTGCCCACTTCACGTCCACTTCATGGGCGGCTTAAAAATTTGCTGCATCTTTACTCTAGAGAGATAGCATGAGTCCTTGCAGTGAAAGGAAGTTGTGAAAAATTCTGTATAGGTGGAAGAATCATGCAGGTCATTGATGGCTGAGAAGTGACCCCCAGATCAAACTGTTAAAGACATGCAGAAGCAAGCTTGTAGATTCATAAAGGCAATAGAGAGCCTGTACATAATGGTCCTGGTGTACATCCTACAGGGCAGTGCCTAACTGGTGTTACTTATGGGTTCAGGTGTTGGAGGCAGAACAGTGTACTAATTTAAAGCAGAGGGTCCAGCAAATCTGTATGTGTAACATATCAAATGTTTTCCAACAAGAATTCACAACAAGTTGTAATCATCAGCTGTAAATCTTTGCAGTCCAAAGCAACCAACCAGGGTAACATCAATATAGCACTAAATTAATGCCAGATGAGAAAGCATGGTTTGAAACTTGGTCAGGTCACTGCATGCCATATAAGAAGATACAGGATACAACAGTTGCCAACAAGCAAGAATCAGGTTACTGGAAAACATCTCAGAAGAGCACACAGTACATTGACAGTAATCAGTTCCTGGGGGTAGCCGATGGACCTCTTTGACCCCTTAACCCTCAGGCTGCTGACAGAACTAGAAAGCATAATAATTCTGGACTGATATATCAGTCTGCAGCATGGCAGGGTTAATCCTTAGAAAATGAACATGGTTGTGAAACACCAGCTAGATAACAGGCTTCTGGAACTAGACTTCTGGAATTACTTGAAACTGTAGGAACTGCAGAAACTTACAGGAATCACTTTTTTTTGAGCAAATCTTTAAAAGTCAGTTCTAAAGAAAGTACACAGTGCTGTATTGTTCAAGATGATGAATCGGGAGATGTTGACTGATGATGTGGTCAAATCTGATAAAGCTGTAAATTCAAAACCCAATAAAAGACAAAAAAACTAACCTACAGACACAGATACAGGTTGCACACATACAGTGATTTTTGCTCCTTTCCCCCTCGGTCTGCATAGTGTCAGTCTTGGTACAGTGTTGTGTTGTTTACCATCCAAAACATGTGGTAGCATCATCCTAATACATGCAGAGTACAAATCTAGCATGTATATTCAACAGGTAACCTAGAGGAAGAGATTTTCAAAAATTGTGAGTGGTAACCATCTTTAATTTTGTGAGTAGTTAATTATAAAATTACTGTAAAAGCTGCTTTAACAACAGCTGAGAAATTTAAAATTACACTGAGCATGAGCATTTGTGCTACAAAAAAGTATATGATTTTTTTTTTGCCGAATAACAAATACTGTTTCTTTAAAATTTACAATAATTCTAATGTACACCCCCCACCAAAGAAAAACCCAGAGGGAAAAAAATAAACATTTCTCTAGTGAATACCAATGTTTGGGTTTAATTTATAGAGATAAATCAAGAGTTTTTCTTTTTAGCAGTTACATTTGTTATTAGAGGACTGTGCAGCTATACACCGATTGTTAAAAAAAAGATAAGTTCATGAATTGTACACCACTGTTAGATTTGCACAAAAGTTACTAATATGGTAATATATGCAATTAAATATGATATGATTAGATACTGCACAATTAAGAAAATTGCTTATTATTGTAAACTTTATGGACCAGATATTCAAAATTTTGCTTGGTGGGCAAAGTGATTGTACTCTGTTTTTCTGGGTTTGCACCCATGAGTAATTTTCAAAGGTTGATTTTTCATTTGCTAACAAGGTTAGTGCAAGCAAAAAAACATAATGTATGTGGTGGACAAAGGGGGGATGAGGACAGGAATACCAGTGCAGTGAGATATTTAGCACATTTGAACTGTGCAAAGGGATTAGCACAGACCACTTTGTGCAGTACAAATAATGCCAATCCCACTGACTTACTCTAGGCAACCCTAACAGCTGCCTGAGACATGGCAGCCAACAAGCAAGGAAGTGGTTTGGGGAGTGCACACACCCCCTGGCATCTAGTGACACCCCCGTCCACCAAGCATGATCCCTGAAAAAATGAAACAATCCCCGATGTCCAGTGGTCCCCCACCCTCTGATCATCATCTCTGACAAATTAAAACTCATTCCCTGTTGTGTAGTGGCCTCCCCCCGATTGACTTTCCATTACATGAAAATGCATTCCTTGGTGCCTAGTGACCCCCTGCACCATGGGCACCAACAAACCTACTTTGCTAACCCCCTTTACCTTAAGCACCAGTGCTATGGATCCCGTATAGTGACCAGCACAGCATTCCTCTCACATCCTTGGCTGGGCACCATATGGAAAGACAGGGAGTTCATGTCCTGTCTACTGTATAGGGTGCATGTACTCTGTATTGTACAGGGAGTGTGGTCTGTGTACTGTACAATGCAGAGGATGCTCTCCCTGTAAAGTACATTGGATGCGTACTCCCTGTCTTTCCATATGGTGGATGGTGGAGCAGGTGAGAGGAGGGCTGTGCTGGTCACCATATGGGATCTGTGGCACTGGTGCTTAAGGTAAAGAAATGACAAGTGGGTTTGCAGTGCCCTGTGTTCTGGGGCAACTAGACACCAGAGAATGATTTTCATCTATGTAGCTAGCAATCAGAGTGTGGGGGGGGGACCAGTAGCACCAGGAAATAAGTTGTAATCTATGGGGCTGGCAATCAGAGGGTGGGGGTAAACTAGGCACTAGAGAATGATTTCTAATTAATCAGGGTGCAATAAGAGGGAAAGGGAACCATAAGGTGCCATGGAATGATTTTTACATTACTGGGGCTGGCCACTGGAGGGTAGAGGGACCACTAGGCACCAGGGAATGGGTGACTGTTCATGGGACAGCGATCAGTGTGGGGAGAGGTGCCACTAGATATCAGGGAATACATGCTGTTTATAGGAGCAGGCAATCAGGTCAGGGGTACAGCCAGACACAGGGGCTCAAACCTGCAACCATGTTGTCATAGGGAGACTTGTCCCTCTTCTGGACATTAGTACATCCCAAGTTCTACTTTATTTTTCTACTTTTCTACTTCTGAAAAAGACTGTTGCTCAAAAGCATGACTGCCCCCCCCTTCCTGGCTTTTGTATTATTATTATTTTTTTCCCTTTCTCTCCGGTGGGGTGGCCACCTGTGGTTTTACCCTTTTCATTTATTTTTGTTTTTCGTCTATGCTTTTCCTTTTCCTCTGGAAAGGCTATGGAGAAGTTGGAACAAGTAAACACTATAGGGAACAAAAGGCTGTATAGCGGCTGAATCATAGCAAGAGCCGGTTTCCAAGCATTTACATTGCGATACCAGTATTTTTATCTGGTGCAACGTTATAGATTTATATTTGTGGCTATTGCTGCATCTCCATTAAAAGAACACTGCATATTTTAAGCTGTACCAGGAAAAGTACTGAGTCAGGGCAGTCTTGCCTCAGAAAAAGGCTTTTTCTTCTCCGGTAGCTGTGTATGATGAAATAAAAGACAGCCACAAAGTTCTAGAAAACCGCACACCCTATAGTGCGAGCAGCAAGAGGAATCTGCTAGTTTTAGCTGCTTCAAATATCTTAGATAAAGAGGCTGTATTAGCACTAGCAGGATTGAAATTGTGTCAGTATTGTTAGTTAAGAACACTTACTACGTTCTCTATGATAAAGTTAAATGCGGTTTGTTTCTCTGGGGTTTTTTTTGTCTCATTTCCTCCATCGCATACATAGGGTCTCTCTCTCGCACTGCTGTTCTGCCATTCTAAGAGCCGACCAGCCATTTCTCTCTGTCATTTATGGTGCAGAACAGTGTGGAAGGAGTCCTAGTAGGCAGGTTCTGGAAATATGAGCCTTTAAGCTGCACTATATTTCATTTTGGTTTATGCAATGACATGGTTTTGCTATAAGAATGTGAATAAAAGTTTCAAATGTGAATTTTGCATTTACTTAAATGAATAATATGTTTAAAATCAAATGTAGGAGGAGCTAGCAGGTCACCTGTTCTACTCTGATATAAGGTGCTGCTGCTGGTAAAAGAAGTAGCGTGTGTTGGTCAGTGCTTGGACCAACAGCACTCTAGTCTTTCTAGAGAGACTATTTTGTTTGGTTATTTGATTGTGCCTTTGGATCTTTATTTTGTCGCGTAAGCTCTTTCTAGTCTTTTGTTAATTTTATTTCTTTTATTTAATAAAAGTTGAATGGAGAAGTCCTCCTTGTTACATCTATGTACTGGTTTCCGAGTCATCAATCCCACAGCCTTCACAGTTGGTGTCAGAAGTGGGATTTGTGGGTTGCTGGAGTCTTCTTGGCGCATTTCCAAGCAGCTGATGGACTGGCCCTGGGATGGAGGAAATAAAGACCATTTCTGAACCAGTGATGAGACACAAAGGCGTGCTGACCATAAATATGGCAGATAAGTTGGGAGAACCCTTGTTGCCTGGACTGTCAGATACCAAAAGAAATAGGTTAAAGGCAGAGCAAATTGTAGGGGAAGAAGATGACAGCCTCCAGGGGGTGACTGCTGGGGCACAGATTGAGGAGGATCCACTGTAACAGGTACATGAACATTTGAGATGGCTCTGTCTCAAACAACTACCAATGCATAAAGACAGAGAAAAGGAACAAGAAAAGAATGAGTGGAGATGGCAGTTACATTAAGGGCCATCCAGACAATAAGTACTCCCCGAAGCCCCCCATTTCCCCATGAGAATCCCAAGGACATTAAACTGACTAAATTAGGAGAGCAGGATGATATAGAGTCATATTTGACAACTTTTGGGTGGGTAGCAGGAGCCTGTGGATGGCCCCGAGAGCAGTGGGTCATCCGCTTAGCACCCTGTCTTATGAGAAAGGCCCAGTTAACCTATGGCAATATGGATAGTCGCCAAGCAGAATACTATGATGCCATCCAAAGAGAAATTTTAAGGAGATATGACATTAGTGTTGAGACATATCGCCAAAGGTTCTGTACCCTCTGATTCCAGTCTACTGACCATCCTAGGGAGGTATATGTGAGACTGAATGACTTGTGCTATAAATGGTTGCAGCCTGGGGTGAAGACTCTGGATCAGGTAATGGAGGCTATTGTGGTAGAACAGTTCATATGAGTATTGCCCCAGGATGTTCAATTATGGGTAAAGGAACATCGCCCCGAGACTTCTGAAAAAGCCATCTCTTTGGCAGAAGAATATTTAACAGCTAGACCCTACAGAAAGAAGAATCAACCAGACCATTCTTCTACGACAAACATGGTACGACCTCCTTCTACTACTATTCCTGCTAATAATGGTGGAAGCCCTGATAAAGTGGGGGTTGAGCATACTATAAACAAACCCTATAGAACATTCCCTTCAGATATTATATGCCGAGAATGTCATGAAAAGGGGCATATTGCCTGTTATTGCCCAAACAAACAGGGAATGTACATCTGGCCTTGGCAAATATGGGACTGTATACCATTCTAGTGCAAATTGGAAAACAGACAGTTATGGGACTCATTGACTCTGGGAGTAAGCAGACATTAGTACGAGCAGAGCTGGTAGAAGGGATGCCTAAGAAATCTACCAAGACTGGAGTAATATGCATTCACGGGGACATACACTATTATCCAACAACCACAGTGGAGTTACAAACATCATATGCCAATAGAAAAATAGAAGTAGGTGTGGTCCCACAGTTACCAGTCCCTGTGTTGTTGAGATAAGATCACCCTGACTTTGTGACTTTCATTTCATCTGAACAGTTTTCTGCTGTCACCACCAGGGCACAAAGTGAAAGGGAGAGACAGAACCTCTTGTTTCTTTTTGATGAAGACATTTTTGGGACTCCGGCCAAAAATAGAAAAACAAAAAAAGAATGTTGTATGGATAGATTACACCAGACTCAGAAACATATTACTGATTTTAAGAATGCTGAAACAAATACGACTGACATAACTAATGCATGTGGCTTTGTAAAGAAACAAAAATCTGATGATACATTGCTAACCTTCTTTTCACAGGTATCTCAAGGAGAGACAGGGAATGGTCCTTGGTATAAGTTACAACATGACCTATTGTATAGGATTTGTATAAATCCCAAAACTGGAGAACAGGTAGACCAGTTAATAGTACCTAAGGAATATAGGACACAAATATTGCAGGTGGCCCATGATAGTCCCATGGCTGGATATTTGGGTAGGGACCATACCCTAGCCAGGATTTTATACCACTTCTTCTGGCCAGGAATACATAAGCAAGTGGAAGAATATTGCTTGGGTTGCCCTGAATGCCAGAGGATATCCAAAATAGGAAAAAAGGATACAGTTCCCTTACAACCCCTACCCATCATAAATAACCCTTTTGAGTGGGTAGTGATGGACATAGTGGGGCCCCTACAGAAAGCAAAAGAAGGGAAACCAGTTTATCTTAGTGTTATGTGATTACCATACCGAATATCCTGAGGCTATTCCCTTATGAACTACAACTGCAAATAAGATTGCTGAGGAGCTTGCTAAGATCTTTAGTCATTTGGGAATACCAAAAGAAATCCTCACTGATAGAGGTACTAATTTTTTTCCCAGGTTCTTAAGCACCACTACCAAGCTTTGAATGTTCATGCAATATGTACTTCCCCATATCACCCACAGACGATGGTCTCGTGGAATGGTTTAACCAAACCTTAAAACGAATGTTAAGGAAGTATGTACAGGTGGAAGGAAAAGACTGGGGCTTATATCTTCCATTTCTGATGTTTGCTTATAGGGAGGTCTCCAGGTGTCAACAGAATAGTTCCCCTTCAAATTATTGTATGGGCAGAACCCTAGGGGACCCCTAGATATAGTAAAAGAACAATGGGAGGAAGGAAGGGATATAGGCCCTACTTCAACCCTCAATTTTGTAACTACAATGAGACACAGGTTAATGAAATATGCTGAGATGGCTCACAAAAAAGGGGTACAGCAACAAATAAAACAAAAGTTACTTTATGATAGAGGAGTAGGTCAGAAAACATTTCAAGCAGGTGGTAAAGTCCTCCTGCTATTGCCATCTTCTGAAAATAAATTAAGTATGAAGTGGCAAGGACTTTACAGCATCAACAAACAGATTGGTCCAGTGACTTATGAAACAGAGTTATCAGATAGAAGAACCAAAAGGAAAATATGTCAATCTTTTGAAACTTTGGAAAGAAAGGTATTCCCCTGCATACTATGTGTATCCTGAGCAAACAGAAAGTGAGTTAGTTATGGCATATAAAAAACTAGAAGGGGTGGGGTCTTTTCAGAGGTACCCAGGAATCAGGAATTGATGAGTATACAGAACCAGGAAGTGGATCAGGTTTTGCACCGGTATCAACAGATGTTTACTAACACTCCCAGGAAAACAAACCAGATTCAACACCTTATAGAGGTATAACAGACTAACCCTATTTGTGTAAAGCCTTATAGACTTCCTGAGAAATTAAGGTGGGAAGTAATAGAGGAACTTAACAAAATGAAGCAATTGAAAGTAATAGAACCCTCCAAAAGTGACTGGTCCTTCCCAATGGTTATAGTAAATAAAAGAAAGGGGAATTCGCCTTTGTCTGGACTTTCTTTTTTTTTTTATTATTATTTCTATTTATTCCCCTCCCTATACGCCCCCCATCTAACCGGCTCCCCCAGCTCCGTCCCCCGGAATTACCGGGGCTTATCTTATGCCCAGTCTGGGAGCGGTGCCTGTGTAGAGTTGGTCACCATCCTGCCACCAGTTTTTCCTGTTTTCTCCCCATTTTTCCAGAGCACTGCAGGAGAAGATCACATGCGTGTGGAGGCACGTATGCACCTTATAGCCCCGGTAACGACCCTCCTCCACCCTCCCCATTGGCCTATCACCTGCACCCTGCTTGCGCAGCCCCTTGGCCTCCACCAGGGTGTAGCAATGAGCGAGGGATGCCACCCTACCTCACCGGAGAGGAGAGCTGCCTGACTGCCGCTCCATCCAGCTCCACCCGCCCCACCCCCATGCCAACCTCCGACAACCCAAGCTCACTCCCGAACCCGGTTTGCTGGCATGCTGCGAGGTGAGAAGTCCAGTGCCTTAGCCCTCTGTGCCACTGGGCTGGCTTGTCTGGACTTTTGAAAGTTAAGTGCAATATCTAAATGTGACAGTTACCCCATGCCATGACTCGACGACACAGTCGATCGTTTAGGGAATGCTCATTACTTAACAACATTGGACTTATCAAAGGGGTATTGGCAGATACCTCTAGATGATAACTCCAAAGAAAAGATTGCATTTAGCACAACAAAAGGGCTTTTTCATTTTACCATGATGCCTTTCGGTTACATGGAGTACCAGTGACATTCCAGAGGTTGATGGAGTGAGTGTTACAGCCCCATATGGACTATAGTGCAGCATATTTATATGATGTTATCATTTTTAGTCCAACCTGGCAGGATCCTGTAACACATATATCAGCTGTTCTTAGAGCTCTGGATAAAGCAGGCCTTACCATTAATCAGTAAAAGTGTGCTTTGGCAATGCAAGAGACCAAACACCTTGGATTTGTGATAGGGAAGGGGTGTGTCAAACATGATATAGGGAAAACAGATGCTGTGGCTAACAGTCCCAGACCCATTACAAAAAAACATGTAAGATCTTTTCTTGGTTTGGCTGGCTATTACATGCATTTTATTTCAAGTTTTGCCTCATTAGTGAGCCCTCTCACAGATCTTACCAAGAAAAGAAATTCAACAAAAGTAAAATGGTCCACTGAGTGTGAGGAAGCCTTTTGTACTATTAAAGTGTTATGCTCTTCTCCAGTATTAATAAGCCCATTTTTTATGAAACCTTTTTTAGTACAAACTGATGCTTCCACTACAAGGATAGAAGCAGTACACTCACAGGTGGTAGATGGACAAGAACACCTCATCCTATATATAAGTAGAAAGTTGCATGTTCGAGAAACAAAATATGCAACTATTGAAAAAGAATGTTGAGCAGTTCGTTGGGCAATTGAAACCCTTAAATTCTATTTGTGGGGCCACAATTTGAACTAATTATGGATCATAATCCTCTTTGCTGGCTCATGGTGATGAAGGATAAAAATCCTTGCATTATGAGATGGTACTTCACCTTACAGCCCTACTCTTTCACAGTGAGACATAAACCTGGATCAGTACATAAAAATGCTGATTTCTTGTCCCGATTTGGCACAGAGGTAAGCACAGACAAAGAGGCCAGTCAGACGTCAGGGTGTAGTTTGTACTGAAGTCAAAAAAGCTGGTGTGTAAACCTGCTTATTTTGGGACCCCTAGGTGAAGCTTTGAGAGAGGGAGGGCTGAAGCTCCATCTCTTCTATAGGAAGAGATCTGATTGGTGCCTCAATTATGTAGGTAAATAGGTCTTCAAAATATTTAAGGAATATTTTGTGTCAAAAAGAGGGAGTTATGTCATAGGGAGACTTGGCCCTCTTCCAGACATTAGTACATCCCAAGTTCTACTTTATTTTTCTACTTTTCTACTTCTGAAAAAGATTGTTGCACAACAGCATGACCCCCACTTCCTGGCTTCTGTATTATTATAATTTTTCCCTTTCTCTCCAGTGGGCTGGCCACCTACCATTTACCCTTTTTATTTATTTTTGCTTTTCCTTTTTCTCTGGGATGTCTATGGAGACGTTGGAACAAGTAAATGCTATAGGGAACAAAAGGCTGTATAGTGACTGAATCATAGCAAGTGCCGGGTTTCCAAGCATTTACGTTGCGATAAGAGTATTTTTATCTGACACAACATTATAGATTTATATTTACGGCTATTGCTGCATCTCCGTTAAAAGAACACTGCATATTTTAAGCTGTACCAGGAAAAGTACTGAGTCAGGGCAGTCTTGCCTAAAAAATAGACTGGTTCTACTCCGGTAACTGTGTAGGATGAAATAAAAGACAACCACAAAGTCCTAGAAAATTGACCGCCCTATAGTGCGAGCAGCAAGAAGTATCTGCTAGTTTTAGCTGCTTCAAATATCTTACATAAAGAGGCTGTATTATCACTAGCAGGTTTGAAATTATATCAGTATTGTTAGCTAAGAAACTTACTACGTTCTGTATAATAAAGTTCAGTGCGGTTTATTTCTCTGTTTTTTTTGGTCTTGTTTCCGCCATCGCATACGTAGGAGCTCTCTCTCTCTCGCACTACTGTTCCACCCTTCTAAAAGCCAGTTGGCCCTTTCTCTCTGTCATTTATGGTGGAGAACAGTGTGGGAGGAGTCCTAGTAGGCAGGTTTTGGAAATCTGAGCTTTTAAGCTGCACTATATTTTGTTTTGCTTTATGCAATGACATGGTTTTGCTATAGGAATGTAAATAAAAGTTTCAAATGTGAATTTTGCATTTACTTAAATGAATAAAATGTTTAAAATCAAATGTAGGAGGAGCTAGCAGGTCACCTGTTCTACTTCTCTGATATAAGGTGCTGCTGCTGGTAAAAGAAGTAGCGTGTGTTGGTCAGTGCTTGGACCAACAGCGCTCTAGTCTTTCTAGAGAGAGTTTTTTGTTTGGTTATTTGATTGTGCCTTTGGATCTTTATTTTGTCACTTATTTTGTTCCGGTCTTTTGTTTATCTTATTTCTTTTATTTAATAAAAGTTGAACGGAGAAGTCCTCCTTGTTACATCTATATACTGGTGTCTGAGTCATCATCCCACAGCCTTCACACACGTCCCATGCAAATGTGCCCATAATTTGCATGTAAATGGACAATTATCACCTTGCATGTCCAATGGGCTCATTTGCATGGGATTTTCTGAATATCGCACCATGAGATATCAGTGCTATTGGGTCTGATGGTGCTCTTCCCTGTACTGGCAACATTCATGTCAGGGCAGCACTGTTCAGCTTAGTGCTGTGCTGAAATTCCCTATATTCAGTCAGATGGTGCCAGTGTGCTATCCAACAGAATACAGCATCCTCATGGTCATGGGTAATGGGCATGCACACTCCACCACTTTACTGACTTTTGAAAATCAGGCCCCATTTGTACATATGTTTCCTTTTAAGCAAAGAAGGTAACTCCCTTCCATTCTGAAACCTTATGTGTATAAGGTCCATTGATTAACTCATTACTGATAAAAGAAATCAAAATATAAGGAGCACAGTTTTCAAAACTGCCATAAATTGGCACAACTTGTGGCAAACTCAGGGTGCAATGTGGACCCTGCGTCATATTTCGATACAACAGGGGTCCTGGTGCCAAAGTCCCTGTGCCTTGCACCAAACTGATAACACACTGAAGGAAAATGATGGAGGCTACTGTCATTCCCCTGCCCTAAGAAGATCCGGACCACTATGTACTGCAAGTGCATCCAGGACACAGAGGAACAGCTGGAAAGGGGATGCAGGAAAAAACTGATGAGGAGCCCTAACTGCCAGGCTCTGTGGGTCACCCAGAAGAAGTCTTGCCATCTATCCTGTGTCCCCCCACTCCTCACCCACAGCATACCTGCAACCTTTGACAGACATGGATGCACAGCAGAACCACATGCTCCTGGTCCCACCCACCCAATTTCCACTGGGTCTGGCCAGTACTGAGGTGGCAGCTCCTGCTAACAACCATGGACAGCAGTAGGGAGGGTGCTGACATCCGTATGTCATACTTAGACAAAGCCCACCCCTTTCACGAAACTAGCAGAAAAGCCCATACCTATGTGGCACCCTGTTGTTCTGGCACTGACAGGTGTCCTTTTCTTTGTGTAAGGAGTGTTAGACTGGCTCATGGCTGGTCTAACCACAGCCAGGACTTGTGGGCACACCGAAACTTTCAAAATCCCAGTTTAGGGGATGCTGCATCCCTGCCATTGTGCAAGCCCTATTTTGTCATGGCGCACCACCACATTGGGTGCAGGACTGGTGTGCAGCAAGGGCTCCCATTTTTGATGCACCCTGTATTCAAAAATTGGGGTTGTCGCAACTTTTAATGCAAGGTTCAACTTGCGTCAATTGTGCTTGTTGCAGGCACCTTGTGTCAATTGCAGGGCTTTGAAAATTGAGACCCAGGTGTCAAGAAATTATTTTCTTCATTTGTTCATAGGGAATACTTGCTGCATGTTTGCTTCCTACAATTATATATAGATTAGTAGATGGGTGACCATTCATAACAAGGCTGTGTGTCCATCGAGGGACGTGATGATGTCATAGAGACCTTGAGAGTGAAACTCAAGAGGTCTCTATGATGTCTATACTCCCTAGATGGAAACACAACCTTTGTTGTGGATGGTCACTCATTGTTTGTTTTACATAGTGTATGATTCTAGACAGAAAAACAGACAGTTCAGATCCTTGGAAAATGTTAACTTAACTGGGTCCATTTTCAGTTGTGTTCTTTGCTCCTGCAAGCTCCAGCAGGTCACATCTCCTGCACTGCCGGTCCTGACTGAGTTTGGTCAATCTCGCTCATCTGTGGCCACAATGTTAATTTTTTAAAAGAAAAAGAAATAAACCAACAAAAACCTCATAAGCTAGTTCAGTTTGATAACACAGATCTGTCAATGGCTGTCCGTGTTCAAATCTGAGTCAATCCAGTTCTCAGCATGTGCTACCTGCCACCGCCATTTCCCCCTGTGTTTTCATCTGTGAGGAGCATCTTCAGCCCATGAGGTGGCAGGGCAAGGCTGAAAAGTTTTTATGGTACCATTCTGACGTCAGAATGATATCATAACAACTTTTTTTATGAACTTTACACCCAACCCTAACAAGAATACAGTATTTTGTGTATGGAAAGCAATACAAAATAGGAAGTAAACATACACTATTTTAGGATTAAACATTTGGATGACATTACTGCTATTGATAGAAATGCAATTTCTTTCTTTGACAAACAAAAATTTGTTCTCAGGTTCTACAGTTAAAAATAGTGAAAATTATAACAGGAAGGTACATCCTTTCCTAATACTGACCACAGTATATCATGGGTGGGATATTCAGAGCAGATACGCCATACACAATAGGGATGCGCTCGTGCAAGAGTGGATATGCACCAATGTGCGATATTCAGTGGGAGAAGCTGCACAGCACAACACCCAATGTGCCGCAGTGCAACAGAAATGAATGCATGTGCAAGTGCAGGGGGAGTAACCAGGAATAATGTGCGCAGTGCGATATTCAACAGTAGGTGACGTGCGCAATAGTGGAGCAAGCGGAAGTTGCGCGACAGTGGAAATGAGCCAATACAAAAGGGAGCAAGTGAGTGGAGGATGAATGCACCATGGAGGAGCCATAGTGGGGGAGTGTGGAGGCAGTGTGGCAGGGAGGCAATCCAAGAAGCAGGAGGCAGGTGTGGCCAAGAGGTGGACGAGGGGCCACTGGAGGTGTGTGCGAGTGAGTCAAGGTGGGTGTATATGTGTGTGTGTGTGTGTGTGTGTGTGTGTGTGTGTGTGAGGGCCTGAGCATGCCACAGAGGATGGAGGGCAGTGGTCAAGATGCAGGACACACAGTGGTGAAGAGCCAGGGGTGTGCCTGGTGCAGGGGCAGCACCAACAGCACACAGCTGGGGGGGCCCAGGTAGACAGCCACCCATGGTGGGGAACACCAACCAGAGATATGGCCAGTGCCACCTTCCAGATGGAGGTGGTAATGAGGGGTGTGAGAAGGCAGGGAGCAGGGAGGCACGGCCTTGGAAGGGCCAGGTGGCAGTATGCCCAGAACAGGCTGTACCTTGCCCACACCATGTTCGAACAGTACAGTGACACCGAGATTGTGGGCCGGTACCACCTGAACCGGGAGATTCTGAGGCAGCTCTGTGAGCTGTGCAGTGATGAGATGCAGGCACCTACACAACGGAGCCATGCGCTGTCCATGGAGACTAAGATCACAGCTGTCATGTGCCTGCTCATCACGGGCACCTTCCAGAGATCAATAGGGGACACAACAGGCATAACCCAGTCAGCCGCATCATGTCTACTCACACAGTTCCTCAGTGCACTGCTGCCACATGCTGTGGAGTACATCCGTGTGCCCAGCACACAGGCGGAGCGCACAGCAAACATGCAGGAGTTCCACACAGTAGCACAGTTGCCTGGCATGCTTGGGGCCATAGACTGCACCCATGTAGGCATCCACATGCCACCTGGCCTGGAGGGGGCAGCATACATCAACCACAAGGGGTACCCGAGTGTCAACTGCCAGGCGGTGTGCAATACCAGGGGGTGCATAATCAAAGGCAGGTGGTTAGGAGGGGCAAATTGGGTGCCCCATCACTCTGTGCTCTCCAACATATTACCCCCAAAAACCATATAAACACTACAAACAGGTATCTTCCTCTATCTCTGAAATAAAAACAAAGGGGCAGAGGGCACTGCAGAGCAGGACACTGCAGCACAGGAGCTAGCACAACAAAACTCGCCCAAATCAGAAACCAAAACAAAAAAAGCAAAAAGGAAATCCAAAAAACTTCTGATCATAGGAGACACTATGATTCATGGAGTTGATGCCCATCTCCAGCCAGAGGTAATGGTCAGATGTCTCCCAGGTACATCAGCATGGAGAGAAACTGACAGCATTACTAAAATTGTTCACAAAGCAGGAGAAAACATAGATGCCCTGGTATACATAGGGACTAATGATCTCACCAGCCGGTCAGTTGTGGAGACCAAGGAACACCTGATCAGGCTGGGTGACAAACTATCATCTATTTCATCTGACATCTCCTTCTCTGAGACCCTGCCAGTCTAGGAGAGGGGGCAGATGGACAGAAGTTCAGAGAAGGGGAGATAGGGGAGCTAAACATGTTGCTCAAGGGCTGGTGCCAGGAAAAAGGACACAGATTTGTAGAGAACAGGCAACAGTTCTGGGAGTGAAAGTTCTTTAAATTTGATGGACTGCATCTGACTAAGGAGGGAATCAGTGCATTGGGGCAGAAGTTTGACGTCTTTGCAGAATATTTAAACTAGCAAATGGGCAGAGAGGTGCAGCACACCATACATCGAATGGGAAGAACACACCTCCCCCCTCAGCAAGTAGTCAAACAGGAGTTCAGCATGTTTGCAGTTCATTTGCATCACCAGGTAAGGAAAAAGGTCCGGCTCCCCATATGATGCACAGGGGAAATACCAAACCTCACCCAACAACTAACACACCAAAATCTCGCCAATGGAAAATCATGTATACAAAAGCTCACAGCCTGGGAAATAAGATCCCAGACCTGCAGGCAATAATATCAGAGGCTAAACTGGACAAAGTAGCAATTAGTGAGACGTGGTTTACCAGTGACCAAACTTGGGAGACTTCAGTACTTGGTTATGTACTGTTCAGAAGAGACTGAGATGCAAAAAGGGGGGGGGGTGGAGTGGACCTGTATGTCAATGAAAATATCAAAGCTGCAGAAATTCAGAATACACATAAGGAGCCAGAAGAACTGTGGGTCACCCTGGAAACAGGAAATGGGACAGCCATAAGAACTGGGGTTGTCTACAGGCCCCCAGACCAGGGGTAGGACATAGACACAATACTGTTAGAAGATATACAAAACATGACAGCTAAAGAGGAGGTTCTGATAATGGGAGACTTCAACGTGCTGGATACAGATTGGTCAATACCAGGAGGAACATCTGCCAGAACTAGACACATGGTGGATTCCCTGCAGGGGAAGGGTCTCAAACAACTGGTACAACAACCCATAAGAGACAGGGCTATCCTAGATCTAGTACTGACTAACAGGGAAGGGATCACAAATCTCCCTGTAGAAGGTCACCTGGGGGCTAGTGACCATCACATGGTATGTTTCAATTTGGCCACTACATCTTAATCATCCCATTCCAAGGCAAAAATATGGGACTTCAGAGGAGCTGACTTTGATAAGATGGCCAACAGAGTTAAGCTAGCCCTGGCAAAAAGAAAACACAGGTGAGGGATACAGGCAAAGTGGGAAGCATTAAGGATGCAATACTTGAAGCAACATCCCATTGTGTTAGACAGAAAAGGCAGTGCAAAAGAAGAAGGAAACCACTTTGGTTCTCAAATACAGTAGCAGAAAAGGTCAGAGCCATAAGGCTGGCCTTCAGGAAATATAAGGGAACACAGCTGGATGAAGATATGGAGGCATACCAAACCACCCTAAGGGAAGGCAGTAAGGCAGGCAAAGTCCCAAACTGAGGAAACACTAGCATGAACAGTAAAAGAAGGTGACAAGACTTTCTATAGATACATTAGTGAAAGGAGAAAGTCCAGAGGGGGTCTTGCTAAGCTCAAAGGAGAAAAGGGGGCATGTGAGAAGGAGGACCCTGTAAAAGTATTTATCCTAAATAGATACTTTTGCTCAGTATTTACTGAAGAGAAGGTAGGGTAGGGCCCACAGCTCAGCACCATGGACACGGGGGGGAGGGAGGTGAGCACTACTCCCTTCACAAAAGAAAGTGTCCTACCAGAGCTCGCTAAGCTCAGGGTGGACAAGGCAATGGGACCTGATGGCATACATCCCAGGGGACTTAAGGAGCTAAGGGTGGAACTAGCAGAACCATTAGCAGAACTGTTTAGTGAGTCTCTGAGCACAGTTGAGGTCCCCGAAGACTGGAGAAGGGCTCATGTGATCCCGCTCCACAAGAGTGGTAGCAGGGAGGAGGCAGGGAACTACAGACCAGTCAGTCTTACCGTAGTAGTGGCAAGATTATGGAGGCACTCCTTAAGGAAAGGATAGTGCAACACCTGGAATCCATAGGGGCACAGGATCCAAGACAACATGGGTTTACAAAAGGAAGGTCCTGTCAAACTAATCCCATAGATTTCTTTGACTGGGTAACCAGAGTGGTGGACCAAGGGGGAGCAGTTGATGTCACCTACCTTGACTTCAGCATAGCTTTCGACACTGTTCCAGATAGAAGATTGATAAATAAGCTGGGTAGGCTCAGGGTGGGTCAGAAGTTGGTCAACTGGGTGGCAAACTTGTTGACAGGCAGAAAACAGATGGTGGTAAATGGTATACAGTCAGAACAGATGCAAGTCACAACTGGGGTACCTCAGGGATCAGTCCTGGGTCCAGTCCTCTTCAATATCTTCATTAGTGACATTGCAGATGGACTAGAGGGTAAGGTTTGTCTGTTTGCAGATGACACCAAGATCTGCAACAGAGTAGATGATCCAGATGGGGTGGGCAGAATGAGAAGAGATCTGGATAAACAAGCAAAATGGTCAGAAGAGTGGCAACTGGGATTTAATGCAAAAAAGTGCAAGATCATGCACATAGGGAAGAGAAACCCTGAAGCTACCTATAGGCTGGGAGGGGAGTTGCTGGCAGTCACAAAGGAAGAAAGAGACTTGGGCATCATCATCACCGATGACCTGAAATCATCCAAGCAGACCTCTAAAGCAGTAGGTAAGGCTAGGGGGATGTTAAGGTGTACTAGTAGGGGTATCACAAGTCGTAAGTGGGAGGTAATAATCCCTCTGTACAAGACACTGGTTAGGCCCCATCTGGAGTACTGCATGCAGTACTGGAGGCCACACCTTCACAAAGACATTAACCAAATTGAGGCAGTCCAGAGAAGGGCAACCAAAATGGTGCAGGGACTACATCAGAAGACATATGAGGACAGATCAATGGAGCTCAGTATGTATACCTTTGAGCAAAGGAGAAAGAGAGGTGATATGATCGAAACATTCAAACACCTTAAGGTCATTAACAAGGTGAAAGAGTCTAACATGTTTAAATATAAGAAAAATAGCAGGACAAGAGGACACATCATGAGATTAGAGGGAGGCCGATTAAGGGGGAATGTGAGGAAATTCTTTTTCACAGAAAGAGTGGTGGATGCATGGAATGGCCTACCTCAGGAAGTAGTGACTACGAATACAGTGCAGGGCTTCAAACTGGCATGGGATAGGCATAAGGGAACAATAAAGATCAGTGGGAATAGATAGGCCACTGACAGATCAAAGGCCGATGGCACATTTATAAGGTAGAAAAAGAAATGGGCAGACTGGATGGGCCTTGCGGTCCTTATCTGCCGTCAACCTCTATGTTTCTATGTACCACACACCCTGGGGGAGTACACAATGCCTTCATCTGGCACCAGTCCACACTGTGCCATAGGTTCAAGAGTGGGGACATCCTCCCTGGCCATCTGGTAGGTAAGTATGCATAGCACGCTGGATGATGGGTGTAGATGGGGGGGTGTGGGGTATGGGCAGTGGTGCCATGGGGAATGGCCATGAAGGCCCATGGCACAGTGTCACAGACCACCATGCTAACAAAACCCCTCTACACACAGGTGACAGTGGTTACCCACTATGGCCCTGGCTGCTCACACCATACTGGTGCCCCTCGACCACAGTGCAGCAACAGTACAATGAGGCACACGCCACAACATGGAATGTCATCAAGTGAGTGTTCAGGTTGCTGAAGGCATGGTTCCATTGTCTGCACAAGTCAGGTGGTGCCCTACAGTACAGCCCCTCAAAGGCCTGCGGGCTATTCCTGGCCTGCTGTATCCTCCACAACATAGCCACTGACTGTGGCATAGCCATTGAGGTCGAGGAAGGGGACAGCAGTGGGGACGATGAGGACACCGGTCCAGCTGGTGTTGGGCAGCCACCCCCAGGGTGAAGGGATCCCCAGCTGGCCCGGATGACCCAGCAGCACCGGGACGCCATCACAGAGAAGCACTTTGGACAACACAGGTAGGTCAACAGGGCCATGTGCAATCACCAAAGGCAAGGGCACAGCCCACAGACAGGCAGGGGTGGACACCAGCGGAGGATGGCGTCAGGGGCGTGGGATTGGACAGGGGACCAAACATAAAGGCAGGGAACAGCAGGGCTGTACGTGGCATGCACACACAGGCACACACACCCCTTACCCATGCCCCCAGGGCCACATGCACGTCCACCCCAACAGGCTCCCCCCACACCCACACAGGACCCAAAACAACTACACCCAGTGGCTGGCACTGTGCTTGCCTCAGACGCTGAGCACCATTGCACAGTGGCAGACAGTGCTACACTGGCATCATCATGCACACACCACAGTGGCCAGCAGCTGGGAGGGTGTGCACAGGGACCGTGTGTGAGCAGGGCAGGGCACCACACCCATGCAATGCACACAGAACACCACAGTGCACACAGGGCAGTGGCAGACAGTGGCTGTGGAGGGGGAAGGGTCAGTTATTCAGCACAGTAGCACGGCCACCACGGATGTGTGGGCGGCCCCACCGAGACCTGTCATTGGTAACAAGCTGACCAGTGGCCTCATGGGGTGGCGTCGAAGGGCCCCCAGGGTGATGCTGCGTGAACATGACCGTGCCCATGCAGGGGTCTGCAGGCCACCAATCATGCCCACACTAGGCATGCTAGGTATGCCCACAGCCGATCCCGGTGTCGGCATTGCAGGTGTCACCCGACGCCGAGAACGGGGGAGGACATAGCACTCTGTGGTGTGTGCAGCGGCTGGGCACACAGCTGGTCAGCCAGTGTAGCCACGACAGTTGCCATTGCAGTGGTCTGTCTTTAAACTAGTCAAGGGGGGAGGCACTGATAAGCAGCAGGAAAATCCCAGCCTCTCCCTACAAAACAGGGTACTAAATGAGAAAAAGACCGAGGTAGGAAGGTCAGTGGGGGATGCTGCAACAGAATGTAAAGCCATCAAGAAATGGAGAGCAATGAGTACCAATGCCCGAGTCTGAGTAACAAGCTTCCTGAATTAGTGGCCTTGATGGAGGAGGAACATCTGGATATCGTGGCAGTCACAGAAACATGGTACACACAAAACCATGACTGGGACGTAAACATACCAGGATACACTATCTACAGGAGGGACAGGGAGGGTAAAAGGAGGAGGAATAGCTCTTTACATAAGGAAGGAACCAAAGCAACAGAAAAAGGGAAAACAGGGAGGAGAATAAGCACTGTGGGTAAATTTGGAGACCGGCAATGGCACCACAATCCGCACAGGGGTTGTATGCAGACCCCCTTCTCAGGGGGAGGAAATGGACAAGGAAATGATAGAGAGTGTACTTAGAATGGCAGAAAAAGGGGAGATATTGCTGATGGGTGATCTGAACATGCCAGATGTTAACTGGAGTGCAGTTGCAGCAGCCACTTTGAAGAGTGGCGCTATTCTAGATGCCCTACAGGGGGTATGCCTTAGACAACTAGTATTGGAGCCCACTCGAGAGGAAGCAATCTTAGACCTGGTTCTCTCAAATGAAGATGAAGAGAGGATCACAGATGTAGAAGTGGGTAGCCATCTGGGAACTAGCGACCATCGAACAGTATGGTTCACAATAAACATAGCAATAGAGTCAAGCCATACAAAGGCAAAAGTACTGGACTTTAGGAAGTCTGACTTTGCCAAAATGGGTGAGTGCCTAAGGAATGCACTAGCAAATAGGCAGGAAGGAGGGGTGGAAGAACAATGGGGAATAATAAAAACTGCCATCACAGAGGTAACAAGCCTTTGTGTGAAGCAAATAAACAAAATGATGTAAGAAACCACTATGGTTCTCAAAGGAAATAGCAGTGAAGGTTCAAGAGAAAAAGAAAGCATTTAGGAAGTACAAGGAATCACAGAAGGAGCAGGACAGAGAACTGTATCAGTTAAAGCAAAAAGAAGCTGGGAAGGCAGTCAGAACAGCAAAGGCCCAAACAGAGGAAAAGATAGCCAACTCAGTTAAGAAGGGGATAAAACCTTTATAGGTACATCAGGGAGAGAAGGAAGACCAACGGAGGGATAGTGAGGCTTAATAAAGGGGAGGGAGGGTGGGCAGAGGGTGACTGTGAAAAGGCAGAGATACTAAACAAATATTTTTGCTCAGTATTTACAAAGGAAGAGGGGGAGGTACCTAAAACAAACAGTAGAGACACTCTGGATACAGAAGTTGATACCAGCCCATTTACAGAAGAAAGGGTTCTGAAAGAACTCTTAAAACTGAAGGTGGACAAAGCAATGGTGCCTGATGGGATTCATTGCAGAATTCTAAAAGAACTAAGGGTAGAACTAGTGACACCACTGACTACCCTCTTCAACAAATCATGGGAGGATGGGGTGGTACCCGAGGGCTGGAGGAGGGCATATGTGATTCCCCATTCACAAAAGTGGGAGCAATGCAGAAACAGGAAACTACAGACCTGTTAGTTTAACCTCAGTGGTAGGGAAAATGATGGAATCATTTCTGAAGGAAAGAATTGTCAAGTATCTAGAGGCTAGAGGGGCACTGGACCCAAGGCAACATGGATTCACAGCGGGAAGGTCATGCCAGACAAATCTGATAGATTTCTTTGACTGGGTGACCAAAGTAGTAGATCAAGGAGGGGCTGTGGACATGGCCTACCTAGACTTTAGCAAGGCATCTGACACAGTCCCACACAAAAGATTAATATAAAAGTTAGCCAGCCTGGGAGTGGGTCCCAAGATGACAGCCTGGGTAAAGAATTAGCTGGAGAATAGGACACAAAGAGTAATAGTAAATGGAGTCCACTCTGAAGAAAGGGGGGTTACTAGTGGGGTACCGCAGGGTTCAGTATTAGGACCGGTCCTCTTCACTGTCTTTATAAGTGACATTGCAGAGGGACTGGAAGGAAAAGTATGTCTCTTTGCAGATGACACAAAGATCTGCAACAGAGTTGATGCACAAGGTGGGGTGGAAAGGATGAGAAGGGACTTGGCAAGGTTAGAGGAATGGTCAAATGTATGGCAGCTTAGATTCAATTCTACGAAGTGCAAGGTAATGCACCTGGGAAACCAAAACCCTGGGGAAGAGTACACAATGGGGGGTGAGATACTAACAACAACAAAAATGGAAAGGGACCTGGGGGTAGTCATATCAGATGACCTAAAGGTGGGCAAACAATGTGAGAGGGCAGCAAGGAGGGCTGGGGGGATACTGGGATGCATAGGGAGAGGCATCACCAGTAGAAAACAGGAAGTTATCATCCCTCTGTACAGACAGCTGGTCAGACCCCATCTGGAGTACTGCGTGCAGTTCTGGAGACCCAATCTCCGCAAAGACATAGACAGGATGGAAGCTGTCCAGAGGAGGGCAACTAAAATGGTGCAGGGTCTGCACCGGAAGATGTATGAAGAGAGACTTAAGGAGCTTAATATGTATAGCCTCGAGGAAAGGAGGGAGAGTGGGGACATGATAGAAACTTTCAAGTACCTCAAGAGAATCAACAAAGTCCAAGAGGGTAGCATCTTTCAAAAAAAGAGGTGTGCAAGAACAAGAGGCACAATTTGAAGATAGAGGGGCGCTCAGAGGTAATTTAAGGAAGTATTTTTTCACAGAGAGGGTTGTGGATGCATGAACGGCCTTCTGGAGGAGGTTGTGGAGTCAAAAACAGTGGTGGAATTCAAGCATGCATGGGACAGTCATAAGGCAATTCTAGGGGGTTGGGGTAGGAAGAAGTAGGCTGCTGGTTAACTAGGATCTGCAGCTTATCCATTAGGTAGGGAAATGGGCAGACTGGGTGGGCCAAGCTGTCCTTATCTGCCATCAAATTCTGTGTTTCTATGTTTCTATGCCTGTCAATGGCTGCGGTCACATCTGCCCACTGTTGAACCAACTCTGCCAGGAGCAGGTCATGGTCCCTGCTTCGCCGCTTCTCTGCCTGGCTCAGCTCCACACAGAGTGCATCCACCGCCACCATGAGCTGCACCTGCTGATCCACAGAAGCCTAGAGAAGATGGCTGTTGTCATCCAAGGGGTCATCTGCATGGCCAGCATGCTGTCCCTCATGGTGTCCCTGGCCCTGCTGCACAGCGCCCCTTGACGGTGGGCTCCACACAGTGCTTCCTTCCTGGGGTATGTCCACATGTGGTGCACTGCTGCTGCCCCCTGTCTCTGTCCCCATTTTGACACTGGCCAGCTGCTGATGCTGCCCCTCCAGCTGCTGATCACCAGTCACCACTGGGTGGCCGCAGCGATGACAACAGCCCCACTACCCTGGCCGCACACCAGTGCTGCCCCACTGGAACCCGCAGATGCATTCTCAACAAGGGCTGTTGTGCAGGCAACCACGCCAGCACTACCTGCAGATCCTCCTGGGCAGATGCCATCCATGGGATCACCCTGTGTCCCACATACAGCACTGTCTGGGACGTGCATCACGTCATCATCAGTGCTGGAGTCGGCCCCGATCTGTGTCTCAGCACACAGGACACCGTGAGTGGCGTCACACTGGAACGCAAACAGGGCCATATCCGCACCCACACCACTGGCATCAGTCCAGACAGATGTGCAGGGCTGCAGACAGTCTGTCCCTCGGACACCTGTGGAGGTGGATGGGTGCTCCACCGTATCCAGGGCCACCCCGTCGGCAGACACACTCACCACTGCTGCTCCATGCAGATGCTCAGGAGCTGTAAAGGATTACAGTACAGTTAGCAGTTCTGCCTGGCTCTGGGGCCTGCCCCCCTGCCACCCACACACTGCTAGCACCGGTCCTACCATGCATTGATGGGCTGTCGCTCATCTGGAAGCCTCCGCCAGGAACACCCTCAATGGTACTACACTGCATGCTGACAGCTACCTGCTCCTCCAGTGGTGTCAGGTGGGGAATGTCCTGCTGGCCCCCACCAGTGGCAGCACATGCTGCCCTGATGGCAGCCACCTTATCCTTAATACGCCTCCTGTCCATGCCAACCATTTTCTTGCACTCCTGCACAGAATGCTGTTTTCTGCCCTGCTGGTTGATGGCATGTGCCACCTTGCCACACGCCACCACATGGGCCTGTGGTGTGCCCCTCTTTCCACTGAGCAGTGGCTCCCTGTCGAGGTAGGCCTCAAACAGGGCATCTGATTCTACCCTGGTGAAGTTGGGCCTCCTTTTCTGCACCCTTCCCTGCTCCTCTTCATCCTCTCGCTTGGTCATGCTGGTGCCTGGGGGGATGGACAGGTGTTATCGACTGTGAAGTCCCATACAGCCCTCCCAGACCACTGTCCCCACGTCCCCACAGCATGTCACCTACCTCAAAAGACTGCAATACTGATCCATGGCCTATGCATTCCCAGGTCACTTTTATAGTGCATCGCATGCAAATGAGGGCAGGCACAACTGTAATGGGATGGAAATGCAGTGGATATGCCATGGAATGGATCATGAGCTGATTAGCATAACCTGGCTGAATATCACGCTGTTGCACCTTGTGCAATGGTTTTGAGCATGCTCAGGCTGTGGTGCACCACTGTGACGTGCGCAATCGGCACTGCACCATACATGCCCGCGGTGCTGAAACCTACGCTAGCGGCCCAGCTGATGCACTGTGTGCAGGAGGCAGTACAGGGCCCTGCCATTACTGTGCCTGTGGTGATCGTGCGCTATATGTCCAAAGGGGTGCATGTGCCATGGTGCGCTGTGGGCGTCATGGTGCCTTAGCATGGTAGGCCACTGCTTGGCGTCACACACATGCACCCTACCACCTTCCATGCAGGGACCTCCCAATAGCACTGTGGTGCTCCCTGCATGGACAGACCCTTGAACCTGCAACTGCCCTTTACCCTCTAGGTGCCTTCCATCCACATGGCTGCCGCCCTATTGTGCAGTCTGGTGCCAGCGTGATTGCGACTGGTAGCTCAGTACCATGCTGCCTCTGCACATGGGGCATGTGCACTACCAGGCACCATTTTGCGCTCACCAGTGTCTGCATTATGCCGCACACCAGATCACCAGTATGGACCTCAGTGGAACTGGCAAACCTGGTGGCTCTTGTGGAGCCCCATGCAGGTGCCCTGTTTGGGCAGGTTCCCCTCCTGAGACTACGCACAGCGATGTGGCAGGAGGTGGCAGAGGGCCTTGAGGAAGCCACAGGGAGCAGCAGGACCTCAGATAAGTGTCGCCCCCACTGTGGAGACCTCCAGTGGTGTGAGCTCGACCACCTAGGGAGACTGCAGGTGAGTGCCCAGCAAGGAGCCATGCCATGGCCAGATAGATGCTCCTTCACCACACTAGTAATATCTGTCTGTCCTGGTGGCATGATGATTGGCAGTCCATGCTGCCGGGGGGGTGGGGGCTGGTACCTGTGTTGCCAGTTGTGGTGCATTGAGTACACCCTGCACCACCGCGGCACAGATGGGCTGTGCAGGCATGCACACTGCTGGGGGGGTTATGGTTCAGATGTGTACTGATGGGACTCTCTCCATGTTTCCACACTAGGCCCAGAAGATCGCCGTAGGGCCTAGATGGCTGGAGAGCGTGGAGGGCAGGACGTTGCTGGTGGTGTGGCCATGCAGGCAGGGCACAGTGGTGGTGCCGAGGTTCAGCAGTGCCCTGCAAACTGGGACACAGGTGAGTGCCATGTTTCCCTTTACAACTGTGTATGGTGGGTTGCAGGGGCGGTGGTGAGGCATGGCCCCCTGCACATGGCCCTTACTTCCATGCACATCCCATGGTGCCCTTCGCACCATCCTGTGGGTCTGCACTTGTAGGTGGGTGTTGCAAGTGGGCTGTGTGTGCACTGGGCGCCTGGCTGTGCTACTGCCATCCCACTGCATTGCCATAATGCCAGACGGCCATGATGGTGCTGTGTGGTGCACGGGCGGTGGGTGTGTGCAGTAGTTTGCATGGTCATGGGTACCTGGGTAGGTGGATCATGTGGGAGCACCCACTGTGGGTGGATGCATGCCATTCCAGGGGCGCAGGCCACTGATGTATGCCATGCACATTGGGTGGGCTACGTTGGTCTAGCCAGTCACTCATACTGATTCTGCTCCCTTTTCCAAGGTGGACCACGCTGGAAAGCCCTAGAACAGAACATACAGGAGATCCTGCAGGTCACCTGGGCCATGCTGGAGCTGCAGCAGGGGATGGATAGGGGTGAACGTCAGCGGCAAAGAAGGCATCACAGGGAGAACAGGGATGACAGGGGCCACCAGTAGGGTCCACAGCACCTGCACTGTACCATTCCCTCCCTGAACTGTACCCCACACCCCTATGTCCCCCATCTTTGCCGTTCCCATTGTCCCCTACCCTTCCCCTCCCTTGTTGTGGCCTTGAACATCCCTTCCCCACTGTATATATATTTTGTACATAGTTTCTGTTGATGTTTATTGTTACTTAATACATGCTTTTCATACTATGTCTGTGTCGGTCTCTGTTTTGTAGCGGGCACATAGTGCCTTGCTGCAGTGGTGTGCATGGCAACTGTGGGGTGGTGCTGGCCTGGCAATGGGTGTGTCTGCCAGGGATCCTCCACTGATGTGGGTGGGGGCCATGGGCTCTGTCCAGGGTATGTGTGGTGTGCACTGTGCACTGTTTTCCTGTGTGCTGTGGGCTTTGGTGCATGTGCTATGTCCTAGCCACCCCTGGCAGTGTGTGCCATGCCCATGCAGCTGTGCCCCTTGCATGTCTGTGGTCTGCACAGTCATGCTGACCCCACCAGCGCATGCATGGATGCTGACATGATATTGGTGGCAGTCCATATCAGCCACCTTCCAGGCATGGTGCCCTGGCAGCTGGCATCCTGACCCCTGGTCTATTTCATGTCTGCCTCTGTTGCCACTGTGGGCGGTGCTGTTGTTGTTCCTCTCCATGCAGTCTATGATGTCTGGGGTGGTGCCTTTGGTCTGGTGACTGTCGCATGGGGTTCTGCTGCATGTAGGCAGTAGCCTGGTTCATGGTGTGCACACCACATGGCAGGCTCACTGGCGCCATGGTGGTGTGCAGGCCATACGTTCATGGCACCATGGGACTCACAATGGCAGCATCTGTTGCTCCACTATTTGTGGCTGTTTGATGGGGTACCCTTGGGACTGTGTTGGAGGGGTTTTGTATGTGCCCTGTGTTGCCTCCTGTGTGGCGCATGCCTCCATGCACCACAGTAGGGTGCTGTGCTGTCTGTTGGAGCCACTGCTAGATCGGGGTGAGTGCATGGGTGGGTATTTGGGGTGCCTTCCTGCTGGTGATGGCTTCCAGGGTGGGCCTTATCATGTGTGGGGTCCCTCGGGTACTGATGCCAGGTCAACCTCCTTGCTGTGTCTCTGTGGGGGCCATGCAGGGGGGCCTTGTGTATGCTGTGGTAGCATCAGTGGATGGTGTCACCACATGCGGGGAAGGGTCATGCTGAGGATGTTGTGCATGGTGCCACGGGGCAATGGGTTGCATTGTCACGGTGGTGGTGGCACACTTTCGGTGCCATGCACTGTTTGGTCATGCTTCTGGGCTGGGTGTCTTGGGATCGCTGTACTGGGGGTGGTCAGCATAGGTGTGGTGCTGTGGCATGGGTAGGTCCTGGCCATCCTTGTGTTATGGTCTCTGTTTGCCGGGGGACAGTCAGGGGCACCTTGCCCAGCGGGTGGGGACTGCTGGCCCATGTCTGCTGTTGGATCGGCACCAGGGTTCATGGGCTGGTGGTCCATTCTGCTCATGTTTGGTTGTGCAGCTCATGGGGGCCTTGCCCTGGTGGGGTGTGGGGTGTTGGTCTGTCTGTCCTGCTGCATGCTCCTCCACTCATGGCACATCCATGGCTGGGGAAAATCTGCTTCCTGTCTTTGTCCCTGCACATCCCTAGGGGTGCTAATGCACATCGGCCCTGCTCCATTGCGCAACCCTCATTGCGCTATGGTGCATTGGGTGCAATATTCAGCTACGTTGCGCAGGCGCTCCTTTGCCTGCGCTTGGTTTGAATATCGTGCCTGTTGCGCTATAGTGCACTGCACTTGTGCCTGCTCCTGCTATTGTGCATCTTTTTGTTGTAGTCTGAATATCCCACCCCAAATGTGTTTCTCCATTAGTTGTTTACTAGCAAACATTCCAAAAAGAATGATAAAAAAATTGCATCATTATACTTACAATAACAACATTTAGCAGAATGTGATGAACGTATTTTTCCAGTGTCACCAGAGCATAATATGATCTATTTATTGTTACTGTATTATATTAATTTATTCTTGGAACCTTTGTATATATTAACAGAGGAGAGCATACAGTACTTTCCCATTGCCTGTTTCCCAATTGCAATTTTATGTCTAATTCCCATTCAATTCTTAAATTTCTTATAGCAATTTTAATTTGTTGAAGTTATGTTTTTTAGTATCTAGGCAAATAGTTCTTTTTGTTCATGTTCTAATAGTTTTATTAGGTCATGTTCAGATGTAACAGTATGAGTTCTAGGGTCTGTTTCCCACTGGTCATATGTTTTTTTAAATACATCTTTTAACTGCATATAATTATAGTATTCCTTTTCTTGAAAGTTATATTCTTCTTTACAATCTGAACATTGTTTGAATGTTTCAGTATCAGTCAAGTGGATCTATTGATGGACTCCCTTGTTTGCTCAGTTTGGAAGACAGAATGATTTATTATCTATAGTACATAAAGGGGTTATGTCATATGTTATTAAAATGCTTTTTAATCTTAAACTTTCACAGTACTCTATTATTTTTTGGCAAAATAATGAATTATTTAGTTTTTAATTATTTTATATTTAATAAGACAAAGTCAGCTTAGTTAAATAATTGTATTTCTGCCATTGATTGTTTTCAATAAAGCATTGATTAGAATTGTGTCTACTTTGGAATCATAAGCTCATTTTAATACTTTTTTCATCAGAAATGATGTATGACAGTTTTTAATGTCTGGAGAAGCAAGTCTACAGTATTCTTAGGGATGACATGATTTATTTCTATGTTATTCTTGGTTTTCAATTATCCCATGTGGACTCTTTACTGATTTTATTTATTGCCTTAAACCCATTGGTTGGTATCTTAGTAATGATATATTGTAATGTATATAGGATCAGTGGAACCATGCTCATTCTAATCAATTGGATCTTGCCCCAAAGAGACAGTTTCGTTTTGTTCTAGTTTGATCATTTACCCTGTATCTTCTTACATAGAATAGTATGGTTCTGTTGAAACAGATTTTTAAACGACAATGCTAATTTAATTCCCAAATATCCTAACTTTTGGATTTTGAATTGAAGAGGAAAATAACATGTATAACCCAAGCTGCTAAAGTTCTTATAGCTATTAGTTCAGATTTACCTTCATTTAAATGGTAATCAATCACGTTATTCAAGTTCACGTTCAAATTCAAGTTTATTTGCAGAAACACTCCGCTGAGCATGCTCATTTACAAGAAGGTCCTAGTAGGGCAACTTGGTACAATGTATACACAATATTACAATCCGATACAATACAATACAATACAGCACAATTGTGATACATCAAGTTTGAACACTGTTAAAACAGGTAAACAATGTACAGTAATACAACATAATACAATTGTGATACATCAAGTTCGAACAGTGTTGAGACAGGTAAACAATGTACAGTAGGAGGGGAGTTATGGCTAAATTATATACATTTCGGGAACTAAGCTAACAGGCAGTAAAGGTGAAAAGGGGGAACATCAAAGAAGTTTACATTCAAGTGCTTTATGCGACTATAATGGTTTCTCTGCTAGGAGGGCTACTATGTGCTTTGGCAGTGTCAAATGTCTATGTGCTTCATTTTAGAGTGGCTTGTAGTTTGTTACACGTGGATGGGATTACATGGCTAAACACAGCTTTACCATAAAGTGTGCAGAATTTGAGTACTTTTAGTTGTAAGAAAGCATTTTTTTAAGGGCGTAGGAGCTATGATAATGATGAAAAAGGGAGGTGATGTAGGAAGGGACTTTGTTCTGAAATGTTTTGAGAGCCCAGATACTAATGTCTTGCAGCCAGGGAAGCCCAGCCTACAGCTGTGTAAAGGGCACAATGGTGGGTTATGTAGGGTGTGGGTAAGTTATAAAGTGAATCACACTGTGAAACAGGATATCAAGTTTATGAAGTTTGGTTACTGTGCTACTATTATAAATGATATCTGTATAGTCGAGTAAGGGAAGAAAGGTGGCTTGAATTACCTTTTCCTAATATCTAAGGGAAAAACAGATTTGTTCTAGAAGAAAAAAAATCAAGTCTTATTTTCAGTTTCCTAGTGAGGGAATCGATGTGGTATGCATAGGCTAGTTTGCTATCTAACCATACCTCTAGGTATTTGAATTGATCAACTGACTCTAGTACGTCTCCTAGTACGGTTAGTATAGGCCCCAGTGTGGCTTGTCCACATAGAGAAGTTGGGGGAGGTGGGGAAAAAAGTACATTATTTTAGTTTTCTTGACTTTTAATGATAGTTTTGATCTTAGCAGGTTTCGCTCCAACTGAATAAAAGTATACTGTAGTTCTGTAATGATGTCAGGCAATGAGGGTTTGGAATAATAAAGTATGGTATCATCCACAAAAAAAGTGGAGTCTGGAGTTATGGATGTTGTCACTAACAGATTTTATATAAATTGTGAATAACAGGGGTCCAAGAATGGATCCCTCGGTACACCTCTAGTTATTGGTAGGGAAGAGAGAAGGAATCCATTGGTTTTGATGCATTAGAGTCGACCAGTAAGATAGGTAGTGAACCAGTTTAGTGAGCAGTTATTCAGTCCAAGGTGTTTGAGTATGGCAAACAGAGTGTTATGATCAACCGTGTAGAATGCCTTGCTTAGGTCTAGGGAGATAGCTCCTGTAGAGTTTTTATTATCCAGGTCAGTGAACCAATTATTTGTCACTTTGACTAGAGCTGACACCGTACTATGGTTTTGCAGGAAGTCAGATTGGAGGGGGTTAAATAAATTTGATTTTTCAAGTTTTTTCAAGTTGGAATATGCCCCAATTTCATTAATTACTTCTTTTAAACCGTTAACCGTATCTGTTAATAGCAGTAATGTGTGGGGGCATGGTTTGAGTGCCAGCGAGATGACTGCCTAAGAATTTTGCTCCTTCCTTACCTGGACTCAATCAGTGGCACAAAGATGTGATCTGGGAATACTCAGAGCCATTTTTGATTGGGGGGACCTGTTGACTTCCTGCCACTTGCCAGGCACTGAAAAGGGAATGAGAGAAAAGGCAAGCAGTTTCAAAGGGACCCCAATCCAGACCCGGGGGCGAAGCAAACAAATCTCCCAGATCTCACCCTCATGGCAAACAGGACCTCATCAGGGAGCTGCTTACTGCCAACATGCCACCTGACCCACAGCAAATGCACTCGATCACCTCCAGAGTGATGGTGAAGCCTCCACAGTTGTAGCGCCCAAGAACTAGATCATGGAGCAGCCATCGACAGCACTACTATTGGATCCCCACCTCTTCTCTAGTAAAGCTCCCCAGAGAGAATTCTTCTTGTGATGATGGGCAGATCAAATCCAGTGATCTGCTCACTGAACTGATGGACACTGTTGCTCCAATAAACTGGGCTGAAGAAACTGAACCCATGGATCCAGTAGAATAATATGAGAAGCATCAAGAAGTGGTTAAACAGGACCTGAAGTCCTTTGTGGAGGTGGTTGCAGATGGTCCAACTCTGCATACGGGGGAGATCGCTCCACCCGGACTGACAAACCTGGAGCAGAAGGCTGACCGGGAGGGTTCCTTTTTTACTACAGGCACCTCCTGCACCAACAAGGCTAAGCAAGAACTTTCCTATACTGTTGTAAAGCAAACATGATGTTTTTTTGTTAATTCTGCTTACCCAAGCTAAGGGTTTGATCGGGTGGCCATATGGACCAGAGGTTCCTGTATGACGTACCAATAGCCCCAGACCAGATTTCCCTCCCTTACTTGTCCATAGTGGGTAACCAAGGAGGGCCTTCTTCGCCCTTTCCCACCCATGGTCCATCCTGTCACCTACCTCCTTTCTGGGGGGGGGTGTAGTTAGGGCAGGCCAGGCATTTCCTAGCTGACCTTCCCCCCGATGCAGAGGCATGTAGATCCTAATGACCCACCTCTAAGATTAGATCATTCTCATACGTATCCGGGGACACCCCGGATTATCTCCCCTCCACCTTAACCCACCCACCCCCGCACCATTTTCCATCACCACTCTTTCCATTTCCCTCTCCGAGTGGGCTGGAAAGGATCCCCCCACCATTTTTTGCTGGCTATAAGATCCAGCTTATTCAATGTTGGGAGGGCTTCCTAGCAGTTGCAGAACCTTAAATCCCCTCACACTACACTGTTGTTCTGGTTGTGTTGATTGTTCATGCTTATTGATTGTTGTGCCTTCTTATTGGTTGCCTGTTCACATACAGTTTTGTTCAAGTTAATAGTTCTGGCAAGTTGGTAGGAGGATGCGCCCCCTCCACCTTACCCCTCACCCCCTACCCTGTATCCCATAGTTTGGGGATCTCTCCCTCCCCTGGATCACCTATTAGTGGTGGTTTGTCCAGGGTAAAATGGGCAATTATCCACGGTTGATCTATCTACTACCTCATCTGGATGTTCAAGTCAATGTGGCTGGGGGCCTGGGCAAAGCTCTGGGACTCCTGTGCATGCTTACCTCAACACCCTTAGTAACTTCACTTAACCCACACACCATAGTGACAGATCCCAAGTTTTGACTGGCAATCTGGGATTTAAAGGTATTGTCTGGTTACCTAGGGCATCTGGCTCACTTTGCTATTCTAATCCCCCACTAGGCAAGGGATTAAGGAGCTCTCGCCAGACTTTCTCCCTTAAGAAACAGCAGGTCAGTCACACCACCCCTGTGCCCCTCCCATTATAGCCACATTGGGCAAATAATTCCTGGAACACTTAGGGATCAAGGGACTTTGTAGAAAAGTGATCTATTGCTGTGTTACATTCTCTGCATCTTTTGCTTTTACATATATAAAAAGTGCTGTTTGTTATCTATAAGTCCAATAGGATGCTTGATCATCCCATCCCAGGAAGACTTCAACATTGTGGATCACCCCTCCACAGCCAATTTACCCCCCCCTTCATTTAGGGGGCACACCTTAAGGGATTATCCTTGGATGGATGGTTGGTTGCTGCCCTGACTCAGATTTGGTTGCCTGCAGGTAAGTGGAATTTGGTGCTTGTCTCAGGGAGGCTATGTCAGGTAACACTCAGCAGGGGTGGAGGTGGGTTTCCTGGAATGTCAAGGGTTTGAACCACCCTGTAAAGAGAACCAAGGTCTTACAACACCTTCGCTGTATGGGCACAGACGTTGCCCTTTTCCAGGAAACACACCTCACAGCCAGGACGGTACAATGGCTCAAAAAATTGTGGGTGTGTTGGGTACTGGCTAGTTCTGCCTCCTCCAAATTGAAGGGCACTGCCGTTCTTCTTCATAAAGCATGTCAATGGGTAGATGATGCTGTTAAGGCAGACACACAGGACCATTGGATAGCTGCTTATTTAACATACCCAGGAGGGAAAGTAATAGTTGTGAATTTGTATGGACCCAACTCAGACTAAGCTGATTTCCTTATGAAAATCAGCTAGACTTTGGTCTCTCTTGTTGAAGGGGAGCAGGGAATCCCAATCATAAATGGGGGGAACTTCAACCTGCTCAATGACATATTCCTAGACAAATCTTGTCCCACCCCACAAATGCATCCAAAAGCCAGAGCAGCCCTGAAGGAGCTCATAGAGGAATGAAGACAGATAGACCCCTGGAGAAGGGGCAACCCCATGGGGAGATATTATATGTACTTCTCCCCAGTACACAACACCCATAGTCATTTCGACCTCTGGTTGACAAATCAAGAAATGGCACAAGGTATTTGTTGCACCAGCATTGGCAATATACTGATTTCGGACCATGCACCAACTGCCTGCTGCTTCCTCCCCCCCAGGACTTCGCCCCTCCTCACCCAGATGGAGGTGCAATCTCTTACTCTTTTGGGACAAAGCCTTTTGTTCCTTAATGATCGCTGAGGCCAAGGCATACTTCCAAGATAACTTGGGTGGAGAAGTGGTGGCAGGCACTGTTTGGGAGGCCTTTAAAGCAGTGCTAAGAGGGCGCATCATCTCATACATAGCAGCCAAGAACAAAGCCCAAAGAAAGGAGGTCACTAAGTTGCAATACAAGCTAACTCAGTTGGAGTCAAGGTTCAAGACCTCTTCTCCACCACAGACAACACCCTCCTAGCCTCTATATTAGGACTTAAATATAAAATCAACACTCTGCTGCAACACAAAGTGGAGTGGCAACTCCTCAGGTCAAAACACAAGTTCTGGGAGGGGGGAGACAAGAGTGGCAAGCTTCTCACCTACCCCTTGAGGAAAGAGCAGGCTGAATCTTGGATTCATGCCCTCTGGGATCACACTGGGAAGGTGGTCTCTGACCCCAAGGGTATCAATGAGGTCATGTGGTGGTTCTACCAGATCATATATGAGTCCAAGACCCCCTTGGATGACTCAGATATGTTTTGGGAGTTTGAGAACTTCTACGACTCCATCCCCATCCCCCAACTGCCTGCAGAGATAGCTCAGTGCCTAGATGCTGTGATATCCATTGTGGAACTTCTCACTGCACTGTCCCAATTGTCCAAGGGCAAGGTGACTGGACCAGATGGGATGATGGTAGAGCTCTATCAACTACTGAAGGATGAAATATCTTCCTCACTCCTGCAAGCCTTGCAAGAAGCCACGAGTAGAGGATCCCTCCCCCCAACTATGAAAGAGGCACTGATTACCCTGTTACCAAAAAAATCACCTGATCCACTTGATTGTGCCAGCTTTCACCCCATTTCCTTGCTATCTGTCGATACCAAGATAGTGGCAAAGGTGCTAGTCAACAGAATGGTGGAAAATCTACCTTCCCTGATACACCCCTCCCAGGCGAGGTTCACTAAAGGAAAATCTGGGGCAGATAACTTAAGGTTGGTACTCAACATGAAGTGGCATCCACTACAATCCCCCCAATCCATGGCTGCCTTGGTAATAGACTTTTCCAAGGCCTTTGACTCAGTAGAGTGGAATTACCACCACAAAGTCCTGAAAATGTGCGTCTTCGGTCCCTACTTTAGAGGGTGGGTCTCCACCTGTATAACTTACCCTCCACTAGGATCTTGACTAATAGGGAGGTCTTGTCTCTGTTTGTCCTCCAGAAGGGCACTCAGCAGGGATGCTCCCTTTTCCACCTACTATTTCACATCACCTTGTAACCACTAGCAAGGAAACTCATGGCCTCTAAGGACATATCTGGGAACAGGAGTATCTAGTCAACCTATACGCTGATGATCTACTCCTGACTATCTCCAAACCAAAACAATCACTTCCCAAGATCCTAGAGATCCTCCAAGCCTTTGCAAGACTCTTGGGGCTTCAGGTGAATCAAAAATATGACACTTTCCTCTCTGAACTTGGCTTGCCCCAAGGAATGCCTCCAAGGCACAAATATCACCTGGGCACTCCAGGGTTTCTCTTATATGGGTGTGACCATTACCACCAGGTGGAGAGAGCTGGAGGGAGCCAACTTCAATCCCCTCTTCACCTCATTAATGGCAGAGATAGGCCACTGGCTAAAACTCAAACAGTCCTTGAAGTGGAAGATCGAGGCTGTGCGGATGTTTATCCTTCCCAGAATATCGTGTGTTTTCCATAACCTCCTCATCTGCCTCTCCCTGAAGGCATTTCAGACCCTGTACAAATTGGTATCTCTTCTGGTCTGGGAAGTGAAGGCTAATCAGTGGGGTATGTCCATGATATGGGCCCACTGGTCCGGGGGGGGGGGGACTTGGGATCCCCTGGTTCCAAGGCTCCCATCTGTCTTATTGGGTAGCACAGGCAACCAAATGGTTTACCCCCTCTCCCTCCCATCCTTCTCTGTGGGTTGCATTGGAAACCTCATTTGCATGGGGAAACAGCCTGGGTGCCTCACTATCCCTGAAGCACCCTTCACTCTCCAGTGCAACCCCTATCATGATGGAGACTGGGAAAGCATGGCGATCTGTCATGTCTACTTCCCACACCCCTAAGTTAGCATGGGACCCTCCCCTTGAGTTCACCCCCCTTTGGAATATTCGGCAACTAGCTGTGGACAACAAACCACTCCACTGGCCAACCTGGGCTAACAAAGGTATCTCCTTAGTAAGAGACCTCTATATGCCAAACTCAAAGGTGCTGGTGGCAATTGATCAACACAGACATGGTACAACCTCCCTAACCAGGATTTGTGGAGATATCTCCAGATCCATAGTGCAATCCACTGATTACAGGTCCAGCTGGTGCAGGACACCAAGTAGGACTGGCTGTGCACTAGGGCTGTGTGAGTAACTAATATCATTTACCGAATACCACAAATAATGCACTATTCATTATTCAGATTCCAAATAATGACTAGTACACTATTCATCCGATATTTGGAAAGAACCCCCCCTCCTCCCTAGCCAAGATCTGACAATAATAGAGAGAACCCCTCTTCCTCCCACCCTCTGATAGCACCCAAACTCCCTCCTACCCCCAACCACATTTTCACACAATGTTATAATTTTGAGGAAAACATACTGCTGCAAAATGCAGTTTCAATGGGCGATTGGCACAACCGACCCACCTCCACAGCCGGCCTCCAAGTTTCAATATTATGGTTCTAGTGTGGTCCTCCCCCCCACACACACAAACACACACCCTGGTCGCCAGTAGCAGCCCACCGCCTCCCCTCGCACCCTGCACCAAAAGGTAAATTTGACAAAAAGGCAGCTGGTGCAGCCCAGCCTCCTCCACGGCTGACTGCCATCTTGTGAATTAAATTCATTTGCTTGTGCTTATATAGTAGAATGAACTGATCATGTGATCATCTTATTCTACCATATAAGCACAAGTAAGCAAGTTTCATTCACAAGACTGCAGCTGGCTGTGGAGGAGGGCAGGCTGTGCTGGGTGCTTTTTGTTAAATTTGCCTTTAGGTGCAGGGGGAAGTGGGGGGCTGCTACTGGCTACTGGTGTGTGTGAGCGTGTGGTGGGGGGAAACCAGACCAGGACTACAGTATTGATACTTGACGTTTGGCTGTGGAGACAGGTGGGTTGTGCCAGTCGCCCATTGAATTTGCATTTTGCAGCAATAAGTTTTCTTTAAAATATAACTTTGTGTGAAAATGTGGTTGGGGAGGAGGGGGTTTGAGTGCTATCAGAAGGGTGGGAAGGGGTTCTTCTATTCTGCTGAAGCTGGGCTAGGAGGAGGGTGGGTGGGCTATTAGCTTTTTTTTAATTCACAAAAGTGTTCTGAATACCGAATAGTAGGCCAAATATACGGATGCATGGGCTTCCAAATACCAAATACTCAGCCTAATATTTGAAAAAAGCTATCACACAGCCCTACTGTGCACCGTCCATGAGCCTGGCAGGCAAAAGGGTCTAGCAGGAAAAGTTTACCGGAGACTTTGGAACTCCCAGTCAGACCACACTGAGAAGAGCAGACGGCAAAGGGTATTGGATACCCAAGTGACCATCCCCCCCCCCCGAAACCTGGGAGCACTGCTTTAAAGCTGCAGATACTGGGTACAGGGATTCCAGAAGCCAACTGATCCAACTGAAAATCTTGATGAGGTGGTACAGGACTCCAGCCATGCTACAATCAATGGGACTACTAAACCATGCCCAGTGTTGGAGGTGCCAGCAAGGCCCTGTGCACTTACTGCTTGTGCTATGGCAATGCCCTATGCTGGTGCCCTTCTGGAGGCTGTACTGGATGACTGCTCCAGAGTGGTGAGCAGGGTGAATGGTCAGTCACACCCTTTGCTACTGATGGGCAGTTCATCCCCCCTTGAACCCCCTCCCAGCTCTGCTTAAAAGCTGGGTAATGGTAGCCTTGTTTGAAGCAAAGAAGGCTGTCCTGATGAAATGCAGGCAACCACAACCTCTCTCCATTCTGATCTGTCACTCGGCCTTGGCAACACTGGTTACCTTTGAAAGACTATCCTACTACAGCCTGAACCAAGCCTACAAATGCCATAAGAAGTAGGATGCCTACCTACATTCACACCTATGCTTAATCCCACCTACACCGCCTGGCAATACCCCTGCCTGAAAGCTCTCCTCACCCATTACATTATACCAGGCTAATCACACAGACCACATGAGCTCATGTGTTGGGGCTCCTCCAGGGCTAGCTATATGGACTCCCTCCTACCTTGATATCACCCATGGAATGCTGAGAGGGTTCCGTCTCCTCCTCTGCCCCCTAAGGGAGCAGGTAGGGAGATTTAGATCTATAGATAATATATTCCTGGTTTGCCAAGATCATTCACAATATCAATATCCTGGAGTACATACACCCTGTTATAATCACCCAACTGGGTTTTAAGTAAATGGATCTGTACACTTAGATTGATTACTGATGTGTATACCAATGGGTTTGCTGGACCTCCCTTTTGGGAGACCCAGTGGTTCTTGTTGCTCATATCATCCTTCTCTTATTTGTTGACATGAATTTGTTGTTCTATAAAACTGAAATTTAATAAAATTATTCATGATAAAAAAAGTAGCAGTAATGTATTATTTGCACACGTGTCCAGAACATAGTTTTGTTTTCCTATAGTAATCCATTTTATTTTAATCTTTGCTGGAATTTTGGTTAAAAAAGCCTCCATGCACAATATAAATAAAGATGCTGATAATTGGTAGCCTTGCCTTACCCCTCTACTTATCATAAAATTGTGTGTGAGTTTGCTGTTAATTCTTAGTCTGTCCATAGCTGAAACAAACATGGCAGCAATCATTTGCATACAGGACTTTGGAAAACCTAAATAATTTTGGAACCCTATGATGTAAGTCCATTCTATTATATCAAATGCTTATTTGGTGTCTAGTGAGAGTGGGATGGCATCCATCTCAGTTGAGAAAGCATCATCCAGTAAACATTGTACTTTATGGATTGCATCATGTATTGTTCTGTTTGGTAAGAACCTACAGTATTCTGATCATCATGTATTATTTTATTGATATATTGTATTAGCCTATTGTTTAGTCATTTTGTAAATATTTTATAGTCCAATTTCAGAATAAAATCCAGTGTAATGTTTTCAGCCCTTTTTCATTTTTATTTGATTTTACTATTATTGTAATGAATGCTTCTTGAAATAAGTGTAGACTTTATCCTGTTTGTTTTATTTCTAAAAAAAGTTTTTGTTGGTGTGGTAACAGTTTTTTTTTTTTTTGTTAATTTAAGAAAAGATTCTAAAATAAAACCATTTAGTCCTAGAGATTTCTCTTTTGGCATGGATGCCATCACACCTTCTAGCTCTGCTTTGGTTATTGCTTTATCCAGTATTTCAAAGTATTCTTGCATTACATTATTGGGTAAATCATTTCCACAATAGTCCATTACTTCTTTCATAGAGGTTTTGGACTCCCCTTCATATAAATATTTATAAAGTTCTAGAAAGACTTCTATTTCATCTTGTTTTTGATTACACTTTAAGTGTTGCTTAACTACCCTGTAGTTATAGTGTAACTATATTGTAACTGCATTGTAATTGCAATGTAGTTGCATGCAAAAACGTGTAACTACTCTATAATAGAACACTAGGTTTGCTGGCCAAGGCACCTAGCTTCACCTGAGCTCTTTTCTTCTACGTTGCTTGAAAGGACAGAGCAAAGAACCTTACCAGAGCAACAATATGGATTAAGGCTTCTTTTGGCTAGGCAGGTTTACTGTGTGTTGTTATTTTTATTTTGTACTCACAAGGATTGTTACTGTTTATTGCTAACCTTTTAATACTGTATTTTTCTCTGATTCAAATTGTTGTTGCTGGGTATACCTTCTGCTGCATTATTACAGGGTGTGCCTACAGGTGTGTACTTACAGATTACTGTGTAATCTTCTGATTCAAATTGTCTTTTGCAAGGTATATATTCTGTTACTGCTTTATTTTTCTCTGTAGCAAAGTGTTTCTGACAGGGTATATCTTCTGTGAAATTATCACAGGTGGTGCTTTACAGGTTTCACAGTTTTATCTGTCATTAGGATAAGCTTTCAGGGTTACTTCATTTTTTGCTGACTGATTGTTTCTGCTCTTACCTCCTTATTTCTTTCATCCGTGGTTCTTCTTTTTCAGCAGGGGAAGGTCCCAACCACCCACCCACCCCATCCCCAACCACCCCACACTACACTCCTTTTATAGGGTAGCACATTTGTGACATTTCCTGTAGCAAAGTAGGAAGGGGCAGATCAGAGGGTATCCACACAGTGACCTCATTTAGAGGGGCACTAGTAATTTAACTTGTTATAACAAGTTATACAAAAACAAACAAACAAAACACAAAATCAAACATTTGCTTTCATTTTCTTCCTTTTAATTACTCTGACCAGGTTATATACCCAGCAACTTACCTGGAATGGATATCATTAACCTCAGGTACTGTGGAACACTTTTCAGAAGGGTAGTTTTACAGGATTTAGGGCACTGTCCTACATGCTGGGCCATTGGAGATCTAAGGGCTCAGATCCAGACAGCATGGGCAGAAATTGTGTGCTTCAAATTGCATATTCAGGAGGAAATATATTATAAGAACCACCCCCCATTTCCCCAACCTCCAACAGAAGCACCTCAACCGCAGAGGGTAATTGGTCTGAGAGGTTGGCAGGTGGTTAGGAAGGGCAAATCAGGTGCCCCATCATTCAGTGCTCTCCAACTTGTCACTTCCACAAACCATAAAAAAACTACAAACAGGTATCTGCCTCTATCTCTGAAATCAAACAAAGAGGCAGAGGACACTGCAGTGCAGGACACTGCAGCACAGGAGCTAGCACAACAAAACTCACCCAAAACAGGAACCAAAACAACAAAAGCAAAAAGGAAATCCAAAAAAACTTCTGATCATAGGAAACTCCATGATTAGGAGAGTTGATACATATCTCCAGCCAGGGGTAATGGTCAGATGTCTCCCAGGTACATCAGCATGGAGAGACACTGACCGCATTGCTAAAATTGTTCAGGAAGCAGGAGAAAACAGTGATGTCCTGGTACACATAGGGACTAACGATCTCGCCAGCCGGTCAGTTGTGGAGACCAGGGAACACATGACCAGGCTAGGTGACAAACTTTCATCTATTTCATCCACCATCTCTTTCTCTGAGATCCTGCCAGTCTGAGAGAGGGGGACAGATGGATAGAAGGTCAGAGAAGGGGAGATAGGGGAATTAAACATGTGGCTCAAGGGCTGGTGCCAGGAAAATGGACACAAATTTGTAGGGAAATGGCAACAGTTCTGGGAGCAAAAGTTCTTTAAATTTGATGGACTGCATCTGACTAAGGAGGGAGTCAGTGCATTGGGGCAGAAGTTTGATGTCTTTGCAGAATATTTAAACTAGCAAATGGGGAGAAGGGTGCAGAACCCGATGCATCGAATGGCAAGAACACCCCTCCCCCCTCAGCTAGTGGTCAAACAGGAGTTCAGCATGTTTGTAGTTCATTTGCATCACCAGGTAAAGAAAAAGGTCTGGCTCCCCTTATAATGCAACACCAGGAAACACCGGACCTCACCCAACAACTAACACACCGAAATCTGACCAATGGAAAATCATGTACACAAATGCTCGCAATCTGGGAAACAAGATACCAGACATGCAGGCAATAATGACAGAGGTTAAGCTGGACATAGTAGCCATTAGCAAGACATGGTTTACCAGTAACCACACTTAGGAGACCTCAGTACCTGGCTACGTACTGTTCAAAAGAGACCGAGGTGCAAAAAGGGGGGGGGGTGGAGTGGCCCTTTATGTCAATGAAAATATCAAAGCTACAGAAATTCAGAATACACATAAGGAGCCAGAAGAACTGTGGGTCACCCAGGAAACAGGAAATGGGACAGCCATATGAACTGGGGTTGTGTACAGGCCTCCAGACCAGGGGGAGGACATAGACATGTTATTGTTAGAAGATATACAAAACATGACTGTGAAAAGGGAGGTTCTGATAATGGGAGACTTCAACATGCCAGATACAAATTAGTCAATACCAGCAGGGACATCTGCCAGAACTAGACACATGGTGGATTCCCTGCAGAGAGAGGGCTTCAAACAACTGGTACAACAACCCACAAGAGACAGAGCTATTCTAGATCTAGTACGGAATAACAGGGAAAGGATCACAGATTTCCAGGTAGAAGGTCACCTGGGGGCCAGTGACAATCACATGGTATGGTTCAATTTGGCCACTAGAACAAAATCATCCCATTCCAAGGCAAAACTATGGGACTTCAGAGGAGCTGACTTTGATAAGAAGGCCAACAGAGTTAAGCTAGCCCTGGCAAAAAGAAATACAGGTGAGGGGGTACAGGCAAAGTGGGCAAGTATTAAAGATGCAATACTTGAAGCAACATCCCATTGTGTTAGTGAAAAAAGGAAGTGCAAAAGAAGAAGGAAACCACTTTGGTTCTCAAATACAGTAGCAGAAAAGGTCAGAGCCAAAAGGCTGGCCTTCAGGAAATATAAGGGAACACAGCACGATGAAGATAGGGAGGCATACCAAACTTCCCTAAGGGAAGCAGGGAAGGCAGTAAGGCAGGCAAAGGCCCAAATTCAGGAAACACTACCACAAACAGTAAAAGAAGGTGGCAAGACTTTCTATAGATACATTAGTGAAAGGAGAAAGTCCAGAGGGGGTATCACTAAGATCAAAGGGGATAAGGGGGCATGTGAGGACCATATAAAAGCATCTATCCTAAATAGATACATCTGCTCAGTATTTACTGAAGAGCTGGTAGGGCAGGACCCACAGCTCTGCACTATGGGCACTGAGGGGAGGTAGGTGTGCACTAGTCCCTTCACAAAAAGAAAGGGTCCTACAAGAGCTTGATTAGCTCATGGTGGACAAGGCAATGGGACCTGATGGCATACATCCCAGGGTACTAAAGGAGCTAAGGTTGGAACTAGCAGAGCCATTATCAGAACTGTTTAGTGAGTCTCAGAGCATGGGAGAGGTCCCAGAAGAATGGAGGAGGGCCTCATTTGATCCTGCTCCACAAGAGTGGTAGCAGGGAGGAGGTAGGGAACTACAGACCAGTCAGTCTTACCTCAGTAGTGGGCAAGATTATGGAGACACTCCTTAAGGAAAAGATAGTGCAACACCTGGAATCCATAGGATCACAGGATCCAAGACAGCATGGGTTTACAAAAAGAAGGTCCTGTCAAACTAATCTCATAGATTTCTTTGACTGGGTAACCAGAGTAGTGGACCAAGGGGGTGCAGTTGATGTTGCCTACCTTGACTTCAGCAAAGCTTTCGATACTGTTCCACATTGAAGATTAATTAATAAGCTGGGTAGGCTCAGGGTGGGTCAGAAGTTGGTCAACTGGGTGGCAAACTGGTTGACAGGCAGAAAACAGAGAATGGTGGTAAATGGTATGCAGTCAGAAGAGATGCAATTCACAAGTGGGGTACCTCAGAGATCAGTACTGTGACCAGTCCTCTTCAATAACTTCATCAGTGACATTGCAGATGGACTGGAGGGTAAGGTTTGCCTGTTTGAAGATGACACCAAGACCTACAGCAGAGTAGATGATCCAGATGGGGTGGGCAGAATGAGAAGAGATCTGGATAAATGGTTGGAAGAGTGGCAACTGGGGTTTAACGCAAAGAAGGGCAAGATCATGCACATAGGGAAGAGAAACCCTGAAGCCACCTATAGGCTAGGAGGGGAGTTGCTGGCAGTCACAATGGAAGAAAGAGTCTTAGGTGTCATCATCACCGATGACCTGAAATCATCCAAGCAGACCTCTAAAGCAGTAGGTAAGGCTAGAGGGATGTTGGGGTGCATTAGTAGGGGTATCACAAGTCAGAAGAGGGAGGTAATAATCCCTCTTTACAAGACACTGGTTAAGCCCCATCTGAAGTACTGCGTGCAGTACTGGAGGCCACACCTTCACAATGACATTAATCCAATTGAGGCAGTCCAGAGAAAGGCAACCAAAATGGTGCAGGAACTGCATCAGAAAACATATGAAGACAGATTAACTGAGCTCAATATGTGTACCCTAGAACAAAGGAGGGAGAGAGGTAATATGATCGAAACATTCAAACACCTTAAGGGCATTAAGGTGAAAGAGTCTAACATGTTTCAATATAAGAAAAAGAGCAGGACAAGAGGACACAGCATGAGATTAGAGGGAGGCCGATTAAGGGTTAACGTGAGGAAGTTCTTTTTGTGTGGATGCATGGAACAGCCTACCTCAGGAACTGGTGGATATGAATACAGTGCAAGGCTTCAAACAGGCATTGCATAGGCATAAGGGAGCAATACAGATGAGTATGAATAGATAGGCCATTTACAGAGCAAAGGCCTATGGCACATTCATAAGGTAGAAAAAGAAATGGGCAGACTAGATTGGTCTTGCAATCCTTTTCTGCAGTCAACTTCTACTTTTCTATGTTTCTATAATTACCTTGATGCACAATAGTCACTTGGCTGTCATGAATAGCCCTTATTTCTGTCTTTTCTTGTTCCTGTTTCAGTCTTTTGGCTAGATATTTGCCAGCTACTTCACTGTATAGATGCAAGTTTTTTCTTATTTTGAATCATCGTGAGTCTGCTTTTATAATCATTTTTTGTAATGTCTCTGATGTTTTCGTATTAGCCTCTGAAACACTCATGGCCTTCTCTTATTTTATTTTCTAAGGTCTTCTGTCTTTTTTTCCCTAGATTTCTTAAATTTTTTTGTCCATTTTTTTTATTTCTCCTGTTGGCTTCTGCTACTATTTTACATCATATTGTGCTCTTGAATGCTTCACATTTATTAAATTTTGTACTCATATCCTATGAATTATCTTGTCAATAATGTTGAATTATTTTTGTTTATGTACAAAATTGTTCATCTTGAAATAAAATGCTTTTCATTTTCCATAATGAATTAGATTATTTGTGTCTAATTGGAATAATAAAGAAAGCAGATTATGCTCAGATATATAGTTAGGTTCTATGTTTATTTTAAAGAGAGCTGTTTATTTTAAAGAGATCTGTCACTTTTATCAAATTTATTGATATCAATAAATAAGCTATTCTTGAACATATTTTATGAACCTCAGATTGAGATTGAAATGTGTATTATTTGAAGAAAGGGTTAACGTCTCTCCATTTGTCTAATAAAGAGTTGCTTTCCAGAAATTCATTAGGTAATTCTGGATCTATATTTGTCCAGTCCATGGGAAGATTTTGATTTGTCAGAATAGTGGTCTATTAGAATATTCAATTCATTACCTAGTAGTATCTCACCAGTTTCCCAATTAATTAATTTTTCAGTAACCTCTGCAAGAAGATAATTATAATTCACAAAAGATGCATAGAGTGAGCTGATAATTATGTTCTTCCATGTAAAAATATATTTCGCAGGATTCACAAAGGGTTTGCACTTAGTGATTCTCTGATGCCCTGGCACAAATGAGATGTACCAAATGCCAAAAGTGGTATTCCCAGAAGATGCACTGGGGAATGCCCCAAGCACATCCCCTCTGTGAATAACACAGTTGCACCCAGCCCTGGATGCGTTGGCACAACTCTCTTGTCAGGCTAGGAATCCAATGGGGCAGTGCATCTCATGATGTGCTGCACACAAAATCACCATTCAGAGAAAACAACGTGCAAATGGGACCATTAGGCATGCACGTAGCAATGGGACCATTTGCATGTCATTATGGCTCCATTTGCATGCGCCATGCAGGGATGCACTCAGCCGAATGTGCCGGGAGCCCTGCTATGGCTAAGATCTACACTGAGGGCCACAGCCGGTCCAGAAGTACCCTTACCCTCCCCGGGTGACCGCAGTCCATGCACACATGGCTCAATCCCTGTCAGTCCAGTGTTCCCCCCTCCTCTACCCACATCATCATAATAATGCCATTCCCTGTGGCAATAAAGTGATAAAGAGAGACCCCCCCACCCGCACCACCATTATGATGCCACTCCCTGCAGTGATAAAGAGATATCCCCTGCCTGTACCTCCATTATGATGCCGCACTCTGTGGTGATTAAGTGAAATGTACAGAATCCCCCTCCCCATTCCAAGCTGAACACATCGGCAATGGCACCGGCAGTCCAAAGGACTCCCCATAGCTCAACAGACCACCCACCCCCACCCACGCAGTCACCCCTAACCCACCATTCCCCCGCCCCAGCATATTCTCACCATCAGCAGTCAGCACAGCTAGCCCTCACACCACCAAGGCTGCCTGCCAACAGAACTGTCAGTGAATGACAACTACTGTACATCCTGCAGCCCACTGGTGGACCCTGTTGACCAATGGGCTTGCAGTGTGTGCTTTTGTACACTGTCATTCACATCTTTGTGAATGACAGTGTACAGTACTACACTTTAAGTCCATTGGTCGACAAGGATCCACCAATGGGCTGCAGGATGTATAGTAGCTGTCATTTGCAGATAGCTCTGTCTGTGGGAAAGTATGGTGATATGAGGGTTGGTTGTGCTGCCCACTGATGGTGGGAATATGCTGGTGTGGGGGGAGCGGAGTGCGTAGGGGATGCCTAAGTGGGTGGGGGGGTTGGTAGTCTGCTGAGCTACGGTGGAGTCCTTTGGACTACTGGTGCTGATGCATTCAGCTCGGGATGGGGAGGGGGGTTCTATACATTTTACTTAATCACCACAGGGAGTGGCATTGTAATGGAGGTGCAGGTGGGGGGTCTCTCTTTATCACTTATTCACCACAGGAGCAGCATCATAAAGGAGGTGGAGGCAGGGGGGTATCTCTTACCTCTATATTGCCACAGGGAGTGACAGTATTCTGGAGATCACGGGTGTGGTGGGGGGGCACACTGGACTGCCAGGGTGCGCAGGCAGCCGTGTTGTTGTCTGCAGTATGGCAGACTGCCTGTGGGTGGTAGGCAACATACGTCTACTTGTTTTAGACTTATTTCTGGGAGCTGCATCTCTGGACTTGACTCTGGGTTGTGCCTCCTGGTCAGGCTATGAATTGGGCTGCTCAGCATATGCATGAACACTCCCCCTTCACAGCCTCTCCAGATGCAACACATATCATTATGGGTGATATACAGTGCCTCTTCCATGCGTTGTGCATCGGGGATGTGCCGGCTCATTGGCCTCCTGCCAGAATAATGCCAGTGAGCAAGTCGGGGATGCACCAGTGGATCTCAAATGTGTTGGTGCCTCCTTTTGAGAATCCTGCCCATAATTCTTAAAGGATGCACAGAGTGAACCGATAATTATGTTCCTTCCATGTAAAGACATTTTTGAAATTATCCAACGTTTTCAGTCTTTTTAAATTTCTGACACCTTTCCAGGGCATTTTTGTTTATAAAAATAGTGATTCCCTACTGTTATTATTCCCTTCTCAAAAAAAAAAAGCCTGTCCAGTTACATATTATTTTCAATGTTTATTTTTCCATTAAGTAAATTTCCTGTAACAAAGCGATGTCTACCTTTCTTTAGCCAAGTAGTGTAAAAGGCTATATCTTTTTAATGTGAATTTATTCCATTAACATTCCAAGTGATTATCTTTATATTATCTGTCATATTTGTTATTGTTGTTTTTTCAGTTTATTTTTACCCACACCATAACAGTTGCCCTTCCGATGATCTTTAAACATTTTCTGCACGCTACCTGTATTTGCACTACCAGTCTTCTCTCTCGGTTTTCATTTTGACTTTCCTCCTCTCCCATATGATGCCAATGACCATTGTCATGTATCTGTCCTTCGACACTTGGGAGTAGGAACAATATACAGCAGCTCCCCACTTCGTATTAGCTTATCATGATAAACAACAAACAGCTAAACAAGTGGAGTAATAATGTTTAACATTCTTGGCCCCTTGCTATTCAGCATCTTCCTGAATACCCTGCCTAACTCCTGTCCTTGTAACCTTCTGCTCTACGCAGATGATGCGGTAATGTATGCCTTCCACTCAGATCCCACAATCCTTTGGTCCTCCCTACAACTTGTCTTCAGCCATGTTGAAAACTGGTTCACTGACCACAGACTCGTAGTCAATGTAAAGAAGACAAAATCAATGATCTTTGCCCACTGCCAGAGCAAGGGCTACAATGCCCAGCCAACAATCTTTTCCAAAACCCTCCTCCCACAGGAATAGGTCTGCACCTATAAATATCTGGGCCTTACTTTTGATCCTAACCTATTATTCCACCCACATATCAATAATCTTGCCTCTGCTATAAATAAACGCACAGGACTACTGAATTGGCATAAAGCCGGCCTACCTCCAGAGGCCCTAAACATTGCTGTTACCTCCTCTGTTCTCTCTCTTGTAGACTATGTGCTAACCGTCTACTCAGCCGCTGACCACACTGCACTAAATAAAATCCACCTAACCATCAACAAAGCCTGTAGGCCCCTTACTGGAGTGGACAGGCATACCCAAACTGCTCCCTGTATACATTAACAAAAATCCTCACCCTAGACAAAAGAGTGCATTATCAAACATGTCTCCTTACTAAGAAAATCCAACTAGGCCTTACTCCCACTGGAGTCTCTGCCTCCCTCCACTCTGCCCATACCTCAGCAAACACCCACACGGTAGATAAAGTAATGTGGGCTGTTCCCAGAGTCACAACCATCCTGGCTCAACAGTCTTTTTCCTACAGAGCACCATCCTGGTACAATGAGCTCCACTGGCCATTACCTCTATCTCCAGACTAGGCCCCTTCAAAATAGCCCTCAAAAACCACATAATCTCCACCCATCACTGCCAATGCTCCTACTAAGTATAGGAAGCTGCCTACGCATGGTGAGATTTTGGGTTAAAGTTCCCTTATTCCACTGTTGTTACTATATGTTTCTGACAATGTTGGCATCCTGACTGCCCACACCACCTGCTAGCATATAGGTCTTACCATAATATTGATTGTACTGATCACAGACATTCACAAGCTCCTCCCAGGACTTGTATAGCTAACCGATTGTGTAGGACTGATAGTACTGTTCATACCCTGTTACTAGCTTGTTTTCTTTTTTCGTACTCTCACTGTAATATTGTATACTACCTGCTATTTGATAAGTATTGTTCATACCCTGTTTGTCTCTTTCAGTGCCATCACTGTAATATTGTATACTGACTGCTCATTGATATGTACTGTACCCTGACGTGGAACCTGTGGAAATGAGTCCCAGACTCAAAGGTTGCAATCCGATATTCTCAATAACCAAATAAATAAATAAAACATCATTTTAAGGGCTTTGTATAATGCTATATATTTTTCCATTTTGGAACAACTGTGGTAATCTTAACTTTAGATCCTGATATATACCATTTTGTGAGTTGTAATCCACAAACACAGTTTGGTTATTCAGCCATACTTTGAATCTTGCTGGGTATAATACAGTAGACATTTTGTCTAAAATTTTGTTGTAGTTGAATACTGTATATAATTTCTTTCTGTCTACAGATCAAATAAAAAGTCCTTTTTAATTGTAAATGCTTGTTCCTTGTAATTAAGGTCTTTATTTAGCAATTTGAGAATGAATTATTCTGACTCTTCACTATGAAGAAACTTCACAATTGTGACCCTTGGAACATTAGAACTGGATGCATTTCTGGACCCATTTTTGCATGCTCTGCTTATTTCTAGTATGTTGGCATATGGGCCCAAAATGTTTTGGAATAAGTCTTCCAGAATGTTATTAAGAGAACCTTACTTTACCAAGTCCACAAATTCTAATATTCTTTGTCTTGCTCTATTCTCTTGTTCACCCTTCTTTGATTTTAACAATATTTGCTCTGTTTGCAGTGCTTTAACTTGTTGTAGTAGTTGATTAATGGTGTCTTCTAAAGTTCATTGTCTAGTCTCAAGCTCCCTTAGCCTTTTAGAATCTTTTTGTTAATACTGTTGATAGTTTTCTGTAAGTCAGACTTTTGGAGGGCAATTGAGTTAACTGTTTTAAATCATCCTGGATCTTGTTAGTATTCTTCAGCAATGTTCTTGCCCAAGATGGTGGACTAGTAGATGTTTTCTCTTCATTTTTGTTAAGGCTTTTGAATTAGTTATTTCACTTCCACATTGTTCATCTTCCACTTATTTCTGGTTTGATATTTCTTCAGCTTTTCTTAGCTTTTTATTCATTTTTATTTCTAACGTTTCTGATTTTTCAGCCAGAGCTGACTGTTGGGTTTAATTTTTTTGCAGGTTGCCTCTATTGTTGTAAATACACTGTTATCTAACTTTGATTAATTTCTGGGTGGCATTTCATTATCTGGTTGTTTTGAGCTTGTGTGACATTACAGGCCACCTTATCAAATTTTTTTTTTTCATTTGCCCTGGATCTATGATGTTGAGGCTTCAGTTTGTGCCCTGGTAACCCATTTTGTTTTTGTTTTATCAGTTTCATGTGATTTATCAGATTTTACTGATTTTTCAGTTTATAGAGTCTGTTCTTTTTCTTGGTTTAAATATTTTTGAACTGATTTCTTTCCTTGTCCTTTTTGTTGTTACATACATAGATACATAGACAGTATCGGCAGATAAGGGCCTATGGCCCACCCAGTCTGCCCATTTGAGCTTGTAAGTTCAGTTTATGTTTTCCTAGAAGTCTGTTGCTCCTTACCCCTGACCTCCAGAATTCCTTTATGTCTATCCCATGCATTCTTAAATCCTGTGATTGTTTCAGCCTACACCACTTCCTCTGGCAGGGTGTTCCACTTGTCCACCACCCGTTCTGTGAGGAAATTCTTCCTCACGTTTCCTCTGAATCATCCTCCCTCCAACTTCATCCCATGCCCTCTAGTCCTGGAACATCTTTTTTCTTAAAAATAGTGTATTCCTGCACCCTGTTCCTCCCTGTAAGATACTTGTATATCTCTATCATATCTCCTCTCTCCCTTCTCTCCTTCAGGGAGTACATGTTCAGTTCCTTCAACCTGTCCTCATAGGATGTGTAATGCAATCCATGCACCATCTTTGTTGCCCTCCTCTGAACCTTCTCTACCTTGTCTATGTCCTTACGTAGATAAGGTCTCCAGGACTGTACACTGTACTCTAGGTGGGGCCTCACTAGTGTCTTGTATAGCGGAATTATGACCTCCCTTTTCCTGCTGGTGATGCCCCTGCCTATGCATCCCAGCATCCTATTTGCTTTACCTGCTGCCTTGTCACATCTGCTTCCCTACCTTGAGGTCATCAGAGATGATAACCCCAAGATCCCTTTCCTGCTTAGTGCATGCTATATCCTCACTCCCAACTGATAAATTGTGCCAGGATTTTGTGCCCCATATGCATTATCTTGCACTTCTTTGCACTGAATTTCAACTGCCAAACCCCTGACCATTTTTCAAGTTTCTGCAGGTCCCTTCTCATTCTGTCTACACCCTCTGGTGTGTCTACTCTATTACAGAGCTTTGTGTCATCAGCGAACAGTAAAATTCTGCCTTCTAGGTCCTGCGCAATGTCACTGATAAAGATGTTGAATAGAACCATTCCCAGCACTGATCCCTGTGGTACCCCATTGGTCACTCTTCCCTCTGTGGAGTGACAGCCATTTATCACCATCCTCTGTGTCCTGCCGCCCAGCCAGTTACCTACCTACCACACTACTGTCCTGCCCACACCCATATTCCCTAGTTTGTGTAATAGTCTTCTATGTGGCACAGTGTCAAAAGCCTTGCAGAAGTCCAGATAGGCCATGTCCACTGCCCTCCACTGATCCACCTTCCTAGTCACCCAATCAAAAAATTCAACAAGGTTGGTCTGACATGACCTCCCCCTGGTGAAACCATGTTGCCTTGGGTCCTGTAGTTCATTGACAACCAGATGTTCCACCAATCTCTCCTTCAGTAGTGCTTCCATGATCTTCCCCACTACCGAGGTGAGGCTGACTGGTCTGTAGTTCCCACTTCCTCTTTGTTCCCACTTTTGTATAAGGGGACTACATCTGCTGTCCTCCAGTCTTTGGGTACCTCCCCTGTTTCCAGTGATCGGCTAAATAGGATAGCCAGAGGTTCAGCCACCACCTCTCTTAGTTCTTTAAGGACCCTGGGGTGCACCCCATCTGGCCCCATTGCTTTATCAACTCCTATTACTTCCAGTTCCTTCAGGACCCTTTCTCATGTAAAGGGACTTGTGTCCATTTCTGCACCATTCTCACCCCTTGTACTCCATTCAGACCCATTACCTTCCTCTTCCTCAGTAAAGACTGAGCAGAAATACCTGTTCAATATGTCAGCTTTACTGTTGTCATCATCCACGTGGCCCCCATCCTCCCCCTTCAGTCTCACTATCCTCCCTTTGCCTTTCTTTTTTCACTTACGTACCTGTAAAAGGTTTTGTCCCCTCTACCCACTGATTTTGTAATGTGTTCTTCTGTCTGAGCTTTGGCTTCCTTTACTAACCTCCCTGCCTCCCTTTGCTTCTCCTGGTACTTCTCCCTATCCCTTTCTGCCTGTGTCTTTTTGTATTGCCTGAATGCAATCTTTTTGGCTTTCACTTTCTTTGCTACCTCTTTGGAAAACCATAATGGTCTCCTCTTCCTTTCCTCTTGCTAACCTGCTTAATGCATAATTCTGTTGCTCTTGTAATCCCCATTTTAAATACTGCCCACTGTTCCTCAACCCCTGATTCCTGCCCCATCTCTTAAAGCCTCTTTCAAGTATCTCCATTTTCCCAAAGTCTCCCTAAAATCCAGGATACATGTTTTTGTGTGGTTTGGTTCTGCTGTTCTGTGATTTCAAACCACAATGACTTGTGGTCACTGTTCCCCAGGTGGTCCCCCACTGTTACCCCATCTCACTGTCCTTGTTTGTGAGCACAAGGTCCAGTATTGCCTTCTGCTGAGTTGATTCTATGACCAGTTGCTTGAGGAAGGCACCCTGAAGGGAGTCCAGGATAAATCTGCTCCTAGTTCATGCTGCTGCTGTGATGCTCCAGTCCATGTGTGGAATATTGAAGTCTCCAACCAGTACTACCTCACCCTTGTCTGCCATCCTTTGGATGGCTAGCATCAGCTCCCTATCTGTTTCTTCCTCCTGGGCTGGTGGTCTATAGACCACACCTGTGCGGATGGCTGGCCCCATTTTCCTTTCCAGCTTAACCCACAGTATCTCTCCCCCATTTTGTTCCTGACACTGTTTGCATAGTAGTTATCTGTATTGTCTGAACTGTCCCTTTATCTTGTCATTGAATTCTCTTCTGGCAAGTCCTTATGTACAATATATGCTACTTGTTTTGTTTTTGTTTTTTAACCAGGATGTTAAAGTCTGTTATCAATAGCTTTCCACTTTTATCAAAAAGAAAAAGCTTTGGCTCCACTTAGTATTGGTGGCAGCTTTATCAGAATCTCTGTTAACTGGTTAACAATATGTGTGGTGTCTCTTTAAAACTGAATTGTAACCAGGTCTAGTCATTTAGCTGATCCCAAAATAAAGGTTTCTAATACACTATTCAAAAATGTTGCTATGCCTCATGTTGTAAATTTAATTGTGAACTTATTTCCTTTTCAATCAATGCTTGAGAAAAATTGTCTCTGTTATAAGTCACTCGTTTGCATTATGGCTCTTGGCACTAACAATTTTGCAAGACCAAATGACTATTTATTGGCAACTTCTATGTCACTTAATTAAGTCTATATTGTTATTACATGAAAATAACCTTTCTTTTAAAAGTCTGGACTAGAAATCAAATGGTGCAGGCAATACAGTCAGTTTGGCAGACAATAGTTCACAAATGTGTGTAAAAGTTTAGTAAATAGAATAAGTTTGTTAATGCTATCTTACATTCCTGGATCCTCTGGACTGTGGTTCGAGTATTGAACATTGTTCCTAATTGAAAGATTGGTCTGGCCATTTGAATGCGTGCAGTACTTCAGTTGCAGGTGCTTTCTTTTCTCAGGATACTAATCTTGCCATGCTGCTTTCAGTGTGCTCTGAGAATACTAATGTTCTCACTGATACACCATAGCTGCAAATCAATAGTGCTTTCTAATTAGAACTACAGGGTGCCACCATGCTGGGTGCTGTATCAGGGCATCTTTCTTTGGCTATACAGAAGCTTTCTTCCAGTTAATGAAAGTGGAAACACTTGACAGCTGGAACAGTGACTTTCCAGATTTCAGTGTTTTCATGCTTTTACTGAAAAGACACTCAATTACTTTGCAGTAGTGGTCAGCATTTCATCAACCTTTTCTTGACAAGCCTGCTTTCACTGATTTCCCATCACTGGTGACCATGTTCATGCACATAGAAGAGCTGGATTCAGCCGGGTAAGTCTACCAAAATCATGGATGAAAATTTCTTGCAGCTTACTTTGGTGACACGGTCAATTCAAGCATGCCACCACCAGTAAGTGCTACTTCAGGGTGGTTGGGGAGGAATGCCATGCTTATACTATAGCTGCTGTGCATGTCTCCAGTTGCTGCCACACCCTGAGTCATGAGAAAAAGCAAAACTTAACATCACAGTAAAATCCAAAATGTTTACCGGACCTTCAGGCAGATTAAAAAATGTTTAGGTGTGGGCCAATAATAGAACCATTGTTTTAGTAAGTAGATTGCTTTCTGAGTGATGTACAAATATGCTATTAATATTCTGTGTGAATGCAGTTCAAGGACTGTGGAATGTTAGGTTACCCAAGATGATCAAAATATTTGCAGTTAGATTATAAATAACCATGCAATAACTGATATGTTCTGTTTCCTTGGGAAAAACAGGAGCATAAGCTGCAGTACAACATCGTAATCCCTATATCATGAAACTTCCAGAACTGGCATTAAGTAACAATTCATTTCCGAAAATCTGTGGTACAAACAAATTAGGGGAACTGCTATGGTTGCTGCCTTTGCTCCAAACTAGGCAAAGGTATCCACTGGAAACTTGAAAGAGCACTATTATGCAAAGATTTTATAATCAGTATCTTCTTCTCATTACAAAATGAAGGAGATACATTAAGTTTAAGTTATTCTTCTTCTATGGGACAATATCGTAACTCTACATTAGCAATTGTTTGTGTAGTAGACACATTCTAATGACTAAAGTAAATTGAAATTTCATGTAAAATGTGATGAAAGTAATATTGAATTCTAAGACCCTTTGATTTATAGACATGAAAGTGAGAGCACTTTTGAGCTAGGATTTATAAGACAGCCCTTTGACTAACATACAGTACATTTCCCAACACTGACAGATTAGGTCCACAGTACATCCTAAAGTACATCCCTAAAGGGCAATTTGAACACTCAAGAGAAATTCATCAGAGGAACAGATGTTTGAGGATGGAGCAAATGAGATGTGTAAAATGTTTCTTTAAAGAAGATTTACTAGGGATGTGTTAGAAACAGCTATTCATGATGCTTGAAGGGTCTAAGGAAAGTTTAATCAACCCAACATAACAGTGTCAACAGAGAGAGAGACTAGGTTAAATTACATTAGTACATTTACAGAGTGGAGCACACTTTAAGCAAATCAATTCAAAATACTGGCATGTTTCAAAAATCTACCTTTTATAAAGAACTGTATACCATGAGAGGAATGAATTACAGGTGAATGAAAAGTGTTATTCACTCTTGTTATTTTCTTACTAAACAGATAGCATGTTATTCTCCCTGTAGTCCATGTTCTTTTCCTGGTAGCTGGCAATCATTTTGGTTTTCTTGCTATGTCAGTTTCAGTTGTGACCCGTGGTATAAATTGAACAGTCAATACAGCATGGAGGAATAAGCTTTTAGCCCTCTTGTTTGATGTCAGCACTTCTGCTATAGACTCCACTTTGCAGTAACACTCACTGCTAGGCAGCATTGTTGGCAACATTCCACAGTATATATTCAGTTAGCGTCAAACTAAACCACTCTGGTTCATGTGCTCAATGATCTCCTGATTGCGAGAGACCAGAAATCCTGTACCATCTTGGTATTTCTAGATCTCTCCTCAGCCTTTAACACCATGGAACATCGGGTCCTCCGGAATGCCTACGTGTTATCTGTGGCCTGTCTGGTATGAATCTCAGATGATTCCATTCTTTCCTCACTGGCAGATCACAGAGAGTGGTCTCAGGGATTTACTCCTCAGAGGCATTCTCTCTGCCATGTGAGGTGCAGAAGGGCTCTGTGCTGTGCCCCATGTTGTTCATGGTGTATATGCTGCCATTAGAAGACATTGTGAGGTGGTATGGGCTGAGGTTTCACTGTTACAAAGATGATTCACAGCTTTACCTGTCCTTTGCATCCAACCAGGATAGTGCTCTAGCAGTGTTTAACAACTGCCTGGCAGAAATCCAGGATTGGATGAATATCAGCTGGTTAAAACTGAATTCCAACATGACTGAGGTGTTGGTGTTGGTTCCTGGTCACCAGATAGATGGGACAGGGATGGGTTGTCCCTCAGGGCTTTGGCTTGGGGGGGTCCCAGTTACTGACCTCTGAACGGGTGCAAAATCTGGGGGTAATATTTGACGACAGTCTGACACTTCATTCTCAGGTGTCGGCTGTGGTTAAGTATTCCTTTTTCCATCTGAGGAATATCGCCCGGATTAAACACCTAGTTCTGTCTGGTGACCTTCCAACTTTGATCCACACTTTTGGGACTTCACATCTGGACTAGTGTAACTCCCTTTACTTAGGGCTTCTGGGGGTTGATATCCACTGCTTACAACTGGTGCAGAATGCTGCGGCCAGGCTGTTGCCTGGATCATCTCAATCCAGTCATATCACATCTGTGCTGCATGTACTGAACTGGCTGCCAGTTCAATGGTGGATCACCTTCAAGGCCGGCTTGCTGACCTATGAAGCCCTACCTGGACAGGGACCAAGCTACCTGCAAGATCTCCTGCATCCTTATTGCCCCCTCCGACCACTCCATTTGACTGATGAGGGATTGCTGGAGATTCCAAGTGTATGATAAAAAACATCCTAATTGCAGACTTTTTCGTTTGTAACCCCAACCCTGTGGAATTCTCTGCCTCATCGGATATGGGAGTGCCTGACAGTGGAGAGCTTTTAGACTGCCTTAAAAAACAATTTATTTGAACTCACTTTTGGTGCTGTCCTGTAATGGATTTTCATTATTGAGTTGTGTTATATATTGATTAATGTATTTTAGCATTTTATGGTTTTAATTTTTGTTATTGTACGGCGCTCTGATGCTCTGTGAAGAGCGATAAATAAATATAGGTTATTATTATAAAAGATGTGGCAAGATATTTCTTCTTTGATGCCTCTAGAAAACTTCCTTCAATGTCTACAGTACACACTGTGGGCCACCAGAGAGAATTTTTTTTTTAACCAGGAAGGACACACTATGTTGAAGCTTGTTTACAGGTGCGACCTGGGAGCAGAAGAAAGTTAAGTGACTTTCTCAGGGTCACACAGTATGCAAGTGGAGGCTGTGGGATTCAAACCCTGGTCTCCAGGTTTGCAGCTAAGAGCTTTAAACTACTGCACTATACTGCCTTCCTATCTGTTTAGAATCTGTTTAGGTATTTCACAGAATATCTAGAAATATGTGAATGCATCTATAGCTGCAAGTGTGTCAGAGAGCAAGTCTCTGAGGGACATATTTTCTATAGTTCATTGATAAAATAAGATTTCACGTAAGTAAGAACTGCTTCCAAATCAAAAAAGGTTGGCAATTGGGCTGAAAGAACGGTCTTGCATGTGATCATTTTTGTTTTAACAAAAATGGTGCACTAATTTCTGCAAATAAAAAAAACATGAAAATGAGGAATGCAAAGGGAGGGATAGTGAGGATAAAGAGGGTGGCAGGAGGACAGCACAGAAGAGGACCAAGAAAAAGCAGACACCCTGAACAGGTACTTCTGGTCAGTCTTCACAGTGGAGTGAGGGGGATGGACCACCAAGGAGCAACAGGAATAAAGGTGGGGGAGGGGGACACAAGGCCATTTTTAGAGGAAAGAGTCTTGAAGAGACTTTCTGCTCTGAAAGTGAATATTGGTATGGGACCAGATGGGATACAATCAAGAGTATTAGAGGAACTCATGGAGGTGTTAACTGACCCACTGATGGCTTATTCAATAGCTCACTGGAAACAGGTAAGGTTCTAGAGGACTGGAAGAGAGCAGACCTCTTCTCTCTACATAAGAGTGGCTGCAGGGAGAAGGCTAGCAGCCTTAGGCCAATCATTCTCACTTAGTGGGGGAAAATTAATGGAAACTCTGTTTAGGGTTAAAATTAGTAGAGTATCTTGAAGGAATCATAGGAATGGTTAAAGCTTTATAGTATTAGCCATTATTAACCTGGTCCTTAAATTAAAATTGTATCAAATATACCAGTCTCCCCATGTATTTATCCATTTCTGTTTTGAACAGCTTATAGTTTCACTTTCCACCACTGCGTCAGGGAGTCCATTCCATAGCATCACCACCCTTTGAGTAAACCAGCTTCCTCAGAAGTTTTTTCTGTCATTTTTCTTCCTTTATCTTTTTGCTATGACCTTTTAAATACACAATATTTGGTCTTGTTTGCAGGCCTACACATTCCCACATGTCAGGGTTTGCAAAGGCTCCATACACACAGCACATTTCTCTTCTGGTTTGTCTATACTGAATTGATTACAGACCCAGGAACTCTAGTCTCTCCTCATATGAGTAGTCTTTTATATCTGCCACCAACTTGGTAGCCCTCCTCTTTACTCCCTCAGTTCTTGTACAATAAGTTTTGTTTGATGGATCCCACCCCTGGCTGCAATATTCTAGGTGTCAGCGGACCAGAGCTGTATACAGGGGCATCACCACCTCTCTATCCCTGCTCCTGATGTTTCTTTTTATAGACACCATAATCCTATTTCCTGTCCTTATAATCTGGGAACAATTCTTGCTTGTTAAAGTTCATGTTATTTGTTATGAGTACTTCCAAATCCATTCTCCTCGTCCGTTACACTAACCTCCTGTCCTTCTAAATAATACTTACAGTATTTATTTTTTTTCCTAGAAGCATAATTTTGAATTTACCCAGGATAAATCTCATCTTTTTAGTCTTAGCTTTATTTGCTATTATGCTTATGTTCTCTTGAAAACTTAATGCTTCATTAATATTTGTTACTGTGGACACCATTTTCATATCTTCCACAAACCTGACCAGCCAGGAATTATTATCACAGATAATGGAAGCAACTACAATATTAAAGAGAGCCGGTCCCAGCACAGATCCCTGTGGCACCCCACTCATCACCTTTGACCAACTAGAGTGGAACCCCTTTATGCTCACCCTTTGTCTTCTATTGCATAACCAGTTTTTAATCCAACTTAATAAATGATTGTTTATTCCTAGTTCCTTCAATGATTTTATAAGTTCCCCATGTGATACCCTATAAAAAGCCTTTTCAAAGTCCATAAACATTACATCCTCCAATATATCTTGTTCCAGTGCACTGTTTATGTTTTCAAAGAAATGCAACAGATTGATGAGACATGATCTCCCCTTGGTGAAACCGTGCTGGGATGGCTCTAGTAGTCCTTGTCCACTCCTCAAGTTTTCTCAGGTCTCTACACATTCTCCCAACCACCTCTGGAGTGTCTACTCTATTGCAGATTGTGGAGTCATCTGCAAAAAGGCATACCTTCACTTTCAGCTATTCTGTAATGTCTCTTATAAAGACATTAAAGATTACTGGTGCCAGTACTGAGCCCTGAGGTACACCACTGATCACTCTGTATTCCCCAGATAAGATTTGCTTTTTTTTTTTTTTTTGGCTGGTCTTGCTGTCCGCATGGGCTAAGTACAGTCACAGAGGGACATACTTTGCATGGGTGCCAGAACATAGGAAAAATGGGGGTCCTGATATCCAAAAGTCCACAGGGGAAAAAAAGGTTGTTTTTGTAAGCAATGGGGCACTTCAAATGCTGATGGGCAAAAGCAGGGAGACTACAGCCTTCCCACATCCTTAGGTTCCAGCAGCTATGATACTTAGCCCTAGGAGAATAGCAGGACTGGCAAACATATCATCTGAAATTATAAAATCTCTAACACGCACCTCAGGCTATTGAATCTCCCACTGATGTAGCCCTGCTGTGATGTCAGCTAAAGGGTCTGTGGGATTTCTAGTTACAGAAAATGTCAGCTTAGAAGTCAACAGAATTATCCTGAAACAATCTACTTTTTTACAGTAAACAGTAAGCAAAAAAAAGTTACACAAAATTCAAATTGGGACCAGATCCACCCTTGGATGTGGGTCTCTTGGTACTGACTGTTCACTATTAAGAGACAAGAAAACAGTCAATTAACAAAACATAGTAGTAATCATAATGATAATTCCCAAGGCACAGCAAACTTTTCCCAGAAAGTCTGAACAAGAGAGCAATGATGAAATTTGCTGACATGACTGGGCATCATTGACAAGACAAAATAGGCATATCCTTTTTAATCATACAGCTAAAAATGGTAGAATAAAAAATCCTGGACCCTGGTTAGGAGGAATTTTAGGAAAAGAGTTCAACATGAAGTTGATTCAGTCCTCATTACCATAATGGGAAATATGGATACAAACAAAGTAAAATGCAAAAGGAAAATGGTATCATGGTTACCCACAAATGCTGGTCTCTGGGTCATTTCTGGAGGCTTTGGCCCATTGTGTTCAAACGTACGCAGAAAATGAAGCTCAGCTACATGTCTATACATTAAATGTTGTTAAAATAAAATTATGAATGAAAAGGAAGACAAAAAATCAGTTTTTGTTTCTTAAAGGAGAACAGTCAGCACCAAAGGCCCCACTCTGAAGCGTGGACTGGTCCCAGTGAGCACTTTCTGTGCAAAACATTTTGGTTTACTTACTGTTTACAGCGGTATAGCAGATTGCAACAGAATCATTTTGTTTACTTCTAGGCTGACATTTACTGTTACTACAAATTACAGAATCCCATTAGAACAGTAGACATCAGTGAAAGATTTAACATAGCCTGCAGTTTATGTTAAGCAATACATTCTGATCTTTGTTTGTTGGTCCCACTGTCCTCCATGTGCTATGTCCAGTCACAGAGGACTGTACATAGCCCCTGGAGAAAAACAGAACCAGAAAAACATCTCACTGGAGATTATAAAAGCTCTAACATGCACTGCAGGCTATTGAATCTCCCACTGCTGCCTGCTGCTCTGATGCCAGCTGCGAGGGATTCTGGGGTTTGTAGTTACAGAAGATGTCAGTCTGGAAGTAAACAAACTTACTCTGATACAATTTATTATACTACAGTAAACAGTAATTAAACCAACATGTTTCTGAAGTCAAAGTGCACACAGGGACCAGCCACACACGTGAGTGTGAGACCCTTTATGCTGACTGCTCCCCTTTAATTATCATGTGGCTACATGGCCTTGGAATTGCTGGGAGCAGCTCACAGCTGCAGACCCATGCTGGTATACACAGGAGCATCACATCTGAAACTTCTTTTCATTTTTCTGTTCAGAATTTTATTAACAACATTTTTTAATAGGGAAAGCTAGGTCTCAGCTCTTCAAGGGGCCATGTTGTGTCTCTGAGCTAAACCACTGGATTCGGTTTGAACCAAAATCCAGCTACAGTATATGCCATGTGTAGACATGTAGCTGAGCTTAGCCATCTCTTTAAGGTTTAATGCAGTGTACCAAAGCCTATTGAAATGACCAAGCAGTCTCCATTTGTAGGCTAGCATGATACAGTTATCCTTCAGTCAGAATAGGTGATCTTGTGCAAGCATATGAAAGCAAGGATAATAACATGAGTCCTTTGTTTACAACATATGTTTTTAATTTTGATATGAAATTTTTATTTTTTGGGGAGGTCTTTAGTTAATAAGATTAGGTGATCAGTCACCTTAAGAGGAGTTGGTCTTATGCAAAGTGTGACATAAAGCTGCATTAATAATTGCTTTGGTAATTTGTGTGTTGTAAAAAATAGTCCCAGTGCCATACAAGCATCTCAGCCAGCTCAGTGTCAGTTGCAACCCCAGTTAGTGTTTAAAATAGAGGATAAAGTGTGGGTCTGGGTGTGTAACGAGAATTTACACACATTCGAGGGGTTTGATGCTATATGTTATGCATAACATCAAACCCCTAGGGTGTGTGTAAATTCGAGTTTACACATACCCAGACCCATATTTTATTTTATATAATTGTTGGATTTCTCTTTTTCTACTAACAATTATATAAAATAAAAAGAGGTTAAAGCTTTTGTGAGTCCAACTACGGCATGTCAAGTGCGGGTCAGTTTTCACTTAATTTCAAACATTTTCTTTTTAAATATTGTGAGGGTGGGCAATCCGGTAGCAAATGTGGTACATTTAAGTTTTTTTTTAAATGTTACTTACTGCCGAGTGTTCGTGGCAGTTTGTATCCATGCTGGGTTTGCCGTTTGGGAGACAGTGACCGAGAATGGAGGAGTTTGACAAGGCACTTGCACAGAGTGGGGGAAATCGTGCGCATGTTTGCCATTATAAACGCTCCTTTATAACAGCAAATTATGCCACGGTTTCCCTATAGGAAAAAGAGGAAGCCGTTAATTATATATGTATAATGTATGGTAGAACATTGTTATAGGTAGAAATCCACTGTTTTATAACAACATTTTACCATCGATGTGATGTCACGATGTTGTTAACCCATCGATGGTACATCACATTGATGGGTTAACAACTGGGAACAGTCTGGGCATGTGTGCAAATGGATCAGACAGCCTTGAAATGGCCTCGGTGGTAGTAGCAGAGCAGCGGCAACATAAACAAAACTGCGGTAAGGAACTGCTTTCTTTTGTATAAAACCTAAATTGTACCATACACTATAAACTATAATGTATGGTACATCTATGGGTAACCATTTTGCTAACTCATCTCGAGGTTGTCATGGCGACCTAAACCTCTCGAGCTTCAATCCCGAGGTATACATGGTTGCCCTGGCAACCTCTCGATGGTTAGCAAACCGGTTAACCATCGATGACCATACATTATCCTCTATTTTACTCACCCTGAGTGGTGTAGGTAACTATGAACAGATGACTACAAGGAGACATTATTTATTAGTAAAGTTTGGTGCCCCAGAAAATTATCATTATACAATGGGGTATGAAAATCCTGTAACCTCATTGGTCAAAACACATCACATGACCATCGTATATCCTGCAATAACCCACGGCTGAGAAATGGCATTTATAAAAGACATAAATAAACATATTTTAAATGTATTTTACACATGAGTCCATTGTATAATCGCAATAAAGCACTCCAGGGTGTGGGTTATTGGTGACTTTACCCACTTCTTGTGTGGTTAAGCCCCCAGCTGTGCCTGATGACACACCACAGAAGGCATGGGTAAATCCCCCAATAACCCACACCCTGTCATGCCTTATTGCCTAAGTGACCCACAAGCATCTCAGCCATGTCAGTAACACTCTCACTTCCAGCTAGTGTTAACAGTATGTTTTGCTCACTGTTAAGAGGCATGGGAAATTGCGCACAATGTACTTCGAATCAACACATATTTTAACACTTCTGTTGTATCCTTTGTTGTTTTGAGCACTAGCACATTCATTGTTTGGTACATTTATATAGTAACTGGTAAGCAATTTTTCCTATGGGCTGGACCAGTTGATATTTCCCATAACAACTGGCTGGTTGTTACGGCATTCATAAGCCATGTCAATCAAAGTATGCCACTCCCTCATTGGCTCTTGTCTTGCTTGTGGGTGGGCGTAACAGTTTAAAAAACATGGTGACTCCATCTCTCACTTACCAGGAAGCCGCCACAGCATAAGTTTTCAGCATAGTTTTTTTTTAAATATCTGGTTGATCCTGTCTGGAAAAATTGCTGCCCAGTGTATTATAAAAAATAAGATGAGGAAGGGGGTGCAATGAGAATTTAATGCACATCCTCATTGTGGGATGGTTTGATAAACCCCTTGGGCTTCACCCTCAGGGTTTATGTAGCATCCCACAACTCAGGTGTGCATTAAATTCTCATAGCACCCCCTTCCCCATCTTTTATTCTCTATATAACCCACGGCTGAGAAATGGCATTTATAAAAAACATACTTAAACACATTTAAAATTTATTTACACATGGGTCCATTGTAGTATGCAATAGCATCCAGTGTGTGGGTTATTGGGATTACCACTCTTGTGTGGTTAAGTCGCCGGATGTGCCTCATGACACACCACACAAGGTGTGGGTAAATCCACCAATAACCCACAGCCTCTTGTGCCTTATTGCTTAAATCTCCCTACTGATATTTAGCAGCCTATAGCTGGGAATCCTAATTTTAAAATTTCAGGTACAGCTATTCCCTCAGGTGGCTTCCAATTGTGCACAATCTTTCACTGTTAGACCTACTCTGAAAAGGGCTGTTTATTTTGTTTTCTCAAGCACTTGACTCCCTGGGTTTTACATCCTCGGCGGCATTCAAATTTCTCCAGCTAAAACACACTGTTATAAGCCATATGACCCCTCTCCCATGGACAACCACCCTTAAATCTTTTTTATCTTCCCTAAATGCTCTAGCACTTTGCACAATGAATTTTCCAAAATGTATCCACTCCAATTAGCCAAACCCACTAGGAATCAAGATGGTTCTTGTTGTTATTGGCAAAATACCTTTTCTGATGCCTCATTTAATTTGTCTAAATCTGGAAGAACCTCTTCCATTATATTACAAAGGATAAGCTAAGGCTGACCCAGTTTTTTATACTATACAATCTTTACTACACTCCCCCACAATTAGCTAAAATGGCAGATCCCCTACTACAGTGTGTACTAAGTGTGGCTCAGGGGAAGGTAATTTACTGCACATTCTGTGGGAATGTAGTCCAATCAATAAACTTTGGATGGCAATTTGGGACCAGATGGATCCCTTGTTGACTCTCGGTAACTATTTTACTCCCGCTATTTGTACTGTGGGTGATTTCCAAGCTGTCTCCTCCAAAGAACAGAGATATCATACAGCAATGATCTAGATGTAGGTCAAAAGACTGATTATTTGACATTGGAAAGACCAGGCTTCAGTGTCATATATGGAATGGATTCATGAACTGCTGTGTAATCTTCATCTGGAGAGAATGATTGCTAACCTTCACAATCACCTACCAACATATGAGGAGAAATGGACTACGTAGTATACTTTATATACTCTTTCCCCAGCTTCATAGTTGTGCTATTCCTAATGGAATGGAGGTATTTATTTTTAGGTAAAAATTGTATTTTATGTTATGAACATTTCTGGTACATATCTATAGCCTAAACCTTTCTCCATTTCACTGGTTGTGTACCTAATCTTACTCTGTTTTATCTTTCATTACTTGGTGTGCACTCACTTTTGTACTTTGTATATACAGTAGTTTGTTTTAGTATTGCTCATGGTGTTTTTCTGTTTCTACCATTTGGTCATTGATATTGTTGAAAATTAATATAAACTACATTAAAAAAAGAGCTGCGGTTCATCTCCAGGTGAAACCTGGGGGAAAGGGGGCATGGGATATACTGTAAGTGTATCAAATATTAAATATAGAAGAGCTCAAATCAAGCAACTAAAGATACAATTTTTGCAACGAGCGAAAAGTCAAATGAGACAATATTCACATACGCAATATAAGAAGAACTTAATTGCACTAAGCACCACAAGCTACTCACTTAACTTATTATAAAGGGTTTGGCACGCTCAACCCCTGAATTTACAATGCATCTTAATAAAATTTGTGGGGCGTCATCTGGTGTGTGACCAGACAAAAACATATAGTTAATGTACCAGAGTTCTCTCTCCCACTCCCCCCTTTCAAAGTAACTCCAGTGTTCTTACTTGTCATACATTTTGGAAGGGTTCTTGATCTCATCATCCAGCTGATTAAGCCTGATAATTTCAGCAAAATGACGACCTCCATCGGTCAGAAAAAAAGTATGACATTTTAACTTGCCTTACAGAGCTGGGGTCCCCCTGCTTTCTCTGTATTTATTTTGTGAAGAAACCATCCTCCTGGCTTTGTTACTTATGTAATGTGCTCTGGCCAATAAGAGGCTCACAGATGTTCAATGGGGAGCTCACCAATTAGAAGAAGGCCAATATTGCCTTGCATTCAAACCAATATAAAGGGTCTGGCAAGTTCAACCCCTGTATTTACAATACATCTTAGTACAATTTGTGGGGAGGCACCTGGTATGTGACCAAACAAAAGCATATATTGTAGCTTAGATACCAGAGCCCCCCCCCCCTTTTTTCTACTTCAAAGCCTGCAATTTTTTTTAAAGTAACTCCGGTGTTCTTACTTGTCATATATTTTGGAGGGGTTCTTAATCTCATCATCCAGCTGTATCATGATTAAGCCTGACCACTTCAACAAAGTGACTGCCTCCATCAGTCAGGAAAAAAGCAACACATTTTTATCTTGCCTTACAGAGCTGATATCCCCCTGCTTTATATGTATTTTTTTGCGGGGAAACCACTCTCCTGGCTTTGTTTCTTATGTAGTGTGCTCTGGTCAACAAGAGGCTCATTGGTGTTCTGAGAAAGCAGGAACCCCTCCGAAATATATGACAAGTAAGAACATTGGAGTTACTTTAAAAAAATTGCAGGCTTTGAAGCTGTAAAAAAAAAAAAGGTTGGGGGAAAGAGCTCTAGTACCTTAACTATAGAAGTAACCACAGACATGGTCAGATATTTCATGAAATTTCTAAAGAGTTTCTTTCTGCTACCCCAACTGTGGAAATGCAGAAAGCAGGAGATTTCTCTACAAATATCACTGAAAGTTTAGGAAATATCTGACCATGTCTTTGGCTGTGAATGTATATGCTTTTGTCTGGATAGACACCAGGTTCCTCCCCACAAATTTAACTAAGATGCATTGTAAATGCAGGGGTTGAGCTTGACAAACCCTTTATATTGATATGAATGCAGGATAATTGTGGCCTTCTTCTAATTGGTGAGCTCTCCATTGAACACCTGTGAGCCTCTAATTGGCCAGAGCACACTACATAAGTAACAGAGCCAGGAGTGTGATTTCCCCACAAAAAATACAGAGAAAGCAGGGGGACCTTAGTTCTGTAAGGCACATTAAAATGTGATGCTTTTTTCCTGACCAATGGAGGTGATCACTTTGCCAAAGTGGTCAGGATTAATTATGATATAGCTGGTGGATGAGACCAAGAACCCCTCCAAAATGTATGACAAGCAAGAACATTGGCGTTACTTTAAAAAAGCTGCAGGCTTTGAAGCAGCAAAAAAATGTGTGTGTGGTTGGGGGGTTGGCACCTTAATTATATGCTTTTGTCTGGTCACAAACCTGGTGCCTCCCCACAAATTTTATTAAGATGCATTGTAAATGCAGGGGTTGAGCTTGACAAACCATTTATATTGATTTGACTGCAGGAGAATTGAGGCCTTCTTCTAATTTGTGAGCTCCCCATTGAACACCTGTGAGCCTTTTTTTGGCTAGAGCAAACTACATAAGAAACAAATCCAGGAGAGTGATTTCGCCACAAATAAAAAATACAGAGAAAGCAGGGGGACCTCAGCTGTGTAAGGCAAGTTAAAATGTCATGCTTTTCCTGAATGATGGAGGTGGTAACTTTGCTGAAATGGTCAGGCTTAATCATGGTACAACTGGATGATGAGACCAAGAACCCTTCCAAAATGTATGACAAGCAAACATCAGAGATACTTTAAAAAAATTTCAGGCTTTGAAGTGGCAAAAGGGGGGCTGGGGGGGGAGCTCTGGTACATTCATTTTATGCTTTTGCCTGGTCACACAACGGGTGCCTCACCACAAATGTTGGTAAGATGCATTGTAAATGCAGGGGTTAAGCTTGCCAGACACTTTATATTGATTTGAATGCAGGAGAATTGTGGCGTTCTTCTAATTGGTGAGCTTCTCATTGAAAACCTTTGAGCCTCGTTTTGGCCAGAGCACACTACATAAGTAACAAACTAGGAGAGTGATTTTCCCACCAGAAAAAAAATAATACAGAAAAAGCAGGGGGATCTCAGCTCTGTAAGGGAAGTTAAAATGTCATGCCTTTTTCCTGAAAGATGGATGTGGTCATTTTGTTGACGTGATCATGCTTAATCATGATACAGCTGGATGATGAGACCAAGAACCCCCCCCCCCCAAAAAAAAATGTATGACAAGTAAGAGCATTGGAGTTACTTTAAAAAATTGTAGGCTTTGAAGCAGCAAAAAAAAAAAAAGCATGGGGGGGGAGAGCTCTGGTAGCTTAACTATTCACTCACTTAACTTCCCAGTGATACATTGTAATACATTGTGAACATGGCTTCCCCAGTGTGCCCACCATAGGCAGTACAGTTTAGTGGTTGGAGCACTGCTGGGAGACAAGATAGTGTTGGTTGAAACCCCGTTGCTACTGGCAAATACTGTGTGACCCAAAGCTAGTTACTGAAAAATGAGATTTTACATCTAAGCTGGACTAACCTAGGTAAAGACATTGTAAAAATCAGTAAACACACAATCATACAAGAATCAAGATTTTGCATGTTAGCTGATCTTTATTTAATAAATAAATTGTAAAAATGAAAAAAAGTATATTGCCAAGAGTAGCCTGATTTTCTTTCAGCAGTCCTTCATTAAATTATTTTTATGTGTCACTAACTAAGCATACCAATTTCACAATTAAAACTTTTTAAATTTATCATCTTTCACTTACAGTACTTAGCACAATTTCTATTATACAGCATGCAAGCTAACATTACAGCATTCATCAATGGCCAGCTTTGTTGTATATCAGGCTGTATATGAATTCAATGAAGATTACCCCCTTCCCCTGTTTTGAATGCCTGACTAGCATACCTAAGCAGGTAGGTATGGAGCTTACTAATCAGCTGCAGTGTAATAAGGTAAGGTCCACTAGACACAAGTGCCTGTTTTCAGGGGTGAGCAAGGAGCACTGGGGTGGCTGAGTCACTTGTTCAGAGTAATACAGTATGGAAGCAGAGACTGGGAATCAAACCCAGGTCTACTGGATGTGCCACATTCATTTACAGCTCATTACTCTGACCTCTAGGCTATACTGCCAGCCTCTTGGCTGAGTCTTCAGGTTTGTGCTGGGATCCTTCTGCCTGATGCTCCAGTGGCATGGACCTCCAGATTACCTGGGGAGAACATAAGAATTACAGATCCAATAACGTTTATTATTCACATCTGATAATTTCTCATCCATCTAATCTCATCTTTCTCTTTTCTATATTGTGTGTTAAAAAAAATTTTTAGGTGATGGAAAAATGTATTATCTTCCTGCAGAGCTTTTGTGATAGGAGCTTCTTCTTTAGCTTGAACTGACAAGAAAATGAAATAAATTATTAACTTGGATGACTAATTTATTGGATATGCCATGGGCTCAATGAAAATATCACATTTATTTTTATCTGCAGGTCTTTGACTTCTATTACCTCAGGAGTGGCAAAGCCATGAGTGAGGTCTGTAGAAGTCAAATCCTGCAAATAAACATAAATGTGATATTTTTAACAGGCTTTTGAAATATGTCATTTATACAATGACAGTGCGTCTCTGACAAGATTAGTTCTTTCAATGAATATCTCACTCTTTCTGTTTGATTTCACTGCTCTGTTTTTAACTGGAGCAGATGCCATCATGATGTCATTAGGCATTGTGCAAGCTTTTCTCCCATGGTTAAGAGCTCCTTTGTGACCAGGTGGAAGTGGAAATTTAAATGCTGATGACCCACCAAAGATTGCAACAAGAATTGGTTAATGCCAAATGTTTGCTTGCTGGCATTGGCATTGGCAGCGGTAGTGTAGAAGTTACAGAGCTGCGTAATAGGAATGGCAGTGAAGTATTGAACTGAAGCTAACTGCACCACCACCCTGCAGAGAGTGACAGGCATTGGGGTGTGCCTTTGGGTTGTCAGGCATAACGGCCATGCCATTTCAGTACACCCCACCCTGCAGACGGTGGCAAGTGTCACGGTGTTCCTTGGGGTCTTTGGCCCTTATGCGCACCCCATTCCATTAGGAAATACAGTGAGATGGGTGCGATATAGGAGAATGAAGTGAACTTTGGGGTCGAAGAGTCCAAGGCGTACCTTGATGCCTCTCACTGGCTGCAGGGTGTGGAATGGTATGAGCATTACAGGCAAGAATCCCAAGTCACACCCCTGATGCCTGTCATTCTCTACAGGGTTGGGCGTTATGGTTGGAAACCCAAATACCAGGCATTCGTTGATATTTTCACTCCAAATGTTCAACATGGTTTTTTGTGACCCCACCTCATGAACAGGGGAATATCAGTCTTAGCTGAAAGCTGCTTATGCACAGCGATTTCACGGATTTAGCACCACAGGTGCAAAACATTCTGAACAGGATGTGAAAATGACAGCTGTACTGTTCATGGGGAGGTGTAAAATGGCAATGTTGCAAATCTGCAGTAAAAATATTTAAAAAAATGGTGCAGTCACTTGAAGTGATATAAACTGTGCAACGACAACTGCGTAATATAATTAGGTTGGGGATGTTTTACAGCAGATTGTCAACTCAGGCATTTTGGTGCCTCAGATCATGAACAGTGTCACTGTGATTTTCTTTATCTGTCCCAAACAATGATTTCCCACAGCGACCACGCATCTCTGCGCTGAAAGTGTGAAAACACACTTCGGCCATGTTGTGAAAAATGACAGCTGTACTGTAAATAAGGCAGTGTGGAAAAATGCCACTGGTGAAAATCTGGACTTAGAATATTACAAAGTCACGAACTTACGAAGGTGCGTGGAAACTGTGCAATGCTCACTCGTAACACAGTCATTTTATGGACTTTTGTCACCAGATTTTCAACATAGCCATTTTAAGACCTCTGCTCATGAATAGTGTAACTGTGATTTTCTTAATCTGTCCCAAACATTGCTTTCGCACACCAACAGCACCATTGTGCGCTACATGTACGAAAACACATTTTGGGCAGCATATGAAAAATGGAAGCTGTACCGTTCATAAGGAAGTGTAATAAAATGGCAATGTTGAAAATCTGGAGTGAAAATATTAAATTCGTAAACTTATGAGCATGCTTAGGAACTGTGCAACGCATGCTCGTAAAACAGTCATTTTTAGGAATTTTTTCACCAAATTTTCAACATAGCCATTATAAGACCTCTGCTCATGAACAGTGTCACTGTGATTTTCTTAATGTGTCCCATACATTGATTTCGCACATCGATTGTGCCATTGTGCGCTACATGGGCAGAAACACATTTTGGGCAAGATGTGAAAAATGACAGCTGTACTGCTAATAAGGAGGTGTGGTAAAATGGCAAGTTGAAAATCTGGAGTGAAAATATTGAAAATTCGCGGAACTTACGAGCATGCGTAGGAACTGCACAACGCACGCCAGTAAAACAGTTATTTTTGAATTTTTTCACCAAATTTTCAACATAGCCATTTTAAGACCTCTGCTCATGAACAGTGTCACTGTGATTTTCTTAATTTGTCCCGTACATTGATTTTGCACACCGACTGCACCATTGTGCGCTACATGGGTGGAAACACGTTTTGGGTGAGATGTTAAAAATGACAGCTGTACTACTCATAAGAAGGTGTGGTAAAATGGCAATGTTGAAAATCTGGAGTGAAAATATTGAAAATTCACGAACTTACGAGTAGCGAGGAACTGCACACACGACGCCAGAACAGATATTTTGAATTTTCCACCAATTTTCAAAATAGGCTTCTTGAGAGCCCACCTTATGAACACTGGCAGTGTTGTTTCATTAATCAGTCCCGAAAGATGATTTCGTGCAGTGACTGCGCAGTGACTGCAAACTCACCCTTCTGGCCCGAATAACGCCATGACAGTGACATCATTCATGAGAAGAGGTCCCAAAAACCCCATGTTGAAAATTTGGCGCAAAAATTCCAAAAAAATGCCTGAGATATGCAACAAAGTTGAAAAACCCCCATCTAGCCTATTATACAGCTTACCAGCATTTTCTCAGTTCATGGTCAGCTTTGAAGAGTGCAGACGTGTTCCCGGGCCACCGAAGATTGTCGCACGAGGTCCGGAGGTAAGTATGGGGTGAGGGGGTGTGGGAGGCAGGGTGCAGTGGTGGGTGCGGGTTGTGGGAGGGGCCAGGAGACTACGTGGGACCATTTTTCTTTACAAGTTTTTTTTTTTTCAATGACGACGTGGGACGCTTGCCACACTGGGGTGGGCCCTCAGTGGCACAAGGACAGTTGGGGGGCGTTCAGCAGACAGGGATCAGGCACCCTCACAGCTAAAGATCTATTGCCATGCTGGGGTGGGCTCCCAGCATGGCACCCAGTACTGGGGTGTGGAGGAGAGGAGCCGATGGGGATTGGGCACCCCATTGGCTATATCATATGAGTTGCCATGCTGGGGTGGGCACCCAGCATGGCATTTGAAGGCTTTGGGTGGAGGTGCGAGCACAGCCAACGGGGATTGGGCACTCCGACAGCTATACAGTGTGTGCATGCGGGAGGGACGACGCCTGTGTGTGTGTGTGTGTGTGTAGGGGGCTGCGCATGAGCAGGTGATGTCTTATCACTGCTCACTGAAGCTTAGCTCCCCCTTTCAACTGTATGCCACTGCATTTTGGAGCTTGTCATAGACAGCTCCAGCATGCATTGGCTTACAGGGGCCGCGCCTGCCAACACACTGACTGAATTGGAAGAGGGGGTGATACACCTCTGAAATCTCGGATGATGGCACTATGTTTCTTGCACATGCGTGCAAGCAAACATAATAAATGATTTGTTTCCATTGCAGGCCTGTCTCATGTCAAAATAAATGCATTTATTTGCAAAATGTTATTCTCAGTCGTATAAATGATGCATGCTGCATTAACTTGTATTCACTTTTATTTATGTTATTTCTTGGACTTTGTTAACTAGGTAGGTTCACTGAGACTTATGTCCCTTTTTCAGAATTGACTTGGGATTAATTACATACAATACAAAATACAAAATGAGACATAGTTGCAAAGTGCAGAACATCTTCAGATTAAAAAAAAGGACCACAGTAACGATGGTACATTCCACAAACCCCTCAATAGTGCAATGCATGGTACCCCATGACCTCAGAGAAAATAAGCAGGAATTAAAATAAAATAAAATGAACTAAAAGAACTATTAGAGAAGAAAAATTCAATGATGAAGCTCACAAGGTGAAACATTAGAATCAGTTGACAAAATAGATTCTGTATTGTTGAAAAACAGCCACATTCTGGCTTTGTGAGAGACTGATAAATACCCCCTTCCCTTTGTTGCAGTATTGAAGTACACCAGGGGCAGGATCCATGACAAGCCAGTGAAAATAAAACAGTGAGGAATGAAACAACTCTGTAAACACAGAGCACAGAAACACAGCACTCCTAAAATGCGGCTAAAAAGAAAACATCCAAAACATAAAACGTTGCACAATAGGCATGCTCACAACATGATGAAACATCAGGGGAGTTCTCAAACTTCTTAAAGGAATCTCGGGGGGATACAACTCAGGGGGAGGGGTTGAAAGTCAGGGGTGGGCATTGGGCAAATTTAATAGCACAATTCCATGCAGGACACAACTGGGGGGGGATGTGGTTGGGTGGGCAGATAACTGAAATTAACTCTGGGAGGGATGGAACTCGGTGGGGTAGAAGAAGGTATGTGGCTGCATTTATTATTGCAACTCCGGGGTGGTGGGGACAAAACTGGGTGAAGGGGGAGACTGGGGGAATGATGCAAACAAAAAAAGCAAAACAAAAATGAGAGAGCAAGACCCAAACATGGATCAGCTGGATTTATTGCATTCACAGCTAGCCACCCTAACTTCTACGCCATGCCATCAACACTCTGAACCAACACACATTCGGCAACTGAGACTTTTCAGCCTGACACTCACTTGCAATGAAGGAGGAGACCTTAAATCTTTCTACGATAATTTTCCTGCAGGGGGTCTTTGCCCCCCCGAACCCTCCTTTCAGGGGGCATCTCCCCCAAATACCTTTCACTAAATATAAACAGCACTGAAAACCTAACAAGCACCAACACACACAAGGCAAAATGACCATTTAACACCACATTCTTATGACACTCCACATATGCGGTACCAAGCCAGTGCTGTAATCTCTCCCTCACTGAGAAATCTTTCACATCTTTCACTGTGTGGTACTGTGTTTGACTCGCTGTATTCATACTCAATGTGTAGTCGTGCTATCCCAAGGGCAAGCACCCAAGGTTCATTCTTTAAAAAAAAAAGAGCATTTCTGTGTTTACTTGCAGCATCATCATTTTTATGTGTGCATGTATTTAAAATACAATTTAGAAGTGAGAAAGATTTAAGTGCCCTTGCTGGGATTTAAGCCCAGGCCGGCTTGTAATGCCATTCTACAGCACACAAATTAGAAATACAACAGAGTGTTATTTTAAACATGCATGGATTCAAATCCCATCTAGGGCATTCTGCATATTTCTTTCTCACTTCTAAATTATATTTCAAATAACACACACTGCACTGCTTGCAAGTGCTTGCAAAGAAAAACATATATTCATACTGGTGTGGCTCCAGGGTATGCAATAAAAGAGCAATACCTTTGGGATCCACACAGGTTTCTAGTTATTCTAGTTAGAGATGTGCCAAAGTTTAATTTTGCCTGCAAAGTTCTGTGGAAGTCAGCAATTTCACCATGTGAAATATTTTGCAAATTTTGAGTGTTCACAAAATATTTTGCTGGTGCGAATTTGTGAAATTCCACCCGTGAAATGTGGAATTTCACCTGCAAAGTGTAGAATTTCACCTGCAAATGGATGAATTTCACCTGTGACTGGCAAAATTCTACTGTTTCAGGGTGAAATTCCACTGTTTGTGAGCAAAAGTCCACACTTCGCAGGTGAAATTCCACATTTTGCAAGTGGAGTTTTGCACTTTGCATCAGTGAAAGATTTCACGAAATGCACAAAATTTACAAAATGTTCATGGAGCGGAGTTTGCCAGTTTTGACTATTTCTAATCCTAGTAAAGCATCTGATGCTGTGGAACAATATTCTGAATATGGCAGGGTTCAAATTTCCACGAGGGTACTTGTTTCTTTTATCACTTCTAAGATGTACAGTAAGATTAAATAACCTTTTTCCCTCCTACATTTGTCCAGGTCAGGGGTCAATCTTAACATTGTTTTACTAGCCCAAACCCTAGTGCAAATTGATCAGGGCTAGTGCAGCTAATTCTGTACTTGTCCATCTTGACTAGTGCAGGTTTTCATGGCTATTAATGAAGTTAAAAAGTCTACTTTAGCAGGCTCTAGTCCTCATGCTAATCTCTCTCAATGTTCCAGATGACCTGGTGTGATTAACAGCTCATTAATAGCTACAATTATCTGGCAGTTCAAGAGGGGGATCCCAAAAGACTCAATGTGAGTCATTATCACTCCACTGTTAGGACTTTCAGCTAGTGTCCATGGCGTGATCAAGAGTAAAATGCTGTTAAGTCACTAGCTTCCAGTTTTTCTGAATGAGTCTCAAACAATTAAAAAAAAAGTCATAGTTTTCTATTTCCCAGGTCCCTTAGGTTTGTGTAGCCCTCACCCCAAAGAAATCTTAGATGTGCCCCTGGCTCACTTGAGACTGTACAAAAACTTCCAGAAGTGCAGGTCTCCAGATGACTACAGGATGGAGGCTTAAGTGTCCTTCTCTGCCTGACTCTGTTCATTGTCCTGTGGGTGGTGGTGGCAGTGTGGTAAGGTGCATGATGATGTCAGCTGTTGTGTGTGCAGAGCAAGGACTGCTTGATTGAACATTTGCTGTTGTGATGTCCTCTGGTTTTGTGGTGGTGGTGGGGGGGGGCAGAAAGAGGAAGAGAGGAGGCCATGGTACAAAATCATGGGGAGTGGGAGCTCACTCACTGTCTGATGGCATTGCAGTCTTATTTGTCTGCTGGTGAGGATAAATGTGCAATAATGAGAGTATTTCTTGGCTTGCATTGTTTCTTGTATAAGTAATCAAAATTTACCATTATAATTGAGGGCTAGTGCAACCATCTGTGGGTTAGTGCAATTTTGAATCAACTTGTCCTTCTGGCTAGTGCCAAAAAAGGTTAAGGTTCCACCCCTGGTCCAGGTTTTCAAACAAAATAATGACAACATACAATAAAGTGTTAAATGAAGCATGTTGTCTGAATTCTTCTTTATTCATGTAGTAGGATCGAAGGTAGGCAAATTAAATACATGATCAATGAAAGAGTAAGTGATCAACATGAAGCCAAAAAGAAGTACTGTAAGACCTGTTGCTTGAGGCAATACAATATAAGAAGTTTAGACATCATTCAAGTTCACACCTTACTGTTCTATGAACTGAAAGTCTTATGACCAAGAAATAATGGGGTGGGGTGGGAGGGAGGGACATAATCATCAGGTCTATTCTTTAGAATTAATGCTTCCAAAATTGTAAATAGAATGCAGTTTCCCTGCCTGGGTTCAATCAATGAAAACGTAAACTGGATAATTCATTTATAAAATAATGTAGATGGTAGCCACGCAAATTTCTACTGAAATATTTGAGCTGCTTTATTGATTTGAAATGCTTCTGTAGATAAATTTATAATAGCAAGTAGGATGTGCTGTACGTTATATAGCCCTATGAACTGTTTTTAATTCATCTTTTTATATTGTTATATTGGGAGCTGATATAATTACACAGCATAACTTGGGTATTGTGGAAAATCTGTGGTTGTTAGGTAGCTAGAGGTAGAAGACTTGGTTTGCTGGCCAAGGCACCTAGCTTCACCTGAGCTCTTTCCTTCTAAGACTGCTTGAAAGGCAGAGTAGAGAAACTTACCAGAGCAAGGGAGAAGGATTAAGACTTAGTTTGGCTAAGCAGATTTACTGTGTGGTGGTGTTTTGATTTTTTACTCACAGGGATTGCTACTGTTTGTGGCTAACATTTCATTGCTTTATTTTTTTCTCTGATTCAAATTGTTGTTGCTGGTATACCTTCTTCTGCATTATTACAAGGTGTGCCTACAGGTGTGTGCTAACAGATTACTGCTGTAATCTTCTGATTCAAATTGTCTTTTGCAAGGTATATCTTCTGTTACTGCTTTATTTTTCTCTGGAGCAAAGTGTTTTTACAGGGTATATCTTCTCTGAAATTACTGTATTACAGGTGGAGCTACATTTTGTGACTTTTTATCATTGGGCTAAGCAAAATTACTGTTTGACACTGTGTTTTATTTTATTCTTGTTTGTTGAAAAGGTTTGTTGTCTCAGAGGTGTTTCAGTCTCCTTCTCACATTGAAGGAGCTAATTGCTTTTCCTCCCACAGCTCTTCCAAAGGATTAGGTGTGTATGTGGAGTGGAGCTGGCAAACTGTCAGTAATTTCCAACAGAAAGAAGGGTTAAAAAGTCAGGTTAGTTGATATCTTGTAGGTAGAAGACTTGGTTTGCTGGCCAAAGGCACTAGCTTCACCCTGAGCTCTTTCCTTCTAAGACTGCTTGAAAGGCAGAGTAGAAACTTACCAGAGCAAGGGAGAAGGATTAAGACTTAGTTTGGCTAAGCAGATTTACTGTGTGGTGGTGTTTTGATTTTTACTCACAGGGATTGCTACTGTTTGTAGCTAACATTTCATTGCTTTATTTTTCTCTGATTCAAATTGTTGTTGCTGGTATACCTTCTTCTGCATTATTACAAGGTGTGCCTACAGGTGTGTGCTAACAGATTACTGCTGTAATCTTCTGATTCAAATTGTCTTTGCAAGGTATATCTTCTGTTACTGCTTTATTTTTCTCTGGAGCAAAGTGTTTCTTACAGGGTATATCTTCTCTGAAATTATTACAGGTGGTGCTTTACAGGTTTTACAGTTTTATCTAACATTAGGATAAGCTTTCAGGGTTACTCCATTTGTTGTTGACTGATTGTTTCTGCTCTTACCTCCTTGTTCTTCGTCCGTGGTTCTTCTTTTTAGGCAGGGGAAGGGCCCAGCCACCCACCCCATCCCCAACCACCCCACGCTACACTCCTTTTATAGGGTACCACAGTTGTGACATTTCCTGTGGCAGAGCAGGAAGGGGCGGATCAGTGGGGCCTCCACAAGGTGATCTCATTTACAGGGGCACTAGTAATTTAACTTGTTATAACAAGTTAAACAAAGCACAATTAAACCATTACTTGCATTTTTTTTCCTTTTTTTTTCCTTCTAATTACTCTGACTAGGTTACAAACCCAGCAACTTATTTGGAATGGATTTCATTAACTGCAGGTACTGTGGAACAATTTTCAGAAGGACAGTCTTACAGGATTTAGGACACTGTCCTACATGCTGGGCCTTTGGAGATCTTCGGTCTCAGCTCCGCAGCATGGGCAGAGATTGCACGCCTCAAATTTCATATGGAAGAGGAAATACATTATAAGAACCACCCGCCATTTCCCCAGCATCCAACAGAAAAACCTCGACCGCAGAGGGTAGTTGGTCCAGGAGGTTGGCAGGTGGTTAGGAGGAGCAAATCAGGTGCCCCATCACTCTGCTCTCCAACACATTACCTCCAAAACCATATAAACGCTTACAAACAGGTATCTGCCTCTATCTCTGAAATCAAATAAAGAGGCAGAAGACACTGCAGAGCAGGACACTGCGGCACAGGAGCTAGCACAACAATACTCACCCAAATCAGGAACCAAAACTAAACAAGCACAAAGGAAATCCAAAAACTTCTGATCATAGGAGACTCCATGATTCGGGAGTTGATACCCATCTCCAGCCAGGGTGATGGTCAGATGTCTCCCAGGTACATCAGCATGGAGAGACACTGACCCATTGCTAAAAATTGTTCACAAAGCAGGAGAAACATTGATGTCCTAGTACACATAGGGACTAATGATCTCGCCAGCCGGTCAGTTGTGGAGACCAAGGAACACCTGACTAAGCTGGGTGACAAACTATCATCTATTTCGTCTGGCATCTCCTTCTCTGAGATCCTGCCAGTCTGGGAGAAGGGAACAGATGGACGGAAGGTCAGAGAAGGAGAGATAGGGGAGCTAAACACGTGGCTCAAGGACTGGTGCCAGGAAAAAGGACACAGATTTGTAGGGAACTGGCAACAGTTCTGGGAGCGAAAGTTCTTTAAATTTGATGGACTGCATCTGACTAAAGAGGAGTCAGTGCATTGGGGCAGAAGTTTGACGTCTTTGCAGAATATTTAAACTAGCAAATGGGAGAGGTGCAGCACCCCCATACGTGAAATGGGAAGAACACCTCCCCTCAGCTAGTGGTCAAAACAGGAATTCAGCGTGTTTGCCATTCATTTGCATCACCAGGTAAGAAAAAAGGTTTGTCTCCCCATACAATGCACAGGGTAATGCCAAACTTCACCCAACAACCAACACACCAAAATCTGGCCAATGGAAAATCATGTACACAATGCTCACAGCCTGGGAAATAAGATCCCAGACCTGCAGCAATAATGTCAGAGGCTAAACTGGACATAGTAGCAATTAGTGAGACGTGGTTTACCAGTAACCACACTTGGGAGACTTCAGTACCTGGCTATGTATTGTTCAGAAGAAACCGAGGTGCAAAAAGGGGAGGAGTGGCTCTGTATGTTAATGAAAATAATCAGCTACAGAAATTCAGAATACACATAAGGAGCCAGAAGAACTGTGGGTCACCCTGGAAACAGGAAATGGGACAGCCATAAGAACTGGGGTTGTCTACAGGCCCCAGACCAGAGGGAGGACATAGACACATTACTGTTAGAAGATATACAAAACATGACAGCTAAAGGGAGGTTCTGATAATGGAGACTTCAACATGCCAGATATAGATTGGTCAATACCAGCAGGAACATCTGCCAGAACTAGACTCATAGTGGATTCCTGCAGGGGAGGCCTCAAACAACTGGTACAGCAACCCACAAGAGACAGGGCTATCCTAGATCTAGTACTGACTAACAAAGAAGGGATCACAGATCTCCAGGTAGAAGGTCACCTGGGGTCCAGTGACCATCACATGGTATGGTTCAATTTGGCTACTACATCTAAATCATCCCATTCCAAGGCAAAAATATGGGACTTCAGAGGAGCTGACTTTGATAAGATGGCCAACAGAGTTAGCTTAGCCCTGGCAAAAAGAAACACAGGTGAGGAGGTAAGGCAAAGTGGGCAAGCATTAAGGATACAATACTTGAAGCAACATCCCATTGTGTTAGACAGAAAAGGAAGTGCAAAGAAGAAGGAAACCACTTTGGTTCTCAAATACAGTAGCAGAAAAGGTCAGAGCCAAAAGGCTGGCCTTCAGAAAATATAAGGGAACACAGCGGGATGAAGATAGGGAGGCATACCAAACTGCCCTAAGGGAAGCAGGTAAGGCAGTAAGGCAGGCAAAGTCCCAAACTGAGGAAACACTAGCACGAACAGTAAAAGAAGGTGACAAGACTTTCTATAGATACATTAGTGAAAGGAGAAAGTCCAGAGGGGGTATTGCTAAGCTTAATGGAGAAAAGGGAGCATGTGAGGAGGAGGACCCTGTAAAGGCATCTATCCTAACTAGATACTTTTGCTCAGTATTTACTGAAGAGAAGGTAGGGCAGGGCCCACAGCTCAGCATCATGGACACAGGGGGGAGGGAGGTGAGCACTACTCCCTTCACAAAAGAAAGGGTCCCACAAGAGCTTGCTAAGCTCAGGTGGATAAGGCAATGGGACCTGATGGCATACATCCCAGGGTACTTAAGGAGCTAAAGGAGGAACTAGCAGAGCCATTAGCAGAATTGTTTAGTGAGTCTCTGAGCACAGGAGAGGTCCCAGAAGACTGGAGAAGGGTTTATGTGATCCCGCCCCACAAGAGTGGTAGCAGGAGGAGGCGGGGAACTACAGACCGGCAGTCTTACCTCAGTAGTGGGCAAGATTATGGAGGCACTCTTAAGGAAAGGATAGTGCAACACCTGGAACCATAGGGCACAGGATCCAAGACAGCATGGGTTTACAAAGGAAGGTCCTGTCAAACTAATCTCATAGATTTCTTTGACTGGGTAACCAGAGTGGTGGACCAAGGGGAGCAGTTGATGTCGCCTACCTTGACTTCAGCAAAGCTTTGACACTGTTCCACATAGAAGATTGATAAATAAGCTTGTAGGCTCGGGTGGTCAGAAGTGTCAACTGGTGCAAACTGGTTGACTGGCAGAAAACAGAGAGTGGTGGTCAATGGTATACAGTCAGAAGAGATGCAAGTCACAATGGGTACCTTAGGGATCAGTCCTGGGGCCAGTCCTATTCAACATCTTCATTAGTGACCTCCGAGATGGACTAGAGGGTAAGGCTTGTCTGTTTGCAGATGACACCAAGATCTGCAACAGAGTAGATGATCCAGATGGGGTGGCAGAATGAGAAGAGATCTGGATAAACTAGCAAATGGTCAGAAGAGTGGCAACTGGGATTTAATGCAAAGAAGTGCAAAATCATGCACATAGGGAGAGAAACCCTGAAGCCACTTATAGGCTGGGAGGGAGTTGCTAGCAGTCACAAAGGAAGAAAGAGACTTGGGCATCATCATCACTGATGACCTAAAATCATCCAAGCAGACCTCTAAGCAGTAGGTAAGGCTAGGGGGTGTTAGGGTGTATTAGTAGGGTATCACAAGTCGTAAGAGGGAGGTAATAATCCTCTGTACAAGACATTGGTTAGGCCCCATCTGGAGTACTCGTGCAGTATTGGAGGCCACACCTTCACAAGGACATTAACCAAATTGAGGCAGTCCAGAGAAGGGCAACCAAAATGGTGCAGGGACTGCATCAGAAGACATATGAGGACAGATTAACGGAGCTCAATATGTATACCCTTGAGCAAAGGAGGGAGAGAGTGATATGATCGAGACATTTAAACACCTTAAGGGCATAAACAAGGTGAAAGAGTCTAACATGTTTAAATATAAGAAAAATTGCTGGACAAGAGGACACAGCATGAGATTAGAGGGGAGGCGATTAAGGGGAATGTGAGAATTCTTTTCACAGAAAGGGTGGTAGATGCATGGAATAGCTTACCACAAGAAGTGGTGGCTATGAATACAGTGCAGGGCTTCAAACAGGCATGGGATAGGCATAAGGGAGCAATACAAATGACTATGAATAGATAGGTCACTGACAGAGCAAAGGCCGATGGCACATTTATAAGGTAGAAAAAGAAATGGGCAGACTGGATGGGCCTTGCGGTCCTTATCTGCCGTCAACTTCTATGTTTCTATGTTTCTATGTTACCATGAATTACTGGGTTTGATGCACTTCAAGGAGTAATGGAACGGAATGTTTATTTTGCTTTTTGCACTTCTCAGATTCCTTAGGTTAATCACTGAAAGTTAGACAAGTCAGTTAATTTTTCATTGTGAAAACACTTGCATTTTCTTGCAGAATTCTGAATTTAATTCTATTTACGATATCCAAATGTATCCAGATATATTAAGCAACTAGGAAGTACTTATGAACACATCATCATTTACTATACAGGATGTTTCCCATTACAGTGTTTTTGGGATTTCTAAATATCATTGATTATTTATGCTGTGGGGAGTTTCCGTTTAAAATGTATTAGGGGCATTTCTCCTTTAGATCTTTTGTAGTTTAAAGAGTCATTAATATGGTATAATATAGCCATGATTAAGGAGGGTGTGCAGTATTCCCAGACTATTGATTACACACTATGGGCAGAGTTTTCAAAAAGTGGTTCAGGGCTTGCATTCAGCCCTGCACCATGATACTTTGGTTCTGGCTGTACTCCAAACCCTTCACCCCAACTGTACCTGATTTTGCAATCTTGGGCACAGTTGTAACAGTTGTAACGAATTATGGCAGCTTCTGTCAAATATTTGGCACAAGCTCTGTACAGCAAACCCCTAGGATTGCTGCAAGTTAGGCTAGGAAAAGTTGGTCTAACTTGAGGCAATTAAAGAAACAGGACAGAAAATCCCATTTGATTGCTGCAAGCCCCATGCACCGTATCATTGGCGCACTGGGGCTTGCAGTGATCTAGGACATTTGAAAATCCAGCTGTATGAGTCTATGATCTTGAAACTTTGATTTTGAATACTAACACTCTATCTGACTCTGTAACAGAATGGTTAGCAGCAGAAGTGCTGCATTAAAGAAGCTTTTACACTGCACTTAATTAAAAGTGCATGCAAGCACAATGTTAGCACCTGCACTTGTGCCAGTCTCTTAGTGTGCCATATTCATAGGCATTGCACCAGCTCTAAACCCCATGAATATAGTGCAGATTGTACACTGCACAAATGACAGCAATTACATAGAGCAGAACTGAATATAGCACAGAGGATAACACTGAACACAAAGGGACAAGCAGTGGTGCAGCCAAGACCAAAGCACTGGGTACAGAGCTGCAAACTGGGAAGGGGTTGTAGGTGGGAGAGGAGGGCACCAATGACAGACACATGGCACAGCAGCATAGGTAAAAACATAAACTTTAATAGAACAAACTGGCAACAGACTGTACAAAACCAAAAATAAAGCAGCAGAAACATTTTATAAACAGGGGGCGGTAAAAACAATACTGGGGCAACTGTCCATAAATGGTGGTGAGAAAACCTCAGGAGACACCCATACCCCCACCAATGCTGGTCCTACATCACTGGTCTGCTGCCAATGGTGGTAGCACCTGCTGCCAGTGATGCATCGCCATAGAGAGATCCTTTATGGCTGCTGTGGTTTCCTCAACCATTCTCACCAGAAGCCTGAGGAGGAAGCATTGTCTGCAGACGTGATCATTCATGCCCTCCCTGTCCACCACATCCCATTAGTGGCCTCCAGCATGGCAGGCACCTGTAGAAAACAAGACAAAGAACTATGCCAGTGAGGCACACAGTACAAGGGACACAGGACTGGCATTATGGGTGAAAGAGGGGTACATCTGGCTGTCATTTGTCATGCCATCTCACACATAGGTGGAGGGTGTCAAGCAGCCACAGACTCATGGGTGTGGCATACCAGAGACAGCATGCTGGAACCCCTAGAGGACTGCACATGCAATGGGTGTGCTGTGCTGCAACACAGATGGACACAGCTGTGCAAGGCACAAACAATGGGTGGCATTCCAGATGCGTAACCCCACCACAAGTACCAGTGGCACAAAGCCAGGGCACCGTAGCCTGTAGTATGGCCATGGGTGTGGCAAGCTACACACACATTCTGAGCCCTGCACACATGCCATGCTGCACAAGCCCATGACAAGTATGCAGGATGACAGACAGCTAGGACCCATCCTTGTTGGCTGCAGGGTCCAGGCCAGCAATACACATGTGACACAGAGGTCAGCTGTCCATGGATGGCACCAGGATGCAGCACTGTGTGCAACAGCAGCAAGAGTTCCATGCAAGTTCCATGGTGTCATACACAGGTGATGCACTGTATACATCCCCCTTGTTGGCACAGCACTAGTGTGGGATGCAGACCCTCCTGGAGGTGATCTACCCACCTCGACAATGGTGTCATCACCCTAGGGAGAGTGCAGCAAGTCATACAGCACCAGTGCAGAACACTGGCCTTGCAAAGACCCAGTCAAGTCTGATTGTATGCATGCCACCTCCTCATGTATAGCAAAGCAATCATACCATAGTCATCACTGTGTTGGTTAGACACTATAGTGTCTGCATAACAATTTTGACAACATATGGTACACAACATATACCTTCCACCAGTGGCCCCACTGTCTGCCAGCCCCATGCCACATATGCTGGGTTATGGTGAGCCACAAATGTCTGCTACACAGTGCATATGGCACCAGAGTTGGTACCACTGCAGCTGGACTACCACAGAGGCTGTATGATGCACTCAGCAGGACACAGTGGTGTAACAGCACTTCAGTGGCCAATGACCTGCTGACAGCTATGCCTACACAGTTACAGTCACATGGCAGCACTGACTACATCGACACTGTCAGGGTCACAAACCAGCACTCAGTGGAAGGCATGCCACAGCACAATAGACAGACACAGAACACCATGCCAGCAGCATGTAGGCACACAGCAGTGGATTGCACAGTTCATGGCATACCACAGTGGCACTGGTGGACCAACACCCCAAGTGAAGGGTGAGCATACCTCTCAACCTCCTGCCTCACAAATCAGGGACAAGGCTTAAAAAAATCAGGGACAAAGGACCAAAATCAGGGACACATCTTCAAAATTAGAGATATCCACCCAGAAAGCTGGTAGAATATGAAACATAGACTTTGACGGCAGATAAGGACCGCTAGGCCCATCCAGTCTGCCCATCTCCCTACCTACAGGACAGGCCGCAGATCCTATTTAACCAACAGCCTATATCCTCCCGCCCCCCACAAGAATTGCCTTATGTCTGTCCCATGCATTCTTGAATTCTCCCACAGTTTGAGACTCCACAACTTCCTCAGGAAGGCTGTTCCATGCATCCACTACCCTCTCTGTGAAATAATACTCCTCACATTGCCCCTGAACCACCCTCCTTCTATCTTTAAATTGTGTCCCTTGTTCTTGCAAGTCTCTTTCTGAAAGATGCTACCCTCTTGGACTTTGTTGATTCCTTGAGGTACTTGAAAGTTTCTATCATGTCCCCCTCTCCTTCTTTCTCAAGGGTATACATATAAGCTCCTTTAGTCTCTCCTCACGATGCTTTCTTTGCAGACCCTGCACCATTTTAGTTGCCCTCCTCTGACTGCCTCTATCCTGTTCATGTCCTTGCGGAGATGGGGTCTCCAGAACTGGACACAGTATTCCAGATGGGGTCTCACCAACTGTCTGTACAGAGGATAACAACTTCCTGTTTTCTGCTGCTGATGCCTCTCCCTATACAGCCCAGTATACCCCCGTCCCTCCTGTTTCTCACATTGCTTGCTAACCTTAAGGTCATCTGATATGATTACCCCCAGGTCCCTTTCCTGTTTGTTGTTGTTACTACTTCCCACCCATTGTGTATTCTTCCCTGGGTTCTTGTTTCCCAGGGCATTATTTTGCACTTTTTGCACTGAATCCTAGCTGCCATACGTCAGACCATTCCTCCAACCTTGCCAAGTCCCTTTTCATCCTTTCCACCTCCTTGTGTATCAACCCTGTTGCAGATCTTTGTGTCATCTGCAAAAGGCATACTTTTTCTTCAGTCCCTCTGCAATGCCACTGATGAAGACATTAAAAGGACTGGACCCAATACTGAACCTACGGTACCCCACTAGTAACTCCTTTCTTCAGTGGACTCCATTTACAATTACCTTCTGTGTCCTGTTGTCCAGCCAATGTTTTATTTAGGCTACCACCCTGGGACCCACTCCCAGGCTGGTTAATTTGACTAATAATCTTTTGTGTGGGACTGTGTCAAATGCCTGCTAAAAGTCTAGGTAGGCCATGTCCACAGCCCTCCCTGGTCTACTACTTTGGTCACCCAGTACAAGAAATCTATTGGATTCGCTGACATGACCTTCCTGCTGTGAACCCATGCTGCCTTGGATCCTGTGCTCCACTGACCTCTAGGTACTCAACTATTCTTTCCTTCAGAAGTGACTCCATCACTTTCCCTACCACAGAGGTCAGACTGACAGGTCTGTAGTTTCCTGCCTCTGTCTTGGTCCCACTTTTGTGAAAGGGAATCACATCCGCCTTCCCTCCAGTCCTCTCGGTACCACACCATCCTCCCATGATTTATTAAAAAGAGTAGCCAGTGGTTTCACTAGTTCCTTCCTTAATTCTTTTAGAATTCTGGGTGAATTCCATCAGGACCCATTGCTTTGTCCACCTTCAGTTTTAGGAGTTCTTGCAGAACCTTTCTTCTGTGAAAGGCCTGGATCGACTCCTATCAAGAGTGCTTCTGTTAATTGGATTAGGCACTTCCCTCCTCTTTAGAATACTGAGCAGAAATATTCGTTCAGTATTCCTGCTTTTCACTGTCCCCCTCTGCCCACCCACTGTTTATTCTATTCAGCCTCACTATCCTCCCTTTGTCTTTCTACTCACTGATGTACCTATAAAAGGTTTTATCCCTTCTTAACTGAGTTGGCTATCTTTTCTCAGATTGGGCCTTTGCTATTCTGACTTCCCTCACTGCTTCTTTCTGCCTTAACTGGTACAGCTCTCTGTCCTGCTCCTTCTGTGTTTCTTATACTTCTGGAATGCTATCTTTTCTTCCTGACTTTCACAGCCACCTCTCTTGAGAACCATAGTGGCTTTTTTTTTTGTTTGATTTGTTTATTTGCTTCACACAAAGGCTTGTTGTCTCTGTGATGGCAGTTTTGATAATTCCCATTGTTGCTCACACCTCCTTCTAGCCTGTTTGGTAGTGCTTTTCTGAGGCACTCTCCCATCTTGCCAAAGTCAGCCATCCTAAAGTCCAGTACCCTCTTTTGTATGGCTTGACTCTGTAGCTGAGTTTAACGTGAACCACACTGTTTGATGGTCACTTGTCCCCAGATGGCAACCCACTTCTAGATCTGAGATCCTCTCACTGCCCCCGTTTGAGAGTATGAGGTCTAAGATTGCTCCCTCACGAGTGGGTTCAGAAACTAGCTGTCTAATGCCTGCCACCTATAGGGCGTCAAGAATGTCCCTGCTCTTGGATGTCACTGCAGCAAATGTGCTCCAGTTAACATTTGGCATATTCAGGTCTCCCATCAACAGTATCTCCCCTTTCTCTGCCATTCTAAGAATGCCTTCCATCATATCCTTGTCCATTCCTTCCCCTGACATGGGGTCTGTACACAACCCCTGTGCGGATTGTGGTGCCCTTTCCAGTCTCCAAGGTGACCCACAGTGTCTCCTCTCCTCCCTGTTTACTCTTTTGTTCAGTTGCTTTTATCCCTTCCTTTACATAGAGAGCTACTCCTCCCCTCTTCTCCCCTGCCTGTCTCTCCTGTAGGTTATGTACCTGGTATGTTAACATCCCAGTCATGGTTCTCTGTGTACCATGTTTCTGTGACTGCTACTGATATCCAGGCATCCTCTTCCATTAAGGCCACCAGCTCAGGGAGCTTGTTGCCCAGACTATGGGCATTGGTACTCATTACCTCCATTTCCTGATGGCCTTACCCACTTTTGCCCAATCCTGTCCTTCTTGCCTTTGTCACTTTCTCCATTTACCCTGCCCTTCTCCCTATCGACACCTCCATGTTGGTGTTTGCCACACTTACTACCATGATTGTTTGGGGGCTAGGATTTTCCTGCTCCTTTCCAGTGCCTCCCCCCTTGGCTAGTTTAAAAGCTTGCCAATGAAGCATTTAAACCTATCACCTAGCATCCCGGTTCCCCTTCCGGACAGATGCAGCCCATCATGCCAGTATAGGCTTTCATCACTCCAGGTGGACCCCCAGTCCCCAATGAAGCCAAATCCCTGAGCTCCACACCAGTTTTTCAACCACTGATTGAATTCCATGGTACGGAACACCCTAGCCTCTCCTATGCCATAGATGGGTAGCACCTCTGAGAAGGTTACCGCATGCTACTTGACTAAGGCCCTCCCCAATTCCACAAACTCTTCCTGCACTTCTCTAATCCCTTTCTTAGCCAGGTCATTTGTCCCTAAGTGGACAATGACATCCAGATCCTTCCCCTGTGCAGCTGCTCCGGCAATCCTGAGGATTCGCTCCCTGTCCCTCCAAGCCATGGCGCCAGGCAGGCACCTGCCTCCCTCTTCCCTTCCTTGCCCAGTTCTACCTTCCTAACAATGGAGTCCCCCACCAGGAGTTGTTTCCTTCCTGCAGGGTCCCCTGCCACCCTCCTGTGGGTCTCCTTTGTGGAGATTCCCAGCATCCTCCTTGGTCTCCACTGTAGGTGCCTCCATAGAGGAACCACACTTTGCCAGAATGGCATAGGAATTGTGGAGAGGTGCAACTGGAGGGATGTGCCTCTGTTCCACCACCCTCACCCTCCCTGATCCCACTGTGGTCCAACCGCTCTTCTTTCTTGGCAACCTCTGAGGCAACGGCAGTGGCACTGGTGGTCCCTGGATGGAAGAAGAGGTCCCACAAATCCTGGCCAACTCAGCCTGGAGATGAGAAACCTCCTCCCTCAGCCCAGAGAGGTGCCTGCAGATGGGACAACACCGCATCCTCCAGAACATCTCCCGGAAGACTGCTGCTCCACAGCCACTGCCCTGCACCACTCCAATCATGTCTTATTTCTGGCCCCTTAACTGTTTGCAATCCTTACTCTTTCCTCTATTTTTTTTTCTCTCTCTCCTTACTTTCTGCCTGTGTGCCCTTTAAGCTCTGATTGTCCTGTTCTGAGACAAGAATATCCTATATTTCTCAGTAGACCGCTTACTTGTTCAGAGGCAGACCTCCAGCAGCTAGAGGGGGCCGGAGAGCTACTCTTGCCCTTCTAGGATGGTGGGTCCTTGGTGGTTCTGTGATCACTCACTTCCTGCCCCTAAATAGGAAGTTCCTGTTGTCAGTCAAATCCTGTGCCTATAAAAATAGAACTAGCTTTGGTGGGGGAAGGAGGGCAATATAGTCCCAGTAGAAGTTCAGTCACACAGCAGTCCTTTATCCTGGAGTCTTCTGCCGCTATTAGCAGAATCTTTCTAAGGCAGTCTTTAAATGTAGCTTCTTCTAGCCAAGCCACTCCCCTACTTACTAGATCTTTCTACAAGTAATTTAAACCTCACAACAGTTAAGTCCTTTCAGTCACCTGAGATTTACACCTAGATGACTTTTCAGTTACCCATTCAGTTCAGTTAACCCAAACACACACTTTTTGTTTTGTATGTTGTTTTTACCCTAAATTAAAGGTCTAAATACAAAAGTTCTTCTACTTTAGTCCCAGCAGAGAAGTTCAGTCACACAGCAGTCCTTTCTCCTGGAGTCTTCTGCCAAGCTATTAGCAGAATCTTTCTAAGGCAGTCTTTAAATGTAGCTTCCTTCTAGCTAAGCCACTCCCCCTACTTACCAGATCTTTCTACAAGTAATTTAAACCTCACAACAGTTAAGTCCTTTCAGTCACCTGAGATTTACACCTAGATGACTTTTCAGTTACCCATTCAGTTCAGTTAACCCAAACACACACTTTTTTTTGTTTTGTTTTGTATGTTAGTTTTTTTACCCTAAATTAAAGGCCTAAATACAAAAGTTCTTCTACTTTAGTCCCAGCAGAGAAGTTCAGTCACACAGCAGTCCTTTCTCCTGGGGTCTTCTGCCAAGCTATTAGCAGAATCTTTCTAAGGCAATCTTTAAATGTAGCTTCCTTCTAGCTAAGCCACTCCCCCTACTTACCAGATCTTTCTACAAGTAATTTAAACCTCACAACAGTTAAGTCCTTTCAGTCACCTGAGATTTACACCTAGATGACTTTTCAGTTACCCATTTAGTTCAGTTAACCCAAAGACACACTTTTTTTTTGTTTTGTTTTGTATGTTAGTTTTTTTAACCTAAATTAAAGGTCTAAATACAAAAGTTCTTCTACTTTAGTCCCAGCAGAGAAGTTCAGTCACACAGCAGTCCTTTCTCCTGGAGTCTTCTGCCAAGCTATATGGGGCTTAGAGCAAAAGGCATTTTCTAAGAAAGAACAAGTCTGTAACTTTAATGCTTGATATTGTTTCGTGCTTACAATTTCCACTGTTTAGCCACAGAAACACAAATTTTAGGAGGGATAGAGTAACATTTTGAGGCAAAATCAGGGACATCCCTGAAAATCAGGGACAGTTGAGAGGTATGAGGGTGAATGTCCCCCACCACAACCCTAAAGGTGATACCCACACAGGCATGTACCCTGTTTGATGGGCCACACAGAGACATCTGTCATCAGCCACAGAAGCATGAAACATATTGAAGACATGGGTGGCAGAAGAGTCTAAACAATGGAAAGGCCAAGGATGTAAGGATCAGGATCCATCGTCCCCTCCATTACTGGGGACAACCACAGCCCTATTGCTGCCTAGAGCAGGTGTAGAACATTGGTGTACCCCCACCAACAGTGTCACTCTATACCTTGTTCCATCCCAGGTCATTCCCATAATTTACAGTGGTAAACTCTGCCCACTGTTCCATAATCCAGTAAGCCATGACTCCAGCACACCCCCTTAAAAAAATTCCAAATCCCGTCACTGTCTACAACACCACTGACACCCTACATGCTACATGGAGGGTTCTGTGTATGCAACACTGTGTTCAGCACATGCTGCAATGTTTTGCTGACTCTAGCAATGTAATACATAGCAGTGAATGCAGCAACAGATATAGCCATGCACTAGCACCTATGAAAGTACTGTAGTAGGGCCATGGCCATAGCAGCTCAACCTGTTCTGGCACCTCTAAGTGTGCACATGTAACCTCAGGTATGACATGCAACACATGGTACTTATGTGGATGCCCCTCCCATGAACAGCTTCCTTTGGCCCTGTCAAAGCCTGGTGATCTGGGCCAGTCCACCTCATCCCTCATCTGGTTCTACTGATCTGTGCTCCTGGCTGTGGTGGCTGTCTGCTGAGATCTGTAGAGGATGGAAAGGGAAATGTGATGAGTATCCTGCAGTGGAACAGAGAGCACCATTCAGTAGATACTACACAGTATAAATGCACATATGCCTGTACTGTGCACCTGCTGCCACATGTGCATGATGTAGAAGGGGAGTTCTGAGCAGATCTGCAATGTACCTGTAGGACCACCTGTGGCAACACATACATTCATGCCATGGCCCAGGTGCAGCAGGTATGATACCTCCCCTGCCATAGGTAGGAATTTGTACAGCATACATGGGCCTGTGTAGTGCCTACATCCTGCCAGCCCCTTCCCCCATACCCTGTACAACAGACCCGTACATGCCGGCTGAAGACCTTTTCAAGGCATACTATGAATAATTATGCATGGTACTCCAGGTCACATATGACAGGGGTTGGCAAGCCATTCCTGTGTTATGGTTGGGGGGGTGGGACACAGTAGGTGTGACCCTGCTCAGTGGCCTCTACATGTCCAGAACCCCCTGTGCAGTAAAATAATACCCCATGCTGAGCCTGGCAGATGCATGCAAGTGCCCCGTGGCATACCATGATCAGTGTGCACGACATAGATTGATTCATCTGCTTGAGGGAGGCACCTAGCAGCACAGCTACATGTACGACACATGTACCAGCCTCCTGGTTTGTACCAGGCAATAGACAGTGACATGTAAGTGTCACTGTACCCCGTAGGCAGACCCTACATAGCATGTATAGCATGCCATCACACTGTACATGTGCCTGTCATGCATTCTGACACTGCTGCCATGCCAGTGTAGTGGCCACAACTGTGCAGCCCAGGCATGTGCATGCCACAGTCTCCCATGGCATGTGCTGTTATGTATAGAGCAAAGGGATGTCCCATAGGACAGAAGGCCCAAACACCTGCATACATACTGATATGCCATACAGTGGGGCATGTCCCATAGCACATAGGGAAACAACATGGACACACAGATAATGTGCACAGTGCCTTATGGGCAGAAGCCTTCTTGTGCCCTAACATGACACAGGCCTGCCCACAGGTCAGTACATACACAATACATACAACCATGTGTACTCAATCAGCCTGGGCATGGTGCCACTATCCACTATCACCCACAGTTGCTGCCAGCAGCACGCCTCCCTCCTCTGGAGGTCATTGTATCTGTGCCTGCACTGGTCTCCAGCGTGAGTAACCCCAGTTCTGCATGTGAGGTGCCTCCCCACAGATGTGCCTTACTCTGGGGCCTCTCTGTCCCTCCCACCTCCCACAACAGCTTGTCCTCTCTGGCCACCACCAGGTTAACCAGACTGGCCAACTTAGTGGTGGTCCACCTATGGTCCCACTGCTGAAGGGCCCTGCATCATCTGCCTTACATTTTCTTCCCACTACAATGCCTAGTGCTTGTACAATGCTTCTGCCTGATTATGGGCTGTCAGGGTGTGTCCTTTAGTGCTGTGCAGTATGTTGCCATGGTAGCATTGCACTGTGTAGTAGTGGGCTATGCAAAACCCACATCCAAGGGTGGGGCTGGATCGGGAGCATGTGCTGTGCACAGAGTGCCACATCAGCCCTGCACAATGCTGCACACAGCAATTGTACAGTGACCTAGTGCATGGAGCTGCACAGATCCATGTTGTCATGGGCAGCAGGTGATTTCATGTTTGTGCCACTACCCCACATTTTGCCAACACAATACAAATCAATGTGCTAGCACAAAAGGGGTTTAAGCTGTGGGCAAAACTGCATTATTGAGCTAAAGTATGCAAAATGTAGTAATTTTGCAGACTGCGGACAAACAACCACATTTGCATGTCATTACTGGCAGGTACACATATATTAATATGCCTGATTGCTCCTTGTGTATATAAGCAAGCAATAATGCCCGATCGGGTGGGCAGTATTGCCCATACCGCCCACCCTGGAGGGCATTATTGCACTTAGAAAATGGGCACAGCAAAAAGAAATGCTTGAGAATTTTGTTTTTAATAAAAAAATTAATTAACATTAAGTTTTGTAATTACATAGTTCCTCCGCCTGAATTGGAATACAGGACTTTTGGTCTAACTGAGATGCTGTAGTTCACTAAAACACTGGTTGCATGGTTTAAGGGGAGTGAGCCACTTAACTGTGCAGCGAGAGTGTTGCGGTGTCCTGTTTGGCGCAATTGTACCAGGAACAAACACGGAAGATGGCTGATGAACTCTGAAAAAATAAATAAAAAGGAGGTACTTTAGATATATGTATGAATGTGTACTTTACCTTTGTGGACGTAATTCATTTGTGGCCAAGTGGCAGGATTGAAGAGGACTGAATGGAGGATGACTGGCTTGGCTTGCTTGGTGGGTGGGTGGGGGTCTGTTAAGACTGAGCGAGTACTCTGAATCTCAGGAAAGTGATATATTTTTTAAACAGAAAAAGAGAAACCTAAAAGATTTGGAGGTATGTCTGGAGGGTTGGCAGAGTTACAAGATGTGTTTTCGAGGCATTTACTTGGGGGGATGACAGGATGCTTTGGAGGTTTCAATGTTACACAGAGCTGATGGAATGGCATGGCAACAGCAGACTGTTTGCCGACTTAAAAAAAAACTGATTTTGTGATCGTATTACGATTCACCGTCTTAATGTACCAGACTGGCAGGATGGGGAAAGATGGCGAGCGTCTGTCTGTTTCATTGATTAAATAAATGATGCCTAATTAAAAAAACAAGTGCTGCATTGGGTGTGGAGCTGTATGTCTCGCTAAGCGAGAAAAAAGAAAATGGCGGGGATTTCAAATTCATTTGGGGTGCTTTTGGCAATGAGAATGCAGGCTGGGCACAAAGATACTGCAGAGGGTGAAGGGGCACTGATGCTGGCACTTTTTATTTCCTGGTCGTCTATTGAAAGTTAATGTACCCCCCCAGCAGGGGTACCAGCCAATCAGAGACCAGGAAATAAAAAGCCCGTTTTCTAAAGGATCACAGTGCACCACCTAGATTCCACAGCAGAACTGCAGACAAACAATGAGGTAGTCAGCGTGTGGAATGGCCTGGAAAATGATGGGTGAGTATTTTACTGTGTGTATGCAGTGGATACAACATGGCTCCCAGATTGGTGTGGCATTTTCAGTGCACCCTCAGGGCAGGGTCCTCACTGTTCCAGTAACTTTCATTACGTAATATGGAGGAAAATGTAGCCAGTTTTGCTGTGTAGCCAATGTAACTCCAAGGAAACATTTTCCCTGTACATGTCTCAATTGCCCTGAGCAATACAGGAAACCCTGTACACTTGAGGGCCCTGCTAAATTGGAAATACTTAGGCGTGGGACCGCTCACATCCAGATTTCTAGGTGGTGGATATGTCAATTGTATGGGGTGGTACTCACATATAGTGGTCAGTGAGGCAGTATGATATTGGTGGTGGGCCTCTAATACATGTCTCGGAGAGGTGACTGAACAAAGTTCCTGTCCCAGTGTAACCACTGTGCGTATGCTGTATACAGTGGTAACCTGGACATATACCAGTGGTGGCCTATGGAATCCATATCTAATGGTGTTGCAAGTGTCTGAGTGGAGGCACATCCATACCATAGTCAATGTTGTACACTATCAACAGAGTTACCCTCTCACATACATGCACAGGTGGTGGTGGTGGACCTGGGTTCCAGTGGATCTCTGCTCATGTCTAACCCTGTCTATCTGTAACTATCACAATGGGTGTGTCTGTGCATGGGCAGGCCTGAGTCTGGTGTCATAGGGCTATGGAAAGATAGGCATTGCCGGGCCATGTATGTGATTGGGTGGGGGACTATAACACAGTCCCATTCAGCTGTGTGCCACTGTGTGTACTTCTCATTCAGCAGAACTTCAATCCCATGTCCAGCAGGTACCATGAAGAACACCAACAGAATTTGGTTCCACCGCTTCTCTGCAGATGAGTTACAAGTGCTTGCAAATGTCTACAAGGACAGGGACAAGGTTTTGTTCCAGTGGAAGAGCACAAATTCCCAGGTACGGCGGGCCTAAGATGAGATAAGCGACAAGGTCAGTGCCATCAGTGGATTCAACAGACTGATGGAAGCAGTAAGGAAGTGCTTTGGAGACATGAGGAGGCAGACAAAGCAGGTCATGGCAACACAGTGCACAGAGCTGCATGCCACAGGCAGGGATCCCGGGGCATCAGAAGCTGTACATAGCCGGGATCCTGCAAAAGAGGTCATTGCATACACCCTACAACCCATGGAGGTGATGGAAGTGCTGGGTGAGAGCTGTAAGAGCCAAGTGGTACCTGACCAGCTATGTGAGTGGCTGCCAATGTGATGTTCCAGGGGCCATGTGTGTATATGTTGGTGTATATAGGTATGGGTGTATGCATATGCCAGTGCTGGGTGAAACATTGAGTGTAGGTCACACTACTGTTTCCCTGTCACCCAGTGTGTAGCTATCTGTGCACAGATCCAGGACTGTGACTCATTAGTTGTTGCCCATGCACTTGCCGGATCAGGGATGTGTGCTCCCTGGGGATGGGGTGTGTGCACATTGCTGCAGGGGTGTGTGCTCACTGGTGCTATGGGTGCTTACTGGTGGTGGGGTGTGTACCCACTGGTACTAGGTGTATGTGTTCACTGTTGGTGGGGTGTGAACTCACTGATTCTAGGTTTATCTTCACAGGTGTTGAGGTGTGTGCTCTCTGGTGCTGAGATGTGTGCTTACTGGTGCTAGGTTGTGTGCCCCATGGTGATGGGGTGTGTGCTCCCCTGTGTAGGGACACAAGGAGTATAGGCAGTGTACCACATACACAGCATGGGTGAGGTGTCACTGTATGCTGGGCATGCATGCTGCCTCCACTGGCACAATGTTCTGTGCAATACAGTTCTATATAACTCCACTCTCCTCTCCCAGCAGCACACCATGTCATACTGGACATGGCATAGGACAACCCAGGACCATCTTGGCGGCAGCTGCCCTTGCTGCCCACCCATCTACACCAGCCAGTGGACAGCAGCAAGGATGATGAGGCAGAAGAGGATGATGAGACCGACATCAGAAGCTGGGGACTGGAGGGATCCACCCTAGACTGAGGGGGTTGTCCCCCCACAAGCCCCAAAGCCAATGGGGCCCAGACACTGTCCTCACATGGTCCACCAGTCAAAGTTGCGCAGCCTACCACAGCCCCTGGCACAGGTACCATTTAGCCACCCCAGGATCCCAACCATGGCAATGCTCTGCCACCCCCAGCTTATATCAAAGGGCTAGCCACTGCTGTGCCTCCCAACAATTCTTTATCTGGCATGGCCACATCCTTGCTGCCCCAAGCCCATCCTACTGGGTGAGCCACAGCCAGTTCACAGCACCAATAATGGATCACAGCACCTACCATGGTGCAGCTCCTGCCCATACAACAGTCAAGGGTGTAGCCTGATCCTGTCCAAATGGACAGTCCCCAGAGATAGCGGGAAGCAGCCAAAAACCAGCAGCTGCTGTGGTCTGTCATGATGGCACAGAGTGTTGTACAGCAGGAATGGATATGCCTCCCCCACATGCTGCACAAAGACATGTAGCATGCTGAGGAGTTGGTGGAGTTATGCAATGTAGAGTAAACGTGAGCTGTGCCAGTATCTGGCCCCTGACATTGCCACCTGCAAGGATCACCTGTGTGCCACTGCACTGGAGGCTGAAGCCATGTTGGCAGACACTGTGAGGGCCAGACATAACCCTGGCCTGTCCAGTGAGAGTAGTGCCACCCACATGGACAACATGGTATGTGCCTATGACATATAATGCCAGGATAAGAATGGCCAGCACAACCACGACTTCCAGGTCACCAAGGACACCATGCAGACCAGGTCACAACCTGCTCATCTCCACATGCAATACCCTGCTGGTCTGTGGCTGGGGTCCGATAACACTGTCCTCATGCTCAGCCCCCATACTGTCGATGAGGTACCTCTCAACCATAATGGATATAGTGCAACATACTGTCGATACCTGGGGAGATGGTAGGGAACCCACATAGGTTGAGCATGTCTACCCCTCCCAAACAAGTCCCCCTCCCTTCCTCTGACCACCCATGTGACACTGCCCTCTGACCCAGCATCCTAGCCCAGGCAGACCTAACCCCAGCACATATGGCCTGTATTACAGCAACCCCCACCTAACTGGCAGGTATATATGTGTGCAGCCCTTTGGCACCCACATCATGGCCTTTTTTTGTGTGTACCCATTTGCTACCCCCTGCCTGCAAGGCCTGCAATTCCATTCAGCCCTCATTCCCCTGTCTGGATGGCATGTATCTCTGTTGACATCCCTGTAGGCCCACTTGCTAACATGGACTTATTTGGGTGTGTGCCCTATTTACTACCCCCCGCCTGGTTGCAATGCATTTCTGGTTCCCTCATTTTGTTACCCCCCCCCCCCGGCTTGGCATGATGCTCTGAATGTGCTGTTCTTGGTGTTGGATGATACATTAAGTAAACATATTACAGTCTCCTCTATTGGTCTGTACTCATCCCACATGTCCAGAGATGTCTCTAATGAGTCAGGCTGTATACTATTATTTATTTACTTATTTGCTTTTGGTAACCAGGTGAGTGCACTAGACATAGAGATGCCTATTTGCAGGCATGACTGGGCCCTCCTTGCCATTCTGAGGTCATGCATGTCGTGCTGTTCTGACATCCTGTGGTACTCTGACTCTGAATCCACTGCAGGTTGTTCCTCTTGGACTGGCATACGTATCCCACGGCTGACTGCCTTGCTGTGTAATATACAACTGGTAAGGAATATGGCATAAGTGTTTTGAGGGGGTGTACTATAGGGCACCACCGGAATGACTGAGGCACCAGAACTGCACCTTGAACATTCCAAAGACACACTTGAGGATGTTGTGCGTAGCACTATGTGCTACATTGTGCCTGTATTCTGCAACAAATGCAGGGTGTAGGACAGGTGTGAGGAGCCAGGGATGCAGGGGATATGAACTGACCCCTGTCAAGGTAAGGGACATTGGTTAGTGTCATCATGTACAATGAGGGCTGGGGGCTATTGGGGTATACTAACCAATGAGGTGGCCACTAGGAATGTCCCCCTTGTTCAAACTTCCAGTGTTGACAATAAGTGACACTTTTATATATTAAAATAATTTGGGACACATTTGGCAGGGTTCACTGCTCATACCAAATATTTTACTGTTGAAGGCTGTGATGAACTGTGGATCATAATCTCTACTCCCTAGTTATAATAAGGTCTGGCAAAAGTGGATAATGACAGTAAGAAATGGGTATTGTTCCATTCCACCAAGCAAAAGAACAGTTGCTCCATTGCTGATGTGCCATGTCTAAAGAACTCAGCACAAGAAAAAAATACGAGGACATGCCAATTAGACTCAACAAAAAGCCTGACTAGTTTTACACATGCACACTTTGCCATCCACAAAACTAGTTGGGCCTTTGTTGAGCTGGTTGGTGTTTCCCCATATTGCAATTGCTGTGAGTAATTTTTGCACTATTCGTCAAATAATTATATTGTAGCAACTAAATGTTGGTGTGATAAAAAAACAGCGCACACATCACTCTATCAGAGAAAAATAAAATGTATTGTTCCATAATGAATGCAGAGCAACCACACTTATGTATCGCCACCTAAAGTGGATTCTTTGGGGGAGGAGGGATTGTCGCACAGAAAAAGTGATTAAATACCTCACCAAACAATTGTTTGGCATATTTAATCATGTTTCCTATGAGGCAACCAATGATGTGTGCTCTGTATTTCATCTCTTTGATAATGCTGTACAGCAGCACTTATAGGGAGGCTGGTGTGCTCTCCCTCTCTGACCATTTTTTGATCAACTGCATGTTGGTGGATGGTGCCATCTTTTTTCGCTGTGATGTGTTGCTCCATCCCAACCTGAAGTAAGACAGAAGCATAGACTTTGATGGCAGATATGGACCACTTGTTCCAACCAATCTGCCCATTATTTTCCCAGCCTATACTGCCACCACAGACCCCACTTGATCTCTGGCTCCTTCCAACCCTTTTGATCCCATTCAGATTTCCTTGTGCCTATGCATTCATGCTTCAAGCCCACCACTGTTTTCACCCCCACTACCTCCTCTGGAAGACTGTTTCAGGCATCAACTACTCTTTCAGTGAAGTAGTACTTCCTGACATCTCTCATGAATTTACCCACTTCCAGCAGTTTCATTGTATGTCTCCTTGTACTCATGCATGTTTACCTCTGAAACATACTCCCCTCCTGTACCTTATTTACCCCTTTGAGGTATTTACAGGTCTATCATGTCCCCCCTCACTTTTCTCTCTTCCAGGGTTTACATAGTGAGGTCATTCAGTCTCTTCACATAGGGCTTCTGATACAGACCAGGCACCATTTTAGTTCCCCTTCTCTGGACTGCCTCCACTCTATGTCTGTTATACAGTATGGCAAAAATGACAGTGCATGAGAATCTTACACCCCGTCCCCACAGTTATGCCCAAATCAGCAAAACGTTACTAAGCTATGGGGCTTTGAAATTACTGAATGATATCAATAAGCCATGGAGATTGTTCCTTCCCATCGTAATTATACATCAATGGCAGTTAGGTTGTGATCCTTCAATGATGTCCTGAAACTAAGAACAATGTTTAAGTTGTGAATGTGAATGAGTGAGCTTCCTCTTTCTCCTCCCCTCTCATTAAGTAAATTATTTCAAGATGTGAAGGAAGATGGGTTATTGAAATTTCCACCTCATTGTCATCCCTATTAGCTTCATTTTGAGACTCAGCATGACTGCACTTTTCAGGGATTCCACTATCATCTAAGAACTGGACTTCAGACACAGAATAGGGAAATCTGAAGTTTCCAGACTTCACTTCAGCACTTCAGCACTATGACAGCATGATGCAACATTTATTTTACAGGGGTCATAGACTGAGCTTTTGCAAGCCACATGATCTACAGTTACTGATCTCTTTGTTCTGTACAGGTCTTGCGCAATTTGCAGCTCTCTCTTGGCAGAAAAGGACATATGCACTGGGAGGTCAGTAGTTCTTTGAATAGAGTAATTTCTGACAAAAATACTTTAAAATCATCATGGAATCATTCATCATTATCAGTTAGCTTAACTGTATCTTCTTTATGGAAGGCCAGTTTTAGTCTGATGTTATAGGAGTACAGTGCAGTGATGTGTACACTTGCTGCACCTGGAGCCAGAAGAAGGGCAGGGAGTCAAGGCCCATCTCATCTGGTATCAGAGGCACAAGGCGGGAGGGATTGTTATAGGTTTTATTTTACAGTTAACTTTTATTTTATTGAATGGTGGTTGTGCTTAGTGCAGGATCAATCATTTTCTTTTTTTTCCCTCTGTTTTCACATCCAGTAAATCTTGCGAACAGTGAGTGAAGTAGGCTGCTGATTTCTCATCAATGACTTTGGTAGGTCTTGAGTCACTCTTAGTGGTTTTGGATGGTCCTGTTGTCTCATTATCTTTCTGTCACATCACATCACACTGCTCAGTGAAATAACTGAAGCCATCTAGAGTAACTCACTCTACTACTGGATGAACATGGTGGTACCAGTACTGTACATGGAATAGAATGGCGTACATGGCTGTGGTGCATTGCAGACACATACACTTTATGTACTCATTATAGTTTGTGATGTGTCCAGTATCACAGCATCAAGTGTGTATTGGGATACCTATCATAGATCGTAGAATCATAGAAATTTGATGGAAGAAAAGGACCCTTCTGGCCCATCCAGTCTGGCCATCACTCCCCTTTCACATACTCCC